>OW119926.1:34106058-35536267 GCA_933210815.1 Meta bourneti
GAGATATTGTCTTTTATATGGTGGAGGGCTAAGCGTGAAATGGACTTTTCCAGCCTTTTACTTGAGAAATATTTCGATAGACAATATACTTTTGACCCTCCTGGTGGTTGTCTCAACATGATCTCGTGATTAGCAAAACTAACCAGATATCAATGGACGAAATATCTCATCGTTTGAAAAGACTGACCTGATCTTGTTCTCGTCGTCATCAAAAAACAATATATTCCCCATTCAGAATTAAATCAGCATTTTTGATGACAAGATATCTCGTCATTTGAAAGAATTGATCAAATCCTGATGGACGAGAATATCATTGAAACCTCTTGGAGGGTTAATACATCTCGAGTCTCTTAAGATTTGATGTACATCTTATCAGTGGTGATAATGTATTCAGTTGAGTGCAAGAACTAGGAAACTTGAAAAATAATGAAATAGTTGAATTTGTGGCGATCAGACAATAGTCGCTCATCCCAGAATTTGCGTGTGCCGAAGTTTAAATAAGCAAGAATACCATCATTCGAAATTAAGATTGCTGAAACATTCTTGTCAATTCAGATCGCTTGACAATTTTTCCAGTGAAAATCCGAAACGGCTGTAATTTGTGATGGTACGTAGATAATTGAATTTACGTCGTACTGGAGCAACACAAAGGGCTAATGACCAAGATCCGGGTTCAATCCAGGAGGGAAAGGACCGAGGAAGTGATTTTGAACACTAGAATGGGCGATGGTAACCTTTTTATATGCGCAGGATCATGTGACCACGGATTGGTGGGACTGATGCACGTTAAGACTGACGTGGCCTCAAACGTCCTCATGTTGGGATGGGTTTAGTCAGTGATATAGAAAATATATAAAAGTAGAGTGAGCAATGGTAATCTTTTCATGTGCTCAGGATTATGTGAATAAAACTAGTAGTAACGTGACCCGTAGACTTCTGCTGGTTGGAAACTAACAGTCATCATCTGATTGGTTCCCGGAATGGGAGAAGACGCTCATCCATTGATTCGTCATTTGATCGGTCTACGGATAGATAATCTTTTGAAATTGCATTCGAACATGCCAAGGTGCACCACAAATTACGAAAGAGGTTATTATAACTTGAGGCCCTTTTCATGTTGCTTTAACCTCAGAGCGGCATGATATTGCCGAGTAGTGTTCTGTTGCTTTCCCCCCACAGCACATATAATGACTAAAATAGCCACATCTATTCGTTGGAAGAATCCTAGAAAGGATTCTATTGGTCTAAAATTCTAAAACTAGTTAAAAGTAATGCCGAGAAAACTGCAGGCTGCATAATAAAATAACACGTGCTTGACCTTTAGAGGGTTAGAGAAAAACCCTCTCATAAATTATGGAATTCCGAAATCGGAACTCGATCCTCAAAGCAATCCCTTCAAATAATGCATTTCCTTTGTTCCACAAAAGCACACCCCAAAACTCCAATTTCCTTCTCACCCGTTCCATTTTAAAACAAAAACATTCTCTGGTGCATTCCAAAATTCATGAGCGCCATCCCTCAACATTCTGAACCCAACAGCTGTCCCTGGTCTTTAAATTAACATTACCCTTGAAACGGAAATTAATGCGATAGCTGGAAGTGTGACACACTCATACCTATACCTTTCTTCTCACTTTCATTCTGGAAGGGTTTGGGGGTATCGTGACTGTTGTCGTGGGAATCCTCCATGTGGTGCCAGCGTCGTCAACTTTCACGAGAACACGGAAGCACGCTATGCTCATCATTGTGCGATTAACCTAAATGACCTGGAGTCAGTCTCCCAGAGCTGTCCATTGTGGAGTTATTAATTGCTGGATGTGCACCCCTTGAGGAAATTGCTATGGGTTTATTGTTATAGAGTTAGTTTAACTTTATTTTTATCGATTGGGGAATATTTGAGTCAATAGATGGAGGAATAATTTAGTGACTGAATGGATAAGTATGTTTAACTTTTTTGGTAAATGAAGGGCCGTAGTAGAATCGTGGATTAGCAACCGGAGGGTTAGGATTTCGAAACTCGATCCAGCCATGGGCCTTCGTGTACGTGGGAACTGGTGTTCGTTAAGTATGTTGAGACCTCATAAGTCCTCATGCTGGTGTGGAAGTTTGGAAGTTGGTGTCAGCTCCGGTGTTGACCTCGTCATTTGACCGTTGTTCAAAATTACGAGGTTTTCCTCTGATCTTTCCCTTCAGTATGGATTCTGGACCATAGCAATACTCCATTGTGTTGCCCTCATTATTCCTACCTATTCTATGCTCTTTAACCCTCTGAGGGATTCACTCGTACTTATCGGTTCTGCATCCAGAAGTCTTCCCTGCATGACTTCTCATCATTTTTAACCTCCCTGACAAAATATATTTTTCCTAGTATTCTTTCAAGCAATAAATAAGGTTATCTAGTCGTTATGTGCGTTGTGGTGTTAATGCTAGGCTACTCAGAAATTTCGTGATGCTCACAGGCATAAAACATTAAATTCGATAATCGCATATTATAGGAGTAAAGAAACTGAAAGCTGACAACTTTATAATCCCAAGGGGTCTGCGTTAAGTTTTAATTGTAAATGGGATCCTTGGACTGAAAAGTTTCGAAAACTCTAAAGGGTTCATATGCATATATCCGTTCTGTAATCTTTAGTTTTCATTTCATGATTTCTAACCAATTTCGACTTAACAAATAGAATTATTCATTCGACTATTAAATGTAGTTTAGTATCTATGTGGACTGTGTTGGAAAAGCAATGCTAGACAACTCGGAAATCTAGTGACGCTCACAGGGTCCACACACACAACACACAAAAGAAGATAATTCATAATCCTATAATGGGTAAATAGCTAGATGAGGCAACTTGTAAAGTACTATTGCAGATTTAACTGCCAATTAGCCAAATTTAATATGGAAATACTCTTTTTGAAATCTTGAATGGCAATTTTTGTGTGTGAAGACTGCGCGATCGTCATTGGTAGTGTTGACTAGACAAGAGTTCTAGGTTGTTATTAACAACTGTAGTAATGCAATGGGCTATTGGTGACGGCCGGAGATCAATCCCGAAGGAAAAGATCCGAGAACATCTTGTAAATTTACCGCTGTCAGAAGATCAGGTGAGCCTTGAGCCGGCACCCCACGCTCCAAACTTCCACACCACACCAACGGGAGGACATTCGAGGTCACATTTAAAGTACACTAGCCCCCACGTATAGACGATCTCGTAACTCTCCGTTTGCAAAACAGGGACTACCAACTGGGATACCGCAGCCCCAAATCAAGATCCAGAGGTGCATAAGTGGACTGGTCTGACATCCACTTTGAAATTGGAGATGTGCATACCATCACTTACAAATGTGGTTTGAATCCTTATATATTTTATCTCATATTAAAAGGAGGGGCCACGGAAACCCTGTTGGAAGAGTAACGGATTAGCAACCAGAGTCGAGAGTTCGAATCCAACCAAAGACCATCGCGTACAAAGGAGACTGGTGCACGTTAAATCTGTCGTGGCCTCAAATGTCCTCACGTTGGCGTGGTGTGGAAGTTCGGAGATTAGGGTGCCAGCGCAGGTGTGACCTCGTCATCTGACCGTGGTTCAAAATTACATAGTATTGTCCTTGAATCTTCCCTTCGGGATTGATCCCGGACCGTCGCCAATAGCCCGTTGTGTTGCTCCAGTGTGACGTTAATTAAGATAACTTACTTCCCATATTAAAAGGAGAGTGAAATAAATTTAATAACCTAGCAGAATACTTAATTGTTATGGTAATTTGTTTTGTAGCTAATTTCTTAATAGATTGAGCTTAACATTGAGTATGACTAAATTTTTTTTATTGGAGAGAAATAATGCTAGAACAATCACATTAACACCATTGTCTTATTTGATATTCTGGTAGAAGCAAAGATAGAAATATTAGCATGCTTATATATAGCTCTAATTACTCAATTTAGAATATTAATTTCGAATTATCTTCTAACTTTCGATAAGTAAAATTCAATATAGTTCTATTTTATTAGCCGAAATTCTTCACTTTTAAATTAGAACATCAAAACTTCTTAGAAGCATATACAGGATGCTTTATACGTGAGGCCGCCATTTTGTTTTGAAATAACTTTTAAATGAAACACTTTTAATTTTAAAAAATTTTATATTGATGGACATAATTGATGGAATTATCTATAGAATTTCCCTCATTTGGACACCTACCAAATGATCGCTTCAAGCCTCGCCGCAAATGTGGGCTCTTCTGACCTCATTCATTTTCCAATACGTTAGCTCATTTCCAGTGTGGTTTGTTCAATTTCTTTGCGAATGTTTCGTTTAATCTGTTGAATCATTGTCGGCTTGTAAGTGTAGAATAGCTCCTTTATGTAGCCCCATAGAAAAAATCCGTCGCTGTCAAATCCAGGAAATGAGGTTACCAAACGACGGCAACAGATTTCATTCGTCCACGAAATGCGTCTTTTAGAATTCTCATGGTTGCACGAACTGTATGACATGTTGCTCCATCTTGTTGAAACCGAGTGTAATGTGTACCTTGTCGATCAATCTCAGACAGAAAGAAATTTTTCAAAAATGCACAGTATCGTTTACGTTTAACTGGTAACCACGTTGTTTTCATATGCATCCTCGAGAAAAAGGATCCGATAATGCCACCTCCAAATTGCCAATTGTCATTAATTGTGTTAACAGTATGTAAAAAAATTAAACTTGTTCAATTTAAAAGTTATGCCTAAACAAAATGGTTACTTATATAAGAAACTTCCAATAGGTTCCTCATGGATTTTATAGATATTTGGATTACTTTATTAGATTAGATGCATTTAATTGTAAATATAACATTTATTTTGCTCATAATATTCTAAAGGTCTAAATTATTATTGCACTGAAATTAGCATGAATTATCCATTAGAATTTTATAGGATCTAAAATTTCCTTAATTCTGAATTTTGACTTATCTCGGTCCGTAAAATTCTATCCTAGTGGTGTTTTACAACTGAAGTTCGGTGCTTTAGAATTAGAATACTAACATACGTTATAGAAGGATATAGATTGCATACTGGTCTTACAAGTTCAACGATTTAAATTACGTTATTAGATTAGATGCTTTTAGTAGTAACGATAATATGTATTTTGTATATAATTTCCTACGTGTTAAGTGGGCCGCGGTGGCCCGGTTGGAAGAGTAACGAACTAGCAACCGAAGGGTTACGAGTTAGAATCCTGACAAACACCGTCGTGTACAAAGGGGGCAGATGCACGTTAAATCTGTCGTGGCCTCAAATGTCCTCACGTTGGCATGGTGTGGAAGTTTGGAGAGTGGGGTGCCAGCTCAGGTGTTGCCTCGTCATCTGACCGTGGTTCAAAATTACGTGGTGTTGTCCTCGGATCTTTCCCCTTCGGGTTTGATCCCGGACCGTCACCAATAGCCCGTTGTGTTGCTCCAGTGTGACGTTAATCGAAATACCCCCCAAACGATACCCAAAATCTTGTCAATATTCAGAATACTTTTATATTTACAAGGGTTTTTCGTTAAGTACTGCCGCATATACAAACATGGTTCAAAACGTTAAACACAATTTCTGAAGAACTGTGTTTTTGCAATACGATGCTTTGCTCGAACGAAAACTCTCCACAATTAATTGATCTATTATAATTATTTTTGTATCATTATCTATGCAATACAATAAATGTTTTGACCATCTATCAGGTAAACAGTTAATTAACGTCGCACCGGAGCAACATAACGGACTATTAGCAACGGTCCGAGATCAATTGCGAAGGGAAAGATTCGAAGGTCAACGCCTCGTAATTATGAGTAATGGTCAGATGACGAGAACAATACCTGAACTGGTACCCCACTCTCCAAACTTCCACACTACGCCAATGACCCTCAATCAGGTATGTATACATCCATTTTAATTAACGTCGCACTGGAGCAACACAACGAGCTATTAGAGAAGATTCGGGATTCCGAACGGAAATATCTCAGGAAAACACACAATTTTCAACCACGGCCAGATGACGAGGTCACCCCACTCTCCAAACTTCCACACCACCCAAATGACCCTCAATCAGAGTTATTAATTAAAAAATGAATTTTTAATTGATTTTTCTATATTAAAATTCCTGAACAAATCCTAATTTAGTATTCTTCCATGATGACAAACACATGATCCCTCTAGTAACTCGATTTAAGGTCAAAAATGAAGAATAGGTAGGTACTTAGGCATTTTTTAATTAACGACCAACTGGAGCAACACAACGGGCTACTGGTGACGGTCCGGTATCAAACCCGAAGGGAAAGATCTTAATACACCACGTAATTTTGAACCATTGTCAGATGACGAGGTCACCCCACTCTCCAAACTTCCACCACACGCCAACGTGAAGACATTTGATGTCATAACAGATTTAATGTGCACCAACCCACTTTGTAGACAACCGCCTTTGGTTGAATCAAGTTTCACACTCGCAACACTTCGGTTTGCTAATCCGCTTCTTTTCCAACCAGGCTACCGTGTCCCGACTTCTAACATAACAGTATATTTCACCGATGTTATTTCATATGTAAATTTATGAAAAACCATGAATAGATTTTTTGGCCAGAAAACTGAACATAATTTTTTGCAGTCCAAACACCGCCGTATCCATAAAATTGGTAAATTGGTATTTGGTTGGATTTGAAATCACAACCCTCCGGTTACTAATCCGTGCTAACCTGGCTACCGCGGCCCCAATAATATTATAGGAATAATTTCCAACAGGAAAAAATCTAGTGATAAACATGCACCTTTAAATAATATTAAAAGGTGCATATTTAAACATATTATGCACACCTGTTAGAAGGATATAGATTGCTTACGGATCTTACAGATATAGCGATGTGATAACTTGAAATGCAATATGCACAACCCCGACTGTTCCCATTTAAAGCATTTTCTCAACTGCAGCATATCCAATCCAATCTCCCCCGAACATCTACAGATATCCATCTAGCATTCTCAATCGAACTGTGAAATTTCAACAATGCCTATCACCCCATCCCATACACACAAATCCCCTATCCCTTGCATAGAGCGTATCCCGAAATGAGATTTCCCCACCCCACGATATGGATGCTTTCCGGAACGATGTTAATGTATCGTGTGACTATGGAAAACAGGAGAAACAATATACGCCTCTGTCACAAAAGGGAAAAGGATGGCGATCTTTCTCTTCTTGTCCCGAAATTGTATTTCGTACAAGCTGTTCCTTTCCCCATAAGGGAGAGACAGTTTTGACAGAGGACTTAGGGAGACTGGACGTTGCTTATCATTGAGCATTCTGGAAGCAATTGCGAGGAGATTGCGTTGGTTTGTCTTTTATGGGTCACGTAGGACGATGTTGGACGCATACAGATTTTTCTTTGACGGAGGTGAGTCTGTGCTACCGGTGACTGTACGGGTAACAACACATTTTAGGGGATATAAGCCACTCTAAGGCATTGAATTTTTTTCTTAGGCATCCAAATGGTTTCGACGAGATATCTCATCCAAGATCTAATTAATTTTGCTTTTTGCTTACGACGAGTTATCTGTTGTACGGGTAACAATACATTTCAGGGGATATAAGTCACTCTAAAGTATTGAATTTTTTTCTTAGCAATCCAAGTGGTTTCGACGAGATATCTCATCCAAGATCTAGTTAATTTTGCTTACGACGAGTTATCTGTTGTACGGGTAACAATACATTTCAGGGGATATAAGCCACTCTAAAGTATTGAATTTTTTTCTTAGCCATTCAAGTGGTTTCGACGATATATCTCATCCAAGATCTAGTTAATTTTGCTTACGACGAGTTATCTGTTGTACAGGTAACAATACATTTCAGGGGATATAAGCCACTCTAAAGTATTGATTTTTTTTCTTAGCCATTCAAGTGGTTTCGACGATATATCTCATCCAAGATCTAGTTAATTTTGCTTACGACGAGTTATCTGTTGTACGGGTAACAATACATTTCAGGGGATATAAGCCACTCTAAAGTATTGAATTTTTTTCTTAGCCATTCAAGTGGTTTCGACGATATATCTCATCCAAGATCTAGTTAATTTTGCTTACGACGAGTTATCTGTTGTACAGGTAACAATACATTTCAGGGGATATAAGCCACTCTAAAGTATTGATTTTTTTTCTTAGCCATTCAAGTGGTTTCGACGATATATCTCATCCAAGATCTAGTTAATTTTGCTTACGACGAGTTATCTGTTGTACGGGTAACAATACATTTCAGGGGATATAAGCCACTCTAAAGTATTGATTTTTTTTCTTAGCCATTCAAGTGGTTTCGACGATATATCTCATCCAAGATCTAGTTAATTTTGCTTACGACGAGTTATCTGTTGTACGGGTAACAATACATTTCAGGGGATATAAGCCACTCTAAAGTATTGATTTTTTTTCTTAGCCATTCAAGTGGTTTCGACGATATATCTCATCCAAGATCTAGTTAATTTTGCTTACGACGAGTTATCTGTTGTACGGGTAACAACACATTTCAGGGGATATAAGCCACTCTAAAGTATTGATTTTTTTTCTTAGCCATTCAAGTGGTTTCGACGATATATCTCATCCAAGATCTAGTTAATTTTGCTTACGACGAGTTATCTGTTGTACGGGTAACAATACATTTCAGGGGATATAAGCCACTCTAAAGTATTGATTTTTTTTCTTAGCCATTCAAGTGGTTTCGACGATATATCTCATCCAAGATCTAGTTAATTTTGCTTACGACGAGTTATCTGTTGTACGGGTAACAACACATTTCAGGGGATATAAGCCACTCTAAAGTATTGATTTTTTTTCTTAGCCATTCAAGTGGTTTCGACGATATATCTCATCCAAGATCTAGTTAATTTTGCTTACGACGAGTTATCTGTTGTACGGGTAACAACACATTTCAGGGGATATAAGCCACTCTAAAGCATTGAATTTTTTTTCTTAGGCATCCAAGTGGTTTCGACGAGATATATCATCCAAGATCTAATTAATTTTGCTTACGACGAGTTATCTGTTGTACGGGTAACAATACATTTCAGGGGATATAAGCCACTCTAAAGTATTGAATTTTTTTCTTAACCATCCAAGTGGTTTCGACGAGATATCTCATCCAAGATCTGATCAATTTTGTTTACTACGAGTTATCTCGTCGAGGTAGGTATTTTAATTAACGTCACACAGGAGAAATACAGAGGGATATTGGCGGTGGTCCAGGATCAATTCCCAAGGGAAAGATCTGATAATAACACCACGTAATTTTGAACCACGGTCAGATGACGAGATAACACCTGAGCTGACACTCCACTCTCCAAACTTCCACACTACACCAACATGAGGATATCTGACAAATCTAACATGCATCAGCCCCCTTTGTACACGGCTGTCTTGGGTTGGATTCGAACTCGTAACCCTGAGGTTGCTAATCCGTTACTCTTCCAACCGGGTTACCACGACCCTTACCACGTCGATACAAAATGCCATTACTTCAAGGGGAAATGAAGATCCAAATAGGAAAAATAATTTGTGGATGGTAGGAAGGTAGGTAGAGTTAATTAACGTCGCATTAACAATTTGTGGTACTGGGGATACTTTGGAACAGGTTTTTGTAGCAGAGGTTGGACACTACAGAGTGAATCAGAAGGGTTAAGTTTAACACACCATAAACATAACCATAAACAACCAGAAAGGTTAAGTTAGTAATCGTTGACTAAGTGTTAGCACTAGGAAAAGAAACAGTACGATTTGTTACTGGAATTATTCAATCATAACATAAGGTTTGGTTGGTATTGGATTTTGACTGAAGGTCAATATTTCTCCAAAGTGTGCCGAGCGCCAGGGTTGGATTGGATTTTTTATTTTATGGCGCAAGGTGGCTAAGCACGATAACGACTAACCTAGCTCAGTGGGTATGCCCACTGCGCTAGCCACCTGTAAGTTGTAGGTGGCACAGGTTCGTTTCCTGTTAAATTTGATTTCTCCCTGGATGTATGTCTTTTCTCTTCTCTGTTCGTAAATTCTTTCTTGTGTGTATATGTCCATTATTTTATGTGTTTGGCATAGCATGGCCAAATATGTCCCTTGTGCCATAAAACCCAACCAACCATATAAACCCAAGTAGAAAAAGCTACTCCATGCGCCGAATGTCAGACAACATCGAGAAATGGACACACACACGAGGAAATTTTGACTGACACGGAAGAGAGAAATTCACCCAGAGAAGAATTGAACCCCACCTAGAACTCGCAGGTTGCAAGCGCAGCAGACGAATCCACTGATCATCAGCGACGACGACGATTCCAGTAACATAAGTGGGTCGTCGTGGCTCAGTGGATATGCCCACTGTGCTAGCAACCTTCGAGTTGTAGGCGGCGCTTGTTCGATTCCTGCCAAGTGCATTCATGCTTGGGTCTCTTTCTCTCTTCTGTGTTAGTTAAAACGTTCACTGTGTGTGTCTATTACTTGATATTGTGTGTCGTGTCTGGCGCAGCATGGCCAAATATGGCCCTTGCGCCATAAAATCCCAAAACAATCAACAAGTTACATAAGAAACGCTGATCATTTGCATAAGAGACGCAGCATCAGTGTCTTGGAAAGTATTTTTCGTTCTTGGTACTTACAAAAACGACACAGTTTGAGAGAAGTTATAACGCTACATATTAGCTTTATGACTGTTTTATTGCTGCATTTACAGTTTAAGAATATGAACAAATGCCAGGCACTTGACTGTTTGTCATTCGACATTATTTTAGAAACTTCATTATTGAAAATGGATTAATTTAATAGATAAAACAAACAAATGTATCGCTGACGAACAAATGAAACAGATTAAAAAACAGTTCTGAAAAAACGAAAGAGAAAAATTCTAATTTTCAGGCAATGCGAAATTTTTAATTTTATCAATTTAACAATTATTTATTGCATTTTATATTTACTCAAATTACCAATTCATGAAGAGAACATTCATTATTATTTTGTATTACTATAGCAACTAATTTTATAAAAAATCAATAAATAATGTACGTTTATTCATTTGTATCTCTCGAGTGTTTTTAAGCGTGTTTTTCAAGAACAAATCTAACGTTCATGCAAAGAAAAAATGACTTAGATAACTTTCCTAGTCTAAGGGGTCGCGGTAGCCCAGTTGGAAGAGTAACTGATTATCAACCGGAGAGTTGCGAGTTCGAAACTCGGTCCAGCCAAAGACCGTAGTATACACGGGGTCTGGTAAACGTTAAATCTGCCGTGGCCTCCCTTTGGGTTGGTGTGGAAATTTTGTGAGTGGGATGCCATCTCAGGTGTTCTCGTTATCTGACCGTGGCTCAAAATTACGAGGTGTTGTCCTTGGACCTTTATCTTTGAGATTGATCCCGGACCGTCGATAATAGCCCGTTGTGTTGCTCTAGTGCGACGTTAATTACCTACCTACATACGTACATACTACATTTCAGTTCTCATATGGACAACTTAATCCATATGAGAACTGAAATTATATTTGATAATCTATATTGAATTGATGAGCTACATGTGTAATATACAGTAAATAATTTATTTTTCTGGCTCGTATTAATACAAAAATTGTTAACAAAGCATTTTTTACAAAATTCTTTGAAGTCCAAGATCAAAAAGTGCACAATATTTCTGTAGACTCGAAAGTCCGCCAGCTTGATTGTTTATTAAATGGAACTTGTGTATGTGTATATCATCCAATTGATATCTAGGTTGGAATTTGAATCGTAACAAGAGTTAACTCATTTAAGTAATTCTGCAAAAACCTGTGTCAGGAAATTTTAAAAAGACAATGCTTGATTACAATAAAGACTGCACAGAGATATTATTATTTCGTGTCACAACTATTTTCAAGTTTACATGCGTGTGATAAAAACATTAATTAGATAGAAAGCAACATTGTTCCCCATAGACATTGATCGCTTCTGTAAATGTTGCTTTTTGGTGTATATCTAATACAGGCAGTGAAAACATTGCTAAGAAAATCAGCGTTGAAAAAATACCCGCGTGTTTCATTTAGTTTTACTTTCCTCGCAATACAACTTTTTTTTATTCCTACCTAAAATTATTGAGTAATCTTAGAATGTAAAAATATTAAAATTGTGTAAGATTATTTAATTTCAAGAGTTTAGTTTTTAATTTTTGACAAGTATACTCACAAATAATTTCATTACCCGAATGTTTTGATGCGTATAAATAATTTGAGTATTATTTTTTATTGTTAAGTATCGTTTATAACTTGTTTCATAAAGATTTTTGAAAAACCACTTTGAAGGAAACAACGGAGTAGGTAATTTAATAGCAATTAAATTATCTGCGCCCTTTTTAAAAATAGTTTAATAGTGAATACCTATCCCCTTTTTCTCCAAAGAGGCTTCTAAAAATATTTTTGAAACAATCTATTTATGATACTATTTATGAAAAATATATTACCAAAAGTGTAATATATTTTTCGTGTGCCGCAGAATTTTAGAAAATAGTTTATATGCGTTATGAGATGAAAAAGGTTCAAAATAACTTCTCTAAACTAACACGAGCAAATGAACACTTTTAGGACTGACAAGCTATCTTCTTTTCCACCTAAAAATCGGACAACTGCTATCGTCTCGTAGAAAGAGTGATATACACTCTTTTAAACTCCCCTTCAGAGAAGGGGAGGGAGTTCTTTTTGACCAATCTGTCACACACAGGAGTTGTGTATGAAGTTTCCAAACTCTTGTAACTCACCGGACGCTGCAGCCTCCTTTTTCATCCTAATCACCTATCCCCCGCAGTGCATTTCTTCTCCCCTCTTCTCCAAACTTTTCCAAACGTTCCAATACCTCAGAAATAGCCAGTGGAGCTCGAGCACTTTTTAGACGTAATACATCGTTTATGTAAGGTCTGTGGTCGACTCGGTTTTCAACCCAAGGTTTCATATTTTTGAGGCATTTAAGATAGTTGGAAGTTAAACTTACAAAATATTCGAATTTTTGAGGGTAGTGTCTTTTAACCACCTGAGGGGCTTTTTAGAAGCATATATCCGTTCTGAAAACTGCTGTCTTCCTGCATGACTTCCTTCTAGTTTCGATCTCCTTGACCAGTAGAATTCTTTCCATGATTCTTTAAACCATCTGAAGTGATTATTTAGTCAATCTTTTCTCTCTATGATTCTTTCTACCATCTGAAATGGTTATTTAATCAATCTTTTCTATGATTCTTTCAACCATCTGAAGTTATTTAATCAATCTTTTCAATGATTCTAATTTCAACTAATGAGAGCGTTTATTTAGTCAATTTTTTTCAACCGATTGATTTGGTGAGTCGTTCCTGTGATTTTTTAATCCAATTGATGTGGTTATTTAGTTAATCTCTCCTTTGATTCTTGGAACCAATCTTTTCTGATTTTTAGAACCGATTGATGGGGTTATTTGGTCAACCTTTCCTATGATTATTTCAACAAAATTTTATGGGGTTATTTATTTAATCTCTATTATGATTCTTTCAACTAATGAATGAGGTTATTTAGTCAATATGTGGGTTATGAGGGAAAAGCAATACTAGACTACTCGGAAATCTGACGCTCAAAGGACATCACTTATGGCGTGCTCGCACAGTCAAGCAGCTTATCTCTACGTTATAAAGGGAATCGAATTTAAATACTTGAAAACTTACGTTTTGAAAGTAATAAAAGTTATAACATTTTTGGTTTAAAAGTTTATCTGAAATCTTAAGGGCTCAGTGAGACAGGGTGAAGATTTAAAAAAATATTTGGATTTTAAATAATATAGATGAATTAATGAGCTACTTTAAAAGTAGTGATAAAATGAATGGTCTTAATGCTCTTTATAATACATACCCTAAAAAGTAGGTACTCAGGAACGCGAACACATTTTATGGTATACAAACCGGGCATTATATTCTGTTGACGTCTCCAAATTCAGGTTCCAATCGAAATACTCCACATCGGAATTTTGGTATCAGTTGAACGGTGCAAAACCGTTAATACAAAAACACGAGGCCTCAAAACTTTTGACAGTTGCATCATAAGGTGAAATATCTTAGTTCTTCGTTCCGCACCTGAGGTTTGAAACGTACTGCACTTGTTCAGCAATGCGGCGAATTTTTCGGTCCGAATGTATTCAAGAACATAGAATGGAGCATTGGCAACATGTTTTGAAAAGTCAATCTTTCCAGATTTCGTTTACTTGTGGATTTTGCTTTCGTTTTTCAGTTTCGCTCTCAACTCTCCAATTGAATTTGATGAGATAGATTTTGATGTATGACGAGATATCATCCATCAAAATCTGACAAATTTTGCTAATGACGAGATATCTCGTCATCAAGATATTGCCTATATTTTGTGATTACGAGTCATCAAGATCTAGTCAGTTTTCTTCTAATCATGAGATATCTCTTCCATCAAGTTCCGATCGGTTTTGTTAATGACGAGATACCACGTCGAGACAACCATCAGCAAGGTTAAATAACCTCATCTATTATTTGAAAGAATCCTAGGAATTACTTTCTATTGGTTAAGAAGGCCAAAACTAGTTAGAAGTTATACAAGGTAGACTACAGAATGCAGAACGGATATATGAGTGTGTAATCCTCAGTTAAGCATGAATCGGAATTTTGTGTTCGAATCCATGTACTACTTTCTGAATGCTCTCATGCATCTTATATGACGCTGTCTTGTAATTATAATATAGTGTCATTTTGGCAAAGTTTGACTAATCAATCTAATTGGTGTTGGCCAAAGAACTATGATTCATTCTTTGGAATTTTTATCAACCAGGTGCTGAAATCGTATTCCAAAAACAATCCAATTGATGCTAAGTTCAAAATACGTACACAATCGCCGCAGAAATACTACCGCACACTTACATTTAGCTTGAATGAAAATGCCTCTCATACGAAATCGCGAGATTGAAAAGAATCACGAATTAACCATCCTGATGGTTGTCTCGACGAAATATCTCGTCAAAACCACTTGCAGGGTTAATGTCTTTGAGCAACATTTTTACACCGCCTTTAATTTTATTTCTCTAATTCCATGGTATATTTTTTTGCTAAATTAACCAAATCATCCATTTCAGACTCTTTTTACTTGCAATTATTTTTTGTCACAGTGAGAATTTTTCATCTTTTAAACCAGTATGTATTGATGGATCAAAGAGTATGACACACACTGGTACTGCAGCAGTATTTTAAACGGCAACTGTTGCTAGGAAATTACATCGTTGCAACTTCGTTTTTATATCAGAAGTATATGCCTTATTTTTAGCACTGAAAAACATAATTACGTATCCTTACAAAACATTGGTAGTATATTATAATTCTGTATGAACAGTATTGAAGCCCTTGCAAATACTTTAGTGAAAAGTCATCCTTTGGTACTCAAAACAATAAATCTCTTTTTAAATATAAAATATCAAAATTTCGAAATCATCCTTTTGGATCCCTGGTCATGTATTCACGAAACGAGAGGGCAGACTTTGCAGCAAAGACCTCAAAGATTCAACATTGCGTACCAATCCCTATTGAAGACGTTGGAATGTTTTTAAGGACAAAATGAAATAAAACTGGCAAGATTCTTGGGATAAATAATCGCAAAATAAGCTCCACTATATACAACCATCCATCACAGAATTCGGAAATTTGGAGTTTCAAATCCAACCCTAAAAGACCTTTCTCGGAGCCCTTAAAATAAAAATTTGTTTTTATTCATCTCTGAGATTGGTTTTGAGAATTTTATTTAGATTTTATACATTGACTAGTTTCAATTCAAAATTCTAAATGGATAAATTTTACATCTGTCTTTATTTTGTCTGGAATTTTTTGTCTTGTGTCTGGCGCAGCTTGGCCATATGTGGCCCTTGCGCCATAAAAACCCAATCAACCAACGAGCCAACCTATGGTATTTTCAAACGTAATATCTTTTGTATTTTAATTGTAACTTTAATTCATCCTCAACAAACCTCACAAAAGTAAAACTCCATTCGACTCAGCAATTCCATAAAAGTCTCTTATTTGTAATCTTTACAGGACATGGCGGCACGTTCTGGGGCTAGTGTTAAAATAAGAAAAATCGGAATCAATGAACAGCGTCAACACTGAAAAAATGGGAATAGAATTCCTCTGCAGTAAAAAATATATAGTCAGAAAGTCTCTAACGCCTCGTTGGAAGCATTGTAAGACAGAGGAAAGAAACTCGAGAAAAAAATGGAGAAAGTGACATTTTCTCTGGGCCAATCACTTTCTCTTTCGGCAGTTGTGGTCTATTGGACCCTTTCCACCACTGGGGATTGTTGCCTTTCCTTTTCCAGCAAGTAAATAAATTCAGGATATTGCATCAGATGCGTTCCGATTCCTATAGGGTTTAGCACACACAAAAGCAGCTTATTAAAGAAACGTTGAGTGTGTATTGTTTTACAATCTGTTTTGGCCATCAATTATACTTTACTGTCTGCTCTCTGGGAGTGATATATTGATGGTTTTATTTAATTCAAAGTATTGGAAACAGAAATAAACACGCTTTGACTTTTCTTATTATTTAAGAGCGAAACGAATATTTTTTACGAGAAAGAAAAGGTAGGTAGTTGAATCAACGTCGCACTGGAAATCATATTTGAGCTGCCACACGCTCTCCAAATTTCCAGACCACGCCAACGGGATGATTTTTGCGGCTACAACAGGATTTAACATGCACCAGCCCCCATGTACGCGGCGGTCTTTTGGGGATAGAGTTTCGTACTCGCAACCCTCTGGTTGCTAATCCTTTGATCTTCAAACTGGACTACCTTTTCCTCTGAGGTAGTTGGTAAGTAATTAGTTAATTTACGTCACACTGGAGCAACACAACGTGCTATTGGCGACGGTCCGGGATCAAACTTGAAGGGAAAGATCCAGGGACAACACCACGTAATTTTGAACAACTGACAGATGACGAGCGGTCCCTGAAGAAAGAAATGCTAGTAAATGCAGTGTTTGAGAACCGTTGACTTAGTCCTTGTGCTTCCGAGATATGTTTTACAACATTATTTCTATCTAAAAGTGTCATTTAATCAGATTAATAACTTTTACTTAACATTTCCTGTAGGTTTGCTTAAAAATAGGAAGTACAATAGCAAACTTAAACAGGTATTTAATTCTCAATGTAAATTAAGTATACAGTGGAAATTTTTTGAACTAATATTTATTTTCTTAAGAGTTCGTATAACGAGATATCTATTTTCTGAGGTACATCACCGAATTTTTACTGGGCTTCCTCCCTCTTCTCACAACTGAACAAAACCATTTACGTCATACTTTGAGCCAGTGGTTACCTGTAATAGTTTGAGTCAGTGGTTACCTGTAATAGTTTGAGCCAAAGTTGACTATGGGTATGAATAATCTAAACAAATTCCTTGTGAATGATTCCTCCTCCACATGCTTGCATTAAAACTTGGCACGATAGAAATACCTTTCTAAAAGTTACTGACTCCATGCTCAAGCCCATTTACATGATAGTCCAAATTTTAATTCCTCAATTTACATAACTAGTTACCTCCATCGTACCGATTTTCTCCACGGTTCACTTAATAGTCTCCTGCTAGCTTAACTAAACTCAGAACTTTTGGTGTCCTGTAAACAAGAAGATACAATATGGATGTAATATTTTCCTTCGTTTTCTCCGGACTATATTTTTTTATCAGTTGGTGATCATATAAGAGCCCCTTTTACAACGGAACAATACTATATTTCAATTAGTCATTAAAAAGAAAACCTGGCTACACACAATTCTTTATCACTTATAAGCCAACGATATAGAAAAGCGTTTAATCTCATAAAATTAAAATCAAAGTTCAAATGCCTCACAAGCGGGTGCCGACGCGAAAGATAATTAGTTTAACACTGAAATACCTGTCTTTCAAGAGATATCTTTCATTTCAGGTAAGTTTTCTTCCGTCTGCTTCCAGCCTTCTCAGGTAAAGAAACTGCAGCCGATCAATAGACTCTTCCTTCGTAGCAACAGACAAAAGTCAACAGGGGAGCTAATTGAACAAGAATTAAGGCGGACAGCCTGTTTGACTAAAGCTACATTCTTTGCACATGACTTTTGTCACTGGGAAGAGTCATGTTTTGTTCCATAGACGAAAGAGAAACACTCTCTGAGCTAATAGAAGTAATGTCACGTGGTGCTGTTAAGAACAAAGGTTGTTAGGTTTCTGTTCGAAATTTCTGGGCTACTATTTATACATGGCATTGCTATGGTGATTTGGGCTATTTATGGAACTTTGTATGTGGAACTGTGATTTATGTTAAGGAAAGGACGGAATTAGAAATATTTGTATGGTAACAGAGTTCTGCTTTGGGATACGTGTATTTCTCAAGTTCTTTTGTGTGAGCAAATAAATTAAAATTATTCAAATGAAGGGTTTGCGGAACATGTCTTTCACACTTCCAATTTTTCAGGTAAGTTGGTAGTTGAATTTGCGTCGCCTGGAGTAGCACAAGGGCTATTGGCGTCTGTCCGGGATCAATCCCTGAAGGGAAAATCCGAGGACAACACCTCGTCATTTTGAGCCACGGCCAGATGACGAGGTCAACCCTGAGCTGGCAACCCAATCTCCAAACTTCCACGCCAACGTGAGGACAGTTAAGGCGACGACAGATTTAAACTGTACCAGCCCCCGCTTAGAAGACGGTCTTTGGTTGTACCTAGTTTTTAACTCAGAACTCTCCGTTTGAAAATCTGCGACTATACTATAAGCTACCAAGGCCTCAGTTTTTTCAGATCATTGATTCGAAATTTTTAATGGTTAATCCACTATTCAAGAGCTCGATTTGTCGTAACCTTTCCTGTATTCACGCAATTCATACGATCCGAAATTAGTTTTATCTCTTAGATATTTTTTAAAAATATATTTCATTATGGAACATATCGTCAGCTTAGAGCAAAACTCATTAAATGACATTTTTTCGGAGACACTAAATGCTTATTTATATAATGATAAGAAATATATAGTTATATTGTAATCTGCTTAAAGTAATAATTCAATACTACTATAGCAATCTGTAATATTTCAAAATGATTATAGTTTTTATTTTTTCACCGGAAAACTAATAGTTAATCCTTAAACAGCTGTACAGTAACAAATGGTTTTTGTCAGCTAATGATATTTTGCTCTAAGCCGAAGATATATGTGTTTGGTTTAACACTACGTTGCTCGGGGCCTTTCAAATGTAAAAGAAATGTATTGAAAGAGTTGAAGATTCAGTCATTTTCTTATATATATATATAGACCATCACCAAAAATCCCTTTTAATCCCTTTTTCAACCTCATTTAAAAATAGTTTTATTTTATTTTATTTTCCTTTTTATTTTCACAACCAGATGGAGAGCCATTAATATTTTTCATAATTATACTCTTAACTTGTGCTCGCTTTTATTCCATCAAATTCACCCCTGCCACAATCTTAATTTCTTGTCACAATTTTAATTTCGTGTTACAATTTACCTTTCTTCCCCTCCCTTTCATTTGTACAAATCTTTCATGTTAGCCACCCTCTTTCTCTTTTGAAATCCGCTATTCTAGATAGGACGGATCTGGCAGTGTTTTGCTCTCCTGGCTTGCGCGGCAACATTCGGTAGGGTTAATTCCTTTGGCTGTTCTATTGATTTTTCCTTCCTAACCTTGGTAATATTTTTTATGATTTTTCTCCTACTACTATATCTGGTATTACTTTGAGTTTTCGGGGGGTAACTTGTGTTGATCTCTTCGGCCAACCTCACATATGTACAGAAAAAACTCAAAGCCTCCCTTTTAAGTGAACTGGCTTTACTCCCCTTGATAAAGTAAGCAGGCTCACTCCAAATTTACATATTTTATTTTATCTTGTTTCTCAAGGAAATCTATTCTTAAGGTAGCTTTACTTATTATATATATATATATATATCAATAGATACATAGACAAGTATCAATACTTAGATGAGAAGTTAGACATGTATCAAGAAATATATATATATATATATATATATATATATATATATATATATATATATATATATATATATATATATAATAAGTAAAACTACCCTAAGAATAGAATAGATTTCCCCGAGAAACAAGATGAAATAAAATATGTAAATGTTAAGTGAGCCTGCCTACTTTTTCAAGGGGAGCAAGGCCAGGTTGTCACTTAAAAATGCGATGCTTTGAGTTTTTTCTGTACTTATGTGAGGCCAGGCCGAAGAGATCAACAAAAGTTACCCCCGAAAACTCAAAGTACTACCAGAGAGAAAAAAATCATAAAAATAATACCTGTTACCAAGGTTAGGAATCAAAAGAACATAGCCAACGTAATACCTTACCGAAAGTTGCCGCCCTAGCTTGGGCGGCAACTTTCGGTAAGGTATTACGTTGGCTATGTTCTTTTGATTCCTAACCTTGGTAACAGGTATTATTTTTATGATTTTTTTCTCTCTGGTAGTACTTTGAGTTTTCGGGGGTAACTTTTGTTGATCTCTTCGGCCTGGCCTCACATAAGTACAGAAAAAACTCAAAGCATCGCATTTTTAAGTGACAACCTGGCCTTGCTCCCCTTGAAAAAGTAGGCAGGCTCACTTAACATTTACATATTTTATTTCATCTTGTTTCTCGGGGAAATCTATTCTATTCTTAGGGTAGTTTTACTTATTATTTCCCTTTATTTGTTCTCTGCGGCTTTCAGCGCTGTTCATCTAAAGGGTCAATATTATTGTTGTTATTTTGCTCCATTTTTGTTCTTGTTATTATTTGCATTTTGTTTTTGTTTTTATTTGGTTTCTCCTTTTTGATTTGTGGTGATGGTCTATATATATATATATATATATATATATATATATATATATATATATATATATATATATATATATATATATATATATATATATATATACACGGGTGTACATCGACGGATAGACATATTTGTCAATGAATAGATACATAATAGATTGATTGACACATATACAAGGATAGATATATACATATATGTATCGATAGATGGATAGATTGACAGACTCGTGCATAGATAATTAGACTATATTCTCAATATGCTTTTTAAATATTAATACATGCAGAGTTCTTCTTAACAATTCCGTGTGTCGCTAAATTTTAGCAAGCATGAAAAAACAGGGGTACTCCAGCATTTGCATCCTTTGCTTTCGTTAATCTAACGCGTATCCACTTTCGATTCAAAAATTCTCACATAATTAACTCTAAATATAAACGTAACAAAAAATGACGATAATCCCAATGATCAAAGAAACAGAATCCGAATAAAATATTCATACCCTTACAATAGCAAATCACAGCGCCATTTGAAAAACAAATTGAAATTAACTACGCAGCCTCGAAAGAGACTGAAATTTAATCACCCGAAGCACCAGTTACTTCAAACGAGTCAATTATCACGCTACATTAAATACAAAATAAAAAATACCCAAACAGCTCATCCTTATCAAACGAGTCATTTTTACAAGAAATCAGCCAAATTAAATCGCTCTTCATTTCTTAATTAAATTACTGGAAAATCACTTCATTCAATATTGATAGGGGTGGGAGGAACAGAAGACGGGAAATAATAAGCGGACTCACTCACAATTACGAAGACTCGGAGTTTTATAAAAGACATATTCGAAAGTAATAACTTCGTCTCGAAAGCAGCAAAACAGTCGCCGCATGCAGTGCGCATGTACTGCCTCTCTTTTCTCAGTGCGGTGATTTAATAAGAGAAGAAAATTAATTTTGCATACATGGGGCAATCAAAATGGATGGACGCGTAATTATAGAGATTTTCTATATAACTTTTAGATTAAAAATGAAAAAATGGAGCGGCTCTCCGCTGATTGTGATGAAAAGAGAGGAAAAAATCGTCGAGTAAGCGGATTATTAATTGTGAATACATCGACGATACTTATTAGATGCAGCGGAGTTGGAGGATTTCTCAAAATGGCTTCGTTAAAGCGGAAAAGTAGCGATACGTGTATAATGGCGTATAAAAGTCGGTTTCGTTTTAAAATTTGCTTAAGCACTGTCTGGTTTCAAGTTTTATTCAGCTCTTATTGGTAATTACGCTTAAAATTCCCAACTATTCCTTTGAAGAATGAGTTAATTTAGTATGAGCTAATTGTGCATTTCACATATCAGTCTTCACAAATTCTCCATTTCAAATCAAACATACTGGGTCACTTTAATCGGATTGCTTATGATACCATACCCCACTGTATCCACGTTTTATTTTAAGTACCATTAAATAAATAATTACAAGATACGTAAACATAAAAATGTTCGAAAGTATTGGTGCTCATTTGCACATCTCTCTGTTTATCTACACACATGGACATCCGTCTATCGCTCCGTACATATGTCGATGCTATCTATCGATACACAATACATATGTCCATGCTATCTATCGATACACAATACATATGTACATGCTATCTATCGATACACAATACATATGTACATCTGTCTATCGATCTATACATATATCCATGCTATTTATCAATGCATATGCCTATCTCTGCAATCCATCAATCGATTCATAACTCATTGATGGATATGTCTGTCCGTCCATCGATGCATTTTTCAGTCCGTCCATCGATGCATTTGTCGGTCCGTCCATCGATGCATTTGTCTGTTCGTCCATCGATGCATGTCTGTCCATCTTCCAATGCATATGTTTATCTTGCTGCTATCTATTTATTGATACCTATGCCTATCTTACAGCTATCTATCAATACATATGTCTATCTCTGCCAATCGATTCATAATTCATCGATGCATATGTCTGTCGTCCATCTATGAATGTCTGTCCATCTATCGATACATATGTCTATCTTGCTGCTATCTATCATTGATGCCTATGCCTATCTTACTTCTATCTATCAATTCATGTCCATCTATTTGTGTATGTCTATATCCATATTCACCGCCTGCCTGATATAGTGGCCATGACGTTTGTCTGTCGCCCAGTAGGTCCCGGTTTCGAATCTCGGTTTGTAAGCGCATCGATGTTGATGATTGTCTCTGTTAGGAGCAACGTCCTACTCACTGGGTACTCTTTCACAAATAGACACCAACCAATTCACCCCCTGTAGCCGAAGAAGAAAGCCGAAGAGGTCAACGGTCGAGCATAACAAAATATCCATATTGGTATTAATACATTTGTCTTCAAAAGAACTCTCATGTCTTCTCTTTTCATTTTTCTTGACCATCTTGTCTACGTACTGATTATATCCGTCCTATCCCATGCTGTATGTGGGACCATTCCATGCTGTCTGGACTTTAAAGTTTTACAAGTTAAACCTGAATAGTTATTAGCGAATAGAATAAAAAGTCAAATTAGAATATTCATAAACATTTGAAAAATTAACCCTCCAAGTGGTTTCGACGAGATATCTAATCCATAAAGATTTGCTCATCTTTGCTAATGACGAGATATCCCATCTTCAGGATATTGCCGATTTTTAATGATGACGAGATCAAGATCTGGTCAGCTTTTATTCTAAGGACGAAATATCTCGTCCATCAAGATCTGAGCAGTCTCACTAATGAAGCGATACCTCGTCAAGACAACTACCAGGAAGGCTCAGGTATGAAATGCGTGTTTAAGAACCAGAATGTATCGTGTCGCAAAATAACATAATTATGACATGCTATATTGCATCATAAGAGCTCGTATTAGTGCCATGGTTGGTCAATTACTATTTCATAATGCACAAAACTATCACCAAATTAAACTAATCACATAAAAAGCCTTAATTTAATAAACGTTGCTTTCAATTATCTCAAAACTTTTAGAATATTACATGGAACATTCTAGTTTTTAACCGCTAACCTATTCATTATGTTCAAAATATGAAATGAGAAAACGTGATTAGCTTACTAAGTACGCTTAATGAATCTCAGTTTTATCAATCACTTTTAGTTTTCAAACAAGTTAATTGAATTGGTTAATGAAGATATGCGTAAAATAAAGGAAATTAGCGGGTCTTTTGGTATATGAAATTGGTCTAATGGTTCTTTTGGCGTGAAACAAACTGGAGTGACTAATCATTTTAATGGATATTTTAACAATGAACTGAGCAGATCGGTCGCTTTTCGCATCGATTTTTACAGGATTGATGCGAGAACATGCTAATTTAAATTGTATTGTACTATCGTGTTAGTTGCTAGGATGTCTCGTTGTTTCAAAACGATTCATTTACTTGACACATAGTTTAACCTGTGACAGTAAAAACTTTCCCTATGTGTATGTTCATTACTTGACTATTTATGAGCGGATCTTTGAGATCAAGCACAAGTCGAATTACATATGTACTCAATCAATCAAACAAGATAGTTTTTGCATAGAATTTTATAGAACTCGGTTTCTATTATTAAAACATTTTAATTGTTTTCTGGTATTTAATTAATGCTCTAACAAAAAAATAAATCAATAAATAGTTACTTGAGCATTACTATACATTTTCTTTGATATAGGAATATTAATCTTATAGGATACACGCAGATGCATATACATATAATTTCATGAAAAATCAGAATACTCCTTCATTTAGAACTAGTTTTCAAATGTTCCACGGCAGAAATATTTGGGGTGGGTGTGATTTAAAGTAGAATAATTGAACTTTCAGCAATTCTAAATTATACCAGGAGTTGCCATGATTCAGTGGATTTGTCTACTGCGCTAGCAACCTGCGAGTTGTAGGAGCTACAGGTTTGATTCCTCCTCCCTGGACCATATTTCTCTCTTCTCTGTCAGTAAAACTTTCCTTGAGTGTATGTCCATTTATTTGACGTCATTTGGTGCAGTTTGACCAAATATGGCTCTTGCGTCATGAAACCCAACCATAGCAAATTATTTGCTTGAGTATTGATTACAAGATAAGTAACTCGTGGATATTAGGCCAAAGGGGAACGATCTATTCCCACTAAGAACAATCCCAACGTTCGAACTTATGCCATAAAACCCAACTAACCAAATATCTATAATACATTTACGTAAATAATCAGTCAAGATAAATAACTCGTGGATGTTAAGCCCAAGGAGAACGATCCATTCCCACTAAGTAAGAACAACACCAACGTTCGAACTTATGCCATAAAACCCAACTAACCAAATATCTATAATACATTTACGTAAATAATCAGTCAAGATAAATAACTCGTGGATGTTAAGCCCAAGGAGAACGATCCATTCCCACTAAGTAAGAACAACACCAACGTTCGAACTTATGCCATAAAACCCAACTAACCAAATATCTATAATACATTTACGTAAATAATCAGTCAAGATAAATAACTCGTGGATGTTAAGCCCAAGGAGAACGATCCATTCCCACTAAGTAAGAACAACACCAACGTTCGAACTTATGCCATAAAACCCAACTAACCAAATATCTATAATACATTTACGTAAATAATCAGTCAAGATAAATAACTCGTGGATGTTAAGCCCAAGGAGAACGATCCATTCCCACTAAGTAAGAACAACACCAACGTTCGAACTTATGCCATAAAACCCAACTAACCAAATATCTATAATACATTTACGTAAATAATCAGTCAAGATAAATAACTCGTGGATGTTAAGCCCAAGGAGAACGATCCATTCCCACTAAGTAAGAACAACACCAACGTTCGAACTTATGCCATAAAACCCAACTAACCAAATATCTATAATACATTTACGTAAATAATCAGTCAAGATAAATAACTCGTGGATGTTAAGCCCAAGGAGAACGATCCATTCCCACTAAGTAAGAACAACACCAACGTTCGAACTTATGCCATAAAACCCAACTAACCAAATATCTATAATACATTTACGTAAATAATCAGTCAAGATAAATAACTCGTGGATGTTAAGCCCAAGGAGAACGATCCATTCCCACTAAGTAAGAACAACACCAACGTTCGAACTTATGCCATAAAACCCAACTAACCAAATATCTATAATACATTTACGTAAATAATCAGTCAAGATAAATAACTCGTGGATGTTAAGCCCAAGGAGAACGATCCATTCCCACTAAGTAAGAACAACACCAACGTTCGATCTTATACCATAAAACTTCACCCAACAAACCAAATCATATCCGTAATACATTTGCATATATAACGAGTTCAAGGTAAGTAACTCGTGGATGCTAAACGTAAGGAAAACGATCCGTTCTCACTAAGTAAGAACACTGCCAGCGTGCAAACTTATACCATAAAACCCAACACAACAAATCAAATTTTATCCGAAATACATTTGCATAAATAATGAGTTCACGATAAGAAACAAGTGGATGTCAGTACTGAAGGGGATCCTTCATTCCCACTAAGTAAGAGCAATACCAACATATGAACTTTAGGTAATGTTTATCGTCACCGTTCCTTCTGACATTTGAGTTGGATGCGGGGACCACATTATGGGACTGAAGGGGACCTCTATCCTACCTCTCATGAGTATCGCTACTTTCGTAATCTTTCAAGAACTAATGGATCGAAAAGATCTGATATCAGTACTTGTTTGCTTTGTCCGGATAATGAACCGAAAATAGTAAACACAAGAAATAAAATAGTTTAAATCTCAGTTACATAAAATGTCGTAAGTATATCTTGAGGGCACAAAAGCGAAAGAGTACTTTAATTTCAACAAACGTAATGCGGAATTGTTTTGAGGGTTAAGGCTCTTCCGATACTAATATCCTATTAGTGCATACGAAAGCTAGGCTATAGAGTTACATTAGCGGTTACCATAGTGACCACCCACGCATGGTTTGGTTTCGTCTTCAGAGTATCAAATTATAAGGGTTCTTTCTGGGAACTTAAAAATAAAAGTAAACTGATGCATTATTGGGAAACGGGTTATTTTAATAGGTTTGTGCATTTTTGGCCTAAACTGCTGATTTACTCTTAAATGTTCATGGTCTGTAAGTCATCAAATATATTTCGGTGAACAGTAATAGCGTACTAAAATTTACTCGAATATTGCTCCGTGGCTCTCTTCTCTTAAAAAGCCAGATAAATATCAAAATTGTGTCATTTCGGTTTTAATTAAATGCTCTATACAGGGAAAATTCTACATATAGGCTCCAAAATTTCGAAAAGGAAATTACTTTCAATTTATAGACGAATTTAAATATAAAAGGGTATGCATATATTAAGACAAAAGATTAATGATCCCCAAACTTGTCATTCCAGAAACCCATTTGAAAACTAAATATTTTCGTGGGCCTCTTCAGATTACAAAATTAAATAGGGCATATGTAGAAGTTAAGACCGCATTCCTAAGACCGTAGCTATCCTTATTTTTCACCTTAATATCGGGAGTAAAATATTTATATCTACGCGTTAAATAGACTATAACATGTTAACACTGCTAATTAAGAATTAGTAATGACAGTTTAAAGTTTTGAAACGAAGAAAAGTTCTGAAATAAAATAAACAGTTAAATATTTACGAACTCGGGTTTATTAATAAAATTGCATTAGAATCAAAATACTCTACGTTGCAAAATTATAATATTAAGGAAATCAAAATATATACCTTAATCTTAATGGTGAACACTAAAGGCTGCATTTTAGCAATTATTTCAACAATTCTTGGTTTAATATCTGATAATTTTAATATTAAGTCACTCTCAACTTCAAGTCTATTTTTGTAACTTAAATTTGAAATAAGTGAGCTGGTAAAATGTAGTTTCACTCAAGTACGTAGGGGGAAACACAGTTAAGCACTTCAAAGCTTTTCTCTTCGAGTTCAGGAATCATTTTCAATAAATATAATCAAAATTCAGTTAGCTGTACCTTTTTCTTGCTGCTCAAAAATTAGTTTAGTACTGATGGAACCCCATGGGTTATGTATGAGTAGTACATAACATGAGTAGCCCATAAGCAAATAGATTCCTTATTCATATATCACATCCAGGCTGCAAACCGCCATAACAAAACAAAATGTCTAGTTTTATGTGTGGAAAGACTAAATACATGCTTCTGCATGCTGCTATAACGTATATCCTTGTTACTATAACGTATATTCCTGGCAGGTTTCGTAGCTTGTATTTAGTCTTCACACGCATAAATCTAGAAATTTATTTTTTAATTATGTTAGTATTGCAGCCGGGGGTGCAATATCAGTCGCTAAGAAATACTCCCTTAGCTGGAAGTGCAGTGACTCATTTCTTAGGACACATAATAGACATTTTTAAGATCATTTTTTAACACAAAATTCTTTATTAAAACATAAAAGGAGAAAAAAATGAATTGTTTATTTTTTTCTTGATAGGGGTCTCTAGCTTGGGTCGTGAATTGTTGAACATTTTTACGGACCTTTTGAAATTATATCTGGTACCTTATTACTTCAAACTATCATAAAAACTGACTGAAATAAGAACACAATACAACATTCACCACTAAATCTAGCTACTAAATATAAAGAAAAGTAATTTCAACGATTACTAATTCAGCCTTTCGAGTAATAACTACTGCGTCATCTTACCCAGTGTGTCATCTGTCGCTCATTACCAATATTTATAAATTCCTAAATGATTGTGGGGTTTAATTTTCCCCAAACCATTTCTCAATTTGATCTTTTTTTTTGGCTCAAGTATTGTATATTTTGGATTACAGAACTCAAACACCACCCCTAAACGAAATTCACCAGAAATTCGAGTGATTCTCTCTTTGAAATGCCGATTCAATAAATGGAAAACAAAAGAACAAATAATGCATTTGACAAAAAAACTTGTATGTACTTAGTACTAATTATTAATCTCAATTTCAACTAGATTGGAATTCCCAAACTATGATATCTTTAAAATAAATAACGTTAACATTGCAGTCAAAAGGAACACGGTAAGCAATTCGTTAACGTAACCCGCTTCATAAGATCGATCGATTGAGATAATTTTTCTGCTGTCAACTAGATTGAAAAGAATAAGTAGTATTTTCCTTTTAAAAGTCACATTCCATTATTCTCACTGCCTTTGAGTTCAAAAACTGATTTTATTAGCCAATAAATATACACTAGAATTTCATTCTAATGCAAATTGAGAAGCGTTCATCAAGTGCCATTAATGGCTGTTGGCAGTCAAAAAAAATAAAGCAGCAGAACTGTTATTGTTCCAAGCAAAATCGTCTCCGTCTCACTCAAACACAAAGTGCAATACAAATGGCGACTGTCGCCTCCAAAAAGCGAGATTCTCGATTCCAGAAAACCAATATATTCTTCCTTTCCTCTAACTCGTATGCAAATTCGCGCTCACACCTTCCCTCCCTAATAAAATAGTTGTTGCATTCCTCTCTGCAAAACAAATAAACAATTGAGAGAGGAACCTACCGAATCGGGCGGAGAAATGAGCGAACGATAGTTATTCCAAGATGGAGTTCTCTCATTTTTGGCGCGAAAACAAAGGCAGCCGGTATTCCACCGAGGAAAGAACGCATCTTCTTCGATACAAATCCCCGTCTTTTCGAATGGCATTTGCATAATTCATCGTTTGGATGTACTGTTCTTTCTCTCCTGCCTGCTTTGTTGGTATATGAAGGATTCAAAATTCCTTTTTTCTTCGCTCCTTTTGTCTTTTTTTGTTCTTTTGTCGTTTCTACCGGATGTTATTTTCAGCCATTTTCGCTAGCGCTGCCGTGCCACTTGAGAATTAAGATCACAAGCGTTGATGAATGGAAGAAAGTGCGTGTTTAATGAGATTTCGGATGCTGCTGTAAGTTATAACGCCTTCAGTAAGATTCTGCATTCGTTCAGTATCTGATAAAGATACATTTTTGAAGTTCTTAAGCGTTATATAGCATTCTCAATATTAAACATATGATAATACATTCAATAGAATAGCAAATTATATAGGATAATATCACAATATAAATAACAAATTATGAGTTCCGCAATCGCTGTATTCATGTAATGGAATAACTCGAGCTATAAATAATTTTTCTAATATATCCTTGAGGACATTGAGTTCTCTAATAATTTAATTATGAATAAATAATAGTATATATTAAAGATTGGGTCGATAAATCTCGTTAGATCATCTGCTATTTTGTATTGGAAGTGTTTTCTGAAGAGTGGTTATTGTAAAAGGACATAAAGTTGCGATTAGTAATATTTGGACACGTAAAAAATGCTGCTCTTTATGGTTTTAATTGTATTGGTCAGAGATATTGGAAAGCAAGAGAAGGATAATGATATAATTGTCAAACACCTAGTTTGTAAATAAACATAATAATGATCAATACTTTCGTAACTGAAAAATAAAAATGAATTTCTTGCTTTATATTTAGAAAATGTCACTCTTAAAGCAGTATGCCGTGGCATGCCGGTTGAAAACCTCTGTTCTAGAAAATATTTCCTATCAATCAATAGATGCCATTATGAGGTTGTGGGGAGAGTGCAATACTGCATTATTCGGAAATTTCGTGACGCTTAGAGAGTTAAGCCTAAATTTATTTCTAAATTTTCATAGAAATTGTTTGCCAAACTAATCAAAATTCTTCACATTAGGGGGCTTCAGCAATGCTCTCCAGCATCAAAACGTTTGACTGTTATTTTGTTAAATACAACGTATAACATTTAGCAAATATAATTTGATAAATATAGAAGGAACCGTATCGATTTTACATTTATGATTTGAAGACTTTTTGGCAGTAGTGGATGATCTGACCAGATAACCAGAAACAATATAGCCTATTCCGAGGAACATATGGGAAAAACCTATAGCCCATCTTTCTCTACAAGGGGATAGTCGTGTCAGTTCTTCTAGAGAAAGATGGACTCTATATGTTCCTCCTCGGAACAGGCTGTTTCTAGATATGTGGTCGGATCACCCACTACTTTCCAAAAGTCTTCAAAATCCTGAATGTAAAACGGTTTCTTCATTTTTATTTAACAAAATAACTGTCAAACCCTTTTTGATGCTGGGGAGCATTGGTTTAGTCCCTAACGTGAAGAATTGTGATTAGTTTGACACAAAATTTCCATGAAAATTTTATTAATGTACTAGCAAAATTCCCCGACCTCACTTTTAATCTAACTTACATGCTGCTTTAAATAAAATACGTTGCGGTGATGTTGCGTGTGTTGAAAAGGAATCACAATTTATAAAAATAATAAATATTTAAAACAGAAAAGCAATGAAACAAATTAAAGTTGACGGAAAAAGTTGCTCTAAAGTTATGAATTCGTGATTATTTTTTCCTCTTGATCTCGCACAGCTGCCACAACTTACAACTAAAATTAGAGAAAATTTAAAAATACGAAATTAATTCCGAGCGAAAGAAACAGAAAATAACACTGCACGTGGCAAACGAACACGAGTTTCCGTTTTGTTGCAAATTATCGTCCGTCCCAAATATTCGGAAATACTTTATACTGTTCGCAAAGAAAATAAATAAGACTCAAAATACAAAAGTATAATTTAAATTCCATAAAAATAGTTTTTGGAAAAATAATTGATTTTTCAGCAGTACTGGTAAAGCAAGCTAAGTAATTGCAATGCGCAATATACCTTCCAGCTACTCCAAAACTACCAAATGTTTGATTTAAGTATAGTTACTCAGATGTTTTAACGTGAAACTTGCCGAAATATGCAAGCAAAGAAATTTTAGATAAAGCATTCACTAAACTTAAATGTGGTGTATCAAATATAAAACATCAAATTACAAATATATTGAATAAATCTTATGTAATACTGGTACAAACACACAGACACAAAATCGAACATGGAACAGGAAGTCGGACAGACAGACTTACGCAACCCAGTTCTGTCACTAAATGAATATAAGAACTCACAGTATGCAAAATTTCATGAAAATATATTCAACCGTTTGGACCTAGTACGGGCACACACATACAGACAGACAGATGGACAGACAGACACCAAACACGCAAGAGACCGATTTAGCATCAGAAGGGTCCAAAACGAATAGAAAACTTGAAATGTGTCGAATATATTCAATGTACAAACACTCCATTCTTACTTATATACTAGATAAATAAAATTAGACTTAGTCCTCTAAGCGATTTTTTACCTAGTAGTGTGGTATTTCCCTTTCCCAACAACCCTCATAAAGACATCTATTGGTTGATATCCTAGGAAATATTTCCTGGAATAGATGTCTTTAACCATGGCCCACTGGTATGCAGCAAGAGTGGCACTGGTACGTCTTAAGGATAGGAAAACGGTTGAAATTGCGTGATTTATTTCATTTCAATGGTTTGGTTTTGAACTTCTGAAAAGTGTGTTCTCAAATTATTTCACGTAATAACCGTATAAATAATTTTGTGAGAAATATTTTTTATTATAAAGTAATCATAAACAAATTTTTTCAAAAAGCTTTTTAACACTCGAGATTTCTGAGTAGCGTTGCATTGCTTTTCCCCCAACCACATAGTGTGTGTGTGACTAAATAACCACATTTATTGATTGAAAGAATCCGATGACAGATTCTATTAGTCAAAAAACGTCCTAACTGATTTGAAGTCATGCATGGAAGATTGAAGATTACAGAACGGATAGATGCGTATGAACCCCTCAGAAAGTTAATATAGTAGCAGCAAATGCAGTGCAATAAAATTATGAATCCGCATTTTACTGCACTTCGAACTTTTAATTTTAACAAAAATTATGTTTCCAGTTACATCAAGTTTCATATCATTTGAGGATTCTACAAAGTACTCTTTCCAACTTGAACAACGAATAAAAGGTTAAGAACAACAAAAAGACAAAAACAGTCCTCCACCAAATCTGATTAACAATTCTTTTAAAAGACTACACTCTTAACAAATGTAATTTATATCTGCTCATTTCTTTCCCTCAGTCAATTGTGTCGTAAAAAAAGGTAAGAAGCTACAAATATGAAATGAAAAGTCCCCTCTCACAACATGCAAGAAACAAAAGCACCAAGAGTGATGGGTTGCATTCACAGAGATTTCGAACTTTTTAAAAGAATGCGTCAGAAAGTTCTCCCGGGAATTTATTGTTTTCTTTGTTTTCATCCTTCATATTTTCTGCACTGCTATAAAATTGAAACGCCCTAATAAAAGGAATGTCAAGTTGGGAAGTGGGCACATGACTGACGAAGGGGAAGTTTCATTTTGAGTCTGAAATAAACTAATAAAGGGACTTTCTTTTGCTACGGATACTTTTACCTTTCTCTTAAAGTTGAAACATTTTACTTTTATGTTTCATTGAAGTTTAAAAATGATTCTTGATGATAAATAGAAATGATGTCTGTGAATTCAGAAATGCTTAAAACCATATATATTTTTAAATTGTATCTTTTTTAAGTATACTTTTACAACATATTTTTTATTTGTAGATAATAATAAAACGGAATGTATTTGAAAGGTGATCTGGTATAACACTAGAGGTAAATACAATCATTTATTTCATCACATTGCCTTTCTGAAAAGCTTTCTCTAATTTGAAAGCTTTTATTGCGCTTGGCTAATGTATCATTAACTTGTGTTATAGTTCGATTCCAGCAAGTTGGTAGTTTATTCACGTGGTTTTGAACTAGTCTATTCTTTAGAATAAGTGATGGGTTGGGAAAAAACAAAGATTTTTCAGAACTGGCATCTTTATCGCAGATTCTGGTTCTAAGTTTTCATTCGATGCTGAGAGCTATAGCAGTAATACCGAGTTGGCAGGGGAAAAGCCATCCACGGTGATCGCCATTCATTCTTTTGCCTTCCCCAACGAGCTTTCACAACTTTTCAAAAATGGACTCACTCAAAGTTGACTGCTTTTCCGTCGGAGCCGTACTATAGATCAATACAAATACTAGTTCATCAGGCGAATGAAGTATCGTACAATGTTAGTATTTGATTGCGCACAGATGACTGATACGTAACCAGCTTTATAAAGGATATATTTTTTTACATGTTTGCTTTTAAACAGGACTTTGAAATAAAATTAGCTAACCAATTTATTTCCTTGTTATTTCTATTATTATTTATTGCATTGTTATTAATTTGTATTGTTTATGTATTTCATTCATTATATATCTTTATAAGATTTTAATTAAACATCGTCTACTTGTGTGTGTGGAATATAACTATAACTTAAGATTATTATTAGATGCAAACGAAGCAAAGATATTAGTATATTTAAAAGTTATGTAATTTTTACAGCATTACATGTGTTATTTTAAAGAAAACTACATGTTAAATTTCAAAGTAATTCTACAATCGTTTTGATATATTTTATTTACTAAGCATGAATTTCTTCATCAAATGGAGAAGTTTAAATTTGCCTCATATTTAACATATTTTTCCAATGACAGGCAGGAAACAATATAAGCAGTACAAATGCTAGTAAAGTACACACAAAAGTGCACACAACCAATACATGTAATTGATAAGAAAAGGTAAGACCAGAAACAGAGAAATAGTTAACCTGCCCATGTCCTCAAACCTCCCAGTATTGGCCTCAGAGGTTCCTACTAGAGAACGCAGTACAAATTTGCTAGTGGCGGATGTCCATTTCTCGATATTTAATACAAAAGGGTATTAAGAACTATGCAGAAGTATTAGACAGTACAGATGTTTAGCTAAACAATCGTGACTAGTCCCGAAGTTGGGTTATTGATACAGCTTCTTCCTTTGGGGCATCTGGGATGTATTTAAGATCAATTAGTCAATCTTTAACATAATATGGGTAAAATAAAATCATTAGTTTCAGCATCAAAAATTGTAAGCCATTCAGCAAAATCTTAATGCATAGAGTATGGGTATAAAACACCATTTATTGGGATCGCCATGGCTCAGAGGGTTTGCTCACTGCGTCAGCAACCTGCAATTCATCGGCGGGGCACTGTTAGTAAAAGCTTTCCTTGCGTATATGTCCATTTACTTGACGTTGTTTGGCGTAGCTTGTCTAAGTATGGCTCTTGTGCTATAAAACTCAACCCAACCAACCAGTATTTTAACACAATAGGGGAAAGTAAAATCATTAATTTTTTAGCTAATGCCCGGTCAATTTAACTTAATCATTCTAGCACTACAAAGTTAAATTTGAGAACTACTTACTGTAACACTGGTGTGCCAAGGGATATGTTCACATTACGCCTCACATACATCAACATTCTTGGCACAACCCGCTTATAGAGAGGACACCGTAGACGTGAAATATAAGTAGAGTGAGAATTGCTATAAGAGGAGCTTCAAACAGTGTGACAAACATGTTGATTATTAGTCATGTGACTACTCTGAAAAATTGACTTGGTTGGGCGATTTGGCATCTTATCGCCTTTTTTGGCAATATAACATCTTAAATCAGGGCGGATGTGTGAATGTGCATTTCTACAGAATGGCGACAAAAGTGGTGAAATCGTCAATGTCTACTACCATGTCGCGCAGACCAATCAGATGTTAAATCAATTAAAGGTCTTCCGTCCCGTGCATTATCCCGTCCCCTATCGACACCCTGCCGACGAAAGTAGTCTAAAGGTCACGTTACTACTAGTTTTGGCTACATGATCATGGGCACATAAAAGGGTTACCATTGCTCACTCTACTTTTATATTTACTCTATGAAGCACGCATTCATCCTAGACGAACATAAATGCCTTAATCTCAGATTCAAACCAGAATATTTCTATTCAGAAGCCATCGTCATCTAACCGAGATTCAAAATTACGTAATGTTGTCCTCGGATCTTTCCCATTGGGATTGATCCCGGACCGTCACCAATAGCTCGCTGCGTTGCTCCAGTGTGACGTTAATTAAAATACCTTCCTACCCAGAAGCCAACACTCTGGATCCTAGACCGATTGTTCAGCAAATTATTAGTATCAAACTCAAGAAACGAATTTTAAACCGTTTAATCCATAATCTCAGAGCGCCGTGGTTGCCCGGTGGGGAGAGTAGCGGATTAGCAACCGGAGGGTTGCCAGTTCGAAACTTGATCCAACTAATGTTTACCATCTCATCTCATAGTGGGTCAAAATTAAGGTGTTTTCCTCGGATCTTTCTCTTTTGATTAATCCCGGATCGTCACCATTAGCCTGTTGTGTTGATCCAGCATGACGTTAATTAAACTACCTGCCATAATCTTAGTATTTGGTATTTTTGGTATTTTTCAATTAACGTCACACTGGAGCAACACAACGGGCTATTGGTGACGGTCCGGGATCAATCCCAGAGGGAAAGTCCGAGGACAACACCACGTAATTTTGAACCGCGGTCAGATGACGAGGCAACACCTGAGCTGGCACCCCACTCTCCAAACTTCCACACCACGCCAACGTGAGGACATTTGAGGCCACGACAGATTTAACGTGCACCAGCCCCCTTTGTACACGACGGTGTTTGGCTGGATTCGAACTCGCAACCCTTCGGTTGCTAGTCCGTTACTCTTCCAACCGGGCCACCGCGGCCCGCCATAATCTTAGAGTATCAATATAAACTTCCACTATATCGGAATTCAGCCATTTACTAATGTAAATTTTCTGAAGACATAACAGTTTACTCACATTATCTTTAAAGCTCCTTCCAAACTGAACTCTGAATCGTTCTTTTCCGCCATCCTCCGAATCCTTGCGCGTCGCTGTTTCTCCAATTTTAAGGTGAAGATTAATCTCATTTGCCCTTACAAATGCTCCTCGCCATATTAGGAGCGAAAGCACAGGAAACGAGAGGTGATTGTAGAGCGATATTAATTTAGATCCTCCAGACTAATGGGGAATCAATAACCATATTCCAAGAGAACCGATTAAAACGAGGCACCAAACTAGTTTATACCATAATTTATGACTCCGGCGTAAGCCCAAACTAAAAACGGTTTCATAGGGAAAATTTGATTTCGGCTCAGGGAAAGCAATTAAGGAGGAAGGTTTCGGGACTTCGCGCACTTTGATAAACAGATTATGATGGAAGGGCTTGGGATGAAAAGGTTTTCTATGGTCGGGGGGGTGAACTTGGAATGATAAAATCAATTGCTCGTTTTATCTTTAATTCGCGCTTATCGCGACTTTACTGAAAGGGATATTTATTTTATAAACAACTTAGAGTGTGAGTTAGAGTGAGAGTGAAAGCTTTAGAGTGATTAATATTGGAGTGGAATTGATTTGCTGAGTTCGTGTGATCTTGGGCTTCCTTTTATTTATCCTTATTTTTTTTATATTTACGACACCAATTCCTCGTGGATTCATAATGTTTCTATTAAATCTGTGTACATCTGTACACTTCTCAACCCTCATGGTGGTTGCCCCGACGAGGCATCGCATCATTAGCAAAACTGACCAGATCTTTATGACGAGATACTCGTCATTAGAAAAAACTGGCCAGATCGTGATGGATGTGATATCTAGTCGTTAGAAAAAACTGACCTGTTCTTGATGGACGGGATACCACGACATTCGAAAAAACTGACCAGTTCATGATGAATGAAGTACCTCGTCATTAGAAAAAAACTGACCAGTTCATGATGGATGAAGTACCTCGTCATTAGAAAAAAACTGACCAGTTCATGATGGATGAAGTACCTCGTCATTAGAAAAAAACTGACCAGTTCATGATGGATGAAGTACCTCGTCATTAGAAATAAACGGACCAGTTCTTGATGGACGAGATACCACGACATTCGAATAAAAACTGACTAGATCTGATGGACGATATATCCCGTCATTAGAAGAAAACTGACCAGTTCATGATGGACAAGGTATCATTAGAAAAAAACTGATCATTTCTTGAAGAACGAGATACCACGATACTCGAAAATAACTGACTAGTTCTTGATGGACGAGATACCACGACATTTGAAAAAATTACCAGATATCTCGTCATTAAGTAAACTGACCAGATCTTGATGAACGAGAAGCCTCGTCATTGGAAAAAACTGACCAGATCACTGTGGACGAGATATCTCGTCATTAGAAAAAATTGATCAGATTGTGACTTCGTTATCATCAAACAATCAGTAGTATCTTGCTGACGAAATAACTCGTCATTAGCAAAGTTTGTCAGATCTTGATGGATGAGATATCTTGTCGAAACCACTTGGAGGGTTAATTAACGCGTAAAAGAGCTTCGTTTGTTTTGTACGACAATACACAGATGATTGAAAATGAAAGATAATGCAATCCGAGATGAATCCCTTGACAAGTACCTGCACTGAAGTACCTCAAGTGACAAATTAATAGTCCGCAAGCTATGTGGATGAAAGTAGAGCACCTAACAATTTGTTAACTGATACACTCGAGGATTTAACTCTGAGCGATTCAAACGCATATTTCCGTTCTGCAAGTCCTCCTTGTATGACTTCCAACCAGTTTTGTCCTTCTTGACACCAATAGAATATGCTAGGATTCCTAACCAATAGATGTGGTTTTTTGGCCATTATATGCGGAGAGGGGTAAAATCATACTTTACTTCTAGGAAAAGTTGTGACTCTCAGATGGTTAACCCTCTAAGAGGTTTCAATGAGGTATCTCGTCTATCAAGATCTGAACAAATTTGCTAATGACGAGATTTCTCATCATCAAGAATGCCAATTAAATTCTAAATGATGAGGATATTGCCGAAATTGTATGATGACGAAATCAAGATCAGATCAGTTTTTTTAATGAGATATCTCGTTCATCAAGTTCTGGGCAGTTTTGCTAATGACGTGATATCTCGTTCATCAAGATTTGGGCAGTTTGCTAATGACGAGATATCTCGTTCAAGATTTGGGCAGTTTTGCTAATGACGCGATCCAGGCAACCACCAGGAAGGCCAAAAAATTGCATTACAATGCTTTATTTCACTTCGTCTTTCACGTTTTAAATTATAATAACAGTTGCATTTTTCCATCAAGAAAATTGAACAGTAAAATATAAATGTCTCCCACTTGATTCGTGCTTAAAAAACACTCTGCCTTCCCTTTCCTTGGCACTCAAAAAAGCCCCTTGCAGTGAGCTATTAGAGAATTAGCAACATCCATTCCTGAATTCTAAGCCCGTAGAAGCGAATGCCCGAGCACCATCAATACTTGATGGAACTCGCAGAAAAATCCACCGTTTGTCTCTCAGAAAGATCATTAAGCACCAAAGCAAAAAAAGAAAGAGCACCAACTAATGTTTTGTGCAAGAAAGAAAGAAAAGGTAGATTAGTATGATGATGGAAGATAACTGCGAACTCTTAATATAGACGCCAGTCCCCGCGATCATTAATCAAACAAGTGCTCCATCTGCGTAAGTGCCAATCATTCCAGCCACCCCAAGGAAACCTGGTGCCATTTTTCAGGCCAGAAAAGTTTCCTTTGATGTTTCTCTGTTCTTATGACGGCGTCAGAAGTGTAAAAGGAGCTCAGGGGTTAAAGGGTATTTTCCTGAGCGAAATCAGTTTATTGAAGAAACAGATGGGACTAACTATGATGAAGATGGAGCTGTTCCATCGATTTTGTTTCGAAGTTGCATCTTTATTTAGAGCATTGAGAACCTCTCGGGAAAGTATTAAACTGTACATTTAGAGAGAAGTAGAAGTGCTTAGGTTTAGGGGAGTCAATACTAATCCTTGAATTACAATACGATTTCGAATTCGGAACGCAATCTAAAGACAGATCCGGTCTTACCTGGTTCCATACTTGGAAAATTACAATGACTAATCCTATAATACAGAGCAAGGTATGTAGGTAGTTAAGAAACGTCACAGTGGAGCAACACAACGGGCCATTGGTAACGATCCGGGATCCATCATGAAGGGAAAGATCCGTGGACAATACATTGTAATTTAGAACTACGGTCACATGACTAGGTCAACGCATGTGTGTGTGTGAGCTGACACCCCACTTTCCAAACTTCCACACCCCGCCACGAGGACATTTGAGGCCACAACAGATATAACGTGTACTAGTCCCCCCCCACACACGACGGGTTTTTTTAATAGTGTTTAATGATCTCCCTTCAATTTTACCTCTCCTCCCCTTCTACTTATTGTTTTTCCCTCCTCTTTGTAATTATAAATTAACATTAGTTTCTTTGTTATTGTTTGGCGGAGATGGCCAATATAAGCCATTAAAATTCAATAAACCAACCATACTGCGAGTTGTAGGTGGCGCAGGTTCGATTCCTTGGGTGTATACCTTGGGTAATACCTTGGGTGTATTTCTCTCTTCTGTATCAGTAAAATTTTCCTGTGTGTATGTCCACTAAATGAAGTTGCATTCTTGAGTTTAACGTTACTTGGCCAAATTTGGCCTTAACCCTCCTAGTAGATGTCGTGACGAGTTATCTCATTAAACAAATAAAACTGATCCGATCTTGATGGACGAGATATCTCGTCGTTAGAAGAAAGCTGACCAGATCTTGATCTCACCATCATCGAAAAATCATCAATAGCAGACGAGATAACATTAACACAATTGATCAGATCTTAATGAACGAGATATCTTGTCGAAACCATTTGGAGAGTTTAAAAGGTTTAACATATTGTGAGCATAAATAATTTACACACACACACACACCTCATAACGCTAGATAGCAACATGATCTCTTAAACTGATATTGCTTGCTTGCGCTGGTTTCTTCAGTTATAAAGAAATATCAGATATTGATGAGAGCTGGGCATGTTAACAACTTTTGACCCAAATCGTCAAATCTGGGCACAATCTTTTCGACTAAGCAACGTCAGAAAACATCACCATCACCTCCAGACATGATTTTTAAAGGTGTAGTCACTAGAGTGAGCCAAAAAAAATCGAAGTTTTTAGAAATGCTTGTTTTATTTTGAATGTATAGTTTTTATTATTATGTCCAGGGGAAGGTAATAATTAGAAAAACTGAAGCCAAGCAATGCAACAAATGGGAACAGAAGTAGTCTATTAATCCATTTGATCCCTTACTTCCCTGTATCTCTCTCTCTCATTGTAGTTGGAAGAGAGCACAGGGCATCGTAGCAGGTCCATATCCTTTTGAAGATCTCAGAGCTTGTAAAACCGATTGTTTAGTCTAGATGTTTGGAAAGTCTAGATGTTTGGATGCAGGTGTTTGAAAAGGCAATCGTGACCAGCGGCAAGAATGAACTCAGCTATGGTTCTCTTCCTTGGCCAATCAGGAAGGTCTAGGATGATGTTCCATCAAGTTATCCAGGAATTTCTCTCCAAAAGTTCTTCAGGCTGCGGTAGCCAAGTTGAAAGAGCAACGGATTAGCAACCGGACGGTTGCGAATTCGAATCCAACCAAAGACCGTCTTGTACAATGGGGGCTGGTGCACATTAAATCAGTCATGGCCTGGTGGGGACGTATAGAGAGTAGGTGGCAGCTCAGACGCTGACCTCGTCATCTGATCGCGTTTCCAACTAACAAGGCATTGCCCTCGGATCTTTCACTTCGAGATTGATCCCGAACCGTCGTCAATAGCCCGTTGTGTTGCTCCAGTGCGACGTTAATTAACTACCTACCTACCTACCTACCAAAAGCTATGTTGCTAATTCGAATGTATCATTTCCAATATAGGCCAATTTTTAATTCGGTTAAGAAACACGAAGCATGTAAAATGCATTAAAATTAACCTAGCTTGATACTATGTATGTAGGAATTTATTATGATACTTTTTAATTTAAAATAAATTTGCATTCTGAGAAATTTTATTCCTTATATTTTTTAACTAAAGCATTTTACTGGTTGCATAAATTTTAGATTGTTAATTAATTAGAGCTTTCCATTTAAAATACATCAGCAAAAACGCATTCTAAAATATTGAATCATGGGGACACGATTCATAAAGCAGTACTTTCTAACTGAAATATTACGAAGCAGTTTCTTGATCACGCTCAATTGAGATTTATCTTGGCCCCGAATAAACCCCCATCTCTAAATCCTTTCATATCAGTTTATTTCAAACGCATTTACCCAAGCCCCGGCTCTTTTTAATGAAAGACGGGAAAATTCGCATTTTTTACTACTTCCCAACGATTCCTAACTTTCTGTTAAGCATTTATCATTTTTTCACCCTTTTCAATCGACCCAAAGTTTTGGAAAGGATTGAGTCCGCAAATGAAAGAGAGAAAAAACAAAAATACACCCCGAAAAGATGAAATATCGTTCAAGTCCATTGATAAAAATTTTCTTCGGGACCCAAACGAAGAGTGAAATAAATTGATGGAGTATCCCACGACACACAAAAGCGTACCCAGATCCCCAGTCAATCCATTAATCAATTGTGGAAGAATGACAAAAAATTTATGTTGGAAAGACGCTTCCCGACTGCTTTTATTAATGTTTTATTGAGCTTAGGTATTAGACGAGTTCACAGAGAGCTCCGGCAACATGGCGACGTTGGTTTAAATAAGAGGATTCTATGCACGGTTTTCGACGCTTTCTGGGGCTATCAAAGAAGCATTTAGACGTTGAGGTATTATTCTCTGGTAAATATGCTTAGGCCGGCGGTGCTATTGCGTTTTATTATTAAATTGATAAGAGGATTTCGGGGTATTTGGTATGAAAATAGAGAATAGTTTTAGTAGAGAGTAGTTCTTATTCAATTTATTTTAGAAGTACCTTATTGATGCAACTTCATCCATGAAAATTGAGAGTAGTTTTATAAACTGGTTGTTTGTTTTCGAAAGCGCCTTGTTGACGCAACTATTGTCGTATGTGTCAATTTTAATTTAATGAGTCAAATATGGTCGGCTTACAAGTGTCGGCTTACACATTAAATCGAAATTTTCAAGATATGAGTTTTTAAGCATTTTTGGACCAGAATGTGTTGGACTTTAGACAGAAGTCCACAGTTAGCTTTTTCTTTGCACGAAGGTTAAATTTCATCTTGAGTTTAGCACATTGAGTAAAGTGTTTTCCCCTTCATTTTCCCAGAAAAAATGTTTTTTGTATTTAACTTGTTAGCTGACGATTTCAAGTTTCAGTAATCTAAATAAGACTTAGTTTCACTTAATTTTGATGGAAGAATTTTGATTTTGGGATTTATGATGCAAGATATGTGAACCTGCGCCAATTAATTTTGTGGGTAGTGGTTATATCGGCATTAGCAAAACTGACTTGATCTTGACGCACGATATATCTCGTCATTAGGAAAACTAACCAGGTATTGATCTCGTCATTATCTTGAAAAATTCGAAAGTATCTTGATGACGAGATATCTCGTCATTAGCAAAATCTTGATGGACGACAGATTTCATTGAATCCACTTGGAGGGTTAAGATATTTGTATACTTTCAATTTTTATCTCCGTTTGCAATTGAATATTCCCCTGACTTTTCATCATATCAATTAAAGCTAAAGTATATCATTATTCAGATGAAACAAACCAGTGATATTAACATTGAACTAATTGGGTTGCATAAATAGCCGTTCATCAAATATAAAACATTCAATACATTTTATGAGGGAAATTTACATTAAAGTAAGTACCTATTAAAATTTTACATGCAGTTAAGATACTTTCGTTCAATAAAAAAGGTTTTTCTATGATTGTAAACTTCAATCTTTTATGTATAAATAAAAAATAATCAAGTACAATCAAGAATACAGAAAATCGAGAGATTATGAGTACATAAATTCTCGATTACACCAATCAATGAATGGTCCGGATATTGAACTTGCATTATAAAATGAAATTATTAATGTATACAATTTCTTTCATTTTCTTGTATAGACATAAATTTCATGTAAAGGTACCCAAATCAAAATAAACTCAAGATGCACCTGTAATTTTTGTGTTTTTATAAAACAACTTTAATTTTAAAAAAGCGCATTGTTTTACGAACATGTTTCTGAACATGTCATCTGTATCTAATTAATTACTTGGTTAACTGAAGAAAAGTATTCCTATCACAAATTAAGTAAACTACTTTTGTATTTTAGGACACAAAACACCAAACCTTAACCATCCTGGTGGTTGGCTCGACGAGATATCTCGTCATTAGCAAAAAAACAGATATTGATGGACGATATATCTCGTCCATCAAGATCTCGTCGTCTCTTAGTCTTAAACATTCGAAGAAAACTGGCAAAACTATTGATCTCGTCGTCGCCAAACAAATCGCAATATCTTGATGACGCGATATATCGTCATTAGTAAAATAGATCAGATCTTGATGGACAAGATATCACGTCGAAACCACTTGGAGGGTTAACGGGGTAAGCATATTCCTCGAAACAGATATACCATCAAACTTAATACTTTTAAGCTCTAAATTCCCATAATATTTTGTCTTTAGTATTGAATTTTATGATTATTATTAGAATAAAAGAATTAATTTTTTTAAGAAAACAATCTTTATGGGTGAAGCCCTATCACCTTATATGAATGTTTTTGTGTTTTATAAAAACTGTTTTCAAGGTTTCAAGTTGGAAACTTCTAGATGTGTCGCACCACACATCTAAAGCACAGCTAAACATCATAATATCAAATGAGGGAATGTTTATATACCTTAGTAGCCTTTATATACCTAGACTACTTATACCAAGTCTTAATCGTGTTAAGGAGGAAGGATTACGAATGTCCCACACAATCTATGGAAGGGCTTATACGGAAGTCTAATTTAAGTTTGAAAATTATATATAGTTATCGCTTTATGGTATAACTTATGTATTACCTTGAGCAAAGTAAAGGCTGTTTCATATTTCTTTCGAATATAATCTGTCCAATACCGCTAACCCTTTAAAAGTCAGTCAAACCAAAATTATAAATTTGTCTTTTTATACATAAATTGTATTCAACAACGTTAAAAATAACTCCACGTAAGCGTAATATACGGTCTTTTAAGCAAAGTAATAACTGCTTCGGATTCCTGTGGAAAGCAAGCGTGGAGATTGATCCCGGACCGTTGCTAATAGGGGCCGCGGTGGCCCGGTTGGAAGAGTAACGGACTAGCAACCGAAGGGTTGCGAGTTCGAATCCAGCCAAACACCGTCGTGTACAAAGGGGGCTGGTGCACGTTAAATCTGTCGTGGCCTCAAATGTCCTCACGTTGGCGTGGTGTGGAAGTTTGGAGAGTGGGGTGCCAGCTCAGATGTTGCCTCGTCATCTGACCGTGGTTCAAAATTACGTGGTGCTGTCCTCGGATCTTTCCCTTTGGGATTGATCCCGGACCGTCACCAATAGCCCGTTGTGTTGCTCCAGTGTGACGTTAATTGAAATACCCCCCCCCCGTTGCTAATAGCCCGTTGTGTTGCTCCAGTGCGACGTTAATTGACTACATACCTATCTGTGGAAAGCAAGCTGTCTATTGCAATTAACCCTTTATTTGTCAGTCAAATCTAAATTTTAAATTTATAAAATTGTCTCCGTCTTTTCATATCAACACACTCATGAATTCTATTCATGTTAAAGTTAACTCCACATTTCTTTACAAAAATAAGCTGTCCAATAAATAGAACGATCTATTGGTAGTGTAACTTACATGTTCTCTTCTTTGGAAAGCAAGCTGTCCATTACCGTTAACCCTCTATATATCAGTCAAATCTAAATTTTAAAATTTGTCTCTCTTTTGATACCAACACAAACAGGAATTCTCTTCAGAAACATTAAAATAAATCCACATTCCTTCATAAAACTTTTCCAACAAATCAGTCGATGTATTGATAGCATAACTTACATATTCTCTTCAGTAAAGTAAAAACTGCTTCTGATTCCTTGGAAAGAAAACTGTCCACCCTTTATATGTCGATCAAATCTAAATTTTAAAATTATAAATTTGTCTTTTGATACCAGCACAAACTTGAATTCCATTCAGAAACGTCAAAATAATTCGAAAAATAAGCTGTCCAATAAAAACGACGACCATCCCAAACCGTCCTCATGACAAGCTACAGAATCCATAACGAAGGCCGAGGAGAGCAGAAAACACAATTTACTCCACCTCAGCCACTTGTCCAAAATCCATACATTTTTTTAGTCCACCTAAAAAAATTGAGTTCTATGAAATTTAATAAAAACTTTTTCAACCCCCTCTATTATCCCTGGCTACCCGGGGGCCATTATGAAAACATGCTTCGATTTTCTATCGTGGCATGCTGAATGGCAATTCGTTATGCCACTGGCCACGGCCTGTCCCCCCAAAAAGGACCTTTCAGTCCTCAACCTCGTGTAGGGGGCCGGTGAATTCATAAATATCAATAGCCTCTCACCGCGATGTCCATTCGAAAGAGAGCGCCCTAAACCCCTAGGGGGACTAGAGATCCTGAGAGAGGTGGTCACTTGTGCAGGAGGGTAGTTGGATGCAATCAATTTTAGAAAAGGAAGATTGTTTTTGGCTGGGAAATCTCGTTCATAGCTCCTCATCGGTGGTTTGAAAGAGAGATAAATGGTCTTATTTATCATTACCTTCCACGAGTTGTTTCTCTTCAGCAAGAGTAACCTCACTTCATACCACCGCTGTTTATTTCCTTTTGAGATATTTCGGAATAACTATTTTGTTACTGCTGTGCACAGTAAAGAAAGGAAACGCAATTATAATCTCGTTCATAGCTCTTCATCGGTGGTTGGAAAGAGATAAATGGTCTTACTTGTCATTACCTTCCACGAGTTGTTTCTCTTCAGCAAGAGCAACCTCACTTCATACCACCGTTGTTTATTTCCTTTTGTGATATTTCAGAATAATTATTTTCTAATTGATGTGTACAGTAAATAAAAGAAACTCAATTATAATTTTGAATTTTTCCAGTAAATTTTGATGTTTTGATTCAAGTGATTGTTGCTGGACTGAAACTGTAGTAAGCATGGACCCTTTTCGCGCATGTTTTATTGGGTGTCGCCAGTGTACATGATTTTCTTATCGAATATGTTACTATTCAACCAAAGACCGTCGTGTACTTGGGGGCTGGTGCAGGTTAAATTTGTCATGATCTCAAATGTACTCACGTTGGCGTGATGTCGACTTTTGAAAAGTGGAGTCCCAGATCAGGTGTTGATCTCGTCATCTGTCAGTTGTTCAAAATTACGAAATGCTGTCTTTGCGTCTTTCGGGATTGATCGTTCTCAATTGCCCGTTGTGTTGCTCAAGTGCGACGTTAAGTCAATTACCTACCTACCTACCGAAAACGTTTAACTAGTCATGATTGTTGACTAAAATCACCTCTTCGTTCCTGTCTTAAGCAACCGTAATGTTTTTGAATTATTTTGGTATTTAGGCACATCACTTTTTACCATCAGTCTATTTTCCTTTGTGATATTTCAGAATAACTACTTAGAACTTCATCAGTCCTCTCTGTCCGAAAACTTTTAACATGAGTCAAAAGGATAGAGAATAATCACTGCTCGCCGTTTCTTTGCGCAAACCAACCCTTCATCACTGTCAAACGAGCCACTTGCACCTATAAATTTGACATTGTTTTGAAATTTGGGGAACATCATTTTTTACCAACAGTGTTCTTTTTCTTTTGTGATATTTCTGGAAAACTACATTGATGTTGTGGAAAGACAGTTAAAAAACAAAGGACATTTTGAATTTTGAACTTTGCCTTTAAACTTTTATCACTTTGGTGTGACTGTCATTGTAAAATAGAGAATGTCGAAGGCATGGACTCGATTCGGGTCCTATTCGTATCCTCAGTAACACCGTCCTCTTTCACAAAAAATTTAATGAGATTCGAATGAATCGAGAATAATCATGTTGCTCCGTTGTGTAAAACCACCCCTCGCCCCTATCGAAGGAAGTCAACTGCACCCATAAATTTTGGGGTTGTTTTGAAAGAGATGGGGGCTGCATAGAAGGACAGGGTCAACGGTGAGTCAGCGAGAGAGACACATAGGACTGTCGCGGTAAAGGAGTTAATCTTTGGTTGGGGTTTTATGGCTCAAGGGCCATGTTTGGCCAAGCTGCGCCAGACACAAAACACAATATCAAGTAATAGAGATATACTCACAAGTTTTACTGACACAGAAAAGAGAAATACACCCAGGGAGGAATGCATCTGACAGGAATCGAAGTTGCTTCACCTACAACTCGAAGGTTGCTAGTTCAGTGTGCATACCCACTGAGCCACGACGGTCCCAATAAGTTAGTGCCTTATGGTTCGAACCTAAGGAATACGTGGATCTGATTTTTATGCGACTGGTTTTCAGTGAGAGGATTCTCTGTTTATATACGACATTCCATTGCTAACAGAAATGAAAAAGCCTATATAATATGTCGAACCGTTCAAATGGGACATTGTCTACAGACATATAGATTGCAGTTAACCATTTGATTTGGCCTTACAGTCAACGTACTACATAACTTTGTAAAGTCACTGCATACTTTGTAAAGTATAGTATATGTACATTTGGGTTGTTGAATTATATTGTCAACTGTTACTACCGTTAACTACTGTTATTAAGGTACTAGTGTCACTCTTCTACTACATCACAGTATGTTCATCCCGGAAACCCAAATATTTCTAACAAGACGCGTGAAAGGCATCACTATAGGTTGCACTGCTAAATATACTTCTGCATTGTAAATTAATTTTTGTAACGGTAGCTAAGTTCACGCTATACTCCCGTCCAGAATTTAGCAGTAGCTGGATCTGGTAGATGAAGCCACTAGTTGAAAAATTGCAATTGCGTGAGATCTGTATTAAGATCACGGTTATACTACAGAATGCGTGGTCATGTAATAGATGATTGCGACCACGGACTGTTCTGTGTTGCCTCTAGAAGACGAGTGTGAGGAACCATGTGAAGAGTAGATTGGGTGGCAATAAAAAGTGAAGACGTGATAGGAATAGAAGCTCCAGGCAGTTTTTGAAGTGACTACCATAACATTGACAAAACAATTGTGTATTGTGCACCATCCATCAAAGTGCGTGCCAATTGTTTCATCTGGTATTACGCACAAGCTCTTGTTTTTTATCGCGCGTGTTCACAATCACGTCCACCAGTAACTAATAGAGCAATATGTGTGAAAGACATTGCAACTTTATCTACCAAAAAATACCCCTTGTGATGGAAATAGGTTACATTTCTATATTTCTTATGCATTGCAAATTCCTTTTTGTAGCGATGGCAAAATTCACCACACCACTGCTATCTGAATGCCTCTAAACAAGCGAATGGCACACAACTAAACCATCACATGAAAATAAAAAATATTTGGATTAAAATATAAAAAAACGATCAACATCAAATACTAATCCTTATCACTCCTACCGGTAATAATGCTACAGGTAAAAACCCGCATTCTATGCATGATATAATGGCGTATAAAATGGTTAATAAATTCGACATAAAAATATTAAAGATCTAATTCAAGGATAAAAATCAAGACTGTTCCAAGAAGACGAATTTAGGATAACTTTTACAATGAGGATCACTCCAGTCAAGGAAAAAGTAAAATAACAATTTCAGGTACTAACGAAAACAGAATTAATATAACGTCAGTAATCTCTTTGTGAATATTTTTATACCTAAATTGTGTGCTCTAAATTGAATTTTCTGACCCCGCCCATTTAAAGTGGTAGAAAATCCTCTTAGAACCTAATGCACAGGGGTGATGCTGGTGTTATTTATTATAGTTGTACCATTAAAGGCATAATCTGGACCCGCCCATTTAAAGTAGTTAATAATCCTTTCAGGACCTTAGGTACAGGGAAAGTTCTGGCATTGGATATTATGATTGTACCATTAAAAGTTCATTCTGGCTGATTTCACGAACTGACGGCAACTTTAACGTCAATGCATAATATGAATAGAAAATGATGCTTCCCAAAAGACGATAGTAATGCTTTTGGAACGATATGGTACATAATACATTGCGGGGCTGAGGTAACTCAATTGGACGGATTAGCGGTACGAAAGGGATGGACCTGAGGGTAGCTAATTCGAAACTAGGTCCAACCTAAGACAATCGTGTACTCGGGACTGGTGCACGTTAAATTTTTTGGGGCCTAAAATGTCCTCAAGTTGGAGTGGTGTGGAAGTTTGGAGAGTGAGGTGTCAGTTAGTATTGATCTCGTCCTCTGACCGTGGTTCAAAATTACGTGGTGTTGTCCTTGGATCTTTCCCCTGGGGACTGATCCTGGACCGTCGCCAATAGCACGTTGTGTTGCTCTAGTGCGACGTTAATTAACTACTATCCACCATCTTAGTACATCCCAAAAAGGTGTATAATTGATATAACTTATATCAAAGTGCACAATATCCTTACAATTGTTAGAGTTAATTATGTTGTTATTACAAAGTCCTTCCGGTTTTCGTTTGGACCAAAAGGCTCTGGTTTCATGTATAGTTTTATGATTCAATTTGAATGTTAAATAAAATTACCTTTGACTCTTTCTGTAGCTTATTATATTGAAGATGATCTTAGATTTAGTCTTAACGATAAAGGACTTATTTACATTTAAGGAAACTAACTTCTTAAAAAGTTGCACTGAATACAGTCAACGGTAATTAAATAATTTCTGAAAATCTACATCTACAACTATTTTTAGCATGAATGCATATAATGGATAGGGGCTCATCTAGTTCAAAATGCAGATATGTTTAGCATTTTAAGAAGGTATTCAATTCGCAATTGCTGGTTTTTTTTATTTACATTTATTTATTCGGTGACACTACAGATAGGATTCAGTTACAGATCTCTTATAAACAGAAAACAGAAAAACACCTATAACTCGTTTGCAAAACATTCGAAAGTATTCTTTTGAACAATAATGAAGTGTGAAATACATCAATATAATCAGAATAACTATTATATAAATTATAAAAGCGTTTAGAAGTATTATTTTTGATGTATTTGAAACAAAAATAATTTTATACAAAGCTTTGGATATTAAAGTTCGACTGTTGGTACGGAATTGAATATTGTATAGCAATTCTTATCAGTCTTCGTAATTATTCAAAAGTTTGAAGGAAAGAGTTGGTAATCATAAAATATTTCTGTGTTTTTCTAAAACTATAAAATTAAAAGAATAATCTAAGACAGGTTTCAGCATGAGTTGAGCAACAACTGTAAGGAGTATATAAGTATCTTCGAATAATATACGTGAGCTCATTAATTTACAAATTTATTGAACGAGTTATTGAGTTGTTTGAAATATAATTATCAAAACAGTAAACAATGATCAATCTATAAAATTTTTAATGAAATAAATGAAGTTCAGTAATACCCCTAAGTTACGTGATAGGTGGGTCTGGTGTAAAATCGTAGTTCTTTACATATATTAATACAAAATATTAAAAAAATAAATGAGTTACGTAAAAAAGTTATTTCGATGTTCATGGCTCCATAAAATCTAACAAATTATTCTGACGACACAATGCCTTCTTTTTTCACGCAGAATTTCTTCGTAGCAAGTTAATAACTTTTTTATTTTCACCCCATCGAGAATTATTTCTTTATATTTTATTATTCTTACTGTGGATTCCGGTAGCTCAAACTTCTTTGTCATTTCACAAAATTTCATTCTGCTATCAAAATCCTTGATAATGTTAAGTTTGCATTCCAAGGATATCGTTTTCCTTTTCTTACTAGGTGAAGGAGAATCAGATTTTCTTCGTTTGGGCGACATAGTTTTTTAAGGATTAGAAAACGTATAACAAACAATCTTAACTTTCGTCGATCGTAGAATCATAATCGTGCACGTAGAGTTCGCGCGAAACACGTCCAACGCGTATCACAGCAAGAGAAACACCGAAGATATCGGGTGGCAGTGTTGCCAAACGAAAAAAATCAAGAACCGCGTAACTCCGAGTTCGCTTAAGTCGTGGTATTACTGTATATAATAAATGCAATAAGTACTAGTATAAAAACTTGCACTCTGAACAGATGTAGCAGTAGTTTGAGTACTTTAAATGCCAAATAGAAAACAAATAATAAATCGAACAGGTGGGTGAGATCACTTTCTAACCCCACCCTCGTCATGCCACTTGTTTTGAATTGTAAATAATAAAAACATTGATTATAATTGTCATTAATAACAAGATAAATAAGCCTTTTAAGACTGTCAACTAAAACTTAACATTGAAACAAATACCCTGAACTGTCAGAACAATCTCATGTTAGCAATTGATCAATCTACCCCCACATTTGAGTACTAAAATAGAAAGCGTCTTTAAAACGCACAAGAGAAAAAATAAATCGAACAGGTGGTTGAGCTCACTACCTAACCCCTTCCTCGTCATGTCACTTGATTATAATTTTAAATAATAAAACTATTGATCATAATTGTTGTACATAATAAAAACATTGATACGAATTATTGTAAATAATAAAAGCATTGATACGAATTATTGTAAATAATAAAATAAGGCCTCTTAAGATTATCATCTGAAACTGAACGTAAACGCAAATGCTGATGAAACTACCCACATACTTGAGTACTAAATTATAAAGCGTCTTTAAAACGCTCAACAGATGGTATGGTGTTTTTAATTAACGTAACACTGGAACAACACAACGGGCTATTGGTGACGGTCCGGGATCAATCCCAATAGGAAAGATTCGAGGACAAGACCAAGTAATTGTAAACCACAGTCAGATGACGAGGCAGCACCTGAGCTTGCACCCCACTCTCCAAACTTCCACACCACGCCAACGTGAGGACATTTGAGGGCACGACGGATTAAACGTGCACCAGCCCCTTTGTACCCGACAGTGTTTGGCTAGATTTAAACTCGCAACCCTCCGGTTGCTAATCCGTTACTCTTCAAACGCTCAACAGAAAAAAATAATAAATCAATCAAACAGGTGGATAAGCTCACTACCTAACCCCTTCTTCGTCGTGACATTTGATTAGAATTGCAAATAATAAAACCACTGATACTAATTATTATAAGTAATAAAAAGAAGCCTTTTAAGATTATCGAGACTGAAACTAAATCTAAACGCAATTGTTGAAACTATCCACACATTTGAGTACTAAACCAAAAAAAAACGTCTTCAAAACGCGCAAAAAATGAATCGAATAGCTGTCTGAGCTTATTACCGAACCTTTTTTGTCATGATACTCGATTAGAATTGTAAACAATAAAACAGTGATTATAATCATTGTAAATAATAAAAGCATAAATAAAAATTATTGTAAATAATAAAACAAAGAAGCCTTTAAGATTAAAAACTGAAACTGAACGTAAACGCAATTGTTGATGAAATTACACACACATTTGAGTACTAAAGTAAAAAATCTTCAAGGCGCGCATGGGAAAAAAATATTAATAAAGAATAATGCTTTTAATTTTTTATAAACAAATCACAATAGAAAAGCCTGCCTCACTAAACAGATTATAGCGACGCAAATTTCACGGTACCAGAACGGCAATATTCCCAGGTGGCTGCTATCTTGTTTGCAGAAGAGATGACGTCAATTGCTGAAGCAACAGGTAACCAATGGCGGAGACAGGAGAAATTAATTTCCGTTGCCACTCTGGAGGATTAAATACCGAGATAGATCGGGTGATGTGCTTGATGTGTAGGCGAGAAAATTTTCTTACCGATCAATAATTCTTTGAATGCGTCTTTGAAAGTAATGTTTCGTAACAGAAGGCAGCAGTTCAATTTGTTGTGAAAATAAATGTACATAACAACCGTGCGTTTTATATGCAATAGGAAATGCCGGTTGAGATTTATTATGCTGATTGGGTGGAAATATTTCATTGCGTTTAATTCGTTATGCGTTAGTTTACTAAGCACTTGCAAATAAATAATATTCATGAATTAGAGTGAAAATGATTAAACTTTATGCACAATTCAGATTGAAGTTAATTTGTTAATGTTTATTTGTTGTTTTTGCAAATATTTTAACACTCTGAGCTCCACGATAATTCCAATTTGTGTAGTACTGTTTTTAGCCTATATCGCACAGTTAGACACTAAATAACCACATCAATTGGTTGAAAGAATCCAAGGGAATATTCTATTGGTTAAGACGATCGAAACTGGTTAGAGGTCACGCAACTGCAGGTTGCAGAACCGATATATGCTTGTGAACACCTCAGCGGGTTAATGGAGAAAAATTGTGGATGTTATACTAAAATGAATTCATGGAGTAAACGTGCATTTTTAAGTATAGATTATGGGATCAGTTATGCGCACTATTGTTGTCGCTATGCATAGTAAAAGTATCCTTTGAAATTGGTAGGAAGATAGTAGAATTAACGCGTCGCATCTGAGCAACACAAGGGGCTATTGGCCGGGATAAATCCCGAAGGGGAAAAGCCGAGGACAACACTTAGTCATTTTCAACGGTGAGATGACTAGGTCACACCTGAACTGGCACCCCCACTCTCCAAAATTCCACACCACACTAACGTAAGGACATTTGAGGCCATGGCAGATTTAACGTGCTCCATCCCCCATGAACACGACGGTCTTTCGTTGGATCTAGTCTCGAACTCGTGCCCCTCCGGTGGACAATCCGCTACTCTAGCAACAGGGCAACTGCGTCCCCCATTTGAAATTGTAGTAATTGTTAACCTTTGTAATGGTTTCGAAGAGAAATCTCGTTCATCAAGAGACCAATATTGCTAATAACGAGATATTTCTTCATCAAAATATTGCCACTTTTTTGATGATGACGGGATATTTCGTCACCAAGATATTACCAATTTTTTGATGATGACGAGATATTTCGTCATCAAGATATTGCCAATTTTTTTATGAACGACGAGATTACTTCATTGTTTGATAATAAAGGTCAGTTTTTATTTAGTGACTAGCTATCTCATCGCTCAAGACGAGATATCTCGTCGAGACGACTACCAAGAGGATTAATGACAGAGTAAAACCATTTTTACGATCCCTGATTGAGATCTCGGGGACAACGTAGACACCAGAATGATCTCCGGTCTATCATGAGCATCACATCACTTTGTTCACCATCAGCATCAATAGTTGAATATCCTGTATAATTATGATAAGCAAACTACGACGATGTGCCGATGACGTAATGAGGCTTGTATTGATAAGGTATTTCCAGGAACACGAAATACCACTTTCCTATTACCTGTTAGTTAACATTAGCAGGCAGTCTCTGATACATCTAAGTACTTCCTTGACTAGCATATTTATATTTTTATCCTACCATGAATATGGGAAACCGTTGATTTATATTATGCGAAACGAATAAAAATTGTAGATTCGGTCTACGATTTCTTATAACGCCTACACGAGAAAACATGAATTTATAAATCTTACGCCCGACATGGACGTCTAATCTATCAATAATACTGTTTGTTACCTTCTATATTTGATCTAAAATTTACATAAAATCTCCAAATTAAAGTCAATTTTTTCAATACCAACTTGTCAATATACTTAAGTTAAGTCCTATTATGAGAGGGTCAATGTAGCCCCGTTGGAAGAGTAACGGACTAGCAACTGGAAGGTTGAGAGTTCCAATCCAACCAAAGACCGTCGTGTACAAAGGGGACTGATGCACGTTAAATCTTTCGCAGCCTCAAACGTCCTCACGTTGGCGTTGTGTGGAAGCTTGTGTTGTCATCGTCATCCGACCGTTGTTCAAAATTACGAGACGTTGTGTTGCCCTCCAATGCGACGTTATTAAATCTCTACCTAACTATTATGAGAATTCTCAAAAAAAGTGTTCAATTAATTTTTTCTGTTAAATAGTATGGCCATCATATTTAGTGGCCCTATTTTATATCATTTGGTGGGATTATACGGCCAGCATATAAGCTTTTGCAGAATAAATACTAAGTTTATCTGAACGACACAGTAGTTATTTTTATTGTATTTTCAATAAGGACAGTTTTAGAATAACATGTTTATCTTTATAATAATGCAAAAACTACAAGTTTTGTTTATTAATTAACATCTAGACGATATGTTAAAACCCACTGATAATTTTAAATTTTTAATTTCAAGTAAAATCAGATTGCTCTTTTGTTAATAACTTTAATTTTGATAATTTCATACTTTTTAAATGAAGTAATGCAGGTTAATTTCTCACAACCTTCATAACAATTTTTTCTGAGATTCGATCCTCATAAATAACGTATATGTATCATATTTTTATCATATATATTTTTAACATTTTTAATGTATTCTCATGTTTGGATGAAATACCTGCTCAGAACATTTTGCATCTTCATTTCATATACTATCTTCAGTCCTTATGTTTTTAAGTTAAACGTTGACTCTTACAACAAATCATTCTTTGTTTTGATGTTTCTAAGCTACCTAATACATAATTTATAAAATTGCATTCACGCGTTTTGATGCAAAATATAAAAAGATTGATAAAAATAGGATACTCCAAAGTAATTTTAATCAAAAACAGCTTCAATGAACATTATTAAAATGTGATTACTCTACGCGCCAGAGATACAAAGCTCGAATTCCAAGATTATTTCAGGTGTACACAGGTAGCTCACATTTTATAGATGAAATAAAAATAACTAGAGCTGTCGCTCTTGATTTAGAATAAAGACGCTAATTTTAAAGATAAAAAGTGAGAACGAATTTCATTTCGCTAATTTAATATCAGAGAATTGCTGTGACAATACCTTTAACAGCCAATTCTTTACCCAGGGTTGTGCTTCGCTTTGTTGTATCATTCCGAAGGGTTTATTAAATTACGGAATACTCTGAAACATCTTGTAGGGCGGATACACATTTGAGAAAGAAATTCAGAATGCTTTCTTGCAGCATTTATTATAAGACCTGTCAAAAGCATCTTAAGTCTTCCTTGATATTTAAGATTAAATAAGTGTATTTCGGGAATCTTGTTACGACTGCTTTTAAAAAAAGCGTTGTAAAGTAGCTTGTCAAAATAGATGGAAGGAAGAATTTAATCATTAAACACTTCAACAGTATAAGAATGCCTTTAAGGATTCAAGTAAAATAATCCTAATCTGCGACATCATAGTTTGGAAACATGCATGTGATGTAAATTTTCCAGATTTTAAGATTTACATTAAGGATATATAGAGAGAAAATATCAAAATTACCTTTGGAAATTATTTCACTACTTTCATTAAGCAACAAAATTGTGTGTGTTTTATGACATAAGAAACTCACTTTGCGAGGTTGGTTGGTGCTCTTATGACACAAGGGTGAATGTTCTTACGTACAAGGGAGGCTGATGCACGTTAAATCTGTCGTAGCCTCAAATGTCCTTACGTGGTTTGGAAGTTTGAAGAGTGCCAGTTCAGGTGTGACCTCGTCATCTGACTGTATAGCAGATCGTCAACGTTAAAAAACTACCAGTCTTTTTTATCTGCTTCTTAATACTTGGAATTTGTTTCCTAGTTACTTTTTGGAGAGAGTAAAGTACAGCTAATTATATCAAAAATAATTTAATAATAGAAACTTACATATGGCTCCCGACATGTCAAACGAAAAGCATAGATATTCCACGAAAGGTTTTAATGTTCTACACTTGAATCGATCACACGAGCGTCTGCTTTCGCCTCCCGAAGAAAGTATATACATATCGAAGCGCAACAGATTTGTGCGCCTCGCCGGCGCCGAATAATATAAACAGAGTCCACTGGTAACGGTGTAGGATCAACTCCGAAAGGCTTCTCAGCAAAAAGTCTGATCAGGTTGCGACAGACTGTGGTTCAAATTTAAATGGTGTTGTTTTCGGATCTTTCCCTTCAGGTTTGATCCCGGACAGTCGCCAATAGCCCGTTGTGTTGCTACAGGACGCCAACGTGAGGACATAAAAGTCCACGACAGATTTAATGTGCTCCAGCCCCCCTGTACATGATGGTCTTTGGTTGGATTCTAACTCGCGACCCTCCGGTTGCTAATCCGTTACTCCTCCAACCCGGCTACCGTGGTCCCGAAGCAGTCATGGTTGTGGTAAAGTGAACAAACTGAACTTTATTCACCACAACCCCAAGCCAGCGATTACTGCTCCTCTGGTCAGAAACCTCCTCAGATTCATTTTTGGTGTGAAATCCTAGAATTACTCCTTCAGGATTCCTCAATATACCATTCCACGAAACATCCTCCATTAGCAACCCCCAAAAAATCTGGGTTCGGAAAGCAACAATCATTACAAGTCATAACCCGAAATTTATTTATAGAAGGCTTCTCATAAAATAATGTTTTTGTCCTGCTATCCACATTTCTTTGTCTGCAACAGAAAACATCTTGGAGTCACAGGTCTTAATGGGTCCCCAGAGGGTCCGGGTGTCTGGGAGAAGTGGAGGGAGGGCCCTGGAACAAGGGGTGGCAAAGATCGTTCCGGGTCATTAATTTCAAGTAAGGTTTCGGGGGTTACTCTTAACAGGACCCTGGAGGAGGCACGCCACTGCGAAATAAATGCCGTCGAACTTATTATTTGGAACCAGGAAGGGATTTTAGGATGGAATCGATACGAAGAAACTCCGAATCATGGCTTCTGAGGAAAAGAAAATCCCTAAACGGTGTAAGAAGAAAAATATGGATTCTAGAAAAGTCGGATTTCGAAAAACATTCCAAGAATGTTTTTAGACAGTGTATTTCAAAGCTTACTGTACTAACTTTAATCCTCCTGATGGTTGTTTGACATGGTATTTCGTCATTAGCACAATTGACCAGATATTGATGGACGATATGCCCCGTCATTACAAAAAAACTGACCTCATATTGATCTCATCATCATTAAAAAACTGCAATCCCTTCATTATTCGGCATTCAATCATCAATCTTGATGACGTGATACATTGGTCAGCAAAATTGACCAGATCTTGATGGACGAGATATCTCCTCGAAATTACTTGGAGGGTTAAGGAGAGGTAGCTTGTTTGATGGGTTAAAGTTTCATGGCGCGAGGGCCATATTTGCCTCTGCTACGCCAGACACAAGATATCAAGTAATAGACATACACACACAAAGAAAGTTTTTCTGACACAGAAGAGAGAAATACACTCAGGGAGGAATGCACCTGACAGGAATCGAACCTACGCCGCTTACAACCCGAAGGTTGCTAGCGTAGTGGACATACCCACTGAGCCACGACGGCCTCGTAATGAGAGGTAGGAATACACAGAATTACCTGCTTTAATTAATAAAATAAATTGACATTTTTTTGTGATACGTTACATACTTTTGTGACTCAAGTTACATTTGTGAATTCTGAGAACGGAATGCTTGATAATAACGTTTTTGAAATTTCAATCGGTGTTAAAATTAACATTCTTATATATATTTGAGAATAATTGCTAATTGATGAAAGAAATTGCAATTTAAAAAAATTAAATAATGTCCTATAAATATACTTATGTACAGTAAAAAGGCGAAGTAAATTATCATCTTGATTTAAAATTGTGTATAGATCTAAATTTTGCTATTTTTTGTATCAAAAACATTAATCTTCACTACCTTTTAATAGCTTCTACGAATTCGTGCAAATTATTTAATAAACATTTCCTTTTTTTCCCACTTGGTCGAAAACATGTCGTTTCACACTGTCTCAAATTCCGTCTAGTGGACCCTTACCATGTGATGTTGCAAAATAATTCCACATAATGGATACTTTGCACCTTTGTCCCAGTGTGTTAAGAGAGGCTAATATGTGTGTTTTTAAACTGCCCCCATATGGAATATCAGACCAAATTTCAACATTTGCACACAAGTTGAAATACTTTGTAATAAAAAAGATGTATTTAATAATGACCCCTTTGAATGATCCCAATAATCTGATGTCATTACTACAGGATGGGTGGAACCCAAATAAAAAATAACAGCTGTAAACAAGCTCACTTGTTTCTGTTTCCAATGTGCACCTTGGATATCATCCTGAAAGGTAAAAGTGTAGTTTTTAGAAAAGTCTACTTGCATCATGCATTGATATGCCGTAGCTTGTTATCCCTTAAAGTAACAATGCTCCAGAAATTGCGGAATGAGACCCGAAATAAGTCGATACAAATCCAAATATGACCCAGAACCTTCTATCTTTTTACGATTATTTTCTGCATCTCGTTTCCAAAAATGCCATGTAAGGCCAAATTCTTCTGTTCCAGGCAATGGATAAAAAATTTTTAAACCGTCTGCATCTTTACAAATGCTACATTGGCTTAGCCAACAATTTCTAGGACTGCACAATATTTTTTCTGGGAATGAATGGAAGTAAGGGGAACACTTCAAATATAGAAGTGTTGTGTATTTACAGTACCTATGTGAAATTCTCATGGTATATACATAAACAACATTATGCAGAATCTTATTTCTCAGATCTCATTCAAAAGAACATGCTTTGGGCGAAATTAAAAAATCTTGCTCTTACCAAGCTCTGATGGATTTGCCAGCTTGAACATTTCAAACACTTCGTTCAGTGTCCACATAAGATGAGCTTGATTTTTATTTTAAGACCATTTTCTTAAATTGTAACGACGTCTTTAAGTCCAGAGGCAATTCAGTTGATATCATCTCGTTCATAAAATAATATAATTGTATTTATCTCTACTCAAAGCTGATGATTTCAAATTATTACTAATTGAATCAAAACATGCATTTAAAGTCACATTACATATGCTGCTAAACAATTTACTCACCACAACTTCATTACGATGTGGTGAGGTAACCTCGTTTTGTTTGGGTCATAACTTTGCCAAGTGTTCGCATTTTTGTACAATTGAGGTAATTTTTTATTTGAATTCTCTGTTCCTTAAAACGCGATACTTTTTAACTCTATTTCTAACTTTTTTCCCTTCTGCATCAGTATTTCATAGTAAGACGGTACTTTTCTTTTATTCGTCATAATTTCTTTCTTACTTTAGTTTCTCTGATCTTTCTTCTTTCTTGGACTGCAGCTGCAGTAGGTGCCATAATATAATTTTTATATTATATAAAGAAAAAGAACACATTTCAAATAAATCTATTACAAAATCGTTTGCATTTCAAATTTTAATAGAAAAATTAAAGCCGATTATTTGTGTACAACATTTAACTTAATGTGTGACTTACTTTACAAAATTAAATGTGTTCTGTCTTTTAAAAAAACGCCTGAATTAAAATAAAATTTGTGATTTACTTTTACTCTTCATACTAAGTAAGAGAAAAAGTGAACATTTTAATTTTAAACATAGAATATTTTAAAAGAATTTAAAAAACTAAGTTTTTGTGACTCACGTTACATTATAGTAAGTACTTTTTCGGAAATTATTCCATAAATATAGTAATGGGTATCTGTTACAAAATTAGATATAATTTCCTCTACTCAAATCACTCTTCCTGTTATGCACAAAAATTAAACAAAAATACACAATACTATAGAAAACATTGCCTGCAAAAACAGCCAAGTTCACTGAAAAAATTCTTCACATCTCTGGTTTTAGAACAGCTGACTATGTGCTAATAAAATAAATGCGTACGGTGTTGCCAAATTCAAGTTTCAAAGCTTTAAACTATCTAGGAAAGAACTAAAAAAATGTGAGTTAATTTTCTAAAAAACTTTTTCACTTGTATGTCCCATGTTTCGTGGAATTGCCCATATATACAATTCTGTGTAATATTAGAATTTCGAATGCTAGTTTGGAAACAAAACAATTTGGAACTGAAGGTAGGTAGTTAATTGACGTCACACTGCAGCAACACATCGGCCTATTGGCGACTGTCCGGAGCAATCCCTAAGGAAAGACCCAAGGACAACCCCTCGTAATTTTGAACCACTGTCATATGACGAGGTCAACTCCTGAGTTGGCACCCACTCTCCAAACATCCACACCACGCCAACGTGAGAACATTTGAGGCCACGACAGATTCAACGTGCACCAGTCCCTACGCACACGATGGTCTTTGGTTGGATCGAGTTTCAAACTCGAAATCCTCCGGTTGCTAATCCGCTACTCTTCCAACAGGGCTTCCGCTGTCCATGCTCCCAGTTTGGGAAACAATATCCCGGCTCCTGTGAGAGTGACGCTTGCAGACGTAGCACCCCTATGTGAAAACGGTTTCATTTTGTGTGTGCCCTCCCCTTAAGGTTTCTGTAGAAAATTTCGAGATACCCTTTAGATGGGTTGTGAAGTTACGCTGGTTTTTACATCGACGCGCAGTGCGCTCTTTCTTGGATGCATTTCCATGCTGTCGGAACCGTACGACTCCCCATCCCTCACACCAAACCGCTCGCTCGAAAACCTCCGCACTCCAATCGCCTCGACCTCCCCGTGGACCGTCCCCCCGCGAGCCCGTCACCGAGACCGCGACGCTTAAAAATGCAGCGTCGGGGCTTAATTGAAATCTGATTCGTGACTTTACCCCGTCGCCGCGAATATTGCACACTTGGAGGCAATTCCGAAAGCTCAGCCAGCCGAAATTCATTTACGGCGTTTAGATGTCTGAGCGGAAGTCGGATCCGCGGCGTCGGCTAATGAATTGCATTGAGAGAGCCCCATAGCTCAACTGGGGTGTCATCATTTAGGAGTTAGTTCCCGGATGGAGGCGATTCGTTACGCAATCATGGGGGCCGTCCCATCGCAGAAAGCAGTCGTGACAAACTATGGGATGACAAGGCGAACTCTAAAAATATCGGTTCTGAGTTACGGGAGGTGGACAAGTTCTATGTTCAAGCCTCCTGGTAGTTGTCTCGACAAAGTATTTTGTCATTACCAAAACTGGCCAGTTCTTGATGAACGAGATATTTTGTCATTAGAAGAAAACTGACTAGATTTTGATGTCGTCATTTTAACAAAAACGGCAATATCTTAATGACAACTTATCTTGTAATTTGCGAAATCGGTCAGATGGAGGCGATTCGTTATTCATGGGGGCCGTCCCATCGCAGAAAGAAGACTATGGGATGACGAGGCGAACTCTAAAAATAACGGTTCCGAGTTACGGGAGGTGGACAAGTTGTAAAGTTTTTTGTTCAATCCTCTTGGTAGATGTCTCGACGAGGTATTTTGTCATTAGCAGAACTGGCCAGGTCTTGATAAACGAGGTATTTTGTCTTTAGAAGAAAACTGACTAGATTTTGATGTCGTCATTTTAACAAAAACAACAATATATTAATGACGACTTATCTTGTCATTAGCGAAATCGGTCAGATGGAGACGATTCGTTACGCAATCATAGGGGTGGTCTCATCGTAGAAAGGATTCATGTTCAAGTATGGGATGCATTTGACAGCCTTAAAAATATCGGTTCTGAGTTACGGAGGTAGAGTAGTTATACTTTTAACCCTCCAGGTGGTTGTCTCGACGAGGTATTTGTCATTGGCAAAACTGACCAGATCTTGATGGACGATATACTCGTAGTTCGTCATAAGAAGGAAACTGACTAGATCTAGATTTTGATCTCGTTCTCGTAAAAAAAAATCGGAAATATCATCGGTAATATGAGATATGACTACATATCTCATCATTAGCGAAATTGGTCAGATCTTAATGAATTTTATTCTAATAGCATTGTGTGTGACTTGTCCGACCCTTCTGATGGTTCTATGTGATCCTTTCTATCGGTTTTATCCAGGGCATTGTTTCATCATATTAAAAGACATAATGCCGTATTATATTATACTATCGATCTAAAAATGTTCAAACTTCACAAGTTTGTCTGTTCTGTATAAATTCGAAAAATTCGTAATCGAGAAAGTGGAAAGTTAAACCCTTATTTCGGTTCTTTACGGCCTACATTGGTTCGTCATAGGCCCTTTAATCAGCTCCTTCCGGTATTAGATCAATTGAAATTAATATTACTTGTTTTAATTATTTAATGTAATGAGTGTTATTTTTTATTTCAATTTTCAATTTTATTAAATAAAAATGGAAATCACGTAGAGGTTGGGTGTTTGGGTTTATGGCGCAAGGGTCATATCTGGCCAAGCTGGGCAGACACAAAACAAAGAGACTAGGCAAAATAAAAACTGATAAAAAATTAAACACTTTACAATTGCTAATTGAAAATAGTCAATGCATAAAGTCTAAATAAAATTCAAAAAACCGATGTCAGAGAGGGATAAAAATAAATTTTTGTTGTGAGAATCTCCTAAAAGAGCTTTTAGGGTTTTATTCGAAACTTCAAATCGGATTTTCCTATGGTTAATAAAAGCTCTACATTTATCGCAGAAACATTACAGCCACCTACATTTAGCTTGGTAGGAAATGTCTCTGAACTTGAAAATAGTGTAACGTTCGTATTTTAACTATTCTGTGATGAATATCATCAGTCTGCTAATATTATTACAATCTGAGATAATCCTATCGTCATATGTAGATTTTTTAACTAGAAAATCTTAGTGAATATAAATGGCACAAAATGGCTCAATAAGAAATCTCAGCTGTTACACAAAATGAGCTACGGACATGAGATATATGAAAGTGGTCCGTAAAAACAGCTTGTAAAATTCTAAATCTATTATTTTCATTCTAAAACATCCTTAGCCTGAATGGTACTTTATTTAATTCCATTGTACACATTGCGCCTTATACAAATATTTGTTCTCCATAAAATGTCCAGCTCCATCAAAATCAATTTGCAATTCAAAATTAATGTAGATTTCCGAAAAGCGTTGGTCACCATAAAAACGGCTTATAAAAAAACAGTTTCTTAGAAAAAACGTTGGCAAAAAGAGTTTTAAATGGATTCCAGTCAAAAGTAACGAATCTCTTACAAATGCGTTTGGAGTTCCTTCATTTTTTCAGATCGAGCAAATACTTTCCCGGTTTTCTTAGAACGTCGAGATAAATCCCCCTAAATGAGACAGCGATTCCAAATTGGCCGTTTAGAAGAGCGGCATCAGAAAAAATAGGAGTTCAGATCGCTAGCTTCTGCTCGGACACAAAAGATGAATAGTTACTGCTTTTACGGAGTGGGACGACTTTACGACATTTTGTCTTTTCTTGGACTTTTTTCCTCTTTTCTTCACCAGTACCCCATCTTTCTTTCGTTCGAGAACTCCAACTCACTTAGCCCTAATCTCTCCAGCAGAGGGGGCAGAATCCTAGATACAAAATGCGGACGATAAATTTATTTCGATATCGTTTGTTGGCCTACTGGAGTAGAAATAAATGGGACGTGAACTAGAAATTAAACTTCGCTCTCGAGTCTTGGAGTTTGAGTCCATCTCTCTTGGCTGTAGTTACACAGAACAAACTATTTACTCCGGATGTCAAGGATTTATTTTATGGTTATCAATTGAGATAAAAAGTATTTGGCAGTAAATCTTAAATCTCGGTATTTGATTTGGGCAACCATAACCATTTTATGTTTGGTGAAACTGCTAAATGGGACACTATCTCTTGAGTTCAAACAACCTCGAGGTACACTAGTGATCGATAATCCCTTAACTTTTTGGGGCCGCCATGGCTCACTGGGTTTGTTTCGAAACTAAATTATGCTTAATTTATCTATCACAAAATAATTTTCAAAAATAACTGAAAGATCATTTCGAATTAGAATTTTAAAGGATTATATTTTTCTCAGAAATATTCTTCATTTCTCTTGTGGTTTGCACTCAATGGTTAGTAAATTTGAACGAATTAAGAGGTGTTTGAGTTTTCATGGAGCATTTAGATAGTAAACCCAAAAACTAAATTTGGAATACTAATGATTTTTACTTAATTTAATACTTTTTCGGATTTTTGATGTTGATATTCCAAAGAGTTATCTTTTTGGGATTTCAACATCAGTGAAATCATTAAATTAGAGCAGCGAAAAGCATTAAATTAGATAAAAAAAACGCTAGCATTCCAAACTTAGTTTCTGAGTTTACCATCCAATTCAAGAGCAATCCAAATTCCATCGGTTCACACAGAAATCTGAATCATGGGAAGTCACTGTATAAAAAAACTGATTTTTTTATCCTAAGACTAATTGCATTGTAAATATTATTTATATAATGTAATAAATAAAATTGTATTAGTTAATACAAATTCAATTAGTCAATTCAAATTGAATTTGTATTAGTTAATACAAATTCAATTTTTTTTATTACATATAAATTTTATTTATTACATTATATAAATAATATTTACAATGCAATTAGTCTTAGGGTAAAAAATCAGTCTTTTATACAGTGACTTCCCATAATTCAGATTTCTGTGTGAATCGATGAAATTTGGATTGCTCTTGAATTGGATGGTAAACTCAGAAACTAAGTTTGGAATGCTAGCGTTTTTTATCTAATTCAAATGCTTTTCAGCTCATTGATGTTGAAATCCCAAAAAGGTAACTCTTTGGAATATCAATATTACATTGGAATATAATGGTACTCTTTGGAATATAATATTTACATTGCCTTTAGAGTTAAGAGGAATACCATTCGAAAATACATTTGTGTATTGTATCAGTTAATACAATGTATTTGTATGTATGTTTGTAATGTATTTCCGAATGGTATTCCTCTTAACTCTAAAGGCAATGTAAATGTAGAGGACAATTGGTAAATCGTGTATAATAAATACGCTTATTACGCTATTATTCAAGCAAATTCTATATATATCTTTCGATCTTTTGATTTCGGAAATTATATATACAAGGTGAGTCTAAATTGTTTTTACAAAATAAGAGGGGTGATAGTACCCATCCAGACGAGCAATAATTACCATGGAACATAGAGTCGCATTCCACTCTGAGAGGCAGAAGAGAGTAAAATTAGAATTCCAACATGAACTCACAACAGTTGGAAAGCGAATGAACGATACCAAAAGTTGCACAATCTGATTTATTGATCAGAGAAAAACTCACAGCAAGTGCTCAAAATGGCGGCCACGCGTGTTGTTGCACACTTCACACAGGCGAAGGAATGACTGGCGCACTCTCGAAGATTCCTGATGTTGTGCTAATTTTGTCTGCGGCAACACCGATTCTTGCTACAAGATCTTCAGCCGAGTCCACAGGCGTCTGGTACACTAAAGATTTCATGTGTCCCCAGAAGAAAAAGTCCAGTGGGTTGAGGTCCGGTGAGCGAGGAGGTCAAGCCACAGGTCCGCCACGTCCGATCCATCTTACTTAGGAGATATGCTACGTAGGCAGGTACAAAACGACGTCAGAGGCGATGACTTGTCCATGCTCGACGCTTTTCGACTATGTTCCATGGTAATTATTCCATGGTACTATCACCCCTCTTATTTTGTAAAAACAATTTAGACTCACCCTGTATATACGAGTGGCCCATTTACATCCATGTTTGGAAGTCGCTGACAAAATAAGGGGCTGAGAAAGCCCACTTGACAGAGTTGCGGATAAACAATCGGAGGGTTGTGAGTTCGAAACTCGATCGAACCAACGACCGTCGTGTATGTGGGGGGTGGTTATGTTAAATCTGTAATGGCCTCAAATGTCTTCAAATTGGAGTTGTGGGACGTTTGTAGAGTGGATCACGTCGACTGACCGTAGTCCACAATGACGAGGTGTTATTCTCGGATCTTTCGCTTGGGTATTGATCCTGGATAGTCGCTAATAGCCCGTCATGTTGTTGCAGTGCGACGTAAGTTTAACTGCATACTTACCTCAATATCAAATAGTCAAAATATTATGAATACTTAAAACTCACATTTTTCTGAATAATTAAATTATTTCAGGGTCATAGTAAAACTACAGGACTGAATTACACTGGTCAACCCTCATTTTACTGACAAATACTCGTATGTTTGTGTGATTTTAGGATGAGTTTGGTGGTGCTGACTTAATATCGCTTTCCATAGATTGACTCTCGTCGCCAATAACCGGTTGTGTTGCTCCAGTGTGACGTTAATTAACTACCTACCTACATAGATTGGTTCTAGTTTTTAAGATTTGGGAATAATTTTGAAAATTAGTGGTTTACCAAACGAAGTTAAATTTGGTTTTAACGGTTAATCAACTAACAATTATTAGAAATTAAATTTGGAAATTTTGTAATTAACCAAACTAATCGCTTTTGAGAATTAAATTTGGAAATTTAATGGTCAATTTATTGGTAAACTAAATAAAAATGGCACAATGCGTATCTATTCATCTACATTGAGGTCCGTGGTAGCCCGGTTAGAAGAATAGCGGATTAACAGGAGGGTTGCGATTTCGAATCCAACCAAAGACCGTTGTGTACAAGGGGGCTGGTCCACGTTAAATCTGTCATGCCCTCAAATGTCCTCACGTTGACGTGGTGTGGAAGTTTGAAGAGGGGGGTGCCAGCTCAGGTTTAACCTCGTCATCTGACCATGGTTCAAAATTACGTAGTGTTGTCCTCTGGTCTTTCCCCTCGGAATTCATCCCAGTCAGTCGCCAATAGACCGTCGTGTTGCTCCAGTACGACGTTAATTAAATACCTACCCTACCATCTACTTTGCATTTTGCTAAAGGACATTGACTATCAACATTTTCCGGATCGTGGCTCAGTTTAAGAGATAATAATTTCATTACTTTTAATTTACTGTTGAGAGGTCCAAGAGAAAGATAAACATTCGATCGTGGTTTACCTATAAACCATAGAAATATTTTTAAAACAATGCTTTTTCTAGACACCTCTGATAAACAGTTGTACGGAGGTGAAATTGTTACAATTAAAAACCAATAAACAAATACTAATTCTCAAAACGAACAAAATTTTCTCATTCGCCGTGCACGTAGAGAAGTTTCCAATTCTTAAATATTTAATTTGTGAAATATTTTGCTGAGGTTTAGTAAAGAGAGAGAGAGAAAAACTAAAGGCATAGTTCTATCTATTTAAAATTCTTCTTCGATCACTAAGTACGTATGTGCCTTAGTTGTAATTCTTTATTTTAAAAGCTGTCTAGCTGGAAACTTTCTACGATATAGATAATGAATTATTCTATGGTAGTCTGAGCTTTATCTACCACTAGGGAAAACAATTGCATACATTCTGCATTCCATTTTTATCCCTCCTGGTAGTTGTCTTGACGAGGTATCTCGTCATTAGCAGTTCTTGATGGACAAGATATCTCATTGTTAGAAGAAAGCTGATCAAATATTGATCTTGATATCATAAAAAAATTACAATAACTTGATGGACGAGATATCTCGTCATCATCAAAATCAGTCAGATCTTGATGGACGAGATATCTCGTGAAATCACTTTAACGGTTAAAGGAACCATTCATTTTTATCAACTCTTTCCCTCCCAGAGCCTAATGTCAGAGCAAAAGATATGGTTCTATCTCTTGTCAGTTTCCATGAGAAATCTCCTTCAGGGTAAGGTACTGTTACGTACACTTGGCCGAAACTTGTTTGGAAACATTTTCCAGTATTGTCAGTATAGTCAATTAAAGAGTTATATAGTTCTATAGTTTTAAAATTCCACTTCGATCACTAAGTGCTTCTGTGCCTTAGTTGTAATTATTTATTTTAAAAGCTGCCTAGCTTGAAAATGTCCACGATATATACTATGGATTATTCAATGATAGCCTGAGCTTGACCTACCACTAAATGAAAACAATTGCATAGTTTCTGCATTCCATCATCGAAGGAACTATTCATTGTTACCAACTCTTTCCTTCCCAGAGCCTAATGGCAGAGCAGAAGATATGGTTCAATCTCTTGTCAAAGTTTCCGTGACAAATCTCTTTCAGGGCAAGGCACTTTCGCGTGCGCTTGGCTGAAACTTGTCTGGAAACAATTCCCAGTATTGTCATTGCAGCACTCAAGCCCATCAGTCAGGAGTTTCATTTGTCTTTCGTTCTGCCAACAAGCACGCCCCCCAACTGGAGGAGGGGGTCGGCAGCAGAGGGGGGCTGGAAGCCATCCATCCTCAATCTTTGTGTGCGCGTCTCTCTCAAAAAGACCTTGTCGCCAGTATCTTAATCTGATTTGTCTAAACATGTCGAGGTTTTAATCTGACCTCCATCATTCATTGTCTTTCAGGACGTTAGCTTACAGGATCTTTTTTGTTGCTGTTGCAGTTTGGGCTGTTCCCGTCAATGTGTGCGATCGATGGGGGCTTCTTAAAACTTAATTAAGGGTGGATAGGAAAGAAATAGTGGGCATATAATAAAAGATGAAACGCGCCATTATTTCCTTCCGAGCCATCAACTAAAGTTTCCTTCAACCGAAGTTTATAGTAATTGCCTATGCTGATCCATACCATTTCTACTACCAGCTAAACTCGTGTTCCAAACTTTAAAAATCGACTTTTAAAGATGTGTGTGTGTGTGATAAGAAAGTTATTTAATTACTTAATAGGAAAACACAGTGTGTAGCGTAAAATTAACGCTCCAAGTGGATTCGACGAGATATCTCGTCCATCAAGATCTGGCCAATTTTGTAATGACGAGATAACTCGTCAAAAAGATATTGCCTATTTTTTTATGAGATCAAGACCTGAACTGGCTCCAAATTTCCACATTACGCCAACGTTAGGGCAATAGAAGCCACGACAGATTTAATTGCAATATACCCTGTAAGCACTGTCTTTGGTTGGATCTAGTTTCTAGTTGGATCTAGTTTACACCCCTTTAATTGCTAATCTGTGACTCTACCAACTGGGCTACATCGGCTTATTTTTCGGTTGAGCTTGCATTAAACAACTATTGCGTGGAGGTAGTTTAAGAATGTTTACGTAATAATGGGATGATCTCAATAGTAACTCTTTTTCAAATGAAAAAGCAGTTTCAGCCTCCTTCCCGATCTTATAGAATGAGACTTTGCAAGGATTTCTAACAAAATGCTAGGAGGTACACTCCACGCGATCTGTATATCATGCATACTTAACACTCCAAGAAATTTCGATGAGTACTTCACCGTCAAGATTTGATCAATTGTGCACATGACGAGGTATCTCATGAAGGTATTGCCGATATTTTATGATTACGAGATCAAGATATGGGTCAGTTTTCGTCTGATGACAAGATACCTCTTCCATCAAGATCAGTTTTGTTAAGGAGGAGATATCTGGTCAAGACTACCACCAGGAGGGCTAAACTCAAATAGGTAGGTAAGTAGGTATTTGATTAAAGTCAACCTGGAGCAACACAGCGGGCTATTGGTGACGGTCTGGGATCAAACCCGATGGAAAAGATCCGAGGACACCACGTAAATTTGAACCAGTCAAATGACGAGGTCACACCTGAGCTAAAACTCAAATAGAAAGTTCTAGGAATATCTACCACAGGCGGGCTTTGGTGCCACACTAGTATCTGACGTTTATCTACCCTTTAACCTTAAAAACTATTTCCAGACCCTTGAGTCTTTCATAGTGTAAGTTTTCACGGTGACTGGTTGGGTTGGATTTTATGGCACAAGGGCCAAATTTGGCAGACCTGCGCCACACGATGTCAAGTAAATGGATATACACACATATGAAAAGTTTTTACTGACATGGAAGAGAGCAATACATCCCGGAAGAAATCGAACTAGACAGGAATCGCACTGGAAGTTTGCACGAACTTGTAGCAATAGAAGTGGGACGTTACCGCACACTATTTTCCATAATTTAAATTTTTTTATTTAAATAATTAAGTTAATAATATTTGGATTGATTGGGGGGACAAAAAATTAGGTGCCAAATGCAGCGTTCTTAGTACAAATGAAGCCTGGGGTTAAGTTACCGTTTATGTTCTTAATTGAGGATCCGCTACATAAAGGTAACATTTATTTGGTACATCTCATTTAAGTCATTGCTCGGAAAATATCAGGCATCACAAGATCTTATTTCTTGGAAATCCTCAACCCGTATTATCATTTGGGAATAAACTGGAATTGAAAATTTTCTACTGAATATCAAAAGAGGAATACACAATTTTCCCAACCAGCTCCGAAAGGGAAAGCCGGGAAGTTTGAATACCGGGAAGCAATCTATTTGTATCCCAATGGGGAAGAGGAGAATTTCATCTCCCATAGCCATACGTGCAGTGATTTAGTTACATGGGGATCTCGTAACCCCTGGGTTGTGACAATAATGACTGGAAAAGCGGAAATCCCAGACTGTATTGCGATCTCGCGAATCAATAAGTAGCAGGAGGGGAAGGCGCTAAGCTGGGCGTTTTTACCCGATTATATGTGCTCTAAAATCCAAGTATCGATAGCCTAGAATTACTTCCCCACTATACTACATGGATTTTTATCTAAAATGACACCAATTTTATTGCTTACTTGTATACCTCTGTTATTAAATTTGTTTATCGAAATGAAACTTCTGATGGTTTTAACGATGAGGAAATAGGCACACTCACTCATAGAATCTTTAATAAAGTTCTTGACTGTATATATCTATTGGTGGCCAGTTTCTTTGTTTACAGTTTATATCTCATTTGAATCTGTTTATATTATACCTCAGTAGGGAGGTATTTTAATTAACGTCACACTGGAGTAAGACAACGGTCGGATGATGAGATGACCTGAGCTGGCACCCCACTCTCCAAACTTCCACATCACTCCAACGTGAAGACATTTGAAGCCACGACGGTTTTAACGTGCATCAGCTTCCTTTGTACACGACGGTCTTTGGTTGGATTTGATCTCGCAACCATCCGGTTGAGAATCCGTTACTCTTCCAACCGGGCTATGGATATGAACATTCCATACCTCCAAATGAAACGAAATTAATGAAATATATAAATCAGCATTTCGTGTACATCATACAGGTGGTAATTCTTATTTCTAACAAAGTGCACGGCAAAAAGAGTACGCTCAGTAATAATATCATAATTGGCTTCTAAACGTCCACTTCAGTTACATTTCTTTCACTTTTTCAAGAAAAAGGATTGCCGAGGTTCAGTGGGTTTGCCCACTTTGCTAGCAACCTGAGAGTTGTCGGCAGGGGATGTTCGACTCCTCCCTGTGTGTATTTCTCTATCCTGTGTCAGTAAAACTTTCCTTTTATGTGTATGCCCTTTTACTTGACGTTGGCGAAGTTTGCCCAAAATATTGTTCATATGCCATAAATTATCATAGAATCTTTAATAAAGTTCTTGACTGTATATATCTATTGATGGCCAATTTCTTTGTTTACAGTTTATATCTCATTTGAATCTGTTTATATTATACCTCAGTAGGGAGGTATTTTAATTAACGTCACACTGGAGTAAGGCTACGGTCAGATGACGAGCTAACACCTGAGCTGGCACCCCACTCTCCAAACTTCCACATCACTCCAACGTGAAGACATTTGAAGCCACGACGGTTTTAACGTGCATCAGCTTCCTTTGTACACGACGGTCTTTGGTTGGATTTGATCTCGCAACCATCCGGTTGAGAATCCGTTACTCTTCCAACCGGGCTATGGATATGAACATTCCATACCTCCAAATGAAACGAAATTAATGAAATATATAAATCAGCATTTCGTGTACATCATACAGGTGGTAATTCTTATTTCTAACAAAGTGCACGGCAAAAAGAGTACGCTCAGTAATAATATCATAATTGGCTTCTTAACGTCCACTTCAGTTACATTTCTTTCACTTTTTCAAGAAAAAGGATTGCCGAGGTTCAGTGGGTTTGCCCACTTTGCTAGCAACCTGAGAGTTGTCGGCAGGGGATGTTCGACTCCTCTCTGTGTGTATTTCTCTCTCCTGTGTCAGTAAAACTTTCCTTTTATGTGTATGCCCATTTACTTGACGTTGGCGCAGTTTGCCCAAAATACTGTTCATATGCCATAAAACTCAACCCAACCATCTAACCATAACTTATTCAAAAACGATTCAGTACTTTTTGATGTCTAAACCTTTTTATAGCGTTTACCATTTTCTCTCATGCGATTTCTGTCTTCCATATTTCTCATTTCCTGTTGTAATTATAATTTCATTAAAGAAACGAGTTCTTCCGCTTTGTTTGAACAATATTATTCAGCTCCGTAGCTCAAATCAAGCATATTAAAAATAAGCTGCAAAATTGATTGATTAATCCCGTAGCAAATAATTACATTGCTTGAATCCGTTTAGATTCTCCAATTTAGAAATCAAAATTAGTTAAATAAAGACCAAGCAACGTAATGAAGATATATACATATTTAAAAACAAGCGAAGGAATAACTGGTTTTTCTCGACACGGTATAGTGCTACATTGTAAAAATTTAAATGGTTTGAAATTTGGAAAATTAACAGAAGTTTTAGAGTTTGGGCCAAGTGAATATAATTTTCTTGCATCGACTATATTATAACGTTAATAAAGTACAATGTATACAATTTATAATAACATTGTGTAGATTCAATTCTGTATAAAATTAAAGCGCCAAGTCGATTACGCTTTGACTATTTTTTTGCCTAAATCAAATCTGAATTCACTGACAAGCTCTAAACTGCCTTCGGTGATGATTTTAAAGCAAATCAACTCTTTAAAGAAAAAACACGAGAAAAGAGACTTAATTAAATTAAACTTAAACAAAGTGTAGTGAACGCGAATTTCCGCGATAATTAAAAAGAACTAAAATATTTTCGGAAAGAAAACCCAGCTTTAGCTCAAGGCTTGCATGCGACCAACACAAGAAAAAAGTAGCTACTAAAAACACTCACTTGGAATCTAGGTTAATTTATAATTATAATGGTTGTGTGGCGGTGAAGGAATGGAAAATAAAAAATGTTCAGCAAAAGCGCACTATTTCAAATAAGTTACTCTTACTTTGAGTTCTTTATTTCTTTCTACTTAACTTTGACATGCAGAACATTAATTAACGCTCTTTCACATCTTAACGGTTCAAAAATTCTCATCTGACAAAATACCTTAACAAGAAAGTAAAAAAAGACACTTCTTGTTTTCTATAGCAGCCAAGCTTAAACATGTTGACTATTTAATTGATTGAAGCTTTGAAAGGAGGTAAAATGCTTGTACACTGTTTTGAAATATACTCCCTGTGATTTTTTTCTATTTTGCTTTAGCAATTTTTAGTGCAAAAATGTAAAGTTTGAAATATTTTATCTACGTTTCACAAAATGTTAATTTAAGAGGAGAAAATCGTAGCTCTGATTCAAGTTTTTCAGGAAAAGTTTTTAATTATGCATGCACTATGCTTTTGACTGAACAAATTTATTTTTGCTAGAAATAAGCGAATTCTCAAAGTTATTTATATTAATAAGTTTATATGAAAACAATTTGGCTGTGTTATTTAGAAATTTAATTAACGATGTCAGGATTTCCTTTTACAAGTATATAAGTCAGTGAACTTTGGAAAAAGGCTCACATTTTTTCCTAACCTAATTGTGACAACAAACTCTAAAATTTTAAAATCAATATTTTTACTTATAGAAAGTTTTCAGCGGCATACATCGCTAAAAGCTTTTGAACATTGCATACGTATAATAATATAGCTTCACTACATATCTGAATTCGTTAATATTGTATTTTATTTTATATAGAATAGTTTGTTAAATTAAATTAATATTACAAGAATTCGAATATTTCAATTTTATCAATAATTTATCATTTACCGAGATAAAAATTGTGAAATCACTAAATTAATTTCTAAATTTTAAATGTTCTTAAGTCACAAGAGATTAAAACCAATACCATTATAATATTTATAATTTTTAAGATAGTAATTACTTAAAATAATTCAATGCATAAAGCCCTAAACATTTTAAAAAGTCTTAGAAAGAGTTCTATCTGCCGAAGAAAATATTAATGCAATATTTCAATTATTGATACTCAACAAATAGTTATTTCTTTACCTAAAATTGAACGTTAAAATTAATTTCTTGGGAATATTCATCTCGATTTCATTAACTTCTTCCGAAAGTGTGCCAATTGCATCCAAATAAGTACAGATAAACATATTTCTGTATCAGTATTGGAGTTAAGTCTGACTTTTAATAAGTCCAAAGGAGTCAAGTGCTTCGCTAGTTTAAAAAATACTATAATATGCTTAAAATCAAAACTAAATGAATCTACGAATCTAAATTACAATTATTCACATCATGGCATCCTTTTTCTTCCTGATTATTTGTGAGATAATGTAATATTCAACTTAAGATTATGAGAAGTAGCTATTTTGACTTAACCCCTTTTGCCTTGACACGGAAGATTTATAAAATACATTTTTCCTGTTACGTCAGTCCATTAAATGGAACATTAAGTGTGCCCATACCCACAAGACCAAACATGAATCATGATTACAAATGCGATCTTAACAAATATTTCAAAGCTTCTACATTATTAATTTCAATTTCCTCATCGACAATAAGTGGCTATAAATCTATAGCTGAGGATAAAAGACGGTCGCAGAATGTATCTTAATGGGTTTCCCATCTTGATAACACATTCAAAGGAAGCGCTTAGTGTCAAAACGAATGAATTTCCCGTAAAACACACATAATGCCTTAATAACTACATCTATTGGTTGGAAGAATTCTAGGAAATATTCCATTGGTCAAGAAGGCCATAACTGGTTAGAAAGTCATGCAGGGAAGACTGCACATTGAAGAACGGATATATGCTCGTGAGTTCCTTAGAAAGTTAAAATAATACCCAATATTTCCTACATTTTGATTAGTTTAATTGAGCTCGTCTTACATATTAATCCCTTCTCAGACGGTGGGGTCGAACGTCTCACCCTTCTGGAAATTAAGACTAGTGTATATAAATATTCTAGGTACATTAATTTGGTTAAATATATAAATATTCTAGGTATATTAAGTTGGTTAAATATATAAATATTCTAGGTACATTAAGTTGATTAAGTACTACATAATTATTCTAGGTACATTAAGTTGTTTAAGTATATAAATATTCTTTCATTTCGTATTCCGATGTTAAGGCGTGCTCTAGATGTGTGGTGGGACACATATGGTACCCTACCTCCGCATAAAAATCGATAAGTACTACATTTTATAGTATTTAAAATACAAAAATATTGGGTGATACCACGCACATTCATATGGACGATGACGTTCCACGGCAGTAGACGAGAGCTCGAAAAGACGATGAGCTCAGAGATATTATTCCAACGACTTAGGGACTTGTATCGTCTTTCGCAAATATTTACATATAACTATTCACTCTACTTAAATTCATTAAATTCTTGTTAACTTTCTTGAAATGTCTGTCAGTGCCCTCCTTGTCCTAATAGTAGTATAGCCTTTGGCTACTACAACTAGAAAACAATTTCCTCCAGGTAAAATCCTTTCGGTTCCCTATAAAATTTAATGCTAAAAACTGAAACCTCATCTAAAAGGGACGACTATTTAACCTTCCAAGTAGTTCAGACGAGGTATCTCTGTCATCAAGATCTGATCAATTTTGCTAATGACGAGATATCTCGTCATGCTCATATTGCCGAGTTTTCGATACTGATGAGATTAAGATCTGGTCAGTTTCTTCTAATGACAAGCTCGTCCATCAAGATCTGGCCAGGTTTTGCTAATGATGAAATGCCTCGTCGACTCAACCACCAGGAGGAATAAATAAAAACCATGTTTAGCACCAGGCCTATAATCACACCCACCGTCCACAGGTCTGTTCCCACCCCAAACAAAACATCCCGATTTAATATGAATGAGACCCACCAAATGGTTTTTTATTCCTCTACATCATGCCTGACGACAAACAATGTTTCATCTTCCGTGTCACGACATCCACTACGGGGTCGGGATCACCCAACGGTCCCGACACGAACGGACATCCAGCTTGTCCCTGACCGGTCCTCTTGCACCATGACTCACTCAGCGACAGAGACAAATGGGAGGATATTTGACCTTTCAAGATGGGATTGAAAAGGCTGTGTAGCGGAGGAGATTGATAGTTGTGCTCCCGGCTACACCGAGGAGTATTTATTCCTGTACCGCGGGGTGTACTTTGCGGTAATATAATCCACCTCCTTCTAATATAAAAATTAGTTTTCTGTCTGATCCCTCCCCCTGCTTTGGGGTGCTATTGATTTCCACCTTCTATGAGTACGGGTTTAATCGGATTGCTATCAAGTGGACTGAATGCAATGGCGATTGATGGTGTGTGTATGTTTTTGATCCAGCTGTGTTCTTTGTAATGGCCTGTCCTGGTACCTCTGGCCAGATTGGAGAAACAGTTCTTGACATGGTATGTCTTTAATGGAGCAATTTTCATAAGCTTTTATATACCAAATTCGTTACATTAAGTTAAAACGACGTTGTTATTGAGTAACAATTCAATTTCGTGGACTGAATGCAATGACGATTGAGGGTTTGTTTTGAACCAGCTGTAGACATTGAAGTTGTGATGGCCTCCCCTGGTACGTCTGATATGATTGGTGAATATGTTTCTGTCATGGTATGCCTTTGAGGGAGTAATAATTTTCAAATGCAGTGTATTAAATTCGTTACATTAACCCTCTGATCACCACGAGACAGTGCAGTGTTGGTTTTACCCCATAAACACACATAATGACTAAATAACCACATCTATTGTTTGAAAGAATCATAGAAAAGATTATATTGGTCATGGTCAAACCTGGTTAGAAGTAATGTAGGTCTGAGAACGGATACGGGCGTGCGAATATCTAAGAAAGTTTAAACTAAGTTATATTTAGTAACTGTTCAATCTAGTGGACTGGACGTAATGACGATTCAGGATTCTGTGTTTTTGAGCTAGCTATGAACATTGAAGTTTTGATGACTTCTGGTACTACTGATACGATTGTTGAGTCAGTTATTTTCATGGTTTGCTTTATTGGAGTAATTTTTAATTGCTTTTATGTTTCAATTTTTCTCTGATTATCAAGAGGTATCCGAATAGTGGAGTGTAGCTTTGACCCCACAACACACATATTGACTAAATAACCACATCTATTGGTTGAAAGAATCCTATTAAGGATTACTTTGGCAAGAAGGTCAAAACTAGTTAGAATTAATGCCCGGAAGACTAGGTTTCAGAACGGATATGTGCGCGTGAACCTCTCAGAACGCTTAGTTAAAATATGTTCTATTTAGTGGTTGTTCAATAAAGAAGTCTCTATGCAATAACGATTGAGGGTTTGTGTGTTTTTGTGCTAGCTATGAACATTGAAGTTGTGATGGCCTGTCCTGATACCTCTGACAAGTTAGGAGAATCAGTTCTTGTCATGGTATGCTTTTATTGGAGTAATTTATATGCTTATGTATGAAATTGCTTGCATCAGTTTAGAAAGACACTTACAAAAACACAAGAATGACGGGAAATTTCCTTATACCTAGAAATACTCAATCTGCCAGTGTGACCTCAAGTTCTTATAAAACGCTGGATCAAATTAGATAGATTATTTCAGGTAACAGATGTGATAGATTAGTATTCAAATTCAACATTTACATCACATTAACTGTTTTTGTTATTTAATTTTAGCTTTTGCATCCGTTGAAGCTATCAGTACATCTTACTTCTCTCGAGGCGAATTTTGCTGCTTATACTGCATTTTTGAAATTCGGGCATCTATTTCTTCTGCGATTTCGTTTACAATATCTCCGTACAATGCATATTTACCTATTCCGGTGAATTTTCCTATACTGTTTGTGTCGAAACCTTTGTGATAGCTGCATTATTAGTTCTGGGTGCCAGATATATTGCGTTTGGAGCACTTCACATAGAGGGAGGATGAAATTTCTCCGGCAAAGTATCTGCTTTCCCGTCACCTCTTTATATAAAATCCAAGCATTTACCACAAATATATCTAAAATATTGTGAAAATACATTCATAAGCCAACCATGAGTTATTTTTATCGATTTGACAGTAATACAGGGGTACCATTTGTTCTACAATTTCAACGATATAATTTGTCCAGTTACCTTCGGATCTCTGACCGCCTCTGGTGCAAACATGTACCCGGCTTTGTGGGTTATTCGTACGTGAAAGAGACTGAAATCTAGTTTTACATTATCCATCATCAGAACTGCAAATTTTAACATGTTCATAAGACGCAATATAGTCTTCGTTTTCAGAACAGTATTTTCATTATTTCCCGAATCTATTTTATACAATCTTCGCAATTCTTGCCAAATAGCTTTGTGAATGAATCCATGTTTTCGAGTCATCTCTTCTATTCTTTATCAGAAGATAAACTAACCATACCTCCCTATTCGATGCGTCATGTGAGTGCGGTACCATGCATTCCAAAAGTGTAGATAAAGAATTACCAGTCAGCCGACAGTATCGCCAAAAGACAGTGCTCACAGCTGGGGAGAGAAAGAAAACGTTTGTAAACATAATGTAAAGAGAGGAAACCAAAGTCAAACAACTTTGAATGTCATTCCAAGGTGATAATAGCTCCCAAATGGGAAGAATTTCGCGATATCATTGCAAAACCCCATAGTCTGGCCCCGTCAGTCTTTCTAAATATAGGTTCGCTATTTCTGGTTCTATGGTCAACCAGGTCGAAATGATTGATACGCAGTATGTATGGAGGAAATAATTAAGCCGTGAAATATAGCAGCCTATTTAATTCAATGGTTTGTGAGTTACAGGCTGGCAAAGAGCACCAGGGCCACATAGGTCTCGTCAGTCTTCCAAGATATAAGGTCTGGTTCTATGGCCAGTCAGGCCAAAATGATTGAATGCACAGTAAGTATGGAGGAAATAATTGTCCAGAAATAACAATCTATTTAATTCATTGGTAAGGTGTACTTGCTGGCAAAGAGCATGAGATACACAGGTCACGTCCGTCTTTCTAGTGTAAAGGAACTATTCGATTTAAATGTGATTACAAGGCGTTATGAAGTCGCTGCAATTAAACTGAAGTCAAACTTTATTTAACAGCCAGCATTATTAACCATGATCAAAGTCCCGAACCGAACATTTTAGCAACGCTACACTACTTGGAAATCGTATGACGCCTTGATAGGGCTACTATTTAAATACTTTAAGATTCGTTTAAGGCTTACAGATTAAATACACCTTCAGTATTGTAGTGAATTACCAATATATCTGTACAGTATTTACACAATCAATTCACATACATAGTGAAACAGATTAAAATACTTAACACTCACTGCTGAAATACCATATCCTAACATTGATTTCCATTTTAAAACACATTAAAACCTCCTCGTGGCAAGAATGCTCCAACAAACGATGCTCTGGAGACATTTATTTGAAAAGAGGTTATTAATAGGCAAACGCAATATTCATGAGGACTCGCTGGGGGAAGTTCGTAACGTGTAAAATATTAATCAAAAAAGGCTGTCAAAAGCTCATAAGCTGATGCGCATGCTTCAAATTGCGCCTATCGCTCACTCTTCAAGATTACGAGCATTAGGCTCTGCTGTCAAGAAGCGCTTGATTAATTATCGAATATACGTTGCATTCGCTATTGCACCAATGCCGCTGGGTCATTCAACATTAAAGCACAATTTGGAAACTCCCGAATTAATTTCACCGAGCTGTCTAGTACGCTGCGATACGGGAAGTGCGAGAACTTTTGGTTTTTGCAGTTTTTTACTTTGCCTTAAACCTCCTGGTGGTTGCCTAAACCATAGACACGTAATATAAGTAGTTGGACTGATCATTGGTATTGAGAGGGCTTTAAAAAGTGTGACCAACGTGTTGACTAATCACGTGACTGTTCTGCCAAAAATTTACTTGGTTGGCCAATTTGATATCCTGTCGCCTCGTTTGGCGATATAAGACCTCATGGCGGGGTAGGTATGTGAATCCCATTTCCAGAGTGAAGACAAAAGTGCTCAAATCACCAAAGTGTACTACTCTCAGATGATGAATCAATGGACCAATCATGTGATGAATCAATGGATGGGTATCTTCTCCCATTCCGTGAATTAATCAGATGATGAGTGTTAAGTTGCACCCAGCAGACGAAAGCAGTCTAAAGATTAATAGTAGTTTTGGTCACATGATCTTAGGCACATAAAAAGGTTGATATTGTTCACTCTACTTTTATATTTCCTCTATGGTCTATCTCACGATTAGCCAAAATGACCAGATCTCCGATGGACCAAATATCTCGTCATTAGGAAAAACCGACCAGATCTTAGGGCTCATCATCATCAATCAAAACAACGGCATTATCTTGATGACGAGATAGCTCGTTATTGGCAAAATTGGTCAGATCTTGATGAACGAGATATCTCGTCGAAACCATTTGAAAGGCTAACCTCTTCAGTCCTAAGAAAATCCTCACCTAAAAAATAATTTATTGGTTATTTAACCCCTGAGCTTCATGAGATTTCCAAGTAGGGTCGTTTTGTCTTTTCCCCACAACGGCGCATAATGACTAAATATCCATATTTATTGCTCAGTGGTTTTTACAACTGCGCTCGCAACCTCCGAGTTGTATGCCTTGCACGTTCGATACATATAATTTACCTTGGTAGTATTTCCCTCTTCTGTGTCAGTAAAACTTTCCCTCTGTGTAATGAATTTTGTTTTGGTCGTTCCAAACTAGTTCGAGAACGTGCCTGCTATCAGTCCCCACAACCAATGAGCCACGGGACCCCATAAATTTTATGGTTGGTTATTTTGGGGTTTTATGGCGCAAAGGTCATATTTAGCGGTGCTGCGCTAGACACAAGACATTCAATATCAAGTAATAGACATACACACACAATGCAAGCATTTACTGACACAGAAGAGAGACATACACACAGGGAGGAATGCACCTGACAGGAATCGAATTTACGCCACCTACAACTCGAGAGTTGCTAGCGCAGTGGACATACCCACTGCCCCACGACGGCCCCCATAAATTTTATGGATACGGCGGTATTTGAACTGCAAAAAATTAGGTTCTGTTTTCTGGCCAAATAAATCTATTCAGGCTTTTCATAAATTTACATAGGAAATAACATCGGTAGGTAGGTATTTTAATTAACCTCGCACTGGAGAAACAGAAAGGTCTATTGATGACGGTTCGGGATCAAACCCGAAGAAATAATAGTAGATAGAAAATGCGGGTTCTAAATCAGTGGTGGAGAAGGTGGTGAAATCGAGTGGAGTTGAGTTGTACCGGAAGTGACGTCATAACCGGAAGTGACGTCATAACCGGAAGTGACGTCATAACCGGAAGTGGAGTTGAGTTGTACCGGAAGTGACGTCATAACCGGAAGTGGAGTTGAGTTGTACCGGAAGTGACGTCATAACCGGAAGTGGAGTTCAGTTGTTAGTTTCGTTTTCAATGTTGAGTTGAGTTTAGTTGTTTTCTTCCTGCTTCGAGTGGAGTTGAGTTGTTAGTTTCGGTTTCTCGGATTTCGTCGAATAACACGTGTTTACGTTTTGGACTTGCGAATTTCAGAGGGATTGGATTTAAGGCGAATTTCAGAGCGGTTGGATTTAAGAGCTGATTTTTCTGTAACTCGTAGCGCCATCTATTAGTACTTTTTGAGTAAAAAAATAATAAAATCTTTAAAACATATTTTTAAAACTAAAAGATGTGATATTTTTTTTGCTGGGATCGAACTGACTACCAAAAAGTACTCGTAGTCGAGTGTTAGTTGGATGAGAATATAACCATTCGGCCACGAATACCTGGTTACTTACCGAAATATAATCAATTTAAATCTGAATACATTAAGTGCGTAATTGGCTGTTAAAATAGTATAGATTGCTCCACCACATCAATAAGTTCGATCAGTTTTTATCTGCGTTTCTGACATAGAAAGGTGAATGTGGTGGAGAATGACGTCATTCCAACGTGTTCAAACGTGGAATCAAACACGTGGTGGAGAATGTGGTGGAGAATGACGTCAATCTAACGTGTTCAAACGTGGAATCAAACATGTGGTGGAGAATGACGTCAATCTAACGTGTTCAAACGTGGAATCAAACATGTGGTGGAGAATGACGTCATTCCAACGTGTTCAAACGTGGAATCAAACATGTGGTGGAGAATGTGGTGGAGAATGACGTCAATCTAACGTGTTCAAACGTGGAATCAAACATGTGGTGGAGAATGTGGTGGAGAATGACGTCAATCTAACGTGTTCAACGTCATCTGACCGTGGTTCAAAATTACGTGGTGTTGTCCTCGGATCTTTCCCTTTGGGATTGATCCCGGACCGTCACCAATAGCCCGTTGTGTTGCTCCAGTGTGACGTTAATTGAAATAACAATAACAATAACTAACGTGTTCAAACGTGAAATCAAACACATGTGGTAGGCAATGAAGTCACTCGAGAGTAGAGTAGAGTTGAGTAGTAAGTTTACCTCCGCGTTTCTGACATGAAAACGTGAATGTGGAGAAGAAAAGTTTTAGTACCGAATCTGGCAATGGTATGTAATAAGGTTATTTGTGGACTCGCAGAATGGCAACACCTGGACCCATTCTAACAGGTCTGACCAGTAAGATTCTTTTGACTGCAAAATATCCCAGAGGAGGACGTGTCGCTGCCCTGAAATCTTGGAAGTGATATCACTTGTATCTTCAAACGTGTTCATTCCTGTTCCTTAGTGCTTTTAGTGGAAAAACATGAAGCGATCATTTCCTTTTGGATATACTTTACCCTTTACAGATCAAAAAGTGGATATGCTTTCTGAGGCCGATTCGTCCTGAAACCAGTCCTTTTGTCATCTACCCTTCTGAACTCCAAGGCATTGAGTACACCCCTCTTTCATGTCTGAAACTAGCCTTTTGTTATCTACCCTCCTGCATTCCAAAGCATTGTACGTACTTGTCCTGCATTCCAAGGGATCGGCCCCTACCTGTATTTCAAGATAGTACGTGTAGTCGTTTCGCATTCTCATTCTATCCTGTGAGCGTGTGTAGCGCTTTCTCATTTTCCTGCCTCTTATACTTAACCTGTGTGTGTGAGAGAGGGACGCATTCTCATTTTTCTCATAGAACTTTGCAAGCCAGTATACCATATGTAATGAATACACACGTTTGTGGACTTTGCAGCAACACCTACAGCTCCAAGTTTAATTTGGAACGTCATGTTTCTTCCGTGCATAACGAGGAGTCATTTCCGTGCATATTATGTGAGCGAAACTTTAATAGAAAATCAACCCTTCAGCGACACGTAGCCAGTGTACACGAAAACAATGATTTCCGTTGTGATGTGTGCAATAAGGCATTTTCAAGACTTGACGCACTTACGCGACATAAAAAAAGCCTCCATCAACAACCTCCAAAAAGAAAAAAACCCTGCGAGGCTAACCCTGAGAAAAGCAAGCGGCCCAGACGCAGTGAAAACTTTCAAGGGGGGTAATAATGTGAATCCTGGACCATCAACGGGTGGAGTGAATCCTGGACCATCAACATCAGCGGGTGGAGTGAATCCTGAAGCATCGACATCAACGAGTGGAGCTTCTTCTCGAACTGTGCGACGGAAAGAGAGTGCGTTTGGAAATCGTCTCTCTACTTGGACTCTTTCAAACAAGCAAGGCATACTAGATGTCTTCGAGTTTATGGAGGCAAAGAGGAGCGCAGCTGTGGAACTAATTACAGAAATTGTTCATCAGCAGAATGCAGTAAAGGTAAATTTTCTACTTATATGTATCTATGAACGTTTCTCGGAAGGCTCACTTTTCAAAGAGTGTTCTTTTAAAACTAAAAATGTTGCATTATTATCTATAAATGAAATTGACTACGCTTTCAGTATTGCTTCAGAAAAAATTTTAAAAGAAAGCGAAGAATTTGAAATGAAGGATTCAGGTTGGGCCCTTAAATCTATTGTTAAATTGGAAATACGATGTAATAAATATTCACCTTTACGAGGAACTAGTTTTATAGAGTTACCAAATGAAATAAAATTAAAACGTGCGGTTGTAAATGTTAGAAATTCAGACAATGAATGTTTTCGTTGGGCCATTTTAGCTGCATTATTTCCAGCAGATCAAAATACATCCAGAGTTTCAAACTATGTCAACTTTAAGGATGCTTTTAACTTTTCTTGGATAAGTTTCCCTACAAAACCAGAAGAAATAAAAATATTTGAAAAAAACAATAATGATATTTCTATTAGCGTTTACTCTTTTTGTAAAGATATGATGATTTTTCCATTAGTAGTCACACCCAAAATTAAAAATAAACACGTTGATCTTTTATTTATTAAAGAGAAAGAAAAATCTCATTATTGTACAATTACTAGTCTTTCACGTCTTGTTTCAAGTCAATTAACCAAAGGAAAGCGAAGACATTTCATTTGTAGACGATGTTTAAGCTTTTTTAGTTCAAACGATAGTTTAACTTTACACTCTGAGCTTTGCAAAATGAATGTTCCTTGCAAAATAGAGATGCCTTCTGAAGAGAAGAAGTGGGGTTTTTTTAATAATTTCAAGCATTCTCAATACGTGCCTTACGTTATTTATGCTGATTTTGAAACATTGACTGAAAAAGTATCCACCTGTGCTCCTTTTGATGATGATTGCTCATACACTAACGTGTACGAAAAGCACAAGCCTGTAAGCTTCTGCTATTACGTAGTCGCTCGAGGAGAAACCAAACCTCCGGTAGTTTATAGAGGAGAAGATGCTTCGCGGAAATTCATAGAATGCCTTCAGATGGAGGCGCAGATCATCGAGTCAAAGTACACAAACTTTGTGCCGATGAAGGAATTGAATGAGTCGCAGAAAAAACTCCATGAATCAAATGTGTGCTTCATCTGTCAGAAGCCAATCTCAGCTGGAGACATAAAAGTGAGGGATCATGACCATGTGACTGGGAATTACCGAGGACCGGCACATGCGTCATGTAATTTCAACTACAAACTGCCAAATTTTATCCCGGTTTTTCTCCATAACCTCGCAGGTTATGACTCGCATCTTTTTATTCGGGAATTAGCGGAGGACTCTAAAAACATAACCGTGATTCCGAATACAGAAGAAAGATACATCTCGATTAGCAAAAAAAACCGGGAATAAATTTAATTTGAGGTTTTTGGACACAATGAAATTCATGGCCAGTAGTTTAGATACCCTCGCGAATAATCTCCTACAACATGAATTTCACCATACGAAGAATCATTTTCCTTCAAATTGGAAACTTATGATAAGAAAGGGTGTGTACCCGTATGATTACATGGATTCCATGGATAAATTTTCCGAAACACAACTTCCATCTCAAGAAAAATTTTATAATGTGTTAAATAAAACAGCAACTACGGATAGTGATTACGCTCATGCAAAAAATGTGTGGAAATCTTTCAACATTAAAACCCTCGGAGAATATTCGGACTTATATGTTAAAACTGATGTTTTACTGCTCTGCGACGTTTTCGAAAATTTTCGAAAACTATGCATGGCATCCTACAAGCTAGATCCTGCATGGTATTATACCGCTCCAGGACTATCTTGGGATGCCATGTTGAAGAGTACCGGAGTGAAAATAGAACTTTTAACAGATTATGACATGCTTATGTTTGTCGAACAAGGAATCAGGGGAGGAGTTTCTCAATGTTCTCATCGACATGCTAAAGCAAATAATAAATATATGTCTAATTATGATGATTCTCAGCCCTCCAGCTACCTTCTCTACCTAGACGCCAATAATTTGTATGGTTGGGCGATGTCCCAGAAACTACCTCTCAAAGGATTTGAGTGGTGCAACATTATTGATATAGATACACTGCGTAATGATGACCAAAATGGATACATTTTAGATGTGGACTTGGAGTATCCACAGGAACTCCATGATCTACATAGTGATTATCCATTAGCTGCCCTAAATGCCGTTCCTCCTGGGTATAAGGAAAATCGCTTACTACTAACGCTCACTCACAAGGAGAGGTATGTTATTCATCATAAATCTCTTTTGCATTATTTGGATTTAGGTCTAAAATTAAAAAAAATTAACAGAGCTATAAAATTTATAGAAACAGATTGGTTAAAAACTTATATAGAACTGAATACAAATATGAGAGCAATAGCTAAAAACTCTTTTGAAAAAGATTTTTTTAAACTCATGAACAACTCTATATTTGGAAAAACCATCGAAAATATTCGACGAAGAGTTGACATTCGGTTATGCTCAAACGAAAAGTCCGCTTCAAAATTGATAGCTAAACCTAATTTTAATCGCAGGACAATTTTTTCAGAAAATTTAGTAGCCATTCATATGCAAAAAACTAAACTAATTTTTAACAAACCCATCTGTATTGGTATGTCAATACTGGATATATCCAAAACTTTAATGACTGATTTTCACTATAATGTGATAAAAAATGAATATGACGTAAAAGCAAAACTATTATATACTGATACGGACTCTTTTATTTATCATATTCGCACAAATGATTTTTTCGAAGATATTAAAAAAAATTTGGACCTTTATGACACTTCAGATTTCCCAGAAAACAATAAATATGATATTCCCAAATTAAATAAGAAAATAGTAGGTAAAATGAAGGACGAGAATAGTGGTAGTATTATGACCGAATTCGTAGGGTTAAGGTCAAAAATGTACTCGTACAAAGTCGAAGGTAGGAAGGTAGTTAAGAAACTGAAAGGCATCAAAAAACAGTCAATTGAACAAAGCATTAACTTTGATGACTATCTAAAATGCCTATTACATAAACGAAATAAGCATGCAAAGATGAATCTAATCAAATCCAAGCATCATACTTTGTATTCAATAACCCAAAATAAACTTGCCCTCTCCTCCACTGATTCCAAACGATACGTTCTCGATGATGGTATTCATACGCTACCTTGGGGGCATTACTCGCTTGTCTGATGTAATGTATATATGTATATTTGCTCTAAATTCTTTCGTATTGTGCTATACTGAACGCTTTCGTATTTTGCTGTACTGAATGCTTTCGTATTTTGCTGTACTGATTGCTTTTGTATTTGATTTAAAAAAATTAATATGAGATGTATTATATATATATATATATATATATATATATATATATATATATAAATTCTATGTGTTACTATACTAGATGTTAAAAATATTTTCCCTAACTTTACCCCAGAAATTCATTGTGTTTTGTCAAGGAACATGGAATTATGCTTAAAAAAAAAGAAAAAAGAAGTATTAATGACTTGGCCATATGGGTCAGTTTACTATTGAGGGGTACATTATTGTTTACATACATGCTCTGATTATGATTATTTAATAAACGATTTTTTTTTCTTTAAAAAAATGTTTCTCTCTTTATTTAAACTTACAAACAAGTATTTTTCTCATGTTATGGTTACAATCTGCAATTTGTTATGAAAAAGTTATTGCATTAGAAAACTGATTTCTCTACCACTATTTTGAAAGCATGATATATATAATCTACCATTGGACAAGATTTATATATATTTTTTGATAGAAAGTAGATGAAATTAAGGAAGTATAGTTTGAGTTTTTTTACTATTTCTAGTAGAAATATCAGTAAAGTAACAGAAGTTGCATCTCTGTAACTGGACTGAATGGGTAAAGACGAGTTAGCTCAGTATTATGAAGACCCTAGCTTACCAGGGAGCTTTGGTGGAATAAATGCCTTGTATCAAGCAATGAAAGGGAAAGTTCCAAAAAAGACTATCAAAGAATGGTTGGAGAGTCAGAATGCATACACCCTACTTAAAAGCGTTCGTCGCAACTTTCTGCGAAACAGAGTTATTGTTGGGGGAATCGATTTTCAATGGCAATCGGATTTAGTAGACATGTTAAGTGTTGTAAAATACAACGATGGTTATCGATATCTGTTAACATGTATAGATATTTTTTCTAAATATGCATGGGTCATACCTTTGAAACGGAAAAATGGATCTAGCATTGTAAATGCATTTAAGTCAATTTTCAAGGAAAGAAAACCGAAAAAATTACAAACAGATCAAGGAACTGAATTTACAAATAAATCATTTCAATCTTATTTAAAATCTGTCCAAGTAAAGTTTTTCACGACAAATAATGAAACCAAAGCTAGTGTTGTTGAAAGATTCAATCGTACTTTGAAAACGAAAATGTGGAAATACTTTACCAATAAAAACACCTATCGATTTATAGATGTCTTAGACCAACTCGTACACAGTTATAATCATACACTCCATCGCAGCATAAAAAAAGAACCTATTAATGTAACAGTTGAAAATCAAAAACAAGTGTGGAATACCTTATATGGAGATGTAAATAAAACTAATGTTAAGGAGATTCCATTCAAATTTCAGGTTGGAGACTTCGTTAGGGTTGCAAAGACTAAATTAACATTTGAGAAAGGATATGAAAATAATTGGTCCGAGGAAATATTTACGATTCAGCGTTGTATACGTAGAAAGCTACCAGTATATAAGATAAAAGATTTAATGGGAGAAATAATCACTGGTACATTTTACTCAGAAGAACTGCAGAAAGTTAAAAAATCGCATTCTTTTCATGTTGAGATAATTTTAAAGAAGAGAGTAGTTAAGAAACGTTTGGAATACTTTGTCAAGTTTAGAGGTTATCCTCGCAAATTTAACGCCTGGATTCATTCCAAAGACTTATTTTCGATAAATTGAGTCTGCTCATTAAATTTGTTTCGCTTCCATAACCCACAATGAGTTTCTACGTCACACTGCCCAGCGACAGCTCTATCGAGTTTTATCCTGGCAACACAATGTCTCACTTCTACACGAAACTCCCCAAACGTCTAGAACTCTCAGGTGAATGGGAAGTTGGATTAGTTGAAATAATTTATCCCAGAATGTGGAATAACATTATTGATGGTGAAAATTCTTTCGAATATGATTTAGGAAACGGAGTAAAAACGAATGGAAAAATAGCGTGCGGATTTTATGATTCTCCGATTGACATTTTAAATGCATTTCCGAAGCACATAAAAATTCAAATGAAATATAACAAACACACAAAAAAGGTGGTGTTGCAGCTCACTAACGGAGCAAAGCTGCGATTATCCAAGGGATTAGCTGAAAACTTAGGTTTTGAACCTAATAAAGTGATTGGAGAAAATATTATTCCAGGAAATGGAGGCATAGATACAGTAATCACTGAGAGTCCTTTTGTTGCGGATCCTAATGTTGATTTACATTTGCTGTACGTTTACACCGATATCATTCAGCCTGAATTTGTTGGTGGGGTCTTAGCTCCTCTTTTACGAACTCTGACAGTGAAGGGAAGAGATGGTGACATGATTCAAGAACAATTTGAGAGACCTCATTATTTATCAGTTTCCAGAAAAAATTTTGATTCGATTGAAATCGTTATAAGGACACACACTGGTCGTTACGTCTCATTTGAACGCGGGAAGTTGATAGTGAAACTACATTTTCGCTTGAGACATTTGTAATCTCTAGAACAAAATGTATCAACCTTATCGTTGTTGCACCAAAACATTTGAAGACTATTATACTCAGCAAGCAGGTAATGGCTTGTCATATTACAAAGGCATCTCTCTGCAGAAAGGAAGTGGCTTGGGTGGAATTTTTCGAAGCATGTTTAGGATGGTTTTTCCTTTATTTAAATCAGGTGCGAAAGCATTGGGAAAGCAAGCACTTCGATCTGGGGTGGATATTGCAAATGATTACTTGCAAGGTAAAGATGTAAAGTCAGCTATCAAAGACCGAGCTAAAGAAGCAACGAAAACTTTAACCGATAAAGTATCCACTCGAGTGAAATCAATGGTTGGAGGAAATAAAAGGAAACGCACAAATAAGAAACGCATCATTCGAAAGAAGTATCGCAAGCTGTGTGCACCTGACATATTCTCATAATCTTTAGCATGGCCTTAATACGAAATGATTCCCTACCCTCTGTGAAATCTGAACTGGACTTATTTCTTATGCCACCGACTCAAACAGCTATTGAAAAAGGGCAGTGGTCTGAATTTTATCCCATAGCTAATATTCGTGATGGTGGACCTATCGAATTCAACATATCTGGTAGTGGTGAGGAATACATCGATTTATCAGCAACCCAACTCTATGTAAAAGTTAAAGTTGTAAAGGACAATGCAGTTTTACCAGAAAATGAAAAAGTTGCTCCATGTAACTTATTTCTTCACTCGTTATTTTCCCAAGTCGATGTGAGTTTGAATGAGCGTCTAATTTCATCATCCAGTAACACTTACCCTTACCGAGCTTACATTGAGACTTTGCTCAATTACGGCTCTGATTATAAGAAAAGCTTCCTAACTTCAGAATGCTTCTACAAAGATACAGCAGGACACTTTGATGAAACCGATCCTTCAAGTGAAAATGCAGGGTTGAAGAAACGGGCTTCTATGATTGAAAAGAGTAAAGTTTTAGATATGATTGGAAATTTACATTGCGACTTGTTTTATCAAGATCGTCTATTACTCAACTTGGTAGACTTAAAGTTAAAGTTAATACGCAGCAAACCGGAGTTTTGTCTCATTGCTCCTCAAAAAGCAAATTATGACGTTGTTATTGAACATGCATCCCTTTTCATCCGGAAAGTGAAAGTCAGTCCAGGTGTTTTAATTGGACATGCCAAAGCCTTAGAAAAATCATCTGCAAAATATCCAATGGATCGAGTTTTGTGTAAGCTATATTCAGTATCGAAAGGTTCTTTCTCATTTTCACAGGATAACATATTTTCTGGGCAACTCCCGAAACGGATAGTTGTAACATGTGTCGATCATGATTCATTTAGTGGCACTTACCCAACAAACCCATTTTACCTCAAGCATAACCATGTAAATTTCATAGGCGTTTACGTAGATGGAAATCCTATCAGCTACAAACCCTTGGATCCTAATTATGCCGACGGCCAATTTATTCGTGCTTACAATAGTTTGCTCCTAGGAAGTGAAAAACTCTCATCCAATAAAGGTATCTATATTAACAGAGATGAGTTTTCCGAAGGGTACACGCTATATGCCTTTGACTTAACACCAGACTTGGGTGATGGCAACCATTTAAATTTAATTCATCAAGGAAATCTTCGCATTGAAATAAAGTTTGCAAACGCTTTACCGAAAACTGTTTCAGTGCTGGTATATGCAGAATTTCAAAACGTGATCGAAATTACGAAGTCTAGAAATATTTTGTGTGATTTTTCGATATGAATGTGGTACAATTGAATAACATTTTACGAAGTGATGCATACACACGTTTATATTTTGTTGGAGTTTTCCCAAGTGATCGAATTCCCAAGAATTTTAAGAGTTTTCCGGCTGCATTTATTTTAAACACCGATCCTCATCACAAACCAGGGACTCATTGGTTAGCTGTTTATATGAAATCACCAACAAGTGTAGAGTTTTTCGATTCGTTCGGTCAACCACCTTCGTATTTTTTGGGCTACATACATGACTACTTCAAAAAAGTTCCGCATGTGGTCTACAACGACATACCTCTTCAAAGTGTTAAAACTGCTGTTTGTGGACAATATTGTGTATACTTTTTGTATCAAAGATCTAGAAGTAGATCTATGGAATTTACTGTTAAATTATTTGATAGACAGTCTACAAATAATGATATACGTGTGTATAACTTTGTGAAAAAAATTTCGAATATACATGTACCTTTATTTCAATAAAAAAAGTATAAGTAATCGCCCTAGTATTTACTTCTGTCATTTGTAACCATGAATTCATTCGCTTTAAAGCATCCTTTCACTGCTCTTGTCTGTGGACCTACATCATCAGGCAAGTCGCATTTTTTGAAAAAATTGATAAACAGCCACACAGATATAATTCATCCTACCCTTGATAAAATAGTGTGGTTTTATGGAATCTATCAAAAGTTATACGATGAGATGCCGAATATCATCTTTGTAGAAGGAATACCCGAAAACTTTAAGCAATATTTAGGATATAATACACTTTTTATATATGACGATTTAATTTCTGAATGTGGCAGTGATAAAAGAATAACAAACTTGTATACAAAAGGATCTCATCATATGAATTTATCTGTGATGACTGTAACGCAAAATTTGTTTCATAAAGGAAAAGAATTCAGAGAAATTTCATTAAACTGTCATTACATGTTTTTATTTAAATCGCGACGTGATGTAAGTCAAATTATACACCTCGGTCGACAACTCTACCCTCGAAATTTACATTTTTTTCTTGAAGTGTTTGAGGACGCCACGAAAAAGCCTTTCAGCTATTTACTTGTAGATTTGAAATCTGAAACAGAAGAGAGTATGCGACTGCGTACAAAAATCCTTCCAGGAGAAGAAACTTGTGTTTATCAGTTAAAATAAATAAACTCCCAACTTGCAAATAATTCATTGTTTATCATGCCTTTAACAGAAGGAGACGTGCAACGGATGAGACTTTTAACTGTATGCCCCACAAAATGTCGGAAAGCCTTTTTAAAAAATCTTCCGAAATCTAGCATCCATTGCATAGCTGAATGTTGTTTGAACACTTTAAAAGGGAATGTTCCTTTAACAGATGAACAGAAGAAAAAACTTTCTCGTCATAAGCATACGCTTAGAGACCTAGCAGATAAAAAAGTAACCCTCACTAAAAAGCGAAAAATTATTATTCAAAAAGGAGGGTTTTTAAATATCTTAATTCCCGCAGCACTCACTGTCTTGACTACTCTACTTAACAAGTAAAAACATGCAATATGCAAGGAAAATGATTTTAGTTCCAGAGGAGAGATTATCAAGACATATACCTTCAGACGAACAGCTGAGTGAATTAGATTGTGAGATGAAAAGTATTTTAGTTAATAAAATGGATGATGATGAAAAAATTAAGTTATACAATCAAGTATTGCAGAGGAGGATTAACGTGAATGTATTGAATCCACCATCTGTATCAATTAATTCAGAACTGTCAGATAATCCAGAGAAGGAAACAGATATTGCGAATGAGAAAGAAAGAACGTTAAATGTGGAGGAGATGGTGCTCAAGACCGTTCCCAAAAACTTAATTGGATTAACTACAAATATTATTCTTTATTTAAAACGCAATAAAGAGGTTGTTTCTTGGATGCCTAATGGAGAATTTGTGTATAAAGGTAAAATATAGTGAAAAGTTCTAATATTGTTGACCTGATAGACCGTTTAGTGCGAAAAAGAAAGATGGATAAGTACGTGAATGGACAAGAACAGTTTAAAGATGCACTTAAGGAAATTAACTTCCCCAGTTCCTTTGTAAAAAATAAATTTGCTATACCTCAACAACTCGGTAAGGCAGTGAGGGTAATGAAAGAAGTGATGCCTACCCCAACCCCAAAACGAGTCTGTAATTGGCTTCCTCTGTAAATCATCAGTTATTTCCCCGCTATAAAAATCCATAAGTAGATGAGGCTTTCAAGTTTCAAGCAGTATATATTGATTATAATCAAGGTCTATGTCTCATTTCAAGCAATGGAACTCATCCAGAGAAGAGCATTTTCTGTTCTTATTTTCATGGGAATCTCAGCATTCATATTTGGCCTTACAATGATACTCGATAAAGGTTATGTAACAATTTGTGATAGTGATGGAATCATAGATGATTACTCTTTAAATATGTGTAATGATACAATGGAATTACATCTATCTGGAGAAAGAAAAATTACAATTCATTCTCCAAAACAGAAACAGCCGCGTCAAAGATCTCTAGAAAGTTTTTCAGAAAATCTTTGAAAGAGAAAAAAATGTCAATGTTACAAATCTATTCAATTTGTGAACTTGCAATCTATTAAATGTTAAATACACGGAAGCTTGTAAGGGAATGTTTATTTTGTGTACATGTCTGTGTTTGAATAAACTTGTCTTTTACAGAAATATGTTACTTGTTTGTCATTTTTTTAGTTCTAATAACAGACGGTATAATATACAATTCTAAATGTGTCAAATGACACTGCAGTAAGTAAAAGTATGTATACAAATACAAAAAAAAGAAAAGTAATAAAATAAGTACTTATACATTTTAAAATAAAGAGAGAGACACATTTGAAAAAGATAAACAAAGAATTTATTGATTATACATATATATATATATACAAAACATATTTATATTCTTTAACATGTAAAACTATCAGATTTATCATTAACATAAAGCCTCCGTACTGTTTCGTACAGAGTTGTTGTATTTACAAAACGTAGAACGTCAAAATCAAAGAATAAATACCTCAAGGACATATTCTCCGAAGTTAAAGTTTCTCCGAATCTATTCCAGTCGATTTCATATAAAGCGTTTAGGAAATACCGATCGTAACGTTCACTTAAACTCATAGTCATACATTCATGCCCAAGTTGATTTTCAAAGTTGTTTTCACATCCAAAACAATTCATCATTTTCTTTATTTTTTCCGAAATGAGTACTTTTAGATGTTTAGCCACTCTGTCGGTAAGTTCGCTCACTTTCTCAGATCTATCAGGATCGCCGTAATATTTCTCATCGGTTCCTGCTCCACGTTTCACGAATTCTTCTTTCACAAAATAATCGAGGGATTCATTAACAAATCCTTCATTAATGGCTTCAGTAATTTCCTCCGATACAGCTTCCAGTCGATCCAATTGTTTCACAGAGAGAAGAATGCGCGTTGCAGTTAGTTGAAAAGCACAGTCTTTCTTTTGAAACATATTTTGAAAACTCACACATTTCTCGTTTCCCCGAATTTCTTTGGAGAGTAAAAGGCTTCTTGAAACGATAATAACATCGCTAGCGTTCTTTGAGCGAAAGCTAGGAATTGCTTCGTAGAAGGCTTTCCAGACTTTAGGAAGCAAAGAAACTCCCTCTCTGGAAGGCTGCAGCACTCCCTGCTGATCTCTGTAATAATGACGAATATGCACGCGGATAATTCCCTTGAAGCAAGAGACAACAGCAAATTTGGTATCACCCAAATGGAAGCTATTTGGACCTAGTTCATTCATTGATGAATCAGATACTTGAGATGAAAGTACATCGGCCCCAGAATGCATATTCACTTTTTGATCTGTAAAGGGTAAAGTATATCCAAAAGGAAATGATCGCTTCATGTTTTTCCACTAAAAGCACTAAGGAACAGGAATGAACACGTTTGAAGATACAAGTGATATCACTTCCAAGATTTCAGGGCAGCGACACGTCCTCCTCTGGGATATTTTGCAGTCAAAAGAATCTTACTGGTCAGACCTGTTAGAATGGGTCCAGGTGTTGCCATTCTGCGAGTCCACAAATAACCTTATTACATACCATTGCCAGATTCGGTACTAAAACTTTTCTTCTCCACATTCACGTTTTCATGTCAGAAACGCGGAGGTAAACTTACTACTCAACTCTACTCTACTCTCGAGTGACTTCATTGCCTACCACATGTGTTTGATTTCACGTTTGAACACGTTAGATTGACGTCATTCTCCACCACATTCTCCACCACATGTTTGATTCCACGTTTGAACACGTTAGATTGACGTCATTCTCCACCACATTCTCCACCACGTGTTTGATTCCACGTTTGAACACGTTGGAATGACGTCATTCTCCACCACATTCTCCACCACATGTTTGATTCCACGTTTGAACACGTTAGATTGACGTCATTCTCCACCACATGTTTGATTCCACGTTTGAACACGTTAGATTGACGTCATTCTCCACCACATTCTCCACCACGTGTTTGATTCCACGTTTGAACACGTTAGATTGACGTCATTCTCCACCACATTCTCCACCACGTGTTTGATTCCACGTTTGAACACGTTAGATTGACGTCATTCTCCACCACATTCTCCACCACGTGTTTGATTCCACGTTGGAATGACGTCATTCTCCACCACATTCACCTTTCTATGTCACAAACGCAGATAAAAACTGATCGAACTTATTGATGTGGTGGAGCAATCTATACTATTTTAACAGCCAATTACGCACTTAATGTATTCAGATTTAAATTGATTATATTTCGGTAAGTAACCAGGTATTCGTGGCCGAATGGTTATATTCTCATCCAACTAACACTCGACTACGAGTACTTTTTGGTAGTCAGTTCGATCCCAGCAAAAAATATCACATCTTTTAGTTTTAAAAATATGTTTTAAAGATTTTATTATTTTTTTACTCAAAAAGTACTAATAGATGGCGCTACGAGTTACAGAAAAATCAGCTCTTAAATCCAACCGCTCTGAAATTCGCCTTAAATCCAATCCCTCTGAAATTCGCAAGTCCAAAACGTAAACACGTGTTATTCGACGAAATCCGAGAAACCGAAACTAACAACTCAACTCCACTCGAAGCAGGAAGAAAACAACTAAACTCAACTCAACATTGAAAACGAAACTAACAACTCAACTCCACTAGGTATGACGTCACTTCCGGTACAACTCAACTCCACTTCCGGTTATGACGTCACTTCCGGTACAACTCAACTCCACTTCCGGTTATGACGTCACTTCCTGTTATGACGTCACTTCCGGTCATGACGTCACTTCCGGTACAACTCAACTCCACTCGATTTCACCACCTTCTCCACCACTGATTTAGAACCCGCATTTTCTATCTACTAATAATATCGGGAAAATATACTATTAAATTAGAAATCGGGACACCTGCATTAAAAATCGGTAACCCTGTTGGAAAAGTAGCGGGTTGCGAGTTCGAAACTTGGTCCATCCAAAGACCGTCGTGTACACCGGAGCTGGTGCACGTTAAATCTGTCTTGGCCTCAAATGTCCTCACTTTGGGATGGGGTGGAAGTTTGGAGATTGGGTTGCCAGCTCCAGTGTTAACCTCTCATCTGACCATGGTTCAAAACGACTAGGCGTTGTCTTTCGGATCTTTCCCTCCAGGATTGATCCCGGACCGTCGCGAATAGCCCGTTGTGTTGCTCCAGGTGCGACGTTAATTAACTACCTATCCATTAAAAGTCAACTGAGAAATAAAGTGGTCATTGCGAAATAAGAGAAGCCAGTAGGAGAAAATGCTTCCCGCAATAATTACGTTTCTCTTTATGTCCCCATAAACATGCCGTCGACAGCGAATCAGGACACAAAACGTCCGTTAATTGAAACACCGCCATTTAGAGACCGCCATCGAATCGGCCTTTTTACATCCACCAAACTCGATTACCGCGCTCCGAAATATCAGCAGACTCGGGCAGAAGAATACCCCCTCTCTCCGGCCCAACCACCGATCAAAATTAATAACCTTTTTTCCGCGACTTTTGTCATCGCGAAACGAAACGGCGTAATAATTTCCGAAACGAAATAAAAAACAGCCGCGCAAAAAGCCATTTCGGCGAACGACAAAAGTCATGAAGACGGGCCTCCGCAAAATGATGACGATGATTCGATTACGTGCTCGAAGCCCCTCGGGCGGCTTTCCTCGACGATATTTTCCACAAAACCCCTCCACCCCCCTCTCAGGGCCGCCTAATTAAATTCTCGGGCACCAAATATAATTAGGTAGCGCTTCGTTAGACGAGATATATCGTCTGCAGCCATTAGATGTTTGAATCTGGAGGCCTGTTCTCGCTTTCTGCGCGATTAAAACGGGATCCTTCGTTAGATTGTGCGCCTGCTTGTTCTCTTCTAAGAGGCGCGGCGCAGTTTCTGGGATTAATTATCAGGTTGTGTTTGAGCTCCGGTTAAGGGATGGAAGATGAGATGTGATGGAATAACACGGGGTAATTGTCAGGTGATGCTTCCTCGGTCGAGGGAAAATATTGACGGAGATAATTCTTCCTGTCCGTAGTTTTGTTTGAAGTTTAGACAGACGGCGGGGAGGCAATTACATCTTTGGCGGCTTACATTTTTCAAGTGAAAATAGAGGATACCGCATTTTTCATTGGTTGGTTGTTTTCGGGTCTTTGGCGCAAGGGCCATGTTTGCCAAACTCAACACAGACGACTCAATGAGAGAGGAAGAAAGGGAGGAAAGATTAATCGGGTACCTCGGGGTTGCGATGCCCATAAACACCAAAACAAGACGTGCCCCTGAGAGCAATACCACATTCTGGCGCACAAATGTCGTTAAAAAGGATTAACCCTCTTAGCGCCAATCAGAGAAGTGTACCTCATATGGAAGTTTGGAGAGTAGGGAGAAGGCTCAGGTGTGAACTCGTTATCTGACCGTGGTTCAAAATAACGCGATGTTGTTTTTGGATCTTTCCCTTCAGGTTTGATCCCGGACCGTCGTCAATAGCCCGTTGAGTTGCTTCAGTGTGACGTTAATTAAAATACCTACCTACCGAGTAGTGTACTATTGATTTTACCCCATAACACCCATTGGCCGGGGTAGACCAGTTGGAAGAACAACGTATTAGCAACCAGAGGGTTGCGAGTTCTAAACTTGGTCCATTCAAAGACCGTGTGTGCACGGGGCTGGTGCACGTTAGATCTGTCGTGGCATTTTTTTCAGATGCCCATCAAATTGAACATTACTCACTATGGTCCTTCAAGGGCGGATTTGTGAACAACTTTGCATTACTCTCATATACGACGGGATAGGTTCACGTTACACCTCATATGTGCATACCACGCATTCTAGGCACAACGCTTTTATAGAGGCCGAAGGAGACAAACATCCATGCCTTACCCCGATTCAAACAAGGAAACTTGCGATCCAGAATAAAGCCCCCTGACTACTAGACAACTTTCGAGTTGTAGGTGGCGCTGGTTTGATTCCTGTCATGTGCATTCCACCCTGGGTGTATTTCTCTCATCTGGGCAATTAAAACTTTCATTGTGTGTGTCTATTACTTGGTATTGTATGTCTTGTGTCTCGCTATAAAACCCTCAAACCAACCAACCAACTGTCTACTAGACCAATTAGTTGGTATATATAATGACTAAATAGCCATATGAGTGGTTAGAAGAATCCCATTAACAAAGAATTCTATTAACAAAGATCAAAATGCGTTAGACGTCATGAATGTATGACTACGTATAGCAGAACGCTTACTTGTATTTGAACCACTCAGAGATTGGTTGGGTTTTATGTCGCAAGAACCATATTTAGCCATGTTGCATCAAACGCAATACAGACAAAGAGTAAGTACGAAGTATTGAAGATATACACACCATTGGCGTGAAATGTAAGTAGACTGAGCATTGCAATTGAGAGGAGCTTCAAAAAGTGTGACCAACATGTCGACTAGTAGTCACGTGACTGGTCTATAAAAAATCGACTTGGTTGGCCGATTTGGCATCTCATCGCCTCGTTAGGTGATATAAAATCTTGTGACAGAGTTCGTGGGTGAATGCACATTTCTATAGAGTGCGACAAAAGTTGCGAAATTGCCGAAGTCTACTTCTATATCGCTCGGAGAAATCAAATGATGAATCAATAGATTGATGTCTTCTTCTGTCCCATGGACCAATCAGATGATGAATGTTCGGTTCCACCCATCAAACGAAACTAGTCTAAGGGTCACGTTACTACTAGTTTTGGTCGCATACTACTGGACACATGGAAAGGTTACCATTACTCACACTACTTTTATATGTTTTCTATGACACAAACAAGGAAAGTTTTATAGTAACAGAAAAGAGAAATTCATCCAGGGAGGAATCGAACCTGCGTCCCTTATAACTCGCAGAAACCCGTCAGAGTATGAAAAGGGAAGTTTTTGGCAAGCATATAGTTTCTCTCCGTTTACCACATAGTACAACATGAGGCCTAGTACCTAGGTAGAGTAACTTGAAAAACCATAATTACCGTATACCAAAGAAACCAAATCATGTGATTATGCACAGTAATTATGTATGAATTTTCAAAATGCGCTTAATGCCTCTTTTGACCTACCAAAGTCTAAAGGTTGGCTGGATTTTAATGGCGCAAGGGCCAGATCTGGCCAAGCTTATGTTTTTCTGTTAAATAATACAGGGTTATTCAGCTAAGCATGTACAAACAAGAAAACAAATCTATGAAGATATGCGAAATAGCCTTGTAATAAGCTGCTTCAGTTGAAAATAATTAGGGTTTTCAAAATTAGGGTTTGAGAACCTCATCTTATGAAAAATAAGTAACATTATTGTACTTCATTCAGATTTAAGATGAACACTTCATTTCTATCTACAATGTGTAATCAACCCTCTTCATTCATATACGAGTAGTACCCTCGTTTGGAATCATTAAAATAATAACTTTTGTTACCTACCAAATGTTACATCTAGTGATGGGAGTATTCGAATACAAAAGGTACTCATGTACTCGATACTTAAAAGTAATCGTTGTACTCGATTCTTTTCCAAAGTATTCGAATACCAAAGTACTCGGATCCAAGGTATTCGGTTACAAGAGTACCCGTCCTAGGTATTACGATGCCAAAAGTATTCACTTTGCGTATTCGAATACCAGAGTATTCATCTTAAGTAGCAGTGTCACATTGCATGGTATCCATGGTTCTCGTTAGTATTATGCTTCTTGTCTTGATTTTGCTTTTTCCAATTTTACATGTCCTGAAAATGCACGTGAAGTGTCGAAAAATTTTATCGATTGAGGGATTGGATTTGAAATTTTCTGGAATCAATTTCCCAAACAGGCAGGCTTTTATCAGTAAATTACACAATGGTTTGCCTTTTATTTTTGAAAATCAAGCTGAAGGTTTTTCTAATTTTTCAATTTTAATTTCAACTATATTCTTAATTTTAATTATTTACACTTATTTTTTTTAAATTTAATTTAATTTTCAAGCTTTTTTTATTTCTGACATTTAAAATATATCTGCAAATAAGATACATAATGTTTGATATGATTTTCTTTTTCAAGTAAAATAACGTTATTTCATTCTTAAGATGGCTGTTATTTTCTTTAAAATATCTGACAATAACTATAATTCTATTTTAAAATATCTGAAAAAATCTTTATTACGATAGTAAAATGATTATGAATATTTTTTTCTGCTTTGACTCTACCTTTTCTCACATACTCCAAAGAGTGGTTGTAAAAATAAAAAGTAAATTTCAGGAACAAGATTTGATTATTTAATGTAATTTATTTTGTAAATATTTACGGAACCATTCTTGTACTTAGATCAACCGAGATGTGTCACTTTTTATGATAAATTTAGAGAAATAATTTTGAAGTTTCAGATCCTGGTATCAAAAAAAAACACAATATTTTTTACATTCATACAAACTTTTTTAAAAGTGTCTTTAAAGAATTTTGTATAAAATGTTTCATTCTTATCTCCGGGTTCCCTCCAAAGTAAAGTTCTGGCTACGTTCCCTGTTAAAAGTGATTATTAACGATTTCTTCAAAATATGGAAAAAAATCAAATCTTTCCAATACGAAAACTAAAATTTAAAAATCATGATTTGTAAAATCAAGATAAAAGAATACTTGACGCATATAATTGCAGAAAATATATGCGTGACAAGAAAATTCATCGATTTGTACATGAGATTATTTTTGTTCTTCAAAATACAATTTGTCTAGTTCAAATAGATTGATAATAGTAGTTATACTTAAATCTTTTTTAAAAAATTTACATAAATAATTCGGAAAAGAAAAAATTTAAATATTATTAAGAAAAAAAATTTGAGTTTTGTGAAAAATAAATTCCTTTTTTAATCACAGCTTGATCAAAATATTAAAAAAATTGAATAAATTTCATCGTTTTGTCAAAATTATCAATCGCATTAAAACAACGTTCTACCAAATTCCTCTTGTAGCAGATTCAAACCTCGAACCGATATGTTGCAAATCCAGTGCTCTAACCACTATACTAAGTACGACGCCATAAACGGCTGTCATTTTTAAATAAGTACTATATATCGTAATTCTGATTCTTACTATCTATTAATCAGTTTTATATATTTATTCGAATACTTACTCGATACTTAAAAGTACTCGAATACCAAGTATTCGATTCTCAAAAGTACTCGATTCCGCCATCACTAGTAATAACGTTAATTTCTCCGGTCATCATTCAGCTACATTCTAATGTTTTGATTCATGAAAGGGTGTTGTGCATAAAAAGGTAAAGTTCCCATTTGGAGGGTATTGAACCCATGAGGGTCCATTTCTTCAAAAAAGAAAATTAAAAAATTATTTCTGAGTTTTAAAGTACCTTAACCCTTTAAGGGGTTGACACACTTTTATCCGTTTTGCCACTTACAGTCGTCCCTACATGACTTCTAACCACTTCTGGCCTTTGCGACCAATGGAATCTTTCTTAGGATTATTTCAACCAATAGATGTGGATTGGTTGGTTGGCTTTTATGGCCCAAGGATCATATTTGACCAAGCTGCGCGAAACGTGAGAACACAAACAAAAGACATCAAGTAATGGGCAGAAAAATTCTCTTCTGATGATTGAAGATACTTATACAACTCGGTTTCTCAAAACTCATATGATCTGGAATATAAATTTTTAAAAGAGTTCGTATCAGCTTTTTAAGTTCTTTGTTTAATTGAATCAGTTTTTAGATAAAACTGCAACATTCTTTTGAACACCAAAATTATCTAGCTACATTGTTTTGGATCTCAGTAAAAATTATTGCTTCGTTGACACATTTTAGACACATACTTGCTCTTTATAACAAAGCTAATTTTCTGATGAAAAAGTTACTGATACATTGGTTTCCCAAAACGTGTGATCGTAATCTAAATTTTTGAAAAATCATAAGATAATCTATTATAACACTTTTGGTGCAAAAGGAATGGTTTGAATAACAAGGAAACCGTAGCTACATAAATATTCATGAACTGAAACACAAAGCAGAACATTTTAATCTTTCATCCATAAAAATGCTACTCAATAAATATCTATAACAGATTGAAAATGTAAACTAAATACTCTAATACGAGAAAAGAGCCGCTAAGAATTTTCGCCTAAATGAATAAATCGATGCGTTCTAAGTTATTACGACACAAAAACGATGGATACTAATTTGGTCTCAAAAATATGATCTCTCTTTTTCCTTCTTTGAAAGGCTTTACGTCGTAAATTCTGCTTTACGATGCTCTCCCTTCCGACCTTCTTTACGCACTTTTCTTGCCGAGTTATGAAAGAGCATAGGTTAATGAAAGTTTCGATAGAGTATTTTTAGTGGTAACGCTATTCGTTATTTATGACTGAAATCTTCAATGTTGCGAAGAAGAATGCGCCGTTTTATGGAGGTTGCAGAGCAATGAAGAAGCCATACTGGGATATCAGTTTGAAACGTGGCTGAGCCTTTGTGCTAAAAATAATTAGAATGAAACCTGTGTTGCTTCTTGAGAACATGCATCGAATATATCTCCCAGATAACCAATATTTTTGTCGTTTTTAAGCAATAAAGATTGCATTTCTCATTTTACCTTGAACGAAAGAGCCGCGACGGCTCAGTTTGCCCACTGCTCTACCGAGTTGTAGGTGGCGATGGTTCAATTCCTGCAGCTTTACCTGGGTGTATTTCTCTCTTCTGTGTCAGTAAAACCTTCGCTGAGTGTGTAATGCCTGGAGAAAAATCCATTAACTTACAAAAAGCATTTTTACTGTACAGCTGTTTAAATAAGTTTAAGGTAAAAAATAAAAATTTGTAAACATTTTGATAGCATTATGTATCTTTCAAACAGAATAAAATTTCACTATTTTTCATCAGCTCCGACAAAACATCAGTTTATGATTTTCTGTTCTAAGCCGATGATGTATGTGGCAAATATAAGTTTCAGGGATCACATTTAAATCGTGAAACTATACGGAGTATATCACAAGTATTGCACAAGTAAAAATTGTGTATAGAATCATGCTTATTGTGTGTGATACTATGTTTTTCATTGGGTTAGGGGCCGCGGTATCCTAGTTAGAAGAGTAACGAATTAGTAACTGGAGGGTTGGGAGTTTGAATCTGTCAAACCAAAGACCGCCGTGTACGCGGGCGCTGGCGCACGTTAAATCTATCGTGGCTTCAAATGTCCTCACGTCGGAGTGGTGTAGCAGTGTGGAGATTGCGGTGCCACACAGCTCAGGTGTTTATCTCATCCTCTTACCGTGGTTCAAAATTACAAGGGTTGTCCTAGAAACTTTCGCTTCGGGATTGATACCGGACCGTTGCCAATACCCCTTTGTGTTGCTCCAGTGCGACGCTATTTTACTACCTACCGACAAACAAATATCATTTAATGAGTTTCTGTACTTAGACGACGATATATGAGGCGAATAAGTTTTAGAAATCACATATAAATCGCGAAAGTAGTATATTACAAGCATTGAAGAAGTAACGATTGTGTATAGAATCCAATCTGCTTGTAGGGTTAAAAACCACTAAGAGATTGATACGTCAAAATATTACATAGCAAAATACATAAACAGACAATTTTATAAAAGATTATTCACATATACAAAAGGTGACAATTTTACAAAAGGCGATTCATATAAAGTAACATTTTATCTACCAGTGACAATGCAGTTCTGTTTGATTCAACACGTTTAACAATATCTTAAGCCTAATAGTGAGGATATCACAAAACCGAATTAATGGCGTCGCTTTAGATGGTGATGGGAAAGATAATTAAATTCTTCCTTTGAAAGGAGATATATACTATTACAATGAGGCCCCTTTGTGGGCAGAAGCCCTTTATGATCTCTAAAGCATTCATAATCTTCGGAGTGACCTCGTTTATTCAAATACTTCGTGCTTAAACATAATAGACGCTTTTTGCTGGGAGAGAAAAACTATCATTTTCTCTTTTTGTTAAGACTAGTTTAGAATAACAATGGGGTGATGATATAGCTCATTCGTTTGCTTGTCATATATTTGTTCATGGCAGGTTTTGAATGGCCTTTTGTTGAGGTATTAGCTGTCAAACAGAGAAGAATCAATGACTTCTTTACGTTTACATACATGCGAGTAGATACATATCAAACACTAGTCGTGAATGTCCGACATGGTTTTATGTGGGAATAAAGAACATAAAAGGGTTTGATAGTTATTCAATATTTACTGACTTTTCTGAAGCTAGGTTTTTCATTTTTCTGATCCAACAAGAGAAGTTTCCACAGTCGTGAAGCATGAGACAAACATTGAGAAGATATTTGAACAAGCTTTGTTGATATAAACTCAAAAAATTTGAATTTGATCAGCGATTTATTTGTTTTTTTAGTCTAAGTAGGCTGTTTTTTATTTAAGTAAATACTTATTAACCCTCCAAGTGGCTTCGACGAAATATCTCGTCCATCAAGACTTGACAAATTCTACTAATGATTTGATTTACGAATTTCACTTATCGTCAATAACGTACTTTAGCTTTAATTGATATGGCGGAAAGTCAGGGGAAATATTCAATATGCAAACGGAGATGAAAATTGATAATATACAAATATCGTAACCCTCCAAGTGGTTTCGACGGGGTATCTCGTCCATCAAGACTTGACAAATTCTACTAATGATTTGATTTACGAATTTTACTTATCGTCAATAATGTACTTTAGCTTTAATTGATATGGCGGAAAGTCAGGGGAAATATTCAATATGCAAACGGAGATGAAAATTGATAATATACAAATATCGTAACCCTCCAAGTGGTTTCGACGAGGTATCTTGTCCATCAAGATCTGACCAATGAAGAGTTATCTCGTCATGAAGATATTGCCGATTTTTGATGACGAGATCAAATGGTCAGTTATTCTAATGACGTGATTCCCTTTCGATATAACCACCAAGAGGTTTATAACTAGAGGGTTGAATATCAAGCCTCTGTATCTAGTAATAATTTACGTATAATAGTTTCTCGATATTTATTGAAATATTTGTGCTCTGATACTCATACTATTGTTCTAAAGTTCGAGATAGGAACTGATGAGATTCTTGGTTTGGACTTCTAATAATTCGTGGAAAAACTTTGTAAGAGGACAATAAAAGAACAATTATCGAGGTTTTGAAAATCCTTTTTTCCTACATGATATTTAAAGATACTAGAGGACTATCACGCTTACTATCATCTAACCAGAATGTATGGTGATTGCTATACGTAATATATGTCAGGGGCATTACAAATTGCAAAGTAGTAGGTTGTTTTGTTAATTTTTTTCTTTTGTCCATTCTTTAAGACTCGAAAATTTCAGTTATTGTTCTTTAAGTATTAAAAATACTTTTTTAAAGACAGGGTGCTTCCAAACTTCATGTAGAAATTTCAAGAGAAGGTAAGGAAAACCAAATTAAAATTGTGAGACTCTCAAAAGTACTTTAGGGGCTCTATGGAATGACCCTAGCTGCTTATATATAATAACCTAACAGCGACAATTATTATGGGGCATTTGATGCTATTCCTTGATGAATGCTACCTTTAAATTTGCTCTTGAACGATGCGTTGATAAATACGGGGATGGTTCGATTTTTTACGCAGCTGCAAGTAAATGGTAACTCAAACATGAATATTTTCGATGTGTCTTGTCAGAGTAATCTCATCATCTTGTCTCAGTAATCCTTATATTCTTTCAAAAATACCACTCTTGCATTCAATGTTTTAAAAATTAAACTGGAAAGCATTACATTGTTTATAGGTTTCACGGGGATTATAAATACTTTTTTCATTTGTTGGCTTGGGTAATATTAAAATAATTACTATTCACCTCAGGTTAATATATTTCATTAGTCATCCCATTTTCATTAATTGGCTAAGCCAATTAATGAAAATGGGGATTACTCCCTCCTTCCCTTAACTATTAATCTTGAGGTGAATAGATTAATTTAAATATTAATTAACTTTATGCATGGAAATTAAGTGGGTTATGTTTTTATGCTTACTTATTAACTAAATACCCTTTACAAACTTTCAAATGGAAATTCAAGTATTAATCGGATCAATTCCTTTTGGGTTGGCGTGGTGTGGAAATTTGGAGAGTCAGGTGCCAACTCAGGTGTTGCTCTTGTCATCTGACCGTGATTCAAAATTACAAGGCGTTGTCCTTGGTCTTTCCCTTCGGGATTTATTCCGGACAGTCACCAATAGCCCTTTATGTTGCACCAGTGTGACGTTAATTAACTACCTACCAATTCCCTTTGGGAGTGTCGGATCTTTCCCTTCGGGATTGATTCGGGTCCGTCAGCAATAGCCCATTGTGCTGCTCTGGTGCTGTGTAAATTCCTGCGTTAACAGCATTCTTACCCTTTGGGGGTGTGACTTGCAAAATTTATGCAAGTCACTTCTATTTATATTAGGGCAGGAGTAACCAGGTTGGAATAACAGATTAGCAGCCGGAGGATATCGAGTTTGAAACTGGATCCAACCAAAGACCGTCGTGTGCATGGAGGAAGGTGCACATTAAAACTGTAGTGGCCTCAAATGTTGGCGTGATGTGGAAGTATGGAGAATGTTGTGCGAGCTCAGGTGTGACCTCGTCATTTGACCGTTCAAAGTGACGAAGTGTTGTCGTAAGATATTTCCTTTCGGAATTGATCCCGGACCGCCGTCAGCATCCCGTTGTGTTGCTCCAGTGGGATGTTAGTTCAATTACCAACCTACTTATTTATATTAAGGTTGGGAAGCGAGTATCACGCATGCCATAGGACATTGAAAATAGGATCGCGACAGTTAGAGGATTAAGGATAAATAATGTATTGTGTTTTTGTACTTCATTCTCTTTAGAATATCTCGAACGCTAACGTGAAATTTTATTTCACTTCAAAATTAATCCTTTCACCCATGCATAATTCACTGAATAAATGTTTAATGGTTTACAAATCAAATCAATAAGGGATCCGTTGTGCTGCTCCAGTGTGACGTTAATTTTTTAAAAAATACCAAATACCAATAAGGGATCACTCTAGGGATAATTGAAGTGTTCGACCGAATAACGGTCTATGTTACTTAAGATACACCATTATTCGACCGTTCGTTAATGACCGCGCAGTAATTGTCTATGTTACATAGACCATTATTCCATATTCGAACGCGATTTCATGGTACTAGATACTGACCCACAACAGTATCTAGTGTTTTCTTTGGAAATCTCCCGTATGAATCGATGTCTAATAACCCCATATAGACCATAATTCCCTTAACCCTGCATGTGGTTCGATGAGATATCTCGTTCAACAAGGTCTGATGAATTTGATAATGATGAGGTATTTCATCAAGATATTGCCGATGTTTTATGATGACGAGATCAAGATCTGATTAGTTTTCTTCTAATGACGAGATATCAAGTCAATCAAGATGCGGTCAGTTTTGCCAATGACAACATATCTTGTGGATATAACCACCAGGAGGTTTAAGTACCTTGCATTATGAGTATATTTTACTTCCTATACAACAAAAACCTGAAATCATAAAATAGTTAATAGTTCAATAAAAAACCAACTCAAACAACTTTCTAAAATCCATCTGAAATCTTATTCAGCGTAGCTTCGTGTTTCAGGAAAGCCTCGTGTAATACGTGACACATGCTAATAGGGCCATACATTTCATTTTGTGCTCATGAAAGACGTTTGACCAACAGAACTAGGACAGGCACACACCTCATTAACGCCCCCTAAAGAAAAAACGAAAGCACAAGGAAGAAAATAACAAAATAAGGAATGATAACTTTGTAAAGAATGAACACCTGTAAAATGTTATGCCTAACGAAAAGCACTGTATTATCTGTTTCATGATATAAGAGGTTCGATATCATCGATCTTTAAAGATTTCATTTTGAATAGAACTTTTTTATTTTTGAAATTACCAACAAAAACACAATAATTGCATTTGTTTTTATTTAACTCTCCAAGAGGTTTCGATGAGGCATCTCGTTCAAGATCTGATCAATTTTGATAATACCAAAATACCTTGTCATCAAGATTGCCAATCGATATTTTTTAAGGTGACGAGATCAAGATCTAATCAGTTTTCTTCTAATGACGATATATCTCGTCCATCAAGATCTGGTGATATCTCATCAATCATGATGTGGTCACTGTTGACAAGTCAAAATCACCAGGAGAGTTAAAATCCAATTTTCGAAAAATTTGCACATAAACCTCGATTTGATCAAACGCCTCAATTAATAATGCAAGTACATCCCTCAAAATTATCATGTTCACCTCTGAAGTTCTCACGCAGCGGATAATGTTCATGCAAGTTAAACGAATCACGAAACGGGCACAATCGCTTAATTTCAACAAGATCCTTGGTCTGATTTTTCTCCCAAAGACAGCGAAATAACACCACGAGTGAAAGGATTAAAAAGCAAAAATGCTTCCGAACCGCACTAACTGGGTTGAGGTCGCACCTCACCCAAACTGACCCCGGATTCACGATTCCAGCAGATTCACGAATCGCCGGGACCTTTGGCTTTCGGAAGATCGTGACTGGCTACCAGTAGTTTACGTGACAACGAGTCCTCGATTAATCATAATCTCAAACATGACTCCCTCGTGGTGTGCTCAAGCCTCTGCGCTAATTTGCCGAGTAATTAGATTTTCCCGAAGAGTTGGTTCCGAAAGGGTGGAAGCCTGGGTTGGTGCTTTTTTGGGGGTTGTTTTCCGCGTATTTTTCCGAGTTCTGCATCACGCCTCTTTAGTCGTGATGGGGTCTTTTGATGATCAAGGCAAAAGTGGGAGCTCGTTAAAATGTGCGTATGATAAAAAATACTTTGCGATCTCGTTGAGAATAAATTCGTGCTTTGGGGTTTTTGCGTGTTTTTTGTGGCATTGATCCAACTCTCATTAGAGACGGTATATAAGGGGGGTATTTTATAAGAGTTCTACAATGGGGGTATTGTAAAGAAAAGTGTACAGTTCAATCCCTGCTTACAGAATACGTTTATTATATGCTAGCTGGGTACTTTCAAATAATGCAATTGTTGAAATGAATCTAATATTTGAATTCTCACTTGGAAAATTTCCAAAGGACATTTAGGTAACAAATACCTGAGATAATAGCCGAGGTTATCTCCATGCAAAATTGGGGCCACGGTAGCCCAGTTGGCAGAGTAAAGGATTACAAACGGAGGGTTGAGAGTTCGAAACTCGGTCAGCCAAAACCCGTCGTATACACGGGAGCTGGTGCACTATAAATTGTCGTGACCTCGAATGTTCTCATGTTGGCGAGGTGTGGAAGTTTGGAGAGTGAGTCCTCAGCTCAGGTGTGACCTCGTCATCTCCGTGATTCACAATGACGAGGAGTTGTCCTTGTGACTTTCCCTTCGGGATGGATCCCGGATCGTCGCCTATAGCCCGTAGCTCAGGAGTTGACTTTGCTATGTGATCATGGTTCAAAATTACGAGGTGTCCTCGGATCTTTCCCTTCGGGATTCATCTCGAATAGTCACCAATAGCCCGTTGTGTTGCTCCAGTGTGACATTGATTCAATTACCTACCTACTTTCAGTTAAAATGCAAAATAATTGAGTTCATAAAAAGTGTAAAACTATTTTTCTGTGAAATTTTAAAACTTGGAATACATTTGAAAATTAGGGAATACATAGTTTAAATAAACTGGTCAAATAATAAATTATGCTTAAAACTGTTGATAATGCATAATAAATAGTAAATAAGTTGATAATTATAAAAGTTTTTTAAATACGTCTTAGTCAAAATAATTATTTCACTAGTTTTGAAAATCCTAAAAAGATCTGTATTTATCCATCAAATTAAAATCTAGGAATAGATAATTGAAAAGATATTTGGAACTATTTTATGGATTTTTATGTATGAAAAATTTTGAAAACACTGGAAAAATAAGCTACATTCACAGAAAAATTCAAATAAATTAAAACTTTCTCTTGTTACATACTCATAATTAAACATATCGTCATCTTAACACGGAACCGCATTAACTGACGAAAGATTTTTATTACTGTTCAGCTGTTTAAATATTAACTATTAGCTTGCAGGAAAAAATTACGATAATTACAACGAATAAAGAGAAACAGAAAATAATTAGATTTCCATTTTGCTGTTCGATGAATTGATCAATTGTTATTATTGAAAACGTTATTATAAAACGGATATAAATTTTAAAATAGGGAGCGAATTAGATAATTATTTACGAATAGAAATAATTACGTTTGCGTTTTCATTGTTCAACGTACTGACCAGTGATTATTATTGGAAACATTTTTATGAAACGGATATATAAATTTTAAAATTGAGATCAAATCAGATTATAATTTAACGAGTTTTAAAATAAATAATAACAAATAATTTGTACGCAAACCTGCGCATCAATATGTAAAAGTACGTCTTATACTAATTTTTAATTGCATTACTTAGCTACCTTTTCTGTTGTAATACGGATGGGAAAATCGAGTAAAATATTTAAAATTCTCATATACCTTTTAAATTAATTAAAGTTGGACGATGCATTTCTCATCATCATAAAAATAAGCATTTAATGCGTCTGGAAAAATGTCTGTTAATGAGTTTGTGCAATAAGCCGCAGAAATATGAAACTAGTATTTTTAGAAAATTGCATGTAGAACGTAAAACTGGCGTAATATTTTCAAAAATTCTTTACAATTTCTACCTTAGTAGGAAATTTTTCCTACCATCACGTAATATTTTCTCACATATCAGGTAAACGCAATCTATTCAGGCCGTCTCTAAGATTTAAAACTCGTTTTATCGCGGCCCGCAAAAATCGTGTAGTGCTTACACCTGTTTATTTTGTAACCACTTTGAACGAACATTAATTAAAAAGTATATCGTTTTATTGAAAATTAGTGGCAGGTGAAGACATTAGAACGTAACCCTATTCTGCACCTGTGCTTACACAACGCGTAGATGTTTATCTCGCAAGCCCTTTACATCAGGTTTTGGTATGAATGGTTGTAAAGTAAGAAAAAGACAACACACTCGCTATCGGCTAATGTTACAGTAAAAAAGACATTGTTCATTTTTCTGTTGCAGTCGATAAAATTTTTGACTGCATTTTTCACCATTTGTTTACAAAGTATCTTATCCTCCTAATTAGGAAAGATAATTTGATTCTGATGTAACATTTTTTCTAATTTTAAATACATTGAGAGAATAAATAAAAAAAATTTGTTACTTTCAACTAGAGATGAGAGAAATCAAATACAAAAGTATTTGGTAATAGTAATTAATTAACGTCATAGTCTACCTTCGAATATGAAAGAATTCAGACAACGTATTAGAATACTAAAGTACTCGATTATTGTATTGCTATTATGTTATAATAGTGTTATTTTTATCCTCATATCGCATTTGGCTCATTCTTGCTATTGACTAAACATTTTTTGTATATGTTTTCGAATATCTATTCGGTACTTGAAAGTAATCGAATACCAAGTATTCGATTCTTGAAAGTACACGATATTCTGTCCTCTATAGTTACAACAAAAAAGGTACTTAAAATAATGTAATTTAAGATTTCCGGTAAAAGATGTACCATCACATCTTGATACGTAGATTCGTGTTCAAAACATTAAAATTCATTTAATTTTATTTCAAAACGTTGAATTATAATCTGATTTTATCCCAATTTTAAAATTTATATCTCCATTTCATAACAGAGTTAACGTTTTCCATAATAATAATCATTTATCAAGTATTTATTTTCTATTCGCTTTAATTATTTCTATTCGTAGATTATCTGATTCACTCTCAATTTCAAAAATTTTTATATCACCTTTTTATAACAATGTTTCCAATAATAGCCATTGATCAATACATTAAAAAATAAAAACGCGAGTATAATTATTTTCAATTCGATGTTCTATTGCTGTAATTTTATTTCTAACAATTTTTTATTCGCTAACAATTTTCCAATTTATATCCGCGTTTTATATTATTGACTCCAATAATAACCATTAACCAGCGTAGAGCAATAAAAACGTGTATTTATTTCCTGCTCCCAATTTAAAAATTTATCACTCTTTTATAACAATATTTCCAATAATAGCCATTAATCAATAATTTAAACAATAAAAACATGTTATTATCACCAAATATGAATTTACATATTTAAAGTTTTATAACGATGTTTCCAAAAGCCATTTTGATCATTACATTGAATAACAAAATTATGAATGTAATTCGTTTTTGCTCCCAATTTTAAAGCATATATCATCCAATATGAATTTATACATTTAAAGTTTTATAATGATACTTCCAACAATAGCCCTTAATTACGCTGAATAACGAAAATATTAATGTAATTATTTTCTGCTCCCGATTTCAAGATATATATCATCTAATATGAATTTATATATTGAAAGTTTTATAACGACGTTTCCAATAATAGCCATCGATCATTGCATTGAATAATAAAAAGTGTATGTATTTCTTTACAGCTTCTTTAAAATGGCTTTTTGCTCCAATCAACGAATATATCTCCTTTTCAGCTATATCGCCAGAAACTAAGGTCTTTTTTCCCTCTCCAGCACTTTTTTTCCCTAGTAATGGACGAAGCTAATATGGTCACGGGAGGGGAAGGAAGAAATCATAATGAGGGGCATTCCGCGTTATTGTCAGGTAGTGGGGACCGGATTCTAAGCGTATGCGGTCATTAAGGCAGGCCCTTCATCTACCAGAATAGGCCATTAGCTCCCAATGAGTCTGATGTTGGCTCCCAGGAATGGCTTGATGGCCGAACCCTACGGCACGGGATCTCCCTTTTAGGGTTTCTTGTTTCAGCCTCTGAACCTTAACAGAAAGAATAAGATCCCTTTGCTGTTAAACGGATTTTATGACTTGATGCTGGGGAGGAATTAAACCTCAACACGACAAATACTGTCGTGTTGAGGTTTTGCATGTGCGGTAAACTGTTATGACCGAAGCTGGATTATTTATTTCACGATATAAGAGGTTCGTTACCATCGTTCTTTATGAATGTAATATTTGATTTGTTGTTAGTTGGGGTTTTATGGGGAAAGGGTCGTATCTGGCCAAGCTGAGCCAAACACAAGACAACGTCAAGTAAAAAATGTCCTGAAAGGGAAAAAAAGAGGGAATGGGGAACAGAGTATTGAGATGAAAGCAGAAAAAGATGGGGTATCACGGGAGCGCGACCACCACGTTTAGTAACTCCATTCAAGTACATCGGGTCCACGAAGCCCGTACACACCTAAAGGAGGTGCCCCTGATGGTACTTGATTTGAAGAACTTTTTTATTTCTAAAGTTGCAAATTTGAAAACACCTATTGCATTTGTTTTGATTTAACCCTCCAAGTGGTTTCGACGAGATATCTCGTCCACCAAGATCTGATCAATTTTGCTAATGATGAGAGTTCTCGTCATCAAGAAACTGTCGATAAATTTCTTGATGAAGAAATAATCAAGATCTGGTCGGGTTTATTTCTGTTGGCGAGGTATCTCGTTCATCAAGAAACTGTCGATAAATTTTGTGATGATGAAGAAATAATCAAGATCTGGTCGTTTTTTTCTGTTGACGAGGTATCTCGTTCATCAAGAAACTGTCGATCAATTTTTTGATGGTGAAGAAATAATCAAGATCTAGTCGGGTTTTTTTCTGTTGACGAGGTATCTCGTTCATCAAGATCTGGTCAGTTTTCTTAGTGACGAGATTGGATAGAGTTTTTTAAGCTTTAAATAAAGCATTGTGCAAGATTGTCCGAACTTCGTTAAAAGAGAGGAAAAAGGTGAAACAGAAAACCATTAATAACGTTTTTTTAAAGTTTAAACTCACGTCCCGATAAATTGTAAAATTAACACAATAAATACATATAAGACACAAATTCCAGAATAGACTATTCGTAACCCCTGCATAACCAATCTTTCAGTAGCAGTAGCCATATAGTACAGTAATTTTTTCAGTATTTCATATTGGATGTTTTGTTTTATGTTCGTATTATCCTAGTTTATCTGAGGTGCTGGGTCCATTTTACCTTCGCTAATCAAGTTCCTACTGTATATATAAATACATTTAGTGCTGTATAGTAGACTGTATATAAAAATAGTTTTAAGTAAATAAACGCCTATATAACGTCCGTAAATTGCGCATTTTTTCTCTAATAGTAATTTTCAAGGGGTTATTGTATTTAGAGCTTAATAATATAAACTTGAGAAAGTTTAATTTAAGGATTTAATTTATTTTATTTAGTTGATAATTGTATGTTAGTAAGTACTTAGGCTTCAGTAATTAGATATTTTAAAATAAGCTGAAAGTGAGAAGCATAGATTATGTCCATGAATGTATATGTTTATTACTTACAAAAATCAAATACTGGAATCATTTTCGATCAAAATCTTTCCGTCAAAATAAGTTAGTAAAATAGTTTTAATTTTTTTAATGTGTTATATTTTTTTCTCAATGATTTGTTTTAGTTTGTCGATAGCGTCAATGAGAAAATGTTACTTAGAACAAATTGTAAGTGATGATAAATAAGCCATTGACGTTGTATATCGCCCAAAAAGTTGCAGCTTTTTCTTTCTTAATGCGTTTCTACAAGTTGCGCATTATTGAAAGATTAAGCAACACTAAAAAATGTATCCATACGCGTAAACTTTCATGTTTCGTGGGCATTTTTTGTTCTGAAACTGAGAAGTTGATGCACCATTTGTGCCGTACATAATCTTTTGAAGTGTTTGAAAGAAAAATACTTTAAACTTGAGAACAAAACAGGAGATTGATTAGAAAATAATAAGGCAACATGGATAAAAAAAAAGTTGAAATAAGGGATTTGATGCATTAATTCTCCTTAAAGCAACCATTTCTGACATTTTTTCACTGACGAACATTACATATTAATCTGTAAACCTCAAAACGCTAGTTTGTTTCTAGAAAAATCTTCAAAATAGGGTAGTTTTATAGCGCAGAATGTGACTACGTAAAATGTAAAATACTTGTTTTACATTTAAAACACATGAATAGTTCCAATCTAAGCGCTTACAAAATGTGTAAGCTGTCAAAGTTCTTGTAACATCATATAATTTCAAATCGTGTCTTACGCAGAACAAGTCTTAAGCCATTTCGACAAAATTCCATTCCAATCAAAACAATAAACATGAGTATTGAAACTAATTTAAATATGAATGAGTTGCCAATCCAATGGTGCAATTTCTTAGCATGCTCTTTCAGGCTTACTAAGAAATTGTGTCATTTTGATTTGGCAACTCATTCATATTTAAATTAGTTTCAATGCTTACGTTCATTAAGTGGAAGGGTTGAGAATCCCTAACAATACAAGCATGATAAAATGTAAAAGAAATGTCTTTCTTTATGTTTAGTTTGTTCATAGATTAGATCATTATAGTGGTGTCTAGTAAATTACAATAACGTGAAAGCCGCCACGTCATTGAGAAATCATGAATATCTGTGTTGTCATTATTTTATTATAATATTTTTCTAAGCATTGGCAAACAAATCTCAATTCTGGACCAACTTCACCCAACTACAAGTGCACTACGTTTCTACACTGGCGTGCAAATCTTAAGGAGCAGCAAGGTTTTCAGCAGATACTTTGTGATGAGTGAAAACAAAAAAAAGAACAGCAGCAAACAGTATAAAAAAGTATGTGATCTGAGGTGATGGAACTGGGTTTCATGTGACAGAAAGATAATTGTGACAGTTTTAAAAAGGAGAGGAGAAGTGGTTTTTGTAGTCTGTATGACCACCTGGAATACTCATGCAGGTTTCACATCAGGTTTGCATACAGAGAATGAGATTGAGGATGAGTTTCTGTTGTACTGAAACCCATTCCCTTGCTAGAGAATCGAATTTATTATGAAATAGACAGAAAATGTGCGCACAACTTTATGCTATTTTTCTGGTCGCTCAGTTCAGTTTGGTTGGTACGGGGTTTGTACTCCTGAGTAACTGAGATTGCCTCATCTCTATCCATTGATTTGAAGTTAGCTAAAAGTAGTATTAATAGTCGTGGAGATAAATCTGTGAAATTAATTATCTTGACTTAACTTCAAGAAACTCTTCTGTGGTATCTATATTAAAATAAATATTTGTATTTCTAAAACAACTATTTTATATACTTTCTAAAATTTCTAGGGCCACGGTAGCCCAGTTGGAGGAGCAACGGAATAACAACCTGAAGGTTGCGAGTTCGGAACTCGGTCCAATCAAAGCAAGTCGTGTACACGGGGACTGGTGCACGTTAAATCTGTCGTGGCCTCAAATATCCACACGTTAGCATGGTGTGGATGTTCGGAGAGTGGCGTGCCAGCTCAGGTGTTCCTTCTTCATCTGACCGTGGTTCAAAGTTACGTGGTGTTGTCCTCGATCTTTCCCTTCGGGATTGATCCCGGACCGTCCCCAATAGCCCATGTGTTGCTCCAGTGTGACGTTGATTAACTACCTACCGATCACGTGAGCATGTTTTAATCAGTATGTTGAGATTTAAGTCGTTGATTCACCAACGACCAACGGATCTTTCCATTCGGGATTGATCCCTGACTGTCGCCAATAGCCCGTTGTGTTGTTCCAGTGGAAGTTAATTCAATTACCTACCTCACCAATGACAAAGCTATCAAGCGGCACCACAATATCGAGACGTTGAATAGCGTTAATATTTGAATGGAAGGGACATTTAGCGAACACATAACGCAGATTGTTTGTACTTCTGGTCGAAATATTTAACATCAACGACAAACCAATTTCAGCGAAACATTCTACCACTATGAATTCCAAAATGAATCCTAAATTCAAACTACCCACTCACATGTCCACTAAATAATCCCCACCACAAACACCGGTGGCAATTATCTGAATTGCCATAACAACGATGAAATCGCACAAAGATTTTCCAGCAGCAAAAGCTCGGAAATCAATCTACATAGTTGTAATAGCTGGAGGTCTCAAAGCCGACCGTTGACAGCTCAGCTATACTCCTCTAATGATGTACTTTATCCACATTGCAACTTACTGTTTACCGGCTCACTTGTTTCAACATGGCTGTGAATATTACTTTAAAGTGGACTCTCTTATTAGCGTAGGATATCAGCCCACGCCCATTCTCCAAATCCCTGCAGAATAGTTTCAAGACTCATTTGCCTTCCCACAAATGATTGGGCGATGCATTATTCCCTGGTTGACCGATGGCCGCTTCTATTTGTGAAAGTGATCATTATTATGCAATGCTTGGTAAAAGCGCGTTTGTAAGTATACTTCAGGTTATTGTTCGAGTTGTGACCATCTTCATCACTGTTGCCCCCTTTTCGCATGTCATGGTGTAATTTTTAGCGCTGCTGTGTTTGTTTTATATTTTAACCCTCCTGGCGGTTCACGATGAGGTATCTCTTCAGAAGAAAAATGTGACACTTGATCTCTTTATCATCGAAAACTGAAACGATCTCGTCATCATAAAAAAAGGCAATATCTTGGTGACGAAATATCTAGCCAATAGCAAGATTGGTCAGACCTAGTACGGAATATCTCGTCTTAGCCACTTGGAGGGTTAACTCTCCTGGTGGTTGCCTTTACGAAATATCTCGTCATTGGCAAAACTGACCAGATTTTGATGGACGATTTTTTTTGTCGTCAGAAAACTGACCAGATCTTGATCTCGTCTTCAAGAAATCGGCAATATCTTGATGACGAGTTATCTCGTCATTAGCAAAATTGGTCACATCTTGATGGGCGAGATATCTCGTCGAAACTACTAGGAGGGTTAAGACTGGTAATCCATATCGTCGGTTTACAAATGAAACGCACCTAGTCAAAATTTTCAAAAAATGCGTATTATAACTTTTTAAACTAGTATAGTATGATAACCCTCCTGGTGGTTGTTATCTGACGAGGTATTTCATCATTGTCAAAACTGACCAGATCTTCATGAACGAGTTATCTCGCCATTAGAAAAACTGAACAGATCTTGATCCCGTCGTCATCAAAAAATCGGCAATATCTTGATGACGATATATCTCGTCATCAGCAAAATTGGTCATATATGATGAATGAGATATCTCGTCGAAACCAAGGGTAAAACTTGCTCGCTTGCTAGTCAACGCCCACCCTTGCTGTTGGGCCATTTGGTGGCGCGCTGGAAAGCTTCCTAGACTCGTCCTCCTTGGTGTCTAGTTCTTGGTCCAAGGCTGGGCACTGACGCAAGTGGAAGATCAAAGTGGTGAAATTCACTAAGTCCTTTTTGTTATGGTGATGTGATTTGATTTCAAATAATGGGACGTTTATAAATTACTCCTTGTTTATTCTAAAAATGAAATACATACATTTGTAGGTTAAGATCAATGACTGCGTTATGGCACCAAGTCAATGGTCCAAGTCTTCAAAAGGTTAACCAATTCAAAGCATAGCGTTTTCAGGTTTTTAAATCATTTATTAGAAGATGCAACAGTCTGAATCTGACTGAAATCATAATTCCTGGTGTCATGCAAAAATGAAAGCAAACTTAGCGTCATTCCTCATGTGTATGAGTTTTCAGAAGCTAGCTCTATCTAAATTTGCACAAAAAAATATAATGCATTATTGAATTAAAAACTTTTGTACTTTTGATAATTATATTCATTTCAAATAACTTCGTATTCTCCACTTGAATTTATTGTGTCTGTACCAAAGACAACAGTACCAGATAAATATTGCCAATAACTATGCATCACGACTGATAAATTCCATTTGAGTTTATTATATACTGAAACAGTTAATTTATTTTGAATATTTGAAAGCACTGGATAGCTTACAAAGGATTGAAAAGGATGAGGAAATGCTTGGCCATTCTTAAAAGAAAACGCACGACAGTCATAATATTTGCATGAAAAGCTTATTCAAAAATGGTATCTATATACGGGTATTAGGGAGTAAATAAAGGTTCTTTCCGTAATCCAATAAAACTACAGTATTATTTTCGCATTTTGCGGATGCCATCAATAAAATGACAGTTATGATATACCCTCTTAAATAAAACTCTACGAGTCCGTTTCGTATTTTCCACATCTGACTCTTCAGAATTCAAACGAACATATTGAACAGTTTTATTTACTTCTAGAACTACCTTTTACGTGACAGCTATGGATGATTGATGAACGAACAAATGCATTAAAAACTTATTCGAACTTCTTGGATCGGGAATAACGATTGGAAGTGAATACCGAAAGTTTAATATTTATAAGACTTCCTGTGAAAGATAAAACTGGTTTTCCCTGCCGAAAAAAAATTATTCCGATATTTTCCTCCTGAGGTTTGTATCATAACACTAAATATGATAAGTGACTCATACGCTCTATTCGGGAAGCTCAAAAGGTGGTGTTTGCTTTAGGAATCTGAATTTTATCGCTGGAAAGACTAGATGTGAGGTATTTGGTCTGCATATATCTAACTACTGGACGTACTGCATTTGTGTCGTAATAGTTTGTTATTGATTAATTAACCTTCCGAATGGTTTTGACGAGATATCTCCATCAAGATCTGATTTATTTTGCTAATTACGAGATATCTCGTCCATCAAGATCTGGCATATTTTGCTGATGGCGAAGAATATCATCCATCAAGATTGGACTGATTTTGCAAAGGACGAGATATCTCGTTCATCAAGATCTGACAGATTTTGCTAATGCCGAGATATCTCGACCATCAAGATCTAGCCGATTTGGCAAAGGATGAGATGTCTCGACCATCAAGATCTGACAGATTTTCCTGATGGCGAAGAATATCGTCCATCAAGATCTGACAGATTTTCCTGATGGCGAAGAATATCGTCCATCAAGATCTGACAGATTTTGAAAAGGACGAGATGTCTCGACCATCAAGATCTGACAGATTTTGCTGATGGCGAAAAATCTCGTCCATCAAGATCTGGCATATTTTGCTAATGGCGAAGAATATCGTCCATCAAAATCTGACAGATTTTGCAAAGGACGAGATGTCTCGACCATCAAGATCTGACAGATTTTGCTGATGGCGAAGAATCTCGTCCATCAAGATCTGGCATATTTTGCTAATGGCGAAGAATATCGTCCATCAAGATCTGACAGATTTTGCTGATGGCGAAGAATATCGTCCATCAAAATCTGACAGATTTTGCAAAGGACGAGATATCTCGACCATCAAGATCTAACCTATTTTGCTAATGACGAGATACCTCATCAAGAAAAACTGCCCTTTTAGTCCAAGCTGGAAAAATAAATTGTCCCTTGGCCTGAACATGTGACAGTTTGGAATAGACTTTTACACAAGAGGCTGGCCAGTACAAGGCAGTTATGCGACACGAAGATAAGCCAATAAGGGTTAATTTGTATTTCTAATAAAAAGTTTTTGTTAAACTTTGTGCTGTATGTAGCTTAAAAGACGATATTAGTAGTACAAGCCACCCATGAAGCTCGTGCGGTATTTAAAATTAAAAATTTATAGAACGCAATTCAGTTGTCAGTGCCTGGATGTAAATATGCAGCTTAATAAAATAGCTCTTGTTGCTTTTTTAGATTTGCGATCTATTTCCTTCCTATGACCCTCAAATGATACAACACTATGTATGCAAATATGATTAATACCATTTTTTTTTAATTTTCAAATCATGACTAATTTGGAAGATCAATGCTGCATACAATTTGAAAACGGGGCTAAGAAGATTAAATCTCTACTTTGCCCAAGTAGTTTATATACCACTTTTATGTACATAGCTTTAACATAGGTAATTAATTAATGATAAGCCTTCCTTTTTGATACATTTTATTTTAGCTACAGTTCAGATAGTCAAAAATTATATCAATTGTTTAACCAAATTGTTTTTTAAAATCATTGCGCGACGGATGCTTAAATTATGTATTTCAAGCATTTTTAGTTTTGTTCTAAAGGCGACTAACTAGGGGAGAATCAACGTAGTTTATATACTAGATTGTTTCATCCATCAAGGTCTGACCAATTTTGCTAATGCCGAAATATCTAGTCTTCAAGATGATATTGCTGATTGATATCAAGATATTGCTGATATTTTTATGGTAAGGATATCAAGATCTGGCCAGTTTTTCTAATGACATGATATTTTTTCTAGCAATATCTGACCAATTTTACTAATGGCAAGGTACCTCGTCGAGATAACCACCAGGAAGGTTAAAGTTCGTCATTTATTTTTCCTAAGCAGTTTATATACCATTTTATCTAGATAGCCTTAATTCATGGCAATTCTTTAATGCTAAGCCTACCCTTTTGATGCATTTTATTATGGCGATAATTCATATATTCAAAATTTATATTAATTAAAATTGTTTAAAATATTGCCGCGGATTCCCGGATTATGCATTGGCCACATTTTTAGATTTGTTCTAAGGGCGAATAATTAGCCGAACGTCAATAAAGTTTATGGGTAGCTCGGAACGGACTCGCATATTTCTGTTGATGCACTGAGGTTGTGTTATTTATGACTCCCTAAGCGGTGATAAAATCTGATAATTGGCAATACCGAACTTCTAATACGTCTTGAAATGGCTTTAGGGAGGTAATATTGGTAAGACAGGATCTAAGAGTCGGTACGACCTTCTTTATACAAGATTATGACATCAAATGTGGCTTTGGTAATGATTTCCGTGAAGGTTTATGCCTTAATGACAAAAGTTGGAGACAAATATTGTCCGTAACTAACAAAATAACGCGTTAGAACACATAAGAGGTATAATTCTAAGAACTGGGATGTCAAAAAATGCATTTAAATTACCAATTAAAGTGAAGAAACAATAAGAATTTAGATGAGTTGGATGAAGTATTTTATCTCTAGCATAGGCTGAGAAGCCGCGAATACGCTTTCCACTCAGACTGGTGTATCTAGCCAAAAACAGAACCAAGTTCATGTACGATAGTAAAATTTAGGTTGCATCAGGATATTCTCAATTGAGAAGTTAAAATTTGTTCAAAATTCAGCTATAAGACTGTTCTAGCTGTCCCAAAATAGCTCCTATTGATTCGATGGAAATTGAATTGGTTGTGGATACTTCGGATTCCTATACCAACAAAAATTCTGGATTAACCCCCTGGTGGTTTATCTTCGTGTCGAAAGCCACGCTGAAGTCGCCAGTCTGGTGCAAAATTCTGTTCCAAACAGTCACAGTTCTAGGCAAGGAACAATTTGTTTTTCCTCTACTTAGGTTTTCATTCCCCTTGGTGTAATGGGGCAGTTTTGTCTCGACGAGGTACCTCATCGTTAGCAATTTGACAAAGTCTTGGACGAGATGTCTCGTCGAAACCATTTGGAGTATTAGAGACCTATTTCTACTTGATAGTAAAAAGTTAAGGCACTTCTTACCTAGAAATTACTATCCCCGGTCTCTTGTGGGTTTGGGAAAGTACCTTGTTTGTTTGACTAAAGAGGATATATTGGAACATATTTTCTTTTTGTTTCTAGTTTTTATTTCATGGTCTTTGCTTTTCGATTATATAATAAACACAATTAAATCGGAACTACTAGCACAGGACTCATCTATAACAAGTTTCCCATTTTCCCTCATCAATATATGAGAGGCATTTTCTGTCCAACTAAATGTAGGTGGCGATAGTGTTTCTGCAGCCGTACGTATTCCAAACGTGACGGTTTATTTTACAATTATAATTTCAGCACCACCAAAAATATCCGCAAGAATGAATTCCGAATTGATATATGATATTTGATTGGCCAACACCAATTGGAGTGAAGCCTGTAGCGATTTACTTTATTTGTTTACATCTTCTTGTTGACATTAAACTACTTATAAATGGTGGTGATTTGTGTGCTACGTAAGTTAGAGAAATATATACGCAAATATATCTTTCTATTAAATGAGAAGCCTGAATGTGTAGGAATGTAACCAGATTTTTAACTACCCTTCTCGTATTTTACAAAAAAAAATTTCACATTAGAGGTTTTTTCTTTAAAGCCAAATGTAGGCGGAACAAGTTTAATGTGTATATTCCCAACGTGACTTAAACTGGCTTGTATTTTTTAAACGATTTCAGCACTTCGTCTATAAGTATTCCAAAGAATGAATTCCGAATTGATAAATGATAGTTGGTTGTCCATCACCAACTAGGTCCCGTTATGGCTCAGTGTGTTTGCCCACTTTGCTAGCAACCTGCAAATTTGTACGCGACGTAGGTTCGATTCTTGACTGGTTCGATTCCTACCTGTATGTGTTTCTCTTTTCTGTGTTAGTATTATTACTATTAATTGATGTTTTCTCTCCTTTGTTTGGTGCAGCATGGTTAAATATGGCACTTGAGGCCATAAAACCCAGCCCAACACTAAATAGATTAAACGCCAAAAGTCGCTGCAACGGCAATAAACTATCTTTTAATGTAACCCCGATATGTATCATGAGAGAACATTTCTGCATAGTTGAAGTAAAATATGCACTTTCCGTCTGGTCTGTTTCCCTCTCATATCCCATATCCCTTTGCTTTACCTAAACCATCAGCGGAACACATTTAATCACAACAAGTGCTAATACAATTCCGCTGTTGAATCAGTTGGCAGGAATATTCCGATGATAAATACATGTCGGGCAGACGCTCAGAGTACGGTTTGTCATGCCGATATCGGCGTGTCAAGCAACGTCGTTCGGGTAATAACCACATACAGCACTCGCTTGTCACGCTCTCATGCATGTTCGCATGTCCTCTGAGGCGAGAACTACATGCTCGAAATAGATCGATTTGTCAGTAATTCTATTTAACTGAAAGCACTTCTGGGTAAGTGCCGAGAACCGAGGCTCCAAACGACGCCCAGTTAATGTGTCGATGATATCAGCTTCACTTATTTTCACCCAGGGGCCGATAGGCTTCCAAGACATAGTGTGGGAATTTTTTTAACATTCCTCGTGGTTGTCTCGAGGAGGTATCTCTTCTAAATCTAGCAAAACTGACCATCGTCATCGAAATCGCTAACGTAAAAAATTATCATAATACAAGAGAAATACTATGGTAATATAGGTCAGATGGAAATGGTAATGGGCATGAAAAAAGTGTTTCCGTGGTGCTTTTAATCTTCCTGGTGGTTGTCTCTACGAGGTATTGAGTCATTAGCAAAACTGACTAGATCTTTGTGGCCGAGATATCTCGTTATCAGAAGAAGACTGACCAGATCTCGATCTCGTCACCATAAAAAAATCGTCAATATCATGAAGCCGAGATATCTTCTCAGAAGTAAAACTGATCAAATCTTGATGGACGAGGTTACTCGTCAAAACTGGAGGGTTAACGGTCTATATCATAAAATTTACATCGAATTATTTTAATTCCTTTTTTCATTTAATTTAAAATTATTTTATTTTTAACCTTCCTGGTGATTGTCTTGACGAGGTACCTCGTCATTAGCAAAATTGGTCAGATCTTGATGGACGAGATATCTCGTCAAAACTACTTGGAGGGTTAACTAGCAGACCCACGAGTAGTATCTGTGCTATTTTTTAATTGCTAATATTTATTGATGACAGTGTCGTTATACTCACACTTTATACCTTATTTGTACCCTTGAATTTTTGCATCTATATTCACATTTTGTAGGTCCAAATGAATTAAAATTAGTCAAATATATAATGGCATTTTGCTTACATTTTCAAATGTACTCTTATTGGTGTCAATTCTTATTTCCAATAACCTGCATGGTATGAAATTCACACCTCAGTTATGGCTACCATAATCATAGAGCTTCTAATGAAATAGACAGAGTATGTGGGTGCAGTCGCTATCGTAAGATCTCTGATGAGTAAATCATGTGGGTTTACGAATCAACTTAGGTGATTGGCTGTCGAAGCGCAGACTTGATACGGTGAATAATCACTTTTAATGAATCAGTAATTTAGGATTCATGATTGTCCTTACAACCACGTGGCATATCTTCAAACCGAACAACATCCGGAAAATAATATACCTAAAGCTGCCTGCAGGTTCTCCGTCTATTTCATTGGTAGGTCGATGACAGTAATTAACTTCAAAACGTCTACTTTAATTTCAACTATCACATTAATTTATTCAAAAGCGATTCGATAATCTTTTACCACTAAACCTATTTTCGGTTGGCTCAGGTTTTTATCTTCCAGATTTCTCGGCTTCTGTAATCAAACTGCTGAAGAATTTCATTAGAGCGTCGAAAGCTCGTCCGTCCATATCTAGATATGCACTTATAGCTCAAATTAAGCAAATTTGAACTTTGCCAAAACATTTTGGCGAATTAATCTCGTAATAGTTGATTCTATATTGCTCATGTAAATTTGCTGCCATTCACCAATACAAAAGTAACTTCTATTTCTGCGACACGTACAGTCGAAGAAAAGAAAGCGAACCACCCTTCTTTCAAACAATTTTAACAGTTGAGCAAATTCAAAGATGGCATTCGATAGGGAATAACGTTTTCTATAAATTTATATGCATTAACTTTGCATAAGAGGCCGTCTTCATATTAAATATTGAGCACCAACTTCATAATTTCCAATGGCAATCCCCTATTTTGATACAAAATATCAAATCTATATCATAATTTAACTTCAGATGCCAAGTTTCATGTCATTCATGAATACAGAAAGTTTGGAGCTCCTAATGTTAAATCATTTTGACAGACTTTTATGGATATCTTCCTAAATAATATTCCTATAGCATCGATATTTTGTAGAATGTTGCCCCGCCCCCCTATTAAGGTACATAAACAAAATATACATAATGTTTTAGTTTTTAAATAATGTTTAGTTTGCAATATAAATTATTAAATTAATATTCGAAAAAATTATGAATGGGAACCTTGATATATTTTGACAGAAATTGGTTCAGAAAGACTTTTAATGTGACCATAAAAATTTTTCAGCTCTTTCCTCAGACTAGTTTTTGTATTACACTGAAATTTTCATCACAATGGTGATTTTATGGGGCATCGAAAAGGTGAAAAAATAGGACAAACCTGAGGAATGTGTATTTTTTTGGAAAATGTTTGGAAATATCATTTATGCAATCTAACGGACATTACCTTCTATCTGTCATGTGTGATACAGCTGAACAATTATCAATCTAATTGTAGAGATGGACAAACTGTTTATACGATAACAACGGCTATTGCTAACTTGCGATAGCAATTATTATTAGATGTTATCATAAAAACTTTTTTAATAATTACTGAATAAGTTTAACAGTTATCATTAGCTGTTAAAAATTAAAGTTGAATTGAAAATTAAACAGTAAACATTGATTATTATTCTTTCCAAATTTCTAATTCATCAACCTGGAGGGTTAAGGTTCTTTGTAACCTTCTTTGAGTCAAGCTATAAATTAACAGTTCCTGATTAACTGCAAATATTCTCGACCTACGAATAGCGACTTTCAATGTGGAGATGATCCCTGAAATGGACAACGGCTTTAATTGAATATCTCCGTATATAACAATAGTAAATTCATAAAGTTTCATATTAAAAAAAATTTGACGATGTATAATCTGATTAAGGCATAAAAATACGGTGTTGCCTTTGGAAATCTTGTTGTTTATGCAAAATATGATATGAAGACGGCTCCCTATTCAATGTTTTTGCATTTGAATTTGTAGAGCACATTATTCCCTATTTAAGGATATCTTTGAATTTGCTCTACTATGAATAGTGCTCGAAATAAAGGGGGGGATCGTTTTTTCCCGCAACTGTACATTAGTTAATTAGTATATACAGAGAGATTATGCTTCACCAGCATCCAAAGGGCTAAAAACCTCTTAAGAAACTGGTAGACTTCTTAATTGAGAGCCTCTACCCCAATCAGCTGAAGTCCTTACGGATATAGAGAAGACCTCACAGGAGTTATTGGCAGAGGTCCCGACTAGTATCTACACTGCTGGCCACCCAAATTGCAACACCAAGAAAGACATCACAACACAATTTATTTTGTACATAACATGTTGACCAAGTATCAAATGATTCAATTTAGAGACTTAAATTTGAGTTGGAGATCACCGCTGCCACACGCCTCGGCATTGATTCAAAGAGACTTTGGATGTGTTCTTGGGGTACAGCAGACCAAGCAGCTTCCACACGTCGCCAAAGTTGATCTGGTGTGGCAGCTGGGGATGTATTCTGGGTCAATCGTTGAGCAACCATGGACCACATGTTTTCTATCGGCGAAAGATCCGGAGAGCGAGCTGGCCAGGGAAGCAATTCAATCTGGCGATTGACGAAGAACCCTTGGACAATGCGTGCCACGTGTGGTCGCGCATTATCCTGTTGGAATATGGCTGTGGGCAAGCCCTGAAGGTAAGGAAGGACAACTGGCTCCAACACCTCGGAGATGTAGCGCTGGCTGTTTAAAGTACCGGCAATGCGTACTAGAGGAGTGCGAGAGCGATATCCAATACCGCCCCATACCATAATACCCGGTGCAGGACCAGTGTGGCGGTGCATAACGCAGCTGTTCAGCATCCTCTCTCCACGGTGTCTCCAGACTCGAATCCGACCATCATGGTGTTGCAGACAGAAGCGTGACTCGTCAGTAAAGACAATTTCATTCCATTCTGCCGTCCACATCCTTCTTTCATCGGCGGCGGAAACGTCTGTGGTTCTGGGTCAAGGGTAGACGAAGCAATGGACGTCTTGCGGACAGACCACTTTGCTGTAAACGGCGTCGAATGGTACGCGCAGACACTGGATGATGCGGTACAGACTGAATGTGCTGTGCTATGCTTCGTGATGTGACTGAACGATCCGTCACTGCCATACGCACAATATGCCTGTCATCGCGTGAAGTAGTGCACTGAGGTGGATACGATCGAACACGTCGGTCCGTCGTACCCTCCTGCATCCAACGATCACATATCCGCATTACAGTTGTTTGGTTTCGTCCAACACGACTACCGATTTCCCTGAAAGATAATCCACAATCTCGGTAGGCCACTATCCTTCCTCTGTCGAACTCGGATACTTGATCAAAAGATGATCGCTGTTTTCTACGAGGCATAATTGATCGTTTTTTTTTGAAAAAACCACAAGAAAAACACAATTGCCGTACTTGAAATCGTCGAAATCTCCAAGCCTTAAATAGCGCTTTGAAGTGGCGCCACAGGCGCGCGTGATGTGCGTCTGCGCTGAAATTCTAATCATTTGCATATCTCACCTCCGCTAATGCATGTTGTAAATTTCATATTATTTGCATGCTTCCTTCAGGGTGTTGCATTTACGGTGGCCAGCAGTGTATATTAGAATCGCTTTTCACTGGATGTGAAAACTAAACTTCGAAAATTGCCTGTCAACCATCAAAGCTTCCTCTCTTATGATCTTGTGTGACAGGAGGTGTGTCCTTCAGGTCAACCTTACATCGACCCTAATTGGTGTTCTTTAAATCGGGGAACGGATAGAGCTTTTCCTCAATCTACCATTTTATCGCCTGGATAATGCTTAAGTTTGAAAGACTTAAGAGTTGAAATTTATACATAATTTGTCTTGTTTCAGTGACAGTCACAAGCTGTGTATACATACGGGAACATACACTCCTTATCTTGGTTCTGATGCCGGAACCGTTTTTCTAGTCCTGGGTGGAAGGCTAGGTATTGTTTGGAACGTAAATTTACCCAAGCGACTTATCACTCGGAGACACATCGGGTGATACTTAATGTCTCTGGGTCTTATGAATTCGAGTTCATCTCGGAGATACGCCGTAAGCCTGCAGTCTAGCATGTAATGAAGATAATCAGCTACTTCACCACATAATCCAGTGTTCGGCGTCGAGAATCCTATGCGGAAAAGGTATACCGGGAACCTTCCGTGGTTTCTATAAAGCTGACTCACAAAGAGTTGCTACAGATGAATCTTGAGATCAGCTCTGGATGCCTGTGTGTGTGTTTTGAAAAATATAATTTTGTGGATTTTAGGGTTTACTTGTCTGCAGGTGGTGATAATTTTCTAATCCTAATACAGTAATAGTTTCCTGATAAAAATTATTTTTAATTTGATGTAGGAATATTTTTTATTTTCCACACACACGCAATTCCTAGGGCAGAATCATAATACAAGAGAAATAATATGGTAATATTGGCCTGCTGGAAATGGTAATGGGCATGAAAAGAGTGTTTCCGTGGTGTTTTTAATTTTCCCGGTGGTTGTCTCGACGAGGTATCGCGTCATAAGCAAAACTGATTAGATCATGATGGACGAGATATCTCGTCATTAGAAGAAAATTGAGCAGATCTTGATGGTCGGGATATCTTGTCATTAGAAGAAATCGAGCAGATCTTGATGGCCGAGATATGTCGTCATTAGAAGAAAACTTTCCAGATCATGATATCGTCATCATCGAAAAAATCCAGCAATATCTTGATGACTAGATATCTCGTCATTAACAAAATTGGCCTGATTTTGATGGACGAGATATCTCGTCAATATCACTTGGAGGGTTCATGGTAAGAAAACTATAAACTTTTAAAATCTACAGCCCTTAAGTATTTCCTCCTGGATATTTTACAATTGGAAAATTTCTAGCATCAAATCATTCATTGAAACCCTACAACAAACCCGATCTGTCACATGTTGAGATTCATGTTATATTATCCATATTTTTAAACAGAGATGACACCGTACAATAAATACAACACACATACGAAATAAACAAAATCAATGTATGTTTTTCACAAGTCAGTTACAATACTTAAAGAGCCCCACGAATTTTAAAAACTAACAACACAGCTGTAAACACGTGTTTCCTCTTGACCTTTTGCCAGCATACAACTCAAAACTCAACTTGAATATATTGATGGGATGTTTGTAATGAAGGAAGAAAGTCATGCAATAATTCGACCCAAAGAACAATGTGGAACCATTGTTAATTTGACTCGTGTGTACTTATGAGTTAAACATAGGATGTATCAGTTTGCAAAGCCCGGCTATTATAATTTAAAAGCCGCAGTTATTAAAAATGCATCTCTCATATGATACATCGGAGAATTTAAATGTCAGAATATAAATAAACAATTGGGAGATTCGTCCATTAGATTTCAATTCATTGTTGCGAGGTCAGTTGAATCAATGTTTGCTTCATTATTTCAGAATTCTCATTAGTCTTTCCATTTATAGTAATGATTAATATCTATTGCCCGTTCCTTGAAATGATGTGATGAAAATAATGCACTAATGATAAATTAATTAACGAAAATAATTAGATAATAATGAATCAACTAATGGAAATAACGTGCCAATAATGAGATCATCGATTTTCCAATAAAAACAGTCCGCCGTTACATAGTTCGGGAAAGTTTACCCTTAACCTTCATGTGACACGTATTCACTTGAACTAAATTAGTTTTCATTGTGTTCATTTTGTGTTCACTTTGTGTTTTCATTGTTTCATTGTGTTCACCCTGCTAGTAGTTGTCTCGACGAGTTATCTAGTTATTAGCAAAATTGTCCAGATATTGATGGACTTGATATCGTGATCATCCAAAAGGCAGAAAAATCTTGATGATGAGGTATATCGTCATTAGCAAAATTGGTCAAATGTTGATGGACAAGATATCTCGCCGAAACCACTTCGTTATTAAAGTACTATCAAGCTAAAAGTATTTTACTAAATTATAAATGTACTGTGATTAGGAAGCACTGACTGTTGAAGCAGATAAGTATCCGCTGCAAAGTATTCTTTTTATCAACAGAATATGCGGAGGGATTATGTCTTACTAGCAGAATAACTCGGGTTACTCGGGTTGAATTTTTTAACTAATTTCCGTTTTCGTTAAAAATTGTAATTCATATTCATCCGATGTAACAACTAATAAAGGTACACAATTGTTAAATACACGATTTTACAAATGTAAATAAATGTCATAATTAACATTTTACATTTTTGTAGAATTTAAATTTTTAGTAATAAAGAAGTCTCTAGAGTGTGCAATATTACCCAGCAGAGAATAGTTCAGAGTATGCATATAAATGCCTTGTATTGATTAAAAAAAAGCGTTTAACAAAATAATCAATGATAAAAAATGTTTTTAAAACTAATTAAACCATTATTTACCTTCATTACAGTTATTGAACGAAAAACATCAAATTCAAAATCCAGAAATACCTCTTAAAACATTTAAAAAAGCTTCGAACGAAAAGTAAAGAAGGTATGTCTTTCCACTACCAAATGGATTCTTGGAATATAACGGACACAAATTTAAAAAAGCAAACGATTAAAAAATGTCAAGGTTACCATATTAGCTACCAGTCCTATTTTAAAAAGAGTCCTGTTCTGCATATTTTATTTATAATGTTTTATTCTCTTTGTCGTCTGTCTCAAATATTCAGAATTTTTTTTATAGTTCGTAAAGAAAAAATAAGGGTAAAAATAATGTATTAGAATTTAAATTCCGTAAAAATAGTTTTTGGAAAATAATTGATATTTCAGCAGTACTGGTAAAACAATCCAAGTAATTGCAATGCTCAATATACCTTCAGCTACTCCAAAACAACCAAATTATGATTTAAGTATAGTTACTCAGATGTTTTAGCATGAAACTTTCCTAAATATGTGAGAAAAGGAATTTCAAATCATGCATTCACTAAACTAAATATGGTGTATCAAAGATAGAACATTGCATTAAAGTGTGTTGAACAAACTTTATGTGATACTTGTACAAACACACAAACAAAATATCAGGCATAGAATGGGAAGGACAGACAGGCTAACGCAACCAAGTTCAGTACTAAATTAATGTAAGTACAGTAGACAAAGTTTCATGAAAATATATTCAACCGTTTGGACTTAGCACGGGCACACACATACAGACAGGCAGACACCAAACGCGCAAGAGACGAATTTTAAATCAGAAGAGTCCAAAACGGATAGAAAACTTGTAATGGGTCAAAAATATTCAATGTACAAACACTCCATTATTATTTATATAAATAATATTTCTAGTAAAGTTGAAACACTAAACAAAAAAATCTAAGAATGAAGTAGTTATACGAACAAAGATAGGAACACATTTTGCTAAGAATGTTTATCAGAAACATTTTTAATTAGCCTTCCTGGTGGTTGTCTCGGCGAGGTATCTCGTTATTAACAAAACTGTCCAGATCTTGATGGACGATATATCTTGTCATTAGAAAAAACTGACCAGGTCCTGATCATCATAAAAAATTGGCAATATCTTGATGACGAGATACCCCGTCATTTGCAAAATTTGGCAGTTAGGAGGGGGAGTAACTTGGAGGGTTAAGTAAGGCTAATTGGATTAATGTCCGAATTTTCGATACTGTCTACGGGGGGATGAGTTACGGGTTGCAGTTACTAAAATGGCTGCTTGGGACGCTGCACGCCGACCCTCGTTGAAAGCTAACTAGCAGATGTATAAAGCGTTGAATTAATCAACCTGATAATTATCTGGCGAAATCTTGATATAGCGATCTAAAGTGAGATCCAGAGTTCTTGCACATTCCTAACAGAAAAGTAAGTATCCATACACAAAAATAAGGTTTTAACATATAGGACACAAGATTTATAACGTGATACTAACAATATCATATGAGTTAAAGACCATGATAGCCCAGTCGGAAGAGTAGCGGATTAGCAATCGGAGGGTTGTGAGGTCGAAACTCGGTCTAATCAAAGGCCATCGTGCACACCTCATTGGCCTCAAATGTCCTCACACTGGCGTGGTGTGGAAGTTTGGAGCGTGCAGTGCTGGCTCAGGTATTGACAGCGTCATCTGACCATGGTTCGCAATTGCGTGGTGTTGTCCTCGTATGATCCCGGAATGTCTCAAATAGCCCGGTGTATTGCTCCAGTGCGAAGTTAATTAACTACCTACCTAAATAAGAGTTTAAAAATAATTTGTTTTAAAATGGTGCTCTTTTCTTCAATGTATCTTTCGCTAATTAAGATGATGCTATATATTACTAAGTCTCGTAACCGTTGAAGTTAAAAAAATTTTCTGCGAGCAGTAATATTAAGTGTTAAGTGATTAAGAGTATATTCACCTGTTCTTAAACAGGTGTTCCATTTCGCACGTTTTGGCGATTATGCTTGAGAAGTTGTGAGCATGTACTTTCGAAATAATTAGTTTTAATTTCGGTTTGCACGGTGTTTCCTCAATAATTTTCCAAACTAGTCTCAGCTTGGTGGCAGGTGTGTATTTCTGGAACCTAAATCCGAAACCTTTTGCCACTGTTTATCAGTTCCTTTTTTTGGCCCACTTCGTATTTTGTTTGCTTTCGAGCTGCTCTTAAATAGTACCGAAGTAATTCAATAAAATGCCATAGTTTGTTTTTAACAAACAATACCAATTTAACCAATGCTATATAAAAACATATCTTATATTTATATGTTTTTCTGGACCAGGAAGTCTTGTAGAAGAGCCGTGGATTAGCAATCGGAGGGTTGCGAGTTGGAGACTCGATCCAGCCGCTGACCGCCGGGTAGATCATGTCTGGTGCGCGTTAAATATGTCATGGCCTCACATTTCCTCATATTGACGTGGTGAGAAAATAATTGGGTGAATGAATCCTTACTCCAATGAAATAGACAGAGAATGTGGGTGAAGTAGCTGCCATAAGATCTCAGATGGGTAAGTCCCGTGGGCTTACCAATCTATTAGGGCCGATTGGCTATCGAAGTGCAGATTAGTAATGTTAATCGCACTGGATAAACACTTTAACCGATCAATAATTCGTCCTTTGGATGGTTCGACTTTCGAACTCGCAACCCTCCGGTTGCTAATCCACGAATGTACCCACTGGGCTACCGTAGCCCCTTGAAATAGCATTGGAAAACACTTTTAAATTACATCATTGGTACAATTGAATTAATAAGGGATACAAATATTAGTAAGGGTCTGGAAGTGTTAGGTGAAAAGATGAATATTTTTTAAAATTCTGGGTAGGTAGGCATTCTAATTAACGTTGCACTGAAGCAACGTACGGGCTATTGGCGAAGTTCCGGGATCAAACCCGAAGGAAAAGATTCGAGGACAACACCACGTAATTTTGAACTACGGTCAGATGACGAGGTCACACCTGAGCTAAAAATTCTGGGACAGAGTAGTAATTGGTTCGATATGAATTTTGAAAATTTTGGTGCGCACTTTTGAGTCCTTCTCACACCTTGTTTTAAGTAACTTGTCAAATAATTATTTTATTTTTCAAATCAATCTATTATATCGAATAAATATTTCATAATAATTTATTGCATAATTTTGTTACAATTAGTATCAGATTAGTTTTCTACCCATGTTTATAAGCTTATATAAGTACAGAATTTTGATGGAAATATTTTTAAATAATTATAATTTGTTTAAACAATTGTTTTTTTAATTATTTTTTAAATTTTATTTTTATAATTATTTTATTCAAAAAAATCTATTATATAGAATGAGTATTCCAAAAACAATTTATTTCATAATATATTTACAATTGGTATCAGATCGTTTTCTACTCATATTTATAACTTCTGAATTCAATAATTATTATTTATTAAAATATTTTAAAAATTATTTTATTTATTCAATTGTTTTTACAATTGTTTTTATAAATGTTTTTATAATTATTTTTTAAATTGTTTTTATACTCCTACTATTTTTCAGAACAATCTATTATATCGAATAAATATTTCATAATTTATTGCATAATTCTGTTTACAATTGGTAACAGATCAGTTGCTTTTACCTATGTTTATAAGCTTATATAATTTCAGAATTTTGCTGAAAGTACTTTTTAAAGTATTTTATTTACTTGTTTAATTAAATAAAATTAAATAATTAATTTGTTTAAAAAATGATAGAATTATAAGAAATAAAATTATAAAAACAATTGATTAAATAAAATAGATTGTTTTGAAAAATAAAAGAATTATAAAAAATAATATTATAATCAATTATATATAGAATGAATATTCTCAAAATAATTTATTGCATAATTGCAATTGGTATCGCGTTGGTTTACTACCTTTATTTAACAGCTGATATAATTTTGCGAAGGTCTGCATTTATACTGCGCTTTAATTTCTGTTTCCTGTTGTGATGAAATGAAAGCATGGAGTCTATTCTAAAATTCTTGAAAATGAAAATAAAATAATTCCAAAGGTTAAAAGATTTTAATCTCGTAAAAAACCCCACAGTTTACTCGAAACTTCTTTCCTAGTAAAGCACTTTTCCACCCCCGGATGGTAGGAAAATTCTATCGAACATCGTACCCCGATACTCCAGAAAATGTTCCCCACTATCTTCCCACCACTGCAACCTTAACCGGCTTCCTACGACACCAAGTGAAGTCTAACGACACTAACAACTTGCTACAAACAACCCAGCCACTGCCAGCAAAAAAATGCTTTTCGCCAGCAAAAAGAAAGATTGGCTATGGTATCTGAAAGTTAGCCGAAGAGATGCAATCTCTCCCCAAATGTAACTCCGTAAGAGACCCATCCCCAAAGCTTTTAATAGGACTCTTTTCCCGAGGAATTTTTTCCGGAAAGAATCCGGAGCATCTCTGCCCTCCCCCAGATCGTAAGAGGCAGAAAAGCCGTAAAACACGAGAGATAGTTTCCAGGGTTCCCCCATAAAGTACATTTAGGGTCGCGGGGTCTGTCAGGACGTGTTAGGGCCTGCTCGTTGGCCACGCGCTGAGGCATCATTCCCTGCCAGAGTCATAGAGGAGAACGAAGAAGACGCCTAAATGCTAATTACTTTTCACGATGCTTTGAACTTTGCTCGTCATAACAGCAGCGTGGGATGGGTGTGGGTCTGGGTTAACACAATTTTCTCTAAGTAACTGCATTATACAAGGGTGTTTCGGGTGGGGTAGAGTCGAAGATGGAAGTCCACCGATGCGCGACTTTGGTTCAAAATCGTATGGGATGGATGAGACGTTTTATGTCGTACCATGACGTGTTTTTGTCATCGATGCTGGGCACTTTGGGCCCCGGGTTCGAAATGTTGCATTATGTAGGGTTTGAAATATGGGAGAGAGGAGATTTCGGATTTTACAATCTGATATTTCTTGGCGTAGAGTGAAAATGTTTTTTTAATATCCCCGTATAAAACATACTCGAGTGAATACAGATAAGAATGTGTTATGAGCAAAATATCAGCAATATATTTTACCAAACGATATTTATCCAAAAGCAAAAATTCTGTTTTTTTTATTTTATCAAACAATCGTTATTCAAAAGTAAAAGTTGTGATTTATATTTTATCACACGAAATTTATTAAAATAAAAATTCTTATTTATATTTTATAAGACTGCAGTTATTCAAAAGTAAAAATTCTGATTTGTATTTTACCATACAAAATACAAATCTCAGTACTTTTACTTTTAGACAAAAATTATTCCAAAGTAAAAATTCTTATTTATATTTTACTAGACGATAGTTACTGAAAACTAAAAATTCTTATTCCTATTTTATCAGACAATTGTTATTCCAAAGTAAAAATTCTGATTTATATTTTGTCAAACGATATTTATTCAAAAGTAAAAATTATTTTTAATATTTTGAGATGATAGTTATTCAAAAATAAAATTCCTGATTTATATATTTTATCAAACGATATTTATTCAAAAGTAAAAATTATTTTTAATATTTTATGAGACGATAGTTATTCAAAAATAAAATTCCTGATTTATATTTTATCATACGATAGTTATTCATTTAAAAGCATAAATTTGATACATGTTTTGTAAACGATTTTTATTAATATTTTAATTTAGATTCCAAAGATAAATTTGTGTTTTTATCTGTCGATATTCTTTTGCAATGGCAACAAAAAAGAGAAAAACAAGGATTTTATAGATGTTCCACGAATATGTTGGGATGAGAAGGTTCTTGGAATTTGTTAATTATGTGCAAATAAAAATTATTAATTTTTATCACTCTTTCTTATTTTCCTATTGCCAAAGATAATATATGTGTGGAAGAACATTTTCACACAATACATTTTTTTCCAGCACACATTTTTCTTGAAAAACTTTTCCAGGAATAACAACTACACTTGCTTTTTTATATTGTTTAATTTTACAAAGTGTTTTGCTAAATATTAATTGGACTGCAAGAAGAATAATCATTGAACAAAAGAGACGAGTTTTGAAAAAATTAAATATCACAAATAACATTTTAAACACTAAGTATAAATAATGATAATTACAATTCTTTATCATTATTTATGTAATATTTTTGTGACTGTTTTTTATCATCACAAAAATTTAAATGAGACCAGCTTATTTTGAGTACTAAGAAAATATTTATATGTAGTTTTTCTTTCGTATATATTGGGCGGACTCTACAGTTACATGTCTTTCAGAGATATAAATTTGTCTTGATAATCGGAGAAACTTAAAATTCTGTTTCCGACTTATTTATGAATATTTTTCTAATGAACAATAATTTCTATTAATATTGTTGAGTAATAATTATATTCTGAAAATAAAACATTATTATAAAAAATTGTTCTTTAAAGTAATAGGAAAGAAAATTTTAACTTTAATAAACTACAAAGTATATGATTAGCTATCTTGTATTTAAAGGTATAAATACATAATTTAATTTTAAAAATTTCGGATAAATTATAAAACATTTTCAGTTTTTCTAAAAGGACAATTATTATGAATATGTTTAGACTTATACACGAAGACATTTAAATTTTTAAAAAATTAAGAAATAAAATAAATGAAATATTCTTCATACAGCATTTTGCAGCAGCATACTGTAGTTTTACAGATAATCAGAAGTAATATTTTAACATTGATAAATGAATTGCGTTACAAAAAATAAATTATTTTGTGAAATTCTGTAGACAATCCATCCCCTTAATGGTCATTTCATTCACTAGAAATATTTCATTAGAATAACTCATAATATAAAAAGATTAACAGTCCTTTAACATTTCTTTTAATGTCCGAGCACTGACTCTTCGGCCTTCGGCAATGCAAGGGGCGAACTGAATTTTATAGCTAATAATTTCTGAAGGAGCACCAAAAGAGGGTAGGCCACCATTACTCCTGACAACATTCATACGCTTACAAGCCGAGACTTGAACCAGGTATCTACTGCGGTCAGAAAAATTCTATGACCACCATACTAGTAAAGTCGTGGTCAAATAAAAAGCGCAAGGCTCAAAGTGACACGCGCAAACCAATCAGAGCGTTTTCACCGCTCTCGTTGGCACCTCTGATTGGTCTGCGCTTGTAGCTTTGCACCTTGCACTTTCTATTTGAACCTAGCTTTGGGCTTCTTATAAGTTTGTATGTCAAAATTGTATAATCCTATCGTGTTTTTGAATTTTATAGCTAATAAATTTATAGTCTTAAAATATATTATTATTAAAACTTAATTTGTCATGCACTAAGGATAAATTACACTACAAGAGACTAAAAAACTTAATTAAAAATAAGTACTACCAAACTTACATTGCAAGAGTTGTATGAAATATATTTATATAGTACAATCGGAAATTCCACCTTACATGATTAGTCATTAAATTCGAACCTGAAAAAAGGTTTTCTCCAAACCAATGGACGGAGAAAAAGATAAAAACAAAACTACAGAATAAAATTTTATTGATCTAACCCCACATTCCTTTCGTCACAACATCGCTCTCAAAAACAATGAAGGCCACATAGTTATGTTACGATTCTTATAATCTAATGCGCCATAAACTATTCCTTCGAAAAGTCGGAGATAAAAAGGACATGGCTGCGGATAAGATTGGTGGATAATCCCGGTATTTCTTGAGGGTGAACCGAAAAGATTGGAGGAAGATAAAACTAGATACCATCCAGGAGGAATTAACCACTGCGACGGTTTTGCGGCCTGAGATTACGAGTTACGAGGACAAGGACAGGCTGTTCCTTTTTATCTTGGCTCGTTTCTTTTTCCCTATACCCTGGCCGCATGCGGTGAGTTTCTCGTTAATTCGGATAGCTAGTCTCATGATCCAGACGGTTGAGAAGTTTAGTTTAAAAGGAGATTTAAATCAGGTTTTAGAACAATTTGTTTCAGCAAATGTTGTAGGAAAATACTATTTTAACCTTGCAAGTGGTTTTGACGTTCATCCCGATCTAACCAATTTTGCTAATGACAAGGTATTTCGTCATCAAGCTATTGCCGATTTTTTTTAAGATGACGAGACGATGGTCAGTTTTCTTCTAACGATGATGATCGTGTATTCTTCTAACGATGAGATATCTCGTCCCGCAAGATTTGGTCAGTTTTGCTAATGACGAGATACCTCGTCGAGACACTTACCAGGAGGGTTAGTGTCAATGATTTTATTTTATGAACGCTGAGGTAAATGCTAATCTAAGGTAAGTGCTAACCCAAATATTCAAAGTTCAAAAATGAACCAATTACTTTATTCTCTTCGAGTAATTTTTGAAATGTTCATATTTTTACCATGAGGCCACCTTGGCTGAAGGGTTTGCCCACTGCGCTAGCAACTTGTGAGTTGTAGTTGAAGCAGGTTGTATTCTTTCCTGGATGTGTTTTCTCTCTTCTGTGGTAGTTGTTTGGCGCGGATTGGACAAATGTGGCCCCTGCGTGATAGAACTAAAAAACAACCAACTCTCTTCTGCATCAATAAAACTTTCTTTGTGTATATATGTGTTACTTGATGGTCAAATAGTTGGTTGGGTTAGTCATGGTTGGTTGGGTTAGATTTGATGGCCCTTACTACATCAAATCTAACTCAACCACAACCATGTTTTTACCACATATTTAATACCATTTACTTATAAGTAACTTAAAGTAACTTATAAGTAAATGGTAAGTTACTTATAAGAAACTTTACTTAAGTTTACACTCTAATATGTTTAAAATTACCATTGATATCATTTTAAAGAATATTTTAAAATGTTACATCATTGGATCGAAATTGTCCCACATGATTAGACAAGTGCCATAGACTGTTTTCTTGTTTACAATATGATGCATTGCAATTGAGGCCATTAGCATGCATTTCATGCATGCCTTTTGTCTGTTCAACTTTTCTACCGAAATTCGAAACGAACTAGTGGTGAAAATAATCTATAGCATTTAAGCATTTCAAGGTGACTACTTTTTATCGCATGTTTAGTTTTCAGTGGGTGCACTTGGGCCTTAACTCGCCCTGGTTACATTTTCTGATATACTTTGAACAAAAGCAGTTTTATATAAGGTATTGATTACCACTTGTCTACGATGCCTTTCTGGTTGATTTTGATCATTTTTTGCAACACAAGGGCTCATTAGACCATTACATACCTCTTGATAGTGTGTTCCATACCACTCCGAATGTCCATTTATCTACTTGTTATTATTACTTTTGCTTCTATTTTGAATATGTTATCTATTTTTATTAAGTCGGTATTCTGTCTTTCCGCTGGCGCAGCTTGTCCGCTTTTACACTTTACACCATAAAATCCACCCAACCAAATGGCTATCCATTCCTAGACCAGTATTGAATTCTGCTTCAAATTACCATACTGAGGGCTGAGATTTGTATAAATAGCACATTAATCTTATACCAAAAACAACTTTGCTTAACCCTCCAAGTAGTTTCGACGATATATCTCGTCCATCAAGATCTAGCCAATTTTGCTGTTGACGAGACATCTCGCCATGAAGATATTGCCTATTTTTTTATGATGACGGAATCAGGATCTGGTCAGTTTTCTTCTAATGACGAGATATCTCGCCCATTAAGATCTAGTCAGTTTTTTTAATGACGTGATACCCCATCGAGACAACCACCAGGACGGTTGAAAAACAACAGTCAGTGCGAGACGGAAGTAAAATAGCCGAACTGCCTATTATCCTTACAATATAGTACATATGTGTGTGTATTCAACATAGATAAATTATATAACTTACAAACAATTTTTATATTTATGTGAATTAAAATTCAATTCGCTTGATGTATTTATGCTTTTCATTGATGATGAGATCCAAGATGATCCTGTTGTTTTCTAACGACGAAACATAAAATCCATCGAGATCTGGTCAGTTTTGCTACTGACGAGATATCTCGTCCATTATGGTCTGACCTATATTTCTAATGACGAGGTATCTCGTCCATTATGGTCTGACCTATATTTCTAATGACGAGGTATCTCGTCCGTCAAGATCTGAACGGATTTTTAATGACGAGGTATCTCGTTCATCAAGATCTGATTCGTCTTGCTAATAACGAGATAACTCGTCTAGACAACCACCAGGAGGGTTAATTATAAGCAACTTAAATTGAATTCTGAAACATTCTGTAAATATTAGAACGTTTTATTATCATTTACTCATATGATGCTTTCCCAGTACTCCCAGAAAACCATCTTGGATTCCTGGCCCTTCAGTCATTTCCCATAGACCAGAAGACTTTATCACCAGGACCACGCCATCAAAAGCGAGGGATCCCCTACGGTAATTGAATTACTTCCATTGCCAGGATTATCCAGAGCGACTGCAACCGGTAATATACGAGGGCAAGTGTTATGGACGTCATGCTAAATTAAACCGACGAACCTCCCAGCCTTCCACACAAAACCAAGCGGCACGTCCATGCCAATGCTAATCCGAGGATACAGAGATGGCTTTATTTCCGACTCTTTTATGGCGGTATTTTTCTTCTCCCTCTTTGGACCCTCGGAGAAAATACTGCCGACTTAATAAGATTCTGTTGGCGAGATACAGGGTAATGCAATTACGGGAGGGTTTTAAAATGGATCTTAAAACAGTTTATTGGGATTAGCACTGCGGGCAACAGGTCTTAGTTTTAGTTTCGTGAATGAATCATGGTTTCAAGGTGGATAATGGCTGCTGATTTGGAGACGTGGATATGACAATTCTGATGTACTGAAATTGAATTGATTAAAAAATCACTGCATAATATTTTCGCCTTAGGTGGGTATAATCAGGAATTAACCCTCTGAGCGTCGATTTCCGAGCAGCGTAGCAACACTCTTAACAATCCAAGTGCTTTCAATGAGGTATCTCGTCCATTAAGAGCTGACCAATTTTGCTAATGACGCGATATCTCATCCATCAATCTATTCAAATTTGCTGATAATGATGTATCTAGTCATTAAGGTATTGCCGATTTCTTCATGATGACGAGATCAAGATCTCGTCAGGTTTTCTCTAATGATGAGATATCTCGTCCATAAAGATCTGGTCAGCTTTGCTAATGACAAGATACAAACCACCAGGAGGGCTAGTTGTTAAGTAACTTACATCGATTAGTTGAAAGAATCGATTAGTAGAAGGATTTTTCAACTAATTGCAATACGATACACCCAAAAGACATGTTAATTGTAATGCTAATATTAAAATAGGAGGTATAGAGCAGTGGTTCTTAACCTTTTTAAGCCGCGACCCAAATTTGAGAAATATGTTCATGTCGCGACCCAAAAAAAAGTCAAAATTTTTTCATTGCTTTATTTTAGATCGTATTTTTAAAAAATCTTCAATCCTACGATGATGATTTTTTTTAACTTACAAATTTTTTATTTATTTTTTTATTAATAAAGATAAACAAAAGTACTTTTCGATCCAAGGAAAATTTAATTAATAATCAAGTGTTTTTAATAATTTTTATTGACCAAATTAAAATATATTTATAACTTTTTGAAAATAATTGACATTTTAACTTATTCCTTAAAAAAAAAAGAAATATCAATACATATGTTAAGTCTTTTAAATTTTAAATGCAAGTCATACAGTTTTAATGAGAACCTTGTGCTTGAATACATTTTGAAAGATCTTCAAACCTCGGTTGAATGCTTGTCAAGGAGCACCTTATATCTATTTCAGGATTTAACTTGTTCCGGTAATTGTTTTTGATTACACACAGAGCCGAAAAACCAGCCTCACTATGTTGTTGAAAAGGGCAATAATACTTTTAGGGCTTCTTTAACAATTATTGGCTTTTCGGTTTTTAATTTTAACCAGAAAGCACATAAAGATTCAGTGTTTTTGTAGAAATTGTATCGAAGTGCTTGGTCACTTTGTATTTCTATTAATTGTTCTTGAAATTGATTAATATTAACAAATTCCTCATGCAAATCACTTACATCAAAATTAAATGGCATTCGAACCCAATTATATTTGAAAACATCGTCTGCAGGGAAATATCGATCAAAGTCTGCTATTAGTTTTTCTAAATGATTAATAATAATTTTCTGTATTTCAAAATCTGTGATATCAATATTATTGTCTTCAACAAGTAAATTAAGAGTCGGGAATGAAGCAAGTTTCTTTACTTCAACCTTATTTCTCCATAATTTGAGTTTATTTTTAAAACATGTAATTTTTTCAGTTAATTCAATAATAGTATGATTACGTCCTTGCATAGACGTATTTAGATTATTTATTTCAAATAAAATATCTGACAAATAAGCAACTTGAGTAATCCACTTCAACTCGGAGAATTTAGATGCTAATGGGTGTTTCTTTTCTCTCAAAAATAATTCGACTTCTGTCCGTAATGATAATACTCTTTGAACAACTTTGCCCCGGGACAGCCATCTAACTTCAGAATAATATAATAAATGTTCGTATTCTGCACCAAATTCGAAACACAGTTCGCGGAAAATTCTACAGTTAAGAGCTCTTGATTTGATAAAATTGACTACCGCAACAATTTCATCCAAAACGATACATAATTCGGGTGATAATTTTTTTGAAGCAAGATTTTGTCTATGTAACAAACAATGAATCGATATAATTTGTGGATTCATTTGTTTTGCTCTTGTCGAAAATCCCTTTTGAGATGCTGTCATGGCAGCTGCACCGTCGGTGCAAATACTGAAACACTGATTCCAATTTAATCCTTCTTCTTTAAAAAACGAATCGACCATAAGAAAAATATCTTCACCTCTAGTTGTTGTTGACATTGGTTTGCAAAATAAAATGTCCTCCTGTATATCTGTTAAACCTGGATACCGCACGTAAACCATGAGTTGAGCATCTTTACTTACATCTGTCGTTTCATCCAGTTGAATACTAAATAAACCAGCAATTTTTATAGCAGAAATAAGTTGATTCTTAATATCAAATGACATATCATTAATTCGTAAGCGAATTGTATCATTTGATAATGGTATCTTTTGTAATTTCTTTGAACTTTCATCTCCGCACATGATACGTGCCATGTCAATGGCAGCAGGTTTTATAAGTTTTTCAGCAATATTATGGGGTTTCTTTTGTCTTGCAATATGCCAAGCCACATGAAAAGAAGCAAGTGTAGCTTGTTTGGCAGAATTTATAAAACCACTACTACTTGGTGCATCCAAACGCTGTCTTTTTAAATGGGCTTCTTTTCTTTCGAAAAAAGTACGATCTTTTCCCTCAAAGGAAAAATTTTTATGTTTTGCATCAAAATGTCTTTTAAGTTTGTTCGGTTTCATCGATTCATTACTTAATATTTCACTGCACAACACGCATTGCGGCTTGTTCACTCCTCGATCATAAATGCAAGTAAAACCTAATTCTAAAAATGCTTCCTTGTATTCACGTTTTGCCATTATTAGGGTGATTACAATTTTACAATACACACTGCAGCTTGATCACTCCACTATTAATAATAAGACAAAATTTGTTTCTAAAATGCTTGTATTCACGTTTCACTGTTATTACACGTTTCACGTTTCACTGTTATTCACAACACAATACGCAGAAACGAGTTTTTGACAGAGAGCTTACTGAGTCTGCGCGCACGCAAAGCAATGGCGTGCGTATTACCAACACCTCCTAGAAGAGAAAGCCTCAGGACAGGAATTGGACGTCACTTCCGGAAGGCCATTCGCGAAGAGCGGTTAAACCGAAACATTGTATTAGGGAATAACTTGTATTAGGGAATAACTCTTCTAGGAGGTGTTGGTATTACTTATTATTTGGTGTATTACTAACTTTTTTGGTTCGACTCAGCGCGACCCAAGAAATATGCTTCGCGACCCATAGGTTAAGAACTGCTGGTATAGAGTACTGATTTTCTAGTATGGAAAAATACAGCCCATTAAAATAAGCTCCGAAATATCAAAATATTTCGTAAATTTTATTTGAAAATGATAAATCTTTTTGCTAGAATATTATGTAAAATATGTTTGTAAGCTCGATATACATTTGTTTAACAAAATATCTTATATTCTATATTGTGTATTTATTTTTGCTCTAAGAGTAGAGCTTTAATCCATCGTGTCGGCTGCAGTTGCAGTTACAAATCACCATTGACGGTGTTTCTTAAAGCTTCCATTCAAGAAATGTCGCATTTGTTCAAAAGTGGTGCAAGTGTAAGGAATGCAGGATAAATTTTTCTAGGTGTTCTTAGTTCACTAAAAAGTATTTTATTTTTCTCATTGCAAAATGTAGTAAAGATTAATTAACTAATAGTTTAGCACTAAACCTTGTGGGTTTTTCTTTTTAATTAATTCAAATTACAAGCAATACGTGAAGTTTTGATATTGTTTAATCGATAATTTGTCATATTGACTTACTATTAGAAGGGTGGAAAAGTGTAATGGTGTTAAGCTGCTTCATTGAACATAATGTTGGGCTCATAAAATAATATCCGTTCATCATAGTCTATAAAAATAGTAGTACCTATATTCATGTTTATATTGTTTTTCGTAAGCGCCCAGTAAATTTTGTTTCATTTCTTAGTAATTCTAAAAACTTGAGAAATAAAATAACGAATGAACTGAAGCATCTATTCTCAGAAACCTTTTCATAAAAAAGTATTGGAGATTGATTTGCAACTCCACTGCCATTTCTTTCTACAAGAAGTCCAATTAGACTTAGATGTACGGTTTAAAAGGAAATTCGAATCACTACAATGCCAAGTCTGAACTGAAGTGGTGACAGAAGTGAACAGAATCGTTACTGCTAGGGTGCTTCTGCGTTACTGCTGCAATCATTAACTACACTGGGTGCCATAGGACACAAATTTAAACGTTAGAACTTTAGAAAATAGGAAACGGTCCTTTGTAGACTGTATGACCACCTCGAATCCTAATGCAGGTTTTGTATACAAAGAATGAGGCTGATGAGGAGTTTTGGGGGGAGCAGAACCCATCATCAACCTTCTAATGAACTAGATAGAGCATGTGGGCGGATTCGTTGTCTTAACATTTCAGAAGATTAAGTCACGTGGACTACGAATCGACTTGAGTAGATTGGTTATCGAAGCGCATACTAGTGTTTTTGATCACGCTGGATAATCACTTTAACCAATCATTAATTTGTCTCACATAAGGATTCATGCTTTTTCCCACAACCTCCGGGATAGATCTTCAAACCTAGTGACCGGGGAAAATAGTATGTAGATGTGCACACACACATACTCCGTCCTTTTCATTAGAAGCTCGATGACCCCACTCCTCTGACGTCAGGATTCCAAAATTTGAATATACACCAGCTTTCAACTGAATATCATCGACTTAATCGCTACAAGCTCTTTCGTTTACTCTTTTGAGGTTGTACCCTTCAAAAATAAGAGTGCTCTTAGCCCTCCAAATGGTTTCGACGAGATATCTCGTCCATCAAGTTCTGACCAATTTTGATACTGACGAGATATCTCGTCATCAAGATATGCCATTTTTGATGATGACGTAACCAAGATCTGACCAATTTTGATACTGATGAGATATCTCGTCATCAAGATATGCCATTTTTTGAAGATGGCGTAATCAAGATCTGGTCAACTCCTAACGAGATACCTCATCCGTCAAGATGCGGTCAGTTTTGCTGGAGACGAGATGCTTCGTTAGAACTACCATCGGGAAGGTTAATTTTCGCACACCAGAGTATGGTCCCAAAGATGCTCCCGACAGAAACAAACGGGATTACGAGCAGCGCAAACAACGACGTTTTACTACGATAACTCCAACCAACCTCCACAACAGTTCCAACCAAAAGCACATTAGAGATGCTTACACCCCTGTTCCCTGTAATCCCTCCCAGTTTCTTTAACCTTTCCCGGCTCCTAATCCCCCGGCGCAGTGTCTGACCAAGGCTATCACTATCCCCCTGACCGACGGGAGGAGGGGTATTTGTGGTCAGGGGGATTAGTAGGCCGCTGCTTTAGGCCTCGGCGTCCCATTTTTGAGCGTCTTGGCGCCCACCAGGGATCGGGAATCAATTTCGACGGGCCTTTGGAATTGCGATTGGGGATTTTTGGTGATAACAGGAAGGAGTATTGCTTTTCTAAAACGCGTTTACATGGGGTTATTTTTAGGTGTATAGCTTAGGCGGTAAGTAAGGGTGTATTGTGTTTGCAAAGAACGATATATAATCCTATATATGTGATGAAAACCCTAAATATTTCTTCAACTCTCTAAAAGGCTCACATGTATGTATCTGTTCTGTAATCTGCAGTCTTTCTTGTATGACCTCTGACAAGTTTTGACCTTCTTAACCAATAGTCATTATGCCTGCTGTGGGTTTAAAGCTGTGGTACACTACTCGGAAATCTCGTGACGGTCAATGGGTCAACGGACTTTATATGTATTGAATTTCCATGCACAAACTGATTCATGCATTCCTCTCAGAAGCCTGTGAACCAAACCTTAAATTCGCTGAATATGCACCTTTCACGCACTCTGCTTGATGTTTCACAGATAATTCTCCATCTTTTTTAACTTAATTCTGTTGGTGATTGTCTCGAAAAAGTGTCTCGTCATTAGCAAAACTGACTACAACTTGGTGAATGAGATATCTCGTCAATACAAGTAAACTGACCTTATCTTGATATCGTTATCATAAAAAAATCGGTAATATCTTGATGTCATTAGCAAAATTTTTCACATCTTGGTGGACGAGATATCTCGTCGAAACAATTTGGAATATTATTTGTTTACTCTATTAATAAATGAATACCATCAAAAACCATCGTAAATATTTAATTAAATATAATATTCTTTTTAACTTTAATAATATAATATAATTTTTTATAATATAATTTTTTAATATAATTTTTTCGACTTTAAATCTATCAGATCAAAGCATTTAAGTTCATATTATTCTAATATTTCAACTATTGAGAAGTTACTTAAGACTATCTTGCGCATTGCAAAACATGGTAAAAAGCTGTTAAAACAAGATTTGTTTTGCATTTTATATAATACCACTTAATGGACAAATGGGAGTTTTGAGAATCCAGAAAGCTGTATTTTAGAAACTATTTTTATCGACTGAAACTATATCATTCAGACGCAACTGAAGTATTTGTGTCTTTCTCATAAGCATGATTAAAAATCAGTTTTCTACAAAAATAAATTTTAAGCATTATCCACTAAAATAAGATTATTCAACTTCATTGCCCAAATTCGTTTCAATGTTGCAGCTAGTAAATTCATAATTTATAATTTATAAGATTTTTATTGTTTAAATTATATGAGAGAAGAAAAGAAAACTTAAAAACAATACACTTACAAAGAGAATATATATAAACAGACCGGCAATTGATTTCAAAACCAATTCAGACCAATGTTTCCAAGAAAAGAATTTTAACTTTTCATCCTACAAAATGTTTCAAAAATTAGTTAGTCATTATATTTCGAAGATAATGACACAATTTTTGCGAAGAATATAATTATATCTTAATTATTCTTTCCATTAATTCTATCTTCTGAAAAGTTTAATAATTCTTTTTAAAACGCGCGCGCGGGCAGCAGTTCAGTTTTAAAACCAACAAAAATCAAAGTGTTAATGAGTTCTGGTTTAAGCTATAATATCCCTGAGTGATTTATAAACTATTTGGTCATTAATAATCAAAAGCACAATTAATACCGTAGGCGTACAAGTGAAACAAAGTCAAAAACATAGTTCTGAGAAAACGAAGGGGAATATTCTTCTCCATAAGCCTTACTCACAAAATGTGATCACAGGAAATCTAACCTTCATGCAAAATACAAAATAACTTGGTCTATTTCACACATCTAAAGATCAATACATTTAGGTTTAGAAAAACTAAAAAACTTATATCTTGAAAATTTTGAATTAATGTGATTCCCGTGTAAGCCTGATATGACATATTCTGGTCATCTATACAAATAAAAATGGAGTGTTTGTATATTTTTATTTTTGACCCATTTCAAGTTATTTATCCGTTTTGGGCCCTTATAATACAAAATCTGTCTTGCACGTTTAGTGTATGTCTGTAAGTCTGCATGTGTGTGTACCAGTACTACATCCAAACGGCTGGGTATATTTTCATGAAACTTTGCATACTGTGAGTACTTACATTCATTTAGTGATTTAACTTGGTTGAGTCGGTCTGTCTGCTCGTCTTCTCGTTTTTCATCTATTTTTTTGTGGTCTGAGTGTTTGTGCAAGTGTATCAACAATAATTTGTTCAACATATGTTAATACAATGTTCTATATTTCGCAAGTTATATTTTTGTTTGCTGAATACATTATTTGAATTTTTTTGCTTACATATTTAGATAAGCTTCATGACAAAACATCAGAGTAAGTATGCTAAAATAAATCTTAATTTGGAGAAGCTGGAATGTAAACTAAGCATTGAGATTACTTGGATTGTTTTGCCAGTACTGCTGAAAAAGCAATTATTTTTCTGGAATTTAAATTCTAATACATTATTATTTTGAGCCTTATTTTTTGGTCACGAAGTATAAAAAAATTCTGAATATTTGAGACAGACGATAAAGAGAATAAAACATAAATACAGCACACAAAACCTTTTAAAATAGGATTGGTAACTAATATAGCAACTTTGTCAATTTTAGAAATTACTTTTGGTATGCGCAACTGAATCAGTTCGAAACAATCATTAATCGTTTGCTTTTTTAAATTTCTGTAATGCGTTAGCTTATATTCTAGGAATCCATTTTGTAGTGAAAAAACAGATGCATTCATTGTTTTTCGTTCGATCTATGCTTTAAGATGTATCTCTGGGTTTCCAATTCGATGTTCTTCGTTGAATACCTGTAATCAAGGTAAGTAAATACTTAATTTCTTGAAAATATTTTAATCATTGTATGATAATTTTGGGAAAGGCTTTTGTTTATAAATAACATTGTGATATATGTACATACTCTCGATTATTCTATGCAATTTGGGCAACATTGGAACGCTATAGAGACTTTTCTTTCTCTGAAAATTTAAATTCTACAAAAATTTAAAATGTTAAATTTGACATGTACTGACATGTGTGAAATTGTGTAGTTGTATTTCTGCTAGTTCAAAATGAATTTTGATTGAAATATCTACTTGTTTTATTTGCGATATCAGTGGCACGCTGTTTCATTTAATCATTATTAGAAAAATACATTATTCAATTTAACAAATATAAATAGATCGAATGGCGAATGAAAAAATATTTTCCTGGGATGATTAATAGGAGAATGAATCATCTCTCCATGACAAATACCCAAAACGATTATTCGAAAGCAGCTTTGAAGACCTGCATTCTTCGCTCGCACAATTGGCACTGTTCATCCAGCATTGTGTAAGCCACGCAGCGCGAAGACTGAGACAAAGGACAACATCCGCTGCCAAAACCTCAATATGTTTGGTATCCTGAGTGCTTTTTTCATGAGAAGACTAACGAGCTAGCCAGCTGCCATTGAGAAGGAGCTTTCTTCAAAACCGAATAACGCCTGGACAAAGAGACACCAGGGGACAAACGAACCCGATACAGTCGCCGCTTCTGGAGGGCATGTAACAAAGAATACTCAATCCCCTATTATTTTTGCCACCCCACTCCACAAAAAAACAGCAATGATCAAAAGGGGGTTAGCAAGAAGAGGGGAGGAAGAGAGACCAAACGCACGCCTCGGTGGTCAAAGAGACTCAATATTTGGAGACAGATAAGGGACTTCGACAACACCCAGTAACCCCCCGCCTACAATCCCCGGGATTGGATACACAAAGATGGTGTGAAAGTTGGCAATAGGGATTTCGGGATGATATTTTTTTCTGATTCTGCGAGGGACTGTTCTTTTCTTAAGTGCAGAAATCCCCAGCCACCCCCTCTGGGTATATAAGAACAATGTAAAGGAGGTTGGTGGAACGAAGAGGGTGGTATCAGGGAGGCTCAATGGAAAGCATACTTGCTTAAGTTAACTTCTTAAATGAGGTGGGTTTTCGACACCCTGAGGGAAAAGATATAAGCTGTTGTAGAATTGGAGAGCGTCTATCTGACAATGTTACTGGGTATCATTGTGGTTAATGTTATATCCTATAATGCCTATAGCTAACCTACATAGATCGTTCAAGGTCCATGTTACCAACTTAAAGAAATTATTAAACGTTCAGAAAAAGACGATAGTTCCCTCTCGTATACACTGACGTGTAAACCTTAAGGAACACCATTACTCTTAACCATCCAAGTGATTTCGACGAGATACCTCGTCCATCAAGATCTGACCGAGATATCTTGTCATCAAGATGTTGCCGATTTTTTTATGATGAGATCAAGATCTGGTCAGATTTTTTCAAATGACGAGATATGTCATCCATCTTCTGGTCAGCTTTTTCTAATGCCGATACCTCGTCGAAGCAACCAGCAGGAGGGTTAAAGGTTACAACCTCAAAATTAAACGAAGCAGCCTATGTCGATTGCATAACCGAGGATATTTAGTACAAAAGTTAGTGCATATTCAAATTTTGGAAACGTTAAGTCAGAGGCTCTGACAGAGGAATGGATTCTGCTACCACAAGAACTCATCCACAACCTCAATCTCTGAATTCGGATTTAGTAAAAAGCATGTATCAGTAAACGAGGTGATCACACAGCCTGCAAAAGACCGCCATCCCTCGTTTTTTAAGTTTCTAGTTCCCATCTGTCCCATGGCAGTATCAACACTTCAGTTCAAAGACAATTTTTATTGTTTGCTTCTGTTCTTTTATCGTTTTGTTTTTATTCATTGGTGCGGTTCTCGACGTACCTTTTCTATTATTTTCCCACATCCAGGTCACTTCACTCCAAAGTAGCAACTAAACATCTCACTATTCGCCAAGTTTTGCAATCCAGTGTATATGTTTAGGATTTCCAGAACTATATATTCTGCCTATAAAATTCACTACCCACATCTTTTGTATGGCTGTGATATATATTTCGAGTTTGGGAGTAACCATAAGAATATTGGAGGGGGTGCAAAAGATACAGGCTCTTCGGAGTTCGTTCCCCTGTTATAGGTCATAACATATTGTTTCGTGAAACTATAAATGGGCTATTATTGCCAGAGGATTAACCCACAGTGTCACAAAATTTCCGAGTGGTGTAGTATTTCTTTTTCAATACGACACACTGCATGCACTAAATCACATCTTTTGGTTGAAAGAATGCGGGAAAAGATCCTGTTGGTCAAGGTAAAAACTGGTTAGTAATCATTTAGCGAATACTGCATATTGAAGAACGGATGTATGGGTGTAAATCTCTCAGATGGTTAGCTGCAACCAAGTTTGGTTTGGTTTGCTGCTCATTGGATAGCGCCAGGTTGTCCTGTTTCTGGATCTTTATCCATTAAACCAACCAACCAATGTAACAAAGGGACGATGTTAATGTGGGAATTCGTTTTCTTTTTCTTTTCGTTAACAGAAAGCAGATAGAACTCAGATCGGGATAGCTTTTGCCCAAGAGTGTTTAACAGAAGCATTTTATTTAAAAATATTTGATTTATTTATATTTGTAGTACTTACTTTTAACCCCTTTAAGAGCCACGAGATTTCCGAGATTGATTTTCGCACTCAACTCGCATAATGACTAAATAACTATATCTATTGAATGAATCCTAGTAAAGATTCTATTGGTTAAGAAGGTAAAAACTGGTTAGACTCCATATTGCTTACAACTTACTCCAATTGAACTTACAACGTAGACTTTAGTTAAAGGAAGAATTCTGCAAATTTCAAATTGAGAATGTTTGAAATTTTTCAGTTTTCTTCCGGCTGTCTAAAATTCTTTTTTAGTTGCGTCACTTTTCTTGAGAAGGTGCTTTATATTATATTTTGTTTCGACAATTATTTGTAATGTTAAATTGCAAGTGACTAAAATTTGTAATTTACAGTAAAACCGTTCCAATAAATTAATATTTAAAGAAGCGAATGATAAAATTTTGAAGAATTCTCGTTTTATATGAGTTTGTTTCCAGAAAAAATTGTCCCAGAGGTAACAGGTCTCTTTCTAAAGATTTATCTCCTTCGAAAAAGATGTACGTATCTTCATCCATCATGTTCTTATGTCCAGTAAACAACACAAGCAAATGGATATCCAATGTCCAGCCTAGTAGCTCAATAAGAATGAGACAAACATCTTGAAGCGCTTGTAATATACGAGACAGAATGGTAGTCAAGGGTTTTCGTCTGATGATTACGTTACAGATAAATGAAATGTTTCCCAAGTGGCTCATATGAACTCGTTCTGCCATTTAGAGGTATTTTTTCAACGTTAAATGTAAGTTATATCATACCTAAATCTTCATTTAAACTTTAAATAATTCCTTTTCCGTTGAGCAATATATTGAAATGCCAGAAAAATTAGCACACCAGTCTAAAACTTGGTAGGCCTCCACGGGAGTGCAGAACTGCAGAAATACGAAGAAGCATGTAAACAAAATAAAGTAAATAACATCAAATTAATTTTCATCAATCCATTCATTGTCTCCCAATACCTGCAACCCACTGGAAGAGACCGAACCCCCACCACCCATCCAGAAGTCATTTTTCTGATGAATTGCATGGATAGATCTGATGGATAAATTTTCTAATATAACGAATTCACTCATTCAAAACCACGTGACTCAAATTCCAACTCGCCGGAACCGGACTACATCCTTATCTGAGTTGTCTGCAAACTAAAATAAATAAAACAATTAAACAGCAAATTAATTTCCACCAATCTATTCATTCTTTTACAATACCCGCAACCCATCGGAAGAAACCGAACCCCCTCCACGGATCCAGAAATAAATTTTCTGATGAATTAGATGGATAGAGCTGATGAATCAATTTTCTAATTTAAACGAAAAGACTCATCCAAACGCGAACTCTATATTTTTATATATACGTTTATCTGTAAACTAAAATAAATAAAAATAAAATTTAGCAAATTAATTTCCACCAATCCATTCATTCTTTCCCAATACCTGGAACCAACTGGAATAGACCGAACCCCACCACACCGATCCAGAAATCAGTTTCCTGATGGATGTTGACCATCGCGGTAACTTGCGTATTCCACACACACTTAGCACCTCCAATGTGGGGGACTTCCAAGAACGCTGTTCAGAACAGTGATTTTTTTCATCCCCTTCCCAAATGTTACCCCAGGTCGATACCACCCCCACAACGGATTCGACGAGTCACAGCGAAGGAACATCTCACGTTAGGCCTAAGAAGAAAAGGATTAGGGTTATCCACGTGAAGGGGGAACTCCCTCCCCTCTTAGACGGCGGGGGATGCGAAGAGATGCTTTGACTGATGCATCTTATCCATCTGCAAGGATGGGAGGGAGACACATGCGTGACTGGGATGGCCAAGTCGGTGTCTACAAGTAAGATATGGAAACGGCGAGGCATTGGGAGAATGGTTTGAATAAAATATTGAATTGCTTTCTTTTCGTAGGCTGGGGTTCTGTGAAAGGGGGCATCCACTTTTCAATCTCATACCTTGTGATAAGTGATCAGCTCTTTCGGTATCAATCCGAATCACTCATCGGCTAGGAGGGATTTGACACGGAGAGAAGTGTTTCGGGGATTCGGATGTGCTAAACAGAAGTGTTGCCTTTTTGACGGAGAGAAATCAACTCTGAGGAGATGGGGATCGTTTTGTTTTACGGTTGAAATCGCTGTGAATTTCGGCATTTGTTATCCTCAACTTCTAGATATCCTTTGAAACGACTCGACTTGGTCCCATAGGGGAAATATAAAAGCAGAGTGAGCAATGGTAACTTTTTATGTGCCCAGGATCATGTGAGCAAAACTAGTAGTAAACATAGAGGTGAAAAATAAGTAGACTAAACATTGCTATTGAGAGGAGCTTCAGAAAGTGGGACTAACATATCGACTAGTAGTCACGTGACAGCTCTGAAAATTGACTTGGTTTGCCAATTCGGTATCTTATCTCCTCGTTTGGTGATGTAAGATCGTATGACAAGAGAGGTGGATGAATGTGCATTTCAAGAGTGGCCACAAAAGTGGTGAAATCGTCAGTCAACTACTTTATCGCGCGGACCAATCAGATGATTTATCAATGGATGGGCGTCTTCTTTAGTACCGTGAACTGATCAGATGATGAATGTTCGTTTCCACCCAGCAGTCGAAAATAGTCGAAGGGTCACATTACTACTAGTTTTATTCACATAATCCTGAGCACATAAAAAGGTTACCATTACTCTCACTATACTTTTATATTTCTTCTATATCACTCACTAAACTTCTATCCCATCCCAACGTGAGGACGTTGGAGGCCACGTCAGATTTACCGTGCACCAGTCCCCTCGTATACGATGGTCTCTGGTCGGATCGCGTCTCGAACTTTTCCCTCCGTTTACAAATCCGTGACAACACCTACTAGACCCCAAGAATAGCTAAATACTAATCATAACTGCAATCTACTATATATAAATGTCTAACACTCTTTATAATTCTCTCTTTGTACTGTATAAATTTAATTTTATCAAGTTTTTTAATGGTTTATGTCTTTTTGACCCTTGAAGTCATTTGGATTGCCTTAGTTGGAAATTTCTAAATTATTAGTGATAATGATCACTTCCTAAACTAATGATCATGGCAATTCCTGAATTATTACTGATAATTAAAGCTTCTGTAATTCGTTGAATTCAAACCCCAATGGACTTCCAATCTCACCATCATCTATATTATTCCTATAGTATAGATCCCTTTTACGTTTCTTACACGAGAATAATCTTAACAAGTGAGGTAACAAAAGAAAGAGCATTTCCCGGAGCACTAACGAATCCGTTCTATTTCTCCAAGGTGTGCAGAGGGGGGCTAGAAACAATTCGAAATCCCCATAGGAATAACATTGAGTGTAAAACGATTAGGTCCGCAACTCAGTTTGTTTTATCAGTATTGATGGAAAACAACTTTTTCAATAAAATTGTTTTACCAGTATTACTCGGAAAACCAGTTTGTTTTACCAGTATTGATGGAAAAACAACTTTTCCAATAAAATTGTTTTACCAGTATTACTCGGAAAACCAGTTTGTTTTACCAGTATTGATGGAAAAACAACTTTTCCAATAAAATTGTTTTACCAGTATCACTCGGAAAACCAGTTTGTTTTACCAGTATTGATGGAAAAACAACTTTTCCAATAAAATTGTTTTACCGGTATTACTCGGAAAACCAGTTTGTTTTACCAGTATTGATGGAAAAACAACTTTTCCAATAAAATTGTTTTAGCAGTATTACTCGGAAAACCAGTTTGTTTTACCAGTATTGATAGAAAAACAACTTTTCCAAAAAAATTGTTTTACCAGTATTACTCGGAAAACCAGTTTGTTTTACCAGTATTGATGGAAAAACAACTTTTCCAATAAAATTGTTTTACCAGTATTGATGGAAAAACAACTTTTCCAATAAAATTGTTTTACCAGTATTACTCGGAAAACAATTTTTTTCATCATCTATATTATTTCTATAGTATAGATCCTTTTATGCCTCTAACACGCGACGAATTATTTATTTATTGAACTGGTTTTTCATTTCTTTCCATAATAATAATTTATGAATACGTGATGTGATGATATGAGGATATTAAGCGCAAATGTTCAACGCGAGATTAAGATTTCAAAAAAATATAGAGGAAATATATAACTTAAAAATTTTTGTGAATTCTAGAGAGTTAAGATAACCTTATTAGGTCTTTTTGGTGGAAGAATTACTTGCTTCACACAAATGGTTGGAACAACACTAACTCAACGCAGTGATCTCAAGGAGGAAGTGTTGTAAATAGTGATTGAATAAACTTTTTTGATATTTTGGATATAAAAAAATTCGCTTACATCTCTCACCCTTACAACGGATTGGGGGTTGGGGGTGGAATTGTTCATGCGAAAATTCTAGCACGGGCACGCTGGTAAACACATATTTCATGAAAATTTTGATTTTTAATGCATCTCATTTTTAAAAATCGTATCGGATTAGCAACAGAATCGAATTAGCAACAGCAGGGTTGTGAGTTCGAAACACGATCGAGCCAAATACCATCGTGCACACGGGGGCTGGTGCACGTTAAATCTGTCGTGGCCTCAAATGTCCTCACGTTGGCGTGGTGTGGAAGTTTGGAGAGTGGAGTGCCTAAGGTGTTGTTCTCGTCTTATGACCTTCAAAATTACGAGGCGTTGTCTTCGATTCTTTCCCTTCGCGATTGATCCCGGAAGGTCGCCAATAGCCCGTAGTGTTGCTCCAGGGCGACGTTAATTAACTACCTATCTACCGTTTTACGTTTTGCATTATTCCCAAAACATTATTCTATTCTCCTTGCTGATCATCTCATTTGGGGGTTCTTCTAAATTCATTCAGAACTGTGGGAACCTAATTTATTTGGGAATTTTATTTACAAGTATTTCCAATTGGCCAGCCCAGGGCAGCGGTAGCCCGGTTGGAAGAGTAACGGATTAGCAACTGGATAGTTCCGAGTTCGAATCCAACCAAAGACCGTAGTGTAAAAAGGGGCTGGTGCATGTGAATGTGGTGTGAAAGTTTGGAGAGTGAGGTGCCAGCTCAAGCGTGACCTCGTCATCTGACCGTAGTTCAAAACTACGTGGTGTTGTCTTCGGATATTTCCCCTTGGGTTTGATCCCAGAACGTCGTCAATAGTGCGTTGTGTTGCTCCAGTGGGAGTTAATTAAAATACCTACCTACCGATTTGCCAGCCGATCTTTCCCTTCGGGATTGATCCCAGACTATCGCCAATAGCCCATTTTATTGCTAGAGGGTGAAGTAAATTAAACTACTATCTACAGATTGGCCAACATAGTTAAGTTATGTTACCATTGCTGTCAGAACTCTTTAGAAAAGGGGTGTACTGTCGTGAAATCCTGTAGGACTTTTATTTTCATCACTTTATGTTTGCATTATTCATTTCTCTATGAAAGTCATTTCAAGTCACGCTAAATAAAGGTGGTGGTGCTTCTGGCACGATAAATGCTTCCTCTACGTATAATAAACGTGACCTCAGTTGGCTTGGTTTTCAAATGAGATTTCAGCACTTCGCCAAAGAGTTCCAAAGAATCAATTCCGAATTCAAATAAGGGGTTGTTCAATTAGTATCTCACTGGAGCAGCGCAACGGACTATTCTCGACGGTCCGGGATCAAACCCGAAGGGAAAGATCAGAAGACAGCACCTCGTAATTTTGAACCACAGTCAAATGACGAGGTGACATCTGAGCTGGCATCCCACTCTCCAAACATCTCACGTCTCCAAATGCTTTCACATGACACAAACTGGAATTACCTTAAAATGTAGTTCATCACCATTTCGGTGACATTTAGCGTTGATCAATCAACTATCAAACATCAATTCGGAATTAGTTCTTTGGAATCCGCAAAACCACTATAATCACCTATAGTTAGCTTGACAGAGAAACCTCTCATAAGATATAAATACCATTTAAAGTAGCAGAAAAAGTCCTACACCACAGAGGATACTGTCTTAAGGACAATCCCATAGAGTCTAGAGCTCTCTGAAATATTGCTTAACCTTCCAAATTGTTTCGACAAAATATCTCTTCCATCAAGATCTTCCCACTTTTGCTAATAACGAGATATCTCATCCATCAAGATCTGACCAATTTTGCTAATGACGAGGTATCTCTTCATCAAGATATTGCCAATTTTGAAGACGACGAGATCAAGATCTGGTCAGTTTGCTTTTAATAACGGTATATCTAGTCTATCAAGATCTAATGAGTTTTTCTAAGATACATCGTAGAGATAACCACCAGGAGGGTTAAGGCAGGACCTAGAAAAATACATGGAATTCATAGCCAATACGTAATACGTACAGAAAGGACGTTCTATTACAAAAACACTATCGCCATCTACATTTAGTTTTACAGAAAAGCCTTTCATGCATAACTCATAGACGTGAAATATAAGTAGATTAGGCATTACTATTGAGGTGAACTTCAAAAAGTGCGATCAACATGTTGGCTAGTAGTCACGTGACTGCTCTGTGAAAGTCTATAGAGTGGCGACAAAAGGGATGAGATCGCCAAAGTCTACTACTATTAGATGATCAATCAATGGACAAATCAGCTGATGGATCAATGGATGGGCGTCTCCAACCGTTCCGTAGACAAATCAGATGATGAATGTTAGATTCCACCCAAGAGACGAAATAGTATAAGGGTCACGTTACTACAAGTTTTGATCGCATGATCTGGTGCACATGTAAAGGTTATCATTGCTCACTCTACTTTTATACTTTCTCTATGCACAACTACAAAGTTATAAATGTATACCAAACCAGGATGAATATAAAATGTCTTTAATTCTTTAAATGAATGGCTCTGTCCCCAAACTCACTGAATTCATCGGGTCTGCAATAAAAATTCCTTTCCAAAACAGCGAACAGGCACCTTCTTGATGATATAAAATAAAAATCATATTCATAAGAGATTCGTACTGGGTGTTGTTATTAATAGACGAATAGCTTGCTATTAATATATTAGTTTTGTGTGTAGTTCTTATTTTTTTGAATAACTTTACTACCTAAGTAGAAAACGCGCAATGTTTAAGTGCTTAATCTTCTTACTAGGTACATGTTCAGACATGAATTTCAATTAACGGATTAACTTTTCGCTTTAATGCAAATACTAGTAGCCCGGTTGTTCCGTATGTTATCCTATTATCTAAGCTTTTACAAAATTGTGCATATTTCTAACGGGATTAGCATTTCTTGGAATATGTCGCTATACTGGGAGAAATGAGTAAGCAAAGTTAAAGGGAATTCGAAAGAGTTTTGGTAAGAAGTATGGCAGCTGCAATAAACTGATATGCATAAAAGATATTCAGCACTATCACTATTTCAGATGAATTACAGAAACTAAGCAACAGAAAACAGAGAAGTTGAAGACATAAAATGAGAAAGCAAAGGACTTGCTAATGAGGAAAATTTGACTGAATGTCATTGTCAACTACTTCGTTCAAGAATTCAAAAAAATTCGGATGCTCCTACAACACATTAATGTTAGCAAACAAGAAGCAGATCTAAGGCTACTCTCGTCAGAAGATATGACCCTGGGCGACTCTACTACCAGGAAAACTAAGTTAGACCTTCGGCATACACCAGCGTCCTCTGTTGAGAGTAGCTACTAACTTACAGTTATAAGCCGTAAGGCAGTTATAAGTCGTACTTCTGGATGTTCAGATGTAATTGATAACTATAAATAAATGTATTTAATTCTTCAGATGTTATGATGTTGCGTCCTCTCAGTTATGATGTATAAGCGAGAAAGCTCTTAATCTCGTCAGGTAGGTAGGTAGTTAATCAACGTCGTACTGGAGCAACGCAACGGGCCATTGGCGACGATCCGGGATCCATCTCCAAGTGAAAGATCCGAGGATAAAACCACTTAATTTTGAACCACGGTCAGATGATGATAAGCTAGTCAGGAGGAAGGACTGTTATTGAGCTGCAATGCACAAAACCATATATAACGATTGCTACTGTTTATTACTTTTTACCTACTTGTAATCACTGGGAGATATCTCATCAAAAACGCAATCATTTACAAATCAAACGCAATCATTGTATCTTAATGGACGAGATATCTCGTCATTGGAAGAAAACTGACAAGATCTTGATCTCATCCTAAAAAAATCGGCAATATATATTGTAAGATATTATTCCCTCGACCTTCGGCATAGACCAGCGTCCTCTGTTGAGAGTAGCTACTAACTTACAGTTATAAGCCGTAAGGCAGTTATAAGCCGTACTTCCGGATGTTCAGATGTAATTGATAACTATAAATAAATGTATTTAATTCTTCAGATGTTATGATGTTGCGTCCTCTCAGTTATGATGTATAGACTCACTAGACTTGATGAAGAGATATCTCTTCATTAGCAAAATTAGTCAGATCTTGATGGATGAGCTATCTCATCAAACCCACTTGAAGGATTAAGCAATAATGTAAACAACGATTTATTGACTTCGAAGTATGAACGACTCACGCAGCCTCTTTGTTATTACCACCATAGAAATAGAAATTATATCTTGGACTTAAGCTTCCCAGTTGATGGCAACAAATTCACTCATGAACAAGACACGAATCACTGTGCTTCACCGAGCACAAATAAAGCAGTTGACGGTTCATTGTGAGCATGATATATCCGGGCAAGAAGAGAGGGTAATGGAGACACACAGAGTACGGGAAGCCGATCCTGAATTCACTCGCTTTATTGAAATTTGATGACGCGAACTTTCAAAAGTCCCAGAGAGACCGTAAAAAATATATTCTATAAATATGTCATTCTAAGATCCTTTTAATAGCTGAGGGGTCCATTTTTCTGCCGGCTCTCTCTAACGACCATGGGGTTTTAGGTCTAGACACCGTTGGGGCATGCGGGGAAAGCCCTAAAAGGGAGGGGGATGGTTTGGGAAAAGGTTGAAATCGATCCCCTCCAATTTGAATTCTCGTGTTCCCTTTTTCAGAAATGGATCTTCGCTATCCTTTGGAATACTCCAAAAATATACGTGGGGTTATTCTTATATGTGCAATTGGATAAGAGGTATAGTAGAGATCTTTGTCTACTATTAAAGATAGAAGATATAGGATTAAGTTGAATATCTATTTTAAGGATGTTTTAGAGTAGTGTGCCAGCTCAGGTGTTGCTCGTCATCTGACCGTAATCAATTTTACTAATGACGAGTTATCTCGTCATCAAGATATTGCCGATATTTTTATGATGGCCAGATCAAGATCTGGTCAGTTTTCTTCTAATGACGAGATATCTCGTCATCAAGATATTGCCGATATTTTTAGGATGGCCAGATCAAGATCTGGTCAGTTTTCTTCTAATGACGAGATATCTCGTCCCTCAAGATCTGCTAATGGTTTTAGTAATGACGAGATGCTTCGTCGAAACAACCACCAGAAGGATTAGCCATCAAAATTTTCAACCTGTCACCAAATCAAAAATGCTATGTATATCTTAGTATTTTTATGTATGGTATTACGTATACAATCTGCAGACAAACGAAATCATGTGTCGTACTTTACAGCATTTTTCTATCACCTTCATCTGACAAGAAAAGAAATTTTAACTCCAAGGAACCTCGACTTTTAAGTCGATATAAATTGTTTTCTTATCCACCACAAAAAACGCTTCGAATTTCTCCGTTTCGATAGGAATTAGTCGATTCTTCAGCACAAAGGGAAAAACTAATTATTTTTTCCCTCCGCTCCTTGGGCATTATTCCAAATCCGCGATCTCTACCTCTCGCCGCAATCTCAAGACAGCGAAATCCGCCTTTTTAGTTTTTAATCGCTTCTCCGAAATCTCATTTAAGAATCACAGCATACTTCAAAAAGGCTAAAGGTCAATCACGCATTAAATTCCTATCGATTTTTTATTTCATCGTTGGAAAGGTGAGGGGAAAAAGTCTAGAAGAATATGTGCCAAACAAACTTAATTAGCAGTAAACGTATTTCCCTTAGGGAATTTTTCTCCTGATTATTTTCCCCGTAAAGACCAAGGATTCCCGGCATGCTGAAGAGATCCAAATATGTATGGATAATACATGTAAACTATAATATAGGTAGGAGACTTGTGATTCATTCAATTTTGAATGAATGTAGATATTTTGAATATAAATATACCTTTGTACTCTTAACCCTCCAAGTGGTTTTTACGAGATATATTGTGTCCATCAAGATCTGACCAATTTCACTAATGACGAGACACCTCGTCATCAAAAGATATTGACAGTTTTTGATGAGGACGAAATCAAGATCTGGTCAATTTTTTTCTTCAAGTGGCTAGATAGCTCGTCCATAAAGATCTGATCAGTTTTTTTCTTCAAGTGGAGAGATAGCTCGTCCATCAAGATCTGGTCAATTTTGCTAATGGCGTGTTATCTTGTAAAGACAGCCGTCAGGAAGGTTAAACCAAAATATTTTTCAAAATTCTATCTTCAATTCAATAAAGATTGAGGCGTATACAAAATTTTGCTTCCTATGATATGTATTTATTAGCACCATGATTTCACAATAGAAAAATATAACATTTCTATAGACTGAAGAGTGCAATTTGCAACTTTGAACTTTTCGAGATTACATTGAGACTTCCTGAAGATTTGTCACAAAACAAGGTCTTAAAATATTCCTTATTTAAATTAGAGATTACTATAAGTTTGAGTGCTTCAATATTTTCTTACAAATTAACTTACAACCATAAGGGAAATTTTATGATTCTTAACAAACAACACTGCAAAAATTATGAAATGCCCCCTTCATATATTGAATCCTTTCTACTCCTCTACTGTCTTAAAGTAATCTTTCACAGTGACATTTTTTAGAGAAAACCTCTTTTTATTGACGTCAGGCCATTTAATAATGCAAATTATTAATTTTAAATACCTTAAAAGTAACAAATAACAGATCGCATTAAATTGATCGTGTTTTATTCCAAATTATTATACATGAAATTGATTAAAAAGCACCGTTGAGTCGTGGTTGTACAAGTATCTAATTTTTTAGTCAGGAATAATGACAGTAAAAATGGTTACTTTAATTAGGATTCACCAAAGATATAATCGGAGCTAAAACTATTATTAGAAACAAATCGTACTAAAATAGAAAAAATAGGTTCACTACATCTGAGCCGATTATATTTCGAGGACATGTAAAAGAATCAGCCTCATGTAAAAATATTTAGAAAATTCTGATAAGGAAATCAATTATACTTTTTTATGACCCAAATCTGGATGTCCGAAAATTGGATAAAATCATCAATGCTAATTAAAATTTTTTCACCGAATGCATTCATATAATACCGAAACCAATTCCGCACAAAACAGAAGCATGCGTTTCTTTTATTTCAGAATCCTTATCTGTATTCACACTCTCCCAAAGAAACGAATTTCCACTGATTCCTTTGCGCTTAGCCAAGCAGAGAAATAAATGCATTTTCAATACTCCGCAATCATAAGCAAACAGAAGGGAAATGAATTTCTGGATGCAATTGAAGCTAGAACAGCAGAGGAAGAAGGAAATCTGAACACTCTAGAAGAAAACTCATTAATTAAAACACGAGTTTTTGAAAGATTTTTTTTTCCTTCCTTACTTCTCTCTCCGAGTTTAATTTTCTTTATTGGGGGACTTCTCCAACTACCAATGGACAAAATAAGTTTTATGATATTTTTTTTTATGGGTCTTTTTAATAATTCCCTCTTTCAATCGCGGTTAAAAAATGCATCCAAAAGATGCCCTAATAATTAAATATAAAACGACGGATGCTAATCATGTGGCAGCAGAGGAGACATTTTTTCCTACAAACTTTCACTTATTAAAAAATATTTTTGTGAATAAAAAACGGTATTTATTCAATATAACAGTTAACTCAATGCAGAGGATGGGGAAAAACGTATTTTCGGTCTGTGCGAATTCTTGCATGGCCTTTTGTGGAAGAGGAATTTATATTTGTGATTTCATAATTAAAAAAGTCTAGTTTTTAGATTGGTACTGTTTATTTAAGCTAGGGTTGCTTGCAGTGGAAATTTTTCATAATTCTGGGATGTATTGAATTCATAAAATAAATATTCCTTTAATTACAGGGAGATTATTTTTTTATTAAACTAATAATATTTTTTAATTAAATATTTTTCTTTAGTAAGTATAAGGCGGGTGTGTACTCTGTTTTTTGTGCCTTACACATGAAATCTTTTGTCCACAGAAAGTAATCGAACAATTAATTACGCTAATAAGGATTATTCAGGCTCTTTTTATTTTAAATTAAAATGCCAACGCAATAGGGATGCTGATTGAAATTTCATCAATCGAATTTTTGATCATCTATTAGATATTAAAGTATTAATGTAGGTAGGTATGCATTTTAATTAACGTCGAACTGGAGCAACACAACGGGCTATTGATGAAGGTCCGGATGAAACACAAAAGGGAAGATCCGAAAACACCACCACGTAATTTTCAACCACGCTCTAGAATATTAACGGTGATCCTATCTTAAAATGACCCTAAAAGCATTCACAAATAGGAGCATAGAGTGAAATTTATCAGACTGAAATTATTTTTTAAAAAGTTTTATTTTTTCCCTGTTTGCTCATTAAAAATCCATTACTTGATTGAAATAGTAATTAGTTTTTATGTGGGTTGAATAAAAGGAAGAACTTTGGAAGCATACATCTTTAAAACACTGCTTTCAAATGTAGAATGTTGAGGACAGTTGTTAAATTAAATTGTTTACCTGAAACAAAATTATTAACCCTCCCGTTGGTTGTCCAGACGAGGTATCTCGCTATTAGCAAAACTGTCCTGATCTTATTGGACGAGATATCTCGTCATTAGAAAAAACTGACCAGATCTAGATCTTGTCATATCTCGATGACGAGGTATCTTGTCGCTAGGAAATTTGGTCAAACCTTGATGGACGAGATATCTCGTCGAAACCACTTGGAGAATTAAGCATATTTGGCTTGATTATAAATGTACTATGATTGGAGAGTACGAATTGTTGCAGCGGTAAAGTATCCGCTTCATGTGAATATACCTCATAACCATTACTCTTCACTTCCTGGGCCGCGGTAGCCCAGTTGGAAGAGCAACGGATTACCAACCGGAGGGTTGCTAGTTCGAAGCTCGGTCCAGACAAAGACCGTCGTATTCACGGAGGCTGGTGCACTTTAAATCTAGTGACCTCAAAGATCTTCACGTTGACGTGATGTTGATCTTTGGAGAGTAGGATGCAAGTTGAGGTACTTCCCTCATAATCTGACCGTGATTCAAATGCACGAGGTGATGTCCTCGGATTTTTCCTATCGGAATTAATACCGGACCGTCGCCAAGAGCTCCAGTGCGACGTTGATTCAATTATCTACCTACCTACCCACGCACAGTAACAGCACGCATGATTCAATACACATTTGTTACTTGTACAATACTTGTAATACACCACGCATACTTCTACGATTTAAATGTGATCCCTAAAACGTATTCGCCAACAAAGTAAACAAAAGCCATGTCTTTCAGGATGATCTGCGATAAATTCCACACGTTTTTTCTACTTTTGTTTTTTTCGTTTTATTTCAACGTTTGAATTTTTTTCTAAAATTAAGGTCTTAATTTAGTTATCTATTCTAAAACACTATACTCATTTGATATAATAATCTATATACTATATTGATTAATTAATTTATAGCTTGTTTGTACAAGAATGGGACAATAAATTATCATTTATTAATTAATCAATTCTTTTTTACTGGGTGCCGTGATAGCCCAGTTGGGAGATAAACGGATTAGCAACCGAAGGACTGAGTTCGAAACTATGTCCAGACAAAGACAATCGTGTGCACGGGGGCAGATGCACGTTAAATTTGTCATAGCCTCAAATGTCCTCACCTTGGCGTGGTGTGGAAGTATGGAGAGTGGGGTGCCAGCTCAGGTGATGTTCTCGTCATCTGTCCGTGGTTCAAAATTACGAGGCGTTGTCCTTGGATTCTTCTCTTCGGGATTGATCCTGGACCGTCGCCAATAGCCCGTAGTGTTGCTCGAGTGCGACGTTAATTAATTACCAAACTACCCCAACCTCTTCACTTCCTATTTGGTAGTTTCAGTTCAGTCCTGTTTGTCGATACAGCGCTAAAGGATCAAATCGTTTCAAACAACGCTAGTTTTAACAAACGGGAACGTTAATTGCCTTTGTGATTTAAAATATGATGTCGCGTGAGTAATTAATTCAATACCGAAAATTCGGTACATGATGGTAAATGCCATGCCTCGATATCTGATTTGATGCGTTGCTAATCTAAAATCATTTAAACGTCCTGAACAATAATTTATCGTTCTATAGAGTAATGTATAGAACCTAGCTGTTATTTCGAACTGCCGTAGTTATTGATGTTTCTGCTTGTAAGCATCAGCTAAAACCTGATTATAGGTATCCTTAAAGTCAGGAAATCCAAGTCAGTCTTTCAACCTTAGTTTATACATTTTCCTGTTTGAAAAATACAAATAGAGAACATTTATTAATCTCAATAGCTTTTATTTCACTTAAGAGATTATTTCTTTTATTAGGCAAAAAAAATCGATTTATAGTATTTTTTAAGTAATTTTATTCTTTAGGGTCTTAAGTACTTGTGTGCCAAATTTCAAGTCGAAATACTCAAGTGGTCCATTATAGGCCATTAACAGACTCAGTGCGTAAATGTAGAATTTAAAACTTGCACTTCATAAATATTGTCAATACTATAAAGCCGATTTACAACAATGTGTCATCAAAAGATCATCGCACTGTATGACGTTGGTATAGCAGATTATCGGGAAAATACTGTAAGCACTGAATATACATCTGAGTAACTATACTGAAACTTTAACCCTCCAAGCGATTTCGACTTAATATCTCGTCCTTCAAAATCTGACCAATTTTGCTAGTGACGAAGTATCTTAATCTTCATGCGACACGCGTTCAAGTGAACTAAGTTAATTTGAATTGTGTTTCAGTTGTGTTCAGTTTAGCTCTGGTAGTGCTTGTATCGACGAGTTATCTTGTCATTAGCAAAATTGACCAGTTATTGATGGATTGATATGACCAGATCTAGATCTTGCCATAGTCAAAAATTCGGGAAAATCTTGATGACGAGGTATCTCGTCCTTAGCAAAATTGGTCAAATCTTGATGACGAGATATCTCGTCGAAACCACTTGGAGAGTTAAATAAATGTTTCTGAAATCAAGTGTGCAATCAGGGAAACCAATACGGTTTATTTGAGTAGTACCAAACCAATTGATACTAAATACATAAGGCACGCCTTTTTGAAGTGTATTTATTTACGAACATTTATTGGAATTGCAATAAATGAAAGGAACATTTGAAAGAATTGTTGCATCCCAAACTGAATTACATCGGATTTATGTTCTGTTGAATTACCTGTTCCTTATAATCCATCAATAACCTGGAAGAAAACAATGTCTCGAAACAACGAGAAACATTCAACTTCTCAGACCATTGAGAGAAAATGGTAATTCTGTTCTCGGAGGATAGGAAGGGTTGTAACAATAATCGATTGCAGCATAACTATTTGTTGCAGATCATCGATTTATCGAGAGAGGTTGTATTTATAGAAATGAACTCATAAATAATCAATTGCATCGTAAATATTTGCATCGAGCTATCAATTCATGTTATTGAAAGCAAAATAGGAAGATGTTTCTAAGATTATTCAAATTCTCTTTCAAGATAAAGCTTCAAAGAATGTTGAATGAAAGTCTTTGAGCACTGAATGCGTTCAATCTGTGGCACACTCGTTAAATCCATACAATATTTCTTTACTGTATATTGTTTATAATGGAATTAATTTTATTACTTTCTATATTGATATTTACTCTCGTAACTAAAATATATTTATAATATTTTGTATAGCTTGAAATATTAGTCAAATGGCAGGTATCACTAACAGTCCATGAACAATCCACATTACCAACTATATTGCCACTAAAATAGCTGAGCATCTTCACAGAACCACCTCCATGTTTGACAGTGGCGATATTCAATGATGGCGATATTCCCTTACATCCTTTCATCGAGTAGTCGAAGGACAAATTTCCTTCTCTTATTAACAAAAAATCCGTATTCATCTGTAAATAGGACCCTTTTCCAGTCTCCATGGGTCCAATTTTGATGTTTTCTGTCCCGCAGTAATCTCTTCTTTTTATTTACTCTCCAAGTAGTTTCGACGAGATATCTCGTCTAAGATCTGGTAGATTTTACTAATAAAGATATATCTCGTTCATCGATAACTGGTCAGTTTTGTTAAAACCGATAACTGGTCAGTTTCATTAATTACTCGTCAATACAAAACTGTCTTATTACTATTGTACAATGAGAATGGAGATCCAAGTAGGAAAAAGCAATTGCCCATTGCCCAGAACTGCTGACAGTTTGGAACAGGTGTTTGCATCAGAGGCTGGCCGTTACAGAACAATTTTCGACGCTAAAATCAACCACCAGGAAGGTTAATGGCTGTTAAGAGGTTTTTGTACTACAATTCCATTTAACCCTTGTTTTCCAATCTTCTCTTTACTGTGAACAATAACACTAGTGTACTTCAAATTGACATTTGAACATAATGCAGACACAGTTTTGAAGCAGCAACGTTTGAATGTGGCTGTCAACCGTTTCTCTTCAGCTTTTGAAGTTATTTTGAGTCTGCCAGATCAAAAACGATCTCTATTCTACCCAGTTCGACCAAAACGTTTTAGTATCTTATACACAGTACTCACTGAAACCTTTTCAAAAACGGCTATTCTGCGACGTGACATTCCAATCTTTCGAAGAGATATTATTCCGGCTCGCTTATCGACAGTTATTTCCTTATGAGCCAAATGAATCAAATTCAGCAAGTTAAAACATCGCAAAAGTTTCCAAAGCACAGAACTAAAAGAAACGTCACCGAAAAGTTAAATTCCTTGAAAACTTAAATCTTAGCTTTAACTGATCAGATGCAATATGAGATCACATGATTCACATGAAATCTTCATACTCAATTTTGCGTTGCGTTTTTTGGAAGCTGTCTACCTAGCTATATTGTAAATGTTATTAACGCTTGACTTTTAGCGAGTTACGGGCCGCGGTAGCCTGGTTGGAAGAGTAGAGGATTAGCAACCAGTGGTTTTCGAGTTTGAATCCAACCAAAAACCGTCGTGTACATGGGGGTTGGTGCACATTAAATCTGTAGTTCCATCAAATGTCCTCACGTTGGCGTGGTGTGGAAGTTTGGGGAATGGGGTGCCAGTTCAAGTGTGACCTCGTCATCTGACCGTGGTTCAAAATTACGTGGTATTATCCTCGATCTTTCCCTTCGGGTTTGATTCCGGACCGTCGCTAATAGCCTGTTATATTGCTCTAGTGCGAAATTAATTAAAATACCTATCTACCTACCCCAGTATCTTTTTTGAAATATCGCAGCAGATGCAACTTTTATATATTATTAAAACAAACAAGAAGCAATGGAGTCCACTATTTTTCCAAAACCGCTAAAATTAAAAATATGACAAACAACCCTTTTAAAAACTAGTAGATATTTATCTATAACATCCGCAATATATTCACGTTTTGGTGTTTATCTTACTTAACTAACTTCCATTGAATCAATCACAAGTGACGCAATCAGATTTCAAGAGCCCACCAAAAACTACCAAACACGTAGAAGACGACCATAAATCTTTCATTCATCGGTACTTTTTTCCCTGTTATGGACCCGAGCGAAAATATTTACTGCTACTCTCTCCACATCGGATTGAATATTTATTACTTCCTTTCCAGTTTTCCCAAACTTTAAGATGCCCGAAAGGGGGTTGAGGGAGCTTAGGGGCCAGAGCATATGTGCGAGATACTCCCTTGTCAGGAGGGAATGCTCCAGTTATGATGGATCGCACAATTAGGGAAGTTGAACCGAGATACAGTATCAAAGCGGAGAAAAGAAGGAAAATAAATAAGTGAATAAAGTGGAGCGGGCCGCTCTTGCACACCAGATGGGGCTTAGGTCTGTTCGATAACAGTGAGGTAGGCTGAAAATGATGAAGTAAAGAAACTTTGCTGGAAGAACAATAAATGCATCTACCAATTTGCTCGAGCAAGGGTTAGGAGTGATAGAACGATGCACTCGTTTTCTGGGATTATACCGAGAGGAAGCTGAAAAAAATAATGCTTTATTTAGTTCAATACAAATATTTTCTTAACCCTTTGAGGGAATCACGAGCGTTGGTTGAAATTAGACGGCCTGGTAGTGTTCTGGTTCTCTGTGCTCAGGGTTTGGACCGTGCCATGGCATTGAAGTTCGTAGTGATTAGGAATCCCTTTAAACCCTCCTGGTGGTTGTTCCCGTGAGGTATTGTGCCACTAGAAAAGTGACCAGATCTTTATCCCGTCAATAGAAGAATATCGACCAGAACTTGATCTCGTCGTCATCAAAAAACCAGCAATATGTATCTTGATGACGAGATATCTCATCATTAGCAAAATTGGTCAGATCCTGATCGACAAGATATCCCGTCAAAACCACTTGGAGGGTTAAGCCGTAGGTCCCGGTTAGATTAGCCCTCTCGTAGAAAAATTTTCAATACAGCAACAAATCAAACCAAACTTAGTTGAAAGTATCTCTCTGAGAATACATCTGTTCTGCAGTCTTCAGTCTTACACCAGACAAGGATATATCTGTTCTTCAATCTTCAGTCTTCTTCCACACATAGATATACCTGTTCTGCAGTCTTCTACCACTCAGGAATATATCCGTTCCGCAATCTACAGTCATGCTTGCTTGACTTCTAACCAGCTTTGAACTTCTTGACCAATAGAATGTTTACTAGGATTCTCTCTCTTTCAAACAGTATATGTGGTTATTTAGTCAATATACGTGTTGTATAGAAAAAGCAATTCCACGGTACTCGGAAATCCCGTGACATTCCATACTTTCGTCAAAAGCTCTCTGAGTGCCATGACGTTCCCGAGCTGTTTAGTATGGATTTCCCCGCACAACACATGAAACGACAAAATATTACCCACTCGACTTGGTTAAAAAAATCCCTGCTAAAGTCACAGTCGTCGTAGGTTCTGAGCTGTAGGGATCGCTTCCTTCTGTGTTCTCACTGTACATGACTACTTGAACATATCCTCTATATCTGGTTGGCTTGACTAACTCACCAACTTGTCCTCTATGTGGCCTTTCAAATATGACAGGAGCCGACCTTAATAGTTACACTGATTTAACTGACGGTCGCAGTGAATAACGCTACAGGTAGAGATACATAATTTAATTCTGTTTCTAGGCTATATTAGGGCCATGGTAGTCCTGTTGGAAGAGTAACGGATTAGCAACCAGAGGGTTACAAGTTCGAATCCAACCAAAGTCAGTCGTGTACATAGGGCTGGTGCATGTTAAGTCTGTCGTGGCCTCAAATGTCCTCATGTTGGCGTGGTGTGGAAGTTTGGAGAGTGGGGAGCCAGCTCAGGTGTTGCCTCGTCATCTGGTTCAAAATTAGGTGGCGTTGTCTTCGGATCTTTCCCTTCGGGTTTGATCCCGAACCCTCGCCAATAGACCGTTGTGTTGCTCCAGTGCGACGTTAATTAAAATACCTACCTACCTCTAGGCTGTATTGGGCTAGACAGAGACTTAAGGTTTAAAGTTTGAAGTCTGGGTTAGGAAAAAAGATAACTAAGAGCAATTAAGTCAAGAGGGTCAAAATGAAATTGGTGGATGAGGGCGTCATCAGGGAGGAGCCTCACCCAGTCAACACAATATGGTGTTTTCTGCGTGTGAGCGGCAGTACACCAAAACGCCAAAAACCTGATGACGCCCGAATCCACCAACACTTCCATCATTTTTTTCAAAATTTTCTTAAATTTCTTGATTTTAAAATTTCTGGATTTCTCTTTGTTTTGGTTTGTAATTTTGAATTATTTTACTATCCATGTTGTGTCTGCAGCTTTAGCGCGCATACATGGACAGTTCTGCCTTCTGCTTTCTAGATTCTGCTTGACTATTTTTTACCCCCAACTTTTTTGGCTTTTTACTTGTCTGCTTTTTGATCTTTTGGCATTTTGCTGGTCTGCATTTCTAATATTTTGACTTTTTGATCTTTTGGCATTTTGCTGGTCTGCATTTCTATTATTTTACGTTTTAATGTTTTATATATTTTGCAATTTGATTGTTTTTTATTATTATTTCCCTGTCAGAGTTAGTTGCAGCTTTTGCGCACTCCTCTGTCAGTATGTCAGCATGTTAGCATGTTTTTTTAACCTTATGAAAAGTACAACTAATAATTTAGCGCCTGCCAAGAAGGACTTCCTTTCATGTGGTAAGTCCTGTGCTCGGTACATGGGGGTTATGGGGGACCCCCATGGATCGAAATCAAGTTACCCTACTGATAACAATTTCGAATCTTCGAATAAACTTAAATTTTATAAATGTAGTGATAAACGTTGTAAAACTTGCCCTCAACTGAATAGTTCCACCATAATGGATGATTCTAGCTCCGACGACTGCTTTGCCTGCATGTAAAGTCTCAAATGTCATTTACCATTTAAAATGCAGCCTTTGTGGTATGGGTTATATAGGTCAAACCAGTAACTCCTTGAACTTACGTATTAATCTACACCGCTCTAATATTAAAAATTATAACTCCCATTCCCTTTTAACTTAGAGTTCCATCATTTCTCATTACATGGCTTTAATAATGCAATTATTACTATACTTGAAATTATAAACAATACTGAATTACGACTGGCTAAAGAAAATATTTACATCTTAAAATATAAAACACTTGCTCCTTATGGTTTAAATGATTTATTTCAAAATTCAAAAGGTTAATTTAGGTAATTGTAACACATATACTTTATTCCACACTTCAAGAATCAAAACGAATAGAGGTTGTAGGGGTAGCGGTATTAATAAAAAATTAAAAAAATGAAAGCAATAAACAATTTGCAGACATTACAAAATATCTAAAAACTGTAGAAAAAAATTTTATTGGGAGTTTTAACTTTAAACCCTTAAAAAATTTATTTTTCCTTGAATGACAAAACTTGTCTCAAATTTAAAAATTTTTTCACAACACTAGACTCTCTTAATCCTCATTTTCTACTTTTACTACATGATATTTACAAAGCTCGACTTTCTAAAATTAATATGAAAAAACTATTAATAATGATAATTTAATTTACATGAAAATAGGATTTAAACACCCAATATTTGATAAATTTAATTTCAATAAAATTATAAATAATTTAATGAATATTTTTCCTATAAAATTTCATACTATAAAAAAATGCTTTAAATATGATATACCATTGGGTAGAAAAATATTTAATTATAATCATTTTTACAATAAGGTTAATTTATATAGGGATAACTGTGAATGCTTTTGCAACGATATAAATTATAGGCCTTATTTAAATGATAGTCTAGGACATATTGCAACTGGCAATCTTGGAATTATTGATAATGAACAATTAAGGGAATTAATGTATAAAGGTACTAAATTCAGACCTATTTATAATATTAAAAAAAGTTTTATACTTAAAGGTTTCCTCGAAGACATTGATAATTTTTGTATTTCGACTTCTACTAAATTTAATACCCCAATTTACCTCTTCACAGAATGGAAATGGAAACTTTACAATGACTTTAAAATTTTTATAAATGAAAATCTCCCACTTTCTGGAAAAAACACTGCTTACTATAAAGCAATAATGCTAGCTACAAAAGACTAAAAATACAAAATAAAAGACAAAATAAATTCATAACACCGGTAGATAAAACATCAGGTATCTATGCTATTATCTGTAAAAAACTATACTTAAATTTGCTAGATACTGAGCTTAAAAATTCTGATACCTATAAGAGTTCTGCAAATCCACATATACTACTATTGTTAAAAAAAATATTAAACCCTGTATCCTTACTTTGTAAATATCTAAAAATTATCCTTAATACCATTATTGAAGAAGGTTTCACTTGGATTACTAGTGATAATAATAACGTTTTAAATTATATAAATAAAAATATTATTAATAATATACTAACCTACTACTTTAAAGACCTATTTACTAGCATACCATTGGGCAAACTTAAAGCTGTACTTAACTACTATTATCATGACTTTAAAAAATCTGATTACTATTGATTTTGAGTATTGGGAACTTTTGGTAAACTTCTGTATCTATAATAATTTTATTTTTAACAGTGAGCATTTATTTATTCAAGTTAAGGGTATACCCCAAGGTTCCAATTTTTCTTCCATTCTTGCTAATTTATTTCTTCATTATTATGAAAAAAAATTTTGCCTACAAATTAATTCTGCCTTTAGATATATTGATGATTTAATTGTTTTCAATGATACCAATTTTGCTAACCTTTGGAATTCGATTTACCCTGATGAATTATATTTATTGAAAACCAATTCACACACACACAGATAACAATAAAGCCGTCTTTCTAGACTTGAATATATACACTTTAAATAATAAAACTGATATTAATATTTATAAGAGAGATGATTTTGATTTTCCGGTTTTTAAATTAATTTATTGGAATTCTAATATTTCTAAAAAAATTTACTATAATACAATTGCTGGTCAACTGATGCGTTTCAATAAAATTTGCAACTCTAAATCTAATTTTCTTTTGCAATGTAATAATCTCATTAACACACTTAATAATAAATACCCTCACTCTTTTTATAAGATTATTTTTGAAAGATTTAAGATTACTAATATTATTTAATAGCTTATTTCGGAGTCTTTCCTGTTGACTATCAATTTTATCAATTTTATTAATTTATTAAAAAACTGGATTTGAACACTATTTTTTCGACTTCCGATTCCGATGTTCTGGTTCGGAATTCCGAGTCGGAATTTCGAGTCGGGGTTCCGTGTCGGAATTGCGGTTCCGATTTCTCATATGTTGATTTTTCGGCGTTGTGAATGGCATTTGTTGGCGGTCCTCATGTAGTTTGCGGCGGGTTGTTGTCGAGCTTAGGTCAATCTATGTGGGTAAGTTTGTTTTCTCCTTTTTAATTTTAATTTTAATTTTGTATTATACTTATCTTTGGTATGTGTCCTTGGTTGTCCCTGGTTTTGTTTTTCTAATTTTTGTTTTTCTAATTTATTTTCTTATGGTGTTTGGAGGGGTGTGTGAGCTACTTTTGGTATACTGCCGCTCACACGCAGAAAACACCATATTGTGTTGACTGGGTGAGGCTCCTCCCTGATGACGCCCTCATCCACCAACACTTCCATCATTTTTTTTCAAAATTTTCTTAAATTTCTTGATTTTAAAATTTTTGGATTTCTCTGTTTTGGTTTGTAATTTTGAATTATTTTACTTTCCATGTTGTGTCTGCAGCTTTAGCGCGCATACATGGACAGTTCGGCCTTCTGCTTTCTGGATTCTGCTTGACTATTTTTTACCCCCAACTTTATTGGCTTTTTGGCTTTTTACTTGTCTGCTTTTCGATCTTTTGGCATTTCTATTATTTTACGTTTTAATGTTTTGTATATTTTGTAACTACAAAACATTAAACTATGTATATACACTGCTGGCCACCCAAATTGCAACACCAAGAAAGACAAGAGATATCACAACAAAATTTATTTTGTAGATAACATGTTGACCAAGTATCAAATGATTAAATTTATAGACTTCTGTGAAGTGTGGTTCCTGCCAAAATCAGTAGCCAGAGTAGCCGCCATTGTTGGAGATCACCGCTGCCACACGCCTCGGCATTGATTCAAAGAGACTTTGGATGTGTTCTTGGGGTACAGCAGACCAAGCAGCTTCCACACGTTGCCAAAGTTGATCTGGTGTGGCAGCTGGGGATGTTCTGGGTCAATCGTTGAGCAACCATGGACCACATGTTTTCTATCGGCGAAAGATCCGGAGAGCGAGCTGGCCAGGGAAGCAATTCAATCTGGCGATTGACGAAGAACCCTTGGACAATGCGTGCCACGTGTGGTCGCGCATTATCCTGTTGAAATATGGCTGTGGGCAAGCCCTGAAGGTAAGGAAGGACAACTGGCTCCAACACCTCGGAGATGTAGCGCTGGCTGTTTAAAGTACCGGCAATGCGTACTAGAGGAGTGCGAGAGTGATATCCAATACCGCCCCATACCATAATACCCGGTGCGGGACCAGTGTGGCGGTGCATAACGCAGCTGTTCAGCATCCTCTCTCCACGGTGTCTCCAGACTCGAATCCGACCATCGTGGTGTTGCAGACAGAAGCGTGACTCGTCAGTAAAGACAATTTCATTCCATTCTGCCGTCCACATCCTTCTTTCATCGCACCATTGGCGGCGGAAACGTCTGTGGTTCTGCGTCAAGGGTAGACGAAGCAATGGACGTCTTGCGTACAGACCACTCTGCTGTAAACGGCGTCGAATGGTACGCGCAGACAGTGGATGATGCGGTACAGACTGAATGTGCTGTGCTATGGTTCGTGATGTGGCTGAGCGATCCGTCACTGCCATACGCACAATATGCCTGTCATCACGTGAAGTGGTGCACTGAGGTGGATGCGATCGAACACGTCGGTCCGTCGTACCCTCCTGCATCCAACGATCACATATCCGCATTACAGTTGTTTGGTTTCGTCCAACACGACTACCGATTTCCCTGAAAGATAATCCACAATCTCGGTAGGCCACTATCCTTCCTATGTCGAACTCGGATACTTGATCAAAAGATGATCGCTGTTTTCTACGAGGCATAATTGATCGTTTTTTTTGAAAAAACCACAAGAAAAACACAATTGCCGTACTTGAAATCGTCGAAATCTCCAAGCCTTAAATAGCGCTTTGAAATGGCGCCACAGGCGCGCGTGATGTGCGTCTGCGCTAAAATTCTAATCATTTGCATATCTCACCTTCGCTAATGCATGTTGTAAATTTCATATTATTTGCATGCTTCCTTCAGGGTGTTGCATTTACGGTGGCCAGCAGTGTATATATGATCTCTGGAAATTCTCTCCTTTTAAAATTATGTCTTATTTTCATATTTTAAAGTCTACGTTTTCAGAATTTCTTAAAGTAGCCGTGAAGCATTTGACAATTCCAACGCACTGCGTTAATCCATCACCACGTATTTATGGGCGTTTTGATGTGTTGGCTGCTTTTAGTTTCCCGTTCTCTAATCTCGCGAGATATGAGAAAAATATGATGGATGTTTGACATTAAAAAACGATGACTACAGACATTTCAAAGGTTCTTTCACGAAAGACATTTTCAGAACCAACGCTCTCCGTCGTGTAGCCCATTACAAAAGCATAGGAAATCGATGGCTGCAGACGACGTTTAGTCTGGGGCTTGTTGGAATATTTTGCGTTTTAATATTTCGTGATGCCTATTAGCAAACTTCTTATCGAAAATGATTTTTAGCTTGTCAATTATAGATCCGAAAATCAATTTCTGACAGTATTTGTTCAGATAAGGACTGTGTATTTAAATGAATCATAGGTAGTCGTTGGTCACTTAACATTTGACAGAGTATAGACAGTGTTATAAGGCTCAACAATAATTACATACATACATGATTCACCCCCTCCGACTCACGACATTCGAGTTGTTGGTGGCGCACGTTCGATTCCTGTCAGATGCATTCCTCCCTGGGCGTATTTCTCTTCTCTGTGTCAGTAAAACTTTCATAGTGTATGTCTATTGATATTGCTTATCTTGTGTCTGGCGCAGCATGGTCAAATATGGATCTTGCGCTATAAAACCCCAAAACTAACCAACCCAACTTACGACAAGAGGAAGGCGGAGAAAAGATGCAGCACAATAAAGGGAACCAGTAGGCCCTGGTCCAGCTTAAGCCTTCTGGTGGTTGTCTTGACGAGGCATCTCGTCATTAGAAAAACTGACCAGATCTTGATGGACTAGATATCTTATCAATAGAAAAAACTGACCAGATCTTTATCTCGTCATCTTCAAAAATTCTGTAATATCCTTATGGCCAGATATCTCGTTATTAAAAAATTGGTCAGATCTTGATGGACGAGATATCTCGTCGAAACCACTGGAGGATTAATTTGAGCTGAAGAAAGAACTTAATTCAAGAAAAATAGACCAGACAGCTTGTCAAATTGACATAGGCATCACTTTGCACTGGATTCCTGCGCAATGCGAAGTGTATGGCAATGAAATGGCCGATACGTTGACTAAATTGTCAACCACAATGGCCCAGTTCCTTTGTTAGCAACTACCTTCTCTAGGTGTCTGGGTAGCGTCAGGAGAAAGGTTAGATCACTTTGGTATGGAGGAACACTGGAATGAATCGCCATCTTTTTCAATTCCAGAAAGAGCCTAATGACCTCCAATACTTCAAAAAACCACTTAGAGCAGTTGCCAATTTTTCTGCTAAAGACAGAATATGCCACATTGTAACTCTTGAATCGTTTTCACCTGGCTGACTCCAAATGCCTTATTTCCCTTGATGAGGAAGAAACTTTGAATCGTATATTGTTCAACTGTACCTGAGAGAACATTTTTAGAATTCTCTTAAATAAAAGAAAATTTGTGATTCCTCTTCTATTCTTATTGCTTTTTGTAATGTTCGTTTTATGTATATTGTTTCGCTGGTTTACACAAGACATCGTGAAATCAGTGTTAATGCGTTTGACTCGTGTATCAAGATGTGAATGCAATGTGTAAGAAAATAGAAATCAGACCTACCTTAAAATATAGCAGAGGTCACCGAACACGACAGGCAAATTTGAATGGCAGCGGGTATTTAAAGGGGAAGAGAGATATTGCATGATAGTACTTTTATACTTGATGGTGGTGTCCTGTAATTCTGAAAAAAAAATTACTATGGTTGCTTTATGATATTGCATAAAGAATTTGGATTTCTGCTAACGTCTGTTAGTCATTCGATTTTGTTTGAAGGTGATGGTTTAGTAAAGTGGTATTTTCTAGGCAATTTACACTCTCCAAGATCTCCACATGGATTAGGGCAGCGATAGCCCGATTGGAAGAGCAACGGATTAGCAACCGTATGGTTGCGAATTCGAAACTCGATTCAGCCAAAGACCGTACGCTGGTAAAATCTGTCGTGGCTTCAATTGTCCTCACGTTGGCGTGTTGTGCGAGTTTGGAGAGGGGGTGCCAGGTCAGATGTCGTTCTCGTCATCTGGCAGTGGCTCAAAATTACGAGACGTTGTCATTGTATCTTTCTCTTCGGAATTGATCGCGGACCTTTGCAAATAGCCCGTTGTGTTGCTCCAGTGCTACAATTAGCTACTTACCTCCATATGGATTACACAAAGCATTACGCATATCCATGTCCAAACCGAGACTCAAACCGAGGTGCTGTTGAAGGGAGGGGCCCGCCTTGGCGCAGGGGGTTTGCACTCTACTCTAACAAACTACGAATTAAAGAGGCACATGTTCAATTCCTTCGTGAGTGTATTTCTCTCGTCTGTATCATTAAAACTTTTCTTGTGTGTCATTGTCTATTTACTGGGCGTTGTATGGAGCAGCTTGGCCAGATATGGCCCTGCGTCATAAAACCCCAAAACAGCCAACCAACATCTGTTGAAGAAATGTGCAGAGTGTAAGACAATATTTTTTTATAGTAATGAATACTTATTTGTGTTAAGCATAATTTTATTAGGTTGGCATACTAAGTAAATAAAATGTTGTCCCTGTTTTGGCCTTATACTTGAAGCATCACCATTTTTAATTAGATGTTAATATATTAAGCACATTCTGAAACCCCGCTTTAAAAACTTATGTTTTTATGCTTCGTTGCAACATCGATTTTCCTCATTATAACTGCTTACAGTATTTTTAAATAAACGCATTTTTTACAAGTTGAAAATCGAAACCTCTAATGCCTTCAAAGGATGCTAAACCAACAAAAAGTGAAATAAGCAAAACCAAACAAAATCCGAATGCTTTTTCAATAAATGAATAAACAAAATACCGCAGCGAAATAAAACACGAAATTCTTTCATAACCACGAAGAAAAAACTAAAGCAAATAAAAATTTATTCAAAACAGTCCGCAAAATATTTTCCTTTCTCTTAATTACATTAATCTATCATTAATTTCCCTTTCATTATTCAACTCATAAAGATACCTTACTCCTCGCAAACGTAAGATCTAAACTTTCTTTCAATCCAAAAAAGAAGACAAAACGTCCAGATTTAAGAACGCTTGCCTCATTTTCATCTTGCACATTTAAAAAAGACAGACGGCGGTGGCAAAAAAGCATAATTTATTGCTTCGATAAATTCAGTGCGAACTTTCGTAAGAGCCCTGGTCCGACATGTGTATAAAAAAGACTCCTCAGTGATGATGCGAAAATTCACACCCTTTTAAGTTTTAAAATCCTCTTCTCGTGATCCTAATTTGCATTTTTGATTAATTGCTATTCCGTCTGTTCGAGACGGGACCGTTGAAACCTGCCTTGGCTCTTGAAGGGAAAACTGATAAATCGATGGAGTAAAACTTATTTTTCTTCGAATTTAGATTTTTTATGAAGAGAAAAGAAGACAGTCGCAGTTACTTCTAATAGACACCTTTTCTCCATTTGAGAGCCTTTTTAGGAATAGTAACTTTTTAATATGTCTCTGTCACGTCATTGAATTTGTAATTAATGAAAATTAGAGTACGCTATTTTGTGTAAGGGTCATTTTTGCTGCCTTGCAGAATGCAGACGAATTTCGTCGAGAAAGCTTTATTCTAATGCTATTCTACCAATAGTTTGTGGCATTATCTGTTCATGGGATTCTATTACACTTCTGAGAGACACGGCACCATCTAAAAAGCAAGGGAACTAAGTATTTTTGTTAGTTTTAATAAACTTTGTATAATATGGGTAGAGAAACAAGTCATTGTTACAAATTACTAATAGATTAGATTTATGATCAGTCTATACTAAGTCAAAATCTAGGCAGATCTGTTTCGCCCTAGGCCTATCTGAACCTACCCTTTACCTAAACGTAAATCTCTGAGTCTCCTTTGCATAAATTGCATATGAATAAATTGTATATAATTGTCAGAACTTGGTTATCCGAACTCCTATTAACCGAGTGTCTGCGTTATCCGAGCCGAATTTTATGCTTAGTTTTAAATCTTACTGGTGGTTGTCTCGACGAGGTATCTCGTCATTAGCAAAACTGACCAGATCCTAATGGAACTAGCCATTAGAGACCTAACCACTAGAGAAAAACTGACCAGATTTTGAACTCGTCCTAATAGAAAAAATCGACAATAGCTTGACGACGAAATATCTAGTCGAAACGAAGGGTTAAACTTTAAATACAGCTTTGAGCTGCACACTTTGTCGAAAACAGTGAGGAAGTGCTGCTAAACAGATCGTTAAGGTTTTTTCAAGAGAGTTTGAAAGGAACATAGTTCTCGTCTAAGTTCATTGTAAAATTATCACAATAAATAAAAATTTTGACACAAATCCGAATGGATTATTTTTAATCCAAGTTTCATGAATCTTTCAGTAGTAACATACATACAGCACAGAATTTTTTTTACATTTTTCTAGACTGTTTTGTGTTACTACGTTCATATTATCTGAGTTTCTGATTATCCGAGTTGTTGACCTTGGTCCATAGATTACATCGGTCCATAGATTACATCGGTCCTCGGATTACCTCGGATAATCAAGATTCTACTGTATTTAAATTATTTGCATTTTAACTCAGTGTTTTATAATTTCTTAAGATTTTCACTTTAAAAATTGGGCCCATGAGCTCATAACAAGCTCATAACAATACTTGTCTATAATATGTCTTATTCTTCAGTGAAGCACAGTTGAAACTATTTGAATCCGAATATTTCTACTGTTCGTGCATTTCTTATTACATCACGGGAAATGAGATCAAACGAAAAAGCTTAAACCTCCAAGTGGTTTTTACAAAATATCTCGTCCATCAATATCTGAGGAATAATGCTAATGACGAGACATCTTGTCATCCAGATATTGCTGATCCTTACATGACAAGATCAAGATCTGGTCAGTTTTCTTCAGATAACGAGATATCTGAAGAAAGACTTTGTCGAGACAACCACTAGGAGGGTTAAATTTCTTGCCCATTCCAAAATTAAATTCACAAATTACATCAGGAAATTCACTTTGCACAGCATTATTCAGGCAGAAATTCGCAATTCCCTTTGAAAGACAATCACTCCATTCAATTTAGGTTGAAAAATAACCAATTTCAATAACTGTAACAGCAATAAGGAATGCGTAATGAAACTGATTGCACGTAATTCCACATTCCACCTCCTCGGGTCATTACTCCATGACCACTCTCCGAAATTACCTTCAACATCAAACAGATAATCATCTCTTCAATTTAAAAAGTCCTCTCTAATAATTACTCTTTCTTAAACCTCCCCTCCCTTCTTTTCGATTAACCACAATCCCCTTCAACCTTTCCTTGAGCCAATCAAGTGAGATAAAGCGGGATCGTCCAAAGTGAGGGAGGGGTGGAAAGATGCTTAGATCGCTTTCGAACTTTATAGTTATATAGCCCATAAACACAGGAGGGATGGTCAAATAATCGGTCATACATTCCGGCCAATATCCATCATTGCTGAAGACAAAACACAAACAAAAGCAGCACTGGTGAAGAATGGAACGGTGAAGACCAATGATTGTTCAAAGTTTTGGAGGGATTAGGGGGTCCTCCCCCACCTCGGATCGTTTATATCCAGGGATCTGGCAATGACATTTAACAATCGTTTTCGGGGGGAGAGCGACACGCACTCGGGTGGGGTCTTACGGCGGTTATTTTTCTTTCTTTGCATTAGAACTTTGAGCTTAAGTGCGTAGTGTTTATAAAACGGAAGTAAAGAACCATACGTCTTTTTTTGATAAATCGGGGTTTTTGAAGAGCGGTCTTTTGTTGTGTTTGAGCAGATAGATACAATGGGAAGGTTTTGGTCGAATTCCATACAACTTTGAGCCTATAATACACGCTAAACCTAACCTAGAGCTCAAAAGTGGCGCTTTTAGTTTAAAATAATTCATTTTTAAGGAGGTTATGTACCCGTTATTAACTAGCAACCGGAGGGTTGAGAGTTCGAAGCTAGATCCAACCAAACAATGTCGTGTACATGAGGCTTGGTGCAATCTGTCGTGGTCTCAAATGTCCACACGTTGGTGTGATGTGGAAGTTTGGAAAGTGGGGTGCCAATTCAGGTGTAGAATTCGTCATCTGACCGTGGTTCAAAATGAGGAGGTGTTGTCCTCGAATCCTACTCTACGGGATTGATCCCAGATTGTCGCCAATAGCCCGTTGTGTTGCTCGAGGGTGACGTAAGTTCAACTACCTACCTATCTACCTTAATTGCTTTGAGGATTTGATTTGAAATTGCATGTGAGTTGACTAAAGAAAACTTTTAATTGAATTTTGCCGATTTCGTAAGATTTAATGTTACATTCTTGCCAGTACTATATGCAAATATGGATTGTTGTTTTTATATCTGCCACAAACTAGTTTTCTGTAAAAATAAAAACTTATATAGATTGGCGATATTAGCGATTAAAATAGTCTTATATACGCAACACGCGGTGCATTTAAGATCGTGGAACTACATTGCTAAGAACAAAGCTCCTCAAAAACAATATCCAAAAAATCTAACACAATCAAATCATAACACGTTTCAAACACCGCCTTCTTTTCTCGAGGCAAGATCAATGAAACAAAAGCTACCAAATTTATCGAGACACTTCAAACGAACCGAAACACGAAAAAACAGCCAAACCTCCACAAACCGATTCCGACTGCATACTAATAGGCGAGGATAATTCCGAGCCGAAACCTCGCATCAAATTCTCTTCCACGCTATAAAACAAAAGCACCAGTTCATTTGTTCCATAGCCGTCATAAAAATTCCCTCGAAAACTCGCCAATGATAACAATCATGAAAAGAAGCACAGTGCAGTCTAATGAGCGAATGGCGTGTTTTTCGAACATCGTTTCGGCACACAAGCTGTCAGAACCTGTTCCAATTATCATAAAACTTGTGTAAATAGAACTCTTGGCCGTGCTCCGGTTGTATTGTTCGTCGAACAGTTTTCCCCGCGTCGTTATCACCTCGGTGTTAAACGGTTCATCTGTTTTAACACGAATGGAATATTTTTTCGGCGTTACCGCTTCCAATTATTGTTATTATTGAGACGTTCGTTACGCGAAGCTTTCCAGGAATATTCGAGTAAATGTAGTGAAGATTGAATAATTTTTTAAGATGCGTGATTTTCCAAATGGGGAGTCGTTCAGGATCGTACTTGAGATTCATTCTTCGTTACAGCTCCTTAGGTTCCTTTCCAGTATTACTTAACCCTCCAAGTGGTTTCGACGAGATATATCGTCCATCAAGATCTGACCAATTTTGCTAATGACGAAATACCTCGTCATCAAAATATTGCCGACTTTTGATGGTGACGAGATCAAGATCTACTAATGATCAAGTCAATTTTCTACTAATGATCGTGATCTTGTTTTCGTCTGATGGCGAGATATCTCGTCGAGACAACCATTAGGAGGGTTAAACCAATAATATTAAAAATGAAAGAACTGTAGATTTTTTTAAAAGTACTTTTAATAGAAAACTATTGAGAAAACTAGACTGCAGATCAGTTTGCCAAGAAGTTACGTTATGGACATAACAAATTCAGTCAGTTTTTATAAATAATCTGAAATAAAAATATGTGTAGATTCTTGCGAGCATATATTCTCTTTGGCAATAGAAGAACACGAAGGCGTGTAAAGTTTAATAATTTTTATGAAAATATTTAATTAATAGAGATATTAATTCAAATATTAATTAATATCCCAATAGAAAATTCCATGGAAAAAACGCGTTTCGTACCGACATTTTTGTGGAACGTCTGTTGATTATCTGTTTTTATCTTCATTTTGTTGCCGTCATGTTGCCGTGGTATTGAAGTTTGAAGAGTGGAGTGCCAGTTCAGATGTTGGTCTCATCATCTGACCGTGGTTCAAAATGATGAGGTGATGTCCTCGGATATTTCCCTATTTGATTGATCCCGGACCGTCACCAATAGCCCATTGTGTTTCTCCAGTGCGACTTAAATTCATCTACCTATCTCCTATTTTTTGTCACAGAGCCTCAGATTTACAAACAAATGGGCAAATAAACAGACATATAGACGGGTATTTAGATAAGCAGATAAATAGTCAGATATGCAGACTAGTAAACAGTCAGACAACAAAAAGACTATTCGACTCATAGATGAATAGAAAGATAGATAGACAGCGGATAAACGGGTATATAAACAGAAAAACAGATAGATGAATTGGTAGACAGATAGATGAATTGGTAGACAGATAGATGAATTGGTATACAAACAGATAGATGAATTGGGAGACAAACAGATAGATGAATTGGGAAAGAGGTAGATGGGCAGATAAATAGTTAGACAGATAGACAAACAAATAGTGAGGTGGATAGACGAATGGACATATAGACAATTAGACACATAAATAAATAAACAGACAGCGATATTAACAGGCAAACAGATAGTCGGACGATAGACAAACAAACAGATCGATAGATTAATAATATAAATATAAACAGATATGCATCCAGATGAACAATGCGATAGATCGATGGATGGATAAATAGACGGATTGGTAGACAGAAAACAGATGAACAGGTAGATAGACAGGCAGACAAACAAATGGAGAGATAGATCCGCAGAGAAGTATTACACAGATAGACAAATAAACAGTCAGATAGATAGATGGGCAGATAGACGATTATATACATAGATATAAACAGATTGACTGGTAGATAAACAGATAGACAGACTTATTGATACGCACATAAGCGGATAGACAGACAAATGGATCGATAGATAGGCATCTAAATGGTTAGTTAGACAGATTGGTAACCAGGTATACAGTGAGATAGATAGACAGATAGATAGAAAGATTAACGGATACAGATAATAGATAGACAGATAGAAAGATTAACGGATACAGATAATAGATAGATAGATAGGCAGATGAATAGTTACTTAGGCAGATAAGTAAACAGTCAGATGGATAGACGGATGGATAGATAGACGATTAAACCCATAGATAAATGAACCGAAATATCGAGAGAGATAATGACAGCTAGACACTATATGAAAACACTACCATGAAATTCCCGAAATTTCTCGATCACCCTCCTCTTAATTAGTTCCAAAATTAACAGCACCTTAATTCCAGAGGTACGTTATCCCCGCTGCAGCCGAGAGTACCCATCCTCCAAAACCCAGTATTCAGTATCAGGCAACATTACCCCCTTTCCCATCACGGTGCCCAGCATTCAGTCACCCAATCTCGCGATGGTCTCGTCATTCCTCGCAGGCAACGGGAATTTCCGTCGGCTATTCCCAAGACTACGTAAACAAAGGGATCCCCTCTTCCCCGGCTCCCATTCATGTTTATGCAGATGGGTAATTAAAGAGGATTTCTCATTAGGTCGAAACGGTAGTATCCACTTTTCGTATGGAGGAGATGAACTCGGTGTCCCAGGCCTTCTGAAATGAGTTCTTGTTGGAGATCGAAGGCTGATATGACATTGGAGGTGGAGTGGGAAAATAAAAGTACCTGCTTATCACAACAGGGGAAGTTTAACTGTTTGGAGTATCGATATTCCGCATATCTCATTCCAAGATATGTATATAGAGTTACTGGTCAAAACGAGCCGTTGAATTCTTTAGAGAAAGTATTGGTTTCTAAGAAAATTATTCGAACAGAAATACTGGGCCGCGGTAGCCCGGTTGGAATAGAACCGAATTAGCAACCGGAGAGTTGCGGGTTCGAATCCAAACAAAGACCGTCGTTTACAAGGGGCTGGTTAAATCTGTCGTGACCTCTAATGTCCTCACTTTGGCGTGGTGTGGAAGTTAGGAGAGGGCTGCTAGCTCATGTGTGACCTCGTCATCTGACCGTGGTTCAAAATTACGTGGTGTTGTCTTTGAATCTATCCCTTCGGGTTTGATCCCGGATCGTCACCAATAGCCCATTGTGTTGCTCCAGTGCTACGTTAGTTAAAATACCTACCCACCGAAAGAAAATACTAAACATGACAATCTCTATAGTATGTTTTACTAACGCACATGGCACAAAAATACCGTTACTTCATTATGGTCGGTTGTTTTGTGGTGCAAGGGCCATATTTGACCATGCTGCACCAGACACAAGACATACAATATCAAGTAATATATATACATACAATGAAAATTTTATTAACGCAGAAGAGAGAAATACACCCAGGGAGGAATGCACCTGACAGGAATCGAATCTGTGCCGCCTATATCTCGAAGGTTGCTAGCGCAGTGGACATACCCACTGCGACGACCCCTTTTGCCGGTGGCTGGTGACGGTCTTTGGTTAGATCGAGTCTCGAACTTGTAAATCCAGGTTACTAATCCACGAATCTACAACTGGGCTACCATGGCCTCAAGAGTAGCTGAATACTAATCAGAACTGCAATTTATTATGTATATAAATGTTGAGTATTATATAAAATTTTGTCTCTATACTGCATAAGTTTAGTTTTTATCAAATGTTGGAATGGTCTGTCCTTTTTGAGCACTTGAAGTCATTATGATCGCCTTGGAAATTCCTAAAATATTCGAATTATTAAAATATTCGAACGAGTTTCGAACTCACGGCTCCCCTGTTGCTAATCCGTTTCCCTTCTGTCTGGGCTATCATGGCCCTGTAATACGAGACACGGCATTTCAAATATGAAATGCAACAGATTGCAATGCTGAATATGTAGTTTTGTTTGGAGTATTCAATTTCATGCATTGAATAAACTAAGTACGAAGAAGTTTTGATCTGGGTATATTTTGAAATTTTGAATTCCTATGAAATCTAAGGAGAGAGAGGGGAGGGAGAGGAGAGGGAGAGAGAAATGTGCTGGATATGCTTACATATTCCGTGCATCTTGTATTCGAAAGAAAGTTAGATACAAATAAGGTAATACAAACATAAATTTAAGTCTCTAATTTATTTAATTTAATCATCACAAGAATTTATTTCGTGTGCACCAAAGCCCACCAGAGATATTTAATCTAATTTTAAATATTATAAATTCGATGATATTTTCTAGCATTCAAATACCGACGTCTAGACACTGTCTAGACAAAAATTAGAAGAGCAAAGTTTAAATAGCAGTTTTCCAAAGTTCTTTGTTCAATTTCCAATAAAAGCGATATGGAAATTGCTGCAAAACTTTAATTAGTGTTAGAATACACGTTTTCAATCATAAAGAATTAGATAATTCTTTGTTACATATTTTGTTTTCACAAATGAAAAAACATTTTCTCATTCATCAAAGTGATTCTAGGGTTTTGGAAGATTAATTACTTAAAAAATTGAAGAGGAAGGTTTATATCGTCGATAAAATAATCGCTTCTTTTTAAACCTATCGATAAGTATAAAAATGAAATATATAGTTATAATTAAAAACAAAACTGTTTTTTATTATACTAGCCTGACTTAAATAAATATACTAAAGCACGTAGTATCGTCAAAATTTCTATTTACTGTTATATCGCCCTTATGCACAGAAGGATATTTTCTTTTCTTTATGTTTAAAGTTGTAAATTTAAGATGCCTGGTAAAAGTTTATCTTGTTTGAAATACATACATTATCGGTGTTAATAGTTAAGTTACCTTGTTTATGTTCAATGCATTAAATTACGTTACAACCTTTAAAAACTAGAACCATAGTTCAAAACGTTAGACTATTTAACCCTCCAGGTGTTCTCGACGAAGTATCTCGTCAATTTCAAAACTGACCAGATCTTGGACGAGATACCTCATCATTAGAAGAAAACACGATCATTATAAACTGATCTCCTCATCATCAAAAAAATCGGCATTATCTTGATGACGAGATATCTCGTTATTTGCAAAATTGGTCAGATTTTGATGAACGAGATATCTCGTCAAAGCCACTTGGAGGGTTAAACTGAAGAGATTATAACTAAAACTGTGGATTTTGTTTCAAATATAAATTCTATGTGATATATGACTTAAAACATTTCGTTTTAATATTTCAATGTATTAAGACAAATTTAACCAAATATTACGAGAAAATGCATTGTTATTTTCTCCGTTATAAATATTATACATACAAATACAAATATTAAAGATTTTTATTTAGATTGTAATAAGTGGAGAAAAATTTTATTTTAAATATCAATACATATTTACAGTTCACACCTCCTGGTAGTTGTCTCAACGGAGGTATCTCTTCATTAGCAAAACTGACCAGATCTTTATGGACGAGATATCTCGTCCAAAAAAGAAAACTGACCAGGTTTTGATCTTGTCATCATCAAACTATCGGCAATATATTGATGATGCGATGTCTCATCATTAGCAAAATTAGCCAGATTTTCATGAACCAGATATCTCGTGGAAACTACTTGAAGGGTTAATTCAATTCTAAAAATACTCATACTACACTGCTGGCCACCCAAATTGCAACACCAAGAAAGACAAGAGATATCACAACAAAATTTATTTTGTAGATAACATGTTGACCAAGTATCAAATGATTAAATTTATAGACTTCTGTGAAGTGTGGTTCCTGCCAAAATCAGTAGCCAGAGTAGCCGCCATTGTTGGAGATCACCGCTGCCACACGCCTCGGCATTGATTCAAAGAGACTTTGGATGTGTTCTTGGGGTACAGCAGACCAAGCAGCTTCCACACGTTGCCAAAGTTGATTTGGTGTGGCAGCTGGGGATGTATTCTGGGTCAATCGTTGAGCAACCATGGACCACATGTTTTCTATCGGCGAAAGATCCGGAGAGCGAGCTGGCCAGGGAAGCAATTCAATCTGGCGATTGACGAAGAACCCTTGGACAATGCGTGCCACGTGTGGTCGCGCATTATCCTGTTGAAATATGGCTGTGGGCAAGCCCTGAAGGTAAGGAAGGACAACTGGCTCCAACACCTCGGAGATGTAGCGCTGGCTGTTTAAAGTACCGGCAATGCATACTAGAGGAGTGCGAGAGTGATATCCAATACCGCCCCATACCATAATACCCGGTGCAGGACCAGTGTGGCGGTGCATAACGCAGCTGTTCAGCATCCTCTCTCCACGGTGTCTCCAGACTCGAATCCGACCATCGTGGTGTTGCAGACAGAAGCGTGACTCGTCAGTAAAGACAATTTCATTCCATTCTGCCGTCCACATCCTTCTTTCATCGCACCATTGGCGGCGGAAACGTCTGTGGTTCTGCGTCAAGGGTAGACGAAGCAATGGACGTCTTGCGGACAGACCACTCTGCTGTAAACGGCGTCGAATGGTACGCGCAGACACTGGATGATGCGGTACAGACTGAATGTGCTGTGCTATGGTTCGTGATGTGGCTGAGCGATCCGTCACTGTCATACGCACAATATGCCTGTCATCACGTGAAGTGGTGCACTGAGGTGGATGCGATCGAACACGTCGTTCCGTCGTACCCTCCTGCATCCAACGATCACATATCCGCATTACAGTTGTTTGGTTTCGTCCAACACGACTACCGATTTCCCTGAAAGATAATCCACAATCTCGGTAAGCCACTATCCTTCCTCTGTCGAACTCGGATACTTGATCAAAAGATGATCGCTGTTTTCTACGAGGCATAATTGATCGTTTTTTTGAAAAAACCACAAGAAAAACACAATTGCCGTACTTGAAATCGTCGAAATCTCCAAGCCTTAAATAGCGCTTTGAAGTGGCGCCACAGGCGCGCGTGATGTGCGTCTGCGCTGAAATTCTAATCATTTGCATAGCTCACCTCCGCTAATGCATGTTGTAAATTTCATATTATTTGCATGCTTCCTTCAGGGTGTTGCATTTACGGTGGCCAGCAGTGTAGTTTAATATGTTGCAAAAAATTATTATAGAGGGACAAACTAAACGAATAAAAGATATATCTAGCTGTACTAGTGTAACTATGGTGTAATAATGCAGCACAGTTATATGTATTAGCACCCAAATTAATTCTGATTCTAGTTCTTGATTAAAACCTTTGTTCAAGCTCTGATACCGTTCATAATTTTCAATTTCACTCAACTGAGATAATCAACGTACGATACATTAGCGTTCATCCTCTCTATTCTGAGGAATTATCGAATTATCTAAATTTTTCGTCTGCTTAAAATAATGGCTTCGCAACCGAAGATAGATCGCTATGGCTACACCTCTATGGCTCCGCATAATACCCTTTTAAAGGCTTAGCAGCGTTTTCGATAACAAAATAAAGTCGCGCTTTAATCCACTGCTGTATCCTAGGCAACGAGATAATAGCGACTAAGCTTGGATATCCAACTACAAGAGTATGTATGTAGTTGCCATTTAAATATCTATGGGTGGTTTGGTTATGTTTCGTCGAATTGGTGCAACTTTGGGGAATCCAATTAAGCTCTATTTACGAATTAAGTAGTGAAAGATATTTTAATTACAAAAGATCTGCTTAAGAGGATGGAAAGAAAATGCAATTCCTTTGTAAGATGTGTTTGTTAAATAAATGGCGAAAAATTCCAACTGTTCACCATTTTAGTGTAAAGATAAAGGCTCTAGCTACGGGGTTTTAGACTTGCTAAAGACTCTTCTGTCTTTAACAAGATGATTAATCAAAATCAAATATTAAAAATTTTAAATATTAAAACAATCAAATTATTATAATTTTTTCAATAGCTTCTAATCAAATTTCACTAATTCAATAATAGCGAATATAATGATAAAAAATGATGAAACAGTGATAATAGATTTTCAAAATTGTATGATGAATTCACGATAATTAATTAAAATCAAGTGTTTAAAGCATTCAAATTATTATAATTTTTTAATAGTTTTAAATCAAATTTCATTAATCCAATAATTACAAATATGGTGATTGAAAATTATAAAACAGTCATAAGCGATGATTTCCGAAATTTCATGATGAATTCACGATGAATCAAACTCAAGTATTTTAGCATTCAAATTATTCTAATCTGTTCAATAGTTTTCAATCAAATTTCATTAATCCAATAATTATAAATATGATGATAAAAAATGATAAAACAGTGATAAGAGAAGATTTTCAAAATCGTATGATGAATTCACGACGATTAATCAAATTCAAATGCTTAAACATTCAAATTATAATTTTTTCAATAGTTTTCAATCAAATTTCACTATTGCAATAATTTGAAATATGATGATAAAAATGTTAAAACAGTGATAAGAGATACTTTAATTGCATAAAATACCATTAAGGTTTAACATATAGAATGTGCATTGGTGTCATTTCAACACCGAAGCACGTTTGCATTTTAGGTCGGATATTAAATATTTCTTGTGGATTTTAATAATTTTACTCGTTAAGTACTTATTGAAAATTTTTGTGTAACTCAATTTAGAGAAATTTTACATCTGAGTTTTCCTCGAGTGTCCGTAGATGTCTTTTCAACACCAGACTTCAAATCAGATATCAAAAACACACAAAACGAGTTTTTTTTGTTCAAATGGGATGAGTGGAAATTGTACCGACAAAATGTCATATTACTGCATCAATTGTAAATAAGGATGCATGCAATATAAATTTGATAAGATAGTGTTAAAATCTGTATATATTTTATCGTCAAGACAAGTAACAGATTTTTTTTAAAATTTAAGTATTTTATTTTTCATTAACCAGTTTGACGATCAATTTACTGTACCTTTCTCTAGCATAAGTAATCATATCCTTACGAATCCATTATAAAATTAGCTTAAAGTTAGCAAAATTAAAAGCAGTAACGATCTCAATTAGATATTATAGCCATTTTACTCAATTTATTTACTGGAGTCGAAACGTCACCAAGGTGATGGGTGTGTATACCGACCGAGGGGTGTCGGACGGAGGGGTTGAGGTGCATATCAGACTACCTATCAGTGATTTTGTCATTCCAACGCCAAACTCTCAAAAGTATTCATTCCGGAAAATTCTATCCCATCCCACAAAACAAGGGTGCAAAAATCATGAAATCCAACCATTGTATGCTTGAACATTCCAATCCATGCACACAAGTGCCCAGAACACAGTTTAATCAGCAAACGCTATTCTAGATGTCAATCAAGTGGTTGGTTTTCGGTTTGAGGGCACAAGGGCCATATTTGACCAAGTTGAGTCAAACACGAGATAGACAACGCCAAGTAATAGACATGAAAGGGAGCGAAAAGAGGGTAGAACAGTGGGAGGAAAGCAAAAAAGGTCCTTGGGCATCCCAGTAGAACGACTCCCATATTGCTACAGACGGTAAACCCCATGGGGAAAGAAGATATCACGAAGGTACTTCGGGTTCATGAAGCCCGTGCACACCTTAATGTCCACCAAGTGAAACATCAAGATTACATTTCTTCCTTTCCAAAGTGGTTGAGTGTACGAGGGCTGTTCAATAAAGAATGATCATAAATTAATAAAAAATAATTATCTGTACTAATCCTCCAAATTTTGATGGTCTTTCTCAAAATACTCCCCATTACATGCAATGCACTTATCCCACCTTTTCCCAGTCTTCAAACACATGCTGGAGCCATTTTTGACAGGTCCTTCAAAATCGCCTCCATAGCTTTCACCACTGCCTGTGATGATAAAAAACGCTTTCCCCGGAGGTGTTTCTTCAAATTAGGGAAAAGAAAAAATCGCATGGTGCTAAATCAGGACTATATGGAGGATGGGGAACACACGTGACGTTGATTTTTGAAAGATACTCAACAACATTGGCAAAATGCGGCCTTGCGTTATCATGGTGTAGCATCCATCCTGTTGCTTTCAAATGGGGCCTTTTTTGATGGATGTGGCCTTGGAGGGTTTTCAGTACATCTCTATAGTATTCTCCAGTTACAGTTGTATGTGGTGGTACGACATGCTGATACACCATTCCTCGAATATCGAAAAATAATATGATCATAACTTTCCCAGCAGAAGCAACCACTCTCGCCTTCTTCGGTGTTGGTGATGAAGGTGACTTTCACACAGAGCTCTGTTGCTTGGACTCAGGGTCATAATGATGAAGCCAACTTTCATCAGCAGTGATAATTTTCGAAAGAAACATTCCATCGTTTTGTAGCCTTGATTTCAACTCCGAACAAACCTCCACACGCACATCCTTTTGTTCGGGAATGAGCAGTCTCGGAACCCACTGCGCACAAACATTTTTCCATTTTTGCCGTAGGGAAAGTAAAACCAGGCGTGCTTGGCCGGCTGCCAAGGCCGCAGCAGTGACGTCATGACCGTGAAACTCGCGCCATCTATTCTCCACTTATCCCGCTACACATGCAATATAAATTTTATTTTTCTTGAGTGTTAATCACCTTTAAAAAAAATTATGATCATTATTGAACAGCCCTCGTATATAATACGCTTATAGTTAACTTCGGAACTTTCATAGGTAGCTCAAGAGTCTGTTGCAGACAGACGGTTCTATAAACTGCAGTATAGTATCAAAGCTTCAAGGTCCATCCAAAACACTTCGGGATTGATTCCGTACCGTCGCCAATAGCACGTTGTGTTGTTCCAGTGTGACATTAATCCAACTACCCACATACCATCCAATACATCAGTTATGCTGTCCTTCAGTCGGCTCAATCCGGTGGATTCTATCCCAACATCTGCAAAGGTCTTAAAATCCAAACCTCGATATTCATCGCTTACTAAAACATTTCCAGAAAGGCTAAGCAGCCATCCATCCAAGTGTCCAGAGCACGCAGTTGGAGCAGCAAACGCGCGACTCCAGTTGTCCATCAAGTGAGAGATCAAGATTTAATGCCCGGTCTCCTCCTCCATTAGGAGCAGCGCGATAGAAAAGAAAGGGGGAAATTTCTACAATGAAGAGTAATGATTGCTTGTCTATCCAAGGAGCCCCATTAGCGCAAGAAAGGGGGGGGGCGGAATCCATTAAATCTGATCCGATATCTGGATGGCCCAACAGTTCTTGTTGCGTCCGCACTCTGTCTCTGCGAGAGACACTCCCCTGCATTCCGCACCGACCCTCCTGCAATTACAAGAGGGAGGCAGTAATTGCTGCAGTTTGAGGTCAAAGTAGCAATGAAGCAATTTGAGTTGAAATCAGATTTATTCATTGTTGGAGGGATGGTTTTTAATTTTGGGAGCTGTTAGAGATGTCGTCGAGTATAATGAATTCCAATGAGAGGTTGGATTTTATAATGAGTGATCATCTAATTGTGAATTCAAATCGAGGCCTAATAAATACATTTTTAATTGCACATTTTCGTGCACCCATGTAATTCGTGGTAGGTAAATAGGTCTTTGAAATTATGTCGCACTGGATCAACACAAAGGGGTATTGGCGACAGTCTAGGATCCATCCCGAAGGGAAAGATTCGAAAACGGTACTGTTTGAATCACGGTCAGATGACGAGGTCAACACCTGAGCAGGCCACCACCCTACTCTCCAATCTTCAAAAAATGGCCAAGGTGAGTGAACAAATAAAAGAAACTAAAAAGGGTGAATCAATTTTGTGGAACTGTTAACAGTTCGTAGAAGAGGCCCGTACTTTTTGCAAATCATATAGCCCTTTCCACAGAGATCTAAACTTCAATGTGGAGTGTATTTCCCTTGGACCCTAAGTCATATGACTTCAGCAGCACATATCTGACCGCATTTCACGCCTAATAAGAAGGTACGCGTCACTTATGCGCCTACTTTTTAGGGTATGGAATAAAGGATTACTAATTTCATTACTACTTTTAGAAAACCCCATCCTTTAACCCTCCAAGCGATTTCGACGAGAAACCTCGTCCATCACGATCTGACCATTTTCGCTACTGACGAGATACCTCGTCATCAAGAGCGCCGATTGCATTCCGAATGATGAAGATATTGACGGCTGTGGATGATGACGAGATCAATATCAGGTCCGTTTTTACTACATATCTCGTCCATCGATATCTGGTCAGTTTTGCTAATGACGAGATACCTCGTAGAGACAACTACTAGGAGGGTCAACACAAACGGCGGTTCCATGCACATGAACTCTTCTGCCAATCGACCAGACTTGTGCACTCTCAGTCGTGGGCAGTACTTGAGGTGCACCCCTAAGCTTCCAGGTGTTGTGTCTTAACTCTTTACCCTAAATTTTAACTATTTTTCAACGCTGTTTTTTAAGTCCCAGACCCATTAAATCTTTGTAAATTTTACTTCCCCTTTTAAGCACTGCCACTTATAACAATTATCTAATTCGATATGGAGGGAAGCTGTTTCACAGCGGGCGCTCCGTGTGATACGTCTTTTGCTTCCTCAATTCATTACATACGTAAAAAACTTGTTAAAGCATTGTCCATAAAGTAGGTAGTTAATTAACGTCGCACTGGAGCAACACAGCGGGTTATTGTAACGGTCCGGGATTAATCCCTAATGATCCAAGGACAACGCCTCGTAATTTTGAAAGGCGGTCAGATGAAGAGAACAACTCCTGAGCTGGAACCCCACTCTCCAAACTTCCACACCAAACCAGCGTGGACATTTCAGGTCACGACAGAGACGTGCACCAGCATCTGTATACACGACGGGCTTCGGCTCGACCGAATTTCAAACTCACAAACCTCCGGTTGCTAGTTCGTTGCTTTTCCAATTGGGCAACTGTGGCCCTTTTGTCTATAAGGAGCCTCAAAGTACTGAAACCGAAATGATTTCCTAACATAGAAGAATGGACATCTGAAGATTCATAATTCTTAAAATAAGTGAATATAAGAAGTGCTGATATTGTATTTAAAACACGAGCAAAGTTATGGGATGCTCAGGATACGTATAGGATACACGTTACGCCTCAGAAACACTACTGCCACCTTACTTAACTCGACAGAAAACGCTTATCAGGAATGCTTGACAAAAAGAGTAATCAATAAATTACTGAACTTTGTTAATTTATACAACTTTTTAGAGTTTTGGAAGCTCGAAGTAGTTATATTTCATTTAATAAATTGTAGCCATAATTTACGAAATGGAAGCATTCAGGAAAATGTAAAATTTCCTTACCGAGTTTGTAGAATATATGAAAATTTTCAGATAGCATCACATGATCTTAAATCCTTTCATAGACCAGACTTCGCGAAGCAAAAAAATAAAACCGATTAAACTGGCCAAATGACTAATGGAACTTTATAGAAACGCCGCGATATTTCTTCCACCACTGCCTTCGCAAAAATGGCTCATTTAGACGTAAAACTCCACGCCTTTTAACAACTTAGTTTGTTATTTCAAACATTAAAAGGGGAGGAAGGTTGTGCCAAAAAAACGCCCATTATCGACACTTGAGAAATGCAATTAAGTGCCAAGCCGGTTTCTAGAATTCGAAAACTCAGTTACCTCGCGAAACGGTCTGGGAAGTAAAAATCAGATGGAATTTCTCCTTTCTTCAAAAACTGACAATGTCACAAGGGAGCCCTAATGAAGGCATGGCGTGCCCGAATTCACTGCTTCCCGGCTTCACACATTGTGATCAAAACCTAATTTGCATAATACGCGTAGGACGGGCAAAAAGATTCCTTTCCACTACGTCATCGACACGTCACAGTCGTTTGGAATCGTCCGAGAAATTTCGTTTTTCTCTTTGTTGCCAGATTTCCGGTTCTGCATAGCTGTTCTTTTTTCGTTCGGCTCTAGAAGAATTCGGAGCGGTGTGTTTTAGAGGACACCCCTTTAGCGAGCTGTTTCCCCTTCAGCGAGCCTGGAATGGAATTAGTGAATTAACTAATTAAAATTTCGTGACTTTTTACTATGCTATGTTATTGAATAATTCAATGTAAGGTGTGAGTTTCTGGAAATTGAAGTGGTTTAATTAAATTTGTTCACGTGTTTTGAGATTTAATTAGTTGGACATGTTCTGTAATGTCAATTGTGCACAACACGTTTTAAAATGCTTCGATTCATGACTCTTCCTTCGATAATTTCAAAGTGATTTTCAGTGTAAACAACCAAAACAGACGGAAAGTGACTACTTCTGCTACCAAATACTCTTTTATAATGCATATCGGGGTTACCTGAAAATGTAGTTTATCACCGTTTTGGCAATTTTTGGTTAATTTGAGTTTGAGCAATCAAATGTCATATAGAATTTCGGAATTCATTTGGAATTTTTATTGGCGAAGTGATGACTTTATTCGAAAACAAGTCAACTGTCGTCACGATTACAAAACATACAGGAAACCGTATCGCCGTAGAATTATTACCGCTACCTGCATTTAGCTTGATAAAAATGCCTCTCATATTAGGTTGGTAGGAATTTTAATTAGCATCGACGGTTATTGGCGATGGTCCGGAATCAAACCCGACGGGAAAGACTCGAGGACAACACCACGTAAGTTTGAACCATTGTCAAATGACGAAGTCACACATGAGCTGGCACCCCACTCTCCAAACTTCCACACCACGCCAACTTGAGGACATTTCAGACCACGACATATTTAACGTGCGCCAGTCCCCTTTGTGCACGACTGTGGTTGGATACAAACTCGCAACTCTCCGGTTGCTAATTTTTTACTCTTCCAGCCAGGCTACCGCGGCCCCCTCTCATATTAGAATATCTGATATCATATTAAGCATTTGAAGTTTCTTATTGATTGATTAAAGTGGCTATCCAGAGTGATTTTAAACACTTGTCTGCCCTTCGGTAGCCAATTGGCCCAAGGCGATTCGTAAACTCACCTATTGACCTCTTCATCTTACGACAGCGATTCCGCCCACATGTTTCCTATTTAATCATGTCCATTGCTCTTGACTTTGCCTTGTGGTTCAGCTTAGCCCAACAGGCCCTTGCGCCATAAAACCCAATCCCTAGACAAGCAGCACAGCTTAAATGTTGCACAATAAAGAGTTTTGAAATAAAGTGATGTTAAGTGACACAGTTGTAAAGATGTATATACTTTAAATTTTTTTAAAAAATGCAAACGAAGATTATATAACAAATTAAGATTGCGTGCGAGGCTTTAATTTTATTCTTCAAAATAACATGCTCGCGATCTCTAAAAACACAATGTTTCTAAATTTCTCTAACAGTTTGAGAAATGTTTATCCAGCTAATCCAGTCATATTGGACTTTGTATTACTTTTAAAGATGAAAATTCCATATTTGCTAAAATGTAGCAATAACTATCAAAGTAAAATATTATTATACGAAGAATGGTCTTAACTTAAAATTTCTCGGACCATCTGTCTATTAGGGGTAAAGACCAATGTAATTTATTTATTCTGATTTATTTTAATAGTCATAAATAAACGATTACAAAAAGCTATTCGATTTAATTCCAAGTGAACTTCTTTTCAAGATATGAAAAATTTAAAAAAATCATCTGACCAAATTTGCTATTGATAAAATAGCTTGTCATCAAGATTTTTCCAATTTTTTTATGATGACGAGATAAAGATCTGGTCAGTTTTCTTCAAATGACGAGATATATCGTCCCTCAGGATTCTAGTCAGTTTTCTTCTAATCACGCCCTGTCACGCGTCGAGAGAACCACCAGGAGGGTTAATAGCCTCCTGGTAATTACGTAATTAATTTATTAAGGCCAACTCTTCAGCAATAAGCTGGAATCCACTGAAAATTCTAGTTGACTCAGGAAGAATTAATTTTGGTCATGGCAAGAATGTTCCTAATGGTTTAAAATCCACTTTAAGTTGTAGATCCCGCTCTAATTGTCTCACTTGTTAATAATCTCACTTGTCGGAAATAATAATGATTGCAGAGCTACGAACCAAATCTAACAAGTAGCATTGCCCATTGTCTCTTTATCTTTCATAAAATGTGATTGTTGTGGCTCAGTGGTTTTGCCCGCTGCGCTAGCAACTTGCGAGCTGTAGGTGGAGCAAGTTTGATTCCTCTCTTGTGTATCAGTAAAACTTACTTTCAGTTGGTTGTGTTTTGGCGCAATTTGGCTAAATATATTTCTTGCGCCATAAAACCCAACCGACCTTCATTAACCCTCGAGGCGGGTTGGACGAGATATCTTATCCATCAAGATCTGACGAATTTTGATAATGACAAGGTACCTTGTCATCAAGATAATGCTGATTTTTTTATGAAGGCGAGATCAAGATCTGGTCAGTTTTTAATGACGAGATATCTCGTCGAGACAACTACCAGACGGGTTAAATATAAGATATAGTGTATGTAGGAGAAACTTATTTTAAAAAGTTAATTTTTAATAAACGTATCTCACTAAATAAAGTTAAAAATGTTTTAATGAATTGGACTTTTATTAAATATTCAAAGTTTTGACGGTGCGCATTTAAATTAGAAAATATGGTGATGAAAATCAAAAATCTTATTTCTAAAATGTATCAATCATTTATTCCCACACATCCAAAAATATGAAATTCATAAAAACTTAAAACAAACGGTTCCAATTCATAGCAAAAAGCAGCATCAATTCGCAGAACAAAAACCAACAAAAACTTCCGATAGCAGTATACGTGACATTTTGAATACCCAAGAACGCAATCATCCAGCTTTAAAATTCAAGTTACTAACTCGAAAATGTGAAAAAGTTCCAATCGTGAAACACGCGCACGTGCAAGATATCGTCTGCTCCTTCCTTTCTTATTCTTTTTTAATGGAACATTTGGGCGAAAATAATCGATAAAAGTAGGAGGCACATTTGCGGGCTTTTTTTCAGGAATGCAGCCCCATTTATCGTCTGCAACCAGCAGCTTGCAGTCACTATTGTTCTTTAATCTTTTTCTTCGCGCGTTTTTCTTTTAGCTCGGATGTTTTTCTTCTTTTTTTCCCTTCTCTTACACTTTCTTCTTTTTTCCTTCCCTCCCCTCCTACGTCTTGAGTGTTTCTTCTCAGGGAATCTTATTATTCTGATCTTGTATGAATCGTTCCTGGTGCAAGCAGAATGGCGATTTAGCTTAGTGTTTTCTTTTTCTTTCTTTCCCTTCCCTCCTCTGCTTATTCTTCCCTATTTTTTCCCTCCTGAACCGTGGGAGGTTTAAGGATGGGATCCCACCTTTTTCCCCGGCTGAGAATTCCTTTTGAATTGCAACTTGACGCGCACTGAGAAATCGAAGATAACGTTGAAGAGAAGGGGATGAAACGGGAAGGCATTGTTTTGTCATTGGATCGTTTCCCGGAGACAAAAAGTTGAATCCCTCCTGAGGAGGAAAATAGAATATTCGGGCATGGTTAATTTAACAGGTGTTTCGGGGTTTTGACATTCCCCCGCATAAGGTAAATATTGGCTCTTGGAGAATCAACTTGTAGCTCTCACAAAAACAAAGAATCAAAGCTAAGACTATTTTAGCTGCAGGTTGATATGGAAGATGAAATATACAAAAAATAATCTTTATACATTTCTCTTCAACGAAGTAACCCGGATGTACTACTAGCACCACTAGTACATCCGAGCGTGTGAATTCGTGAAGGATACTTTGAAACACACTGTACATTGATATTTGCACATTTTTATACTCGTGATATTTACAGAATAAAAGTCAAAAACATTCATATCAAAAGTGCATGACTAAATGTGAAAATATTTGTACGCTAAATATAAAAAACTAAATATGCAAATTTAAAACATTAACACCTAAATTTTACTCATACCACTGTTAATGTTAGAAACAGGAACTTCAAATTTTGCTTTCTTTGATGGAAAACTGATAAGTGATTATATTCAACCAAACCATTAGTATTAAAAATTAGAACAAACTTATTAATAAGTCTTAATTTTTTCTGTGCAGAAATTCTTTAAGTTTCAATTTATAATTAATAACATTGTGTTTAAAATAACAAATGGAAATGTTAATGGGAATGACAATGCGTCGAGACTATTTATTCTCAAATAACTTTAAAATTTTAATACGTAGATTTTTCTCATTTATTCTTAAGAATATTTTATTCTACTATAAAATATTTTACTAATCCTATTCATATTTAGTACATCAGTCACACCTTAGCACCCCTGAACGAACGATCTAAGTTTCAATTAAACATTGCCTTAATGTATATAGAAATAACAAGTAACCAAGGTATTTGTTGTGATCATAGGTTTCATTTCATTTTTTGCTGGAGGGGGCACCATTTTTTATGTAGACCTGATTAGGAGGTATATAGTGTGGCGCATCCCCTTCATATCCGTCTAATATGAATTTCCATATATTTTCATAACCCGGATATTCACCAATAGCCAGTTGTGTTACTCCAGTGCGACGTTAATTAACTACTCACCAACCTACCGATATATTTCAAAAGAGAGAGAGCTCTTTCAAGCAAAGTTTCTACTTCTTATCCTAGATATACGTAAGATACATACTGTTTGCCATCGCTGAATTTGACAAAGCTGACAAATTGACAAATAAAGCATCGACAGATGTGTCGATGCTTTAAAGTTCCTTGGGGTTGGACTAGATCTGGTCAGTTTTGCTAATAATGAGATACCTCGACGAGATAAAACTGCTCTATTACTCCAAGGTGAAATAAGGTACAAGTAGGAAAACCAAATCGTCCCCTTGCTCATAACTGTTGACAGTTTAGCACTTTCTTGCACTAGATTGCCCCTACAAGGCAGTTTTCTAATCAAAGTTAAACCACCAGGAATTTTAAGCGTTTATGAAAGTGGAATATCTTGATATTAAAAGAACAGTTCTCACACTTTTTCTCTTGTAGTACTAATGAATTATTAATTTAATTTTATAAAATCGTAAACTCGAGGAAATTGCCTTATCTTAGCCTCCCTTAATCCTTCAAGTGCATTCGACGAGATATCTCGCCCATCAAGATCTGACCAATTTTGGTAATGGCGAGAGATCTCGTCATCACGATATTACCGATTGCTTCACGATGACAAATCTGGTCAGTTTTCTACTAATGACGAGATTTCTGGTCCATCAAATTCTGTTTAGTTTTGCTGACTAGTCAGGCTTTCATGAGATACCTCGTCGAGACAACCACCAGGAGGGTTAATAACTCCACTGTTTCAAAAATATTATCTTACAACTTTAAATTCATATCACGCAGGATTTCCCTGTCCCCCACCAAAAACATTTCAGCCCCACCTGTCACACGTTGCCAACGATTTTATATTCCATGCTCTACTCCTACCCAGCACTTCAGCTAATACCCCCCTTCCCGACAGTTGGTCATCGTCTGATAGGTCACGTTAGGGACCATTCTTCACTTTCGGTATCTGAACTCTTCAAAAATGAATAGACCCCGATACCGGAATCTCCCTCAGCAGTTAAGAGCTAGCCAAAAGTGGCAAACTCAGCACCGCGGAATGAAGAGCGAAGACAATGGGTCGCCAACCAGTTGCGTTGGACCCTTATCTGTTAGACTCAAATGGACTTTGGAGACATTGGAGCCGGACCCAATTGCTGTTGTTGGCCTTATCTCCGCGACTGTGGTAGGGGGGGGGGAACTGCATCAGCTGAATTTAGATGGACTTTTCGGTGGACGTTCTTAGTCACCCACGTCACGTCGTTGTCGAGGATCTGGGCGCGGTGGAATCGGGCTGATTAACATTTTGGAATGGGTATTGTGGGCTGAATGTCTCTGTGGTACTCGTGTTCAAACAATGATGCTGAGTCTGCTGTGGGGAATGAACTAAGGGACAGAGTGAACGAAAATTATAAATTTGAACTATAACTGAATATGAGTATGGGTTTCTCATGCACTTGGGTTCGTAATAGAATAAAGGGGCTTGATGACCATGTTTGACTCCGAGTTTCGCAAGATTTCCTAGTAGTGTAGTGTTGCTTTTACCCCATAATACACTAAATGATTAAATAACCACATCTTTCTAAAGAACACACGAATTTTTAACCTTTAGAAGAGAGAGAAAGATTTTCTATAGCTCTTTTCATTGGAATATAATCCTTTTTAACGATTTTTTTCCTTTCAATAGAATTCTTTGTAAGGATCCAATTTTCTCATTCTGTAGAATAGAATAATTTGGAAAGATTCTATTGATCCTTTCCTTAGATTACAATTCTTTTGAAATATTCTGTTGTTTCTTTCCTTGAAAACGAATCCTTTGGAAAGATTATGTTGCTCCTTTTCTTGTAATGAATCCTTTGGAAATATTATAATGCTCCTTTTCTTGTAATGAATCCTTTGGAAAGATTCTATTGCTCGTTTCTTTATAATAGAATCGTCTGAAACCATTCTGTTGGCGCATTCTGTGGAATAGAATTTTTTTTAAGGAATAAGGATTTTTTTAAAGGAATCGAGACAACCACCAAGAGTGTTAAAAATCAACAGTTTAAGAGTGACAGAAGCAAAGTAGGCGAACTGTCTGATAGCCTTACACTATATGTGTGTGGGCATTCGGTGTAGATAATTTTTATAACCTATAAATAATTTTTATATTTATTTACATTAAAGTTCAATTCGCTTAATTTTTCTATTCTATCAACCAGCTAAACTATCATACGAACTAAAATAAAGGATTCGAAGGGGAAAGCAGTCACCCCCTGGTCATAAACAATTTATACAAATCTCATATCGTTGACTTAAAATTGAAACACACTAAGTCAAAAAACATGGGTCTGACAGCATGAAGAAGGGGAATTCTACTCCCTATGCTGTATTCCACTCATTGCGTGTTTCCCAAGAAGAAATCTAACCTTCATTAAGAAATGATTTAGTGGACTTCACCAGTTTAAAAATTGGTCTAGAAAAGCTAAAGCACTCACAATTGAAAATTTTTGACTTTGTGTGTTTCGCACTTGTAAGTCCGTCGGCTTACAAGTGCGAAACACAGTCAAAAAATTTCAATTTTGAGTGCTTTTCAGAAAACTCATTAACTGACACAATAACTTTTTACTGTACAACTGTTAAAACGCTTTCGGCTTTTAGGTGAAAAATTAACATTTTTTAGTATTTTGATATGCATCTTTTAAACAGATTGCAATATTACTGTATTCTTCATCATGAAAAGAAACATTTAGTGTTTTTGAAAAAAAATTATGTCATGTGTTTCTGCTTTAAACCGACAGTCTATAAGAATGTAATTACCTTGCATTTAAGTATAAGAGTTTCAAACCTACTTTTTAACTGATGAAATATACTCCTGATTAGTTAAAATTATGTATATACTATGCAGAAATGTTAGTTCGGATGGGTACGAGCTGTAGGTGACAGACTCGATTCCTGTAACTACCATGGGTGTATTTCTCCCTTCTACATCAGTAAACTTTCCTTGTGTGTGTGTATGTCCAAAGAATTTAAAATTAAAATTAGATTAATTTAACATTAGAAACCTAAATAGAATAAATTATACTAATTCATTGGGAAAATTGATCCATATATTTTTACTAATGTGTTCATTACTATTGTAAAACATTTTCTTTTTAAAGGTTATCAAATATCATGTTACACAAAGACAATAAAACACGGTAATTGTATTTGAAATTTAGTAGATCTAGCACCTAGAGGTTTTACCTTATAAGTGAGATAAATTTCATTTATACAAGTTTCATTTCAATTCAAAGTGTATAACTCTAATTATTTCATTTTTAGTTTTGAATTCGTTCTGTATTCAATTCTTTTTTAATCCCCAAAGACAAATATTCAATTAAAAGAACTAATAATATTTTATAATTAACATCTCTAAGTTTTCATTCTGGAAACTGAGAAGAATTCCTTACGGAGTACATGTAATTTAGCAATGTAATCAAAATCCAATATCAAACAAAGCGCAAGATTAATTTAAAAGACCTAATTAAATTAAAACGTTCGCTTCTTTGGTTGTTCTGCTATAATCAATTTAGCTGAATCCTGAATTTAAAAAGTAATTTAATTTGGGTGTTCAGGTTTTATTGCACTGTTATGGAATCGGATAGATTATTTCTTGTTGGGTGTAACAGAGATCAGATGATAGGAAATATAGTTAATCCCTACTTTAAAAGCAAACCTTGATTAAAAAGTATAAGATTATTAACTAATGAAACTGCATTTAATCTAAAGAATGACTTTAGACAGAAAATTGCAGTAACAGAATCAATTTTTAATTTACAATTAATTTACAGTTTGAACTATTGTATTGGAGTGCAGTTTGATATTAATTGTTGTAGTCCAATATTAATTGTAGCGTTGTTCAGTAGCTTTCAAATGACACCACTTAACGCACGCAGTTCAAAGTTACACTGGCCCAAAGCTTGCTCAGCACCGTAGAATTTCGACATATTGTTAACTCCCTTACCCGCGCTTAGTGCACCTGTGCACTCGGTCTGAAGGTCGTATCAGGTGTCGACATCCTTTGTCTACGGGATGCTATATTTATCTTCTGGGTGTTTTTTCTAGTTCTAAAATCGTAAGGTAAAAGTTTTTAATGCTTTTTTGTAACTCTCGACTTTTCAAACATACTCCCAGTACGGTTCCTATTTTAAGGGGACACGGTACCCTTATAATGACCAAAATATCGAAAAAAAATGTATTGCTTTATTTTAACTATACAACTCTTCTGAATATGTATGCAAAATTTCATAGCTCTAGCAACATTATTTTAGGAGTTATTTAAGTTTTTTTCTCTTGGATGTAACATACCGAAACCAAAAATTAAAACTTTAAATGGCTTTTTCTCAGCTTTCTGTTTTTGATGACTATGAAGTACTCAAATTGCTAAGGCTTTTTTAAATTTAATTTAGAGGTTTGAAACTCTTTGTAGTTGTTCACAATAGTGTATTTGACAATTCTGTGCATGCGATAAGAATTTTGATCAATTTTTTTTTAATTGCCAAACTAAAATATTCATGTTTTTTACAGTTTTTCACAGTATTTTTTGAAAAAAAATTCTAGAAAAATAAATAATCAGAATGCATGCAAACCCATGCACAGAATTGTGTAAAATACTTCAATGAATAGAAAAGTGTAAAAAAAATTTTTAAAAGATGATATTTAAAAAAGTAGTAGGGATTTTAAAATGTTGATTTTTTTTTTAATTAAATTTCTGAATTATTGCTTTATTAAAATTAAATTTTTTCACCTGAAATATTAATTTTATGTGCATTTCAATATAATATACTAAAAAATTTTGCTACACATATGAAAACAAAAAAATTGTTCAAAGGGTACCGTGTTCTCTTAAAGACGTATTCTCATCCAAATGTTTGCTACTTACTACGAGTTCATTACTGATTGGACATTTTCCAAGCCACCTATGGAATTAAGTTGAAGGTTAATGAAGTTAAAACGCGTCTTTATTTTATATCTGAAGGAATATTGTTGTTTATATTGTTTTTGTGTATCTTGTAACAAGATTATATTCAACTTCTATATTTATTATACGCCCAAACAGAACACTCTGCATCCTAAGAGAAAAAACTTTATATGATTACGATTCTCAATTCTTTTTCATTTGTGAGCACTTAACCTATCTCATAAACTTGAATAGAAATCATTTCAAGCTACATCCTAACTTGGTATGAAGACATTAATGTATGGTCTGACCATTAATATTCATAAGTGAAAGATTCTTTTTCTGAAAATATGATTTTACAATTTAAAAAAGAAATGTTTCTAAAAGGAAGTGCGCTGAAGTAAAGAATGTCAAGACAGAAATGACATTAGCCTATATTTAATAAGAATGACTTTCTTTCTAGCAAAAGAAACATGAAAAAATTAGGGAATGGGAAATAAATGGCTGAGTCACAACATTAAAATAGAAAAAAAATGTACTTTCATTTCTGATGTATTTGTCTATTCTTGCTTTCCAAATTCTTTCTCTGCTATACAGCGGCAAAGGCTTTTTATAATTGCTGGTATTCTTTTTTCCCTTTGATTCTGCATTTGTTTTTTCAACTTTATTCTGAGTTGAATAATAACTTTTATGATTTTTGTTTATCAAAAACCTTTTATATTCGATTCCCCCTGTATTTGTAATCAGAATTTATTTTTATTTTCAAAAAATCAAAAAGCGTTTATGACTTCCAGTGGCATTAAATGCTAATGGGCCTTGCAAAAGAAAAGGAAAAAGAAAAATCATTCGATTTTAAAACACTCCATTTTATATTCGATATCTAAATTGGATCGAAATACTTTTTTTCCCCTTTTGTCTCATTTTTTTAAATAATGTTGAAAATATTTCTAAAAGCTGATTATGCGCTGTTTTCTTATGGAATGAATAGAATTTGAGAGAGTGCCTGATTCTAATGCGCCCTTATTTATTTTCCCTAAACTGGGCTCTATAAAATAGGATTTTTTTTATTTCAATATAGAGCGTGAAACTAATGAACGGAAGTCTACGAGTTTATTTTTGAACTTAATTGGTATAACTAAAGAAATGCTTTAACAATAAATACCCAGATCTCAAGAAATTCTCCGCTTTATTTGTTTAAAAAGGGAGCAGTTCTTTTTTCTCATACATTCCACACATTTATCTTGAAACAGAAAAAAGCGTCTTAATGCAATTAATTCGAAGGAATTCCAAGTCTTTTATACAGGATAGATTTATTAAGGCTTTTATTATTCTTAATTAACGACGTCTCTATACGTTAAAATCTAAAGTTTTTTAGTTATTTTTGAATTCTCGGGTTTTTCATTTAAGAAATTGAAATAATATTGGTGAATTGACGCAATTGAAAGTATTTCGAAGTAAATTGGGGAAAAAATTAAAGTATTGGTTTCTCCAAAGTTGACATTTACGTTTTTGCGATTCAAGTATATCTATTTAAGAAACAGCGAAATTGATGTTTATTCTCTCAAATAGGTTCAATTGCAAAACTACTGGTCGCCAAATGTAATTCTCTGTTTGATTTATTGTTGGGTATTTCTAAACTATAGACATTTAGGTAATTAAGCTTATGAGCAGAGCTTGTTTCAATTGTAAATATTTGTCCAATTCTTAAAAATGTAAAGCATTTGTGAAAGTAATCCTACAAAACGATAAGAACGATAAGCAATGCTAAACACACAGTAAAATATATACAATGCTATCGCATAGGAAAGAATTAAGATGGAACTTTCTTTTGTGAAAGAATGAAATGAAATAAAATTTGAATTGATGTAACTAATTGAAAACTCTAGAACGAAATGTTGTGGGAACATATAATGCATAAATAATATTATTAATATTAAAATATAAATATTTTAACAAAAACAACAGAAATCAGTTTTGAAATGTTTTGAAACATCTCGTTCATCAATTTGACTGATGAATTTTTCTTTAGTTGACTCTTTCTTTCTCTTTCAAACTTCTCTTTTATAATAGAATAATATTAGAAAGTAGTCTGAAATAAACTGAGAATTTATATTCACTAATCAATGAACTTTTCTGAGAGTACGTAAAGTAAATAATCAAGATAGAGTATACGCATTCCTTATTTTTCTAGTTCGAGAAAATATACCCGAGGGTTTCGAGTTTGAAATTAGGTCCAACCAAAGACCGTCTTATACGCGGAGGCTGATGCATATTAAATTTGTCGTGGTATGGAAGTTTGAAGAGTGAAAGTCAGTTCAGATGTTGACCTTGTCATCTGACAATGGTTCGAAATTACGAGGTATTGTCCTCATATCTTTGCCTTAGGGATTGATCTCGGACCGTCACCAAGTGCGGGATTTTCTACCTACCTACCGAGAAAACTATCCACATTACAATCTTCTATTGACGCATTAAATCAAGATAGGCTTTAGTGATTTTAATTTTGTTCGACAAATATAATCCAGTGAATGATATCTCTTAAGTTGACGGAATTGAAATTTGTAACTCACATTTTTACTAGGAAAAAGGCAAAATTAAAAATGAATCTGAAGTAAAACAGAATGCATTCACGAGAGAAACAATTCAGTGATAAATTTCATGCGAGGCTATATAAAACCGACAGCAGAGATAAAGTATAAAAGTTTTCAGAGAGAAAACTATTCACGTACATTCTACTAAAAGAGAAAAGTTGTAAAATTCTTTGGAATGCGATGTTCATCAATCTGGCGATACTTTCTCTCTAGTTGACTGAACAGTTTTTAGCTCAGCATTTTAAATAATTACATGAATTAAACTGGGATTTTTTATATTTACTAATAAAGGTGACTGTAGCAGAGTGGTTATCGTCGATTCAAGGCTTTGGATTAGAATTCAGGTCATGGCACAGAAGTACGCAATGGTTTGTGGTTTGGAATTCACTTTCAGTCGAATGTCCCTATTTAATTGGGTCTGTAGTGGATCAGTGGATATGCCAACTGCATTAGCAACCTGTGAGTTGTAGGTGGTGCAGGTACGATTTCTGTCAGGTTCGATTCCTCCCTGCGTGTATTTCTCTCTTCTGTGTTAATAAAACTTTCCTTGTGTGTGTATGTCAATTACTTGATGTTGTCTGTTATGTGTTTGACACAGCATGGCATCTATGGGCCCTGCGCCATAAAACCTAATCAAGCAACTCTGTTTTATTAGCCCTCGCGTAACACAATTGACTGCAAAATGACAAACCAGGCCATATTTACTAGTGAGAAATATTTCGTGATGAAATATATCTTATTGAATTTTTTAGAAGGAATAAAGCAGATGCTATTTAGATAAAATACAAATTATCTCCATTTTCTATAAGAAATTATGTTCACCATTAAAAAATCGAGTGGAAAATTTGGTAAGAGGCATCAAGCAAACACAATTTCATATATAAAGAAAATCTGTTTGTTTGAAAGAGAAAAAACTCTCGTATCTGAGCTCTGGTGTCATGAAATTTGCACAACTTATTCAGTCTGGAATGTTTAGGTCAACGCAACTATTTTCAGTTCGTTAGGTTGTTCTCTTAGAACCATAGAAGTAAAATTTAATTTTCAATATTTCGCAAGAGATCAAACTCGAATCAACACAAAACGTCAAAATCTGTCACGAACCGACCAATAGGAAGAGGAAAGAACACAAGAAAGGACAGCTGTTCAACGACGTAATGAAACTGCTGTGTAAACAGAGACGAGACTTAGTTTGTCTGAAGCAGAAAAACTCCTCTATACCGAGTAGTAAAGCTAGTACTTAGATAAAAATATACTTTTTTATTTCCAATGCATTGCAAACAGATCATGGAGCCAAAAGTACACACTTATAAAACAAGAATTAAAATATAAAATATATCAGAGGTGAAATGCAACAAATAAAAATACCAAAGGCTATGGAAGCTGCCTGGTAGCCAAAAGGTCCCTCGACTGAAAATAATGTCCACTGATGGTTGTTTCGGTTAGTGCTCCACAGGTTAGTATGTGAGCCAAAGGCTATGGAAGCTGCCTGGTAGCCAAAAGGTCCCTCGACTGAAAGTAATGTCCACTGATGGTTGTTTCGGTTAGAGCTCCACAGGTTATTATGCCGCATCCATTAATGAGCCATCTGTACAAAGAGGGCACAAGAGGCTATTAGCAATACCAAGCTTATGTATATAGGAAGCAAAGCAATCATGGTTTACTGCAAGTCTCAATTCTGCCACTGCCATTTATTGGATAATCGTGGAAGGAAATGATTGACTTTTTCCCAAGATTTATCTTCAGTTCGATCTAAAAGGGCAATCTTATGCTCAGTATGCACTCTACGACGAATCAAAGCCACTGCATGGTAAGGGATCTCACCCTGGGAGGTCTATAGTACTTGTGTACCCCTCTTGGCCAATCTACCTGTCACCTGAAAATAGTGATGAAATACAAATTAGGATTTTCTGTCAGAAATTAGGGGTCGTCGTGGCTCAGTGGGTTTGCCCACTGCGCTAGTAGTCTGAGAGTTGTGGGAGGTACTGGTTTGATTCATTCCTGGATGCATTTCTCTCTTCTGTGTCAGTAAAATAATCCCTGTGTGTATGTTTATTTACTTTTTTTTACTCAGACCACCCATCCTTCTAAGGGTTTAACGCCAGACAAGGGGTGACCGGTGTGAGACTACTGGTTCACCGAATCCAGCACTAGGGGCCGAGAAGCATTTATTGACAGTCACATCAATAACTTTCCACACATATATTGACTATCATCCACTGCAAACACTGAACAGGATAATAAAAAAAATTTAGTTTTCGCGAAAATATACATTTTTCTAAATAACTAGCTAATTTTTTTAATAAAAACGACGACAAATGTCAAGTATGCCATGTATTCAAACAATCAATATACATTTAAATAAACTACATTATTAAGAAGCATATACAGTTAGGATATACTGTGTAAAATGTATGATTCGCAAGTAATAAAATATATCTTAAGTGGATGTCCATTTATTGCACGTTGTTTGGCGTAGTTTGGACAATTATTGCAACCGCGCCATAAGGGAGAGTTAGGCCGGTTGGAAGATAAGTGTATTAGTAATCGGGGGGTTGCGAGTTCGAAACATGATCCAACCAAAAATCTTTGTGTACTTGAAGGCTGGTGCATATTCAATCTGTCGTGGTCTCAAATGTCCTCATGTTGGTGTAGAGTTTGGAGAGTGGGGTGTCAGGTCAGGTGTCGACTTCGTCATCTTCAAGATTTTTGATTCAAAATTTCTAGGTGTGATCCTCGGATCTTTACCTTCGGTACTGATCCCGGATCGTCGTCAATAGCCCGTTGTTCTGCTCCAGTGCGATATTAATTCAAATACCTACCGACTTACCCTTTACAATAGGGAATTTATGTTCTTGGGACTAAAAACTAGAGAAACAGGAAGTTCGTTTCACAATATCTAATTGTTTACGTCACCAATAGCCGCTGTGTTGTCCAGTTAATTCAACTACCTACCTACTCTTCCTCCATTAAAAACCAGCCATCAGAAATTACGTTCGCCAATAAAAAAAAAATCCAGTGGAAAGTCTTGTGAGAGATAATGCAGAAAAAATGTAACCCACAAATATTTTTTTATTTCACGAGAAACGGTGCTTTTCGATCTCCAGTACCCCAACTTAACCAAAAGCAGTTTCAGAACGCAATGTCCACTCCAGCTAATGATTTAACTGACCGGTCGAAGTCCGGCTTTTACGCGGCGTGTCGCCTTCGACTCCGAAGAGCAACGAGGGTCAAATGGAGCCTCAAATGAATCACGCAAATAAACAGTCGGGCGCACCTTTCCTTTCGCACGAGCTGCAAGTCGAGAGTAAAAGCCTTCTCATGTTTATTGTAAAGTTTTTCCCTCTTCTTCCTACCCACTCCCCTCCCACCCCGCTTGGTTAGAAAAGGCGGGATGAAAGGAAACAAAAAACACTGTAAATACATTTGCGACTCGCTGCATCACGCTACGTAGGATTGACTTCTTTTTTCTGCCCTTTTTTCAGTTCCTCCTCTACGGCTTGCTTCTGTTGGCACACGAATAGGGTTTCCACGTGGGAGAAATCGCGCCAAGATGTCGCCAAAGACCTAAGTCCAGAAAAGAAAGATGAATTTTTCCATTTGCCAGTTTCTTAATGACTAATTGTCAACCCTCCAAATCTTTTTATCGTCATCTGACGGTGGTTCGAAATTACGTGGTGTTGTCTTCGGATCTTTCCTTTCGGGTTTGATCCCGGACCGTTGCCAATAATGTGTTGCTACAGTGCGATGTTAATTAAAGTACCTACCATCCAAATTATTTTGACGGGTATTTGGTATTTTTAATTAGTGTCACCCTGTAGCAACACAACGGACTATTGGTGACAGTCCGGGATCAATCCCAAAGGGACAACACCACGTAATTTTGAACCACAGTCAGATGACGAAGCAACACCTGAGCTGGCACCCCACTCTCCGAACTTCCACACCACGCCAACGTGAGGATATTTAAGGTACATCAGCCCCTTTGTACACGAGTGTCTTTGAATTCGAACTCGCAACCCTCCGATTGCTACTCCGTTACTCTTCCAACTGGGCTACCGCGGCCCTGTCATTGACGGGATAACTTGTCCATCAAGATTTGGTCGAGTTTTTTTTCTAATGACGAAGTATCTCGTCCATCAGCATATGGTGAGATTTTTTTGTAATGACGAGATACGTCGTCTAGACAACCACCAGGAGAGTTGATATTGTTACTTAAAAAATACATTATTGGTAAAACATTCAATACATATTTTTTTCACTAAAGCATATAGCACAGAAATCTATATTATTTTTATATTGGCGAATGGAAACACACGTATATAAGCCATATAAATCAACAGCTACTAATTTTGCCGATTCGTTTAATGTACTTGATTTGAGCTGTGGCAATATAAAATACTGTTAAAAAGTAGTCACTGCGCTAGTAACCATCGAGTTGTAGGCGGGGCAGGTCCGATTCCTGTCAGGTGCTTTCCTCCCTCTGTGTATTTCTCTCTTCTGTGTCAGTAAAACCTTTCGTGTTTGTGGGTGTCTATTACTTGATGCTGTATGTCTTGTGTCTAGCACAGCATAGCCAAATATGGCCTTTGCGCCATAAAACCCCAAAACTTCAGCCGTCTGATGACAGAAGGCAATGTGAAACCTGGAAAATTGAAATCAGCGCAGAAAGCAAAATGCAAGCGAATGAAGAAAAGAGGTTTAGTCATTAAAATACACCAAATTGTTTTTCAAGTGGATACAATTGATGTTGACTTGCAGAAGCAAATTGTGGAAGCATGACTGAGGTGTGCAGTTTTTACCACGCACTATATTGGAAATAAAAATTAGCCTATTAGCCCCCTGTTGGTTGTCTCGACGAGGCATCTCACCATTAGCAAAACTGACCAGATCTTAACAGACGAGATATCTCGTCATTAGGAGAAAATTGACCAGATCTTGATCTCGTCTTCATCAAAAATTCGGCAATATCTGGATGACGAGACATCTCGTCATTAGCAAAATCAATCAGATCTTGATGGACGAGATATCTCGTTGAAACAACTCGTAGAGTTACGATGCATACTAAATGCTGTTTTATATCTGTTGACTGATAGTTTTCTATTTGGAGGTATGCAATTTGCATATCAATGCTTATATTAATTATAAACGGATTTTAACAAGGCATGAAAAGTGAGTAATGACACTGACATCAATTGACATAAACAGACATTTCAACGCAGATGCTTTTTGCGGGTCTTTTAGTTGCTTTTAAATTTTGCTATAGCTATTACTGTTACTAATATAATTATTACTGTTCAATTTATATTAACTAGAAAATTACCCGGCGTTACTCGGGTTGAATTAGTTAACTAACTTCCGTTTTCGTTAATAAATTATAATTCCTATTCATCACATGTTCCAATTACCGCACTCTAATAAAGGTAGACAATTGTTAAATTCACAATTTCACACTTGTAAATAAATGTCAAGTTTAGCATTTTCCATTTTTGTAGAATTTAAATTTTTAGTAAGATAAGTATCTAGAGTGTGCCTATGTTACCCAGAATGCATATAATTGAAAGTATGTATACAAATGCCTTGTATGTCATTTAAAAACAAAACCGTTTCCAAAAATTATCATACATGATTCAAAAATTTTAAAAACTAATTAAACAATTACCTACATTGAGTACAAAGTAAAGGAAAAACATCAAATTTAAAATACATATACGAGCGAAAAGCAATGAACGTATTTGTTTTTTCACTACAAAATGGATTCCTGGAATATAAGTTAACGGATTACAGAAATTTAAAAAGCAAACGATAAATGATGATTGTTTCGAAGAATTCAGTTGCGCATACCAAAAATAATTTGTAAAGATACCAAGGTTGCCATATTAGCTACCAGTCTTATTTTAAAAGGTTTTGTGCAGAATATTTTATTCTCTTTATCGTCTGTCCCAAACGTTCAGAATTTTTTTGTTTCGTAAATAAAACATAAGGCTAAAAATAAATAAAAAATTGGAATCTAAATTTCGTAAAAATAGTTTTGAAAAATAATTGATATTTCAGTAGTATTGGTAAAACAATCCATGCAATCACAATGCTCAATATGCATTCCAGCTTCTCCAAAACTACTAAATTACGACTAATTTAAGTATAGTTACTCAGACGTTTTAGCATGCAACTGATCTAAATATGTATACAAAGAAAAATTAAATAATGTATTTACTAAACTAAAATATGATGTGTAAAATAAAGGACATTATGTTTAAATATATGGAATAAAATCTATGTGATACTTGTACAAACACACAGACACAAAATCAGACGTAGAACGGAAAGACGGACAGACAAACGCAACCACGTTCAGTCACTAAATTAATGTAAGTACTCACAGTATGCAGTTTCATGAAAATATATTCAACCATTTGAACGTAATACGGGCACACATACAAACAGACATCAAACGCGCAAGAGACGGATTTTGCATCAGAAGCGCACAAAACGTATAGAAAACTTAAAATGGGTCGAAAATATTCAATGTACAAACAACTCCATTTTTATTTATGTAGATATGAACATGATCGGGTTTATTACTGTAGGTATGCATTCATGTGGCATAATTAGAACTCTTCCTTAGCCCTCCTGATGGCTGTCTTGACGAGGTATCTCTACATTAGCAAAACTAACCAAATCTACATGGACGAGATATCTTGTCATTAGAAGAAACCTGACCAGATCTTGATGTACGAGATATCTCGTCATTAGCGAAAGCTTGGCCAGATCTTGATCTTGCCATCATAAAATATTGGCAATATCGTGATGACGAGATGTCTCGTTAATAGAAATATTGGTCAGATCTTGATGACGAGATATCTCGTTAACAGCAATATTGGTCAGATCTTGATGGACGAGATATCTCGTTGAACCCATTTGGGTTAACTAGAACTAGGAAACAGTTAGGAATTAGCTATTATTTTAAATAATTTCTGACTATTATTATTGTAATGAGTGTTATCTGTTTAAGGATATCAGTATTGTGAAAAGGATTCCTATTCTTGTATTATTAAAGGGCCGAGCTGGATTATTATTATCATGTAATACACTGGTGTTCGAAATTAAGAGAATTTGATATTTTGACGAATTTCTCGAAAAGTACTGAACGGGAGATAAAATTAATGCTTCCAAACAAAGATGTGAATTTTTAGTGTCGAATACTTAAGCGTACACTTGCGTGTGGGTGGTGCATTTAGAGGAGCAAGCTTTCCAAGCACACGTCACAATTTCCGCGCTTCGTTCCCTCGCACACCTCGGCGAATTTCTTGTTTCTTTGCAACATTCGGTAAAATTCAAAATTAAACAGTTAAAATGAGTAACCATTAACGTTTGGATGATGGAATGAGGACAGTCTCAAGTGCAGATTGTTAGAAACTTGAATGTAATGCCCAGCGTCCGTGTCCAACTTATGGAAATAGTTTACCGGATCCGTAGAAAGTCTGGGCAAGGTCATCGAAGAGTCACAACGGCCAATGAAGATCGATATTTGTCCATTACAGCGGGGCCATAACAGGAGTACCAACAGCTTCTCAGCTCTCTTGTGACCTTCATGTGGCCAAGAAGCCAAATTTCAAGGGTTACTGTTTCCAGAAGGCTACATGAGAAAGGTCTGTTTGCAAGAAGACCTGCTGTTTGCGTCCCGCTCACTTCTGCGCACAGGAGATCCCGATTTTCATGGTGCATAGAACATCGACTTTGAACCATGTATCAGTGGGGGACCGTTCTATTCACTGATGCGTCCCGGTTCAGCCTAACCATTGATTCTAGATGTAAGTTCATCTAGAGAAAACCAGGGACCCGCTACCTGTCTTCCAACATCCGAGAATGAGATTACTATGTGAGCGGAGGTTTGATGGTCTGGGCAGGCATCATGTTGGATGAGCGCACAGTCTTCCATTTCTTTAACAGAGGGTCTGTGACTGCTGTGAGGTATAGGAATGAGATCTTGGACCCTATGTTCAGGCGAACATAGGGTCCAAGATCTCATTCCTATACCTCACAGGGTTGCAGCTGACAGGGTTGCACAAGATCTCATTCCTATACCTTACAGGGTTGCAGCTGGCCCTGATTTCATTTTTATGGGTGACAACGCTTGTCCACATAGGGCTCATCTGGTCGACGAATATCTAGAAAGCGAAGGTATTTGCCGGATGGATTGGCCAGGCAAATCTCCAGACTTAAACCCTATAGAGCATACCTGAGAAGCTCTTGATAGGGCAATTGCAACTCGCCTTCCCCCTCTCAGAACCATCCAGGACCTGAAAACACCTTTGCTGCAGGAGTGGGACCGACTGCTATAGAGACTCATGAACTGCCTCATTTCCAGTATGAATTCACGTATACAGATGTATAACTGTAAGAGGGTAAGTATTAACCCATTTGTTGTGTCAATATTGTAACCTCTGTTTTAGACCTTCCTGCGCTGATGAGTCTTACGCACAATCATGTATGTGTACTATATCTGTTGTCTGGTTATTTTTTGTATTATTTCAACCTATGTACATCACTAATTGCATTAAAATATGTCCAGTAGTTCTGGAGATAATCGCCCAGAAGTGAAAATTCTCTTAATTTTGAACACCAGTTTAGATGTTAGACGTATTATTAAGATTCGCGATTTAGCAACCGAATGTTTGCGAGTTCGAAACTTAATCGAACCAAAAGACATTCGTGTTCGTGTCGGCTGGTGTACGTTAAATCTGTGGTGGCGTCAAATGGCTTCACCACTCAGAGAGTTAATTAGCCGATACAATAATATTTCAAGAAAGTTTCGATGGGGACTGAAAAATGTAATGAAAATTGATGTCCTTCATTTTTCTTTCTCTTACTACTTCTAAATAGCTTCCAATTCATTTATATCCATAATTTTGTCGTCATCGGTTTCAAAATTACGTGGTGTTGTGCTCGGATCTTTCCCTTTGCGATTGATCATAGACCCGTCGCCAGTAACCCGTTGTGTTGCTCCAGTGCGACGTCATTTAAAATACCTACCTACAGTATTTTTCTATTTATCTATAAACCTCTAATGATTCTAATATTTTAACTTGTGTCCTTTTGACGTGAATACGTCTTTAAAATCAGACCAATACTACTTGGTCAGTACGGAAAGTTGAGCGTTACGATAAAATGGGCATCGATTTTGGTCTAATAATTTCTATATTAACAAACCAAACCAACTTAGTATCATAGCTGATAGCTGAGGGAATAAAGACTTTTTATTGACCTTGAGTTCGCGCGCTGCGATAAGCGGGAAGGAGTCCCCGTTTTGGGAAAATCCCCGTTTTGGGGGAAATCCCCGTTTTGGGGACTTTCCGTTGAGCTTCGCAAACTTAAAATCAGTAAAAACGGGACAACGAAGCGCTACAACGTCAAAATTGGTCTCAAATAAGAGTTAACGTTGATATCTGTCGATCTGAAGTATTAAAAGTTAAATCGAATGCAGTGTTGTGAAACTACATAACAGTTGAAAAATGTTGAAAATTTCACAATGTCGGTATATACTCGTCGAAAAGTTAAACCGATATTCATCGAACGTAGTGTACACGGAACAGCAAATCGTCAGCTTTCAATGAACTCTGAATCGACTATTGAATTTGCCTTCTTTTCATTTACTATCACACACAAATAAATACTATACACCAACGAGACATTCATTTAAAACCTGGACCGCGGTAGCCCGGTTGGAAGAGTAACGGACTAGCAACCGGAGGGTTGCGAGTTCGAATCCAAACATAAACCGTCGTGTACAAAGGGGACTGGTGCACGTTAAATCTGTCGTGGCCTCGGAATGTCCTCACGTTGGCGTGGGGTGGAAGTTTGGAGAGTGGGGTGCCAACTCAGGTGTGACTTCGTCATCTGACCGTGGCTCAAAATTACGTGGTGCTGTCCTCGGATTTGATCCCGGACCGTCGCCAATACCACGTTGTGTTACTCCAGTGTCTTTAATTAAATATCTACCTAAAAAAAAACTTGCGCCTATCCTCAGATTTAGTCTACCTGATTTTGACGTGAATGCGTCTTTAAAATTGGAACAGTACTGGTGCATGCATGAAAAGTACAGTATTACAAAAAACTTTACAACCGTTTCGTCTTATGATTTCAGGACTAGAGGAAAAATTCAGAAGAATAAATATAGATTCGGTGTAGACAAAGAATGGTATTACCTGACATAACTTCGGACCGAGTACAGAGGCTCACTGAGCGAGGAGAGGGAGTCTGCAGTATGTCGAAATTCTACAGTAGTGAACCATATTTGAACCAGAATAAAATACGATTGTATGGAGTGAGGACTGCGTTATCTCTGTCATTCGAAAGGTACAGAACTACGCTACAAATGATATTGGACAACAGCAATATCTCAACAAAATTTAATATCCAACCTTCAAATTGTAAATTAATAGCTGAATATTCACACAATAAACAATCGTTCAAAATTCCTGTCTGTTTCATTCATTCCACAATCTCAAAACATCAGATCCGAGTATTCACTACAGTTTGTGTCCTCGACACAGTCTATCTTTCTTTTAATCTGATTCTCTGTAGTCCTCAGTCTTGATCTCCCCACAGATTTAACGAAGAATTTTTTCCTTTGAAACAGGTCCCAGTTCCTTGGCGAATCTCGCACCGCCAATGTTGGCGATAAGCGCCAAACCCACGAACCCTCATCTCTAAATTGGCAATCGTATCGCCTAGGCGTCTGAGGCGAGTGTCACATCCCGTGACAACAATCATTACTACAGATGTCGCGTTCCAACAGCGAACACATGAAAAAAGAACACCGAATTGTATGAATAAATCAGATGATTGAATGCCATTAGAAGACTACGCTCCCCACATACATACCCTCCCTTCTCCTTCATATGTAGAGCACTTACGGGAGAGCTTTCACATTTCAGAACTCTCGACTCTGAAAATATTTGATTTCGATTCTCAAAGGTTTCTGCTAATGCAACTACTGTTGTGTGCCCTGCGAATATAAACACTCAAGGTAATTGGCTAACTGAAAAAGGCAGATTGATTACTTATGTTAAAAATGACCGATAATCGACAGAGTAACTAAATTTCCTGATTATTATAGGATGTAATCAACAAAATATATTTTCCGCTTAGACAATATAGACTTCTGCCTTGTAAACATGGAGTAATGATATTGTGTGACCTCTTATTTGAATTGTAAATGGAACAGTTTCGTTTTTTGTAATCAAAAATACGAGTTGGAATACAACGTAATATGATCTATTTTGTACTGAACGAAAGCCTGGGTGGCATTATAAGAGTTCAACGTGAGGGACAAAATTATTTGTGTGCGGTACCTTAGCCCCAAAGAAAAAATCAGAAAGAAATAAAGTACACAAATGAAGTAAACCCTATACAAATGACCTGGCATTATAATGTCTCTAATAAAAATGTCTTTTTTTCAGTAGAAAAACGACAAAATTGAACAGTGTGACTAGTTTCATTGAATCTTTATGCATTATTAATTACGGATTGAATATTATTACTTAAAATTAATCATCTGTCCCCGATAAACAATTTCGAAATTTCATCAAAATATCGGTTGAGAAAAAGCTATTTTTATTTTATCCAAAATGTTATTGCTAACTACATACCAAGCATACTGAATTATGACGAAATATTTGCTTAAATTCAATAAATTGTTTGGATGTTATTTTCTTTGACAACCAGTCAAGATTTATTTTCAAATTGATTGTTTTAATGAGTATAAATAAAATGTTATTTACCAGGTTATAACATGGTTTCCATTACAGAGCCTACTACTTTGGCTATTCTCACAAAAACACTCAAATAGTTCTATAAGTAGAGAAAAGACTGGGATTATTTTTGGAAAACATGATTTTTTTCAAAAATATTATTTACACCAATTAATTGGTATTCCGGAAACACCAATTAAAATCATTCAAGTTATGAAAATTTGGGAACATGATCGAATTTCAACTCTGTAAAAGTTGTTTCACTGCTGTAATAGTATTATAAGCAAGTAAGCACCTTTACATTCTGTAAAGCTTGTTTCTTGGATAATACACTGCATTCGCAGGAAAGCAAGTTTGCACGTCAAACTTATTTTGTATGTTTATTAAATGTTTATTTTGTATTTAGCAATAAGAATTGGACATAGGAGACATTCTACCCCATTATATGGTTCAGACAAATTTGTAAGATACCTCATATATTGTCAGCCTAGACCAGAAACTCATTAACTGGCAAAGAATATTTTTTACTGTGAAGCTGTTTAAAGACTATTTAATTTTCTGTTCAAAAAATAAAAATTATAAGCATTTTGATAGTGCTATATATCCTATAAACAGATTACAATATGATTGTGTATTTCTCATCATCGTAAAAATGAACATACAGTGTCTTCGAAAAAATGTTGGCATTAAATTAATCGGTATAAAATATGAATTATACTTAATTAGGAAAATGAAAATAACTATTGAAGAAAAGAAGAAACGTGTATGAGAGTCATTAGCTAAATATAGATGGCGGTAGTGTTTTTGTGGTGGTACGTGTTTCCTGTAAGTAATTTAGACGTGACGTCAGTTGGCTTGCTTTTCGAAAAAGCAGCACTTCGCTAATAAAAATTCCAAATACCAAATTAACTAATTCAACACAAATTAGATTACAGACCAAAGATTGTCAAGTGGGCGATAAACTACATTTTATGTAAACCCCAATATGTAGCATGCGAAATCATTTGGAAGATGCATAAAAATGCAGGTGTGATAAAAATTATCATTCTCACTTATGATAATTTTTTCCTGTCAAAATAAATGCAGATGGGGAGAGGTGTTTGGGGGTTTCTTGCACGTATTCCGGGCATGACGTCACTAGACTTGGTGGTTTTTCCCCAAAAGAGAATTTCAAAGGAAGAAATAGAAATCTCAAAGATTGAATTCCAAATTGATATATGATAGTCAATGCGAATTAAATTAAACGCAAAATGTCCATTAAAAATTTTTTAATCCAGTTGTACTTTGATGTGCTATCTTTTAAATGAAGTATTATTATTTGTCTTTTAAGGGAATAAATGTAGTTTCTGTTGAAATCAATAGACTAGACCAAGATAGCTATTAAAAGCAATGTAATACTTGTTTTATATAGATCCGTGAAACTTCAAAAATGGCTCTTATATTTGTAGTTCCTAAATCAAATATACTATCGATATACATACCAATTCTCACATAATTTATTTAAAATTCATCTACTATTCTTTTGCAGGAGAAATAAACCAAATATAAATAGAATAGTTACTATAAATATTAATGTCATTCTATGAGTTATAAACATGTTCTTTTCGTCCTTATATAAATTCGTTCCTTCTTTAATTAAGTTTTTTATTACGAGTTACTCTAAATCGAGATGATTACTACAAATACCATCTTAAAACGTATTATGTTAGTTATAATGATTATGGAAGAGATATCTCGTTATTAGGAAAACTGATCTGATCTTGATCTCGTCATCATCAAAAAACGACAATATCTTCATCGGAATTCAATCGGCATTCTTTATGACGAGTTATCTCGACATAAGCAAAATTGGTCGGATTTTATTTAACGAGATATCTCGGCGAAACCACTTGGAGGGTTAACTAAGGCAACACTTAGATTTAATTCTTCATGTGTCCATTGCTATGCAAATATTCCCATTGAGGAGAACATTGTTCACATTGTTCTAGACCTCTGCTTCAAAGAAAAGAACAGCCTCAATTTAAATAAATTTCAAATGTTGTCTAATAAAAGTTCCCCGGATCAAATGCATAAAAAACTATTATATGTATCCATTATTTGAATTACCCGCTTCGCAAACATAGAATTTCGGATGTATAAGCGACTTGCACGTTCACCAAGATGGTCGTTTTAACTCCCAAACACTTTCGCCAATTTATTTAATGCGAACCCTCTTACTGGGCTAGAAGTGTCTTTCTGAAAGAAAATCCTCGGGCTAATGTGTAAAGTTCAAGAGATTAAAGTCGTATTTTTTTTATCTGCGGAAGATTTTTTTTGCGAGGATGATTACCCTGTTTCCGCTTGGATCGAATATTTTTGAGATTCTGTGTTAAGAAAACACGTCTAGTTTTTCTAGTAGAAATAAAAACTTTTTAAACTCTTTATCTCAATATGGAATATTCTTAAAAAATAACTCTTTTAAGCTTTGGGTTTTAGTATAGTTGTGGTTGCAGTGTGGGATACATAAAAATAATTTGTTTCTGATTTAGGTGTTTATTAGTGTGAAGCATGTTTAGAAAAATACCAAATGACCTTTAAAAATTGCTTTTTAAGTATTATTTCTGTCGCACTATAAGTGTCAAATTTAATGCGCGAATTTTGTTCGAAATAGTCGTTGCATTCGCAAAAGAGGTGGTAATGAAAAAGATTTAATCTTAAAAATTTTGTTTTCTAACATGGTTAAATATATAAATATTATATATTAAGACTGTTTGGCTTTTACACTGCTGGCCACCGTAAATGCAACACCCTGAAGGAAGCATGCAAATAATATGAAATTTACAACATGCATTAGCGGAGGTGAGATATGCAAATGATTAGAATTTCAGCGCAGACGCACATCACGCGCGCCTGTGGCACCACTTCAAAGCGCTATTTAAGGCTTGGAGATTTCGACGATTTCAAGTACGGCAATTGTGTTTTTCTTGTGGTTTTTTCAAAAAAAACGATCAATTATGCCTCGTAGAAAACAGCGATCATCTTTTAATCAAGTATCCGAGTTCGACAGAGGAAGGATAGTGGCCTACCGAGATTGTGGATTATCTTTCAGGGAAATCGGTAGTCGTGTTGGACGAAACCAAACAACTGTAATGCGGATATGTGATCGTTGGATGCAGGAGGGTACGACGGACCGACGTGTTCGATCGCATCCACCTCAGTGCACCACCACGTGATGACAGGCATATTGTGCGTATGGCAGTGACGGATCGCTCAGCCACATCACGAATCATAGCACAGCACATTCAGTCTGTACCGCATCATCCAGTGTCTGCGCGTACCATTCGACGCCGTTTACAGCAGAGTGGTCTGTCCGCAAGACGTCCATTGCTTCGTCTACCCTTGACGCAGAACCACAGACGTTTCCGCCGCCAATGGTGCGATGAAAGAAGGATGTGGACGGCAGAATGGAATGAAATTGTCTTTACTGACGAGTCACGCTTCTGTCTGCAACACCACGATGGTCGGATTCGAGTCTGGAGACACCGTGGAGAGAGGATGCTGAACAGCTGCGTTATGCACCGCCACACTGGTCCTGCACCGGGTATTATGGTATGGGGCGGTATTGGATATCACTCTCGCACTCCTCTAGTACGCATTGCCGGTACTTTAAACAGCCAGCGCTACATCTCCGAGGTGTTGGAGCCAGTTGTCCTTCCTTACCTTCAGGGCTTGCCCACAGCCATATTTCAACAGGATAATGCGCGACCACACGTGGCACGCATTGTCCAAGGGTTCTTCGTCAATCGCCAGATTGAATTGCTTCCCTGGCCAGCTCGCTCTCCGGATCTTTCGCCGATAGAAAACATGTGGTCCATGGTTGCTCATCGATTGACCCAGAATACATCCCCAGCTGCCACACCAGATCAACTTTGGCGACGTGTGGAAGCTGCTTGGTCTGCTGTACCCCAAGAACACATCCAAAGTCTCTTTGAATCAATGCCGAGGCGTGTGGCAGCGGTGATCTCCAACAATGGCGGCTACTCTGGCTACTGATTTTGGCAGGAACCACACTTCACAGAAGTCTATAAATTTAATCATTTGATACTTGGTCAACATGTTATCTACAAAATAAATTTTGTTGTGATATCTCTTGTCTTTCTTGGTGTTGCAATTTGGGTGGCCAGCAGTGTAATATAACTTCAGGATTACTATTATAATTTCAGGCTTCAGGATTTCAATTACTATAATTTGGAAGACGATTTCCACTTTCGAATTTTTCTTAATGTAGACAGGATGTAGCTTTATTTCAAGATGACAGCATTACACTTTCCGTATGTTTGCAATGTTAAGAACATTTTTGTAACTTTTTGACTTGAATACTTCTTTAAAATCGGAACAGTACTGGGGCATAAATGAAAAACCGAGCGTTACATAAAGGCGTTACAACTGTTTTGTCTTATGATTTCAAAACTAGAAGATAAATATAGAGCCGTGTAGACAAGGGATGTCTGTATCTGATACGACCTTCGGACCGAGTACACAGCCCACTATGTGAGGGGAGGTGGTTCGTAATATGTCTAAATTCTACTTTGCTGGGCGGGCTTTGGGCCGCTTGTAACTTTGGATTGCTTGGAGTGAGAACTGAGTAAGTGGTGTCATTCGAAAGCTACTAAACTATGCTACTATAATAATCATACAAAAAGAGTTTCGTTATAATATTTTTTGACTGCCTATGTTTACAATAAGAAAATACGATGGAGTGGCATTCTTAGGAGGCCTTATACCTTTACTTAATGTTGTCCTTGTATGACAGTTCACTTCAAAATTGAATAAAAACTAATAATCGAAATAAAACTGTGCCAATGTACCTCTTATTTTGGGAAAGAGGGAATATGAAATTATGTTCATTAAATATTCCCCTTGATTCAATTCCCCTTGATTCAATTCCCCTTTAAATATTCCCTTTGAATTCCTAAACTTATTGTTGAGAATTACAGTATTCTATTTATGTAAGCTTTCTTACAACCGAAACTCTTGCTTTAAATTATTTTTATTTTTAAATTCCCGTGAATGATATTCAATTTGCATGAACTTTCCTTGTCTGAGTATGTCCATTTACTTGACTTCGCTTGATACAGCTTGACCAAATATGAACCTTGAGCCATAAACTAACCCAACCTACTCATTAGGATTAACCCTCCAAGTGGTTTCAACGAGATATCTTGTTCATCAATATCTAACTAATTTTATTAATGACGAAATATCTTGTCACTAAGATATCGTCAATTTTTTTATGATGACGAGTTCCAAGATCTGGTCAGTTTTCTTCAAATGACGATATATCTCATCCATCAAGATCTGGTCAGTTTTACTAACGATGATATATCTCGTCCATCAAGATCTGTCAGTTTTACTAATAACGAGATATCTTGTTCATCAAGATCTGTCAGTTTTACTAATGACGAGATATCTCGTCGATCAAGATCTGGACAGTTTTACGAATGACGAAATATTTCATCGATCAAGATCTGATTAGTTTTACTAATGACGAGATATCTCGTCCATCAAGATCTGATCAGTTTTACTAATGACGAGATATTTCACCGATCAAGATCTGGTCAGTTTTACTAATGACGAGATATCTCGTCCATCAAGATTTTACTATTGACGAGATATCTCGTCGATCAAGATCTGGTCAGTTTTACTAATGACAAGATTTCTAATCCATCAAGATCTGGTCAGTTTTACTAATTACGAGATATCTCGTCGACCAAGATCTGGTCAGTTTTCTTCTAATGACGAGAACTCATCGAGACAACCACCAGGAGGTTTGTACAAGGGATGACCTGGATGATAATTAAAGAGGCAATTGAATTTCCCTCTTAAATTCCGACTACATTAAACACGATAACAGTTTTTTGTATGTCATGTAGTAAGCCGTTAGACTAATAGTTCTAACGGTGTTCAACAAAGGCCAAATATTTTTAAACAGATTATACTGCCTATATTTAAAATGTATACATCGGACATAGTGGACGCTTTTAATTTGAATATTAATGTAAAGGCGGTATTTCCCTTTTCAAGCCCTTCTAGGTATATCATAATCAATAATACGTCTCTTAGAAAACCATTTAAGATGAATAGTTTGTCCAACAAAAACACAAACGTTAAGCGTTATGCGCACTTTTAAAACGTATTATCGAATTTTCTTAAACCAACATCATTCAAAAGACAGAATCAATACACGGCAAAAACCCGTTTTTCCTAAGCACACAATCCACGACAAAAACTCAGCAAAATAACGCAACCCAAACAATAAAACGTCCGACTTAAGTAAACACCCCCTGCATCACAAAGGAACACAAAACAACCCCCTTCCCCACGGACCCTTCTCCGGGCATCGACCGGCCATTTCTACCCCCGCAAAACGTTCCATTTCCATTCTGAAACAAGCCGGCAATTACCCCGCTATAAACGAGACCGGCAAGCGTTGACGAAGGACCGTTTACTTTGGGACCGTGTTTCGGAAGACCCGATCGGAAAAGCATTGATGTCCTAAGGCTGTCACAATTTGCATGCTTTTGTCCGGGGAAAGAAGTCCGTCGGTGTAGACCTTTCCTGGTCACGCGATTCGGCTGGTCACGGAAGGCTAATGAAATGCGATGTTAGCTTTTAAATGAGCTTCTTTTTCTGATGGGTGGTGTTGCTGTGTGGGTTTTAACATGCTGTTGGACACGGTTGAGTCGTGAAAATGACCGTGCGCTCGCTGGGAGCGTGTTTTAATTTAGGTTCCGAAATGGGTACGTTTCAGCGATATATCGTCTCCGAACATAATTTTTAAGTCACGATTTTCTAGATTAGAATGTGGTGATCTTTGGAATGGGGAAGTCCACTGTTATTTTTTCTTTTCACGAAGGTTGGATTTCTTTTTGAGAAACACACTTAGTGAGTGCAGCGTAGAATTTCCATCTTCGTTTACTCAGAACTATTTTCTTAGACTTAGTGTGTTTTGCTAGTAAGCCGACAATATGCTCTTTCCAAGTTGGCTGTTAAACCTTTTCGATCCCCAAGAAGAACCCTCTCATCAAAAAATTATTTTATCGGCTGTTTAACACCCTCCAGGTGGTTGTCTCGACTAGGCATCTTGTCATTAGAAAACTGACCAGATCTTGATCTCGTCATCTTAAAAAAATTGGCAGCATCTTGATGACGAGATATTTCGTGATTAGCAAAATTGATCGGATATTGATGGACGAGATATCTCGTTCAAACCACTTAGAGGGTTAAAGTACTTTGAAACAGAAATGATGAAGCGTTTTCTTAAATGGGTGCGATTGGGGATAATGTTCCCAAATGCGCACATCACCCATTTGAGTACGTAGGTAAGTATTTAATTTACGTCTCACTGGAGCAACACAACGAACTATTGGCGACGGTCCCGAAAGGAAAGATCCGAGGACAATACCACGCAATTTTGAGCCACGGTCAGTGACGAGGCAACACCTTAGCTGGCACCCCACTCTCTAAACTTCCACACCACGCCAACGTGTAGACATTTGAGGTCACGACAGATTTAACGTGCATCACTCACCCCTTGTACGCGACGGTCTTTGGTTGGATTCGAACTCGCAACCTTTCGGTTGTTAATCCGTTACTCTTCCAACCGGGCTACCGTGGCCCTCCCATTTGAGTACATTACCCTCACTCCTTGTGTTAGAACATTAAGATGTAGCTGAATGAGTACAGCAGTAATTAATACATATACAAGAGTGATTCTTATTGTTACCACGCAACGGCAAACTCCGAATTCGTGTAGCGATACATGCAGTTGAAAATCTGAGTGGGGAATGATGCCTTACGCCACAGAAACGATGTCTTTGAATGACCTAAACAGCGCCCTATGCCGCCTAAACGCGGCATTTTTGGACTCATTCCATGACAATAAATGTTTATTTTAAACTCCTTTACCATCCCTTACAATTTGGCCATATTTTTGAAATACCCTGTATATGTGAAAGATACTCATAATAAAAGTATTATTGATTGATTGAGACACACTGTGAAACATATTGACATCATTCTGTGGTCAAACAGCGCCATACAGGATAAGATCAATGTAAACAAGTGTGTTGAACTTGTTGTTATGAATCTCTAAGCACAAGAACATATAATGTTATATGCATCCAAATTTAGCTACTAATTGGTTTTATGCCGCACTTATTATTAAGCTTTAACTTTTATGTTCTAAATTTCATTAACTTTCCACAATAACTAATGACTAACCTTTATAGACGGAACCAAATTTTACAATCTACTTACAATTGGAATTCTCTAATGAGATTTACAGTCCTTATTGGATGAAAACAAAACACGCACATATTCTATTTCCGATATTTTCAAAACTGATTAAAATAGAAGGACAGACTCGAGTAATAACGATCCCGACCTTTCCGGAAATTTTATTGACAAACGCAATTATAATTCCCATGAAGAAACAACCTCCGCATATTCCTTATTCTGATATATCCCATTTCCTCGACACATGTTCGTCAACTGATCAGTTTACAAAAAGACGTCTCCCTTTTCAACCAAACAACAAATTCCTCTTGGGTCTTAATTTAATTTTAGTTGTTTACAAAGCACTGAAATAAAAATCGTTTACTTTCCAGAGAGATATACGGTTCTTGTTTATTGGATTAAAAAGAAACTCGTGTATTTTATTATCGCATCTCCGAGATATGTTTAAAATAGACTCAAATTAAACAGAACTATCCCCATCAAATTTCTTTTCAGACAAATAAACCAAGAAACCGAATACGACTTCACAAATAGATCCCTACTCATAACTCTCCTACAAACGTTTGACACACACCAACTGACGAAGTATCTTAAAAGTGTCATCTCAACATCCTCCCCTTCCACCAAAAAAAATAATCAAACTCCCATAGTCAAGTCGATGTCTCTTATCACTTTCATCCTCAAATTCAACAAAAAATAACTTACGCATTCACAAGAAACATAAACTACAAGAAACAAAATACAGGGTCACTGAAAAAAAAGAAATGAAGAAGAGCAGCACCCATACGCCTCAACTCACATACCTACGACACGCATTCCTTTTTAGGGGGAAGAGACACGAGAACCCCTCTCCTCCGTATGGTACTGACTATTTTTTAATATATTTGATCTTTACTCGTACTATAATATTTCATGCATACCCTAGTGCTCAGTGATGTCAGTCGATATAGCAGGGGAGGGAATGAGCAGGCAGGTCAGGGGTGAGTTTTTTAATTATGGGGAGCTCCGTATGGGATTTCAAGGGGTGAGCGTCTTTTGGAATTTTAGAATGAGTGAGTGGAATTTACTGCTTTATATTTTTAATTGAATTTTAAATTTGATTTTTGGGTGGGTATATTGATGTTGATCTCTTTTACCTCTCATGTAAGCCAAGATCTTGTGTAGTGAGAATCGAAATAAAGATATGAGCTTTTTGTCTTTGTGATGAATGCTATTCCAGACTGAATAAGGTTTATTTCTTTATTAGAATGATGCCTGGTGGTTGTTTCGTTATTGGCAAAACTGACCAGATCTTGGTGAACGAGATATCTCGTCATTAGAAGAAAACTGACCAGATTTTGATGGACGAAATACCTCGTCATTAGCAGAAATTTGACCAGATCTTGATGGACGAAATATCTCATCATTATTAACACTGATTAAATCTTGATGGACGAGATATCTCGTCATTAGTAAAAGTGATCACATCTTGATGGACAAGATATCTCGTCATTAGTAAAAGTGATCACATCTTGATGGACGGAATATCTTGTCATTAGTAAAACTGACCAGATATTGATGGACGAGATATCTCGTCATTAGAAGAAAACTGATCTGATCTTAATCTCGTCATCCTCAAAAAATTACAATATCTTCATCATTTGGAATTAAATCGGCATTCTTGATGACTAAATATCTCGTCTTTAGTATAATTTTTCAGATATTGATGGACGAGATATCTCGTCGAAACCACTTAGAGGGTTAGTGAATAAAGATCTTTTTTGACACTTTAGGGCTTGCGCAGTGTTAAGGTTTAGTGCTATATAATGTTAAGGGGCAGTTGTGATTCAGTGGATATACTCGCTGCGCTAGCAACCTTCGAGCTGTAGGCGGCGCAGGTTGATTCCTGTCAGGTGCATTCCTCCCTGGGTGTATTTCTCTCTTCTGTGTCAGTAAAACTTTCATTGTGTGTGTGTCTATTACTTGATATTGTATGTGTTGTGTCTGGCGCAGCATGGCCAAATATGGTCCTTGCGCCATAAAACTCCCAAACCAAACAACTATATAGTATTAATTTTCTATGTATGTTAGTTATATATAAGGGAGAATACTTTATACACTTTAGTTTTGTCTTATACCATAAATATTATCTGTATTGTTACTTACCTCACGCGGCATAAATGAAATTATATCAAGTGTATTAGCGGGCGAGGCTTGATTCCCTCAAGATGGTGAATAAGCTGGCCTGAGGGAGAGAAGAGACAGATGATGTGTTCAGGCGAAGCTTGAGTTGAATTGCATTTAGAGTACATAGGAAAGTGCTTGCAACCCAATTCGATCTTCATTAGCTTCAAGTGTCCTCTGCGACGTCAGGAGAGAGCAGTATAGTCTTTTCTGCTGCAAATTTTAAACCTTTCCTACTATTTACATTAATATGTGCTTGATAATTAGTGACTAATTCTGGTTGAAATTGCAAACTGTAAATTTGGAATAAATAAGTATATAAACCAAGGAGGGGGCTTTATTAAAATTGATTAATCCTCCTGGTGGTTGTCTCGACAAGGTATCTCTTCATTAGCAAAACTGACCAGGTCTTGATGGACGAGATATCTTGTCATTAGAAACCTGACCAGATCTTGATCTCTTCATCATCAAAAAATCTCTCCATTAGCAAAATTGGGCAGATCATGGTGGGCGAGATATCTCGTCCAAATCACTCTCTTGGAGGGTTAATAACATCTTCATTGAAAGTTCAGAACAAAAGAAAATGTTACATCTTAATCCCTTGTTTTGAATTGTCTTTCAAATGAGGTTCAGTTATTAATTGAAATACAGTGATTTATTGATTAATATATTAACTTAAATGCATTTAAAGAGTATCTCCTAAATGTTAATTAAACTTGATGTAATATAATGTTAATTAATGTTGATTGTTATTGTAACTAATCTCACTTGACACATAAATAAATGATTACACCAAGTCCATTAGCCCGTGAAATTTGAGACATTCGAAACCCAACATGAGGTGGTCAATAAGCTGGCTAGGACAATGTACAATACGTTGTTAAAAGTTAAAAATCAATTTATTTATTTTATTTATTCATTTGTAAGTTATGTATATATATATACATATATATATACACTGCTGGCCACCCAAATTGCAACACCAAGAAAGACAAGAGATATCACAACAAAATTTATTTTGTAGATAACATGTTGACCAAGTATCAAATGATTAAATTTATAGACTTCTGTGAAGTGTGGTTCCTGCCAAAATCAGTAGCCAGAGTAGCCGCCATTGTTGGAGATCACCGCTGCCACACGCCTCGGCATTGATTCAAAGAGACTTTGGATGTGTTCTTGGGGTACAGCAGACCAAGCAGCTTCCACACGTTGCCAAAGTTGATCTGGTGTGGCAGCTGGGGATGTATTCTGGGTCAATCGTTGAGCAACCATGGACCACATGTTTTCTATCGGCGAAAGATCCGGAGAGCGAGCTGGCCAGGGAAGCAATTCAATCTGGCGATTGACGAAGAACCCTTGGACAATGCGTGCCACGTGTGGTCGCGCATTATCCTGTTGAAATATGGCTGTGGGCAAGCCCTGAAGGTAAGGAAGGACAACTGGCTCCAACACCTCGGAGATGTAGCGCTGGCTGTTTAAAGTACCGGCAATGCGTACTAGAGGAGTGCGAGAGTGATATCCAATACCGCCCCATACCATAATACCCGGTGCAGGACCAGTGCATAACGCAGCTGTTCAGCATCCTCTCTCCACGGTGTCTCCAGACTCGAATCCGACCATCGTGGTGTTGCAGACAGAAGCGTGACTCGTCAGTAAAGACAATTTCATTCCATTCTGCCGTCCACATCCTTCTTTCATCGCACCATTGGCGGCGGAAACGTCTGTGGTTCTGCGTCAAGGGTAGACGAAGCAATGGACGTCTTGCGGACAGACCACTCTGCTGTAAACGGCGTCGAATGGTACGCGCAGACACTGGATGATGCGGTACAGACTGAATGTGCTGTGCTATGGTTCGTGATGTGGCTGAGCGATCCGTCACTGCCATACGCACAATATGCCTGTCATCACGTGAAGTGGTGCACTGAGGTGGATGCGATCGAACACGTCGGTCCGTCGTACCCTCCTGCATCCAACGATCACATATCCGCATTACAGTTGTTTGGTTTCGTCCAACACGACTACCGATTTCCCTGAAAGATAATCCACAATCTCGGTAGGTCACTATCCTTCCTCTGCTGCATTTACAGACGTTTCCGCCGCCAATGGTGCGATGAAAGAAGGATGTGGACGGCAGAATGGAATGAAATTGTCTTTACTGACGAGTCACGCTTCTGTCTGCAACACCACGATGTTGCATTTACGGTGGCCAGCAGTGTATATACACTGCTGGCCACCGTAAATGCAACACCCTGAAGGAAGCATGCAAATAATATGAAATTTACAACATGCATTAGCGGAGGTGAGATATGCAAATGATTAGAATTTCAGCGCAGACGCACATCACGCGCGCCTGTGGCGCCACTTCAAAGCGCTATTTAAGGCTTGGAGATTTCGACGATTTCAAGTACGGCAATTGTGTTTTTCTTCTGGTTTTTCAAAAAAACGATCAATTATGCCTCGTAGAAAACAGCGATCATCTTTTGATCAAGTATCCGAGTTCGACAGAGGAAGGATAGTGGCCTACCGAGATTGTGGATTATCTTTCAGGGAAATCGGTAGTCGTGTTGGACGAAACCAAACAACTGTAATGCGGATATGTGATCGTTGGATGCAGGAGGGTACGACGGACCGACGTGTTCGATCGCATCCACCTCAGTGCACCACTTCACGTGATGACAGGCATATTGTGCGTATGGCAGTGACGGATCGCTCAGCCACATCACGAACCATAGCACAGCACATTCAGTCTGTACCGCATCATCCAGTGTCTGCGCGTACCATTCGACGCCGTTTACAGCAGAGTGGTCTGTCCGCAAGACGTCCATTGCTTCGTCTACCCTTGACGCAGAACCACAGACGTTTCCGCCGCCAATGGTGCGATGAAAGAAGGATGTGGACGGCAGAATGGAATGAAATTGTCTTTACTGACGAGTCACGCTTCTGTCTGCAACACCACGATGGTCGGATTCGAGTCTGGAGACACCGTGGAGAGAGGATGCTGAACAGCTGCGTTATGCACCGCCACACTGGTCCTGCACCGGGTATTATGGTATGGGGCGGTATTGGATATCACTCTCGCACTCCTCTAGTACGCATTGCCGGTACTTTAAACAGCCAACGCTACATCTCCGAGGTGTTGGAGCCAGTTGTCCTTCCTTACCTTCAGGGCTTGCCCACAGCCATATTTCAACAGGATAATGTGCGACCACACGTGGCACGCATTGTCCAAGGGTTCTTCGTCAATCGCCAGATTGAATTGCTTCCCTGGCCAGCTCGCTCTCCGGATCTTTCGCCGATAGAAAACATGTGGTCCATGGTTGCTCAACGATTGACCCAGAATACATCCCCAGCTGCCACACCAGATCAACTTTGGCAACGTGTGGAAGCTGCTTGGTCTGCTGTACCCCAAGAACACATCCAAAGTCTCTTTGAATCAATGCCGAGGCGTATGGCAGCGGTGATCTCCAACAATGGCGGCTACTCTGGCTACTGATTTTGGCAGGAACCACACTTCACAGAAGTCTATAAATTTAATCATTTGATACTTGGTCAACATGTTATCTACAAAATAAATTTTGTTGTGATATCTCTTGTCTTTCTTGATGTTGCAATTTGGGTGGCCAGCAGTGTATATATATACATATATATATATATATATATATATATATATATACTGTAAAATTATTGTTACATTGAAGAAAAGGTGCCGCACAAATCTAGTTAGAGTTCTACATTGTGGACATAAAAGCACTGTCACATCAAGAAGTTCAAGAGAGTGGTAATCACCGATTCGTCTCTGACATTAGGCACTGGGAATTCTTCTGATTCATTGAATGTTGTTGTCACGACGATTTTATGGGGCCCGGAATATCTTTCGACGACTCAACTTCTGGGGTTGTCGAGGAGCTTCCCTCTTCTCTGGTCATGCACTCTCTGAATTTTTCAGATCTCTGTGATCCCCGAAAAATTCCAAGTTTCTGCTCTTTGCCGACTTCTCCACCCTTATTAAAATCCAGTTCCAAACCAAATGCTATGAACAATGCCAGCAAGTACACTCTTCCCATATTCAATCACTATGGCTGCTGAACCTGATTTCTTATGTTCACAATGACATAAGACGTTCCATTTAGTATTGATTATTGCTTTTCTTATTTGTCCTTTACTTTTAAACTGATCACGCTTTGGTGTAACTGTACAGAGGGACAGAATAATGTTAACCTCCTGGTGGTTTATCTTCACATCAAAAACTGCTTTGTAGTGACCAGCCTTTGATACAAAACCTATTACTACTTGGATCTTCATTCTCTGGTGCAATAGGGCAGTTTCGTCTCGACGATGGGTTTCTTCATTAAGAAACTTGACTAGATCTTGATGGACGAGATATATCGACATTCGCAAACATGATCAGATTAATTGACCATGATACACATGGCATACAGCTATTTCATTTCAACGTGATTCTATGAATCTTTACTGAATGCTAACACGCTTACTATTAGTTACTTTCGAAGTTTTGAGTTTGCATAAATAATTAGTTTTTTCACTTCTTTATAGATTCGTGTTACACATGTGATTTCAATCATCATATTGTTTTATTCTAAATAAATATATTTACGAAGAATACTATGCTTTATTCTCCAAAAAAATGTTACTTAAAAAGATAATAAAATCGATCGATCACATTCAACTGAAAGCTCGTACCGGAAAAAATCCCGAAACTTCACAAACGGAAAGTAAAGTTCCAAAACTTCCATTCCACTTCTAATTCACTTAAAAAAGTTGCAGAAAACTTAAATTTCAACAAAAATCTCGGAAACCCACTTACATAAATCTCTCAACTCTTCCACGCCGTATCCACACGATGGAAGAACCGACCGTCTTCCCAGGAAGTTCCGCCAGAAGAAGATGGCGGAAAAAATAATAGTTCCAGCTTTTATTACATTAACGGGCTGGGAAAACGCGAAATCTCGGATTCCGGCTGAAATACTTCTAGAAGAAGCAAAAGTAAATTACTTCAGCAGATAAGTGCGGGGTGAAAATTTCGCCATTTATCGTAGGAGAGTGCACTTAAAATGTCACCTTCCGTATTCGAGGCAGGTTGTTCGGAATCGTGGCATAGCAGGAGAGGCTATAAAAATGAAAGTGTGTTGTTGTCGCGATAAAAGCACCCATTTTGTGCGCCTGGGCTGCTCAGCGGGAGAAGAACAACGGACTCATTTTGCTTTTTAACTCTTGATAATGGATATTCCATTTCAGAACTCGAGTTTGCTTCATTAGGAAGTGCGAGTCCTGGCTTAGTGAATTTTGTGGTAAAGCCTTCGCTTTCAGTCCAACTTATGGTTGTCTTGACATACACATGTCTGCCAACTTTTTAGAATTTACCGTGCATCAGTGGGTCCACCCCGTGTTCTAATAGCAAAAAACTTGAGCCTTTAGTTTGTTGCAGCTTTGTAAATACTAGCTCCAATATAAAAAACATTGGCCTTTAGTTTGATGTAGCTTAGTAAATACTAGTTCAAATAGCAGAAAACGTAGATCTTTGGTTGATGCAGCTTTCCGAATACTAGCTCTAATAGCAAAAACACAGGCCTTTAATTAACGTAGCTTAGTATAAATACTAGTTCTAATAGCAAAAACACAGGCCTTTAGTTGATGCAGTTTAGTAAATACTAGGTCTAGTAGCAAAAGTACATGGGTCTATAGTTTTTTTATGCAGCTTAGTAAATACTAGTTCAAGGAGCAAAAAACATAGGTCTTTAGTTGATACAGCTTAGTAAACACTAGCTCTAATCATAGACGTGAAATATTAGTAGATTGATCATTGCTATTGAGAGGAGCTTCCTAAAGTGTGACCAACATGTCGACTAGTAGTCATGTGACTGCTGCGAGAAAAATTGACTTGGTTGGGCGATTCGGCATTTTATCGCCTCATTTGGCAATATATTATCTTATGGCGATTAAAATAGTGAAACTGCTCAAGTCTACTAGGTCTCACTGACCAATCAGATGATTAATCAATGGATGGGCGTCTTCTCCCGCCCCGTGGACCGATCCGATGGTGAAAGTTCGTTCCCTTACAGCAGACGGAAGTAGTCTAAGTTACAAGTTACGATGAATTTTGGTCACATGATTCTGGGCACATAGAAAGGTTACTATTGCTCACTTTACTCTTATATTTCCTTTATGCAAGCAACCTGCGAGATGTAGGTGGCATCGGTTTGATTCCTATCAGATTCGATCCTACCCTGAGTGTATTTCTCTTTTCAGTAAAACTTTCCTGAAGCTGTGTGTGTGTTACCATTTACTTTACGTTGTTTGGTACAGCTTGGCCAAATATAGCTCTAGTGCAACAAAACTCAACCAACCGGTAGTCTTCCGGTGTTATTGATGCTAGAGGCTGTAAAATTTTAATTGCAGTGCAACAGAAGACAGGGTGGTGGTTGACAGAGTTAAATCTGTTCATTTTTGTTCCAACATATTCAGGCAGGAAACTTTTGGATCTGTAGAACCTGTACCTGAGGCTGATAGAAAAATCTTTAGTGAAACCCATGTCCCATCTTGTGTGTTCTATGCTATCAGTGAAGGTTTTTAAAATTTGATCAATTATTAAACTAAATCCATAAAGTTGTTAATTATAAGTAATTCACCCTGATACTTTCGAATGAAATTCTGCAAACGTAGGACAGAATAAGGATTTCGATACCGTCAGTGAAATTAGATACGAATTCCTCGAAGCTTTTCATCTGTATAATAAGCGTATGTTTGATTTGAAAACTTTTCATTCTTCAGTCCTTCAACCAACTTAAAAGTGATTGAGCATGAATCAATAACAACGAAAGTTAAACTCTGCCACGGAGTTTGACGTCTAAACCGTTATTGACTACTTGATCATAAAGTCTGTCTTCAACTTTTCAAATGTTTAATTTAGAGGATTCGTATATGAAAACGTATTTTTGATGTCGGCAGTAATGACTTTTAAGACATTATAGGCTTTCTATGAAAGATTTGTACAGTTATATTCCTTTGAATTTCTTTTCCTTTAAATAATATTCCTTTGAAGTAATTCGTTTGATGTAGGAAATTTAAATTAATTAGATCCTGTTTGGAATTATCTTTGCTTGTTCCTTTGTTTTTATGTTAGTTACCTGGTTTATCAGTTGGTGAATCTACAGTTGGATAGTATACTGGTCGTTTCAGTCAGGTTTCCGGCGGAAGAGTTTTCTGCACTAGTACATGAAATGTCTACCATCTAAAATATATTAAAGATGCAAATGCTTACCCTCAAGAATTAAAAAAAAATGTATGTTACCACTTAGTTTGCCAAAATAGACTTTCTTCAATTGAACTGACTGAAATAATTCTATATTTGGTATAACTAGATATTTGGTGAGGGATATAGATTTTTCAAGTTACCTTTGAAATAATATTGTTATATTGTTAAGCGAATAAATATAGCCCTCTTTGAATTCATGTGTCTGATACAATATAAATTTAAACCTCTCATAAAATCTTTACTAAATAAAAATGTCTCCTGAAGAGATAACATTTAGATAAATGTTTTACAAAAAACAGTAAAAATATTCTGTCGAATATTTCTATAATTTCTCAGGATAACTTAAGAAATATTCGAATATTTATACCTATAATTCAATTTGTTAACTTCAAAATATTTAACACTTTCCAATATTCGAAACAACTCTCATGAGTTAAGAGCTTGGAGATCTACAAAATCGATGAGAAGCACTCTTGAAAACTTCCCTGATTTTAAAGACCTTTTAATGACATGGAAAGCATTAATGTTTCCAAGTTACGAGAGACCTGCAACATTTCATTTAACGATTTGGGAAGGCCTCAGAAATCCTGAAGTTCAGAGTCTAATTCATTAGTAACAAATGTTCTCAATTTTCACTCTCCTTTATCTGAGTTCCGGTAACTTAGACAAGCGCATCTCCTATAGGAAAACGCCATTTTGTCCAAAAATCATTACTCTCAGAACCTCCTACATTACAGTCGTAGTATATGTCAGATGATTCTAAAAACCCGTTTTTGAACATCCCTATTCATAGCTCTTGTGGTCAAAAGCGAATATTTGGCGATGCCCCGAATATTTATACTTCGAATTCAAACTTTTAACCTCAAAACATTTAAAGCTTTCGAACATTCGAAATGAACTCCCATCATTTGAAAGATCGATCTATAAAATCGATCAGAAGCAAGTTTGAAAACATTCTGGGTTTGAAAGTGCTTTTAATGACATGGAATGCATTAATTTTCCAAGTTACGAAGGACCTGCAACATTTCTTTAAACGATTTAGGAAAGCCTCAGAAATCCCAGAGCTCCGAGTCCAATTCATTAGCAACAAACGTTCTTCAGACACAGTTCTCCATCTGAGTTCCGTTAACTAAGACACGCGTATCTCCTACATCAAAATCCCCCCCCCCCACTTTGTGCAAAAATACATTACTCTCAGAGCCTTCTTCATCACAGTTGTGGTACATGTCAGATGATCCTAAAAACCCGTGTTTGAACATCATTATTCATAGCTTTTGTGGTCAAAGGCGAATATTTGGCGATGTCCCGAACCCCTTAATGATATTCTAATGTATTCCGACTCGGCATGGTGGAGGAGCTTATTTTAATGACAATGCTCGAATCTAAGTGACGACTGTTGATTTAGCTTCCCTGCCTAAGCCGAAGCGATGATGGAGGATTCCAGTCTGGGTAACTGGAGGACCGGTGATCATCGAATCAACCGCGGACTCTGTAAGAACCTTTTATGGCTTTGGTGGTGGCGAGGTTTGTAATTGCGGCAGGAGATTATTCCGGAATCAGTACTGGAATCTAGCCGATCCGTTTAAGGCTGTGATGAATTGCATAACACTGGCGACATTTAAGAAATGCTCCACAGACGTTTCGAGTGCGGGTAATTGATGAAACTTTGATTGTGATGAGCGCGGAGGACGGAAGAGTGGGGTATTGATTATGCAGATGAGCGCCTTCTACTGAAATTGTATTCTCTTTTCCCTCGTGCTTTAAAATGTGTCGCAAACTCAATTTTCTGAACAGTTCTGGAGTGGAAGAATAATCAAATTTATATTAAAGTTTTGTGTAGTTTCCCAGACGGTCCTTCTAGTACCGGTCGTGAATTATTCATGATCCTAAGCTTGTCCGCGTAGCTGGGTTATTTTTCATGCTTGTTGGATTCCTTTGTATTTAATAGTGGTGACATCGCTCTTTTTTTCATGTGCCCTAGCCAGGAAAGTTCGGGTTTGATAAATGAAACCCCTTTCGGAAAAGGCAATGAAAAGGTTCGTATTTTAACCCTCCAAGTGTTTCTACGAGATATCTCATCTAAGATCCGGTCAATTTTGCTAATGATGAGATATCTCGTCGAGACAAAACATACTATTACTCCACGGTAATGAAGATCCAAGTAGGAAAAGAAATTGCCCCTTGAAAGAGATATCTCGCCATTAAAACAAAATTGACCAGATCTCGATCTCGTCAACATAAAAAAAATCGGCAATAACTCGATGACGAGGAATCTCGTCATTAGTAAAGTTAGTCAGATTTCGATGGAAGAGATATCTTTCCAAGATAAGTGTTTCTACGAGATATCTCATCTAAGATCCGGTCAATTTTGCTAATGATGAGATATCTCGTCGAGACAAAACATACTATTACTCCACGGTAATGAAGATCCAAGTAGGAAAAGAAATTGCCCCTTGAAAGAGATATCTCGCCATTAAAACAAAATTGACCAGATCTCGATCTCGTCAACATAAAAAAAATCGGCAATAACTTGATGACGAGGAATCTCGTCATTAGTAAAGTGAGTCAGATTTTGATGGACGAGATATCTCGTCATTAGTAAAGTGGGTCAGATTTTGATGGACGAGATATTTCGTCGAAACCGCTTGGAGAGTTAAAACCTTCCAAATTGTCCATGTTCTATAGCCTCAGCAACTCCTTCCCATATCTTAGAATGTATTGAAGTCTCAGGGGACAGCTCCAGGAAAGACAGGATTTGGTTACTGCGATTTATGAAACATGATCTTTTGGACTTGGTCTAGATCAGGGGGTCGGGAACCTTTCGGAAACGAAGAGCCATTTCAACAATAAACGTACAAAAATAAAATTTAGGGCGCCGCAATTTTAATTTGATTTATTTTTTAATTATTTCAGTATTTACAAACACATATACAGATGCAAGTTTCAAAAAAATTCTCATGTTTATTTATAATAGTTATTGTTTTTGTGGGTACAATAAATAAAACGACATTTTTTGAAAATTTTTATTTTATTCATGTAAATACAGCAAATTATTGCAAATATAATATTACAATTATTTATTTCGATATTTAGTTCACATTCAATGCGATTTTGGACTTGGATTTTCTCTGCAATTTAGTCAAACTTAGAGTGTACTTCTTGCATTTTAGAAGGAGTTCCGCTTTTAAACTTGCATCCGTTAGTCTGCTTCTACGTTTGCTTTAATGTAGTTCGCAAAGAAGTTCATCGTAGAGAAAAATTGTTCACAATTTATGTGGACCCAAATAAGGTCAAAATGCCAAAAGCTAATCTCCTGGCATTTGAATAATTAGTTGGAAAGGAGTTCCAGCGTTTAAAGATAATGTCCTGTGGTGTTTCCTCCAAAGTTGTCTCAATTTTTCAACCTGTGCTACCATTTCCACACCCAGATACTTTTATTCTGAATTTCCAGAATCTCCATTTGTAGATCTGCAATATATATTCCAAGAATAGTTTTGACGTCTATTAATTTTAAATCACACTTTATCGGATGTAATATTAATGTTTTCTTGATTTACAATTTCTTAGATTTTCAAAAAAATACAAATTCAACTTTTGTAATGTCTTCCAAAATCATTTAATTTCTGCTCAAATGTAATGACCTAATAATTGTAAAGCTGTATTTCCATTTCCTTGTAACTCCAGATTCAACTTATTAAAATGTGTTCGGTCATATCAACCAAAACACAAATATTGAATCCATTCGGGATTGGTGAGAAGTTGTAAATGTTCTGTGTTGCAATTTTTAGAAGTTAAAAAGTTATTACTTCTTTCAAACACTCGAAAAACCGTTTTAATGCTTTTCCCCTTGATATCCATTTTACAGACGTAACTGTAACCAAATCTGTATATTGACTACCTACTTCTAACAATGCATCAAAAAGTCTGTGATTCAATGCTTTAGATCGGATAAAATTAATCATTGGTACAATAACGTCCATCACTTTTATCAGCTGAGGTAATAACCCTAAAGATCTTGCAACTAAAGCTTCTTGATGCAAAATACAATGAAATGAAATAATTTCATGAGAAATATGAGTAGAAAATAATTTAACAAACCCCTCGTTTTTTGCAATCATGGCAGGCGCGTCGTCGGTCGCAATAAATACTATATTATCAATTTTTATAATTTTATTCTGTAAACATGTTAGGAGGTTGTCTGAAATATCTTTACCTGTTGTATGTTTTTCAAGTAACAAAACATCAAGGAGTTCCTCTTGAATACTGGAAGATGTGATATGTTTAACCATAATACAGCTTTGGCCTATATCAGAAATATCAATTGATTCATCAACAGCCATAAATATAATTTCAGTAGAATTAATATCCACAATTAGCATATCTGATACTTCCTCAGAAATAGTTAGGATCATATATCATCCTTATTTTTCATATCTTTAACCAGAATTTGAGAGACATTGTACACGCAATTTTTAGAAATTCGCTATCAGTAGAAGATTTTCCCGCTTTTGCTATTTCCAGGGATAACAAAAAACCTGCTTCATTGGTACTTGACGAAGATTTCGTTCAAGATGACAAACTTCTTTGCTGAAGTTGTGTTTTCATTTGTAATTCTTCAACATCTTTTCTTCTATTATCACTATCAGGACACTTTTCACTAAAATCTAAATGTTTTCCATGAAAATGTCGTTCTATATTACTTGATTTATTATTTTGAAATCGCAAGTGGCAAACTAAACATTGAAGACTTCCAATTACTTCTATAAATGCAAATTTCTCTGTCCACATTTTATTGAAGCCCCTGTTTCCTTCAGATATTTTTCTTCCTTTTGAACTCATTGTTTTATAAGGGTTGTTATTACGAATTTGAAGTACTTTAATATAACTGCGTAGGCATAAAATGCTAACTAAACTACTCTGTCAATATAAAACAAATTAAATTGTGCATAACATATTCTAGCATATATTGACACACACTTGTATCCAAAGCACCATCTCAACTGACAATTCTGGTGCGGGTGCTGTTCGTATAAAAGCAGCGTATGACAAGTAACTCTCTTGCGCTTCTTGCCACATCGACGCGTCGTCTTCTTGTGTCTTAACGCGCATGCGCTGAGATGGTGATACTACTAGCGGCGTTTTCTATACATACCTACTTTTTTTAATTTACTTTACCGAAGCATAAGATTTTTTTTGGAGAGGGAGTGTCGATCCTGTGGTAGCCACAGCAGATTTTTATTGAACATATAAGAGCCGCATGCGGCTCCGGGTGATTTCAACGAGATATCTCGTCCAATATTGGATCAAATTTGCTAATAAGGAGATACTTCGGTGAGACAAAAGCTGCCCTTTTACTTCAAGGGGGAAATGAAAATCCATAGAGGAAAAACATATTGTCCCTTGACAGTTTGGACAGGTTTTTGCACCATAGGCGGGCAGTTTACAACGCGAAGATAAACCACCAGGAGGGTTAAAAAATATTGTTTGAAACTAAAAAAAATTATCTTCACTGCACATTACAACTGGCAACATTCAAATGTTTCTTCAGGTATCGGAACAAGTCAGTCTAAAAAAAGCCCAATAAAATAATGTAATGGTAAGAACACAAAATTATCTGTTAACTTGAAGCTAAATAAATATCGTATGATAAATGAAAATTTTGATAAACCTTTTTGACTCCTGATAACCATTTCCATGTCTCTGTATGGTAGGTAATTGAATTTACGTCGCACTAGTACAAAGGGCTATTGGTGACAATCCGGGTTGGTTGGTTGGTTGGTTAATTTGGGGTTTTATGGCGCAAGGGCCATATTTGACCATGCTGCGTCAGACACAAGACATACAACATCAAGTGATAAACATACACACGCCATGAAAGTTTTTACTGATACATAAGAGAGAAATACACCCAGGGAGGTATGCACCTGACAGGAATTGAACCTGCGCCGCCTACAACTTGAAGGTTGCTAACGCATTGGGAATATCCACTAAGCCCCGACGGTCCCAGTGAAAATCAGGGACCAATCGCTAAAGGAAAGTTCCAAGTACAATACCTCGTAATTTTGAGCCATTGTCAGATGACCCCAGGTCAACACCTGAGCTGGCACACCACTCTCTAAACTTCCACACTACGATAAAGTGAGGACAACGTGAGGCCATGGCAGATATAATGTGCACCAGCCCCCATGTACACGGTTGGTTGGATCAAGTTTCAAACGCGCAGTCCTACGGTTGCTAACCGTGGCCTTTCGTCCCTGTATGAGAAACGAAATGACTTTTATTCCTGATTACCCATTTATTTTAGTTTAACCCTCTAAGGGGCGACACACATATAATCGTTTTGCAAACTGCAGTCTTTCTTGCCATCTTAACGAATGTAATTTTTCCTAAGATTCTTTGAACCAATTGACGTGGTTATTTAGAAATGTACGTTGTGTAGTAAAAGCAATACTATACGCTACTGATACATCTGGTGACGCTCAGATAGTTGATCATTTAAAACGCAAATATTATAGGATTCAATTTAGATATGAAGTTCAGTTCGTATCTAAAATATAGACATTTTATGTATCAATTGAACTTCATATCTAAAACGAATCCTACTTTGACCCTTTACTACATTTCATTGTATTTCATTGTTTCAAGACATTATCAATTTCAAATGGATTCGATTGAAAATTTCAAACCTTAGTATAATATAGCAATCGAATCTTTAAATCTTAAATCTCCAAAGGTATATATAATGGAATTAGATACACAAAAAGCATGTATACATACCTTTTGTTTATAGATAAGATTTGTATTTTTATTTTAAAATCTAAAAGGCCATATAGAAACTTCTTGGATAAACAAAAATGTTACGCATGCAACTGAATAGCATATCATTAATGGAATATTATTTTATGACGTTTAAAATTTGATGTTTATATTCCCAACCATGGGAAATTGCGAGATTTGTATAATTTGAAACAGTTTCTTCTAAATTCAGTAAGTAATACATTGAGACCAATATAATAAAATGTAATATACAGGAATAGGAAGGGGATACAGAAGCCATATGCGATGATGCAATTTTAAAGTAAAATAACAAATATATATTTATAAAAAATACAATACTAGATAATTATACAGCGCAATAGTTTGCTTTCCTTTATAATCTTTCGATTCTCTTAACATTATTCCAGTATGAGAGGGATGATTTTCAGTGTAAAAACAAACCACATGCCATGAGCAATATTTTACTTCCGCTACCCAAATGCTTTTGCATTATACATATCAGGGTAATCTTAAAACGTAGTTTATTTCCCTGGTGACATTTAGTGTTTCATCTAATTTCAGGTTACCAATCGACTATCATATATCAATTCGGAATTAATTCTTTGGAATTTTTAGTGTCGATTTTCTGAAATAGTATTCGAAACAGCAAGCGAAGTGATGTCATGTAGTCAAAACGTACAGGAAACAAGTTCCTCCTCTGAAAACCTACCACAGCCTACATTTAGCTAATTATGACAGAAATCTGACATAACTAGCTTAACATTGATGTAAAAGTATTATGAAACACATTAAACGTTTTGATGTTCTTGTTCTAAATTGTATTGTAAACTATCTTTTCTATAAGGTTATTAATAAGAATAGAAACCATGAAAAATCCTGAAACAAAGGTGTCATAATTAGCTTAACATTGATGTAAAAGTATTATGAAACACATTAAACGTTTTGATGTTCTTGTTCTAAGTTGTATTGTAAACTATCTTTTCTATAAGGTTACTAATAAGAATAGGAACCATGAAAAATCCTGAAACATAGGTGCTTGAATTAACCGTCCTGGTGGTTGTCTGGAAGAAGTGTCTCGTCATTAGCAAAACTGACCAGATCTTGATGGACAAGTTATCTCGTCATTAGATGAAAACTGACCAGATCTTGATCTCGTTATCATAAAAAAAACCGGCAATGGCATATTTATCTACCTCGTCATTAGCAAAATTAATCGAATCTTGATGGACGAGATATCTCGTCGAAACCACTCGGGGTTAAAAGAATATCAAAGTTATTTTTCATCAACTTTCGTTCCAGGTTCTATATTTTTCCAATACAGACATCACATTTTGTTTGCAATAACTCTTCGCTTGCCCCATAAATTTTTCTCGAGTTAAAAGGAACACAATACGGAAATATATTTCTTCCACCAAACGCTTCCGATGATGAAAGGTCAAAAATATAACGAATTTCGAAAAAATATTTCTCCAACCGAATCTAAACCTTACTCCCCTGGGCTCAGGAATGACAGCCCCCAATTTATATCACTCACTTGATTTCTCAATAAGGACAGACTGTTCCATAGATATAAAAACTTCAACGGCCACCATCCCAAACTTTTTTCTCTCACGCGTCTTGAAGGATATAAAACCCGAGGACCACTACGCTTCGTAATTTAGGGGATGCCATAAATTACCCTGTATCACTCGCTCACTAAATCCTGTCCACAAAGGGTGGCCTTCAGCTGTGGACTCAGCTGGAATTTTCAGCTGCATAAGAAAATAGGGACCCCACTGTCGCGTTTGGAAATCAGCCCATGCATCAAGCACTCAAGGGCCCCCCGGGGGGCCCCGTGAGTGGGTTCCTCGGCTTGTTGGAAGATGTCGTTCATCGCGTGGGAGGAGGACGAGGGTGGGGTCCTCCATGACAAATTGCGGAGTGGCTGACCCCCGTGCCTTCTCGTTTGGTGAGACGCGATTGGTGGGGGATGGGGTGTTTGCGTGGGGGTGTGCGGGTTTTTTTTATTGGGCCTCGTTTTGTTCTACGCTCGTAAATGTCGTGAGGCAATATCGTTTGTTCTTGTGGCAGTGATTTGAAAAATCAGAGGGTCTGAATCGAAGATTGACCACCCCAGTAAGTTAATGGCTTGTTTTAACCTTCCAAGTGGTTTCGACGAGATATCTCGTTCACTAAGGTTTGAGGAATTTTACTTAAAGACCAGATACCTTCTCATCAAGGTAACGACTTCTCACGAGATATCTCGTTCACTAGGGTCTGAGGAATTTTACTAAAGACCAGATACCTTCTCATCAAGGTATTGCCGGTTCTCTTTATGATGATGAGATCAAGATCTGGTCAGTTTTTTCTATTGACGAGAATTATCGTTCGTGAAGATCTGGTCAGTTTGGCTAATGACGAGATGCCTGTTCGAGACAACAACCAGAAGGTTAATCCTCCAAGTGGTTTCGACGAGAGATCGTGTTCATCAAGAACTGACCAATTTTGTTAATGGTGAGATATAATATCGTCACCAAATATGACCGATTTTTTTTTATTATGACGAGAAAAAGTGCGTCATAAAAAAAATCGGTCGATGATTATGGTCATTTTTCTTCTTATGACGAGATATCTCGTCCGTCAAGATCTGCTAATGACGAGATATCTTGTCCACCACCAGGAGGGTTAATACAAGATGCGCTGTTTCATTCATGGGTGAATGAGAAATTGTCTGTTGCTAAGGAATATTTATAGTTGATAGGGATTTTTATGGCACGAGGGCCGTATTTGGCCAAGTTGTGCCAAACTCCAGACAGACAACGTAAAGTAAATAGACATATGCACAGAAGGAAACTTTACTGACTCAAGAAGAGAGATTTAGACCAAGTACACAAGGGAGAAAAAGAATCTGGAGCCGCAAGCCGCAAATATCGTCGCAGGTACATAAAAATAGTCGCAATTAATATAAAATATTGTATATGATGAATTTACATGGGGGGAATAAAAATATCAATAGTTGTGAAGATAACATTGATTTTAGATGTAACAAAATAAAAAAACAAGCTAATGCAATTTATTTTTAAAAATTATTATTATAAATTATATAAAAACTGAGCTAGAATTAGATGCACAAAACAAATATTTATAGAGCTGTTTATAATCTAAATTTTTCAACAAAAACGGATATGCGTTATAAGAAATTTGTAAAAACCAACTACAAAACCGAATCCAAATTTGTCCGAGGACTTATAGAATACACTTTTATCTAAACATTCTCAATTCACAAAGACGTAATTGTTTTCGCTAAAAAATAACTTGTACGACTTTGCATTAAGAAGTCTTAAAACACTTCACAGTAAATTAATAGATACATTAAACGTGTGCACAGTTAAGCAAGTCACACATTGGTCCAACATCAGTCCTGCAATAGAAAATGAGATGAAATACGCATACGTGCGCTTGTGTAATTCTCGATAACTAATGCTTGAAGGATCCTACGATCCATTTGTTGACATTGTAAAAAATGTCAAGAATATCCAGTGCAACATTTAGTAGCACACAAAACAAACGAAGAGAAAATGGAAGAAAATACATCAACCCTTTAATAACTAGAATTATTATAAAGGGACACATACACTTGAATTTAAAAGACAACAGACTTAAGGGCTCACTTAATAACAATTAGCAACTAAACTCAATCAATTCGAAATGTACAACAAAATACAAGTTAATTGCAGTGCTTAAGTACCCCCTCTGAGAAGGGCAGATACTTTTTAGCACAATCAATCGCCAGCTTCAAGTGGTGCTTCAAATACGAGCGAGTAACTTTCAGTTTTTACTGCGACGAAAGCTACAAATCGTGTGTAATTGCCCACTTTCAACTATCCTCTGCGACATTATTAACTGAAAGAAAAACAGTCTTGCCGTCTAGCCGATGCCTGAGAGCTATCGTGTCCTCAAGTCTGGAACCGTACTCCGGTAGTGAAATATGGACACAGAGCAGTGTGCCCATATGTCACTACTTATTCTGAAAGCGAATATGGGCACGGGACAGACACTTAACATTGCAGGAGTTGACCTAAGTGGTGAATGTTTTCTCATGGGCGATTTTATGTGGTCCTTCCTCATGTCACGTCAAAACACAATCTTCGCGTTGACGTCAAGGGATAAAACGACAAAAAAGGAAATTTTATATAAGGCCTAGGTTAAAAAGTTGGTAGATCATGTCGAGGACACAAACCGTAGTTTCGACATGAATACTTGGACCTGATTTGGATTGTGGAATGAATGAAGCAGATATAGGAAGGTTGAACTGTAATAGTTTAATGGTTTAGTGTAAATATTCAGCAATTAATTTACAGTTCGAACGATTAAAGTGCAATTTGATATTAATATTGAAGGATAATTTTATTGATTAAAAGCCTGTGATTATAGCGTAGTTAGATAGCTTTTGAATGACACCACTTACGCAATCCAAAGTCACAATGACCCAAAGCTTTGCCAACACCGTAGAATTTCGACGCATTGCGGACCCACTCTCCACGCTAGTGTGCCTGCGCTCTCGGTTCAAAGGTCGTCACGTAACGACATCCTTTGTCTACACGACGCTAAATTTAACTTCCGGAGTCTTCCGATATTCTGGTAAAAGTAACTTATATTCATATAAAATAATTGAAAAACATAAAAGTAGAAGCCATATATACTCTTACACAAATCAGGCTATGTATTGAAAATCATAACGCGAAATAAAAACCATCTAGCCTGTAATGCTTATTTGTGATGATTTCAAAACATGTGGCGCACTACTTTTATTACAAAGATGATAAAGTATTAGAAATACATTATCAGACTACAAGGTTTATGCAATAGTATAAAGTTATTTAACCCTTCAAATTATTTCGACGAAATATCTAGTTCATCAAGATATGACCGATTTTGCTAGAGATGAGTTATCTTGTCTTCAAGAAATTGTCAATTTTTAGAGGATGACGAAATCAAGATCTGGTCAGTTTGTTAATGACGAGATACCTTGACTGGACAGGAGGGTTAAGAGCTCATACAATTGCCGTATTCATCGGACGGTCATGAATAGAGACCCCAATTACAATAATACATATAATTCATATTCATATTCGCAATCGCGTTAACTCTACTGGAGGTTGTCTGGACGAGATATCTGGTCAATAGCAAAATTGACCAGATCTTGATGGATGAGATATCTCGTCATAACCAGATCTTGATCGCTTCAGCATAAAATATATCGGCAGTTTCTTTATGAAGTCGTCAGATGGGTATTTCTTTGACCTCGTCATTTGAAAAATTGGTCAGATATTGATGATGCGATATATCGTTTCTAGCAAAATTGATCAAATCTTGATGGACGTGATCTCGTCGAAACCACTTGTAGGGTTAAAAGAAAGATTACTGAGAAGTATCCAAAATCGAAATAAAGTGAAATACGTTCGTATGTCGAAAGACAACTTTAACCAGAAATGTTTATGGTCATACATAAAAAAATACGGATATACTTTTTTCAAACAATTCATGTAAGCTTATGATAGTTATTCCACAAACTGAAGAAGTATTCGCGGAAACTATGGTTTATCTAACATCTTTTATTTTATTTGTACAAATGTTTCAGCTCTAAGAGCTCTACAGCTTATCGGTATTACCAAGACGGAAGTTGCTGGTTCAAATGGAGCAGTTGTTTCGAAACCCAGGATTTCTCTTTGTGTTTTCAGGAAGAAAACAGAAACTGTGTGTGATCTGTTTCCTTTATTCCTTCTCTTAACGTTAGAAATGTATCACGTGTTTCATTATTTAACATTAAATCTTTGATCAGTAGGTATTAAATATAACCTTAGAATCCATAATATCTTTGGAATCTATCCTAAAATAACGGAGTCAATACAGAATATTTTCTCTACACTTTTTGAAAACGTTTACAACCGTTACACTTTATATAAGGAATTTTCGCCTTCAAAAGCCCGGTTTGAAGACTAGCGGATTAGCAACCGGAGGGTTGCAAGTTCGAAATGTGATCTAAAAGGCCGTTGTGTACTTTGGGCCAGGTGCACATTAATTCTGTCGTGTCCTCAAATGTCCTCACGTTGGTGTGGTGTAGAATTTTGGAGAACGGGGTGCCAGCTCAGGTGCTGACCTCGTCATCTGACCGTGGTTTTAAATTGCGAAGCGTTGTTCTCGGATTGTTCACGTCGGGATTGATTCCGGAGCGTCGCCAATATCCAGTTGCGTTGCTCCAGTGTGACGTTCATTCAACTACCTACCTACCTTGGAAAACTCATAAAAGTGGTACCCAATGAAAATACATACTAGTACCGTTTTGTTATAAAATTTATATAAACATAAAAATATGCGACATTTTAAAAGCGGAGCATTTATTTACATCAATGTTATTAAATGTATTATGTTGGTTATTTTAATAGAAAAATATTGTCAGCAGCTCTTATGTTTACCAAAGTACCCCATAAATAGCACCTGAATTTTTGTAGTAAATTCCCGCGCAATGTTTCTCTCGATATTAGTGAAACGTGGTCTTTCGTGGTTAGTTTTGAAATATAGCAATAATATAGATATTTCTAGTCAATAGGCACTTTTTACTCTCAAAATACAAATGCAATAGGTAGGTAATAGCCCGTTGTGTTGCTCCAGTGCGACGTTAATCAAAATACCTACCTATACCATACCTGCGATAGGTAGGTATTTTTAATTAACGTAGCACTGGAGAAACACAACGAGCTATTGGCGACGGTCCGGGATCAGACCCGGAGGGAAAAATCCGAGGACAACACCCCGTAATTTTGAAACACGGTCACACGACGAGGTCACACACACACACACACACATACTTCAGCTGGCACTCCTCTCCAAACTTCCACACCACCAGGACATTTGAGGCCCCGCCAGATTTAACGTGCACCAGCCATTTAACTCGCAGGTTGCTAATCCGTTACTCTTCCAACCGGGCCACCGCGGCCCTTGCGTGAGAAGGAATTTCAGTGAAAAGAAACTAACCACGAAGAAAACGGAGATTTTACCTTACTGTTACCCAAATACTCTATGCTATTGGAGTTACCTTAAAATAGAGTTTATCGCCATTGTGGCGTTTAATCTAATTGGTGTTGAGCAATAAATTATCTTTCATCAATTCGGAATTCATTCTTTGGAATTTTTATTGGAGACGTGCTGAAAATGTATTCGAATTACAAGGCAAGTGACGTCAAGTTCGGAATATGCACTGGAAGTACGCCCTAAGCCGGAACACTACCTTTTCAAAAAAAGCCTCTCACACCATCAAGTGCCTCCTTTCAGATTAATTAGAGTTGAAAGTCTCACCTTTCCTTCAATACCAGTTATAGGCTTTAAATTAACCGAATAATCGCGAATATTCCATCTGAATCTCAATTACGCTTCCAAAGCGTACTCAAACACTTTCCACCGAAAATCGAGCAACCGGTTCAAAAATACAAAAAAGAAAGCAAAATTTTAAGGGGGACCACCTCCAGCCCGATGAAGCGTTAACTTAATGACTTAATTAATTTTGCACGTTCCTGCCACCTATTAGAGCCGCCGGAGAGGCATCAAATAATTCCGAACACTTCGTTACTGGATTAATTAAATTTTGACGACTGAAAATAACTGACCCGTAACTCCAGCACCCGGAGAGTCTGGCGTCTGATGACTGTTACAGACACTGCAAGGTATCGGGTCGGCCATTATTCACTTGCTCCTAGACTGCTTAAGTTAATGGAGGATCTGCTGCTGCTGCATCGGCCTTATGAACTGGATCGAGCCAAGACCTTTCTTCTTGGATCTGCATTTCGCCTGCGGTTTCTGGGAGGTGTTGGATGTGATCTGAACTCTCGATAATTACGTTTGGTCTACTTTCGTTAAGGGGGATTGATCTCGTAATTGAGATTGACTATTCATTGATAGTAATAGAAATGTTTTACATGCTATGATGCATAGAGTACTTGTACTATCGTCACTTTACAAGTGAAACATTGCGTTCTAGCGCATTGCACCTTATGACTTAACCCTCCAAGTGGTTTCGACGAGATATCTCGTCAACAGGATACAGCCGATTTTTTTGGTGATGACGAGATCAAGGATCTGGCCAGTTTTTTCTAATGACGAGATATCTCGTCCATCAAGATTTAGTCAGTTTTGCTAAAGACGAGATACCTAGTCCAGACAACCTCCAGAAGGGTTAATAAAAATATCAGTTTTGCCTCATCTATACATATAAAGCAATTGGCATCTGTCTGTCTCTGTCTGTCTGTTCTCTATATAAATCTATACCGTTTGACCAGCAGAGGGGTGTAACGTCCCGTCATCCTGGAAAGAGCACTTGCTAGGGGGCGCTCTCTCCCGGTCCGGCTGTGCAGATGATGTCAGAGTTAACATCTACAGGAGTTACCTCTCATTGGAGTATTTTTAGAATCTTAGAGTATGGCGCAATCGCAGATTGGTGCAGTTGCTCTGAAAAACGCTCAGTGTCATATCGTTTATGTATCCCGTCTGTAAAATACGGGATGGAATTTTTAAGCATAAAGTGTAATTGCTTGAAACGTTGATCATGATATCGTATCAATATGATTTGTCAGCATTTCATGATGGTGAAATTCCGAAATTCGCATTCCTGGTGCAAGGTGCTACAAATAAAAAATATTGATAAGAAAAACTGACTGCAATAATACGATGCATGTCAATATTTTAGAAAATGATTTTAAAGGGTATTCACAATCACTCCAAAACTCAAAATCGACTTTTGTATATAGTCAACTCAGTATTAGTTTTTGTAAGTTTGTCTTATCTATAGTATGTGAAATGGATCTAAAGTAAGTTGTAGAAGCTATAAAAATCTTAGTGTTAAACATCATTTTGCGATCGCTTATTTTTTCTCTATATTTGCATTTTCTGACAGAAAGGTGATTTTTTTTATATCACTTTCAATCGACGTTTAACCAATTAAACCCGAGAAACGTCGGGTAAATTCAGCTAGTTTTTAATAAAATAATTTAATGTTTAATATTAGAATAGTATTAAAAATTCAATATTCATAAATCATTGTCAAATAATCGATCAATATCCTCCATGGATACCATTGATTTGTATCACCATGCAGTCACTTTATTCGAAACTAAGTATCGATATCTGCAATGATTTAGAGAATAGCACAGATCTGCAGGGATTAAGAGAAAATAAAAAAATACATTGATAACACTTGCGTGTCTCAGACAAGGCGTCTATTCTGTACTAGTTTTTGTTTAGCCTGTATGCTAATGGTGACTTATTCAATGCCGGCGGCTTACATTTAGTATATTTTAAATATTTAAGTCCTATCTTTCAAAGCCTTGAGTATATCCTTTGAGTAATGTCCAAGGCGAATCTTCAGTTTTACTGGTGATCTCCAGAAAGAATCCATTGTCTTACTTTTACTTGAATTCAGAATATTACACAACTGTCCAGTTTTTTACCTCTCCCAATGTCCCATTTTTGTCTCAAGGAAATAGGATCATCCAACTTCTAACCCGTTTTGACCTCGACCAATATAATCTTTCCTATGATGACTAATCTCAATAATCAATGTGGTTGGTTATTTAGTGATTATGTGTGTTAAGTAATACTGCACTAATCATTAATCTCGTGACGTTTAGAGAGTAAAGACTATGTTCTATAATGAAAAGAGGGAATGTATCAGGGGTACTTTTTGATGAGTTACTCTTCTAATGAACCTGAACTGAGACAACACATGGGATGTTACAGCACAAAATACAACATTAATATTAAAAGTTTGAAAAAATTTTAAGTAATGTAGATTTTGATGCTGCCTTGGATCAAATGCTCAACTATTCCTTTTATTCAGGTACGCTCTACCGCTTTACATTGATCCTTAAATCTTATATGGCCTTTTTTACGATACAAATAAAAACAAGGTTCTTTAAAATTTGCGTGGAAATTTGTTTATAAATTCGTAACTAAGCAACAAATCTAATAGCAATATATTGATAGTGACTTTTCTCAAAAATAATAAAAACTACCGTATCTTTTTATTGCGCTAATACACTCCAACAGCAAACACAAGCAAAGTATTTGGATCAATTTAGATGGAGGGTTTAGGCCGAATTCCCTAGCAACATCACAAACTGCCCTTTTTCAGCTTTATAAAATAGCTTCTCTACATGATATCAATTAAATGATGGCTTTGAGACCTGATGACAATTTGTACTTTCGGAAATTCATGGCCTAAAATTAATTACAAATGCAATTCGCCCACTACGTCCGTTTGTCTTTGAATTGCGATCATTGGACCTTTGTCTTACACGATTTAAAAACATCCATGAGCAACAATTTGAACTAGTTTATAAGTTATATGAACTATCATAATGATTTTGTGATTGTAGTGTCGAGAAATATTTTCCCTGATCACATTTTGGGTATCAGCGCAATTCATTTTTTCTTATTTGCTACTCTTTTAAATTACCTAGTTTTGCGTTCGTTTAAACATTCTTATGGGAATTCGTAGACTTAACTACAAATTAATAAGTTTAAAATAGTTCAAAACAAATGTTCTTTTACTTGATAAATTGTATTTTAAGTAAAGTATATATGCGTACTTAGTAGTTTACGAAAAAAGATTCGAAGCATTCGATAAATCAAAACTTTATACTTTTCAACCCTCCAAGTGGTTTTGACGAGATATCTCATCCATCAAGATCTGACAAAATTTGCTAATGACGAGATGTTTTGTCAAGAGATGTGGCCGGTTTTTTTTTATATCGTGACGAAACTAATATATGGTCAGTTTTCTTCTAATGATAAGATACATCTTCCATCAAGATCTGGTCAGTTATGCTAATGACGACTTACCACGTCAAGACAACCACCAAGAGATTTATGGTTAACCAGAAATCTTAACTTCCTGATACAATATCGAAAACAGCCATAATATTTCTAATGAATCAGCGGACGCCATAAACTAAATGCTATCAAGTAATGTCTCTTTTTTAATCAAAAAATACCTGCAGCTATTCAAAATTACCAATGACTCTGTGATCGCTACCTTGTTCTGAAGAGAAGGTCTAATCCTCATTGAATTAAGTTCCCTTTTCATCAGATTAAATTAAGATGGGCCAGAACCTACTGGCCATTGTAATTGTAGTACATCTTTCCCCACCCCTCTTCTTGTAGTGCTCTGAATCTGAACCTTTTTTTAGCCTTGGGGGAGAGATCATGTATCTATGCAATCTCTCTTTGCGGAGTTTATGGTCAGTATTTTTGAAAAGTATTTTCGGAAATACCTCATCAAATGACTATGCGGTAATGTAACAATAAAGAAAAATTTATTCAAATTTAAAAATTAACCCTCCAGGTCTTTCGACGAGATATCTCGCTCAACATCTGATCAATTTTGCTTTCTACGAGATATCTCGTTCAACATCTGGTTAATTGTGCTTGGACGACTTATCTCGTCTAAGCAGAACTGTCCAATTACTCCAAGGGGAATGAAGATCCGAGTAAGAATAACAAATTGTTCCTTGCCCAGAACTGGGGACAGTCTGGAACGGGTTTCCGCACCAGACTGGACACTACAGGGTGAAGATAAACTACCAGGAAGGTTATCACCACTACTTGTGAAATTTACAATTAACGTAAGTGAAAAGAGTAGACAGAGAGAAAATGGTGGAATTAGAAGAGAATATATCATTATTTTTATCTCAAGCCAAAGCTGTGACATCAAAAACGATAACGGTGGAAGAATCAAGCGTCAAAAGTATTTTTAAATATATAAATGGATTCATTATATTAGGATCGGCGTTAAACTCACATATCATATATTCACCTGTCCTGCAATAGTAGCTTCTTTTCAAACCATCGCTTACCATCCTGAAGAACAGCGTTACAGCGAGAAAATAATAGACATCGTCAAAGCTGTGCAAAATGCGCACGGCGACATCTGACTCAGAAATGGATATGACAATAACAGCACTGTATTCGGAATATCTAACCCTTGAGAGATTTACCCCCGTTTAAGAAAAAAGTTAAAAGCAATGAAAGAGAAAATAAATTCATAGCGAAAACCTCATTTACAGTTGAATATCAAGAGAAATACGCACATTAAAACAGCCTCATCCGCTAATCCATTCGTAGCAGCAAAACAGGATCTATCCCTGGAAACGCTTTAAAAGAAAACTGATGTTACCTCTCCAAAAGACAGTTGAGGGTAATGATTTAAAGGACGAAAAGGGATGAAAAAGAAAAAAAAATACCAAACCGATAGGGGAAATAAAAAAGAAGAGTTCGGAGTTTGGGAAAATCTACCCTGGTGTTAAACGGGGGGGGGGGAGTTGCGCTTGTGAAAATCGTTTTCCGATTCTAGGTGCTCGAACAATCAACCTACCAGGCTTTGCCTCCTTTTTCTTTCTCTCATTTACCCTCTGCTTTTTTAACTTAAGAAGTTTGAGATCTCGAGTCAAGATTCCAGCTGCGGTGAGTAAATGTGGGAAATAGCAAAGTATAAAGTTCGTTCTGTGTTGTATAGAATTTGAGATATTTTACCCTCCTGGTGGTTGTCTCGACGAGTTAACTCGTCATTAGCTAAAAAACTACCCAGATCTTGATCTCGTCATCATTAAGAAATGGGCAATATCTTAATGACGGGATTTCTCGTCATCAGCAAAATTGATTAAACCTTGATGGTCGAGATACCTCATCGAAACCACTTGGAAGGTTAAAAGAAATTAGAAAATTACTATAAAGACAAAACTAGGAGCAAACAGTTTAAACAAACTTAACCCTCCTGGTGGGTCCTCTCGTCATAGTATTTCTTCATTAACGAAACTGACAAGATTTAGATGGACGAGATATATCGCCCATCAAGCTCCTGTCGTCTTGTAATTAGAAGAAAACTGACCAGATCTTGATCGCGTCATCATCAAATAATAGGTAATAACTTGATGAGGAGATATCTCGTCATAAGCAAAATGGATCAGATCTTGATGGACGATATATCTAGTTGAAACCACTTGGAGGTTTAAGGCGTGCTCCAATCACAGAGATATTCATATCCAATTAATTCCCTCTCACGTAGACATCAAAATCATCGTAATTTCCGGTGGTTTTTTAGACGGTTTCTCGTGATTAGCAAAACTGACCAGATCTTCATCTCGTCATCATCAAAAATATCTCGCCATTAGCAAAATTGTTCAAATGTTAATGGACGAGATATCTCGTCGAAACCACTTGGAGGTTTAAGACGTGTTCCAATCACAGAGATATTCATATCCAATTAATTCCATCTCACGCAGACATCAAATTTAACCCTTCTGGTGGTTTTCTAGCCGGTCTCTCGTGATTAGCAAAATTGACCAGATCTTGATGGACTAGATACCCTGTCCTTAGAAGAAAATTGACCAGATCTTCATCTCGTCATCATCGAAACATCGTCAATATCTAGATGGCGAGATATCTCGTCATTTGCAAATTTGTTCAAATGTTAATGGACGAGATATCTCGTTGAAACCCCTTTGGAGGTTAATTAAATTGCGAATAAACTTGCCAAGGGGATCATGGCCGAGCCTTTTCACACATTTTGTCCACTAACCAATCAAAACTTATTTGCCATAAATGAGAGCTAAAATAATAAAATTTGGAGAATCTCGACAATTCATATGGTACCTTAGAGACCACGCTGGCGCCTCGCTCAAATATACCCGGGTAACAGATAATGTCAGACTGCCCTTTCTAGCATCCGATCTATCCTTTGTTCAAGGTCATAAGGCATTTCTGACTTGACTAAAATGTAATGCTTAATAAGCCTCTTCCCAAGTCAATTTATGACCTGTGCTGGTCTGGGAAAGGAGGCTCTCTAAGGAAGTCCACATCTAGTGTTGGACTTTGGAGAGTGTTCGGAGGTATTGGCTTTGTCTAGCTCTTTAGCTAGACCAAGTCTTTTGCCAGCTTGTCACTGAAGCAATTGCCAATATAGGATATGAAAATTCTACAATCCGTTTGCTTGGCATATATGGTGGTTTGCAAAGGATCATGAATGTGCAAAGGGAATCGAAGTAATGAGTGTGGTAAATCTCCTACTGGCAAATAAGGGAATCGAAGTAGTGAGTGTGGCAAATCTGACGACGAAGAGAAGCAAAGATCTCATTCAAAATCTGCACCTTATCCTTAAGGAATGAGTAACAATATATCGTTGGCTTAGAGCAGAAACACATTAACTGGCCTTTTTGGAGACACTAAATGCTTATGTTCATGATGATGAGAAACACATTGTCATGCGGTAATCTGCTTAAACGATATCTCGTATAACACTTTCAAAAAAATGCTAATATTTTTTTACTTTTTTACCTTAAAATTATTAACTAGTCTTTAAGCAGCCGTACAGTAAAATATTCTCAATGTCAGTTAATGAGTTTCTGCTCTAAGCCAACTATATACACATTTTGATACGAAGTAGTATATATATACTTATCGTACTAGATCCTGAATGTTATGTGCAGCAGGATTCCTAACTTGTTTCCTTCTGTATGCCTAACACTCAACCTGTTGCTAGAATCCTAACTTTCGAAGAATTCCAAAAAGCACCCTGTGGTAAATGCGAAGTTTTACTCCTTGTAACTTGAGAGAGATTTTCAGAGAGAAATAATATAATAATAATACAAGAATATCGGCGTGTTAATGAACAAAAGAAAATAAAAGATCAGTGGTAAAAGCTTTAATTTCTCTACAAAAACGAGAACGGAGCACAAGAATCGAATTTTCCACAAAACATATCGGAAAACAAAAACCACAGAAAAAGTTCGAGACATCCAGTCAAAATGAACTATCGAATGATCGAAACCCGACCGATTCGGAAACAAAGAAACAATCCCCGAGCAACGAAAAAAACCACAAGGAGTTTCAGCCGCACCTTCAAACGTTCGCACGGTCATCTAATTAGTCTTATTTTACACCATGTCGTCGGATAAAGATCTTTCACCCAAAAAACGAGCTAATGAGTTTTCACGGACTCAACCTCACAAAAGAGGACGAGTAATATTTCATGCAGAGTTAGTGTTGCACAAAAGGCAAGGAAAAGAACAGACGGAAAAAATCCGTCAAGATAAAGGAAGGAGGGAAGAAAGTCAGAACTTCTTGAAGTGACAGCCGCGTAAAAGGGGAAAAAAGATGCCCGTATCTGTTTTCTATCTCGAAGAAAAGGAAACGATGAAGATGGAGAGAAAATAAACCGAAATCGTAATCATCGCCTCTCGATATAAACAAAAGGCAGTCCACGTCTGGAGTTGACGCCTTGAGGAGAATTGTTTCGATTCACTTGTTACGGATGGAAGAAGGCGGATTTTTTCCGGAACGTCTGGTTTTCGCCTTTTAACTTCGGTGAAATGCGTTCCTATGCCACTTTTTGAAAGAAGATTTTGCAAAAATGAATTCTGGAAATGATGCGTTTGAAGAAAATTGGTCTTGACACGCATATCAAGTAATAGGGGGTTGCAGCATAATGGTATGTTTCTGTTTGATCAAAGCTGAAAATATATTTGAAATTTAATACTTTTCATCCGTTTGTTAACCTCAATGCGCTGACTTTTCCGAAATGATCAGTGTTTGGTTTGGTTTGTCACTCTTCGGTTATTTTATGCTATACGAGGGCTAATTAGAGACGGGTTAACCCTCTGAAGGGTTAACGCGCATCTATTCCATTTTTACTGAAAGAAGGTTTTGCAGAAGCGAATTCTGAAAACGATGCGTTTGAAGAAAATTGGTCTTGGCACGAATATTAAGTAATAAAGAGTTGCAGCGTAATGATGTGCCTGCTTGATAAAAGCTGAAAATCTATTGAAATTTAATAATTTTAATCTGTTTGTTAACCTCAATGCGTTGACAACTTTTCCGAAATGATCAGGGTTCCGTCGTGGCTCAATGGAAGTCACTCGCTCCCATTGAGCCACGACAGCAAGTGCAGTCGTCGCTCCACTGCACTTGCAACCTTCGAGTTGTAGGCGGAGCATGTTCGATTCCTGTCAGGTGCATTCCTCCCTGGGTGTATTTCTCTCTTCTGTGTAAGCAAAACTTTAATTGTGTGTATGTCTATTACTTGATATTGCATGTCTTGTGTCTGGCGCAGCATGGCCAAATATGGCCCTTGCGCCACAAAGCTCCAACAAACCAACCAACCAAAAGGATCAGTGTTTGGTTTGTCTCTACGGTTATTTTATGCTATACGAGGGCTAATTAGACGAATTAACCCTCTGAAGGATTACTCGGGCTCCAACTGGCTAGATTACCAACTGGCTTAAGAAATAGAGAATTGCAGCGTAATGGTGTCTCTGTTTGACCAAAGCTGAAAATCTATTGAAATCTATTACATTTCATCCCTTTGTGTAAGGAGCTTTTTGACCTCAGTGCGCTGTAAACTTTCGAAGTAACCTGTGTTTGGTTTGGTTTGTCACTCTACGGCTATTTTACGCTACATGAGGGCTAATTAAACGAATTCTAATAAACGAGGGCTAATTAAACGAATTAACCCTCTGAAGGGTTAACAAGCATCTATGCTACTTTAATTGAAAGATGATTTTTCAAAAATGAATTCCGAAAATGATGCTTTTGAAGAAAATTGGTCTTGATACGGCATATCAAGTAAAAGACAGTTGCAGCGTAATGGTGTGTTTCCTGTTTGATCAAAGCGGGAAATATATTGAAATCTAGTACATTTCATCCGTTTGTGTAAGGAGTTTTTAACCTCAGTGCGCTGACAACTGGCTTAACCCTCTGTGGGTTTACGCATAATCTATTCCATTTTAACTAAAAGAAGATTTTGCAAAAATTAATTCTGAAAATGATGCGCTTAAAGAAAATTGGTCTTGACACGCATATCAAGTAATAAAGAGATTTGCAACGTAATGGTGTGTTTCTGTACGCTATTTGATCAAATCTTAAAATCTATTGAAATTTAATACGTTTCATCCGTTTGCGTAAGGAGCTTTCAAGCCTCAGTGCGCCAAAAGGTTTTTAATGACCAGTGTTTGGTTTTGTTTGTCGCTCTGTGGTTAGTCTATGCTACACGAGGTTTAATTAGACGGCTTAACCCTCGGATCTTCACGAGATTTCTGAGTAGTGTAGTTATGCATTTACCACACACCTCGCATAATGATGAAATAAGCACATCTATTGGTTGAAAGAATATCTATTGATCAAGAATGTAGAGGTTGATATATTTTTAATGATTTCGATTCAATAAGTAATCTGCATCTATAAAGAGATTTGTTTCTATCTCTTATCTGACTGTATTTGTGTCTTTTTAAGTGCATTCTTTGGATCGCATATTTTTGTACTCTGGAATTGGATATTTTTTCTATGGAACAATTAAATAAATAAAAGGAACTGATTAGAATATTCATGCTGGGATGACTGCAGAACGGATACATGAGTGTGAACCCCTCTAAAGGTTAAAGGGCTGTACTTACTCCGAGGGTAAAAGGTAAGGGATCAACAGGAACAAATGAATATTAAATATTTGATTATGATATTGATATAAAGTAAATCTCTCCTCAAGTATCTTAAATGGTACCAAGTAAATTTGAGAATAAGTTTTGTTGTGTTACGGACAATAATAAAAATTATTTCATGTTAAATTAGTTACATTAATAATATCGGGGCTGTGGCAATTCAGCGGATTAGCAACTGGAGGTTTGAGAGTTCGAAATTTGATCCAACCAAAGACCATCGTGTACACGGGGGCTGGTGCACATTAAATCCGTCTCGGCCTCAAATGTCCTCACATTGGCGTAGTGTAGAAGCTTGGAGAGTGGGGTGCCAGCTCAGGTGTGACCTCGTCATCTGACCGTAATTCAAAATTACAAGGTGTCTTTGGATTTTTGCCTTCGGGATTGATTTCGGAGGGTCGCCAATAGCCCGTCGTGTTGTTCCAGTGCGACGTTAATTCAACTACCCCCTCCATATTTACGTGAAAAAGGTGTGTTCCACTACAGCATATTGACATTATGGAATAACACACTAAACTATGCATTATCGAAAATGGAAACCATCCTTTCCAAATGCCTTTATCACAAATATTGACAATCGTCGTAAATAAGACAATGGTGTTTGCTGAAATTAACTCTGACGTGATGGGAGTCAAACTGCTCCACTATTTTCCGAAGAACTGCAAAGCTCTTTCTGAACGATTTTTAGGTAATATGTAAATGTTCTGTACGTGCATGCAACATTAGCCTATCACGTTCTGTGTTTTCATGATCAATAAATAGCACACACGTTTCGGAAAAGTAAATATTTCTGAAGTTATTTAATTTTATAATGCTGTTGTTGGGGGAGGATTTCAGGAATACGTTATGTGTTAAATATTGTCTTTGTATTCGACGGTTTGTCGCCACAGAATGCGACTATCAATTTATTTCAACCACTCTTCCCTCTACGTTGAATTAAAATGAGAAAACATTACAAGTTACATATTTATATTACCTTTCATATGTTAATAAATGCTCGAATACTACCAGTATTAAAAAGAGGGTTATTGTTTTTAGCATAAAATGACATTATTGTAAGGTTTTAATTAAAATTGTTTTTCTCAATTTTCTGACTTTATTTACATTTATTTTTCATTTGCAATAAATATATCGACGGTTTCGTGCAGAAACTCATTTTCTGGCATTTTTTGGAGACACTAAGAGCTTATTTTCATGATGATGACAAAGAGATTGCCGCATTTTAATTGATGTAAATGACAGAACACTATCAAAATATTCATAATTTTTATTTTTTGACCCCAAAACCCATAGTTTTTAAACCGCTGTACAGTAAAAATATATTCTGTCAGTTAATAAGTTTCTGATTTATATTGGCAATTTTTATTGATCCTTCAGTATTACGTAAATCACTTAGACAATAAGCATATTTAAGTATAGTTCATTTAATTTTAGTATTATTTTCGTAATTAGCGTATCTTTAAATCATCATTCATTTAACTTTCTAGATGCGTAGTCCCTGGTATATTTGTAGAGATTTGGAATCCGTTTTAAGAAATAGGTCTATTTAGCATTCGTATAAGAAAAATATCAGAGCCACGTATCAAACCATCATTTCTCAATTCATTCAATAGCTGATAAAAGATATATAATATACAAGAGCTTCAGCACTGATGGGTTCGCCATCTACAATTTGAAGAAAATAAATAATTTTTTAATCTCATCAATTTTAAATTAGGATGATTTTGGTTTACAAGGGCCGCGGTAGCCCAGTTTGTAGAGTCATAGGTTACTAACCGGATGGTCACGATTTTGAAACTCGATCCAAACAAAGAACGAAGGATACGTAAGGGCTGATGTACGTTAAATCTGCCGTGGTCTCAAATCTCCTCATGTTGGTGTGGAAGTTTGGAGAGTGGGGTGGCAGTTCAGGTGTTGACCTCGTTATCTTACTGTGGTTCAAAATTACGAGATGTTGTTCCTCGAATCTTTCACTTCGGATTGATCCCGAACAGAACCAATAGCCCGTTTTGCTCCAGTGCGACGTAAATTCAACTATCTACTTATTTGGTTTACAAAAGTATATCATTCGAAATAAGATATTAACTATTGATGAGATATAGAAAAATTCAGACATACTTAAGGGAATTGAATCCATCTATTTATGGATTCAATTCCCTTAAATGTGTCGAAATTTTCCTTATGAAAATCAGAAGTCAATATCTTATTCCGAATGATATACTTTAATAATTTAATGGTAATTTTATTAATTAATTTAATGTCACCGACAGACAAACTGAATTGTATTTTAATCCCTATCAACGTGTATTCGAAGTGCAGATAAAAATAAGCCGATTTCAGCGAATGTTATTTATACAACTAAGCACATGGAAAGGAGTCCTGTAAAAATATGAAAAACCACACCAAGCAACACAAGACAGATTATCTCCAATGACGTCATCCATGCAATGACGTCAGTCACATGCATGGCTGCCTATGTATTCTATGCGCTGTCTTATTGAATCCAATGACGAGAATTTTCGACAGTAAAGAACCCGATACAGCTATTTTCACTTATGGTATATTTCAAGTTGATGCATTGGAACAGAAATAAAGATTGGGGCCATAAATCCATTGAGAAATTTGAAATTTGCAAACCATTTCTGTTCTGTTTTTATAATAAAGGTTAAAAACAATTGCACACATGAAAATAGATGAATTTATGCATCATGTGAGTTAAACATAATGGAATGCATATTTTTATTCCTTAAGCGGACCATTGTCTAACCCTCCTGGTGGCTAATCTTCGAGTCGAAGACTGTTCTGTAGTGGCCAGTCTCTGATGCAAAAACCTGTTCCAAACTGTCCAGGGACAATTTGTTTTTCCTACATGGATTTTCATTCTCCCCTTGGAGTAAAAGTGCAGGTTTTGTCTCAACGAGATATCTCGTCATTAGAAAAACTGATAAGATCATGATGGACTATCTGTCTCGTCGTTAGCAAATTTGACTTGATGTTGGACGAGATATCTCTTTAAAACCACTTGGAGGGCTAAGCTGATTGGTGAGTTGTTACTAATCTCATTGGTCAAGGAACAACTTAGACCAAGTCCAAAAGATCATGTGGTCACTTGATAATGTTCGGAGAGTCCTATCTTTTCTGAGGCCAGGTGAACCGATTCTTAGTGCTGTAACTGGTCCGTGGCCCCGGTCAACCTGTCCGGTATCTGGTCTGCGGATCGGAAAGGTCGTATTTTGTTTATGGGCCAGGTAAAACATATCCTTAGAACCGTATTTGGTCTGCGCCTGGTATGCTTTTCGGAAGATCGTATTTGGTTTGTGGGCCAGGTGAACCTATCTTGAGAACCGTATTTAGTTTGCGGGCCATGTAACTTATTCTGATGACCACATTTGATCTGCAGGCCGAGTCCTATTTGCTTTGCGTCTCGGTAAAACTATCCGAAGGATCGCATCTGGTCTGCGTGCCATGTAAATTTATTCTGATGACCGTATTTGGTTTGCAGCCCTTTTCATTACAATTTCTCTACCTCACACGAAATGGCTTTTATGGACGCCACATGATTTCAACGAAAACAACAGCTATATTGCAAATAGCTGTTGTTCGTTAACTAAACTTGCTCCTGGTGTCCTAACAGGCTATCAAAGTACAAAGACCCATGCACCAATTAACGTGTGACGTTGAATAACAAACTTCACCCTCCAAGTGGTTTCGATGAGATATTTCCTTCAATATCTGAACAATTTTGTTATTGTCGAGATATCTCGTCATCAAAATAGGGCCGATTTTTTTATGATGGCGAGATCAAGTCCCGGTCAGTTTTCTTCTAATGACGAGATATCTTGTCCATCAAGATCTGTACAATATTTTTCTAATGACGATGTACCTCGTCGAAGCAATCACAGGAGAGTTAATTTTATACATCCCACTCCCCAAAGCAATCACCGTGAATACCAACCCCGTCATAGAGCTACAAAGTCCCCACACTCAAACCCCACAAAAGCTCGCATTCACCAACAAAACGCACTGATAAACACCCCCGCATCAAAGCATTACAACCCCCGCTTCCCCATAAATTCAAAGCCGATTGATGAAGTGATGAAACCATCCTTTCTATCATCTCGAATATATTTTTAGCACCAACGGGGAGTGTGGGGAGAGCACACCCACACAAAAAACCTAAACATTAACAAGCACAAAAAATCTATCGAATTCCACCTTGTCTTATACCGATGACAACCCCCTATGAAAGAAACACCTCAATTCGATTCAAAACCGCCACGAACCAGTCGATAATGAGGCGCATAGTTTACACGAAAGCCATTTGGAAGAGGGGTAAAAAACAACGAGGGGGTAAAATAACGGTGTCAGTATTCCCCGAGGATATTTTTACCCCGCTTTCACAATTAACTGGTATTTTAAGATTCATTATGTAATGATAAGCGTGAGGCTTCGGCTATTTTTCAGAGATGGGCCTCGGTATCGATTTTCGGGGAGAGAGGATCAAAAAATGGAAAAATTCGTAATAAAATAAATACCAAATATGGCAGGCCAGATAAAGAAGTTTACATCCGTTGGTTGCAAATTTGAGGCTGCTTTGTCGGGTGACGATTTTTTCGCCTGTCGCTTTTGTTCATCTATCATGCCCAAATGAAAGAGGGTGGGGATGTTTTGTCAATAACATATTGCGCTTTTGTGTAAGAATAATCGGTTGACCTAAGGAACGGAGGACGAGCCTTTCATAATCGAAAAAAAGGAAAATTACTTTCATAATATCGAGCTCGAGGTGATATTGCGCCTTTTTTGTGGGATTTTAGCTATTCCATGAATGCATAATGGTCGCGAGTGAAAAAATGGCAGATTCGCGGTGAAGTTTTTTTTTATTGGATCACTCATTAAAATATTCATGCAACCCCCAATTAAAATTTTTTTGGATATTGGACGGTGTAACACTTTTGGAGTAGATAAAATCGCTCGGTTACAGCTGCTGAGTGGTATAAAAACTGTTGAATTTTAGTTGTCCTCGTTCAGTTAACGATAATCTTCTGCGTGTAATAGTAAGAATGGGTAAAAACAATTCACTGTTGGTTATAGTTGCTTTACCGATGATTAATGATTATCTCCTGAAATGACGGTAAATGATTATCTTCTGTATAATGTGACTAAAATTGCGCACAAATTATTTCATGTGAACCTCGATTGTAATTGTAATTCTAATTAATTAACATCGTACTCCACAACGGGCTGTCGGTGACAGTCAGGGATCAATCCCCAAGGAAAGATCCGAGGACAACACAACGTAATTTTAAACCACGGTCATATGACGGATGTGACCTAGATACGATACGGACAGACTACGATACGGACAGACTATTCACATTTCCTGACTCTCCCCTTAGACCTTAGATTCCGGTGCTATGGTATCAGTGTAGTGGTGTGATCAATTTTCATAAACCCTCCTAGTGGTTTATCTTCGAATCGAAAACTGCCCTGTAGTGACTCTGGTACACAAGCCTTTTCCAAACTTTCACCAGTTCTGGGCAAGAGACAATTCGTTTTTCCTACTTAAACCTTCATTCCCCTTGTAGTAGTAGGCCAGTTTTGCCTCAATGGCGTATATCGTTCTTAGCAAAATTGGTCAGATTTTGATGGACGAGGTATCTCGTCTAAATCACTCGAAGAGTTAAAGACCACACAATTAATTGCAAAACACTTTCCATTAATTTGTTTGCCGATGGTGTCCAGTTTAAAGTCAAATCAGTTTTACCTGAGGATCCGTTGAACTTTCGCAAAAGGACGAAACTTTCCGTCGGATGATGTGTGGCTGGAACTCTATTTCTGATGTCTCACCCGGAACTTCTTGTTCTCTCGCATCAGAACGGGTATCAGCATGGAGGCTAGCTAGTGTCCAGAATTGTCGGGGTCGCTCGTCCCTTTTCACAACAATCCAATCCGGTCCTCTTCCGCTCACTGCCTCTCCTCTTCTGTCCTAGTTAGGGCAAGACATAAGACCCTCTTTTCGCCTCGACTCCAGCGGAAATCCCCAAGTACTGCTTATATATGGAAGCAAGCAAAGGACCACCGAAGATCATAACATGACATCAACGATCTCCTGTTGTGAACATACAAGTACCTATTTAAAGGTACCAATGCGATAAACTGACTTCTTAACACCTTTAATTTGAAACCAAGGTATACCAGATTGAGAATACGCATTTTGAGAAACTAATAGCGGAACGATGTCATAGCGCCTATCGCCTGTGTGAAAGAGATGTGGTATGTAAGGATGAACACGGTAATTACTTTCAACCAGAGGTGCTTTTCTGAGAGGTGCTCACATATACAGGGTGCTCTTCTAAAATATCCGGCCAAATTGTAAAGGATGATAGAGGGGCCTAAAATTGTATGTAAAAAAATGTATGTCCGGAAATGTCGCGTTCAAGTGGTAGAGGTGCTGCTTAGGTCATCTGTCGATAACATCATTTCTATGGCGTAAGGCGTGATTCTCTGTTCGTATTTTCAATGTTATGCATTGCTACATGAATTTGGAGCTTGCCGTTGAAAACCCACTCAACCAACTAACCTATGGTAATGTCTCCAAATGGGTAATGTGTCCATTTGGTGATATGGTTTTTAACTATTGATTTTTTTCCTAAAAAAACAACCTTCCCTTATGGAAAGATTATGTTGGTCAGGAAGGTCAAAACTGGTTAGAAGTCATCTAGGAAAGACTGCAGGTAGCAGAACCGCAACAAAGGGTCATTCATCTAACGCGGATCATTTTTGTTTTACCAATCTACAAAGCGATATCTATAGGAAAGAACTGGAATTTTTATTGTGGAATAAAGCTAGCATCTCAGGTTCCTTGTTCAGAGCTATTAGAGTTGATTGTTTTCGTTTTCTTAATGGACATGACTACCTACAAATTCACAGCTCATTGGAGTAACGAGATCAACTATCTGTCCCCTTTACTAACTGGACGAAATGACAGGAGACAACCTCGAGAATTGCCTAAAATTAAAACAGTAAAATTACAAAAACTGATAGTGTTTCAACTCTCCAAGTGGTTTCGGCGAGATATCTCGTCCATCAAGATTTGAAAAATGTGTTAATGATGAGATATCTCATCTCCAAGATATTGCTGTTTTTTTATAATGACGAGACCAAGATCCTGGTCAGCTTTCTTCTGATTACGAGGTATCTCATCCATCAAAATCTGGTCAGTTTTCTTCTAATGACGAGGTATCTCATCCATCAAATTCTGGTCAGTTTTCTTTTAATGACGAGGTATCTCATCCATCAAAATCTTGTCAGCTTTCGTCTAATGACGAGGTATCTCATCCATCAAAATCTTGTCAGCTTTCGTCTAATGACGAGGTATCTCATCCATCAAAATCTGGTTAGTTTTCTTTTAATGACGAGGTATCTCATCCATCAAAATCTGGTCAGCTTTCTTCTAATGACGAGGTATCTCATTCATCAAAATCTGGTCAGTTTTCTTCTAATGACGAGGTATCTCATCCATCAAAATCTGGTCAGCTTTCGTCTAATGACGAGATGCATCGTTGATAAAACCACCAGGAGAGTTGTCATATTTGTTCACTTCAGTTCAACTCTATCGGGTTGCTCAACGATTGATGGAGAGGTCAGAAACGGGTGCTGGATAAAAAAAAAATTCTTTACACCTCTGCCAAAGTAACCTTGCAAAGGTCACAAAAACACCATACCGATATAAAGATGTCCAGAACCACTGACCTGTTACTTCTATCCACTCCCTAGACACATCCAATATTCATTTGCATGTTTCAAAAAGTCAATTTTCTGCATTTTACAATTTATCAAAAATAATACACCGTCGACTTCAATTACACTCACATTAAACATCGCGAGTTGAAAAATAAAGTCATTCCCGAGCACCCCCATCGATTGGTCTCCCTCCTCTGTGTTATTTAAAACCTTCTACTCTGTACGTAGGGATTTTCTCGGAAGCTGTCAAAATCAATTTCCCCTATGTGAGGGGATAAATACGAAATCGAAAATAGCAGAGACGAGCAAAAAGCTTTTGACATCCGAGCTATGCCTGCGAACTACGCTGTTTATTTTTGCTTTTTTTCATAATTTCACTTATTTTAAAGGAAGAGGGAATAAAGATAAATATGAGAGCTAAGAGTCTGTTTGATTTTTATATAAATATACTTTTAAGCCTTGCACCTAGTAGGGGAAGAAATGGAAAGTTCCGTATCGATTCATCGGGAACTGAAATCTGATAGCGGAAATATTTTTGTTAATGTTTAAGAGATCGGAAAACGATGGATTTTTCCCCTGGCGTAACATTCTTCGTGTTTTTTTCGGGTAGACAACGATCTCGACGTTTTTTTCGATAAATCCTTTTCTGTTGTATAAAATACGCTTGAACGCGCCACGAGCATAACGCGTGCGTATGAGTTTGTAAAGGACGGTTTGGGACGAGGTTTCGATTTCCTTTGTAATCTACCATGAAGGTGCTATTGAATAAAAATGACTTTGAACTTCTTGATTTGTTGTTTGTTTAGATGAAGGTTTGGAATTGATTGTTAGTAAGCTGATTAGTCTTTAAAATTCAGTAGTTTTTGAGTTAGCTTTATTTGTCGCTCAGCTATAATCTATTTGAAAATTATATTTTGGTGCTTCGTTTAAATTATTTTACTTTCGAATGATGCATTCGTTGATTGTTTGACAATACATTCGGTTCGGTTCGATTTATTTGATTGTTAAATTTTGATAAGCAACTCATAAACTCATTATAACTGAACTCCTGGATAAAAATTACTTCTTGATTTCTAACGACACGATATCTCTTCCATCAAGATCTGGTCATAATGACGAGATACCTAGTTGAGACAGACATCAGGAGGTTTAAAACTAGTCAAGGGAGACTGGATTTTTGTGGACTTGATGTACCATGGTGGACTTGATGTTTTCATGGAATTGATGGTCGAGAATCACATTCTTTGCAAGGCAGTAGTTCCGAGTTTAGAAGATATAGAGAAGAGCGAGGCTTACTGGGAAAATGTCGATTGTATTCAAGTTACTTTCGTTTGTGCCTTATATCTCTTTAGTTTTTGTGGCTTGTCTCTGTCACCTTCCTGGAAATAAAAAATTGACTGGAAATAAAAAGAACTCAGAATAACTGTCATAGTGGAATGCACATTTGCATTTTAAATATTGAACAAAATATTCATGCAAACTGTAGATTTATCGAGGAAGGAAATCAATCGAGTGGGCATATTTGCAGTGCAATGACTTGATGATCGCAACTGTTAGATGGGATTTCCATCGGTAGCTGCCGCCATTGCAGGCACATGGCCCCTGTGTCCCCAGTGGAGTGTGAATGAGAGAATACAAAGGAAAAATAAAAAGTCCAACGCAATGAATCAAGCAGTTTACTTTTATTTTTCTTCCATTCCAGCAGGGAGCTTTAGACTCGATCTGAAAGATGTCGTGCGAAACCCGGGAGACTTTTATGGCTTTCTTTCTTTATGCCGAACGGTCGAAATCACCGGTCCTCAAAGAGAAAAGAAACCAATTCTAAGAAAATAAAAATTCACCTATGCACCCGGATAGTTCTGAGTCCTATCGGCTGAGCATATTTTTTGAGGTGGTATGTCTCTTTGGAAATGTAAATAAGCTCAATTTTGTATCCAGTATATCAAACTTCAAGATTGAATTATTTTCTTAGTATTTCTTTTTTCATGCAAATTGTAGATTTATTCAATAAGTACGGGATGTATTTTTATGTAAGGGTACCATTTTGTATTGAAATAACTTTTGGATAATACACAGACACATATTTAATTTAATTTTTTATATATTATCCGCTGTGTTGCCTTCCAGAGAGTGAGACGTTAAATAAATGCCTACCTACCTGCATATTATCTGCTTGATTAACGACATTAACTATGGAATAATATGACATCAGCCCACAGCTGTAAACAAATTCAATAAATTCAAGCTACGCCAAGCAATGTTTTCCCCATCAAGTAAAATGGCCTTATACACATAAGAAAAGTTTTACTGATACCGAAGAGAGAAATACACGCAGAGTAGTTAAGGAATCGAAGCTGCGCTATATAACAGGTAGGTAGGTAGTTGAATTAATGACACTGAAGCAACACAATGGGCTTTTTCAACTGTTAGGATTAAATTGCGTGGTCAAATTAAAAGTCGTGCATTTTAATATTTCATTGTACCACCTTTAGCACAAATTACAACACGCATTTGTTGTGGCATTGTGGTAGATAGGGAGGAATTCAATTAACGTCGCACTGGAACAACACAACGGGCTATTGACGACGGTCCGGGATCAACCTCCGAAGGGAATGATCCGATTGTGGCGTGTCTATGAGTATATTTGATGTCTCAACACAAATGCTAATGTAATTCGCACCAAACATTTGTGTTGAGACATCGCATATACTCATAATAGCCAATAGCCTGTTGTGTTTCTCCAGTGTGATTCTCCAGTGTGATTTCTCCAGTTAATTAAAAATACCTACTTCTTCTGTGTTAGTGAAACTTTCATTGTGTGTGTCTATTACTTGATATTGTGTCTTGTGTCTGGGGCAGTATGGCCAAATTTGGCTCTTGCGCCTTAAAACCCAAAGCAACCAACCAACCTAGAATAGCCGAAGTGTAGCAATCTCAGATCGTAACACTTCCTTCTGAGGCTTGTTCAATCGGTGCAGTAGATGAAGGGTCCAATGCTTCATGCGGCGTCCTTCTAACCCTGATGCGGCGATCATATTGGAAGAGAGTAAATCTGGACTCTTCGGATCACATGATTTTCACCCATTGAACAGCAGCCCAATCTCTATATCCCCAGTCAAATTGGAGACATATTCCGATTAGTCTCACTAACCAGTGGCTTGCTCTTTGCAACGGGACTGCGGTGGCCCGCTTGGAAGACTAACGGATTAGCAATAGAAGGGTTGCAAGTTCGAAACTCGATGCATCCAAAGACCATCATGATGTACTTGGGGACTGGTGCACGTTAAGTCTGTCGTGGCCTCAAATGTCCTTACGTTGACTTGGTGGTGTGGAAGTTTAGAGAATGGGGTGCCAGTGTTGACCTCGTCATCTGACCGTGGTTCAAAATTACGTGGTGTTGTCCTCGGATCTTTTCCTTGGAGACTGATTGATACCGGACCCTCACCAACACCCCGTTGTGTTGCTCCAGTGCAACGTTAATTAATTGCCACCTCCTTGCATCACAGATATTAAATTCAAGTCCTTTAAGTTCTCGTCTCATCGTGCGGATGAAAATGCTCTTGCTTCCACTATTGAACATGTTTGTGAGCTCTAGACGTGGTTTTTTGCGATTAGTTCTCAATAATCCTTTTAATAATCTTCGGACACGATTATTCAGGATTGTTTTTTGACCGCATATGTTGGTGAACTATCATATTTTGATTGTTTGGTTTGAGGGTTTTATGTTGCGAGGGCCATATTTGGCCAAGCTGTGCCAAACACAAGACAACGGCAAGTGAAAAATGTTGTGAAGGAAAAAGGGAGAGTGGGGAACAGAGTAGTGGGATGAAACCAGGAAAAGATTGCTTGGATATGCCGGGAGCGCAACCCCTTATTTACTAAAGAGAGTAAACCCTATTGGAAATTAAAAGATCACTAGAGTTCCTCGTGTTCGTGAAGCCCAGTACACACCTAACGGAGATGTACCTCTGAGGGCCCGTCATTTTTTGAAGATTTAATAAAGCTCTGGAAAAATTCGTAATCAGATGCCAATGATTTCAGCCATCTGCAAGTTTTGCGCCTTCGACAAGCCAATTGTTTGACCATCTTTAAACACTGAAGCATCTTTCCTGCACCCGCGTATAACTGTAGATATACTTTCTTTAAAATTATCAGCTACATGTTGATCCAGTGACAAAGGTTTTATTTCCAGTAGAATTATGCAAATTTTCGAAATACTTTAAAATGTTTCGAACCAATCATCTCTCGTAAGTATTAAATTAACAACGCGATATTTTCATAAACAGCATAGATATTCTGTCTCCTCTTCGTATAATTTTTCTTATTCTTGAATTTTTAAAACTTAATCCAGAAATAATTGAAGCGACAGAAATCGATGAAAAGGAATTCGAATCTTCACATAAAATTCGTGTTTGCGTAAAGCAACACGAATCTACACAAGTTAAGCAGCGTTTTTCAACTCAAATTTAATTTTTGCCTACAACAAACTGATCAAGATTGAGCCGTGGGTAATCATTAAACAAGTAGGCAACACCATTTTTAAATTCAAAAAACTTATTTTCGTTCCGAAATAACTTTTTCGTTTCAAAAATAAAAAACATCATTTTGTAATTTTCCTAAAAACCACACGACGTTCTTTTATTAGCAATTTTTGTTGACTTTTCCCAAGAAGAATTTTTTTTCCAGAAAAGGAGCCCGAACACAAAGTAAAACAAAGAATTCGATACACAATTTCCCCCCCGAAACATTCTTTTTTGAGGAAAAATACAAAATCTTTCGCTTAGCTGTTCTTCGAAGGTTTGAAAACCAATTAAAGGTTAAACCGCCAGCTTTTATAAAAGCGAAAGATTATAAATACGCAAGTTTAACAGAAAAGCGTGGGAGGGGGTTAGCTTCAGGCGCGTGCTCGACTAGTTTGTTTTTCTTGCTTCTTGCTTTTCAATACCCTGTAGTCGTTCGAGATAATGAAATTTCAACATTTTTTTCCCCTCTTAAACTTTAAGGCGTGGAGCTACCCTGTAAGCCTTAAAACATAACAGATCGTGACAACTTGGTTCCTTTAATCCGGAATCAATTTCGATACCTGTCAGTTTGTGATTTGAAACAGGCCTTGAGTTTTTAGTTTCAATAATGTAAGGATGAAAGTCTAAAGTAAAGTGCCTTGTGAAATTTCTACTCCAGTGAAAAAGCGATGGGCGTTGTTTAGTTTTCCAAAACAGAATTTTCACCTCGCTTTTCTTCCCTCTTAGCAGTCTACACTTCTTGAATTCGTACATAAGACGAAATATATTTTTAAGTGCAGGGAATATACAAGACGAAATATATTTTTAAGTGCAGGGAATATACAAGACGAAATATATTTTTAAGTGCAGGGAATATACAAGACGAAATATATTTTTAAGTGCAGGGAATATACAAGACGAAATATATTTTTAAGTGCAGGGAATATAAAAGACGAAATATATTTTTAAGTGCAGGGAATATACAAGACGAAATATATTTTTAAGTGCAGGGAATATACAAGACGAAATACATTTTTCAGTGCAGTTGCGAACTAAAAACTAAGTTTTGTTCCATGACGTGTAGGGAGTGAAATAGCATAAGTGCGGTAAATAGCTTTTTTGACGTGAATGCGTCTTCAAAATCGAAATAGTATGCATGAAGAGTTCAGCGTTACTAAAAGCGGATATAACTGTTTTGTCTTATGATTTTGGAACCAGAAGAGTCAGAAGATAAATGGAGGCCACGGTAACCCGGTTGGAAGAGTAACGGACTAGCAATCGAAGGGTTGCGAGTTCGAATCCAAAGACCGTCGTGCACAGAGGGGCTGATGCACGTCAAATCTATCGAGGTCTCAAATATCCTCACGTTGGAGTGGTGTGGAAGTTTGGAGAGTGGGGTGCCAGCTCAGGTGTGACCTCGTCATCTGACCGTGATTCAAAATTACGTGGTGTTGTCCTAGATCTTTCCCTTCGATCTTACCTCTCCCTCCACGTCATGGAACAAAACTAAGTTTTGTTCCATGACGTGTAGGGAGTGAAATAGCATAAGTGCGGTAAATAGCTTTTTTGACGTGAATGCGTCTTCAAAATCGAAATAGTATGCATGAAGAGTTCAGCGTTACTAAAAGCGGATATAACTGTTTTGTCTTATGATTTTGGAACTAGAAGAGTCAGAAGATAAATGGAGGCCACGGTAACCCGGTTGGAAGAGTAACGGACTAGCAATCGAAGGGTTGCGAGTTCGAATCCAAAGACCGTCGTGTACAAGGGGACTGGTGCACGTTAAATCTATCGAGGTCTCAAATATCCTCACGTTGGAGTGGTGTGGAAGTTTGGAGAGTGGGGTGCCAGCTCAGGTGTGACCTCGTCATCTGACCGTGATTCAAAATTACGTGGTGTTGTCCTAGATCTTTCCCTTCGATCTTACCTCTCCCTACACGTCATGGAACAAAACTAAGTTTTGTTCCATGACGTGTAGGGAGTGAAATAGCATAAGTGCGGTAAATAGCTTTTTTGACGTGAATGCGTCTTCAAAATCGAAATAGTATGCATGAAGAGTTCAGCGTTACTAAAAGCGGATATAACTGTTTTGTCTTATGATTTTGGAACTAGAAGAGTCAGAAGATAAATGGAGGCCATGGTAACCCGGTTGGAAGAGTAACGGACTAGCAATCGAAGGGTTGCGAGTTCGAATCCAAAGACCGTCGTGCACAGAGTGGCTGATGCACGTCAAATCTATCGAGGTCTCAAATATCCTCACGTTGGAGTGGTGTGGAAGTTTGGAGAGCGGGGTGCCAGCTCAGGTGGGACCTCGTCATCTGACCGTGATTCAAAATTACGTGGTGTTGTCCTCGATCTTTCTCTTCGGGGGTTGATCCTGGACCGTCGCCAATAGCCCGTTGTGTTGCTCCAGTGTGACGTTAACTAAATATACATACCAAAAGATAAATATAGCGTCGTGTAGACAAAGGATGTACGTATCTGACAAGACCTCCGGCCCGAGTGTTCAGGCGCACTAGCGTGGGGTCCGCAATATGTTGAAATTCTAAGCGAGCTTTGGGAAACTGCAACTTCGGATTTCATAAGTGGTGTCATTAGAAAGCTACCGAATGCGCTACAATCACATTAATCAATAAAATTATGCTTCAATATTCTATCAAACTGCTCTTTAAATGGTTCAAACTGTAAATTAATTGTTGAATATTCACAACAAACAATCGTTCAAACTTCCTATATTTGCTTCATCCCACAATCCAACATTAGGCCCGAGTATTCACATCAAAACTACGGTTTGTGTCCTCGACACCACCTACCAATTTTTATTTTCTGATCTCAGATCAAAATTAGATCCATTGCATGTTCTTCCTGCGAAAAATGCCCCAAAAGATGTCCCGAATCATCATGAATGTCCTCCAATGACCCCCGAATTACTGCAGTGCGGTGTCAGAACTAACCATACTGGCAGTTGTGACAGTCATGGTAAATCTTTTTTCTTGGCATACATTTGATAGCTTTAGTCTCTGTATTTCATGAAGTTGACTGTTTCTTCAGGTCTGTCTTCTCAGGTAAATGGTACCATGTTTATTATTATGATGTAGCATAATTACAGTTATTTTGTTACATTGCCTCGTTTGCGACTGAGCGGCAAAAGACGTAACTCTGAAGTTGGTTCGTTGATAGTTGAACTTACGTCTCACTGTAAAGACACAACGGGTTATTGGCGGTGTTCCGGGATCAGTCCCGAAGGAAAAGGTCCGAGGACACTTCCTAATTTTGAACCACTGTTAGAGGAAAAGGTGAATCCCTGAGCTGGCACTCCACTCTTCAAACTTCCACACCACGCCAACGTGATGATATTTGAAATCATGACAGATTTAACGTGCATCCACTTCCCGTACACGGTGGTCTTTGGTTGGATCGAGTATCTATTTCTCACGTAGCTCTGAAGAAACTGATAGACTGAAGCGCTTGATTACGAGTTCGAATCTCGCCTTGTTGGCTGCTTGAAGTTTCTGCTTTCTTCAAGATGACACGTAACTATGAACTAGCTTCCCCAAAGTACTCCAAGAAATCATGACCCTCCACTGTTCACGGAGAATGCGTGTAGTAATAAGTATTACAGTATAATTAGTCCCGTGTAGCAAAACCTGACTATACAGAAACAAACGAAATAAAAAGTAAAACATCTAGGAAGTGTAAATAAAAACAACATAAAAAGGATGTCTTCGATCTCACGGTGAAGTCTGGTCGGCGCCAGTAAAATGTAGCGATCCCACATGTATATTTTCTGCGTCTGTTAAGAATTTCTACGCGTCTCTTTAATTGTATACGTGTCCAGTGTCTCAATAACGCGTTCTACTGACTACCCTTACCAGAGTATATTTTTTAAATGCGTTGATACACCCCGAGAATCCCCTAAACGATTGCAGAAAAGCAAGTTCTGGAGAAGAGCCATCATAGTGTATAATATGGTCTTTGGAAATCCATCAAAATATTCCAGGGTCGCCCTGACTTAATGTCTTTGCCAACCTGACTGAGAGCTGTACACAGTGGAGGTTCAGATCCTGTAACTACCCGAGCAGTATTTTTCTCTCACGTGTCAGCAATCTAGTCTTTTGCGTGTGTAAGTACATCTACTTTACGGATAAAACATTGTATTGCGCAGTTTTGACAGATCATAGGTGTGAAATATACGTAGTCTAAATACTTATTGAGAGGAGTTTAAAAAAGTGTGACCAAGTCTACTAATAGTCACATGACTACTTTGAATAATGGACTTGGTTGCCGATTTGGAATCGTATTGCATTATTTGGAGATATAACATCTTATGACAGGGTTGAGGTGTGGTTGATTGGGGTTTTATGACTCAAGGGCCATATTTGGCCATGCTGTGCCAGACGCAAGACATACAATATCAAGTAATTGACATGCACACACAATGAAGGCTTTACTGACACAGAAGAGAAATACACCAAGGGAAGAATGCACCTGACAGGAATTGAACCTGCGCCACCTACAACTCAAAGATTGCTAGCGCAGTGGACATACCCTCTGAGCCACAATGGCCCCAGGGTTGAGGTGTGAATGCGTATTCCTATAGAGTGGCATCAAAAGATGAAATCGCCAAAGGCTACTACTATGTCGAGTGGACCAATCAGATGATGAATCAATAGATGGGCGTCTTCTCCCGTCCTGTATACCAATCAAATGATGAATCTTCGTTTCCACCCGACAGGCAAAAATAGTCTAAGGGTCGCTTACCGCTAGTTTTGGTCACATGATCTTGAGCACATAAAAAAGTTACCATTGCTCAATTTAATTTTAGATTTCCTCTATGGGCCAGATCTGGTCTTAGCGCCATCAAAACACAACATACCTCAAAATATTCCATCAAATTCTATCTGAATTTATGACATTGATTCTTGCATCGTTCCCAATTAATCTGCACCTTATTATATTGCATCTGATTACGAAGACATTCCAATTCGGGAGTTTTATATCAGGCGTGGCCAGGGACTCCACAAAAGAGAAACATGGAAAGCGTTTGTATTGGAACAGTAATCCATTTTCTAATTTTAAATCTGTATTTATCACACCGTACAAAAAGTATGTGAAGGAAAAGAAGAAACTCAAATTTCTCCTCCGTAATTCAATCTGAATTGACTGCTATAAACTTGGCTCTGGGCTACTTCAGTTCTCCAGTCATAAAGAGAAGTATCTGGATCTTGACAGGCAGCCAAATCTCAATTCAGCACTTGCGGAATTCTAGAACTGTCAGCGACATGACAAGCGTTGAAATTCTGGCTAAGCTCAAAAGTATGTCCAAATATACTGATAGCCACTTTCAATGATCCCTTCTCATTTTGGGGCCGCGGTAGCCCGTTTGGAAGAGTAACGAATTAGTAACCCGAGGGTTGCGAATTCGAATCCAACCAAAGACCGTTGTGTAAAAAGAGGGTAGGCGCACGTTAAATCGGTCGTGACCTCAAATGTCCTCATGTTGGCGTGGTGTGGAAGTTTAGAGAGTGGGGTGCCAGCTCAGGTGTGACCTCGTCATCTGATCATGGTTCAAAATTCTTTCCCTTCGGTTTTGATCCCGGACAGTCGCCAATAGCCCGTGTGTTGCTCCAGTACGACGTTAATTCGAATACCTACCTATACCTACTCATATTAACATTAAGGGAAATGGCATAGCCGACGGGCTGGCTGAAGAATGTTCCTTAGAGACTAACGTCATTGAACCAATTAACGTCACTGGAAATTTTCACCAAGTTCAAGATCTGCAGTATTATTACATGGAGAACTCACTTCTTTAGAAAAGGTTTAGGGTAATTCACCTGGGCTATGATTTGGAGGGTTTATACTATCGAAAATCACAGAAGGCTTTGTCGAGATTCAGAAGCCATACTAACTCTCAAATTTCATAATAAACCAAAAATGTGTTTTTCCTAAATGCACGAACTCACAGGCTTTCCCGGTTCTTACTTTCGTGTGTCAGTTTGGTTTCCAATGATCTTTTTGAGAATCCTTTGATGGTTTTGGTGTTTTTAAAGACGAGTGGTTTCATGGACTTGCATATGTTAGACAATGAGGAATTAGAAACAACAAAAGGATTCTCAAAATATAACTATACAATACACTAGTGGGAATTAAGTAATGAATACATAAGATTCACGATAGGATTTCATGAGGGGCTCATCATCTAACTAGAGCCCAGTCCCCAAAAATGCACTCCTGTACCTGCAACAAGTTGGATGATGGACACCAGTTGCCAGTTTACTGTATAAAATAAAAATATGTATCCCTTATGTGCAGGGTGGCCTTGAAGTCACTAGACCATTTTAAAATATAACTTTCTGCTATTAACATTTTCAAATTTTTTTCCGGTTATTTATATGTAATCCTTGGAAAATAGTTATGGAAAAATTCATGACAGAGCAACGAGTAAAAATAACCCAATTTTATCTACAAAATCAACGGTCAATTGTGCTAACCCAAAGAACTTACATTCGTCATTCGGCAGTTGAGAACACACCCGAGGTATGGTGGCAGCACGATGGGGCCACTCCCCAAACAGCTCATCTGACGATGGAGCTCGTAAGGCAAATTTTTGGACGGCGGATAATTTCGCGAAAGTCTGAATTCAATTGACCTCCACGCTCACCTGACCTTACGGCTTCAGACTTTTTCTTGTATGGATATCTAAACGAAAGAGTATACCGTAACAGACTTCGGTCCATCCAGCAATTGAAGGCCAACATCCGTGAAGAAATTGGAGGAATAAGCCAAAAGACACAACGAGAGGTGATGGAGCACACTTTAGAAAGAGCCCGCCACTCTCAAGAACAAATGGTGGCCATTTGAAGGACATAGCCTACAAAACTAATTAAAAATAATTTCCAAGTTTGTTTATAAAAGAATAAATGTGAATTTTTTTAATACATAAAAGTGTTTCTATTTTCTATTCTATTTTTAAATAGTCTAGTGACTTTTGAGCCAACCTGTGTAACTTAAACAAGTTGTAAATATTTCTCCTTTCCTGTATAACAATTAGAATATTTCTTTTTTCAACTTGGATAGCAGATAGCTCAAACAGTTTACTAAGAGAGACTCATTCCCTATTGTAGGTGGTACAAGCTACTCGTCTGCTGTAACTTACCTGAGTGTGTTTCTTTCCTCTTTGTCAGTGAAACTTTTCATGTGTGTATATTCCATTACTTGGCATTGTATGTCCTATTTATGGGGCGAAGTTTGGCCAAATATGGCCCTTGCGTCGTAAGACCCAAGCAACTAATCTTATGAGTATTCGCCAGTTTTGCAGGCTATTTTGGGTACATATAAAACAGGCTGCCCTGAGCAAAGAAGTTTTAAACTTTTACATATTTGGGTGTTCTAAAGACTTCTGGCCCCTGTACAATGGTACCGGTGACCCACTACTATTTGGGGCCTGAACCGTATATCTGGACGTCTGGCATTGGCACGGAAGAAGTTTGTTTTTCTATTTAATGCACGATATCTTTCCGACAATGCCAATTATGAACTTTACCATTATGGCACTACAAGGACGAATTTGTTAACCACTTTTCGTTACTTGTACCTAGGGGGTTGGGTTCACGTTATACCAAGCATTCATATCATGCATTCTAGGTACACCCCGTATACGGAATGAGTACAAACAGGCTGGTTTGAGGGTTTTATGGCGTAATTTGGCCATGCTGCATCAGAAAATTACAAGTAATGAATGAACAAATTCACGCAAGAGAAATTTTACTGACACAGAAGAGAGAAATACACCCAGGAAGGAATCGAACCTGACAGGAAACGAACTAGTGTCACCTACAACTCTCAGGTTGCTAACACAAAGGGGAATATCCACTGAGCCAAGACGGCACCTAATATAAACAGAGAAATAAGTTATTAGATGCAAAAGCAAAACCCACAGAGGAGTAACGTTTCAAGAAATCGACTCCTACATTCGCAGCTTATTTATTTCTGCCACCAAAGCCTGGAAATTCGGCCCGCTATCTCCTGGGCTGTCGGCGGAATGTAGTTTTTCATTTAGCACGCCCAAGTGTACTATCTGTTCGGGTGCAGAAACTGTGAATTAAGGGGGGTTGAAAAGCGGTGGCTAAAGTCGAAGGGAATGGTTTGGTAAACCTCACAGGATTTTCTGCAAGATTGCCCCGGCCTTCCCACTCTGCAGGGGAAGTTAAGAGGAGCGTTGATATCGCGGGAACAAAGAACGGGAAAAAATCCGCCATTCCGCGAGATTTCAAATCTAAGAGAACTTGAGCGAGGAAAATCTCCCGCTTTTTGAATGAGAAATCCGCACTTTTGCCCACAGGAAAATGATACAAATAAAAATAGAGGCAAAAGCCACAAGCCTCTGATGACTGCAAAAAGAAAGGCGGAGGCAAAAAAGGAAGGGATGAAATTCTCGGCTTTTCAATTTTGTGCCTCGGTTTTTATTCCTTTTTTCTCCTCTCTGAGAAAGCTACTTAAGACGCCTTTGTTAAAGGAAACGGTTTTATTTCAGAGGATGCTTTCTTTATGGTGGGAGCTGAGCGTTAAAGTCTTAGGGGACTTATTTTTCTCCCGGTTTTGCTGTGAAATGAATGAGATTTTCGGAGTCGATGGTGGCTTCACTTTTACACTTTAACCAATTAAACGCGGGTTCTGAAATAACTAAAAAGCACGGGTTTTCGGATTAGGGATTTTCTTCTTTGTGTTTTTGGATCTATTTTTAGATTTTCGAAGATAAAATCTAAAAAAAATCAAGTGGATGCACCGACTTTGCTTCTATTATACCTTTCAATGGTTCCTGCTTTTTCAAAAGAAGTTGATTAATTAGCGGTGTACGATAGTGCCTATAATAATACAGCTTTTCTTAACCCTCCTAGTGGTTTCGACGAGGTACCTCGTTCATCAAGGTCTGACCTATATTGCAAATGATGAGATATCTCGTCCATCAAGATCTGACCATTACTGCTAATGACGATATATCTCGTCATCAAGATAGTACCAATTTTTTATGACGAGATCAAGATCTGGTGAGTTTTCTTCTAATGACGAGGTATGACGAAGTTTCTCGTCCATCAAGCATCTATATTCTTGATGGGTGAGATATCTCGTCCATCAAGATCTGGCCATTACTGCTAATGACGATATATCTCGTCATCAAGATAGTGCCAATTTTTTATGACGAGATCAAGATCTAGTGAGTTTTCTTCTAATGACGAGGTATGACGAAGTATCTCGTCCATGAAGCATCTATATTCTTGATGGGTCAGATATCTCGTCCATCAAGGATATGGTCAGTTTTGCTTATACCTCGTCCATACAGCCAGCAGGAGGGTTAACTATTCGTTTTTCGTTAAAACTATTGAAAGTGAAGTTCACATGAAAAGCAATTAACCCTCTAAGTGGTTTCGACTAGATATTGCTAAGACTAGATATTGCTAAGAAAGAGATATCTCGTTGAAATAAAATTGTCCTATTACTCCAAGGAAGAATGAAGATTCAAGTAGGAAAAACAAATTGTCCCCAGCCCAAAACTGGTGACAGTTTGTAACAGGTATTTGCATCAGATGCTGATCACTACAGGTCAGTTTTCGAAGCGAAGAGGGTTAAATAAATAGTTTTTAGCTCACGCTTTGTGTAATCATTCGTGTTTCCATTTATATACAACTTGCAGACCCATGCATAACATCTGCTCTAAACTTATGTAAATTTTTGTGGTAAATGGCAAAATATAGCCCTTGCGCCATAAGACCCCAACCAACCTATTTGTGGTAAAATGTCGTTGCTCACATTTCATATCTTCTTTCAATCTATTGATAGTGAATATAACATCCATATTCACATGAATGAATTTCATTACCTCTAAATGAAAATTATTCGAAAATGTATAACAGCATTTCATACATTGGGTTGATGCAAAAGTTCGTGCCGTTTTATGGCGCTAAATTGCATTTCATAGAAAAACCGAAGTGCTATCTATTTCATACGTGTCCACACGTGTAAAGTTTTGATGTTGCTTGAAAGAAGGAATTTCATCGAGTGGAAAAAATGTGTTATTTGGTTGTGTTTATTAAATTTTGCTAAGCATTAATAATATGGAAGAAAATAAGGAGCATTTTCGACACATTATGCTTTTTTATTTCCGAAAAGGCAAGAATGCTTCGCAGACGCAAAAGAAAATATGTGTTGTGTATAGTGAGGGGTCCCGTTGACGATTCTACGTACCATAAGTGATTCAGAAAGTTTCGTCACCTGAATCATTTTTAACCAGAAACCTCAGAAATTCTATGAGGGCGGGATTAAGCAGCTACCGGAGAGATGGATAAAGGTCATCGAACAGAACGGCACATACTATATTGATTAAATGTAATTTCTAGTAAATAAAAATTTTCTTCAATTTTTGTCAAAAAAAAGGAACAAACTTTTGCATCAACCCCATACTTTTACGGTGCTAATTCTTATTTCGAATGAAATGCATGACACAAAGCGCACCTCAGACGTGTTACCATTAGATTCTGAACATATACTTCAATTCCATCCTTTTCCCTTGTTCAAAAGAGACCTCGATAGCCCAATTGGAAGAGTAACGGATTAACAATCAGAGGGTTGCGAGTTCGAATCCAGCCGAACACCGTTATGTACAAGGGGAGCCGGTGCACGTTAAATCTGTCGAGGCCTCAAATGTCCTTGGCGTTGTGTGGAAGTTTGGAGAGTGGAGTGCCAGCTCAGGTGTGAACTCGTCATCTGATCGTGGTTCAAAATTACGTGGTTTTGTATTTGGAACTTCCCTTCGGGTTAGGACCGTCGACAATAGCCCGTTGTGTTGCTCCACTGCAACGTTTATTAAAGTACCTACCATTCGTTGTGGAAATATATTTACACTCTTTCCGAAATCTTCGTTTAAATCTTAAAGTTCCATTTGGTTTTCGATTTCTTTTTAAACTCGTAATCCCAGATCATCTAAAAGTTAATAAGAAACATTATTTGGATATTTTAGGGAAAGGCAAATATGTCTCTCTATTCCTGAAACCCGAAACAAAATCTTTAAGCTACGTACGTATTTTAATATTTGTTTTATGTAACTAAAATAAACCAGTGATAAATTTATAAAGCGGATGAAATGTAAATAAATCTATCGACGCTTGAAAATTGTTCAAATATTGACTGTGCCTAGGGGACAAGACTTTCAAAATAAGCTTTTGCTGTTATCCGGTTGTTATGAAAATCGCAGACTGTTTTCTACTACAAAACCTATATATTAAGTTTGGTCCAAAAATATTAATTTATTCGGCTGCTAGTTCATGAAACGTGATCAAACATTTTGATAAATTAGCAAAATTAGATAGGTCCCATTAATTTTCCATGTATTGTCAATATTTTGGAAGAATTCGCAACCGGAGATTGCGAATTCGAATCCAACTAAAGACCGTAGTGTACAAAGAGGGCTGGTGCACGTTAAATCTGTCGTGGCCTCAAATGTCCTCACTTTGGCGTGGTGTGGGAGTTTAGAGAGTGAGATGCCAGCTCACACAGGTTTGACCTCTTCATCTGACCGTGGTTCAAAATTACGTGTTATCCTCGGATTGATCCCGGACCGTACCCAATAGCCCGTTGTGTTGCTACATTAAATTAAGCTAATTAAAATACACTGGTTTCAAAACTAAGAGAATTTGCATATTTTGTCGAATTTCTCGAAAAGTTCTGAACGGAAGGTGAAACTAATGCTTCCAAAGAAAGATGCAAATCTTTAATGTCGAATAAGTAAGGGTACATGAGCGTGTGGGCTGTGCATTTAGAGGAACAGGTTTTCTAAGCGCACAATTTCCGCGCTTCGTTCGCTCGTACACGTAGGCAAATTTCGTGGTGATGGTTTTGCAACATTCGATGAAATTCAAAACCAAACAGTTAAAATGAGTAACCACCAACGTTTGGATAATGGAATGAGTTGGCTAATCGTCGAGAGACTGGAAGCAGCGCAGTATCAAGTGCTGATTGCTAGAGACTTGAAGTTGCCAGCGTCGTGTCCAACTTATGGAGGCATTAAGGATACCGAATCAGTAGAGAGAAAGCCTGGGCAAGGTCGTCCAAGAGCCACGACGGCCAATGAAGATCGATATTTGTCCATTACTGCGTGGCATAACAGGAGTGTAACAACTTCTCAGCTCTCGTGACCTACGTGCGGCGAAATGAATCCGAGTTTCAAGGGTTACTGTTTCCAGAAGGCTACTTAAGAGAGGTCTCTTTGTAAGAAGACCTGTTTGCGTCCAGCTTACTTCTGCGCACGGGAGAGCCCGTTTATCATGGTGCAGAGAACATCGACTTTGGATCAGTGGGGAACCGTTCTGACCACTGATGAGTCCCAATTTAGCCTAACCACTGATTCTCGACGTACGTTCATCTGTCGAAACAGGGACTCGCTACCTGTTCTCCGGAGAAAGAGACCACTATGGCAGACGAGATATGATGGTCTGGGCATGTACAATGTTGGATGGGCGCACAGACCTCCATGTGTTTTACAGAGGATCTGTGACTGCTGTGAGGTATAGGGATGAGATCTTGGAACACTATGTTCGCCTTTTCAGGGGTGCAGTTGGCCCTGATTTTATTTTTATGAACGACAACGCTCGTCCACATAAGGCTCATCTGGTCGACAAATATCTGGAAAGTGAGGATATTCGCCGGATGGATTGGCCTCCAGACCTAAACCCTATAGAGCATAACTAGGAGGCTCTTGGGAGGGCAATTGCAACTCGCCGTCCTCCTCCCAGAACTATCCAGAACCTGAAAACAGCGTTGCTGGAGGAGTGGGACAGACAATTTCAAGCCCAGTTGAAAGCAACGGATTAGAAACCGGAGGGTTGCGAGTTATACTAGACCAACCAAAGACCGTCATATACACGTTAGGTATGTATTTCAATTAACGTTGCACTGGAGCGACACAACGGGCTATTAACGACTGTCCAGACTCGAGGACAACACCACGTAATTTTGAGCCACGGTCAGATGACGACTCGTGTACACGGAGGCTGGTGAACGTTAAATTTGTCGTGGCCTCAAATGTCCTCACGTTGGCGTGGTGTAGAAGATTGGACAGTGGGGTGCAGCTCAGTTGTTCTCGTCATCTGTCCGTAGCTCAAAATTACGAGGCGCTGTCCTTGAATCTCTCCCTTCGGGATTGATCCCGGACCGTCGCCAACTGAACGTTGTGTTGCTCCAGTGTGACGTTAATTGACTACCTACTTACCAGGCATTGGAACCACTTCTCACAACATGTATTAACATGCGTATGCGACAGCTCTGACGATTCAGAAATAAAAACTGCATATGCGATATAAGCCAACCCACCACCATACTTTGGCGCTGGATCAACAAAAAATAACGCGCAAAACAAAACGCAAGAACATCTTTTTCGTCTTACAAATAATTCGTCCCTGTAGGCTTTTGACAAGATACATTCTCACTAAGTGGAGCATGTTTGAAATAATGAGGACTACAAAGAACTTGAACAGCGTGCCACGCATTCTTAACCTATCAACGTCTATTTATACTTAGGAAATAAGTCCCTCTCGCTATAAAGTATTTCCGTTCGCTCAAGATTTCTCTACATCTGAGGAACATGTGTTAAGATTCTTTTTTCTGGTGTTCCGTAACGATGTCACCAGGTTTTATTGCCTATCCCCCGCCGACTGTAAATTCCATTGTTTTTTGCCATCCCCATGAGTTGGACGGACGAAAAAGCTTTTCTGAGTTTTCGTTTCGCATAAATGCAACTGGGAAAAGCTGTCCGTCGCAGCTTGTCGTATTATGATCTCTGACCTCCCTAGGGATGAGAAGCGGTATGTTTTGGGACAATGTAGAGGTACGAAGAGGTATAGCAAGTGAAGCAACGCTCGGTTGTATTCTCTGTTTGAAGTTCTCCTTAGATTGGGTTTTCATGGTTCTTAGATTTTACATCGTTTTTCTTCAAATTGGTTTTCCAATTTAGGATGCAATGTTTCGTAGGAAGACTGGTTTGTTTGGGTTTTATGGCTCAGTGGCGATATTTGGCTATGCTGCGCCAAACCAGGACTAGTAACGGTAGTTGGAATTTGGTGCTTTAATTAGCGTCGCACTGGAGCAACAACATAACAGGCTATTAGCGACGGTCCGGGATCAAACTCGAAGTGAAAGATCCGAGGACAATACCACGGAATTCTGAACCTCGGTCAGAAGACGAGGTCAACAACACCTGAGAGCTGGCACCCCACTCTCCAAACTTCCACATCATACCAACGTGAGGAGATTTGAAGCCACGACAGATTTAACGTGCACCAGCCCCATGTTCACGATGGTCTTTGGTTGGATTCGAACTCGCAACTACAAACTTGCTAATTCGTTTCTTTTCCAGTTGGGCTACCACGGCCCAAGGTTGCTTATGAAAGCGGTTTTCCCGAATCTTCGTTATTCAGTTTCTACTGGATTCAGATTGATTCAGATTATGTTGATGTAAAGGAACCCTAATGTGTTGTATCTGATGCTATAAACTTGACCCGAGATTCAGATTATGTATAATGATTGTGATAAAGAGGCTTTATCAGGAAGTTGAGGATTCAAATTTTGAGGGGGGTATTGAGGGGGTATTTCAATTAACGTCACACTGGAGCAACACAACGGGCTATTGGTGACGGTCCGGGATCAATCCCAAAGGGAAAGATCCGAGGACAGCACCACGTAATTTTGAACCACGGTCAGATGACGAGGCAACACCTGAGCTGGCACCCCACTGTCCAAACTTCCACACCACGCCAAGATTCAAATTTTGAAGCCATGGAATTCTTAAAATAATTAATAATAAATCGATATTAAAAATTATCAAAAGAATTAAAATCTAACACAGTCGTATTTTCATAAGGGGTCGCAGTGGTTCATTGGATTAGCTCGCTGCGCTAGCAACCCACGAGCTGTAGGCGGCACAAGTTCAATTCTTATAATTTACCCTAAGTGTATTTTCCTCTTTTGTGTCAGCAAATCTTTTCTTGTTCGTGTATGTCCATTATCTGACGTTGTCTTGCGTTTGGCACTGCTTTGCCAAATAGGATCGGTCCGATTTTGCGGTTCAAACACCATACTTGGCCAAGCTGTGCCAAACACGGGACAAACAGCGTCAAGTAATGGACAGACACACACGAGGAAAGTTTTACTGACACGGAAGATAGAAATAAACCCAGGATAAGAGGTAAAATGCTTAATAAAACCGAACCCAACTCATTTTCATAAAATAAAGTATTTTATTCGTCGTCTAATTGTATCGTGGTCTTAGAGTTTTGCTCTCATCCAGAAAATCTCGAGTTCGAATCCCGATTTGTAAGAAAACGGGTGGTGGTGATTGTTCCGGTTAGAAGTAACGGCATTTAACCCACTGAGTGCTCCATTACAAATAGGCCTATTGTGACGAAGGTGGAAGAAGTCAGTGGTCGGGCATTAGAAATAAAAAGGAGTATTTCATTAAGGAAAAAGGCTGTAAAATCAGGAAGCAAAAAATATAAATTACACCTTTAGAAGTGTGAGGACAACACAATACCTATCCCAAATTGGCGATTTTCATCGAGTGTTTTTAATGATTGTTTGGGTTTTATGGCGCAAGGACCATATTTGACCATGCTGCGCTATTTCTTGAAAAAAAATTTTACATTGTTGCACCAACGTAGGCCTCTTTTAAATCATTTTCTAAACAAAACCCTCGAAATGTTCATTACAAGGCGAATAGATATAGCACGCACTGGGATTGAGATGGTAGTTGGGTTTTACAGTGAATGGCCATATTTGGCCATACTGTGCCAAACACAAGACAGAACATCAAGTAATGAACATACACACACAGGGAAGGTTTTACTGACACAGAGGAGAGAAATACACCTAGGGAGGAATCGAACCAGCGCCACCTACAACTGTCTTGAATGCTCTTGGGTTGGTTTGGGGTTTTATAGCGCAAGGATCATATTTGGCCAAGCTGCGCCAAACATAAGACAACAACGAGGTAGGGAGAATCACAAAAGAGAGGGGTAGGCCATGGTAAAACAGAAAGGAGGACAGATCCCTCGGGTACCTCGGGGTTGTGATGCCCGTATGCACCTAAAGAGAATATGCCCCTGAGAGTTTAATGTTCTTGGGAACTGTTTTGAATATATTAGTCCCGTTTTCCAGTGAGCCGTGCTAGCCCGGTTGGAAGAGTAGCTGATTAGCAACCGGAGGGTAGCGAGTTCGAATCCAACCAAAGACCGTGTATATGGATGCTGGTGCGTATTAAATCTGTCGTGGCCTCCAATATCCTCACGTTGACGCGGTGTGGAAGTTTGGAGAGTTGAGTTCCAGCTCAGGTGTGACCTCGTCATCCGACCGTGGATCAAAATTACGTGGTGTCGTCCTCGGATCTTTCCCCTTTCGGGATCGATCCCGGACCGTCGCCAGCAGCCCGTTGTGTTGACGTTAACCTAAACCTAACCAGTTTTCCAGCTTGAATGATAACTGCGAAGGCTGGATATACCTCACCAAGAAAAATTTAATTACCTTTCTCACGCTGAAGCCCTTATCTCAACGGCCATCCCTTAAAGCCCACCACCGAACTCGAAAATCCACATCGATCACTAGCCCATACCCAACAGCTCTAATCTTCCGCTGAATAGAAAATCACTTCATCACTTCACCAGAATCCCGAAGACATTCACTTTGTCCCGGAAACCCCTAATAATCGGTTCGGTTGAAAAATCATTTATAAATTCCCCTCGTGCGCTGCATAAAACATGAAAACACTGGCGAATTACAATACGCCTACCGCCGTCCATCCTTTGCATCCGTGTGGGAAAAAAACCGTGTTTTGTCGGATCAGAAGGCGTGTAATATCTGCAACCGGCCCGATCTGGAACATCCATCAAGCAGAGGGTGCAGCGACTCCGAGTCACTTTGGACCCCAGCCAGGGAAAATCTCTGGATGTTTCGCGAGCTTTGGTGAGTGCAGGGGCTTTTCCACACCGCACTATCACTCACGCTTTGTGATGATGTTTGTTCAAATAAATCTCGGGGAGCTTGAAGCCAAAATTTTGGGGGCGATATTAATTGCGCTGTCGACGTTCTTCGATACTCGGAAGTGGTGGCCACCTTTCGGCTCACACCGTCCTGGAGAGGTGAAATGAGGTATGGCGTAAACTCGATACATTTGGAAACACTTAACTTTAAAGGCCTCGATTAGATTATTGGACATGAATATAATGCACGGCGTTTTCGGATAGATTTATTTGCTGAGATAGCAGGTTCAAAAAATTTTTCTACACGAGGGCTAATCGGTTGGTTTTTTGGCTTTTATGGCGCAAGGGCCATATTTGGCCAAGCTGCGCCAAACGCAAGACGGACTACATCAAATTATTGAGAAAAGAAAGGATGGAGAGACGTACAAAAAGAATGTTTGGGCATCCTGGGGTCGCGACCATCGTGTTTACTAGAGGCCAGTAAACCCTATGGGAAAAGAATAGATCACTAGGATATCTCGGGTTCGTAAAGCCTGTACACACCTAAAGATGTGCTTCCGAGAGGCAAAGACTAATGGAGCAGTGACTTATGATTTAAATTGATTTTCAGTGAATGTTTGCATAGAGAATCCCTTCTGGCCAACATTCTTTCTTGTCTGGCCGGAGAACCTAATTGGCCCTATCGTTTTCTGCTGTTAGAGCTTGTATTAACTGAGCTGCATCAACTAAAGACAAATGTGTTGGGCTATTAGAACTTGTATTTACTAAGCTGCATCACTAAATACTCGTGTATTTTTGCTATTATAGCTAGTATTTAATAAGCTACATCAACTAAAGGCTTTTGTTGTTTGCTATTAGAGCCGTAGAGAAAATATAAAAGTAGAGTGAACTATGGTAACCTTTTTATGTGCCCAGGATCATGTGATCCAAGCTAATAGTAACATGACCCGTAGACTGCCTTTGTGTGCGGAGTATAACCTAACATTTGTCATCTGATTGGTTCAGGGGACGGAAGGAGACGCCCATCCATTGATGCATCATCTGATTAGTCCATTGATTGATCATCTGATAATAGTACACTGGCGATTTCACCGCTTTCGTCGTTACTATAGAAATGTGGGTTCACACACCTAACCTTTCATAAGATGTTGCATCATTAAACGAGGCGATAAGGTACCAAATCGGTCAACCATGTCCATTTTTCAGAGAAGCCACGTGACTACAATCGACATGTTGGTCACACTTTTTAAAGCTCCTCTCAATAGCAATACTCAGTCTACTTATATTTCCCGTCTATGATTAGAGCTAGTATTTACTAAGCTGCATCAAAGTAAAGACCCATGCGTTTTTGCTATTAGAGCTAGTATTTACTAAGTTGTATCAACTAAAGGCCTATGTTTTTCACTACTAGAACTAGTATTTACAAAACTGGGCACGATTACAGATCCATGTACTTTTGCTACTAGAGCTAGTATTTACTAAACTGCATCATCTAAAGGCCCGTGTTTTTTGCTATTAGAACAAGAATTTATACTAAGCTATGTCAGGGCCGCTGTAGCCCGGTTGGAAGAGTAACAGATTAGCAACCGGAGGATTGCGAATTCGAATCCAATCAAAGACCGTAGTGTACAAAGGGGTCTGGTGCACGTTAAATTCGTCGGGGGCTCAAATATCCTCACATTGGCATAATGTGGAAGTTTGGAGAGTGGGGTTTCAGCTCAGGTGTTGGCTCGTCATCTGACCGTGATTCAAAATTACGTGGTGTTGTCCTCGATCTTTCCTTTTGGGATTGATCCTGAACCGTCACCAATAGCCCATTGCGTTGCTTCAGTGTGACGTTAATTAAAATACCAACCTACTTACCTACTAAGCTACGTCAACTAAAGGCAAGTATTTTTTTCTATTTGAGCTAGTATTTGGTAAGCTGCATCAACTAAAGGCCTACGTTTTCTGCTACTAGAACTAGTATTTACTAAGCTACATCAAACTAATAACCAATGTTTTTTTGCAATTAGAGCTGGTATTTACAAAGCTGCAACAACTAAAGGCCCATGTTTTTTGCTATTAGAACTAGTATTTACTAAGCTGCATCAACTAGACTTATGTTTTTGCAAAAAGGTCTAGTATTTACTAAGCTGCATCAATTAAAGGCCTATGTTTTTGCTGTTAGATCTAGTATTTACTAAGCTTTATAACTAAAGGCCCATGTTTTTTGCTTTAGAACTGGTATTTCCTAATCTGTATCAACTAAAAGCGATGTCTGGTACGCTTACATCACCTCCTCATTAAAGTGAACTCTTTGCCAGAGCTCAAATCTATTCCGGACCCAGCCTCCCCTCACACATTCCGGCAAGAGGGAAAAGTCGCAGTGGAGATTTCATCTCTACTCTTCCAGCATCACTCTTCCCCTGTCAGCAGAACCCTTTCCTTAAAGACCTTCCCTCATTGCGAAGATTCACCCCAAGAGAGAGGAAAAAACTCCGTTTCTCATTAAGGTTTCAAGAGCGACACGAAACCTCTTACAGATGCTCAGAAAATGGGGTGTTATATATACACACTCTGCAATTTTTTTTACTCCTTCTGGGAGTTTATTTAAGTTTTTTTTTTTATTATCTATCTTCCCTTTTCTCCCTGTGTCAGATCCTGAAATAAGACTTTTTCATTTCTCTGGTGAGAGCTTTCCGCGAAGTCTATTTCTCATTAGAATTTTTTATAATCTGAGGAGTTTTTTGGAAAACCTGAGATTACTGTAATGGGCTGAATGAGAAGGAGCTGATGGAGCAAGATCGGACTTCTTGGAAAACTTCGGGAGTTTTCTGGGAGAGGAGCGTATCTGTTACACGTAGCCTCGACTCTGATTGCTTAAGGAAGTGGAATAATGGAGAATAGTTAATTTTTCCTTGTGTGGGGTATTGGGTCTACCAATAGCTTTAGGTTTTAGATTTTAGATAAAATACAGTGGTATCCACTGGCGTCTTATTATTTAATATGAATGAATGTTGTAAAGCATTTATCTATCTATGTTACTAGCTGAATTACCTTGCGTTGCTCGGGTTGAATTGTTTATAATTCATCGTAATATTGCTCAATATTATTCCTATGGTGATTTCAAATTGTTTTTAGCCTTTCCATAAACCCAGGACAAATAGAACGGGGGTTAATATTCAGCCTGTTTCTCGCAGGATTCTAAAGGATGAGTGAACCAAATTTGATGGGAATTGGTCAACTGTGATAGTGTGTAATGTTATTCCTATGGAGATCACGAATTGTTTTTAGCCCCCTTTGCAGACCCAGGACAAATCAGGGTTAATATATAACCTATATTTCCAGCAGGATTCTACAGGATGAATGTACCAAATTTGGTGTATTGGTCTGACAGTGATCGTAAAAAGACTCAATGTTATTCCTAAGGGAATTTCGAATTGCTTTTCGCCCCCTCTGCAGACCCAAGATTAATAGAACGGGGATTAATATGTAACCTACGTTACCCGCAGGGTTCTAAAGAATAAGTGTAGCAAATTTGGTGTGGATTGGTAGAACGGTGAAGTTTATATAGAGAACAAACAGACGCCAACTCTGCTTTATATATATACTAGCAGAATTACCCACGATGCTCGGGTTGAGTTGGTTAAATGTTGATTTTATTTCATAGAAAAATGCAAGCATCATTTAAGTGTACAGAAAGTATTTTTTAGCATCATTTTAACTTTCTCATAGCTACTACAATTTACTTCGGACGCAAATATGTATACATAATATATCCATCTATATAATCCATTTCATATTCATCACACTCTTACTGTAAGACAAACAACAAAAGCTTTTTCTGAGATGACTTCAGAAGTCGATTTTGAGTATTGGAATGATTACGAATGCCAATTAAGTTCATTTTCAGTAAAAATGAGGAACTTTCGGCGTATTTATTATTTGTGGTACCCTTCCACCATGGATTTGATGTTTTCGAATTATATTATCATTGTGAGATGATGGCAAATTAAACTTACGAAATTCGTGGTTAATTTAATTTGAAGCACACATTTTTTTCTTGAGAATTCTATTCAGCCGCACGTGGAATAACGGAGCTTGTTTAAAACAAATGTCATCAGTATAGACAAAGCAAACTCAATCGATTACACTTTTTACAAAATCACTTCTTTCAATGAATGTTTCACAGGTACCTAAGTTGTATACGAACAGTTTCAACTTCAAGTAAGCAACCTCGACCTTCTGCAACTTAAGACAAAAAATTATATTTTTCAACAGTCCTAGTTTACATACTTCCTTATTATGATATAATTCCAAAATCAGCAGTCCTATTTAAAATTCGCTTTAATCCAACAGAAAAATTTAGTTTTAAATCGAATACTTAAGGTACTTTTTCAATTGAGACTCAGTTTTTATATGGAAACCACGTACCTATTTAGAATGATAGATGTAGTTACTTGACTATGGAATGCAGCTTTCAATAATTCCCATGAAACATGAAAAACAAATGTAAATTAAATTAATTTTAATCGTCTTGTAATGAAAATATGTCAAAATTTAGAAATATCTTTGAACTACAACGTATGGCTACTCGTTTTGATTTAACGTAACATATCTCTTACTTTAGAATAACTTTATTTTAACTTTACCAGTCATTTTAAAATAAGAAGTTATACACCTTACTTAAAAAGGTTTCCCTTTATTTTTATGAAACAGAATTCTACAAACTATAACGAATTTAACCAAAGACTTAAGGAAAGTTCGTCCAAATATATATATATACAACCAAGAAATTACCCATGTCTAGTGGTATTTGGCAGAAAATAAAAATAATCCATTGCAATTTAACTCCTAAATAATATATCTGTAATATGGAAAGTAATGGAACACATAAATACAAACAGAAACGAAATTCTGGGCATTGAAAAATGTAGAATTCTGAAAAATGAAAGATCTGAGCAAGCGTGTCGAATTTCGATGTCATGAGAATATTCTGAAATAGAGAAATTCGAAAAGACGCTTGAAAAATATTGAGACAATAATGAATTATTTACAAAAAGAACACAAATTTAAAAAACTTAGAAATACTCAAATATGACCGCAGCATTTCTGTCTCAACTCAAATACACAAACATGGAATTGTAAATCTAATTTATAAATAAAACATTAATTCTGGCGTTGCCAGATACCGAATTTTAAAATTACGCTTTTATCATCAATGAGTTTTTGTTTTGGCTTTCTGACGTTGCCAGATACCAAATTGCAAAAATACGCTTTTACCATTAATGAGTTTTTGTTTTGGCTTTTCGTGTTCCGTTACAAAATGCAAGTTTTGTAAAATTAAATATTTAAATATTCATATTTCATCATTCAAATATTCCTAAATTATTTATATTGTGGAAAGAAATAAAAAATCAGTTCAAACATAATTAGAATTTTAAATTGTTCAAATATAACGTTTCGGAAAACATTGTTTTTCGAGCAATACTGGCAAAACAATTTTATTAGAAAATTTGATTTTCGATCAATACTGGTAAAATAGAGTTGCGTACCGCAATCGTTTTATGCTCAATGTTTTTCCTTCGGCAATTTCGAATTGATTTAGCCCCCTCTTCACTCCTAGGTTAAAAAGAACGAGGAGTAATATGTAGCTTGCGTTACTCGCAGGGTTCCAAAGTATAAGTGTACCAAATTTGGTGTGGATTGGTCAAACGGTGTAGATTTGTATAGAGAACATAGACAGACAGACGTCAACTCTGCTTTATATGTATAGACTAGCTGAATTCACCCGGAATTGCTTAGGTTTAATTGGTTAAACATCGATTGAAAGTGATAAAAAAAAAATCACTTTTCTGTCATAGAAAATGTAAATTTAGACAGACAGACAGACATATAGACAATATATAGAGAAAAATAAGCGAACGTAAAATAATTTTTAAAACAAAGATTTTTATAGCTTTTACAACTTATTTTAGATCCATTTCACATACTATAGGTAAGACAAACCTACAAAAATAATACTGAGATGACTATATACAAAAGTCAGTTTTGAGGTTTGGATGATTGTGAATGCCTTTTAAATTCATTTCCCCAAAAAATGACATACATCGTATTGCAGTCAGTTTTTTTCTTATCAATATTTATAATTTTATTATTTATTTATGCACCAGGAATGTGAATTTCGGAATTCCACCATCATTATGAAAGGCTGACAAATCATATTGATACGATATCCTGATCAACGTTTCAAGCAATTACACTTTATGATTGAAAATTGCATCCCGCATTTTACAGACGGGATACATAAACGATATGGTACTGAGCGATTTTCATCGCAACCGCACCCACTCAATTGCACCATACTCTAAGATTCTAAAATACTCCAAGGTTATCTTGAGAGGTGACTCCTGTAGATGTTAACTCTGACGTCATCTGTACAGTCAGACCAGGAGAGAGCGCCCCCTAGCAAGTGCTCTGTCCAGGATGACGGGACGTTGCACCCCTCTGCAAACCCAAGACAAATTGATCGGGGATTAATATGTAGCCTACGTTACCCGCACGGTTCCAAAGAATAAGCGTACCAAATTTGGTGTGGATTGGTCAAACGGTTTAGATTTGTATAGAGAACAGACATATGCCAACTCTGTTTTATATGTATAGATAGATTAGCGTATTGCAACAGAATAACGTACGTTAGTAAAATATATGGATATAATCTATATATGTTATTAACGTATATATTGGCCCAACAAACGTTATATACATAAAAAATTAATATCTACGGGATTCATTATTTCGGGATTATATTTTATCTGTTTATTTTAAAAATATGCCTAGTTCAACTTCTGTCTTACGTCATTCATTAAATTTTATTTCTTTAGAAAAACAGGATACTTGGGTTTAACTTTATTCTTAAACATTAGAATAATTATGTTGACTGTCCATAATTACTATACAATAGTTTCATACCAATAGTCTCACTTTAAGATCCAAAGTTATATTTAATACTCCTGGGGGGTATATCTTAGCCTCGAAAACTGCTTTGTAGTGGTCAATCTCGAATGCAAAAACCTGCTCTTAACCGTCACCAATTTTGGGTTGATGGTAGTCGAATTAACGTCGCACTGGAGCAACACAACGAGCTATTGGCGACGGTCCGGATTCAATTCGGAAGGGAAAGATCAGAGTACAACACCTCGTTATTTTGAACCACGTCAAATAACGAGGTCAACACATGAGCTGGCACCCTACTCTCCAAGCTTCCACGTCAACGTGAGGACATTTGAGGTCACGACAGGCACCCCACTCTGCAAACCACAGCGTACCAGCCCCCACGTACACTACGGTCTTTGGTTGGATCGAGTTTCGAACTCGCAACCTACCGGTTGCTAATCCGCTATTCTTCCAATCGGGCTACCGCAGCCCACCTTGTTTAAATTAATATTTAAGTTTTATCTAAGCCTAGAGGGACAGCTTTTTGTTTTGATTTAAACATTGAATACACACACAAGAATTGATACAAATTGAATACATATTAGGACATCCGTGGATATCTTTTGCATTTAAATTATCTATGATGAGTTATTATGATACGGCTCTGATATTCCCAATACCAAATAATAGGATAGGAAATTTCAAAACATGCCTTCATGTCTCATGAAAAGTTTTGCAATATGCATGTGGAATCTATCCGGCACCAGAGGTCGCGTCCAGCGAGCGGAGTAGAAATGTAACTGTGACTTTATTTTCATGACTCAGTTAAAGTTGGACTTGTGACAGTGACGTCTGTATACATGTGCCATCGTGTAGGCTGTGCCATGATCCATGTAACCTTTTGTGTACACAGTTTATAGAATAATTAAATGTTGTGTTATTCCTTATCTTCGTATCATCCAACTTCACTTCTTCACACCCTAGACACCGTACTACATACATGTCATTGAAGGGCTTAATAGTATCAATTAAATTTCATTGCATCTCATTTTGTACGTAGTAAAATAATCAGGATAATAAGCAGTACCATAGGGCAGCATTGATAACTTGGGATACAGAGATTGGATCGAAAGCAAGAAAAAATCTATAATAGCTTCATACAGCCTATAAAACATGCATTCGTCGTTTTTTTCCCTCAAACACAATAAAATACAAATAACTTTCGCGGTTAATAATTTCCAATGGCTAAAAATACAAATCATTTTAGCCATTTAAATGGTACCCAAAAGGTGCAATTACGTCCAATCTTGTCAAATCTGTATAGGTAGGTAGGTATTTAATTACGTCCCACTGGAGTTACACAACGGGCTATTCGAAAATGAGTGAGAAAAAGAAGAAATGATAAACCATGTGCAAGAAACAGCTGTGTATATTATCCTGGACTGGATTGGATTTTGAATTTTATGGCGCAAGGCCCTAAACAGCTGCTCCAGCTTATTTGAACTGGATGTTAGCCTTAGTAGATGCATGGGATAGTGGAGAGAAGTGTGCATTGAAGGAAGCCATTGCACATGACGAACGCCATTAACCAATCATAATAACTAGAAGAAGCCATTTGAGGCAGAAATAATGGGGCATCAGCGGTCTCATTGAAATCATCAATCAAGGACATTGAAATAGTAACTAACGTCTCGTTAGAAGAGGCTTTTTAATACAATGGATGAGATTTTTTTATGCTAGAAAATCGTCGTTTTTGTTTCGGGTTTTATCGGTTTTTATTTTATTATTAGTTCACCACCAAATTTTAATTTTTTTAATCAGGGGTGCCGAAGATCTGATAATGGTAATTAATTAACGCCGCACTGGAGCATCTGATTACAACGGCTATTGGCGACGGTCCGGGATCAATCCCCAAGGGAAAGATCGATGACAACACCACGTAGTTTTGAACCACGATCATATGACGAGGTTAAAGCCTGATCTGGCACCCCACTCTCCAAACTACCCTACACCACGCCAATGTGAGGGCATTCTAGACCACTACAGATTTAACGTGTACCAGAACCCTCCGGTTGCTCTTCCAACTTGCCTTAACGTTTCGCTATAAGGGGCGTCTTAAATAAGGTATGAGATTGATGTCAGAAAATCTTCGTTTTTGTTTTAAGTTTCATCGGCTTTTATTTTATTATTATTATTTAACCATCAGATTTTAATTTTTTTTAATTCGGGGAAGCCGAATTTCTGGTCTTCCACAGACGTTACGCCACTGATATCAAGTGACAATGACCCTTCAAGTGGTGTTTCGTCCATCAAGATCGGAACAATTTTGCTAATAATGAGATACCTTGTCTACCGAGATCCGACCAATTTTGATAATGGTGAGATATCTCGTCCATCAAGATCGGAACAGTTTTACTAATAATGAGATACCTTGTCTACCGAGATCCGACCAATTTTGCTAATGGTGAGATATCTCATCCATCAAGATCGGAACAATTTTGCTAATAACGAGATACCTTGTCTATCGAGATCCGACCAATTTTGCTAATGGTGAGATATCTCGTCCATCAAGATCGGAACAGTTTTGCTAATGACGAGATATCTCGTCCATCAAGATCGGAACAATTTTGCTAATAACGAGATATCTCGTCCATCGAGATCCAATCAATTTTGCTAATGGAGAGATATCTCTTCGTCATATTACCGATTTTTTATAATGACGAGATCAAAATCTGGTCAGTTCTCTTCTAATGACGAGATATCTCGTCCATCAAGCTCTGGTCAGTTTTGCTAATGCCGAAATACCTCGTCGTAAAAACCACCAGGTGGGTTAAGCAGGATTATCCTCTGATTCTGCAACTACTGACTCTTCTTTATATCCCAAAGGTGGGTTAGGAAAGCACACCCCGTAAAACAAACTACCGAAAGTGTGAGAACCACTCCTACACACCCCTCATATCACTCTCACTCGAATCGCTAAAGGCCTTTCAACCCGTAAGAGTTATCACCTCTTGTACTGATTCAAGACATCCACCAAACACTTGAAGCCTGTCACACGATCCTCAGTGTTCATTCTATGTGACGAGTCATACTACCCCCTCACTCAGTCACAACACCCTCTAATGGCCCTTAATCGTCAATCTCGACTCGCTTTCTGTTAGGTCTCGACCCGAGTTGTTGGAGGCAGGCTCTTATCTGACGGTAGCTAACGTCTTGGTTGACCTTTGGACTCTGAGGCGAGAGAAAACTTTCTTTTCTCCCTTTCTATGTGCACCCGAGAGCAGATATTTAAGAGGGTCTTTTCTTTGGGTGCTTTATTATTGTGCTTTTCTGCAAAAATTGCTGAGGTACTCCGGAGGGTATGTGCTGAGAAGAGGGAATTGAAAGTGAGGAATAGAGCTCTTATATGAGTTCGGATTTTGAGTCGAAGAAAGGAGTTCTTGTTTCATAGCTTGGATATATGAAGACTTCTTAGAAATTGGAATGAATGAAAGGGGAATTGATTCACTTTTTCATCCTCATGTATTGTTTATTTAAATATTTTACTTGGAATTAATTTGTGATGTTGCTTACTGTATGATTATTTTTGACTTTATTTTGGGTTTATGGAACAATGTTTAATAATGGACAAGCAGCGCCAAATGCAAAACCAACAGGACTTTTTGAGTTGGAGAAAGGAGTTTTGTTTTCGAAGCTTGATGTGATGACTTGTGTGTGTCAGAAGCCTGGAATTGAAAAGAAAGAAAAGTAATTTATTTACTTTTTCGTCATCATATTTTGTTCATTTTAATATTTTATTTGCAATTATTTTGTGGTGTCCCTTACTAGTTGGTTCTTTATGGAGCTAGGTTCACTAATAGACAACGTTATTGGACATGGATATCTAGGTCCAAAAATAGATCTTGTTAGTCTTGCCAAACGCAAAACCAACAAAACCTTTTGAGTTGGAGTAAGGAGTTTAGTTTTCGAAGCTTAATGTGAAGACTTAGAAGCCTGGAATTGAAAAGAATAAAAAGTAATTTTGAAAATGAAGAAAAGGTAATTTTAATTAAAGTTTTGTTATCGAAGCTTGGTGTGACAGTTTAGATTGATTGATTGGTAGTAGGACTTTATGGCTCAAGGTTTGCGACAGTTTAGAAGCTGGAATTGGAAAGAACGAAGAAAAAAATAAATTATATAAATAGTTTTAGACGCGAAGATGAACCATCAGGAGGATTAAAGATCCTACAGGATGTTTCGAAACACCTCGTACCACCAATACCTAAACGCTGCTTCGAGAACATGCCGAAAAACACTTGAACACCCTCACAAAACCAAACCTTTCCCAATACAGTCTTCCTTAGCAGCCCCTTCCAGAAGACTCGGAATCCAACCCCCTCGGTCTCACCTCCTGAAACATACATCATCCCCCGGAATTAGCATCATTACTGGTGAGAATCTGAAATACATTTGGACCGATACTGCCCCCAAGATGCTCATAAAAAGAAAACCACTTGAAAGTGCCTCCCCTGGAAAAAGTGACCCTCACACTTCCGCGAGATATCTTAAATTATCAAAACGCGGGGGCGCCTCTTTTATCTGCGAGTTTTATGGGGGCGCAGACTGCACGGCGGTCGTAATTCTATGCGGCGATAAGAAAAAATGAAAATTGTTTTTCCACCCCTCCGGTTTTTTCTTATTTATTATTTCTTCTCTTTTAGTTTCGTAGTATTCATGAACCGTTTGCGCAGATGAAACAAATAGATTGTTGTTCCGTCTTTTTTTGTTTGTTTCGCGTTCTCGTGTTTGAATGTTGGGTTGGTAATGTGATAAAACCGCGTGTGCTTTTCGGGGGTTGGAGAGGGGATGTGTTTATTTCGATAACCACATCGAAGGGGCGAGTTGAATAACAATGGAATGGAATTTGCGTTTCTGAAGCTCGTGCGCGTGCAGGGAAAAAAGCATTTGGACTGTGAAATGAATTTTATCTGCAATTGAGACTGGGGAATGTTATGGAATTGTGTTGACTGGGAAGCTGTTGGTTATGGCCAGCATATTTTGAGCATGCTGCAACCAGGAGTTATGCCTGTTCAATGAAAAGGTACGCCATAATTATTAAAAATGCCATAAGTAGTTTGAAGATGGAGAACATTTTGCTCCACCGAAATAGATTTTGACAATTTTTCTCATGATGCTTGAAGTTTTTCTCCACTGAAATAACTGGTTATATTTGTTCTCTTGTTAATTTACGCTTTGCTCCACTGAAATAGTTATTGACAATTTTTTCCATGATGAGGGTGGAATTTGTACTCTACTGAAATAGCTGTTGACGATTTTTTCCGCGATGAAGGTGGACGTTTTGCTCCACCGAAATAGCTGTTGATACTTTTGTCACATGATGTTGGAAGTTTTGCTCCAATAAAATAGCTAATGGCAATTTTTCCAATGATGAAGGGGTGGAAGTTTTGCTCTACTGAAATAACTAGTGACGTTTTTTCTCCTACTGTCGGTTTACACTTTGCTCCACTGAAATAGCTATTGACAATTTTTCTCATGATGAGAGTGGACGTTATTATTCCACTGAAATAGTTGACGATTTTTTCAGTGAAGGTGAACGCTTTGCTACACTGAACTAGCAAGTGACAATTTTTCTCATGATGAAGGTGGACGCTTTGAAGAGAAAATGAAAATTGTTTTTCCACCCCTTCGTTATTGGTCTTGTTGCTGAGATGAAACAAATAGATTGTTGTTCCTTCTTTTTAAGTTTCGCGATTCTCGTGTTTGAATGTTGGGTTGGTAATGTGATAGGACCACATGTTTTTTTTCGGGGGAGAGAGGATGTGTTTATTTCGATAACCACATCGAAAGGATGAGTTGAATAGCAATTGAATGGAATTTGTGTTTTTTAAGCTCGTACGCGTGCAGGGAAAAAGCATTTGGACTGGAAATACGAACATAATTCCCAATTGCAGCATGCTCAAACGAATGTGCTCAGAAACTACATCCACAACCAACAGGACCCCAGTTAAGACAATTCCATAACTCTCCCCAGTCTCAATTGCAGATAAAATTCACTTGCTCCACTGAAATAGCTATTGAAGATTTTTCTCGAAGGTGGATGTTTTGCTCCACTGAAATAGCTATTGAAGATTGTTTTCATGATGAACGTGGACGTTTTGCACTACTGAAATAGCTGTTGACAATTTCCCATGATGAAGGTGGACCGTTTGCTCCATTGAAATAGCTATTGACGATTTTTTCATGTTTTCAATCTTTGCCATATTTTGAAATGCTTAGATTTTTTACTACGATTTTCACTAATATTTGATCTGGTTATCTACATACGCCATAATTATTTGTCTTTGCATGCAGAGAGGGCATGTTTTCCGATGTTTTTTATAGTAACCATTACATAAAATTACAAACTCTCCTTCGGTTAGTTTCTAGTTTAAGAACTGTCATTGTTTTTCTTGTTCAACGTCCATTGGGTTTAGAATCGATATTGTTCAACGTCCATTTTTAGTTTAAGAATTTTCACATTGTTTCGAAACAATGATTCCCTGAACACTGCATTTTTCCTCTATTATATCTAATTTTCTTTCTGAGATGCCGATACCCATATTCTAAAAGACAATCCACGGCAATGTCAAGACAAAAAGAATTCTCCCAGCATAAAAACACCCCCTCCCATTTTTTAAAGCATTCACACACTGCGCAAAGAAGTCCCTTGGAGACACCGAGATTCCATTTCCTTTCTTGGAACCTCCCAGGTAACAAAAAGGCGGTCCGTTATCACGGTCACTGAGGAGAGAATAATTAGATTAGCAATAATTCCTCTGTGGATCATTATTTTAATTTCAGTTGCTGCTGCCACCACGGCTGAGTATTCATCTTTCATTCCGTAATTTGACATCCTCTTATATTGAAGCTCGTTCTTTTGTCGCCTCATTAATTTGTTTTCTGATTCCCTCCCCCTACGGTCTGTGGATTCTACTTTTTTGTCCCCCTCTTTCATTCCATTCTTCTCTGTCCCTAAACTTTGATTTAATTGCAAATTTATCCTTCATCCAATGCCTCGAAAGTTGTTTAATTAACCTAATGCTTTATTGCACGCTGCCAGCGAAGGCGTGGGGGAGTTTTTTCCATCTTTCTTTTTCCACCCTAAAGTTGTGGGGGTGGGAGGTGTTTGGATGGAAATTGGCGTATGTCTGTTTGACTTTCTGTCGTGAGGTAAAGGTTTGTCGTTTGCAGGTGTTTTGTTGTAAAGAGTGACATTCTCCACGTGGTTTTGGATTGGTTTGGGATTTTATGGAGCAGAGGCAATATTTGGCCAAGCTGCACCAAACACAAGACAACAAAGAGGGACGCAAAAAAAGAAAAAGTAGAAGAGTAGGCGAGGGTGAAATAGAAGGGTGGACAGGTCACTCAGGGTTGTGATGCCCGTATACATCTAAAGCAGATGTGCCCGTGAGATCATGTGTTTCGGAAGAGTATTTTCTAACCCTCGTTGTGTTTCGACGAGATATCTCGTTCACGATCCGGTCAATTTTGCTAAGGACGGGATGTCTTGTCCAGACAAAACTGTCCTATTTCTCCAAGTCGAATGAAGATGCACTTAGGAGAAACAAATTGTTCCTAGGCCAGAACTGGTGACAAGTTTGAAACAGGTTTTGTACCAGAGGCTGCACACTATAGGGCAGTTTTCGACGTGAAGGTAAACCACCATGAGGGTTAAATTAGGTGATAGGTTAAACGAACATAATACACTTTCACAATTGGCGTTTTCAGCGCGGATTCTGACTTTGAAGGAAACGGTAGCAGTAATTACAAATTGGCTAAAAAATAATCAATTTCGCAATCGCTATACATGTTTTGCGTATGGCAGCCCTTTCCTCTGGCGTGCTTACTCCCTTTCTAGAAATGGACTGACCTAAGGTCACCTGTCTTCTCACTACAGTCGCACTGCGAATGGAATTTTAAGTGTAAACAAACCAGTCGGAATTCGAAGATTTCCTCCTGTTACCCAGTGATTCAAAATTACGAGGTGTGCTCGAATCTTTCTCTTCGGGGTTGATCCCGGACCATCGCTAATGGCCTGTTGTGTTACTCCATTGAGACGTTAATCAACTACCTACCTACCTTCCGCTACCCAAATGATCGTGCATGATACATATCGTGGTTACCTTAAAACGTAATTCAACGCCGTTTCGTTTGGCGATTACTCTAATTGGCGTTGACCAACTGTCAAAAAAATTCTGAAATCATTGTTTGGCATTTTTATTGGCAGATAAAGCCTCTCATACATACATACATGTAGATCTGTAAATGGATGACAGTGCGATTCAGGCGAGTTAGCGTTTAATTCGAGTGGTTTTGATCCAGACTATTCTTCATTCATTACACTTCGAGATGTTGCGACAAAATATTTTATGTTCCTTCTCATATAAAAAGGAAGATACTCTAAAGAACTGAGTGATATTTGAATCCACGTGATGTGAAAGTACGTTGTTGACGCTTAGCCTATCACCCAATTTAAAGAATAGACTAGTCCGAAACAGCATGACTCAAATGTCAGCGTAACCAGAGATGGACTCTACCCATCGCCTTTCTAATGAAACAGACGAAGCCATGTTATTTCTCTCTATCGCTCGGTTTGAAGATCTACCACGTTGTGGTGGGAAAAAGCATGAATCCCTAAGTTATTGATTGGTTAAAGTGATTATCCAGCTTGATCAAAAACACTAGTCTGCTCTTAGAAGATCATTAGAAGGATGATGCTTCTAATGAAACATACGGAGCATGCTCACGCAGCTTCATGTTATTTCTCGCTATCGCTCGGTTTGAGTTTCCCTCAGGTGGTTTTGGTGGAAAGCACGAATCCTAAAGTAGAACTTATTAATTTACAATAAATTATCTGCAAGAACGAACCCTCAAATAAATTATATGATAATTTATCTTGTGCATTGAGCACTTTTTTACGGTTGAAGCCTAAAAGTTACGTTGAATTTTCAATATTCTGTTGTGTGTGCAATTTTTAATTCTGTTGTATTCAAAAGAGCGAGGATAGTTGAATTTACGTTGCGCATTGGAGCAACAAATACAGCGAGCTGTTGTTGAAGGTTCGGGATCCATCCCAAAGGGAAATATTTATGGACACCTCGTGATTTTGAACCTCGGTCAGATAACGAGGTTAATACCTGAAATGTGTGTGTGGCACCCCGCTCTCCATCACGATGTTTTTCTGCCACTAACCCTTTTATTATAAGAGCTACAATTATAATTTATAAGTCGTTGTCTTACACATAAAATAATTCATTTTACTGCTTTACTGGTAATAAAAATTTGCTTAAAACTGTGTATTTAATATTTGAGATAATATTAGATTATATATTGGGTATATTTTATATATAGTTATTTTTATAGGTTCCAAAGTAAATTATTTATTGTAAAAATTTCTAATTACTTACAGAATCACATACTTAAAGAACTTAAACAATTAATCTAGATTAGAAACTACATTTATCAAGCATATTCTAAATAATTCTCAAACACGAATTGTTCAATGCGATCTAATTAATCCTCCTATAGCACCAAAAGATCTAACGATAAAGCAACCAAGAAATTTGCGTATTGAATTATTATTTCAAACAAGTACCTTTTCCCATAATGGTATTTGTGAATCAATCAGAGTACTATACCATTGTCGCTCAACGACATCCTAATCTTCCGTCGGAAAGAAACCAATGTTAATCAAACGAAGTAATTCCAATATAATTTCTTTCCTGGCTGTCGCCCCACTTCTGTCCAATTCCGGAGATCCTCTAAATCACACACAGGAAGTAGCAGTGTGAAACAATCTAGGAATAAAAACGAGGGGAAAGTTAATGGAATTTTTTTTATTCCGCTTCTGATTGAGGTAGAAAGGGTGGAACACTGATTGTGATATTAGTTCCAAATTTTATTTGTGGTATAGTCGAGGTTTTGAGAGACCACTCCCTTAGGGAAATGCTGTCTCGAGAAAGCTTTTTCGGTACATCCTTACCGATTTCTCCTACTACAGGGTGGTCCCATAGGCGTAGATTGAGCATTGCTATTGAGAGAAGCTTCAAAAAGTGTGACCAACATGTCGACTAGTAGTCACGTAATTGATCTGTGGATGGTAGGTAGGTTTAATTAATGTCGCACAAGAACAACATAGCGGGCTATTGGCGACGGTTCGGGATGAATCCCGAACTTATAGAACTTGCACAATTAATCTAGGGTGCAAACGAGTACAACCCTCGTAATTTTGAGCCACGGTCTGATGATGATACATGCATCTGAGCCGGCACCCCACTGTCTAAAATTTCACACCACGCCAACGTGAGGACATTTGAGACCATGAAAGATTTATCATGCATAAGTGTGACCAACATGTCGACTAGTAAACACGTGACTGCTCTGTGAAAAATTGACTTGGTCGGACTATTTGGCATCTTATCGTCTCGTTTGGCGATGTAACATCTTATGGCAGAGTAGGTGTGTGAACCCGCATTTCTTTTGAGAGGCGACAAAAGTGGTGAAATCGTCACCAAAGTCTATTTCCATCAGATGATCAAACAATGGACCAATCAGATTATTGAATCATTGAATGGGCGTCTTCTCCCGTCCCGTGGACCAATTAGATGATGAATATTCGATGAGTCACGTTATTGCTAGTTTTAGTCACAGGATCCTGGGCACATAAGGTTATCATTGCTCACACCTACTTTTATATATCCTCTATGGGTGTTGAAAGTTCAAGGTGATAACTTCAGTGAACCCCCCCCCCTATGTGCGTGTCGCAGATTATTTTGTGACACTCGTTGCAACTCATTGACATCTATGCTCCTTAGAGCAACCCGAATGTTTTCCACAGCTTGTCTATTGTCTTGAGATTGTTGGCATACACTTCCCCTTTTAAACTCCGGGGTCGCTGTAGCCCTTGTTGTAGCCGAGTTGGCAGAGTAACGGATTAGCAACCGGAAGGTTGCGAGTTCGAATCCAACCAAAGACCGTCGTGTACAAAGGGGGCTGGTGCACGTTAAATCTGACGTGTCCTCAAATGCCCTCACGTTGGCGTAGTGTGGAAGTTTGGAGATTGAGGTGCCAACTCAGGTGCGACCTCGTCATCTGACCGTGGGTCAAAATTATGTGGTGTTGTCCTCGGATCTTTCCCTTCGGTGGTTTCCCGGACCGTCGGCAATACCCCGTTGTGTTGCTCCAGAGCGACGTTAATTAAATACCTACCTACCTGAATCTTAGCCAACTTTGTTACCTATACTTCCGACATACAACCATGTAATGATAATTGTAACAAAAGAAAAAATTTGATTTGAGCTGAGTCACCGATATGTTCATCTTTAATAATACCGTCAGTTACAAAAATTGCTGCTGTCGTATTTTCGAAATTTTCTCCCGTAACTATTCAACTAAATACAAATAAAATCCGTCAGCCTGGAAATTATAGCTAGTTGAGAAAAAACCTAGACGAACGTTCAAGAAACCTTGCGTTACTTAATATCGTACTGGGGATTTCCCACGTGACTTAAAACAGACGCTCTTGCAGACCATCTGCATATTTTTATTCCAAAATATTCTCTTGAAACGTGAGAGAGAAATATATATAACCAACATAGTGAGATATACTGACACAAGTAGAGATATACTGACACAAGTATATCTCTACTTTAAAACAGTATCACGTGACTTTCAAGAAAAGAGATAGGAAAATGCATTCAAAAATAAACCAGTCAAAATATAACTATATTTCACATATTGGAAATGTGAAATTCTATACTAGTTTTCCATATAGGCAGATCTGGTGTTGGAATACTTTGAATATTGCATGAAAAATGTATTAGGTTAGTTTTCCCATTCGTAGTGTTTTTATACTTTTCATGTTTATCTAAGAAAATGTTGCAGTATTTCACGTTATTTTTTACCACTTACGCTATAAGTGTTAGGTAGAAATTGGAAGTTTTCAGCTTCCATAACTTTTTGTTTTATTACATACATTTCTAAATCTAAAATACACAACTCGTACAAAGTTGTTTTATTAGAATTTCGTACATTTTTTACAATTTTATGCATAGTATTTTGTTAATAATTCTTTGTATTAATTTCTTCTAGTACAAGAACATGGATGGTTGCTTTTGGGTTTTATGGCACAAGGGCAATATTTGGCCAAGCTCCGCCAAACACAAGGTAGGTAGGTATTTTAATTTACGTCACACTGGAGCAACAGAATGCGCCAAACACAAGAAAAAGTCAATTACTGTAAAAAGAAAGAATGGAGAGATAGGTATTTACTTAACGTCACATGGAGCAACACAACGGGCTATTGGCGACGGTCCGGGAGCATCCCCCGAAGGGAAAGATCCGAGGACAACACCACTTAATTTTGAGTCACGGTCAGATGACGAGGTCACACCTGAGCTGGCACCCCACTCTCCGAACTTCCACACCACGATAACGTGAGGACATTTGCGGCCACGACAAATTTATCGTGCACCATCCTCCTTTGTACACGGCGGTCTTTGGTTGGATTCGAATTCGCAACCCTCCGGTTGCTAATCCGTTACTCTTCCAACCGGGCTACCACTGCCCAATGGCTAACGGCAGTGCGAGCGGAGTATGAACAGGACTTCCGTCTTCGAGATGACGTCACGCCAACTGTTCTGATTTCCATGGAGACACACGCGAACGGACAGAAGGGACCACGGCGGAAGGGGCCGTAGTAGCCTGGTTGGTAGAGTCGCGGATTAACAACCGGAGGGTTGAGAGTTCGGAACTCGATGCAACCAAACACCGCCGTGTAGGTGGGGGCTGGTTCATTTTAAATCTGTCATGGCCTCAAATGACCTCACGTTGGCGTGGTATGGAAGTGTGGAGATTGGGGTGGGCCAGCTCAGGTGTTGACCTCGTCATCTGACCGTGGTTCAAAAGTACGAAGCGTTGTCCTCGAACTTTCCCTCCGAGATTGGTCCCGGACGGTCACCAATAGCCCGTTGTGTTGCTCCAGTGTGACGTAAATTCAACTACCTACCTGCCTTTAAATCGTTAAAAGAGAGTTGATCCATACTGATGTGTTTCCCTGTGTTCTCATCCCCATAGTATTCCGAAGTCTCTCACCTAAATCAGAACCTGACTGCTCTGAATCAGAACAAGAACTTGATGACATTTGGTATAAAATAGATATGTGCAAAAAATATATATTGATAACATTTGGTATAAAATAGTATTCGAGCCTGCGTATTCTGGATGCGATGTTCTGGTTCGCCAGAGTATCCCCCAATGGGAAAACAAGATGAAAGATGAAAATACAAAGTGAATACGAATAAACATTCTGATGCTTGACTATAGAGTAGAAGGAAAATATAGAAGCAATATTTTGTAAGGGAATGACTGTTTATGTACTTGTTATCGTTGTTTCCCGTCGAAATATATATTTGTATATAAAAGTTGAAGATCCTTTTTATTCTTTGCAAACAACAACGCCTGCAGACAGACAATACAGTCAAACTATAGAATTGGGCCTACTAAAAATCCGATGGGCGTCTTATCCAATCAGATGATGAATGTTTCCACTCGGCAAAAGTAGTTGAGGGTCACGTTGATACTACTTTTGGTCCCATTATCCTGGGCACATAAAAAGGTTACCATTGCTCACTCTACCTTAATATTTACTCTATGATTGATCCCCTGACGACTTTCGGGTAGGTAGTTAATTAGCGTCGCACTGAAGCAACACAAATGGCCACCGGTGACGGTACGGGAAATTCCCGAAGGGGAAGAACCGAAGACAACAGCTCGTAATTTTGAACCACGGTCAGATGACGAGATCAACACCTGAGCTGGCACACCCGCTCTACAAACTTCCGCACCACGCTTACGTGAGGACATTTGAGGCCACGATAGATTTAACGTGCTCCCGCCCCGACGAACACGGCGGCCTTTGGTTGGATCGAGTTTTGAACTCACAACTGATCCGTTACCCCGCCAACTGGGCTACCGCGGCCCTCACACAACTTTCGGAAACCCCAACCCAACGACTTTATACTCCATCCATTGAGGTAAATCATCTTTCTCCGGCGAATCGAGAAGCATGCAATCTTCAAAGAAATCGTCTTTAAAGCACAAACAGAATTTCCAATCTCGACATCGCTACTTATCTACCAATCAATCACCAAAAGTGCTTTTAAAAGCAAAACAAAAAAACAGCCGGAACGGATAAATCCAATATAAAGTGAATAAAATGAAACAATAAATCGAGTCCAAAAAAAGGATTTTAAAGTAAATTCATCCCTCTCCGAAAACCAGACGTTTTCTGATGCGATATTTTGCACGCTCAATTTAACACTCGGCTGCTGCCTAAATGCAAGAAACCCTCGGAAATAAAAAAGAAAAGGGGAAAACCTGCAGAATCAGCATCCCCTGGATATTGCATTAAAAAAAGCACAAGAAATTCTCTATCTTACTCAAAGATCTGTGACCGGGGGAAAACGAGAAGGAAGATGAAGAAAAAAGGGAAAATTAAGGGGAAAAAACAAATCTCATTGCATAAACATTAAGTCCTTAACAGTAAGAAGATTGTTCTACCCGTGTCGGGGGTGGGGGTAGGAAAAGAAAGCAACGTCCTCCCCTCTCCCCTTTTCCTAAGTATTTTCTTTCTTTGTGGCGATATTCTTGTTGCCAGATTAGGTAAATAGATTTGGAAGTCGTGGAAAATGGCTGCTGCAGCGAATTTTAATGCACGAAGAGAGAGAGAGATGCAAGAGTAACCCTCAGGAGTTGGTGTTGGGTAAATTCGGGATTCAATAGTCCGGAATTACGTTAGAAAAGCAAGTCGTCATTTGTAAGGAAAGGGAATCGCCGTTTTAAATGTACTGTGCTTTTCTTTTCGCTGTAACGAGAAGCAATCGGTTATTGTGAAATGGGACGGATATTTCTGGCATTACTTTCCTTTTCAGAGACCGCTGGTTTTAAAAACAATCATGACATAAATAGTTTTAGTGTTTAAGCTATGTCTGACTAGTTTAATATTTAACGACAGGTGCGCGGTGACTTTCAATGTTACACAATGAAAAGAATAACTAAAAATGTATTATTTATAAATTTAAATTATAAATTTGCTGCGACAGTTTGGAAATTTTCTTCTGTTTTGAGCAGAGCTGTACATATGAGTGGAATTCCAACTTAAACCAGATGGAATGAGAAAATGTTATTTCCGCTACCCAAGTGCTCGTATGATATATGTATATCGGAGTTACTTAAAATGTAGTTTATCACCGTTTTCGTAGCTTTTGGAGTTTAATCTAATTCGTATTGACTAATTATCTATAATATATCAATTCGGAATTTATTCTGTGGAATTTTTATTGGCGACGGGCTGAAATAAAACAAGCTAAGTAACGTCACGGTCGAAATACGTACAGGACAGCCATAGAAATACTCCCGCCACCTCATTTACTTTGACAGAAAAGTGTCTCTTAAGAAAATAGGTAAGTCATCTGACCTTCAGAGGGTTAGTATCGATAAGACGCTAACTTGGCGAATTTTGGCAACCGCACCAGTAACTAGGATCAAGCCTATTTTTAACGTGCTCGTGTAAAATATAAGTATTTGGGTCTGTGTGTGTGATTATATACTAATCCATCTATTCACGTTGTATCTATCGATGGGATTAATCTATTCTAAGGATCTATCAATAGATCTAGTCTATTCAATTGATCTATCAATGTTGATTGGTTGACTTTGGGTTTTATGGCGCAAGGGCTATATTTGGCCATGCTGCGCCAGACACAAGGACATACAATATTAACTAATAGATACACACGCAGTGAAAGTTTTACTGACACAGAAGAGAGAAGTACATCCAGGGAGGAATACACCTGCCCCGCCTACAACTCGAAGGTTGCTAGCGCAGTGGGCATACCCACTATCTATCAATGAAAACAATCTATTCAATGTATCTATCAATGGAACTAATTTATTCAATGGATCTATTAATAGAACTAGTTTATCCAATGGATCGATGGAACTATATTCAATGGATCTATCAATGGAACTAGTCTATTCAATGGATTTATCAATGGAATTAGTCTATTCAATGGATCTATCAATAGAACTATCCGATTCAATGGATTTCTGTAATCCTATCCCGTGAATGCAAGTTTCCTTTGCAATACCTTCTTGATGTCAAGGCGTCACGTTCGGAATATGTGCAGAAAACACGTTCCGCCGCAGAAACACTACCGCCACCTGCATTTATCTTGACAAAAAATGCCTCTCAAATCCACTTTATTGTACTAGACTTCCAATTCAATAAACTCGATCGTCGAGGAACTTGTATATTCAATGGATCTATCAATGGAATTAGTTTATTCAATGGATCTATCAATGGAACTAGTCTATTCAATGGATTTATCAATGGGACTTGTATATTCAATGGATCTATCAATGGACTAGTCTATTCAGTGGATCTGTCTTTGTAACTAATCTATTCGATGGAACTAGTTTATTCAATGAACGGATGATCCTATCCTTGAATTCAAGAGTTTGCATTGCAATACCTTCTTGATGGCAAAACGCCACTTCGGAATATGTACAGGAAACACGTTCCGCCGCAGAAACACTACGTTTAGCTTGACAGAAGATGCCTCTCAAATCTCCTTCATTGTACCAGACATCGAATTCAATAAACGCGATAGTCGAGTAGCAACCATTGAAATTAGGGAATTGAACTATAATCTCCGCAAGTATATATCACAGGAAGCATTACTCCACAATCCAAAGAAGCACCTGGAAACGAAGTTGAAAGAGCGATGGGGCGCACAGAAAGGCAAGAAAGGTAATTCCGAAATTAATAAATCAGCTATACTTAGCGGTGGAGCTAAATGACTCGGAAAATGCAGATTCTCCCCAAACGGCAATTAAATTTAAATGAAGCATTTTATGCCCACGTGAAAAATGGCCCCTAGAGGTGCTGTTTGAACTCCCTGCCATTTTGTTGCTTACGCTTGGATACTTGAGTCTATAGAGTTTCTTTTGAAAGGTGTAACGGCGCTCCTATAGAGTTGGAAGGGGGTCATACTTCTATAAATTATGTTTTAATCAAGTTTTACTGCTCGGGGATTCAGACATATTGGTGAAAGGTTCATGTTCCGGCGATTCGTAAATCATAATTAGTCGGGAATTTATGCCGTGAAATGGATGAGATATAGACCTCCGTTTATGCGTTCAACAATCGTAAATTTGGAAGATTTTGGAATTTATCACTTTCCAAGGTATTCTCTAGACAACAGTTTCACACCTTTTTCAGTTGCTATGGGATCTTATTTTGATTCCAGGGGGCCCTCTGTAACTTAATATTTCAGGTATGATTGATTTCGAAAATACACACTTTATCCTCTTGGTGGTTGTCTCAACGAGGTGCATCACCATTAGCTAACCTGATCAGATCGTGATGAACGAGATATCTCGTCAATAGAAGAAAAGTGACCAGATCTTTTGATCTCGTCATCATAAAAAAATGACAATACCTTGATGACGAGATATATCGTCATTAACAAAATTGGCCCGATCTTGATCGACGAGGTATCTCGTCAAAACCACTTGGAGGGTTAAACGCTGATCAATATAGCTTATGTCATGATTAGGTAGGAGGGTAGTTGAATTAACGTTTCATTGGAGCTACACAATGGACTTTTAGCGGCGGTACGGGATCAGTCCCAAAGGGAAAGATCCGGCCATGATTAGGAAAGTTATGAAATTTAAAACCATTAAAAATGGAAAATAATACAAAGTTTGCCATTTTCAATTAAGGATCACGTTGTATGGTATGGTTAGTTGTGTTTTAGGTCACAACGGAAATATTTGGGGTAGCTGCTCCGAACAATATCAAGTAAATGGACATACATATGACACAAGGAAAGCTTAACTGATACATAGAAAGAGGAATACTCCCAGGAAGAAATCAGAACTTGACAGGAATTGAACCTGTGCCGCCTACAACTCGCAAAGTTAAATGGTAAGAAGTTGACAAAAAGTTCCAAACTTGTTAACATATGCTCTAGAAATTCGGTACTTATTAGTAACAGTGATGGAGAAACCAATGAATGTTACAGAGGATAAACTGCCATATTTTTATTCAGTAATTACTTAAATCACAATAAAATACTTGTATTTTCAAACGCATCTAGAATGGTTTTTAGATATTGGAATATGCTTGAGAAATGTTTCTGTAGTTTCACAACCTAGTATTGTTGCTATTGAAATTTTAAATATTTCATAGATACAAGCATTAGAGAATAACAAAAATATAAATGATCTAACATTTTACGAAGTTTTTTCAGTGGAACATTCATTGCGAACCTTAGTCTTACGTTCGACTCAATTTTGGGAGCCCCACACTACATTTATTAGTTATAATTCATTTATTATTTAAATTCATATCACCATATAAATTAGAATTAGAGGAAACATTAAACAAATTAACAAATTTCCGAAGCAAACTAAAGCAAATTACAGCGACCTCATCCATTTAACAGCCAAAAAAGAATCTTTAAATTCTTAATGTAAAGGTCGAGGTATTTAGCCCTGAAGTCTTTCAAACGAATATATCTCTAAACTAAAAGCGCCTTATATATTTGGAGAAAAGTAAAGAGGGAAGTTAATAAGTTTTAGAATAATTGTCGAGGCATACTGTCACAGCTACATGTCAATCACTGGTCTTCCATGGAAATTTTAATACTTCCATCATAGATTGCTATGATGATGGCGCAAACTATAGAGGAAATATAACAGTAAAGTGAGCGATGGTAACATTTTTATGTGTCCAGAATCATGTGGTTAAAACTAGTAGAAACGTGACCCTTAAACTACTTTCGTCAGCTGGGTGGAAGCGAACATTCATCTATTTGATCCGCGAGACGGAAGAACACACCGATCCATTGATTTATCATCTGAACGGTCGGCTGGATATAGTAGCAGACTTTGGTGATTTCACCATTTCGTTCGCCACACTATAGAAATGCGCAAACACCTACCTTGTCATTAGATGTTATATCGACAAACGAGGAGATAAGGTGCCAAATCGGCCAACCAAGTCAATTTTCCGCAGAGAAGTCACGTGACTGCTAGTCGACTTCGCACTTTTTGTGTACTCAGTCTGCTTACATCTCATGTCTATGATGCAAAACTCAAGTTCTCGGATTGCATCAAGTCTGCAAACCTCAAAGAATACAATCAACTCAGTCCTTTGCAAGAAAGAGGAAAGAAGCTCTCAAAATAACCGTCATAAACACAGTTCGCCGAAAAGAGATGGGAAAGATGCTTCAGGGCCTAATGTGCTTCTCCCAAAGAAAAGATTCCTTCAACTAAAACAGCACTGTCACCCACCCACGAAGATAGACACAATTTTTTGACAAAAAAACCTAATTTCGGGGGTAGATGGAAAAGAGATAATTACGACTCCTTTGACCGAAAAAATTCTTTCAAATAAAGAACCACATTTAAAAGACGTCTAAACAATACAGACCAAAGTGAAACGGAACCGAGTCGTATCATTTCGAATGAATCTCCCCTCCCGTAGACTCCAAGTCGCTTCGGCTTGTAGACCCCGCGGTGCCTTCCTACCCCTTGAGGTTTGGTAGACCCTCTTTCCCAATTCCGGGATATTACGTCTTTATGGGTAGTTAGTCACACGGGCTGGCTGATGTAGGAGGACTTAGTGGCGAATCTTTAAAAGACTACTGGAGTAAGAAAAGTTCCAGTCAGCCTAATCCTATTATGACTCCGCCAAATTGAGTTAAAAGGGGGAAAGCCCTTTGACGGTTGGAAGATACAACTCGAGTACTTGGTACCGATCTTGGCAACAAAAAATACCGGGAAGTGAGTAAAATAAAAACAAGTTTTCCAGGATCTTGTTTGTCATTAACTGCACTGTTGCCTGCTCGATCTGGTTTCCAAGAGCGTTCGAAAGGGAAATTCCATTTGGGTTTTCGGTAAGTGCTTTTATTGCTTGCTGATTCAGTTGTAAAGTTGATTCGGTGACACGATCTGATTGAAATGACCGAGATTGTTCTTGCTGCATGGCTTGATGCGAACTTTGAGATGACAAAATAGCTTTTTGAAATATAGTTTGGCTGGGTTTGGGGTTTTATGGCGCAAAGGCCATATTTGGCCTAGCTGCGCCAAACACAAGACAACGAGGGAGAGAAGAACGGGAGTGACGGTAAAACAGAGGGGAAGGACAGATCACACGGGTACCTAGGGGTTGTGATGCCCGTACACACCTAAAGATATGCCCTTGAGGGCTAAATACAGTTTGGAAGGATCATTTCATAAAAATTTAAATATATACATGCCCCCTCTCTTTCTATTAAGAAATTGAATCTGCTCTAATGAAAAGAAATATATAAGTCAGTGGTTCCCAAAGTGTAGTCGGATCTTTCCCTTGGGGATTGATCCCGGACCGTCGCCAATAACCCATTGTGTTGCTCCAGTGTGATGTTAATCAAATACTTGTCTACCTACCCAAAGGGCAGTCAGCGGACTCCCAGTGTTCCGCAGTAAACATTCAATATTTCACTAGCCGAAATAACGAGCTTTCAAGAAAAAGTAAAATATTCCATTGTTTTCTCCGATTCTTTTATATTCTAAAAACGTTGTTATGCTCTAAAAATGATTTAAAATTTCTAATATATATTCTAAAAATGAGCACCTGATTTTGGAATTAAGAGTATTTCCCAGTGTCTGATAATCGTGATATTGCACTCTGGCTGTATACCCTACATAACTATAAAAATGAATTTCTAGTTTAATGTGTAGAAAGACTAAATACATGGTTCTGCATGCTGAAAACTGTCCTTTACTGGAGTCTAGAGTTGTGGTAATTTTGTAGCATACAAGATGTATTTAGTCTTTCTACACATTAAATTGCAAAGTTAATAGTCATGGCAGTATTGCAGACAGTGTGATAAGTGAATCAATTTGTTGTTGAGCTCTCAACCAAATTCTTTTTCGTATACTATAAGATTCTTTGGCAAATCATTCAACTTACAGGTCATTAAAATTAAAGTTCCAACAAGTACAACTGACTTTTGGTTATTTGTAGTAACTGACTATCATGAACTCGCAACACAAGATTTCAAGTGTAAAGATTTCTCTGTTTCCCACAACTTACTTGTGGTGAAACTACCTTCTACCAGATCGCGTACATGAAATCCAAGTTACGAAATTGATTTGAGAAAAAAGTAGGGTAAACAAAATGTTAAAATTATCAGACATTTAACCAAACATTACTGAAATAATTGTCAAAAGAAGATCCATTCTTTACATCAAGATTAAAGATTCCTTTAATTTTTAATAAGAGTTTGAATAATATTTTTCATTTACTCTATTTTAGAACTATAGTTATTTATGATTGGTTGGGTTTTTATGACGCAAGGGCCATATTTGGCCATGTTGAACCAAACACAAGACAGACAACTTCAAGTAAAGGACATACACGCACAAGGAAAATTTCAGTTACACAGAAGAGAGGAATACATCCAGAATGTAATTACTAATCGGGGCCGCAGTAGCCCGGTTGGAAGAGTTACAGACTAGCAACCGGAGGGTTGTGAGTTCGAATCCAGCCAAAGACCATCGTATACAAAGGGGGCTGGTGCTTGTTAAATCTGTCGTGCCCTAAAATGTCCTCACGTTGGCGTTGTGTGGAAGTTTGGATTGGATGTTGAGGTTTTATGGCGCAAGTTCCAAACAAGGACAAGCTGCGCCAGTGGAAGTTTGGAGAGTGGGATGCCAGCTCAGGTGTGACCTTGTCGTCTGATCGTGGCTCAAAATTACGTGATGTTGTCCTCGGATCTTTCCCTTCGCGTATGATCCCGAACCGTTGCCAATAGACAGTTGTGTTGCTCCAGTGCGACGTTAATTAAAATACCTACCTCAATGCGAAGTTTCAACGTTTTATAATCTGCTAACACAGATCTAAATATTTACTCCCTATATTAAGATGAAAAATAAGGATCACTATGGTCTTATGCAGGTCTACCATGTGCCTTATTCAATTTTATGGGGGGGGGGGGGGGTCCGTGCAAATTTTTAATTTTCAAAGGAGTCCTTGAACCGAAAAGTTTGGTAACCACTGCTCTGAACAATACCTCCAAAATTTCCGGTCAATCCAACAACTCTTTCTTAGTATTGCATTTTCAATGAATAGCAATGTATACAGGGTGATTCTACGGACATGGAACAAACCATAGGTCCATACATAGAATGTATGGTCGCTAGAGGGCGCTTTCCATTTCGGCACAAACACACGGTCCGAAGAAAGTTGGAAAGAGGTATGAAATATGGAAACAACCCTTTAATGTCAAATAAAGATCAATAACTGCTTGACAAAACGAAATAATACAATTAGATTTGCATAAATTAAAGATAAGTACAAGGAACAACGGGTAAGAAAGAAATGACATATATAAAACATGAGAAACTTTTCACATGGGAATGAAACGACATGTACAAACATCAGTCGGTAAGTACAACGCAAATGCACAATTACAGAAGCTGTTCAAAATGTCGACCACCACACCTGATGCAAACCTCGCATCGCCGACGTAACGCTTTTATTCAAGCGTTTGACTGCGCTCTCTAGCGGCCAACCGCTGCACTTGCGACCATACATTCTATGGGGGAAAGTGTTTGTTTCGTTGTGTTCTATCACCCCCTGAAGTTTGTCCCATGACCGTAGAATCATCTTGTATAGTTTGTTGGTGTGGTTTTATGGCGCAATGGCGATATTTGGCCATGCTGCGCCAAACACAAGACAGACAGTATCAAGTAACGGATATTCACGCACCAGGAAAGTTTTACCGACACAGAAGAGAGAAAATACACCCAGGGAGGAATCGAACCTGAGCCTACAATTCGCAAACAGTGTACATAGTGATTGTGGTGTTGACATCTCGATAACCTTAAAAATATATAAATATAGCGTCGGCTAACAAATGAAACATACCAAGTCAAAATGTTCAAGATACGATTTCTTTTAGTTTTTCTAGATCAGAATGAGGTGTCTATCTAGACAGGTGAAATCTATCTAGTCATTTTATTAATTCGTTGCTATAGCAATTGAGAATCAAAATGGAAGTTCTATTCTTTGCATAATTGAACAGAGTAAATGCAAAATGAAATAAAAAATTGTAAAAAGGATAAAATACAGTTTTTGCATTGCTGAAAATTAGGAGTCTTTCTCCTTCGTTTGGCCAGAACTACGTTTTTCAAAATTACTCTTTAAGTGTTTCACTTGTAAGCCGACGATATAAATTATCTTTACGTTAAATACTGACGACAATTTATAAGTGGTTTTTTTATAGGTGGAATGCATTACCGTAAATGAAGAGAAGCTTATATTTAACTAGTACACGAGTATAACGAGATTTCTATGTAGTGTAATATTGCTGTTGTGTTATAACAAATCTCCTTGTTTAAAGAGCGGCGAAGGTTCGATTACTCCTTGGGTGTTTTCTCTCGCTTCTGTGTCAATAAAACTTTGTGTGTGCGTCCATTTGATGTTGTATGTCTAGTGTTTGACGCAGAATGGCCAAATATATGGACCTTGCGCCATAAAAAAAACAACCCCTCGTTGAAGGCGAAACCTTGACCAAGTTCAAAAGACTATGTTTTTCAAGTTGCACAGCCACCAACTCCTGTTCATCCAGGAGTTGTCCCCAGAGACACCAATACAATCCAAAATATGGGAAGGAGTTATTGAGAGTGCGGACAAGTTAGAAATTCCTCTAACAAAACAAGGTGGTTCTCAATTCCTCTAACTAAAAGGACATATCTTGTGTGCCCGCTTCTGTCTTGCCAGAGCTGTCTGGTGCTGTCTTGAACTTTTAAAATGCAGCGACAGTCCAAGGTGCTTTTGGAGATACCAAGAATGGGAGGGACGGAAAGGTCCTTTTTTGTGGTTTTTGATTTGTACTATGAATAAATTTCCGTGATGGTGAAACCAGTATTTGTTGGGCTGATCCGGTCACCAGTTTTCCTTAGCCAGTAAATCAGATATCTCAGTAAAAACTAAACCAACGTGAGATGGTATCCGTTGCAAGTAGTATTGCTTTGAGAATCGTAAAACACAGTGCCTAAATAACCACATCTATTGGTTGAAAGAATCCTAGGGAAGAGTCTATTGGTCAAGAAGGTCAAACTGGATAGATGTCCCTCAGGGAAGACTGCAGGTTGCAGAACGAATATATGTGTCTCTACTCATATATTCGGTTTGGTATGGATGGTATCCGTTGCAAGAACACACACTGGGCAATGAATTAGAAACCCGTAAAAATATTTATGCAAATGTTGGTTATGGGCGTGGCACAAAGTTTGGCGAGAATCCCATGAAACTATGAACCCATCTTGCCTTGTTCGTACAGTTCAAAGATCTGGTGGCAGTATCATGGTGTAGAATATATTCCTAATTGCATCCATGCTGTTATCCGTTCAAAAGGAGGTCAATCATTGGCCAGTGTAGTATTGCTTTGTGAAACCAAAATAACACATAATGACTTAACTACACCTATTGGTGAAAAGAAGCCTAGTAAAGATTCTATTGGTCAAGACCAAACTGGCAAGAAGTCACTCAAGGAAAACTGCAGGTTGCAGAACAAATACATGCATGTGAACCCTTCATAGCAGTGATAAAAAAAATATCAGTATGTGAATTCACTTCAGATTTACTTTTCTTCAGGCCCAATGACATTAAGTTTGATAAAAGTATAGCGACACAGTTGTCACATTCATAAAATAAATGCATTTTACGTTTCAGTCATTGTGAATACCTGTTGCCTGGTGAAACTTCCCTCGATATTTTCGCGAAGGAACCACTTTAGAAAGATTGAAATAATAAATCTCTATACCATCAAGAAGGATTCCATTCTTTTCCCTATCTCAAATAGCATCGCGTAAGGTTATTATATGCGTGTTTCCCTTTCTTTGCATCTCAGAGCAAAGGACGGAATGAGTCGTCGAAAGCTTCGAATAAAGTTCCCCAATCGATGGTTTTCGACTTAAGGCCAAGAGAAATAAATCCTTTTTCGATGGATTCCCGGGCGAGTTACATTTCAATCTATTTTCCCAGCTTCGTGTTGGCAGCAAAAACAAACACTAAACCAATGCACAAACAGAAACTAAATCGGAAAATGGAATCTTTTCAAATTCGATAGAATAAAGCGAATGTCCTTTTTCATCGGAACACTATTCTTTTGTTGCGGAACAGAAAGAAAATCCGACGTTGTTTCCTGAAAGCCTTTAAAATTACCAGACGAAATGCACATTCTCTTTTGCTACTTTTTTTCATTAAAGCGTTTTTATTTAAATGTCTTGTGATACAATTTTCCTTTGAAACGAACTCAGATACAGGCATAATGAAGTCGCTTGAGCATTTTAAAATTCGATGGAAGAAAGGTTTTTCGAGCAAATAGAAGGGTATAAATGTGTTTTTTGAATTATACTGATCCGTTTTATAAACATTCAATTCGAATCATAGATAGCGAATTCCGTGAAGAACTAATACTTCGTATTGTGTGCTAGTAATAACACTGTAAGACAGTTTTAATAGTGAGCTAATTTAAAAAAAAACGTTCCTAGAAAACTCCGAAAGGCAAATGGAAACTTGAAGTAAATATCCGAAGATACAATACTAGGGGGAATACAGTGTGTACAAGCTTTAATCCTCCTGGTGATTGTCTCGACAAGGCATCTCGTCATTAGCAAAACTGACTAATCTTGATGGACTAGATATCTCGTAGGACTAGATGACTAGATATCTATAGGAAAGTCTTTGTTCCGTATTGACGGTAGATGGCGCTCTTGCGCCAATCAGTTGAACTGTAACAATGGAAGCGTAATGACGCTTATAATCTTGGCCACGAAATGAAGCGGAATTGTATTGTAATTTTAAATGTCACCTTATTAAATGTTGTTAAGTTTTATCATCAAGTGAATTTATTGAAACTGGATTCATAAATCTTGACTCTGGACATGAGAATTTGCAACCTGACCTTTGAAACAGATATCGACTCTTGAAATCATTAGCTCTCCCACCCCTCCCACAGTCTTGATGGACTAGATATCTATAGGATTAAAAAACTGACCAGATTTGATCTCGTCATCATTAAAAAATCGACAAAATCTTGATGACGAGATATCTCGTTATTAGCAAAATTGGTCAGATCTTGATGGACGAGATATCTTGTCAATTGCCAAATTAGCCAGATCTTGATGGACGAGATATCTTGTCAATTGCCAAATTAGTCAGATCTTGATGGACGAGATGTCTTGTCTAAGCCACTTAGAGGGTTAATTTTCTTGCAGAATGAAAGCAATTTGAACGGGGAAATCTGCTTCGAATTCAAAAAAAATATCAGTGGATGTCCTAGGTATATTTAGTCCTAGAATTTCTCTAAATTTAGTTATGTTTATGCGCTTCCTTATCAAGTAAAGAAACTCGGTCCAGCCAAAGACTGTCGTGTACATGGGGGCTGGTGCACTTTTAATCTGTCGTGGTCACAAATGTCCTCACGTTGGCGTGTTGTGGAAGTTTGGAAAAAGGGGTACCAGCTCAGGCGTGACCTCGTCATCTGACCGTGGTTCAAAATTACGTGGTGTGTGCTCGTATCTTTCCCTTCGGGTTCGATGCCGGACCGTAGCCAATACCCCGTTGTATTACTCCAGTGCGACGTTAATTAAGATATCTATCTATAACAAGATCAAGATCTGGTCACTTTTCTTCTATTGACGAGGGGCCGCGGTAGCCTAGTTGGAAGAACAGCGGGTTACTAACCGGACAGTTGCGAGTTCGAAACTCGGTCCAAACGAAGACCGTTGTGTACACGGGGCTGGTGTTCGTTTAATCTGTCGTGGCCTCAAATGTCCTCCCGTTGACTGTGGTGTTGACCTCGTCATCTGACCGTGGTTCAAAATTAGGTGGTTTTGTCCTCGGTTCTTTCCTTTGCAAATTGATCCTGGGCCGTCGCCAATAGCCTGTTGAGTCGCTCCAGTACGACGTTAATTCATTACCTACCTTATCAAATAAAATGACTAGTTCTAGTGTTAAGAGGAGATATGGAACGTAAAACTAAACCGTATTGACCATATTTGCAACGACACATCCATGCATACTGTTGGCGACAAATTTCTGCATCTACTGTGAGACGGTAAACTACATTCAAACTGCACGAGTTCAGAGAAAGAGACAATTTGTTTCTCCTACTTACAACTCCCATATGTATAATGTGAGAGACATTTGGATAACAGCAATAAAAGAGTTCTTTCCTTTGGGGCCGCTGTAACCTAGTAGGTAGAGTCGTGTATTAGCAACCAGAAGGTTGTGAGTTCGAAACTGTATCCAACCAAAGACCGTCGTGTTCATGGGAGCTGGTGCACGCTAAAATCTGTCATGACCTCAAATGTCCTCACGTTGGCGTGATGTGGAAGTCTGGAGAGTGGAGTGCCAGCTCAGTTGTTAAATTCGTCATCGGAAAGTGGTTAAAAATTACGAAGTTGTTGTTTCTCTTCGGTATTGATCCCGGACCGTCGCCAATAGCCCTATGCGTTGCTCCAGTGTGACGTAATTTCAACTACCTACCTACCAAAATATGCAAGAATTAAGACACACAGATATACAGTTAGATAAGAGGAGAAAACAAACACATCATTCAAGCAGATTACTTATATATAGATAGAAAATTGAAAAATAATTTAAAATATTTTAACCTCCGAGAAAGAATTATTTTTAAAAATCTATTTGTAGCAAAATTGTAATTCGGATTATTTTTGGCACGGACAGAACATATTTAATAAATATATTTATTATAATACATTATTTATTATAAATATTACTTATTATTAAGAATTATTTTTAAAAATCTATTTGTAGCAAAATGTAATTCGGATTATTTTTGGCACGGACAGAACATATTTTAATAAATATATTTATATTTTTCAAATTATTTCTTTACCCGATAAAAAAGTAATTCCAACTGAGATATGTGTTTACAAAAATGCTTTTCGTTCCCATCCAACGCAAATCGAAATAACGAAATACGAACGCATATATTAAATATCGTGCAACCTTTTAAACTTTCAATCCGCATTTCCGTTCACCAATTGATCAGTCTCGCTATCGCATCCTAAGAAAAGAATGGTGAAAAGCATTAGGGCGAAGTACATCCGAGCGATAAAAGCAAGATAATGAAAATATTTTAATTAGTTTTCATCGTCGAACTGCGAGGCGCATGTTTTCATAAATATGCTATTATAAACACATTTTTTCTCCTTGGAGATTTATTGGAGGGGGCACTGTCATCACACGCAGGTTCGTGCGAAGAAGACAAATTGACCCTTTCTGGATTCTGGGAAATTAACGATCCTTATAAAGCTAATGAGATGGAAGCACAAGTACCGCTGAAATTATTATAAACGGTAAATTTAGATTCGGGATCTCTACCTTGGCCCGTTTACAGCGCCATGTTTGGACACTGCTTTATTGACTTCTCGGGCTACAATCCATGCATCCATCGGTGCATTTTTGATAGATAGGTATTTGAATTTACGTCGCACTGGGAGTAACATATTGGCGACGATCGGAGATCAATCCCGATGGGTTGGTTAGTTTTGGGTTTTATGGCGCAAGGGGCCATATTTGGCCAAGCTCCGCCAAACACAAGACAATGTCAAGTTATTGTGAAAAGAAAGGATGGAGAGGTAAAGGAAAAGAAAGATCGCTTGGGAATCCTGGGGTCGCGACCCGCACGTTTACCAAAGGCAGTAAACCTCATGGGAAAAATGGATCACTGCTATGATACCGCGGGTTCGTGATGGTTCAAAATTACGTGGTGTTGTCCTCGGATCTTTCCCTTTGGGATTGATCCCGGACCGTCACCAATAGCCCATTGTGTTGCTCCAGTGTGACGTTAATTGAAATACCCCCCCCCGCGGGTTCGTGAAGCCCGAACGTGCATAAAGGTGTGCCCCTAAGGGGGTAATCCCGAAGTGAAAGATATGAAACCAACACATCGTTATTTTCAACCACTGTCAGATGACGAGTACAACACCGGAGCTGGCATCCCACTCTCCAAACTTCCATACCACGCCAACGTGAGGACATTTCAGTTCATGACAGATTTAACATGTACCGGCATCCACAAACTTTGGTTGAATCTAGTTTCGATTTCACAGCTCTTCGGTTGCCATTTCGCTATTTTTCCAACCGGGCTACCGCAGCCGTCTTTTTCATATGCTCCGACATTGCCGGTAACTTGTTTATTTTGAGCTGTGATGAAAGATGTGCGCTGCTGTCGACAGACGTTATCTTAGGCTATTGTACCTTAGGAAAGATACCGAAGATTGCAAAAAACGAAAGAAAAGTATTGGGTACATCCCCTTTCGACTGAGATTACGGCGATTTTTACACATCCTTTCAAAAACTTCAAAGAACGCATACACTTCCTTCCACACTCAGCTAAAATTACCCAGCATTGGCTCTAAATGAACACTTTTTGTTCTGCAGTCTTGTCTTTCAAGCTATCTGCTGTCTTGTCTCATAGGTAATGGTAATTAATTAACGTCGCACTAGAGCAACACAACGGGCTATTGACGACGGTCCGGGATCAATCCCGAGGACAACATCACGTAATTTTGAACCATTTTCCAATGACGAATTCAACAACTGAGCTGGTATCTCACTCTCCAAACTTCCACACCACATCAACGCGAGGACATTTGAGGCCATGACAGACTTTACTTGCACCAGTCTCCTTTGTACACGACGGTCTTTGGTTGGATTCGAATTCGCAACCCTCCGGTTGCTAGTCCATTATTCTTCCAACAGGGCCACCGCGGCCCAATTTAGGGTATTGGGTATTGGGTATTTCAATTAACGTCACACTGGAGCAACACAATGGGCTATTGGTGACGGTCCGGGATCAATCCCAAAGGGAAAGATCCGAGGACAACACCACGTAATTTTGAACCACGGTCAGATGACGAGGCAACACCTGAGCTGGCACCCCACTCTCCAAACTTCCACACCACGCCAACGTGAGGACATTTGAGGCCACGACAGATTTAACGTGCACCAGCCCCCTTTGTACACGACGGTGTTTGGCTGGATTCGAACTCGCAACCCTTCGGTTGCTAGTTCGTTACTCTTCCAACCGGGCCACCGCGGCCCAATTTAGGAACCGAAGATGTTGCCCTTTACAAGTTAAACTTTTCAACAAACGCAATTGTTCATTAACTAACTGTAAGTACCTTCAACTATATAAGGGCCGCGGCAGCCCGATTGGAAGAGTAACGGATTAGCAACCGGAAGGTTGCGAGTACGAATGCAGCCAAAAATCGTCGTGTGCAAAGGGGGCTGGTGCACGTTAAATCTGTCGTGGCCTCAAATGTCCTCACGTTGGCGTGGTGTGGAAGTTTGGAGAGTGGGGTGCCAGCTCAGGTGTTGCCTCGTCATCTGACCGTGGTTCAAAATTACGTGGTGCTGTCCTCGGATCTTTCCCTCTGGGATTGATCCCGGACCGTCACCAATAGCCCGTTGTGTTGCTCCAGTGTGACGTTAATTGAAAATACCAAAATACCAATACCAATACTTTCCTTTTGGGTTTGATCCCGGACCGTCGTCAATAGACCGTTGTGATGCTCGAGTGCGACGCTAATGAAAATACCTACCTATGTATCTTCAACAATATCATTCTTATTTTTATTTACCTTTGTTTTTGTTTTGACTCTAAATGTGAGCAGGCTTCTGGCTTCTTCTTCAGTATAAGTAAATAACCTGTGAGTCCGTGTTCGCCCGCCCCGGATGACTCAAATCAGCAGAATCCCCCATCTTTCAAAAATGGCGCTTGCGGTTTTGGCGGAAAGAAGGGGAACGATAAATGAATGTTCCTCTCGCTGAACGCTACTTGTGACGCCAACGGAAGAAGAACAATGGCCTCACGGGCTGTTCCATAAGGTAGCGCGAAAGGCGATAGCGTCTCGGCAAATTGATTTAATTAGGCAGCCAGGTGAATTTACGGCGATGGGACTCATTTTTCACCGCATATCGGAACGGAATATTCAACCGTTGGGAAAAGGCGTGCTGCAACATGATCTATCGTGGGGTTTTGTTGAGCCCGATCGGTGATTATTCTCATTTTTTGTTTGTCGCCCGTCTTCACCGTTCTGATTTAAAACCGTGGGTTCGGTTCATGGTTCAGAATATGAAATGAAGTGGGAATCAGGATGGTTCTGGAAGGACGAAAATCAATGGAGTAATCTTTGTTGTTTGGCTTCAAAACGGGTATTTTTCTCCGGGTGCAATGAAATATATATTTCAAGAAAGCTGTAAAATGAGTAGAATGTTTCGAAATTGTATCAAACTTATATGAGATACTTTTTCTGTAACCTAAATGTAGCTGACGCCAGTGTGGTGTACGTACTTTTGTAGTGGGTAAGTAGGTTGTTAATTAACGTCACATGGAGCAACACACAACGGGCTATTGGCGACCGTCCGGGATCCATCACGAAGGGAAACATCCGATAACAACACCTCGTATCTTTGAACCACGGTCAGATGACGAGGTCAGCACCTGAGCTGGAACCCCATTTTCCAATGTGAGGACATTTGAGGCCAAGACAGGTTTAACATGCTTTAGCCCCCATGTACACGACGGTCTTTGGCTGGACCGGGTTTCGAACTCGCAACCCTAGAGTTGCTAATCTGTTGTTCTTCCAACAGGGCTACCGCGGCCCTCACCAACTGTATAATTCTTTCTGGGCAGGTAGTTGAATCAGCGTCGCATTACAGCAACACAGCGGGCTATTAGCGACAGTCTAGGATCGATCCCGAGTGAAAAAATCCGAGGACAACACGTCGTAAATTTTATTCACGATCAGATGACGAGGTCAACACTTGAGCTGGAACCCCACTCTCCAAACTCCCTCACCAAAGTGAGGACATTTGAGGCCACGACAGATTTAACATACACCTACCCCCACGTCTTTAGTTGGATCGTGTTTTGAATTCGCAACGCTCCGACTGTTAATCTGCTACTCTTCCAACCTGTCTACCGGAACCCCGTTAATAGATAATAGCGTTGGATGAGTATGTCCTAAACGCAGACTCTCAAGAGCACCTTTTCTCCAAAACAATTTTTCAAAAGTTTACAAATGTTAAACTCGATAAAAATGGAGTTTTAAATATTTGGAGTAAATAGACCAGTCCACAAAATTAAAAATTGATCGTTTCCAAAGTATTTCGAAATTGCAACACTTTTAACCTGTATTTCCGAATACTCGGTTTTCCGAATTTACGTGTGTCACTTTTAAGTACATAATGAATCAAATATTAATCCAATGAATATTTTAACTTATATTATAGACTTACTGATCAAAATTGGACATTTTTAATTTGAATAATTTTGATAGGAATATTTCCATTCAGCAGAATACCGGAGCAAGTATTCCTAAATGAATGCAGTTGAACACATCTCAAATATAAAATCCTCATCACATCCTTAAAATAATTCTTAAGTTGGATAGATTTCATGAATTAAATGCATTGTATGATTGAAAAGTAGATGGTGAAGCTAGTATACGATGCGATCGCCAAAATTCGCGAAGTTGAATTTTTATCTGCAATGCTAACCATTACAAATGAGTTGTCATTCCAATAACCAGTTAAAATAACTGTTATTACAAATGAACAATTAGCAACTGCTATCCAATGTATTAACAGTTATAGTAAATGTTGAAAACTAACCTACAATTTTTTTCCCAACTTTAATTAAAGGGCCGTGGTAGTCCAGCTGGAAAAGCAACGGATTAGCAACCGGAGGTTTGCGAGTTCGAAACTAGGTCCAGTCAAAGAACGTCGCGTACACGGGGGCTGGTGACGTTGCCTTCATTACTACAGAATGTGTTATTGGAATGGAAGGCTTCTGGCTGTACTAAAGGACAGCTTTTAAACTAGCCTTGGATAAGTCAACTTGGTCTTGACCTGAATTGCACAAGGTATGTGTGCTGTTGCACTCTTACCTTAGTGAATAACCGTATTTCTTCCACATGCGTAGAAATAATACGTAATTGCATATCAAGTCGTGGGAAGTATTTGATTTTTTGTGGAATGTTTTCCAATGAGCGGTTGAAAAGGGGAATAATTTTTGCAGCAGTTCCGTTACAATTTTTTCTTTCTGATATTGTTCCTTAACAATTGAATTCCAACCTTTAATCGATTCCTGGTATCAGTCGGATTTGTATTCTATCACGTATGAATCCTCTGAAGGAATGAAAATTGTTGAGTTTCAAAAAGAAGTAATTACGAACAGACAGAAAAGATACAGTAATTTGTTCCTGCATCAATTCTTGCATGTTAATCTACTGATTTATTACCACATTAAACTCTTTCCAGATGCCAAACTAAGAAATTCGTAGAAATTTATTCTTCCTATTTCGAGAATAACATTCTAGCAAAGCGAGGTACACTTTTCTACAAATTATTTATTGAAGGTACTAAGCACGCGTGAAATCCAGACCTCTGAAACTTTAATGATGTTACTTCTCAAAGCACTCGTAAATATTAAAGAAATAATTTACAAAAAGAATTGCATGATAATAAAAGAACGAGCCCAGTAGCGTCTGCTAAAAAAATATCCTTAAAAATAAAATTTATCGCCCAATAACGTGTGTTCGCAATTAGGCAATGGTAGTAATAATTACAATAAAACTCGACGCTTGTTTTCGTGTTCCAACATCAAGAGAAATAAATGCAAGAGCGATTTTGTTTCTTTAACATTGTTTGGAATAATTTCCATTCCAGAATCGCTAGAGAATTTTATTGGAAAGGAATTAATGCCAGCCTCGTAAAAACGAAGCGCAAATAAATTCTATTTCGCGAGAGCGTTCCATATTGGGAACATAAATTCCGGAATTCCTTTCGCTTTTTGCCCTACATCTCCCAGGTGACCAACCTGGCAAAAGCCCTCCCCATTCTTCGGCGTAAAAATAACACCCACCGTATTCACACCTCACCCACAATAAAGAACACTTTGAATTAACAACTCGGAGAGGAGCTAAATCATAGCCGTTTAAAATTCGACACGGTTATTACTCTGGGAACCTTTCCTGCTTTACGACCCTCGAGGCAATAAAATTTGGCGTTGATAAAAATCGCCAAAAATCTCCGAAAAGAAATATGAGCGCTGTTTTTTCCAAAGTCGAGAGAGGGAGATAGATATTGCTTAGAATTTCTTCTGCAAAAAATAATAATAATAATAAGGGAAGTGAAAAAAATTTCCATTCGCGGTCGTTAAGCGCCAGAGATAAATTGAAGAGGTGTGCACGTAGATTTAATTCAATAACCATTATAATAGAGGGGGGAGGGTTCGGCGCAGGATTCTTGGCGCCCCACAAAAACTGTAGAGAAACATTTGCATAATGAAAGTATTGCTCAATATTTATCTTCATTGCTTTTCCTTACAGCTCAAGGGTGGCCATCCATCTTACATTAAAATAGGCTCCGGAGGCTGTTTGCTTCCTTTGTGGCGTGTCTTAAATAAAAGTATCTTTGCACTTTTTGATCTGTTGGAAATATGGGGAGTGAAAAGATTGGCTTCCTGTTTGGGGATTTTTGAGCTTCGTGGCAAGAGGCCAATGTACACAAGATGGTGTGTGAGTTCCACTTTAAATGCGCTTGTGATTTATTCCGGTGGAGCAAATAGGCCTCGAGAAATTATTCAACGGTTTGCGTATTAAACTATAAACATGCAAACAAAGTCTGCGATAAATTCGGGAGCATGGTGCTAATTTTATTCTGTGTAAAGAAGTTTGTTTTTTTTAGAGTCGTGGATGCAGTAAAATTTGTATTGCAGTGAGATAGATGGCATAATCTCGTCTGAACATGGTTCAAAATGACGAGATGTCCTAGAATTTATCCCTTCGGAATTGGTCCTGGATCGTCGCCAACAGCCCCTTGTTTTGCTCCAGAGAGACGTAAATTGAACTATCTACCATTTGTAGGCCACTTTTGTATCAGCAAAATGAACTTAAAGGTGAACTGGGTATAAACGTATTATAGTTTACGTATAATATTCCTTATGAATATATTTTTCACAATTGTAGTCAATATATATTAATTGCATATTTCTTTGTTTTGTACATCGTATCTTTCCCTTCGGGACTGATCCCGGACCGCCGCCAATGGCGGGTTGTGTTGCTCCAGAGTGAAATTCAGCTACCTTCCTGTTGGTAGGTAGGTATTTTAATTAACGTCGCACTAGAGCAACACAATGGGCTATTAGGGGCAGTCTGGGAGCAATCCCAAAGGGAAAGATCCGGGGAAAACACCACGTAATTTTGAACCACGGTCAGATGAAGAGGTCAAACCTGAGCTGGCACCCCACTCTCCAAACTTCAACACCACGCCAACGTGAGGAAATTTGAAGCCACGACAGATTTAACGTGCCTTTGTACACGGCGATCTTTGGCTGGATTCGAACTCGCAACCCTCTGGTTGCTAATCCGTTACTCTTCCAACCGTCTACCGCGGCTCCTAGTTGAAATTTTGAGGGCGCTATAGTTTTGAAGTGCTCTTGTTTTATTCAATGTTTGTGTTTGGAATGCGATTTCAGCACGTTACTTAAAGAATTTATCTCAGATTTATGATTTGATTAGATATTTTTAAATGAAAAAACATGACTGATACGTGTGTTGCAAATCGCTGCTCCATGAAGTCTCGGTCGTAGTGCTCTGCATGAATAATTTAGGTTGGTAGGTGGTTAATTAGCGTCGCACTGGAGCAAAACAATGGGCAATTGGCGACAGTCCGGGATCAACACCGAAGGGAAAGATCCGACAGATGATCGAATAATTTAGAGTAGGAGGAAATTAACTCCAAATATCACGAAAATGGCTATAAATCAAATTAGTTCCTTTTGGCAGTTACTCGTCTTTCTGTGTTTTGCTCATTTTTACACTGAATGTCGCTCAAAGAAATTGCTTTTTTTGACAAAATTCTAAATGACTGAAAAAAAGACACTTTCTGCAGGCATCATTCATCTTTCTAGATCCGGCAACCCTGTTCCAAAAACAATCACTTCTTGCCTCAGTCATCATCGCAATCTCCCCACCAGCACTTTTAAAAGCGATGACCGTCGTCCGACCGTTCGATAGCCATCCGGAACGAGCGGAAGTGACGATCTGGAAGAGGACAGCAAGGCGCTAAGACCCCCTCTGGTCATCCAAAGCCAGGACGCCCCCGCTGCTGTCTCACTTAATGACGCAGAAATCGGAAGCAGCCGAGCGGACTGCTTACAGACCATAAGTAACTCTTCCCGAAAGAACAGCGTGATTACTTTGCACTAACAATACGAGGCGCGAAGATTAATCTCGGATTCTGCTGTTTTAAAAAAAAATAATTGCACTTGATCTCGGTGAGAAAAGGGAACCAAAGTGTCTTGGGGTTACTTATTTGAAATCCATGTTTATTCACAGTCGATTTCCCGTCAAAAGGGATTTGCTGGATTGCTTCCGTTTCGCCTTATCGGCTAGTTCTTCCATGAAGGAACAGGAGTGGAAATCGGTGATAGCTCGTTTTTTCCAGATTGCTTGCATTTGGGATGGGGATCCGGAAAACAAATAAAAACACAAGACGATTCAAATTTGAATGTCATTTCAGGAACCCATGTGGAGCGTGTAAGCCATAGACGTGAAATATAAGTAGACTAATTATTCCTTTTGAGAGGAGCTTCAAAAAGTGTGACCTACATGTCGATTAGAAAACACGTGACTGCTCTGTGAAAAATTGACTTGGTTGGACCACAGAGTAAATAGCTGCGTAGTTTACTCTGTGGGTTGGACTATCTTAGCGTCTCATTTACCGATGTAATATCTTATGGCAGGGTAGGTGTGTGAATCCGCATTTCATTTCAGTGGTGACAAATGTGGTGAAATCGTCACCAAAGTCTTTCCATTAGACGATCAATCAATGAACCAATCAGATGATTGAATCAATAAATGGGCGTCTTCTCCCGTCCCGTGGACCAATCAGATGATGAATGTTGGGTTCTACCCAGCAAACGATAGCAGTCACGTTACTATTAGTTTTGGTCACATGATACTGGGCATATAAAAAGGTTTCCATTTCTCACTCTACTTATATACTTCCTTTATGGTGCAAGCAATCTGTGAATTTAATTTTTATTGCGCGTGTTCAGCTGCTACCAGCGTATTTCAAAACGTTTTTTTTTACTTCAACAAACTTAATATTAGTAAATATATAGTTTTTAATTATGAATATGCAAACTATGTGAATGTATTTTTAACAATTCTTGTGCAAACTGTAACCATGGTATTTAATAAAATAAAAATAATTAATTTGAAATTGAAAAGGTAGGTAGTTAAATAACGTTGCTTTGGAACACAGCGCGGGGCTGGTACACGTTACATCTGCCGTGCCCTCAAATTTCCTCATGGTGGTGTTGTGTGGAAGTTTTAAGAGTGGGGTGCTGGCTCAGGTGTTATAGACTCACCTCCTCACAACTCACCGACTCGTCATCTGACCGTGGTTCAAAATTACGTGGTGTTGTCCTCGGATCTTTCCCTTTGGGATTGATCCCGGACCGTCACCAATAGCCCGTTGTGTTGCTCCAGTGTGACGTCAATTGAAATACCCCCCAACTCACCGAAAGGTTTGGAGCCTGAAGTGGGAGGAGGGAGAGGATTCCCACTGCATACGAAAGAGGCCAAGGGGACCCAACCCCCCCAAAATAGTATTTATTAAAATCAAAAGAAAATTTACATTGGCGAACAGGGCCAGCAAAAATACAACAAGAACCAAAAAAATTAACACAAAAACAATCGGAATCGAGCAAAATATACTAAGGATCAAAGCTCGATTCCCGAAAAAGGAAATTTTAATTATAATAGGCTTATACAAGGCGCCTTAAAATATAAACACTCGAGCAAACCAAGTCACAATCATTCAGGGGGGGGTATTTCAATTAACGTCACACTGGAGCAACACAATGGGCTATTGGTGACGGTCCGGGATCAATCCCAAAGGGAAAGGGGGGGGGGTATTTCAATTAACGTCACACTGGAGCTACACAATGGGCTATTGGTGACGGTCCGGGATCAATCCCAAAGGGAAAGATCCGATACAATCATTCAGGAGTCGAGCAAAGCACATACAAAATGCAGTGCTCGACTCCCGGAAAAAACTTTAGCAGGCTTATAGAAGATGCCCAATATTTAAAACTTTAGCAGGCTTATAGAAAACGCCCAATAATTAAGGGACCAGGCTTATAAAAAGACGTGGAAACTCAAACCAAGTCAGCAATCGCTCGGGAGTCGAGCAGGACACATAAAAGATACAGTGCTCAACTCCTGGGAAAACCAGAAATAGGCTTATAAGAAACGCCCAAAGATTAAAAGACTAGGCTTATAAAAGGCGCATCAAGGAAACATCAAATAAGCAAAAATAATCGCACACAAAAATAATCGCAAACACAAATAATCGCACACATATAACAAAAATCTAAGATAATCTAAAATTAAGACATCCTATTCAGTAGGATGGCTTAAGTTGATGAAAAGATGATTATAAATAAGATGAAGTAATGATAAATAAGATGATTATTAAAAGATGAGTAGGAGTAGGAGTAGGAGTATTTCAATTAACGTCACACTGGAGCAACACAATGGGCTATTGGTGACGGTCCGGGATCAATCCCAAAGGGAAAGATCCGAGGACAACACCACGTAATTTTGAACCACGGTCAGATGACGAGGCAACACCTGAGCTGGCACCCCACTCTCCAAACTTCCACACCACGCCAACGTGAGGACATTTGAGGCCACGACAGATTTAACGTGCACCAGCCCCCTTTGTACACGACGGTGTTTGGCTGGATTCGAACTCGCAACCCTTCGGTTGCTAGTTCGTTACTCTTCCAACCGGGCCACCGCGGCCCTATTAAAAGATGAAGCAGGTGGCTAGACACATGTCATAGTTTATAAAAATTTAAAATCTTTAAAATTAGGCTGGGTCCTAACCCTAGGGCTACTACATAAAATCTAAATTCTCAATTGTGGGGGCGTGGTGACCCGATCCGCCACCTCACCAGCAGTCACAACACACCGAGAGATCCTATAAAGCGAGATTTTATTTTTAATAACTCCACGGAGCCATTCGTGTTTAAAGACAGGCCCTGGAGCTTTGATATGGAAGCTCGCAGTGTGTGGACAGCTGAAGAGATAGTGGTCGGCGTCACCAACCTCCCCACAAGTACAAAGATCTGTATGTTTTATTTTAAACCTGCGGAGGTACGACAAAAATGGACCATGTCCGGTCAAAAACCAAACAAGACGACGGTCCGATGTGAGAGAATTACAAGAGACCTTAGAGTTGAACTCCCGGAACCTCTGGCCAGTTAAAGAATCATCAAAGTGGACCTGCCACCTCTCAAGTGTATATTGCTTGAGGATTTTTTTTTAATATATGATAGTGGCGCCGGGACGTTCAACATCTCACCATCGGCTGCCGCCTGCTTGGCATAGAGGTCAGCAGTCTTGTTACCCATATCCCCCACGTGAGCCCGAAAGAAGAAATATCGTTTTTAATTTTGAGTAGGTAGGAAGACTTGTTATTTGTAGATGCTAAGGCCTGAATTGAGCTTAGGCTATCGCTGAAAATACTAGGGTGTTCAAATGAAAAGGTACGAAACGACACTGTGGGTATAATTGAAGTCTTTATTCAAAAGTAATCACCAGAGGACTGAGCACAACTATCCTACTGTTTCACGAGCCGAAGGATTCCCTGTTCCCAGAATTCCTGTGGCTGCGACAAGAGCCAGTCCTCCACTGTGTCCTTCAGTTCGTCGTCCGAGTTGAAGCGCTTCCCTTTGAGATGTTTTTTAGCGGACAAAACAGATGGAAGTTGTAGGGCGATATGTCCGGGCTGCAGGGCGGATGCTCAAGCTGCTCCCTCTTGAACTTGGCCAGTACACTTTGTGTGACCCTGGAGACATGTGGACGCGCGTCATCGTGGAGCAGAATCACTCCCTCCGTGAGCAGCCCAGGCCGTTTGCTCTTGATGGACTTGCGTAGGCTACGGAGTGTCTCACCTACCGGTTTAACACCTTCCGCAATCAGAAATCTGACAACACCTCGCTGCTCCTCAATCGTCGAATTTTGCAATGTGAACGCCATGATGTCCTCACACGCACTGCCGCGTCAATTAGACGGAACACACAACTACATGCTTCTCTTCTGCGTCATGTGCGGGCGCCCGCGCATGCGCACAACCACGCCGGTACTCGTGCATTCGCTTCCTTAGACGTTATCCTACGTTATCCCAAAGCGGCATATTCAAATTTCAACCGGTTTGGTTTTTACGACGTTTCGTACCTTTTCATTTGAACACTCCTCGTATTTACTCTTTTATTGTTTTTTATCGCCCTTTTGATTGCCAAATAGATGGCGGTCAATTCCGCCTGGAAGACCGAGTTATAATTTTGAAGTTTGAATTTTTGGGCTTCGATCAAATTTTTACCCTCAAATAAACACACCGCGATACCCGAGCCGTCGGTGTATATATCGAAGTCAGAATTTGGAATAGCGGGTGGAAATTTTTGAATAATGGTCTTCGAGTTTACTTTTAACGTTTGACTATTGTAATCAATGTCTACCAGCGACAGCTGCAACTCGGGATCGGGTTGCCGCCTTTAATAATATATTTTTTGTAGAGTGACAGCAGGGTCAAGTGGAGCGGGGGGATCCCACAAATAACATTGATGGAGTCAGTGGGGGAGGTCTTATAGGCACCAGAGATTTTGAGAAGATATGGTCTCTGAATTGTAGACAATCTCTGGGCCTGTAGTTTCGTTAGGTGACCACCCCAAACCCCAGCTCCATAAGTAATTATTTTCTCAATAACAGTTTGATACCATATTTTTTAGGAGCTGGGCACTGACTCCCAGCCACCACCCTTGACTCTTGCTAGGGATCCCCCGATAACCAAACATCGGTCCCTAATTGTTGCGATGTGCTCGCTCCACCCAAGCCTACTGTCAATCGTAATCCCCAGGTACCGTAAGGTCTTAGTAATTTTGATAGTTCCGCCTTGGACTCGGAAAATCGGGTTCCTCAGGAGTGCTTTATCCTTTGAGAATACAACTGACTGGCACTTACTGACAGACAAGATAAGTTTCAAATTTGTTAATCTTTCCATAACTGCATTTAAAGAATTATTTGTGTTAATCGGGTTCCTGAGGAGTGCTTTATCCTTTGAGAATGCAACTGACTGGCACTTACTGACAGACAAGATAAGTTTCAAATTTGTTAATCTTTCCATAACTGCATTTAAAGAATTATTTGTGTTAATCGGGTTCCTGAGGAGTGCTTTATCCTTTGAGAATACAACTGACTGGCACTTACTGACAGACAAGATAAGTTTCAAATTTGTTAATCTTTCCATAACTGCATTTAAAGAATTATTTGTGTTAATCGGGTTCCTGAGGAGTGCTTTATCCTTTGAGAATGCAACTGACTGGCACTTACTGACAGACAAGATAAGTTTCAAATTTGTTAATCTTTCCATAACTGCATTTAAAGAATTATTTGTGTTAATCGGGTTCCTGAGGAGTGCTTTATCCTTTGAGAATACAACTGACTGGCACTTACTGACAGACAAGATAAGTTTCAAATTTGTTAATCTTTCCATAACTGCATTTAAAGAATTATTTGTGTTAATCGGGTTCCTGAGGAGTGCTTTATCCTTTGAGAATACAACTGACTGGCACTTACTGACAGACAAGGTAAGTTTCAAATTTGTTAATCTTTCCATAACTGCATTTAAAGAATTATTTGTGTTAATTTCCAGGACTCTTCGCGTCCGACCCGTTGTGACTAATGCGAGGTCGTCCGCGAAGGATTGGATAAAAATAATATCAGAATTTAGTTCTAAAAGTTTATTGAAATATAAATTCCACAGGGACGGTGCCAGCACCGAATCCTGTGGACAGCCTTTGACTATTGTGCGCTTTATGCTTAGGTTATCACTATTATAAATTGTACTTGTATATCGGCCTTTAAAATATGAAATAATAAATTTTATGTAATTACTTGGAATATTGTAGTTGTTGCCGCACGTGCGCCAACCAGAGGCGAAAATGTTTACGCATGCGCAATACCCGAGCCGACTGAGCCCATCGCCAGTTGACTACTAGACGCTGCAAAGTTAGCAGCAATAACCAGAGGTGGGTAATTAATGTTTATCTCGACACCCACAATTGCTTCAACTCAATAATGTTCAGCTGTCTTTATATGTTGTACAAAATGTGTGTGACGTCCTGTTAAATAAAAAGCAGAAAAGGCAGCTGTGGTCCGTCGAACTTTATTTATGCGTTTTGAAAAAGGTGAACGCATCAGTAGTTGTTCAAAATGTCTATCAGCAGTAACCAGTCCATATTATCGAAAGCGGACTTAATGTCCAGGGTCGTGAGGGCAGAATGCTCAACTCCCTTACTAATTTTAATTTTATCGACTATTGCGAGAACTGCTTCCTCGCAAGACCGCTGCTCCCTGAAGCCATACTGCCTGTCACTTAAAATCTTTTTATTTTCGATCCATTTGTTTAATTTCATTGTAAACAACCTCCCCAAAATCTTCCCGAGGGTGAAAAGATGGCAAATCGGCCGGTAGGCTCCCCAGGTGGAGGGGTCCTTCCCTGGTTTCAGTACAAAACGGACACTCCCTCCCCGAGGCTGGCTCAGGTGTTGACCTCGACACATATGACCGTGGTTCAAAATGACGAGGTGTCCTCGGATCCTTCCCTTCGAGATTGATCGCGAACCGTCGCCTAAAGCCCGTTGTGTTGCACCAGTGCAACGTTAATTAACTACCTACCAAACACGAATGATCGCATTTTTATTCATTCACTTCTCGACTTTACCCGCAAATGCCGCCGAAAATGCTTCTCGCTAATGTCAGAAGAAGACAGCGAAGAGATCATTCACAGATTTGGAAGCTTGGAAACAAGAAATGAGCAGGATTGTTATCTGCAAATCCTGATTTCTATGTCTAAAGTGAAACAGTGGCGAAGGAGAAGGATATCTAAAGAGTCTTCGAAGCCATCAAGAGAATAAAGTTTCAGCCACAAATTATTGATTTGAAAATGCGATGGCCCAAACATTAAAAGATGTTTTCCAATGAGTCTATCTTCCATCCTCTATCTTTCCTAAATGGACCAGTATACCCAAGTGGGAAAATCTCCATCAATAAGAAAAGAATTGAGGTGTGTAATCGAAAGAAAGACTCACTGGATAAACACTACGGGATAGTGTCGACTGTCCGAGATCAATCACATCAGGAAAGATCCGAGGACAACTCCTCGTAATTTTGAACCACGGTCAGATGACGAGATCAACGTCTGAGCTGGCACTCCACGCCAGCGTGAGAACTTTTGAGGAAACGACAAATTTAACGTACACCAGCCTCTACGTGATGATCTTTGTTTGATCGAGTTTAGAAAATAATCGAAGATGGCAGAGCATTCTACGATGAAATATTTCACCAGTGGTAAACTTGTGTTATAGAAATGCCAGAGAATTACTTTAAAGAATAATTTTTACATTTTACCATTTATACCATTCTTCATACAACTAAATAATCCTAATTATGTTTCTTATTGATTTGATATAATTTTTTACACGTTTTAAAACTTTGAATACCTTTACTTTTGGCCAGACGTACATGTATTTGAGAAACTCCATAACTGACCAGTTTGACAGTCTGCAGACTGACATAATAATTTAATTATTCGTCACTTGAGACCTTAATTGAGCAGAGAATTCATTTAACGCAAATACATAGATTTAATAGAAATAAGTTTCTTTGTTACTCGTCTCCGCAGAAACAGCTTTTTTCTTCAAAAAGTTGCTTTTCAAGGGACTTCATAATTATTATATAATGGAGACCTGCCAACATGAATTTTTGACATCTTAATAATTTAGACTCTTAATACAGATCGTAAAAAATATACGGATTACCTAACAATTTATGTCTTTTTATTAAAGGGAGATTCAAAAACAACATTTTTATACAGTTTTTTTAAGAAAGGTAGAAAAGAGAAACCGTAACATCGATCTTGATTTTGTGACACACGACTTTTTTCTTTTGCATTATTTGTATATTTTGTTTGTTCAAGTGTAGGGAGCGTTTTATTTTTGTTCATTACGAGGAACTCCGCTTTTGTTTCAGAAAATATAAACATTTTTTTATTCAAATAAAATAAAATATATCTTATTTTGGAAATTCCAAGAGGAAAGGAAGATGGAATCGTTTAGTAATCTGATATTTGGTATCAGTTTCTGTAAACTACAACAGTGTAGGAATAGATTTCGAATCCTTTCAGCTGATGCTCCTTGGTAGTCAAGTGGTCTGAAAGAATGCTGTTTGGTGGGAGGTGATCCTGTAACTATACAAAACGTCTAGATGAAAAACACTTAGAGAACGGATAATTTGTTTTCGTTTGTTCTTAGTACAGAATTTTTTCTTGTGTACTTTTCCGTTATAGCCATACCAATAAATTTCGCAAATTTGGCGCGTTTATGTTTATTTCTTGGCGCTATTTGGGGGAAATCAAGCCCTGTGTGATTTTTTTTCCTTTTCTTAAATAAGGTTTCGTCAATTTCAACAATTTTATGACTTAACACCGATTTTAACTTTAGGATGAGATAACAAAGAATTGGCACACACTTCTGAAACATAATTATTCCAATCTACGCTAACTCTTGACACCATAAATAAATGAATGGTACGGCAGTAAGAAAAGAAAATGCGTGATCCAGTAAACCACCGTTTTTGTTCGGACACCTTTTTCTTTCGACTTCCGAGTCACATTTTAATTTCATTAGGTGGTTATCATTAGGTGGTTTCATTAATTTCATTAGGTGGTTACTAAAAAGCGCCAAAAAATTAAAAGCTGGTATGGAAACAAATCGCGCCAAGAAATAAGCAAAAATGCGCCAAATTAGAGCCGAAGTTCATTAGTATGGCTATAACGAAAAACTAAGCTTTCTTGTAAAAACTTCGGAGAAACCGTGATAGTTGACATCGCTGTAAACAAGTACGATGCAAACAATGATTGAATCAATGTCTAAGATTTTCCTGTAAATTTCGCAAAAATCATACGATCATGCCATACGCCCGAAAAACCGAACAATTCAACCAATATTTGAACTTTGTACGGCCAAGACATTTGAGGCCACTACAGATTTAACGTGAACACCCTCTCTACATACACGACAGTATGGTTGAATCAACTTTCGAACTCGGAATCCTCCAGTTGCTAATTCTCTTCTCTCCCAAACGGGCTATCGTGCCCCACTCAAGCAGGAAAGTCTGCAGATTGCCAAACGTAATGTGTGTGTGTGCCTCTCAGTAGCGTCGAACATTGCCAACATGTCGAAAAATCAAAATTAGTTCTTATTCAGAAATACTTTTTACACTCTCCGGTATTTATGTTCGCACTGAAAAATCACCTTATAAAAATTCGGCTGTTTGAATTTCCTCAACCACCCGCCCGAAGAATTCATCGAGCAAATATGGCGTCCCAATGTAGCCCGCCATTTAAAAACGACAACAAACTCGGCATACATATTTGCTTTGCATTTACTTTCTTGAAAGAAATCCCGAGAAACGGAAATGGGAAATGATGTTTTCAACTGCGCTCACACGGACGGCCCGAATAAAAAGAAACAGAAATAAATACATAGCACGGAAAGTATCACTAGTAAAAGAAAACACATTGGTTAGGATTTTCTCGCGAGCCCAAATATTATGACACTACCCAATTCTGGGACGGTAAATAATGTAAGCATTTTGGCAGCGGTGTGAAAAAGTAATTCGCATTTCTCTTCATTTATTTCATACGAAGAAACATTTTCATTTACAGAGGGGTATTTTATTTAATAAATGGCGTTCTCGGGGTAAAATATGTCATTTTTTACGCTTTACCTCCGCAATTTATAACGAAGTAACGAGCGTTACTTGATAATACTATTCCATCCTATTTTGATGTTTTCACAATATTTATTTCGTCTTTTTATTATCTTTTAGGAATATTTTGGAGTTATATCAAAGATTTTCAGGAGTGGGTTTGCCAATTATGTGCATGCCAAGCGTGATTCCCTTGCAAAAAAAATTTTATAGTTCCATAGAATTCTATCGAAAAAACGAGCTCTGATTCTATAGAAAGGGAAACAAAAGAAATTAGCTTCAGTAAAATTCTACATAGGTTTCTGCAGACATTCTATAAAGGTTACTTTATAGAGCTTATAGGAAGGCGGGCCATAATTCTATAGAATTCTATAGAAAATTTTACAGAATTCTACAGAAAGTTTTACAGAATTCTACAGAAAATTTTATAGAATTCTATAGAAATTTTTCGTAAGGGTTAACTGAATAATCATGTTAACATCAGTTATTCAAGAAACATCAAATACTTTTCAAATTTAAATTCCTCACTATTATTAACCATAATGTTTGTTCGGGATTGATCCCGGACCTTCGTCAATAACCCGCTCTATGCGACGATAATTAATTACCAACCATAATGTTTGTCGGTTCCATAAAACAATTTGATTCACTAAGATTCAGCCATTTTCAAGAAACAGGAAATATAATTAATGACTTTTTTGTCACTTGAATGCAAAAACTAGGAAATTCGAAAAATGGTATATTTTGAGTTATTGCATTAGAATTGAAAATTTCAGATTCATGGTTCGTGGCGTACTGTCAGCCATGTATTTATCAGTTCTCAAGTGTTTGTGGGCCCGTCGTGTCTCAGTGGATATGTCCACTGCTCTAGCAACTTTCGAGTTGTTGACGGCACAGGTTCGATTCCTGTCAGGTCCATTCCTCCCAGGGGGTGTATTTATCTCTTCAATAAAACTTTCATTGTGTGTGTATGTCTATTACTTGATGTCTTGTGTATGGCGCAGCATGGCCAAATATGGCCCTCGCCATAAAAACCCGAAATTAACCAACAACCAATCAATGTATTTGGAGCAGTCTTGACGAATGCTTTATATATCAGTATGCTTTCTCATATACCTTGGAACGTAGGTTCCAGTGTGTAATAAGAATTAGGTTTATTCAAGCAAAACCATTATTTACAGTGTCCATTTCTACACTATGAGGATTTTTCCGTCAAGCTAAATGTAGCTGACGGTTGTGTTGTGGTGGGACGTGCTTTATGTACGTACTCCTGACGTGACGTCATTTGGTTTGTTTTTAAGCACGTCTCAAACAGAATGAATTCCGAATTTCTGTTTGATAGTATTTTGGTGTACGCCAATTAGATAAAACGCCAAACGCGGACAAAGTTATCCCGATATGTATCACGCGATCAACTGGGTAACAGGAAGTAAAATCCCTGCCTTTTATCTGGTTTATTTGTCTGCACTGAAAACCCTCTCAAAAACAAAATGCCATCTGACTGATTTTTTTTATCCTTTTATCAAAATACCACCTGCAAATTGCATATCAGAATAGAATGGGGTGAAAAATGACTCACCCTAGGGGATATTAAAAACAACAGCCTGAGACGAAAGCCTAACCGTCTGGGAGTTTTATAACATCCATATTGAGAAAACAGACAAATGGTTTCTTTTGTAATCACACTGTAGAATGAAACAAACAAGAAAAAAATGTTGTAACTTTTTAAATGAATTCAATAATTCACGAAGGTCCACGCTAGACCGATCCCCCTTGTTCAGTCTGTACTGTTTTCTAAGTACATTTTCTACACTCAATGCACAACCATATAGGCTGTTGCTCTGATAGCACTTTAAATAACAGGGTTATTGTAAATAACGATTAACAACTGTTTTCGAATATATTAACAGTGTCGATAAATATTAAAGCAATTTCAATTCTGTTGAATATTAAGAAATGTTCCTAAAAGTATAAAAAAAATAATAAGTTGAAATTTCTTAAGTCTTAAAAATTATTTAATGACTGATTTATATAGTTAACAACTGGTCGACCCTCTTGGTGGTTTATCTTCACGTCGAAAACTGTCTTGTAGTGACCAGCCTCCGATACAAAAACCTATTCTAAACTGTCATCTGTTCTAGGCAAGGGACATTTTGTTTTTCATTCTTGGATCTTCATTCCAACTTGGAGCAAAAAGACAGTTTTGTCTCGGTGATGTTTCTTGGCGTATAAACAAAATTGACCAGGTCTTGATGGAAGAAACCACTTGGAAGGTAAAAAAATCCGTTAATCTCAATTTCTAACTGTTGATGACAACCGTTTTGTTTGTTACTTTTTGTGTTAGTTACCAATTGGTAACAAAACAGCTGTCATATCAAATTAGCAGTAACTGTGAACGGTATTATCGCAAAATAACAGTTTCGTCCATGTCTAATTTGTATCCATTGAAAGCAAACGTTAATATCAATTTCTAGCAGTTAATAACAACCGAAAAAATTTAGTTAACTATTGCCAACTGATAGAGAAACTGTTATTATTAGCAGTTTATAACAACTGTTATCGCAAATCAGCAATAGCAGTTAACATTGTTGTAAAATAAAATGCTTTCCTATCTCTGGCCATTAATCAAAGGATAAATTCCATTAAAGGATATCCAACCTTTATGATTGTTTTACTAATCTGACATCTCATGACGCCATAAAAACAAATGCACGAAAAATCTTATAAATAAAAAAATTATAAAACAAATAAAAAGGACATTTTCGTTAGTGAATAATGATTGTTAAAATAAATAAAATGCACTTCATCATTCTGATATCATCAATTTTTCGACGTTATCTGTAAATTGAAGCTGTGGTAAGCACATCCATAATTTCATCGTTAAACATTGATGGTATGAATTTATGAGTAAATATAGGGAACAAAAAATAAGTAAATATAGGCAGGAAACAAAAACAGATGTATAATTTGATTAGATCGTTGTAAATCATCGGAAAAGCATATGCACCTTTGGCCTTGTAAGACCGGATACGGAAAAACTAAGATCTACTATTTCGCGTCTTTGTGCCGCCATTTGAAACCAATACTATAATACGATGAGTATTTCTCATCCTCCACTTCAAATGATAGTTTCCGCTATATCTTCGCCATAAAAATTACCATAAAAATGATTCATTCCTGGAAATAATCTTATGTGAAGATTTATGGTAGATCGTAACCTGTATTCCACTGTGATTCTTTATTTTGAGCTCTAGTCTCCTAAACCTCAAAACAGATTCTGCTGTTAGTGAAGTTTCGCTAAGAATCGAATTCCATTTTCTCTAACGTCTTTTCTGAATAGTCTAGTTCAAAGACCCACCTTTGATTTGGTATATAGAGGCCCGCCTCACCATACGTAATTTTAAGATTAACAAGTCACACAATAGGTAATTCGTGAGTTCAAATATACAGACTTCAAAACAAAATGCTGTTAAGATTAATCATTTATATCAGCCTTCTGTGATTGTTTTCTGATTTTCAAAAAGCAAAACCGTTGCTAAATTTATTTAGCAACCCTTTTGCCATTTTGACTGAAATTACACCCGAATCAGTACAGCTTGGACTCATCCATATGCAAAACAATGACAAAAAAGAAATAAATTTTATGAAGACAATATATGTGTCGCTAATGCATTAAAATTCTTAAGCCTCTCTGGGTTAACTAATATCTGTGAACAAACTTTCTCAGATATGAATATTAACAAATTGAAAAATACGAACCGCTTGACTATTGAAAATTTGAATCAATTTTGCGCTTGGCTACTACAAGAATCGTACCAAATAGTAAAACAATTGTTAATCAATGATGTCACGCATCAGATTAAATTCTTTATTTACTTTTTATTATCTTTCTTTGTAACAATAATGAATAAAATAAATAATATATGATGATATATTTATGTTTTTTGGCGGTCCTCCCATAAGTCAAGAGTAAATCTATGTGTCTTTGGTCTTAACAAGTCTGTGCATCCCTGGTCTAGTTGATATGAAATCCATTGTCATTCGAATGCAAAAATGTGTTTTGATTTTAAAAATTTAGCTAAGTTTATTGTTGCGTCCATTCGTCTGCAACTGCTACAACAGAATTTCAAAACGAAATCGAACGAAATCTGATTGATAAGTAAAGGAATAAAAATAATTGCTTGTTTTTCCAAGCTCGACCACTGACCACTCTCCTTCGGCACTACAAGGGGGAAATGATGGTTACTTGTGAAGGAGCACCCTATGCTAGGGATGTTAGCGAATCACAGAACTGCTACTCACTCACCGATATTTTTGAATCACAATTGTACATTACCAAAATAACAGTAATTTGATAGCAGTGATTGAGTTTATCTGTGATTCGATAGCAGTGATTGAGGACTAAGTGATATCAGCTGATATCGTTTTACCCTGCCACTACTACTGCGACAGGTTTTGTGATATCAACTATCACTTAACCTGCTACTTCGATAGCAGGTTAAATGATATTAGCTGATATCCCTAAACCTCTTCGGTAGCAGTCATGGTTTGAATTGTTACTGTAAAATCACTATTAGAAACATCACTACCCATTAGGTGAGCCGCCGCTACTCCTAACAAGGAGAATCACTTACGTCCATGCGCTTACAAACCGGAATTCAAACCCGCGACCTATTTTCTGTCCACTGAACTAGACAGCTTTTGCCAAGATGATTAATTAACTCTCCTAGAAGTTTCGACGAAACATCTCGTCCATCAAGATCTGACCAATTTCTCCCATGACAAGACATCTCATCATCAAGTGTTTGATGATGACGAGATCAAGATCTGGTCACTTTTCTTTTAATGACGAGGAGCAGCGGTAGCCTAGTTGGAAGAGCAACGGTTTACTAACCGGAAGGTTGCGAGTTCGAAACTAGATCCAGTCAAAGACCGTCGTGTACACGGGGCTGGCGCTTGTTAAATCTGCCGTGGCCTCAAGTGTCCTCACGTTGACTAAGGTGTTGACCTCGCCATCTGACCGTGGTTCAAAATTTCGAGGGGCGTTGTCCTTGGGTCTTTCCCTTAGGGATTGATCCCGGATCGTCGCTAATAGCCTGTTGTGTTGCTGCAGTGAGACATTACCTACCTGTCATCTAATGATGAGATATCTCGTCCATCAAGATCTGGTCAGTTTTGCTAATGACGAGATTACTCGTCGAGACAACCACCAGAAGGGTGAAGGTGCAGAAACGTTAAAATGAATAAATTTTGTGACGGGTTTCAAATATGGTAAATAAGATGATTTTTAGAAGAATGCCATTTCGTCCAAAATTTAAAAGACTTTGAGTGTCATTTGGAATTCAAATTTTTGAGAAAAGATTTGCTAATAGACTCCATTCGTAAGCAATAAGTGGCATGGAAAGGACAGAACGAAAATTCCTTGGAAATACTTTAAAATAAAGAAATGTTTCTCACCAGAATCTAAGACATTCGAGAAGAACCATATAAAGTCCCTTCCAATTATGCCACTGATTCAAATTAGAAAATCCGCTCCAAAGTATTAAACTGAATTAATTAGTGTTGTTACTAATACACTTTGGATTGAAAATGTGTGTTTAATAGAAAAACATTTCCAAAAACTTTATTCGTTTTTGAAGTTATTCTGACACACATTTGACTTGTCAAAAAAGGACAAAATTAAACAATTAATCTTGGCAAAATTAAATTCTAGATGACCCTACATTTTGAATAAAGTTTTCTTTGCGTTCATTAGGTTTGTTTTTCTTACAAATTATGCTATTTCAATAATTGTGTGATGTTGAATTACTACAAAAGTTTCATGTTAGCTGGATTGAACAAACATATTTGTGCTTTCGTGCAGGATAATTCGTTTGCACGAATGCAAAATGATTATCGTTTGCGCGCGCATTTACATCTTAATTAAGATTCGTTTGCCTTTTTTATTTTGTTTTCATTTTTGGATAACACAGTTGTAGCAATATTTATCTTTAGAATTTGTGTTTTCGTTTTTCAGAACTGTTCGTGTTGCGAATTCTACATCTTAATTAAGATTTGTTTACAGTTTTATTTTTGTTCTTATTCTTTAGACACCAGTTGTAGTAATAGTTAAAAAAAGATATCTTCAGAATTTGTATTCTACAGAGTGTCCTAAAAGTTCCCGTACTCCAACTTTAAAAAAATCATTTGCCCGTGTTTTTTTAATTATTGAATTTTATCGTCTGCTTATAATTTTATGGATTCTTTAATTTTTATCGTTTGGTTTTCTTCTCGCTCAAGTTGTGCGATATTAAAGTTCCATGTCATTTTGTTCTTCATTACAAAATGAGTTTATCACGCATTCAGAGAATTGCGCTGCTTGAGGCTTACTTTGAATATAAATTATATGAAAGATGTAAAGAATTTTGGCGACATAAATATCCAGATGATGCAATACCGAGTAAAGATACGCTATATCAACTCGTTCGACGATTTCGTGAGATAGGTTCGGTGGAAGACAAACACAGGAGTGGAAGACCGAAAGTCGTTACACCGACTTTGTGCAAGAAACTCAACGAAGGATATTGCAATCTCCTCATCAATCCGTGAGGCGTTTGTCGCAACAAATGGGCACATCACGTGGATCGACACATAAGGCTTTAAGAGCTTTGCATTTTTGTGCTTATCGTGTAAAAATGTTACAGGAGCTAAAGCCACCGGAAAATGAGAAGCGGCTTTATTATTGCCGATGGTTCAGGAGATTTATTCGCAACATCAACATTTTGGACAAAACATTTTTCTCCGATGAGGCATGGTTTCATTTAAGCGGTTATGTGAACGCGCAAAACTCCCGCATTTGAGCGACGACAAATCCCCATTCATTAATGCAAAAACCTTTACATTCTCAAAAAATTGGCGTTTGGTGTGCTGTATCACGCAAAAGGATTGTTGGGCTTCTGTTTTTCGAGTCAACTGTTGATGGCACTGTATACAGAGAACTCATCCAACGATTTGTTACATTATTAGAAGTGAATGAACGAGATTCTTGGTTCCAACAAGACGGTGCAACCTGCCATACAAGTTATGAAACCATGGGCATGCTTCAATATTTTTTTGTCCATCGACTCATCTCCAGAAATCTTTGACCACCTCGTTCCCCTGATCTGAGCATCCCTGACTTTTTTCTGTGGGGATATTTAAAGAACAAAGTTTATGAAGATAATCCCCAAACAATAGATGATCTGAAAATTGCCATTACTCAAAGGATACAAGAAGTCACTCCCAACATCTTGAAACGAGTTTCTAAAAATATGCGCAAACGACTTCAGCTTTGCCTCCAAGAAAGGGGCGGACATTTTGAACATTTATTATAAATGTGAGTTCAAATTGTTTTCCTACGTTATGTTAAAAGTGCTTTTCACTATTAACATAAAAATAATTGTCTTAAAGTTTGTTGTTTTTGTATAATAAATTCACGAATCGTCAGTACGGGAACTTTTAGGACACTCTGTAGTTATTGAGAACTGTTCGTGTAAAGAATTCTTCGACTAGCTGTATGCCGATTTAACTTAAAATGCCTTAGTGTATATTTTGTGCGGACACATGAAGAAAAGCAAACCCAATTCTTTCAATATGAATCGACACTAAGATTCGCAATCAGCTCTTTCCTATCACCATTGTTAGAGAATCAATTTTACTCGAACACAAAGAAACAAATCAAGAGATTAGGGTTGAAAAACCGGTAACTAAAAGTTCAGGTAAAAACACGTATGAGAGATTGGGTGAGAATTAGCTACCGAAACATTATTTAATTTGTTAATCGTCTTCTTTTTTATAGTATTTTATCATTGTTTTTGTTTCATGTTTTTAAGACATCCTTCATCAATCAGTTTGTAAGACCGCAGTCGTGACGCATGTTATGGGACATAATTTCGACTGAAATTTTATCGGAACACAATTTTTATCATTCCTCAGAAAGGCAATTCCACATCTACAAACGACGATTCCCTATTTTTATTGTTTTATGTGAGCAATGGATTGTTAATCTTCCAAGTGGTTTCCACGAGATATATTATCCATAAAGATCTGACTAATTTTGCTAATTACGAGACATCTCGTCTCATTAGCGAAATATCACCAATTTTTTTAAGATGATATCACCAATATTTTTAAGATGTTGAGATCAAGATCTGGTCGGTTTTCTTCTAATGACGAGATATCTCGTCCATCAAGATCTGGTCGGTTTTCTTCTAATGACGAGATATCTCGTCCATCAAGATATGGTCGGTTTTCTTCTACTGACGAGGTACCTCGTCAGGAGGACCAGAAGGGTTTATCCAGTTTAAAAAATAATTTCAGTTCTGTTTTACGATTTCAGGTACTAATTAAGAAGGAAACTGACGTTGAAGAACTTGTCATGAAATTTAAATTTTAAAATTGTAAACCTGAATATTTTCTTAATAAGGTGTTTTCATGACAAAACGAGGGCGCTGTAGCCCGGTTGGAAGAGTAACGGATCAGCAACAGGAGGGTTGCGAGTTCGAATCCAACCAAAGACCGTCGTGTACAAACTTCGTCTCTTTGACCATCGTGTACAAAGGGGCTCGGAACGGTAAATCTGTCGTGGCCTCAAATGTCCTCACGTTGGCGTGGTGTTGAAGTTTGGAGAGTGGAGTGCCAGCTCAGGTGTGACCTCGTCATCTGACCGTGGTTCAAAATTGCGTGGTGTTGTCCTCCTTATCTTTCCCTTTCGAGTTTGATCCCGGACCGTCGCCCGTTGTGTTGCTCCAGTGCATCGCTAATTGAATACCTACCTATCATGACGATCAAGCCATGGCTTGGCGCCAAGACTTCGCAACCGGCGTCCCTTAGAAAATTTTCTTTCCAAAGAAAAATATTTTTTCCGTCCGCTACTAAAAGAGGGGACTAAATTTTCGTTCGCATTTGGTAATTTTTCGAAAAAAGATGCCAACATTTTTTAAAAGGCGACAAAAAATTGAAATTAATATCTTTTTAGACGAATTGCTTAAAAAGATACCCCTAGCCACCAAAAACAGGAGCAAAAATCGCCTTTCAATTGCCTGTGGCAGCCCTGCTATTTATTCATACACTTTCGTTAAAGGTTTCGAAAAGAACCAACGAAAAAAAATCGTCGTGGTTGGTGCTCCTGCATACAGTAGATAAAATACCTTGAGATTTCTCAGAATAAATAGATCCTTTCGCGGAAAATAACTGGGGGCCACTAACCTTGTAAACTAGACGTATTTTGCTGATAATGATGTGATGAAAGTGAGAAATAAAACAATATACAAATTAAGAATTTCTGTCCCAGGGTTTTATAAGAATTCGGTGTTTCTTCTTCACTTTTATATTTCCTGAAAAGTAGATCTCGATTACTTGTCACAGTAGTAGTTATGATAGTAATGAGTAGAGCTAGCGTATACGAAGCCTGCAGTCAGGTTGGTTGGTTGGATTTTTATGGCACAAGGGCCATGTTTGGCCATGCTGCGTCAAGCAGGGTTTATTTAATGTACATTGTTATTAATGTCGTAATATATGAAGTAAAATCTCAAACCTAAAAAATTAAAGCGAAGCAAATTTCGAATCGAGACTGAAAGAAAGTCAAATTATAACATCTAAATGTAGTTTATAAAACCAATGTCGGTAATGCTTGCCGTTGGCATACGGCCCACTAAGTCACAGAAAGCTACGTAAGAATGGAAATACAATGACATTAATGAGAAATGCTGTACAAAAAATCATCTTCAGCCATATATTTTATGACAAAACCATAAATACTTTAATCAAAGCTTAGCAGTTCCATTTTTGAACTTGTTCATATTACAAAATGCACAAGTATAAAGAAAAGAAATTAAAGACATTTTAAAACTGACTATTGAAATGACAGCAATGTTTCGTAAGTTACTGGAAAGATATTGCTTTGGAAACGAAACAAGAAATTTCCAGAAGTCGGAAGGCATGTCATTTCTTAGTTTTTGTATTATTTTTCCATTGTTTAAAATTTGGCAGGATTTTGTGCTTTTTCTGCTTTTTAACTTGTACGAGGCCTAATAAGATCGAGAACTGCGGTTTAAAATGGATTTCGAACTACTACGAATATCCATGCCAAGAGCAGGATAAAACCTGTATCCTGTTGAATGAAGGAGAATAGTGCTACCTATTGAGCCATTTATCTCCAAAATTCCACACCAAGCCAACGTCAGGACATTTGAGGCCATAGATTTAACGTGCACCAGCCCTCACGTAAACAACGGCCTTTGGTTGGGCATAGTTTCAAACTCTCAACCCTCCGGTTGAGAGTTCGAAATCCGGTTGCTATCCGGTTGCTAATCCGCTACTGTTCCAATCGGGATACCACGGCCCCCGAAACACTTGGAGGGTTAGGACTAAAACATTATTTTTAAGCACTAAAGTTTCAGCTTATCAACAAATGGATTATTTTATTATAATTCGTTTAGCAGAATTATTATTAAATTATTTTATTTTATTATTAATGTATTTTTAGCAGAACTATTATTGAATTATTTTTATTTTATTAATGTATTTTTAGCAGAATTATTGAATTATTTTATTATCATTGCTAAAAGACCTCATAACCTCTGTGTAAATATTAATTGTTATATCTGTTAATGATAGTGTTCTTACTCAAGCTTCATTCTATATTTAAATTAATTTATAACGAACATAAACACGATATTTCATACCTACAAATAAAATAAAATTAATCACAAATATAAAAGAGCATCTGGTCAATTAGCATCTGAATGTCCACTTCAATTACATCCCATTCATTCGTTGATTCGGTATTTTTTAACGTTTTAACCAATTCTCACATTCACTCGCATTTTCCTTTGCTAATTTCTATTTCGCAGATTTCTCATTGTCTACTGGAATAAGACTGCTAATGAATTTCAGTAAAGCAGCGAGCTCTTCCATGCAGTTTTAGCAATATTATGCAGTTCCATAGCTGAAATCAAGCATATTTAAACGAAACGGCAAAAATGACGAATTTCAAGTCCTCCACTGAGTGATTCTAAATGATCATTCTGATTGTGAAACGGACATACTATACTTGAATAGTAGAAGTATGAGCCTATCAATGCCTGGTAAATACCTTTCTGAAAGTTGGTTGGTTTGGGGTTCTATGGGCAAGAACCATATTTGGCCAAATTGCGCCAAATACAAGACGTTAAGTAATAACACATACAAGGAAAGCGTTTCTGTGACAGAAAAAAGAAATATACCCAGGGTAGGTTACAGGAAAATTAAACTTTGCCTAGAACTTGTTAACGGTTGCTAAGAACGTCAGCAGATTCCTAGTGCAGTGCGCAAGCACGTTGAACACGGCGACCCCAAATTTTCTGAAAGAACTTAGGGATTGCCAACTGAAAAAAGTGGGTATTTGCAATATATTGCTGGTTTTGAAAAATTTCAGATGTGAAATTTTATGTTGATAGTTTAAAGCATCTGTAAATCTAAAATAATTTTAATCAAAACAAAAATGAGAAAATGAACATCTTATAAATTAAAATAAAAACTCGACCCCATTTTAAAAATAGGTAGTCGTACGTTCAAACACATTAAAAGATTAATTATTTTTCTTTTGAATGAATGATGAATTTATTTACTACTTTTATTACTACCAAATAGAGTAAATGGGATAGTATGTCTAGCGATCTCAATAACCACATAGCAAGGCAGCTACAGAATCCACCACTTGTCTTGCCTCATTGGCTTACCTGAATAAAGTGCTCCGCTAAGACTTCCAAAACCATTACTAAGATAAACAGTATTAAAAAAACCCAATCGATCAATATTAATCCACCGAAAATATCTTCACGCTCGCATTCGAAACAAAGAATCGAATCCACACTTAAATTCCATTCCACCAATTAGCAAACACAAACATCACACAAAACCTGACCCTCAAGGCCTACGGGGTAACAATCGGAAGCCACAAACCAACACCGCTCAAACGGCAGACAAAAGCAGGCAGGTCACGGAGAGATGAATTCGAAACCGCTCTTTTCAGCGGGCAACCGAAACCTCCGTTTTGACGCATGCGCAGTCTGTATTCAAGGATCCAGACGGCGCTGCGTAGCACTTCGCCACCGTCGAACGCAGAGCTCCGGAGCTCAGTCAGCGTTCACGTAAGACGAGTGTCTGCAGCGGGTAAATACGAACTGGTATTGTGGAAGCAGGCGGCCTTTTGCTAAAGATCGGCTTTTTAGCGAACAGGGCTTTTTAAAACCGGACGACTTGCAGTTGACATTTTCGGCTTTTGGTCGGAAGTCCACGGGCGGTGTTTTATGCAAAGTGATTTTTAAAAGGATTGACTTTCTCCGTTTTTTTTAATTTTAGTTTCGATTTCGAACATCATGGAGTCGGTCAAGAGGATAGACATTATTCTTCTCATTCTATCAGGTCAGTGAAATTGTGTTGCTTACTTTTTTTTAATCCCCTTAAAAGCATTTGACTTATGAAACTATTCCATTATTTATTCAATGATCCGTCATATGATTCATGTGCTAGAATTTTATTCTAAATATCAAATGTGAAAACAGAAGTTGGAATTTTAAATCGAATCTATTGAATCTTGAATTTATAATCAGCAGAAATTGAATATTTTAGACGAAAAGTAAATAATTTCGATTTTTAAATGTTTAATGATCCACTAAATTAAACGAAAGTTTTTGGAACAAAGCATATTTTGATACTTGCGTTTAGAATTTCAATGATCGCCATTCTAAAGATCGAATAACGTTAATAGATTTGAAACGTGAATGCCAATAACAAGGCTGCTTATTAATAAGCATACTTCTATTTGAGTTGGAAGTGTACCAAACGATATGTATCGGAAATTTTTATTAATCATGACTTTTAAAAACCCTGTGAAAGTAAATCTTTTAATTTTCTTTTTCACAGGTGTTTATTTTTTTAGTTTTATATCGGATCTATACCGCTATCGATAGCAATCATATTAGAATTAAGGGTTTTTTAAATTTCGTTTCAATAGAGAACAGCATTTTGTTTGATCAATTGCAGATATTTATGAACTTTAAAATAAGTAGACTAAATGAATTTCCCAAAAAATCTTAGTTTGTAAAGTTCTGAAAATCTATAGAAAATAAGCTTACTTCGCTTGGCTTAAATACCGGTTTCCTTAAGCAATTGCTCGAAAAAATGGCGCACTGATATGATCATTGAACATTAGTAGGTGGCTATACTTAAATTTATCTTTTAATAGAATCTTATTCTCAATTCATGAATTCGACATTTTTTTTAAACTTTTAATCCACGGGAAATTGTAACTAATACCAGATATACGCGATTGATTCATGGATTGAGTACACATATTCCAATTTGAATATGTTCCTAGTAATTAAAATCAAGTATTTGTTTATTACATAGCTGGCAGTAATTAGAGTCGAGGTTTTCTTCCAAACTTTCCTTTGTCATTTCTTTTACTTTTCTACTTTCTCACCAGCGATATATTCAAAATATTCACATCCAAGCAGTTTCGACCTAAATATAAATTACGCATCAGTAAAACATCCTCGACTGCTATATTTTACGTCTTTGTTCTCAAGTTTGAATGGATTCTCGCTGGACACACCCAAATGGGTATCTGCCGCTAAGAAAGCGCATGCAAATGCAATATCCTTGAGCACACAGAAAGCGTCCGCCCGTAACAAGAATTCATTTATTCCTGTCTGCTGACCAACGCTAGATCCTTTTTGTTTTTAATTTCTTCCACTGCGCTGGAAATTTCGTTCAAAGGTTTAACAAACTACATCCTGGACGCCTTGTAGGTGGGGTTGTCTGGTGTGCAACTGGAAAAAATTTTGTTAATTTAACATTTCGTGATTTGACGAGACTTTCGTTTTCCATCAGGGCGGTTGTTTGTCTTGCATAATATATTTGAATTATTCGTAATGTGTCCGTTTTTTTACTGTTGGTTGTGTTCGTTCGTGTTTTGAGGATCGAATTTGGATGGGGTCGTTTTTTACTTGAAAGTGGAAATTCGAAATTCATGGCACTAAAACGAACATCAATGCTCAATTAATTCGGATTATTCTCTTTTTAAAATTGGGTACCAATGGACTTATTATGAAATCCATTCATTCTTTTGTGCGGAATTAGAACATCCGATCATCGACATGTTTGCTTTTTAAATTCGAAAACAAAAATTTAAAAAAATTTTAATTCGAAACTAAACGAAGCTATTTTTCTACTGCACTGTTATTAATCTTTATCGGCAGGAAGAACAACGCTGGTATATCAAATAGGGGATTCGACGTGTGAGCTCGCGCAAACACATTTTATTTTCTTCATGATCACAAATTTAAAAATTTCTTAGCTTTGCATCTTTTTGCGTAACGTATGGTTAACTTCACGTATTAACGATTTGATTTCGATCGTATCTTAGGTGCTTATTTTAATTAAGTATTTGCATAATTAATACAATTAATTCTCACTCTCAAAGAATTTTTAGCGTTAAGGCTTTTTAGTGATTTCAACGAGATATCACTTACACCTAGATCCTATCGATATCACTAATGACGAGATATCTCGTCGTGACAAGTAGGAAAAATTAACTGTCCCTTGTCCAGAACTGGTGACAATTTCAAACTGTGTTTTGTATTAGAAGCTGGCCACCCACTATATAGCAAGATTTGACGCGAAGCTAAAACACCAGGAAGGTTAAAAAAAATATTTTTTAATAAATGAATTGAACAGTATCGCTTGAGTTCCCTCAGGGGTTCTCAAGCATCTGGGATCTTCAGTCTTCCCTGCATTACTTGTGACCAGTTTTGACCAATAAAATCTTTCCTAAGATTTCTTTGAAAAAAGATGGGGTCATTGTTTTGTCACACAAGAGAAAAAAGGCACTTCTCGAAAATCTCGTGGTGCTCAGGGTTAAAAGAGCATTATTTAATAATATGCTGAACCTGAATTGAATGTGTCCAAGTTGAAATCATGGAATATTTGTAAAATTTGTTTCACTGTGATAAAATAATAAAAATACGCGATATTAAATGCATAACCCTCCTAGTGGTTGTCTCGTCAAGAAAACTGTTAATATAGCTCAAGTAAGCTTGCCTATTTTTGGACTTGTGCCATGAAACTCAAATCAACCAACTGACCATGTTAATTTATAAAATACATTCACAATTCATTACAGATTTAACATTTAACCATCCATATGAATGACCACGAGAATGGATTTTAGAGCGCTTCTCCCCTTTGCCAAAATAGTGTCAGAAAGCGGATAAATTGAAGAAATCCCATTTCTGAACACCAAAGGGATTTTCTTCGGGAAAAAGGGGATTTACTAAAGCTTTCCTCTTTAAATGTAAGGTTTGAAAGATCCCTTCACTATTTATTCACCCCAAATCTAAAAATTGTGCTCCCTGTCCTCCATTATTTTGGGTTCCTCTCGTAACCAGAACGTTTCACGAACTAGAGGTCGATTTACTTTTGATTCAAATAAGCATTTTTGTATGTGCTCACTCAATCTTTCGTGTTCAGGAATGCATTAAGAATTTTGTGATGGAAACTTCTGAATGAGAAAAACTTGTATGAATGTTAACCTATTTTTGTTGTCAATCCATGCCTACTGAAAATATTTCGTTTTGATAAATTCTTTCTAAGGTATGCCCAGATTTCTGAAATCGTGCGTACTAAAGAATTGCTTTTAGTTGTGTTTAATTAGGAGGAATGAAACTTTGACCCTACTTTTAAAAATAGATATTTGCAATACTGATTGTAACATGCCAAAAATAGTTGTCTGCTGTATTCTATGTTCAGGTTCTTTTTTGTAAACCTTAAGAAAACTTTTGAAACACTAATTATAATTGAAAGTCGACTTTTTGAAATACTAGTAGGTATTGAAAGTCGAATATATCATTCCTTTTCTTTTAACTAGTGAAATGGATAATTGGAGACTTGAATCTTGCGCCAAACCAATCAGCCATTGAAAAAATTCAAAATTCTGTTTAAATTCTTATAAATTAACCAAGAGCATTTATTCAAAGATATCTTAGAAATTTTTTTAAAAATGTGTCACTTAACGATTTAGGTTTGACTCGAGAATTACTCCATTTGCAAATTTAAAACATTTTTTAGTGTTATTTGAAAATGTTCTCTAGTTTTTTGCGGACTGCCGTGACTCCGTGGGTTTTGTCCACTGCGCTAGCAGTAGGCGGAGCAGATTCAATTCCTCCCTGGGTGTATTTCTCATTTGTATCAGTAAACCTTTCCTATCGGGTAATAATTAAAAACATTAGTAAACTTCCAAACAATTGAATAACGGACACTTCGTTGACTCCTGGTCCCATTGGAAACAGATTTGTTATCTGTAACAAGGCGGTAAGCAGTCTACCTTGAAAAAGTACCAATATCCGATCCAGAATGTCACATACGCAATCGCAGACGGACTACCATTTTCTCTGACCCCCCACTCCGAGTGTCCGTTTGAGGCCCTCCCTCCTGGGATAAAAGGAGCCGGACTCTGTCCATTGTCCTATCTGTGTCCCCTGGGAATACTGATCCACGGCACTCTAAATGGAACTGAAGTCATTCCGAGTTAGTCCGCTGGGGATAGGCAGTGGACTTTCCTTCCGAGTCCACAAGAGTAATGCCCTGTCCGCTTCCAGAATCTGGATTTGATTCATCATTAGGGACATAGCGACAGCTTTTTACGGGTGCAGTCAATAATGAACTATATATGAGTTACTTAAATTCATATGATCGAATTTGTTGTGCCTCTGCTCCTGAGGACGGATAAAGTGAATTGACGAGTGTTAGCCTTGCTCGAGTGTATGTTCCGCAGGCTGCACAATCCGCAGTGTATACGTATTAAGCTTTTCGTAGTAAGTTGTGATGTACACGGACGAAAACTTAATTTTTCTTGTCTACTGTTCTAGAACAGCGTAATTGTTCAAGGAATGTGTATACAAACGCCAATCGTTTTAACGTTTTTACGAACTTTTCCTCGGTCCCATAGGGTAGTTTAGTTAGTAAAAATGAGCTTCAACTATTAAAATTAATGGCGATTTTTAAAAGTTTTCTGATTTGATATTTCAAGTTTTTCAAAAGTCGTTTATTCTGTCTTCGGACTAGGCAGCCTGCGGAACATACACTCGAGCAAGGCTAACACTCGTCAATTCACTTTATTGTGATTATTTTTTAATTGTGTTTTATTTGTTATATTTTTTAATTGTGTTTGCTGATTTCAATCTTTACTCATGACCGTACTTATTATGATCCTGTTTACCTTTCTCAAAGGTTCATATAAGAACTATAATTTACATCATACAAATACATTAATTGAATATTCAACATTGGAATTTTTTTTATTGACATTAGAATTGTTTTTTGAGCATTGAATATTTTTAACGTTAGAATGTGGTACTTTGAATATCGGCCGTCAACTGAGCTTCCCATTCATTTTTTAAATATATCATTCAATTTTCAAACATCATTTAATAAGATAATACATTCATCTTAAATGTAAATTTAAAAAAAAAAGTACTTCGAGAATATACTATTTGACTGAAGTTGTGTTTCATGTAGAGAACTAAATTTGGCATAGAAATGTAGAATTTTAACATTCATATCCCAAAAGTTCATTCAACTGACGCGATTCCTATTATCTCTGATAAGTTTTTTCTGTTAAGCTAAATATGGGTGGGCGGTATGCTTCTGCGACGGATCATGTTTCATGTTGCTTTCTGTAAATGACGTTATTTGGTTTGTTTTTAATACGATTTCAGCACTTTGTCAATATAAATTATAGTGATTGATCAACACCAATTAGATTAAACGCCCAACGTCGATAAGCTACATTTTAAGGTAATCCCGATCTATATCATGCAGGAACATTTGGGCTTTGCGGAAGTAAAATCTTCGCTTTCCATCTGGTCTGTTTTCACTGAAAATACCACTCATATTTGGAATATAAACTCTAAAGGGTTATTCAAATTACTTTTTGTAAAGCTAAGATTGTTTTTTCAAATGCGTCACATCCCTTACAGCTAAAATTGAACAAAATCAAAACCAATATTCCAATCTGCGTTTGGCAAAGCATCTCCAAGTGAATGGGTTAGCTTAGTGCTCAAGTTCTCTACTGAGCGTTTCGCGAAATTCCACATCTGACCCGGTCGTAAAATTTCACTACTTCAGTTCCCATGTGTAGAAGCTTATTCCGCTTTTTGAGCTTCTACCATACCAATCATACGAGCCATCAAAAAACATGGCAGGAATCTCGATTCATCCATCAAATCGGTCATTCTTTATTTTTTATATATCGTTCCAATGTCGATGGAATTTTCCGAGAATTTCAGAGTGCGTCCTGTAGTCTATTGAATTTTTTTGGGTATGGTTTTTATCATGTACTTAGTTGTCTAGTTCCTGAGCAGTAAAATTTTTTTATTCTGATTTTGTCGTTAATGTATGACAGCGGTTAAGTTAGATCTTTTGAAAAGTTGGGTACGTTGAAACGCGAAAAACTAATCAAGAATTCTTAAATAACGTTTTATTAAAAAATTTTACCTTGTCATTCGAATGATCTGTTGTCTTCATATTTAGTTCGTGTGGTTCTGTGAGTTTGCCACTGCACTTGCAATCTGCGAGTTGTAAATGACCACAGGTTCGATTACTGTAATTTACCCCTGATGTATTTGTGTTCTATGTCAATTAAAATTTCCCTGTGCGTATTCATTACTTGACATAATCTGCTTTGTGCCTGGCGCAGCTTGGTCAGGCCCTTGCGTCAGTCAACTAAACCAGACATATTTAGGTTGTTGCGTGTTGAACAAAGTTAATTATTTGCAAATAAAAATAATTTTATAGCTTAGTCATGGCATAAGAGGAATATTTTTCAAACTTTTCAACTTTATGACATTTATACTTGTTCATTTTCTGGAGAAGACACCTCGTAATGGAAATTTTTTGTTTATTCAACCAACAAACAATTCTTTTGAACTCAACAGATCATGGAAATCAAACAAGGAAAAGGGCCACACATGCGTAATGAAATATTAACGAATTTTACAAATTCCAGATTGGGAAGCCTTCCTGGGTGTTATTTCTCTTAGTAAAAACTTTCCTCGTGTGTCCATTGTCTGCCTCCTTGTGTCCGTCACAGCATAGCCAAGTATGGATCTTGTTCAACCCAACCCTCCAAATTGGGAAGTTGTATAAAGCTAAACATGAACATAGGGCAAATGAGGATGTGATGCCACACTCTGTCCAAAACTAAACTAACGTATTTATAAAGTGAAGATAAATTATAATTATTTAAATAATTTGGACAAAATTTACAAGTTAATATTTTTTATTTTGAACTATTGTTCACAATACTAATTTTCAATTGTAATTATGTTTGTTAATGGATCTCCAGGACTCGCGGAAGTAAGAAAAGGCTCCCCCGCCTTGTTTTATAATATCCAGTCACAGAAGAATTCTTATTGCTTTGCTTATCTCTTCTCTGAACACGACTGCAGGGGACACATGAAGGAAGAATTCTTTCAAAGCTTTGTATTTTAAAGATAGTGCATTTAAGCATTCACTTCACTCGCATGGTATATACATCTGTGACAAGGATAAAATTGTGCTTACGATTTTAAAACATTTTTAAAAAATTTCTCAAATGCCCCCTACAAGACAGCAATATGACATTGCCCCTATCACCCCAGTAGCTACACCTCTGAGAAATACATGCTTACACGTTTTCTTCAATATTATTATTTTCGTATAAAATTCTTGGAGTGATGTGAAAGTTTGGAGAGTGGGATGGCCAGCTCAGGTGTCCTCATCTGACCGCGGTTCAAAATCAAAATTACAAGGTGTTGTCCTCGGATCTATCCCTTCGGGATTGATCCCGAACTGTCGCCAATAGCCTATTGCGTTGCTCAAGTGCGATGTGAATTATCTACCATCGTATAAAAATCATTTTAACTTTCACTTTTCTAGAACAATAGCAACGTCTTTTTAATTCTTCACACATGCTACCAAGGTACTCGAAACACAAGACAAACGTCAATGGATAACACACAAGGAAAGCTGTTCTGATGCAGAAAAGAGAAATACAACCCAAGTAAGAAACGGGAATCGAACCTGAGCTGCCCAGAACTCGCAGGTTGAGAGGGGTCAAGTGGAAATATACTAGAATAATATGCAGCACGTTAATTTAAAGCAAATAGACTAAAATAGTTTTCAGTAGTGAGACTCCCAGACGGTTAGGCACTTTACTACCCTCTTGAATTGTTTAACATCCGGTGGAATGAATCATACAACGCCTGATTTTATTTCTGAAAAGTTATTGGTCGAGAAGAGTCAGGTGGTTGTAACGGCAGCTAGGGAAACGATCACCACGACAACGTGGGAAAATGAAAAGTCTTGTTGACTCAGGTGTCGAGAGGAAAAGCCCACACTCCATAACGACCACCCGAAAACATCTTAATGATTTCTTAACGACAGCCAGCCAGCAGGGGTCGGAAATCGCTGTGGTTTCAAAACAAAGGGCAGGCGCCTTTCTGTCGCTCTCTTCGACATTTCGAGACCAAGAAGATTGATATAAATGATGATGAGTTTCCGACAGGGTTTGATGGACCCTTTCAAGTCCGCAGAAGTCTGTCGTAAAAGTTGAGGGGAAAGACCAACGTGAGACAGCCAATCAAGAACGTGAGAAATCTTCAACACCCAATCCAGCATCGACTAAAAGGCGGACCAGAAACGGAAAGGAGGAGTCGATAAGCACCCAACATATAGAGAGTTTTTTTAGAGAGATCACGAGAGGAGAGAGAGAGACAGAGGATCAGAGAGAGAGCTTGGAGAGGCGGTCAGCAGAGACCGTTTTTGGAGCTTGGTGAATATCCGTTCACTGTTGTGCATTTATCCCACCTTGGGATCCTATACTCGCCGGAGTATTTTAGTGAGAAAGGCTCGACCGTAGCCGTAAAGGAGAACCCTCCTAGAGATCCGTGTAACTGCTCATCCTAGTAGTGATCCTGTCCGGAAAGACTGAGATTTCCTGCCTTGGAACTCTGTACTCATTCGAGTAATTTTGTGTTGAGAATAGGCTCACCCGTAGCCGTGCGTTAGACTTCCCCGAGCGAAATTGTGAGGCTCGCCAGCAGCCCTAAGCGCCTCGATAGAACTTTGGACCTTCCAAGGAACTAATATTAGTGAACTTTACATTCATTTTCCGACTTTTTGTACAAATTGTAAAATAAACCAATTTAGTCCAGAATCGGATATTTTCAATGGTAACTAGTCTAGCTACCCGTGAATCAAGACGTTACATGGTGTGTTCAAAAAAGATCGGTCGTTAGATGACGTTTTTTAAATAGTGTATAAAATTATATCTGTTGATAAAAGTATTATTTCAACATGTTTCTCTGACGGCCTGTTAATTATTACGTACGAGGTGAGAGCCGTACTCAGTTGTGAGACGTTTTCCAAATATAAATATCTGGTAAAAATATTGGAAAGCTATTAAATGGGCGCCGAAAGATTTATATAAATGGGTATCCTGTTAAATGAGTAGATTCGGATGTTTCATTTTAACACGTTACTTGAAAGCTTCTATTGCAGCTCATTTTTCAGGAAACTTTCATATTAATCAGTTTTTAATTTGCAGCATTCAGTAATGCAACTAACAGTAAAAGCTCCTCCATCCATTATTTATGCTCCTATCTCCATGTGATAAACTATGCTATACACTCATAAATAAATGCTTTTATACTTTCATTATGTATCGCAGAACATTTCTATTTTTCACAATCAGAAATGGAGAGGTTGATTTATTAGAGGGATTTTATCAGGATGATTTCAATGTTGGAGTTATTTTTTATGAGACTTGTTTAATTTTTAATCCAAGACCATTCGAGTTGATAAATCGAAAATCGCTTCAGACGCCACTCCATCCCATGAGGGTGAAAAAAAATAATTTACATTAATTACGTATTCTCTCCTCTTATCGACTAATTAACATAAACCGTTTCTGTCCTTTTTGCGAAAACTTAATTTTGTTAATGACGATGAGCAATCACTGTATTGCACTGATTTGCGGCGAGATTCCGTGTTAATTTTTTTCGTCATCCTCCATTTTGATTTATTACCTGTGGCGCAGGCTTTTAGTTTCGGTCGCCACTTGCATATTCCAATTTTTGAGATTCCCCGATGTGTTGTTTTTGGTTGTTTTTTGCGACGGTTTTGATAAATCGCAGCGGTACTTTGATGTGAATCGTATGCAAGTTTTCGGTTTAATTTTGAGCTTTTTTTTCCTCATTTATTTTTCCAATAATTAAGATCTTTAATGAAAACTATCGAATATGTTGGGGGAGTGTTTTAGGGAAAAAACCTTGCCAAATAATACGCCATTTTCAAAATCCAAAAAATAGATTCCATGTGATATTTTCTGAAGTAGCTTTTAATCTGTTTTTATTTGAGTTTATATTGATTTGTTTGTCAACAATTAATGCCTTGCATTAAAAATTCACAGAAGAAAGCTGAGGAAGTGTAGTTAAAATTCAAAAATTATAAGTAAAATATTTCCAGCAGTCGAGTACGCGAAGTAATTTTTTTTTCCAGGATATATTTTTAGGTGAGTAATATATCTCATTTATTTTACCAGTAATTAGGAATTTTATGGAAATTATAGAATGTTAGAATATGTTTTATGGGGGGAACCCTTACCAAACAATTTGTCTTTAACAAAATCTAAAAGTGCCTTCCGAGTCGTATTTTCTGAAATAGCTTCTAATCTGTTCGTTCTAGTTTATTGATTTGTTTATTTGCAATTCATTCACTGCATCAAAAGTGCACAGGAAAATGCTCTTTTTGAGAATTAGTTGGTTAAATTGTAATTAGAACAAGTAAAATATTTCCTGTAATCTGGTACGTGAATTTTTCCAGGCTATATTTTCGGAGAAATGTAAATATTGTAAGTGTGATGGGATTCGAACTTTTTTACTTTATCCGATTAAGTTAATTTTACTTTTAGTATTTTAACAACTTGTTTAAAAATTGCTGAAATTCCCTTTAGCGAAAGGTTTTTGTCCAAAAATGATACCTCAATTTTTCTCTATCCCTAAGGATTTTCCACAAAACAATCAGAAAACTTTTGAAGGTAGCCTTTTTTCCTTTATACTGGAAAGATTTTAATTATCCTCTCACACGCCGTAATTTTAACAAAGGCAACGCGCCGATCAACTTTTAATTAAGTTTAAACGATAATTAAGCAACTGCCATAGATTCTTGAGGTTGGTCTGGAGATTTTCTTCCGATAAGAGGCATTTATTCAGCTTTTCGTGCTTCTTTAATTTTTAAGTAGTCAAATAACTTGTTGATTCGAGCGAGTGTTTAGTTTAACCACGTAAACAAAATTATTAATAGTGGTATTATCCTCCTCGTGTTGCAAACTCGATTTTGGAAATTTAATATTCGTCGGTATGAGGCGGACACGTTTTTCGTGTTGCATCATTAAAAGCAATATCGCAGCTATGTCACTGCCAATGTATGTGGCACTGCTATTGTTTATCGTATGTCTTAGAGAACACCGGAAAAGTGAAAGGTAATACTTCATAGTTGCATTCAATTAAGCAATCGGTAATTTTGTGTATCCAGTTCACACATACCTATTTCCATTATAAAAGTTGAGGCCGTCGTGGCTCAGTAGGTTCATCCACTACGCTAGCAACCTGCGAGTTGTGGGCAGTTCGAGCTCAATTCCCGTATCTTATCCTGGGTGAAAAACTCTTCTGAGTCAGCTAAACTTTCCTTGTGCGTGTAAGTTCATTACTTGGCATTGTATTTCTATTGTTTGGAGCAGCTTGGCCAAATATAGCCTTCGACGCCATAAAATTCACCCAACCAATCAGCCATTGTAGAAGTTAAGGTTAAAAATTTAGAATGTTAAAACTTTTTAGTAATTGTGCTGAATTTAAACTTCCTTAAGCAGAAGTCCACCATTTTGCTTCATGATTGAAAATGTATTTGCCGTAGAATCTGTAGGAATGTCAAGTCATTGTTACTCTTCAGATTAACTGTTTCCAGAATTGATATTGGAACTCGGAATAATTTGATATTTACACGTTTCTTAAATTGGTAACGCATTTGATTTGAAAAATGGTATACTGTATAACAATAATAACTTCCACTTGCAACAATATTTGGGAATTTTCTAAGGATAATAGAAAGCATATAGGTAATGGAATCTGTTAACATTTGTTCGTCTCAGAATATAAAATAGAAGTGTTGATTTTGGGATTTACACATTTTTGCATATTTTAAGTGTCCATGATAAAAATTCGATCCAATTGTGCCGATTTATACTTTTTGATGTTAAGTTCCTTTTCATCAGTAATAAATTTAATAGGAGCGCAGAAACCTCCAAAACTGATATCACCAAACCATAAAATTTAAATGACTCAAGATGATGAAGAAAGACATTTTAATTTCAAAAGGGTCTTTCTCCAGTTTCCAAACATCCCAAAGCGACTTCAAATGAGAAAGGTCAAATTTTAAAGAAACCATTCTGCCTTTCCAAAATACAATGGCTTTAATAATGGGGACAAGAAAAGTTACTTAACTTGCTGCTTGAGAACCAGCCTTATCTTTCGTCGGTTATTTGCTTTTTAAGTTATCTGTTTAGGTGCGCCATTATATCTATCCTTTTCCACCCAACAGCTAAGATAGGAACAAAGGTTACTTTTTGAAAATCGGACTTGCACTCCTCTTCCACTGACAGTTGCATTGAAACAAGAAACCCGCGATTTGTTTTATTACCTTTAAGTTAAAAACCCGAAGTTTCATTCGTTAAGTTTTAAAATAAAATGATTTCACAAGTCGGCATCTGATTTAAATTTTCAGAAATGATATTTTTCTTTGTTTCGGATATCGATAGGGGGTAATATGTCACAATATTCACTAAATCCGTTTTTTTTTTACTTTTGAATTTAATATCTCATGTTCTTGAATGGGATTAATGCTAGTCATATAAGAAAAAACAATCAGTGTATGTTATTGGGAAAATTAATGCAATGTATTCATTAGATATATATTTTAATTTCATATTATGTATTCACAATTAATTTAAAGTAACTTGTGGAAAATGCATCTCTGAAATAATTGACATTTTATTAATAAAAAAAGGATTGTTCAAGGTTTTAGAATAAATTCAACTTCCGAGTGAAACAAAATGAAGCTACCTTAATCGGATAGAGGCGCTTTGAATAGCTTTTAACAGGGTTCAAACGTTACTGGCTAAGAAAAACCTGAAATACCCATGGGAAAATTGGCCACAGAAGCCCGGTTGGAAAAGTAACGGATTAAGCAACCTGAGGGTTGCGAGTTTGAATCCAAGACGGTCGTGTATAAAGGAAGCGCGTTAAATCTGTCGTGGCCTCAAATGTCTCCTCACGTTGGCGTGGCGTGGAAGTTTGGAGAGTGGGGTGTGATCTCGTCATCTTACCGTGATTCAAAATTACGTGGTTTTGTCCTCGGATCTTTCCCTTCGGGTTTTATCTCGGACCGTCGGCAATAGCCTGTTGTGTTGCTCCATAGCGATGTTAATTACCTGCCGACCTTTTTTATATCAATAAAAACTATAATTATTATATTGTCAGATCGGCAAAGTATATATTTTTAGTATGCCGCAGGATTTTAGTTTATAGTTTGTGTACCATCAGATGAAAAGTTTGAAAATCGCAGCTGAAATCTTCAGCCTCAACAGTGATCTGAATTATATTTTTAAAGGTATAAACGGTTTGGAAAGTTTTCCTACTTTTTAACAAATTCTAGTTATCTCATCAGTATAGTACGCCAGTCTGCCCAAACAAATGTAAAGCATTAGAGTGGCTGGTAGCATTTAAACTCAATTAAACCCACACTAATTGTCTCTCGCGGGCACTTTAGAGTTTGTAGAATGCTAATCGCCCACGGACTGGACAGAAATCTTCGTGTGTGGGATTGGTACTGAGGCATTCTAACCCCCGAATGCTGCTCACATACTTGATTCGGATTTCATTGTTGAGTTTCTAAGGATAGACTGATTCGAAGTACCATTTATTTGTTGTAGAATATTTTTGATAATTTTTAAGTGCGACTAGAAACTAAATACTATAGTTTCTATTTGGTAAATTATAAATGATATTTGTTTTTTTTTTTAGATTTATTTGCCCTAGCCCCGAATTAGCTTCATATATTCATATCGGAGTTTCCTTAAAATGTATTTTATCGACGTTTGGCGTTTTATCCATTGGCTTTGACTAATCAATAATCACTTTTTCATTTCAAAATTCATTCTTTGGAATTCTTATTTGCTGAAGTCCTTGAAATTGAATTCGGAAAAACATCTTCAGAATATTTACAGGGCAACACGTATCGCCCAGAAACACTACCGCCACCACCTATATTTACCTTGACAGAAAAATAATTTCATTAATACGACCAAAAACGAATCAAAGCTGTATCAAAATCTAAAACATCCTACTTCGAAGTGAAATTTGGTCTGTGGTAGCCCGGTTCGAAGAGTAACGGATTAGCAACCGGAGGGTTACGAGTTCGAATCCAACCAAAGACCGTCGTGTACAAAGGGGGTTGGTGCACGTTAAATCTGTCGTGGCCTCAAATGTTCCTCAGGTTAGCATGGTATGGAAGTTTAGAGAGTGGGGTGCAAACTCAGGTGTGACCTCGTCATCTAACCGTGATTCAAAATTACGTGATTCTATCCTCTGATATTTCCCTTAGGGTCTGATCCCGGACCGTCGCCAATAGCCCGTTGTGTTGCTCCAGTGCGATGTTTTACTGAGGTGAAATTTTGGATCTTTGCTTTCGGGATTGATCCCGGATCGTCGCCATAGCCCATTTGTTGCTCCGGTGCGAATTTAATTCAGCTACCTACCCGAGGTGAAATTTGAACCAGATGCTTTTCATATTGATATCCAAGTTATGTAGTGAAATAAATTATAGCATCAAGTTTTCAATATACCATCATCTTGCATTTGATTTCATTCAACCTTATGTTCACATTATATCAGTAATTATACTTTGATTTCTAAAATATGCAAAAATTTAACGATCATGCTCATCTTTTGAATGAAAATTAAACATCCTTTTTTTTTAGGACACTTTAGAATCCTGTTTTCATAGAACTAACATGTTCCATCCTTTCAATGTTCAAATATCTGACCACTGACTCATTGCATTACGACGTCTTCTACGTATATGCCATTATCGCCAAAAATTGACCACATAAAAATGCCGTGGCGATGACGATTCTCAAATTTCAAAGAGAATCGATATTGTAGGGAAGTTGGGAGCCACTGGCAGAAAAAATAAGATTGATGGAGTTTTGTGACGCAGAAAAAGTGTTTTGGCGGAATATCGGAAATTTTTTCACTTGTTTGGGCAACTGCGGCACTAAAAAGGCGGGAAATCCGGTAGCGTGTGCAGAGGAGAAAAAACGACACATCGATATATCTTTTTCTTCCTGTCAACAGAACCGCCGCTAAACGATTCCGATGAGCGCGTGCTAAACGAGCATTTAGCTTCAAGTAAATTGTTTTCGCCTATGTTAATAAAGGCTCGATGGGTATTTTTCGCTTGCCGCGGAGATTATAAGCCGGCGCGGTGCAAATGGAACTCGTTGTAAATGTATCTTGCTTGGGGGCTTAAGCGTCATCAGTGCTTGCATTATGCGATATTCATTTTTGGTAGTGTTTTTCTTTCACCGAGCTGTGAGAAATTGTTTCAACCCTAAGTACAGACTAGACTTGTGTTACACGTTTGCAGACATGTACTCAAAATTCATTGTTTTCTATTTTGCCTTATGTGTACATTTGAATTTTTTTTGAAGACGTGATTCAAATGTCCTCACGCTGGCGTGGTGCGAAAGTTTGGAGAGTAGGGTGTCATCTCCGGTGGGACCTCGTCATCTGACCGCGATTCAAAATTACGAGGTGTTGTCCTCGGATCTTTTCCTTCGGGATTGATCCCAGACCATCTCCAATAGCCAGTTGTGTTGCTCCAATGCGACGTTAATTTTCCATCCCCCTTGAAGACGAATATTCTAGAAATTCCAAAAAAGTTAATAAAGCTGCCGTATATAACCACAAATCATTCATTGAAAACCTGTCTTCGACGAGCAATGTATCATGAATATTCATATTTTTAGCGTAGATGTGATTACAACGTTAAAATAGCAATTTTCAGCCTTTTTTATCTCATGGCACACATGAACTAATTGCTTTGTTAGATTTACAAACCGTTTTTGTTCCAAAGTGGCTTTTTTAATTATTTTTTAATCAATTCATAATGATGCGTTATAATAAATAACACTCAAAATTCCTTGTACTGGCATTGAAATTATTCTTGGACCACACTCATGTCAAAAGTTCAAAACTAAACCATTAAAAATGAATAAATCTTAACAATTAAGATACATGCCGTCTGCCCTCAAGGGCACATCTTCAGTTGTGTACTGTCTTCACGGACCCGAAGTACCTACCTGAGTGATTTTTTTTCTTTTCCCATGGGGGGGTGTACTGTCTTAAGTGAACAAGGGGGCCGCGGTCCTGGGATACCCAAGCGAACTTTTTCAGCTTTCATCCCACTATGTTCTCCGAATCCTTTTTTCCTTTTCACAACTTTTTTCACTTCACGTTATCTTGTGTTTGGCGTAGCTTGGCTATGAAAAATATGGCCCTTTCGCCATAAAACTCAACCAACCAACCGTATACACAGTACCATTCTTGCAGCACACTAGTTTATCGCTACACACCAGTTGAAAATCGCTGCTCTCGAAGAAAAGAAAATAAATTGCGAAATAAATAGAAAAATCACGCAACACAATAAATCAATACAGTATATTTTTCCGTTGCAGTTTAATAAAATTGGGTGTTGACTCCTTTGAGAGTAATAATTTGTAAACGAATGGACATGTATAAATGTTCTTTTTTTGGCAAGATACTATCCAAAGATAACTAAATGTACTGAACAAACAATTTCGATGAAAGTAAACACGTGATAATTACAGCCAATGAGCAGTCAAGAGTCAATTTGATTCCCATGAGTATTTAAGGGTTAATGACATTAAGACAGCTATTTTATTTGCCTAGACATAAAAAGTTTACATTTTATATGTGAAGTCAGCAATTTGGTCGACATGCTTACAACTTGGCAATTTAATTTTCATTTTAAACTGAAAGAAGACAAGCAATCTTTAAACACTTTACAACGTTACGTACAAATCCTTTTTTATGCAGATGAATACTGATACTTGTGTGGTACAAATCCGTTTTTGATGCGAGCAGCAATTTTTCTAACTTGTCCTTTACTGTATCATCAACAAAGAAAGCAGATGGCACATCAGGACGAGTCGATTTTTTCCCCTTCGAAAAGGGAGTCAGAAAATCGAAAAGACTTGCCTTAATTGATTAATAATTATCAGATTGCTAATTACTTGGCTGATTACTCACAGACCAGTTGGGCGACACATAATGGGAAAACGAAGGAGCTCTTTTTAAGTACTTTTCGACTGGTAGGCATCACACACGGCCAATTAAGCTCTGAGATAAGTTTTTTAATCCTCTAGTTGGGCATAATTATGCAGTTTGATGTTCTCTTACTGTTTTTCTCTTATATAATTAACGAATGCGCCTTGTAAGCTTCATAGGGACCCAATTAAAGGTTTTCAGTGGTATGTAGAAATTTCGAAGGCAAATTTTGAGTTGTCCATGTTTTAAGGTAAAACTTTCAAAAAAAAAAAATCATTGTGATACGATTCGTGATTGATTTCTTCTAGAATTATGTATATTCTCAAAAATTACGTTGATAAAAAGCGATTCAATTTTCCTAATTAGTTCCAAATTGACACTTTCTGCCATGCTAACCAAGAAGGCAATATCTCCCAAGTTTTATATATTTTGGGTTAACGGTTGATATGCTACTCATATACTGTCTGTTTACCATAAGTACCACATGGAACAGAATTATTTTTCTGTGAGTAACTGGAATAACATTGTTCATCAATTCTGATTGAAAAATGTTTGAATTTCCTAGATTGTTCATGTATATATAGCTTAGTTTTATAATATATCTTGAACATTCTATACCCCGGTGGACGTGATGTGATGTTTCATCATCCTTGAAAGAGTTAAGACAAATACAACTGAGGTAAGAAACAAGTTCTCTAAGGTTTTCGATTAAAATGATGAGTGAAAAATTTCGGCATAATTATGTGTTGCTCAGCTCAATTACACGAGCATTTCAAGCAGTGCGAAGTATTACATAAAAAAAATAATTACATGGGAAAGTAAAGACAAAAAGTGTGAAATCTATGAACCACAACAAGTTAAAGTACATCGTTCAACGACTCGCCTCTTAACGGATGACTCTTCGCGATCTCTATCTCCAGATATAAAACAAGAGGCTGAAGTAAAAGAAAAAATCATTAGGTTCCGCTGTCAACCTGATATTTGGCGACATAATCGGATCTCTGATACGATCTGGGGGAACATGACGGATTTCCGAAAAACACGAACAGATTCTGCGATAAAGTGCTTATAGTATAAATCCGCCCTGAACTACTTTTTCACGAGGAAGGATGCATCTGTCAGATTGCGTTTGTTCTCTAAGTCACGTCGGCTAAACTTCTGTTTAGCGAAGTTCGCACTTCAGCCAAGTGAACGTTACAATGGGATGGGCTTTCTTTTTGGGGGATTGTTTATCTTAGAACTATTCTTTAATGAAGAGGGTTATCGCAGTCTTTCACTCAGACTGATGACTCGTTTTTTAGAGGTGTGCCCTAAAGGATTGGTTTTAGATCCGTCGTATCCTGATTTTTCTTTTTGATGACCCTCTACCTAGATGGTTCCCAATCTTTTCTCTAAATAAGTCTGATTTCGTGATTTTTCTGCGCGTCTCCAGTTTCTAAGCCCGTATTGAATAAAAAAGGTCCTGCGTTAAATAGGGATCGACGTGGCTCAGTTCTCATGGAAGACAGACAGTACCTTGCACATTTCATTAGCATTCATTAATGAACCGAGGATATGGAAAGGATTTCTATTTCGAGCAGGCTTTTCTTTTGCAATATTTCTTTCTTTAAAATGGATTCCCAAGGTTTTGTTTATCTAATTAAACTATTTTAAATTACCCAATTTTCACTTCTAAGAAAATGTGTTTATAGCACATTAATTAATTTTTATATTTATTTATATTTCTTCAGTAAATTTACATTTCAATATAATCGACTCGGAACAGAATGTTGGTTTAATTTACCTATTAGTTTCTGCATTCGGAAATCGACAAAACTTTATGCAAACGCCTCAAATTGGGTTAAATGTAAAACGCACGTATTGGATGATCTGATTTAATTTTGGTATGTTCCTATGCGGTGTTTTGTATAATGCAATGGAATCAAATGAATTATAATTTGTTACGCCTACAAAACAAATTTACGTTAGGCAGTTATAAGCCTAGCTCTAGTGAGGATTCCGTTTTAGTTATGTTTTTGATCAAGTATTTATTTGTTTAATTAGGATACACGTGAAAGTGATAACAAAAGCGCTTTCAAAATTGGCTATTTTTAGCATGGATTCAGCCGAAAGCGAAAGCAGTGATCACAAGTTGGCAAAACAAATAATCCTCAATGGCGATCGCGATACATGGGTTTTCGATGGCAGCTTTTTCCCCTAGCGAGCTTACCACCTAAAAGTACCACCTTCTAGAAGGGACTCGATCGAAGTCATCTGCCTTCTCACCAGAGCCACTCTATCTTCATTGACGATTTCAAGTCGCGGTCGGAAAACCCCACGTGTAGTAAACGATGATCGTAGAGCGACAAAACCAAACCAAATCTAACTTCACTGACGATTCCTCTTTGCATTGTTTTCCGAAGATTGTGTTCTAATCACGTAACTGCGATGAAGTGTCAGGCTAAAGATGACTCAATCACTCACGTCACAAATGTTCGATCACTGTGCCGCATCGTATCTAATCAACATACAATGTATTTGCAGGATATAAATGGAACTTGAATAGACTGAACTGCTGTCATTAACTTTTCTGATTTGTACAAATGAAGTGATCCGATGAACTTACCCTAACTCTTGAGGGAAAGCACTTTTTTTACACATCCGAACGGAAAGAAAATATCTTTAGTTTTTCTTTCCAATTAGGAAAATTTTCAAAAGACGCCAAATTCGGTATATATGGATGACCGTCGCGTGACAATCCATAAAGGTACGATATTAGAATCAAGTTTGTGCGAGTTGCAAAAGTAATTTGTTTGGGACGAGTCGACTTATGAAACAAAATTTTCAAGCATATTATGAAAGAAAGGCTGTTAAGCATAATTTTATTTTCAAAATTTAAGGAGGAGCATTGGAATCAGTTGGCCAGAAAAATTTGCTTCGGTCTAGTCGACTTTGGAAAATAGGGATTTCACGCATATTTATCGCGGAGGATAGGTAGGTATTTTAATTAACGTCGCATTAAAACAACACAACGGGCTATTGGCGACGGTCCGGGATCAAACCCGAAGGGAAAGAACCGAGGACAACACGTAATTTTGAATCATGGTCAGATGACGAAGTCACATCTGAGTTGACACCGCACTCTCTAAACTTCCACACCACGCCAACGTAAGGACATTTGAGGCCACGACAGATTTTACATACACCAGCCTCCTTTGTACACTATTTTCTTTGGTTGGATTCGAACTCGCAACCCTCCGGTTGCTAATCCGGCCTGCCTATCGCGAAAGGATTTTTCAAACATACTTTTCTCATTTTTATTGTAATTGCTTAGCATGATGGTATCGTATTTCTCGTGAGAACAACGTGTTCTTTCATCGTTATATCGAAAACAATAGAACCGAAATCGGATTCTTCGAACGAATAGTGCCACTTCACAGACGAGTGAATATTATAATCATATACGTACATGAAGGATTTGAGATTCTGAGAAAGGCAAGAGTTTAAATGCGTGTATTTTCGACCTCAAGAAACGGTGCGGTAAGGTGAAAATATTTGAAAGTTAAGTGTAGGGTTTTTCACTCACGCATCATCAGGCCATCAACACTATTGGACCACCCGGTGGATTCTCGAAAATGTAGCATACTCACTGTCCGTAAAGTTTTTCTCGGATTGAAACGGTAAACGTCTGCGTTGTTTTGAAATAATGTCAATCAACGTTTAGGGTGTTAAGACCTGCGTCGAGAAGTTTTTTGAGTGTCTTTCTCATCCCTCAAAACAATTTTTGTAGTATCTTTCTGAATTCTCTTTCGTTTCCTTTATTACTTGGTTTGTGAGTTGAAACAAGTTTAATTTTACGAGGGGGATTACATTTTAGTGCTGATTTAGCTTTGCTCAGGTCATGAATCAGCGATGAATATGATTTATTGAAAAGTTTATGTGGATTTAATTTGCAAATTACAACACTATTACTTGGTTTAAAATTCCCGATTTGAGCACGCATCGAAGTTCAGACTTAATCTCAAGTTTTTTTTAAGTAAAGCATTTTTAGTCGGGAAATGTAAAATTGAGAATGAATTACATTTGATTTTTCCTATCAAGAAAATAGATGTGAAAGATACATCATTTTGCATTAAAAATAGTTTTTTTCGCAGGTAACTTTGATTGACAAAATTGAAGAGTGACAAGCTTCATTCATTGCGCTTATACAAAATATTAAATAGCTTCAACCTAAATTACATTCTTTGACCTTTAAACAATATTGCCTCAAAAAGGGGTGGGAATTAATATTATGCTACCTCACAATGCAAGGCACATTTGATGTGGAAACCAATTACCTTATTCCTGTCCAAAACGTTGATGACAATTAAGCAATTAAAATTTTTGGATGGAGGAAATTATTTATGAATTACTTAAAATAGCTACCTTTCAAGCTTCTACGATAGTCCAGACTTCCTTCAAGACCCAAAACTTCTGCTTCAAAACTGATCTTTTTTTCTCCCAATTTTTGTTGTCTCAACAGTCTCCCTTTTTGGCCAAGATGTGCCAAACACAAGACAGATAACGTCACGTAAATAACATTCTTCCAATAGGAAATTTTTAATGCCCTAAAAGAGAAATATACCCAGGGTAAGTCGCAGGAATTGAATCCGCACTACTCTAGCAACCTGCGAGTTGTAGGCTGCGCAGATTCAATTCCTCCCTTGGTGTATTTCTCTCTTCAGTGTCAGTAAAACTTTGTATGCCCATTACTTCACGTTGTCTATCTTGGGTTTTGCTCAGTAGATCAAAATCCAAAGAACCCAACCAACCTTATTTTACAGAAAAGAAAAACTACAAAAACAAGTGGGACTTGTGTTGAAAAATGAGCTTATCGCTGTCTTAGAAATGTATTGCTGTCTGATAGAAGGGGAAGTAGCATAAGAGTTTGATCTTGGGGCTCACTCTGAAAAATGACTTAACGTATTGAGTCAGATGAAATAAGCTCTTTCAGATCGAAGCTTGGACGAAAGTAACTTCAACTAATCCATGTTTGATACCTGAACCAAAAATACTTTTTTAACTCAATGGTAGCATAAACTTTTCCTCTGAGTTTTGGACGAGGAACTCTGAGAGTAAAACACAGCAATGTAAATAACAAAGGACCAATTCGGATTTCTGTTGTGATCGAAGCTTGTCACAAGCGAAATGATGGATGAGAATTGACGAGAGGTGTGGTGTGCAGATCTCGACTCGCGTGCTCGTGCAGAAATTGCTTTTTCGTCAGGGGCTATTGATTCTTTTTAGGCCCCCCTTTTCCTGTTTTTATCCCGAAACTCAAACCGCGTTTCCTGTTTACCGAGTTTATTTTATTTCTATTTCCTTTTTTTCACTTAGGGAAGGCGAGTGAAGACTTGGAAAGTCCGCAAGTTTCCGGCTCCGGAAATTATTTTTCCTGTTCCGTGAAAGAATGAAATTTTAGACCCCTGGAGAGATGATGGCGAGGGGCCGCCTTCGTGAAATTATTAATCCTCCGGCCTAAGCGTAAAATTCAATATTTTTTCCTTCCTTTCCATCCACTTTAAAAAGAAAGGAAATCAATAGCCGCCGTGACTGGTCAATTCAATTAGTTGCGATTGAACCAACGGGAGTGAAAACTAGTGTTTTGCGGAATTTTTTTTAGTTCACGCTTTAGTTTTTACGTGAGGAACATTTCTTTTGTATAATAGGTTTAATTTCGTTGTAGAAAATGTTCTCAGTGTGCAATTTTTGTTTTTGACTGAAAGTATGAAATTGGAGAGGCTTTATTAACCAGTGTTGTGTTTCCTTACACTTGGGCCACAGATGAAGTTATACAAGCTGATTTGTGAATAACAAGTATTTTTCGATGAAGGCAGCTGTGTAAAATTATCAATCCTCCGGCCTTAGCGTAAATTTATATACTATATATATTTTTCTTTCTTGCCATCCACCTTAAAATGAAAGGCAATCAATAGGACTGGTAAATTCAATGAAGGACATGTATTCAGTTTTATAAGTTCAATTTCGGTTTCCTTAGAAAATATACTCAGTGTGCAACATTTGTTTTCATAAACTAGTACAAAACAAATTTTTCTGTTATTGACAAGCATTTCCTACATATAACGTCGTCCCAACTGATTTGTGAATCGCAAGTATTTTTATCATTTTAATTTGTCGTGTGAATTACCGGTTTTTGAGATGGATGAGAACTATTTTGACCGAAACATCATTGTCGGCTTTCGAAGCAATGATAGTTTAATTGTTTTGGCTTTATTATTAAGATAATCATACTTCAGGGATCAACTTAATACAACTTCAATTGTTGCAAGTTCAAGTATGCTTAAAATATCCAAAGTTGCACCTCCGCTCAATAAGTTTATCAACCCTCGGTTTAATTCGACTGTTTTAGTATCTTCTGTTGAAATAACGGATTGCTTAACTATTTCAAACGAATGCGTGGAGGTAAATTGCGCACAAATGTTTGCAGATGTGTACATGTTTTCAAACATTGCATTCCCCACAAACAGCAATTGCTATAATTTCACAAATCTGTTTAAATCCAGCTCACCAAGGAAAAGAACTAGAACTTAAACCGGTATTTAGAATTTCTGTCGGTAATTGATCAGAAATGAGAATGTCTCAGCAATTTTAAACCCTATTTTAAGACTCATTATTTTTTTATCGAATACCGGTCAACAAACCTCTTCACGAAAATTTCATCACAATAAACAAGCTGTTCCATTCACTTACCCATTAAAATCCAATTCACTTGAATTAGGATGGTAATTTAAATAGCTGAATAAATTGAATAGTCCAAATACAATTAAATCCATTCAGTTTTCTCTTGTTTACATGAACAAAGCTTTGATATCGGATGTTCTTTTCAACCCTTTTACACTCACTCATTTGTCTTCTGTAAGTTCAACTCTTTGACGCTCTAATCTCTTGCGCCCCCCCCCCCAATATTTTTTGGTAGCCTCCCAAACACGAAAACAAAAATTGCAAAAAATACACGATGGATATTGAAATATTTTAGCAAAATAAAATTTTTAGGAAAATACACATCTGTGAACCTGTTGGGGCCTTATTTGTCCTCAATAATTTCCCCCAAGTTAGCGCCACTGATGCTTAGATTGGGAAGCCGTTAACCATATATATAGTTTTCCACTAGATCCGCTCAACACAATTTAAATAGCCAACTGATAAACACGGCATCCAAAATTCGTATACTTAACATTCAATGTATACTCTACACATTCCTTTAAATTCTCAGTTTGCTTTTTACAACACAAATTCCGTTGCTTGTTTACCGTGAGAATAGCGAAGAATGAACACGCCTTTACCCATTACTTTACAAAGCGTTTCGCGAATGTTTCGTCACATAAACAAGCTGTTCCAAGCACTTGCCCATTTAAATCCAATTATCTTGAATTACGAAGGTAATTTAAGTTATTGAATAAGTGAAATAGGCCGAACACAATACGGAATTAATTCCATTCGGGGTTTTCTCTTGTTTGTATGAGCATGGCTTTGATTTCGGATGCTCTTTGCAACCCCTCTACACCCACTCATTGAGGCTAGTAACCTTTTCCTCCTGTTGGAATCATTCCTCATTATGGCTATCGGCCTCCACCCTACAGTGCTGTAACCTTTGATCCTGCGACAGTCTCGTTTTTATTGTATTTTCAGGTTGATTGTGTCTTGGTTTTGGCATACAAAGGTATTGTCTTGTCTCCGATATTGAAACAATCGTACACGAATGGTAGTTTACTTTTCCTCGTATGTCTTGTGTTGTGACGGGTTTTATGGTCCGATGATATGATTTGATGTCGGGTGAATTGTAGCAGAAGTTGTGAATGAGGTCGGAATATCGTTTACCCGTGTTCTGTTTGAGAATTGGGGCCTTTTTTATTTTTGGTGTGAAATTTGTGTTGTATGAGAGGGATTTTTGGTGGGAAAACCAACAAACCAGACGGAAAATAAAGATTTTATTTCCGCTGTCCAAATTCTGCCGCACAATACATATTGGGGTTACCTTAAAATATAGTTTCTCGTTACGTTTGTCGTTTAATCTATTTGGCGTTGACCAATCAACTATCATACTAAAATCAATTTTGAATTTTTGTTGGCGAAATGCTGAAAACTCGAAAAGCGTACGTTTGGAATACGAACAGGAAACACATTCTGCCGCAAAAACACCACCACTGACATCTAGTTTGACAGAAAAAAGCCACTCGCAAGATGTGTTGTATGCATGCGATTAACAGTAGGCAGATAAATAAATTGCGCATATTTTATATCTTTTGCTAGATTTGTTAAGAAAAGTTTTCTGCGATATTCTGAAGTTAAGGGAACAGTAATTCTCTCAATCACCAAAATCGATCGAAAATCGATTTGTGCAAATGAAATGCAAATGACGAATTTGTCATGCATCCAAATTTTGAAATTGTGGTTAATGTTTACTCAACCTGTACTTTTTTTGCAAAATTTTTTGTTTTAAGTACAATTTTGTATTGCTTTGCAATTGAGTGATATTTTCCAAATGGATTTAATTTGATTTTATGTGCAAACTTTTCTATGAATTACAATTTTTGACAAGTATGGAAAATTTATGCGCATGGGACCTATCCATTTTTGATAATTTATCAAAGTTTTTAACCGCGTTTTATGCAATAACTTCGGAATGACTTGATATTTTTCAACCGAACTTTACATATAGGTTTTCAGACAGGTTTGTAGAAAACAGACTGCAAATTTCACTCCAATCGTATAACTGCAAAACTTTGTTTTGAAAGTTCGCTTGTCCCCTTTACAAGCCGAACTGCTTTCAGTAGTATGGTCATTACATTTTATTCCCGAATCGTTTCAAAATAAATTTGTTGAATGATATCCAAGTTAAAATTTACTAATAAATAGCATACATCACATGGTTTGTATTTTTTTATACGCCATTTTACTTTGTTCTAATTTAGGGGACGAATTAAATTACAGTAATATGCCTTTGTTAAAATCATATTAAGCTCAATTGCAATGTTAGTCAGGAAATGAATAATCTTGAAATTTTTGTATCGTATAAACTTTGAATGGCATAATTAATTTTATGAAACTATCTGACGAACTTCGACGAAAAGTGAGGATATGATTTTTATTTTTATTGTTGACTGATTTTGATTTCATTGCCATATTACATTTTTGGAACCATCATTCAGAATAAAACACTTAAATCTTGAATATTTATAAAGCCACTATTTCATTCTATATGGAATGGAAAACTTCACTCTAGACTGGTTACACGGGGTAATTTCCTGTAATTTTTCACCAAAAAAAGTTGCACGCTTTTCGATTCTTCCCGAATCACTCACCAAAGCATTGTAATCTAAAACGTGTGGTTACCCCGTCTGAAACGATTTAAAGTAAATGCTCAGTTGCAAATCAGAAAAAAGCGTTCTGTTCGACGCAACCTCTGCATCTGCCTCACCTAGAACCGCCCTCACATAGCCACAAATGAAATAACGTCGAAGAAAAGAATGAAAAAAAATGGCGTTCATGCAACAAAACCACACATCCGCGCAGTACCTGCTTGGTTCAGTGAAGAAGGTTAAAACAGCTAATGAATTCCTTTTAGGCTTAGTGAACTTTCATCGTGTTTTTTATCCATTTCAGAAGGAAATGAATGTCGTTCCTTTTTATTCTTGCCATCCCACTGTACTTCTCTGTTCCATTCTTTTTCATTCGAGACTGTTTGACTTGTCAATGAACTTGTCTTCAGCGTCGGTTCGCCTTTTTTTGTTCCATTTGCAGTGTCGACAATTGCTTGTGCTTCGCGCGATTTTATTACTCGTATGCAAAGGTAGGAAAAAAGTTTTAATTCGCGGAGTGATATTTTTTAGTTTCTAAAATAGAACGGGGGAATTATTTTTATTTGCTTTGTTCGGAATTGAAAGTAATTTAATTTAGAGAGGTTGCTTTTCAGAGGGCAGCCTTTTTTGTAATACAAAGAAGTAGGGAATGTGTTCGTAAATAAATGAATATTGTTCGAAAATGAAAAAGACCAGTTCTGTTTCAATCCGGCGAATTTTTATATCCTCTTAATGTATTGAAAATTGCCATCCACTAAATTATCTTCAATTAATTTTTAAATGAAAGGATCAAAAACGTTGCGGTATTACGTTCTACAGTTTTCTAAGATTGTTCTTTTTTAGTCTTCTATTAAGTTTGCTGTCATTACTCGGCTCAGATTTCTCTTACAAACACTGACCTTATTTTTTGCAGTTTCATTTTGAACAGTTAAATTTGCAACCAGTAAATAAATATTCAGGTTCTGATTTTCTCGACTGACAAAATTGCTGATTTTTTAAATTATCAAACTCAAAAGAATGGAAGGGGTTGCTCAGTTGTATCTTTTAAAACGTTCTTTCAATAAAAATCAAGACTCCATTTTCTTTTGAACTCAGTTTTTCAGATCCCATAATTTAAAACACATTGTTCATGATTTATTTAAATTCCTGCTACACGCGTTTGTATGAAAAGCTTTGCCTTTCATTGGCGCTGACCTGTCAATAAATATTCCTTATCGCTTTAATGAATTGGAGTCTGACAAGATGTTACTAAAACTATTTGTCATAATTCACCAGCAATACGTTGTCTTTTACGAACGTTTGCGAAATTTATAAATAAATAGTTCTCTAAATCTTACATGACAACAAATTACGGAAGTTCTCACTAAAAGAATGAAACGCTCTTATCAGAATTCCACATAGTTCAGATCTATTTGCTCCGATTTCACAATAGCCACTGTGTAATCTAAAATCTATGGTCATCAAATACAAGCCAAAAATAACAGTACAATAGGTCGATTGTTACTGATATTCCTGGAAGGGACGATCTTTTCAAACGTTTTCTAAAAGCGTTTTCTCCGGTACTGAAAGGATAGCCCGATTGGTTGGAAGAATAGTGCATTAGCAATCGGAGTGTTGCAAGTTCGAAACTCGATCCAACCAAAGACCGTCTTGTACGTGGGGACTGATGCACGTTAAATCTAATGGCCTCGAGTTGGCGTGGTATGGAAATTTGGAAAATGGAGTGCTAGCTCAGGTATTATCCTTGTTATCTGACTGTGATTCAAAATTACGAGGAGTTGTCTCGGATCTTTCCCTTCGGACGGTCCCTAATCCCCGACCTTCGCCAATAACCCATTGTGTTGCTCCAGTGCGAAGTAAATTTAACTACCTACCTATCCACAGAGCCGTCCAGAGCTATTTGCTCCGATTTCGGAATGTGCATTCTAAAATCAATGATCATCAATTAAAAACTAGAAATAGCAATAACAATCGACTGGGAGGGGTAATCTTTTCAAACATTCTCTAAAACTTTTCCTCCGGTACTGGAAAATGTCCAATGTCTCCTCTTCCCGTCAATGAACAAGGCACCTTACCTAGTTACACAACCTACGAGTTGTAGGCGACAGTTACGACTCCTCTAACGTACCCTGGGTGTATTTCTTTTTTTGTGTGAGTAAAACTTTCCTTGTGTGTATATCCCTTACTTCACACATTGTCTGTCTTGTGTTTGGCGCAGCTTGGTCAAATATGGTCCTTCGACCATGAAAACACAATCAACCTTCTCGAATTCCCAAGATGGAACCTGTAGGGATACTTGAGAGTTATAATGTGACCCAATTTAGCCATATCTGCAATGGATATTTTTCTGAGTTTACATACTTAACAATTAATCACACGACTTCAACAATTAGTCATTGATAACACTAATCTTTAAACGGAGGTTGCGTATAATTGTTGCATAGAATAGTTCTAAAGGAAGATTGTTGAGCGACAAACCAAACACTTAAACTCACGTACACCTCCGTTACTTTCCGTCACTCAAGTTCGATAAGAATGAAGACGGACAGTCGTGGGGTGACCCTTTAACTCCTCGATCACTATCTTCCTTTCTGGAATATTGGGGGTCGCCAAAGGTTTGTATGCATTTAAAGACTCAGCAGTTTGCCGAGCGTCACTTTTGACAGCTTATAATGCCTCTTGAGGTGGGGAATAGTTCCTGTTTGTTTCCTTGTCAAACAAGACCGGGTTGTCGCAGGATCTTTTTCCTGTTTGTCGCTCCTCTCTCGACGCGGCTGTTTGCACAGAGCGTTTCACTTTTTGTTTGGGCAATCCTTTCGAATGATGCCATCACAATAAAATAAGTTCGGCTAGGAGAAGGGTTGAGATACAGTGGTGTTTTCACCGTTGTGGCTTAAAACGAGTGTTCTTTTGAATTTGCGTGTGCTTATTTTTCCCTCAGGGTTTGTACTGTGTACCACGAGAACTGCCTAGGACAGAAAGTCTGCGGCTGTCTGTCACCGTAGAATCGAGAATGACGGTTCTCTAATGTTGATTCTTCAAGCATTTTTGTTTGTAACATTGGCGCTCTTAGCGCCAATAATTGTCTCGCCATGCGTTTGTGGCTCACAGGGGTATATTTTTATATGTGTACGGGCATCACAATTCTGTAGTACCCGAGTGATCTTTCCATCCTTTCATTTTTACCTTCGCCTACCCTTCTGCTTTTCCCTCCTCTCATTGCTGCAGCTTGGCCAAATGTGGTCCTTGCGCCACAGAACCCCAAAACAGCCAACCAAGCTTTTGCGAATCAGAATACACGATTGCAAGAGGCTGCATTCAAAAAGAAGGCATATCTGACCAAGCTATGCCAAACACACAAGGATACTTTTGCTGACACTGAAGAGACATATACATTCAGGGAGGAATCGAACCCGCTTCGTCTACTACTCGCAGGTTGCTAACGTAGTGGACAAACTCACTGAGCCACGGCGATCCGACAGTTAAAGGTAATGTCAAATATTAACATCGTAGAAAAATATTACACTTGAAGTTGCATTGTATTTGCAACATATTAAACAAATTTTTTAGACAGCATATTATTCAGAAGTACGTTGAAATATGCATGTTTTAAATTTAAATAACGTATACGTTCTACCCAACTGTAAGTTAACTTCATTTCAACCAAAAATTCATATTATACATCTTAGTTCAATGTAACGATAGAAGACTTAAATTGCCAGCTTCCTGTTTTCAACACCTTTTCATTATAAAATCATACATAAATTATACCTTTTATTACATATTATTTATTACAGGGGGTATGTCGTTGCAATGTTTCTTTTCACATATATGGTAGGTAGGGAGGTATTTTAATTAACGTCAACTGGAGCAACACAACGGGCTATTGGTGACCCAAAGGGAAAGATCCGAGGACAACACCACGTAATTTTGAACCACGGACAGATGACGCATATATGGTGGGAACCACAGTGGCTTAGTTGGTTTGCCTACGCTAGCGACCTGCTAGTTGTAGACGGCGCAAGTTCCATTGACCCTTAGTGTATTTGTCAGTAAAATTTGCCCAGATGTGTGTCCATTACTTGACGTTGCCTGGCTTTGTTTGGCGCAGCTTGGACACATATGGACTACACGTATGCTTGGTGGTTGTCTCGATCTCTGCTATCTCATAAAAAACTCGGTAAGATCTTGATGGACGAGATATCTCGTCATTAGAAAACTAACCAGATCTTGATCTCGTCATCTCATCAAAAAATTGGCAAGATCTTGGTGACGAGATAACTCGTCATTAGCAAACTTGGTCAGATGTAAATGGACGAGATATCTCGCTGAAACCATAGAGAGTTTTTGGGATGTCACTTGGGTTTTGGTGGTTCCGGTTCTGGAAGAACCCCAACTCAACTGCGCCATAAGCATCTCGGGAACAAGGAAACATAATTTATTCAGACATAACAATTAAAACTGGTAAATGAATACAGAGCAAATAGTTTGATATGCGTACGGGGAAAAGTTGCGCGGTACACTGCTAGTCAAAGAAGTCTTAACGCGAAAAATCGTAACGATAAGAACATTCCTTTTGCGAACAGTTGCAACAATAATAACACAAATTCTAGAGATGTTTTTAAGTGTTGCCACAAGTTAATGAAACATGTACTTAATAAACTGTTTCCTTCATTTAAACATAATAAGGCGTTACGTGCAGTGTTATACACCTCTTTAGAATATCAGAAGTTGGTTTAAACTGTTAAAACAACGAAGATTCAATCACATCGGTGAAAACCTCTTGAGCATGAAAGGCAAACAGGTATCTTTAAAATAACCGCATCAGTTGTTGAGTGAAATCGTGTGTTTCTGATTAAGTCAATTTGTCTCTTTTAATTGAGAAATTAATCACAGAGCCGTGACCATGATACTTTTTTAAATTACGAAGTCACTGACCTGAGATCCTTCAATGAGAAAAAAAAGCCGAATCGTTCACTCGTTGAGACGGTTGTCCAAGAAGACTTCAGTTGATTGTTACATTCTAGCATCTGCCTTTTTCGTGAACATTTTAAAACCAAGTCGTGATATAACTCAAAAAGAATTATCCAACTTATAATATTTCATACGAAAATAATCTTATTCCCTGATTTCATACAAATGCTATTGAATTCATACAGGTAGGTTATATAACGGATTATTATAAATTTGGATTAGAAATTTTATTACTTGTTTAGAAATGCTAAACTAGTACTACAGTGAAACTTCAAGTAATCGTCACTCTTTTAACCGTCAGTTTCTGTTAACCGCCAGTCCGTTATTAAAAGTTAATTAAATAAATATTAGAAGTTATTAGTACGTACACACATAACTACTGTACTCTTACCAGATTGCCTCGAAAAATCATCCTCACTTTTTTGCTGAGCGCCGAAGTGGCGCACTATTGTTCTATTGATGAGTCACGTTCTTGGCCCGCCTAGCTATCGCACATGTGGTCAGTTTCAATTGTGGCTGAGAAGCTGTGCTCCGTGCTGTACGTTATTTGTTGCGTAGTGGCTTAATTGTTTCGGCATACGATAGTGACATTCACACCAGTAAGTTTTGTTGTTAAGGTTTCTTTTTTGTTTTTGTGCAACAGATAAAAAATGACTGAAAAGCATAAACGGGTCGTGTTTGGTCTCAACCAGAAATTGAGATTATTAAACGTTTGAAAAAAGGTGAAACTGACACTAGTATTGCTCTCATTTACACCTCGTGCATTCAAAAATTTTAATTTGAATGCATTGCCTGCTACCTATTACGCTCAAAAGAGTGCTTGGATGTCTCAAGATATGTCCACAAAGTGTTTGTGCCGCAAGTTAGAGCTAATTTGGCTGAAATGCAGTTACCACAGGAAGCTAATGGACACGACCACATGCTAATGGACAATGCTCCAGCACATCCCACTTGCGGAATTAAAAGTGATGATGGCAAAATAACATACCTCTTCTTTCCGGCAAACACAACACTAACCCAACCTATGGACCAGGGCATAATCGAAAACATGAAACGTCGTTATAGGAAAGCTTTTATTGGAAGTTTGATTTCATCTGATGATGAAATGTCTGCAAAAGAATTTTGGAAAACGTACAACATAAAAGATTCAATTTTCAATGTTAATGTTGTTGCATGGGATGATCTTAGTGTCAAATTTTAAAAATGGGTGGAATAAACTCTGGCCTGAAGCTAATGATGGCGAACCTATGGAAACTTAGAATGTTAGTGTCTACGAAATTGTACAACTGTGCAATATTGTACCGAATGCTGAAGACATAATGGCAGCAGAAATAACAGTGGTTGGATGTGACAAATTGGACGGAGGCTTTGACATTTTGAACGACGATTAAATTGTTTCCAGTGAGATTGACATCAAAGAAGAAATTGATTAAGACGAGTTATATTTTGAATGAAAAAAAACTACGTTAAGCCAAACAGAAGCAAAAACATTGTTATCAAAATGCATTGAGTGGTTTGAGAGGCAAGAGGCAAACGCAAAGCAGATTCTTCTACGTAAAGTACTCGAAGAAACAAGAAAATGAGACTATTTTAAAATTTGAATATGTATGTACGTCTAGAGCGTAAGTTCATGTAACAATATGTACTATACTGTACTTAATGTAAATTATATATTGTTTGTTTCTGTAAAATGAAATACATGTACAGTGTATTTCCAGTTCGTAAACGTGCATTTTTTATCATTCGTTCATATGCAATGTATGGGGTGGGTTATTTAAGGTTTTTCTGTTATCCGTCTATTCAATTAACCGTCCCGGTCCCGACCCTGACGGTTAATCGAAATTTCATTGTATTTGTACTTGAAGCAATTTTCTGGATGGTGTGATAAAACAAATTATGGAATTGAAAAATACTCCACGGCTCAATCGCCAATAACACACTCCACATAGAAAATATATATTAACTATGGTCACACTTATGATAATACCAAGACGAAGACACGTCGGCATTTTTCTTGCAGTTGGCATCCACCGTTCCACTGTTGACAGTATGTTAGAGTAAAGTCAATACAGTCATGATCATAGTTGAGTCATCTGGTGACTTTACAAAGTTATTACCACTTTTCAGTCGGCATCCACCGTTCCACTGTTGACAGTATGTTAGAGTAAAGTAAAGTCAATACTGTCATGATCAGTTATAAGTTATCTTTACGAAGTTATTGCTACAACCCTTATATTTTTAACAGGGAATTCGTACGTGATAACAGGGAAGTTTCATAAGGTGAACAAGTTTACGATTTCTCGTTGTTCCTAAGCTGATTTAAAATTTTATTGCTATTTCAATTGAGAGTTGTAATTTATTACTAAAAGTTTACGGATCTTAATCTTTAAAAAACTTTCTTATTTTAAATTTATTTCATCTCGATCATCTTATGTAATTGCATTGAACTGAAAAATCTGATATTTCTATAAGAAAAAAATTTTCGTTCTACTTTCATTTTTTAGATGGAGATATCTTCATTTCCTTTTCAAAATTAACTGTCATATTTGAGTTGGGTGTTCTGTGCAACAAATATCTATAATTTATTTTCGTTTTTTTCCAATTTCCTGTTATTCATTTTGTCTGTCAAGTGAATCTATTACACCTATTGTGCAGTGTCTTACACTATTATATTGAAATTCCAACCTAAAAATAAATTTTGAATTGTTAATATTTCATTGAATTTCCTGCAAATTAAAATTTCAAAATTTCCAGCTTGTTTTTCAAGTGCATGAAAAATTTTCATGAATCAAATTCTTCCCTATAAATCTGGAACGGAAATGCTTTATCTATTTCTTCCATGCAGTCATTGCACATATCTTCCTGTCTTTACTCCGAGAAATTCCAAATCCAGTGTGTTGTCTCGGATGTTTCGCACTATCAGAACCCAGCGCAATATCTCTTATCAAAGGGCTTGAGTGATAAGTGCATTTTTTACAGGTACAGTCATTATCCCTCTAAGAACCACGCACTGTTATCAGCAGCTAAGTATTGACGTACCAAAGTTCATTTGCTGAAGAATATGCTTTTTATCTGCCGCACCTGCGCAACTTGATCGCCATCTTGAAATTTTCAGTAATTTCACGGAGTTTTTCCTTCGACATTCATTTCATAAATATTGAGAGGGATGTCATAACTCAATAGGTTTGCCCTCTGCGTTACCAACCTACGAGTTGTAGGTACTATTCCTGTGACTCATCCTGGTTGTATTTCACTATTCTGTGTCAGTAAAAACTTTCCTTGCGAGTGTGAATGTCAATTTACTTGACATTGTGTCTGGCGCAGCTTGTCCAAATATGGCGATTGCGGCATAAAATCCAGCAAACCATAAATCTTGAGTGTTATTTTGAGGTTCTAGAATTTTATTCGACAAAAACTCTTAGATAAAAACTTTTCAAAATGGTGTTTTGCGATTAAAAACCGTTAGTTTATTACCTTAACAACATGCATACTATCAGCTTTCCTGACACAAATCTTAAAAATTATTTAAGAGAAATAGGATTTCTCCGTTTTAAAAATGAAACGGGATTTCTACACGCACCACCACAAAGGAAGTGTCGCCAGTACCATACTACTGGGTTTTCAGATCGATGGGACCCTTGAAATGTATTTTTTTTAAAGTTTGAGAAATAATTGAAATTATTTTTTAGCAAAAAAGATCTTTCAGGGAGAATGAATAGTTTTTTTTATCATAACTTTGTTTCGAAAGTAAAATTCCTGAGGAAATGAGTGCTCATTGTTTTTTTTTATCAGAAACGTAAAAATCTACTTAATCTCCCATTGTGAAAGTATCTTGATTTTATACTATATGGAGGGATTAACCATTTTCTCTTTGAACTCATAACAAGTATTATATTTTTTATTTTTGTCATTCGAAAGTTTTTAATTAAAGATTAAAAAAATTTCATTTGAATTTCATGATCAGATTTAAATCAACATCGTGTGATGTACAAATGGGATTTTAGGTTCGAATATCTGTCGAGGGAAGAAAGATTTTAACAAACGAAAAGTTTATTCCCAATTTTCTTAGAAACAAAATTTTAGTGTTAACTAATTTTTTAATATTCAATGTAAAATTGAAGTCATACTTTCTAGACTACTAGACAGTCGACTTAAGAATATGAGGTAGCTTAGAATTGCAACCGAATTATGTTTGTACTGAGACTAGATGATCCTAATTGATAAATATAAAGAAAAATAAAAGAATCCTCCTTGACCTTTGAAGAGCCTTCAGTTCCGTTTGCATCACATTGGAGTGTGACACTTCGACTTGTCCACTTTCTGAACATGTAAATATGAACAGCTACCACCTTTGAATTTGCCCTGATCCTTTTGGCGTCAAGTGTACAGCTCTATCGTTTTTTGAACTTCTCAGTTTTTTTGGATTACAAGGCATAAAGAAAATCGGATTCTTCCCCTGAAAAATATCCCATTATATTCACAATAGGGTAGAGACATTTATCATTCAAAGCTCAGTCTTAAATAAATTCTGTGAAATTTTTGAATGCGTATCTTATACGATGCGAGTTCAATGTTGTCTTGTGTCCTCAACATCTTGTGTCCACATTGCATATAAAAACCCAAATAACTATCCCATTCAAACTCCACACAATAAAAGCGAATATTACTTCATCAAATAATCACTGATAATAGCGTTACGCTTTCTTCTCCACCCCTCCTCCTTTCAAAATCCCATAAATTTCCCCACCTGTCGAAGGGATCTTTGGATGCGTACAGATCCCCTCCGTCGGACCATAGAAAAGTCCACAATGCCAATAAATAAAACGTATTCTTCTGCAACTCCAAATCAAGCATTGCACCAAAAGGGGTGCCACAAAAAACATCCTCACCTATTCCACCTCTGCGTATTCAGGAGCACTTTTTTGGTATTATCCTTCCTCCACCCCCCTTGCATTAAATTCTCTGTTGTGCATCATTTCCCCCACCCATTCCCATTAGGGTTTTAACAATGGGATCCCCAGGTGCTCGGGCGGTGACAGCCAATCTGTCTTCATTGGCGTTATTTCATCCATTTATCCAAAGAATCTTCAACAATCACTTCGCATTCAGCAATTTCCCCTCTCGTGGAGCTATTGGGGTGATATTGGGTGGTAGCGCTTGAGCTTATGGCACGTTTCACACTTACAACGAGTCTGCTGGATCGTGTGGATTCAGGAATTGGGGGTCCACTATTCGACTTGGACTTGGGTGTTGCAGATGGTTTGTGATTGCGATGTGAGTGAACAGGGGAAATATGATTATCTTCAGTTTTAGTTTTGGGTGTATAAGCCGATGTTTTTACGATGCGGAAAGAAATTGGACTGATTATCAAGAACAGGATAATCTGCTTATCTTTTCAGAGCCCTTCTCATCTGAACTCCGGACCCCAGTACCAGGTTATATGACGGGACCTCTTTATGATATAAAAATGTCTTCCAAACACTTGATTGTCAATGTGTATAAATGAAAAAAACATTCTGTCAGCAGATTGGCCTTAATTGGCGTTATTTTATCCATTTGCTTTCCCTCCCTAGTTTTTAATTGGTTTTGTAACAGTTGTTATTGAAGAAAACTGATTCTTTGCAACATCCTAAATATTATTGTGTAATTTTAAACCAGTAACCTATTAATTAAATTAAATAATTAGTTAATCATTTGAATGACATTAATGAATCAATTCAAAAAGGTTGAAATTTGATTGCTTTTACTTTTGCCCCTTAACTTTTAATTAGATTTTTTGGTCATTTTGAATGGAACTGGTTTTTTGCAACACCATTGTATAATTAAAATCACTACCGCGTTAAATAAATTCAATCAAACAAATTATCCCGCTACTTTTCAATAGCTTTTCTACTGGCTTGAATGATCCTGTTTTCTTGTAACCTACAAGTATTATTGTGGAATACGAATCACTACCATGTTGAATCATTTAAATGAAGTCCTTAAATCACTTCAAAGTAGGTCAAAACTAGAGCTTTTCCTTTTTTCCGCTACTTTTTAATTGATTTTTCCGACCGTTTTAAGCGAAACTAAGAGGGGCAGTTTTAAAAACCTCTAATCTTACAAATCTGGCCACGTCATCTCATTGCAATGCAAAACGCGGCACGAGTCAGCTCCGTATTAATTCTCTTCCGTATCCGGTTCGCTTACGGACCACCGTACCTCACCACTGTAATTCGAATACGCAAACGATCCTACTCAAACCCCGCAGGGAGCTCCCCTGAGTCCTTCTTTTCGGAGACTACAAATTGGATTCTGCGTTACCTGATCCCTGTGTCTCCCGCTTTCCCGCGAACTAAGACGCTTCCAACTAAAGATAGGGTGTTATTCCGATACCAGTAAAATAAGTGGTATAACAAATTGTATATTACTGTCGAAAATATTGAGCTATCGATTATTGTTATCGTCACTTAAAATGGATGAACATTACAAAACTATTAATTTAAAAGTGAAAATTTTTAATTTAAAAATCGCCGTTTTATTCAAACAGTTATTAGAGCCACGAGCCAACAGGTTCTGGATTCGAATTCCGATCTCAGTAGGGGCTTCGGTAGCCCAGTTAGATAAGCAGATTAGCAAACGGAGGGTTGAAATTCGAAACTCGATCCAACCAAAGACGGTCATGTACATGAGGGCTGGTGAACGTTAAATCTGTCGTAACTTCAAATGTCCTCACGTTAGTGTGGTGTGAAAGTTGTGAGAGCGGGTTGCCGGCTCAGGTATTGACCTCGCCATCTGACTGGTTCAAAATTACGAGGTGCTGTCCTCGGTGTTTCCTTTCGGGATGGATCCCGACCGTCACCAATAATCCGTTATGTTGCTCCAGCTCGACCTTAATTCTTAAGCTATCTTCCTGATCTTAGTATAGATGTTTGTCGGGATTCGGGATCCACTGCCGAATGTACCGGGCCTAATTATCCCTTGCGTAGCAATAATTGACCGTTGAGCAACAAACTAAACAGTAACTAACTGTTGAAATAAACTTTGAATGCCAATTCGCCCATGCCAGTCGAAATATCAGTGTCTCAGTGTATTTATTTTCGAGTTTACGATTGCTATGTTCAGCCTTTATGCATATCCGATATTTTACAAATGCTATAATCATTAACCATGAACCTCATGATTAATCATAATCATTCAACCATGTCGATTTAGAGTAAGTGTTTTCTAGCGTTACGGGCGGCATTTTGGCATCCAATTTAAAAACTTAAAAGACCTTTTTACATCCAACCTCAATCAGCTTTTGTTGGGTTCCCTGACTAAACGAAAGCAAAGACCGCGTTGCTACTTTCAGGATGGTTTCTTGTCATGATTGTCTTGCAGCCGACCTGCATCACATTGGAGTTCAGGGCAGCCACTTGTACCCTTTTTGCACGGATGATGTTAACCATGTTTAGATGTTAACCATCTCCTTCGCTGTCCTGCCCTGTTGGTTTCACCGGCTTTAATGGAAAGGAAGAGACTGATTGTCCAATTTTTCTTGACTTTATCCCTTTGTTTTTATGCTTGTGTTGCAAATTATATTGTAAATTCTGTCTCGTATATTATAACTTGTTTTATTTCAATAATTTATCGTTGTAATTTATCCATGCTTGGATGTTTAAGGTCCAAAGATGTAATGTAGGGCGGCTCTGCATTTGAAATAATTTTGTTTTCATCCGTTTACCCTTAACCCTCCTGGTGGTTTGTCTTCACGAGGTATCTCATCATAAGCAAAACTGACCAAATCGTGAAGGATGAGATATCTCTTCATTAGAAGAAAACTGACCAAATTTTGATCTCATCGATATATTGTCTTAGCTGACAATAAGGTTAGATCTTAATGGACAGATATATCGCCGAAACCACTTGGAGGGTTAACACCAAGCTGAGATACTGTTATATGGTAGAATGTTGAACGACTTATTGCAAATTAAGATACGCTGTTATCGTAAAATAGAAGTTTTGTTCGTCTTAATTTTCCACCCTCAGAAGCATTTCCCTTCCTACCATCGTCGGACTGACGCTTTGCTCGGTCAAGTTCGCGTGGGCGAGTTTATTGGACGACTACCTGTTCTGTATACCTGCGTGACGTTACCTCACTCGTGAGAGGGGGAGAGGACGTAGAAAGAGATCTGGGCCACAAAGAGGGAAGGAAGCTCTCATTGTGAATGTTAAGATCGGAGGAATGCGAGGCTGATAGTGTAACAAATTCATCACGCACGCAACAAAAGGTCTTAGGAAGTTTCATTCTCTTGGTTGTGAGTTGTGGGCCAAGTGATGCTAATTGCTTTATCCGGTTCCGATCCGAAACGAAGCTCTAGATATTTATGTATCGTTCTCTGTCTCGTGCTTTCTCTTAACTGGGACGTGTAAGCGATTCGAAACAAGTTAGCAAGGTCATGTACCTGGGGCATTTGAAAAATTGTGGTATTGAATTTTATAAAGTTTTACATTATGAAGAATTTCCATTACAGTGTAATACCAGGGCTTACCTGCCAACGTTTTGGGAAGTCTTCCGGAAAAAAACTTGGTTTTCCTGTCTTTCGGAGAGATATTTTCCGGATTTTTCCTTTGGGAGAAAGTTTTCAAGTGAAACGCCAATTTCAAAATTCTGTCGTCAAAGCCGTGGTAATCGTGTAAGAAAACCGTTGAAATTAAAGGCTGCTAGGATTGCCGTGAAAACCTTTGACACTAATTTTTCTGATAAACCCTGTTCCTCTAATTGCTTATCTTTGCATTTATTTGGCGCCATATTGTGAAAAATATCGCCAAATCGGTTTTACCGACTTCGAGTTTCCGTGAAGCCTATTAGATTAAGCAAGCATGTTACATAAATTATTTTTTGTTTTCAGAATTGTTTTATGCATTTTTTCTGATAAGCCGATCTGGTGAGCTACTTAAAAAGAACTTTATGTGTCGTTATAATAGTACTCTTTTCATTTGTTAAAAGTGCAAAATATTTGTGTCAATATTGAGCATCAGCATTGCGCTTTTTGCGTAGTCTTCCAGAGATCGGCATGTATGCCATGAATTTACTTAGCTTTTACAAGTAATAGAATTTTTGCTGTAATGAGAGATTTAAAGTGATTGTTTGGACACGTCAATCGATCCCGTTCTGTGATTTGTGAGTTAACAGAATAGAACTCAGAATTAACAAATAACATATTTATTAACAAGTAACAACGGAGAGCGAAGCTGCGAGGTTGGTTCTCGGCAGGCAGTCCCCTCGCAAGTGACAGATAAACAAGAAAACAGGGGGGTGGTTAAGCAGCTCCCTTGAACATAAACATGCAGGCGCGGTGACATCCCCGGGAGGTCGGGTTGTCCGTGCGCCATCTCGTAGGAAAATACTCAACAGTGATTAATTCCTGTTTAAATGCAATTGCTCAATCTTATTTCAGATATCGGTATGTGCCATAGCAAAAGTCGAAGTACAAAGTAATATTTATTGTTTTTCGCTCCACATAGGGTTTAAATAGTTGCAGAAGGGCTACATTAGAAACAAAATGCTACATTTGAAAAATTTTAATTCACCCCAAAAAATTTTACAAATTTGCTAAATTTCCATTGGATAATGATAAGAATAATAGTTTTGGTATTTCTCTGGGAAGTATGGAATTGTTATAAATTAAAAATTATAGGGTTTTTTGGTGAAGACTTTTCCTTATTGTACAGTCAACGCTCATTTTGACAACTCCTCTTTCAGTAACCCACACGACTTTCGAACTGTCATGAGCACCACCCAAACCATTATTTTGAATTCCCTTTCAACGAACTTTTTCTCGGTCCCTTAGTGTTTGCAAAAAAAGAACATCGTTTATATATAATTTTTATAATCAAACGTTTAGTGTCTGAAAGAAAATTGTTCGGAACATTTTAAGCTTTGAGAATCTTCAATGAGATCAAATTACAATTAAAAACACCAAGGATGAAACAGATTTAGCTGAAGAAATCCACCATTGAAATGCGATCCACTAATTCATCCATTTCCAATTGATTGTACACAATCGTTTCCACTCGTGACTCACCTGTAGGAATTCCACATACACCTGTTGCGTTCCCCCAATATTTTTTCGCCACAGCGGAGATCCCGACGCCTCCGAAGTTAATTAAAAAGTCCACTCCACGCGAGCTTCACCTCCGCCCAAAAAGTAATTTCAAAAGAAGAGAGAATTACGATCGGGGCGAAACGAAAGTCCACCATTCTTTTCCATTGGGTGGGGCCGCTTTCATTTTATATGTGAGGAGGTGGTGGGATTTATTATTATACTCTTTTAAACGTGGGGCAGAGTGAATTTGCTCGGATATGACAGGGACTGACCTTTCGTTGACCCCTCCTTGCTCTTGTTCTTTGTTAGTGCAGGTGGGGATGTGGTCATAAACTGCGCATCTGGAGATGGAGTAGTGGTCCAGATTAAGTATTACAGTGGGCCGTACTTGGGGTTTTGGTATCGCTCGAAACTCTAGAACAAGGATGCAGACTTGTTAAGACCCAAAGGCCATAGATTCACTGTGACTTATGACAGTTGCCAAAATAACATGAGATGTCTATCATATTATTTATATTTATCGTATATTGTTACAAAGAAATATAATAAAAAGTAAATAATCTGATACGTGGCATTGCATTAAATTAGCAGTTTTAATATTTGGTTCGATTTTTGTTGTAGCCAAGCGCAAAATTGATTCTAAATTTTCATTAGTCAAGCGGTTCCTGTTTTTTGATTAGCTAATATTCATGACTGAAAACGTTTGTTCAGATATGTTGACACAGAGGCTTGCGTATTTAATGCATTATGTTCCAAAGATTTACAATTGTTTTTATCGACACAACGATAGAAGTTGACAGCTACTTTGTGTTGTGCGCATGTGAAAATTTTGAAAATTTCCAATCGTGTGACTTGTTAAAGTGAAATAACGCATGGTGAGGCGGGGCCGTCAGAAAATCGACGGAGGGCCACATGCGGGCTGCTGTCTGTTCTCTGCTCTAGAACGATGATCTCAAACTCGCGGCCCAGTACTGTTTTGCGACCCGCATGAATGATCACAAAATAAAAATAAATCACATTTATTGTTTCAATTATATTGATTTCATAGGTTTATGAATGGGGAGCTTTTCGAACGCTCTCCAAGCTCCATTTAACTTTTTTTAGTTAGCAAACTACTACCCGCAGTCAGTTTCAAAAGCGTGAAATACTTACGTAGTATTGAAATATCTAGTGACATTGCATTCACAAAATGCATTTAACTTTTGAATCTTGTAACTGCCATCTGTCATTAGATATTTTAATACTTACTGGAACAGTATGTGCAAAGTACTTCGTATATGGTAGGGGTCACCCAGTATGGTAGTGATATGGCCACCCAGAAGGCTCGGATCGATTTGTAAACGAGTGGATTTTGGTGATTGTTCGTAAGAGCAACGGCGGATTACCCATTAATGCTCCCTCTCAAACAGCCGTTAGTGACGAAAGCCCAAGAAGTCAGTGCCTGGGCATTAAAAATTTAATACAAAATTTTTAATCAATTATTTTGGACTTAGTACCTTTTCCTAGTTAAAGCCTTTCTCATGTTCAAATTTTTTACTATCTTTTCTTTTAACAGCGCAAAGATTGTCTTATACAAATGATTTTACGTATCTGATGTAATTTATTTATTAAAATAAATTGTTGAAATTAGTGTAATTTTTCAATTCTTCAAAAGTTTTAATGTTGATATTTTTTTATCCGAAACAAATTTTCATTAAATGAAATAAAAGCTTGAATTTAATTTTTTCGTAAAATGTCAGTTAAAACTATAAATATACTGATGGGGGATCAAAATTATGTTTTTCTTACGGTCTTTGTTGACACAACCTTCAATTCATTCCAATTATTTACCATATATTTGCTATGTATTTCTTTATATGGTTTGTTAATTTCTTGTTTTCTTTTTAGGTAAGCCGATTTTTTGTACTCCAATCCTGTTTGATAATCAAAGCAGGCTGTTTGGTATGTAAAAATTGTTCTATAAAAATCGTGAAATTTCACTAATAAACGTTAATTCCCAAATTTTATGTGGTGATGTCCTTAAGACAGTCACATCCGAGTCTCGAAGGGATGAAGAGAATTTCGGAGGAAAAAAGACGGGTCATTTGAGTTTAATACCACTTGCATCATGTTGGTCAAAAATTGCTGTGTAACGATGTGTAAATTTACAGAACATACTCTACTTGTAAAATAATAAGGATAATATAACCACACCATTGCAGTGTCACCTATTAAAATGGAAAAAAATAGTGAATCATTTACAATGAGAAATTATTTGTTGACTTTTTATTATCCTAAAAAACTAAGTAAAAATAAAAAACAACGGTATAGTAAATTCTTGACAACTAAAATGTCAGCTATTTGCTTTTTTATAGATATTTTGAATAAATTTAAAAATAATGAAAAACTTGAGCCAGATTTGAAAATTTTGTCCACCCCTTGTTTATTTTTTCCTTTGTGATGGTGGATGTGTTGTTCCACTGAAATAGCTATCGACCTGTTTGTTTTTGTTTCTTTCTGAAACTTTTATATAATGTACTAAATTGGTATTTTTTGAAAATAGCTAAGAAAAAATTGATTTTATTTTAAGATTATGTTTCCAAATCCAAATTAATACGTTTACTATAATGCATATATACTAATACTACCATATATGTATATGTATTCCCCCTTATCTTGTAATTTTCCATTTTCTAGTCACGAAAACAAGTTGGTAGTTGCAATCTGTAGGCATTGTATTATCGAATCGAAGGAAAGTGCGATTTTATTTTCATTCACAATATTTTTATTTTCGTTTTTGATTCAGTTTGAATAAAATGGCACACCTGTATCTTGTTATAAGAGTAGTTTGCTTTGTAAAACCACAACAGGAAACGCTATACATTATAACGTGCAAAAAATTGTATAAAATAAATACCAACAGGATTTGAAATGGTATTGTACAAAATAAATATACACAGGAAATGTATAGTTCCGAGTTTTATTATTAAACTTAATCTAATGTTGCATCAACACAAAAATGAATTCCGTTCCACGAACCTCACACACACACACACACACACACACACACACACACACACACACACACACACACACAGTGCGTGCCACAGAAAATAAAAAACTAAAAGAAAAAATTAAAATACATAAGAGCGAATATACAACAATAAAGCCCTCAGCTGCATAAAAACTAAAAAATATTCCTAGCAAGTTGTATACATAGTGTTTTTCGTTCAGTGTGTCTGATCGTAAAATATCCTTTTACAACCCATAATGATACACGCATGTAGGAATAATTGACATTATATTGAATCATTTTTACGAGTACCTTTTTATGTGTCTCCTTTCACAGGGAACGGACGTTAAACCTTAAGCAAACAACAGAAGACGGGGGTCTAGTAAGCCCTGGATTTATTCGACCCTTAATGTCAGGAGAAACATGAAATTACAAAGCGTCCGCCTTATCCGAGTAATCGGTGCATGTCTCCCTAAAAAGAGACCATCGAATGTACTACTGTAGATTACACGCCCATCTTGACAAGCGATCGAAATTACGGTTCTGTCTCGCATAATCCCCGGGCGCGTCTCCTCCACCCTCGGAATCGTTTGGCGCGTTCCGGCTGGTGGAGGCTACTGGCCTTTCTGACGACCTTGCTCCACCCTCAACAGGTGTGGCCCAGGTATGGATGTGGCGTTCTTGGATCGTGAGAGGAACGGGATCTCTGCGGAGACGGTGTTTCGCTGAGTGTCTCGTGCGCATGATTGACACTAGTCGCAGTGTTGTGAATGGCAAGAAATTTATAAATTGCTAAAATAGTCATCTAGTTTTGTTTCTATGAAGAGGGCTGTATCAAAAATAGCCCTAAAATTGAGTTATTTATTTTATAAATATCTGGATAAAACTCTCCTTTTAACCCTCTTGGCGAGATGTCTCGTCAAGACAACCCCCATCAACGACTGACCAAATCTTGATCTCGTCATAAAAAATATCGGCAATATATTGATGACGAGATATCTCCTCATCATTAACAAAATTGATCAGATCTTGATGGACGAGTATCTTCTCGAAACTATTTGGAGAGTTAAAAATTCCCCTTCAATTTCGGGGGCTTCTGTAGGTTTGCCACCTTGAGCTTACAGCCTGCGAGCTGTTGGTGGAGAAGGTTCGATTTCTCTAACTACCCTGGGTGTAGTTCTCTCAACTGTCAGCAAAACTTTCCTTGTGTGTATGTATAGTGGGGCTCCGACGAGAAGGCAATCGACCGAAGGCTCAGTCGATTTTTGAAAAGATGTGAAAACGTGTTCCGAGAAGGCTGTCATAGCATGAATGACGGTCGCCGTGTATGCTTCTTCCCTTGTCTTTATCATTGTTATCGCTTTCGGCACCGAACTAAACTTAGAATCCACACTAAAGATGTCACTTGTGGAAGCGCTTTGTTTATGTTACTACCAGTCCCTAATTTATTTAAGATTCATTCAAAATCAGTCGGCTGCCAACTTGTGTGGGTGCCATTTACTTGACGGAAAAAAGTTTCTTGACTTAACTTGACCATATCTTGTACGTGTGCCATAAAAACCAACTAACCTTTGAAATTATCTATAATCACCCAATTTGTGTTTATAATGTTGATCATCTTTAAAATCACGTCTTTTAATCCTATTGAAGGGCACTCACCAAGCTATAAAAATGTATCACCTTATGTTAGCGAATTTTAACAGGTGTGCAGCAGGAATGGCACTAGTGTGCCTCACCAGATGGTGAAAGGGTGCCATATTTATTATATTTCAACGGTTTATTTAATTTGAAGAAAAACCCTATTTTTAATTTTGGAAATTATTTTTATTACTAAGTACAAATAAATTGTTTTTCAAAAATATATTTTTAAAAGCCACTGGAGCAAAAAGGATAGGGTAATTTACTAGTATTTTTGAGAATCAATCAAAAAATGATGCCCCTTTTTTAGTCAAATCGGCAAAAGTAGAATATATGTCGCGGTGTACCATAGAATTTGGGTAATTAGTTTGTGTAGTATGAGGTGAAAAAGGTTGTAAATCGTTGAACTAGAAGAAATATTCGAGCAATTCATTCAATTTTATGTGCTCCGTGTTATAAGCTACATGAAATATAATGTTCCGTAATGAACAAGGAGTGGGTTTGCCCACTGCACCAGCAACCTGTGAGTTGTAGGCGGTGCAGATTCGATTCTTCCCTGTGTTTCGCTCTTTTGTGTCAGTAAAACTGTCCATTACTTGATGTTGTCTATCTTGTGTTTGGAGCACCGTGGCCAAATATGGCCTTTACGCCATAAAAACCCATGATGAACAAAAAATTAAAAACAATATTCAATAGGATAAAAAAGATTGTTTGAATGATTGCTTGAAAGTTAGATAACACACGACCGCTTGAATAAGATAACCCATTATAATTTTGGAAATTTTTAAAACTTGAAAATTACTCTCCTGGAAAATATTGCTAAAAACTTTGCCCAAAGCCCTTCAATCCAGCTACAACCTAAATTTTTCTCGCTCATAACCAAATAATTATCCGACACTTCATGCCAAATCCGGCCACCCCAACACTGTCCATTTTCCCGCCCTAACTGCATCTCGCTCGTCGAGCTATCACTAATTGCAAGTTGCAACAGCAAATTCACTCGCATCAACACTCGTCTAATTGAATTCACGCGCTCTCTCATCCCAAGTCCACACAGGAAACTTCACACCGAGTCGAATCCAACTGTTCTTTGAGAATGAATGCCCTCCATTCCCAGGCGGAACGACCGCCAGTAAATTGCGTTCGCTCCCCTTGCGGACGAGTGATGGACGACGATCTCGAACACGGCTTCTGACCCGTGCACGACGGTGGTGTGTCACGGCAAGAATGGATGTGTCGGTTGGTGTCGTCAATTTAATAAAGATGGAATCGGGGAATTATAAATCTAATGGTCTTTAGTCCCGTTTGGAGCGTAGAAAGGGCTAATTTAAATTCTTTGTTGAAGGATTAGGAGAAATATGGCTGGTTCGTGAGTTTAAAATGGGAAGAAGGGCCATGCTGGCACAGGTGACTAAAATCCGACTTTTGATACTATTTTTCAACCTTGGTGACTAGGGGTATCTTTTTAGGTCTCCCAAGGTTCTAATATTTTCAAAATATTGTCCAACTCATTTTACCCTCGCCTGCTGTGCTTTTTCGTCCTCTCGTGTTTGGCGCAGCTTGGCGAAATATGAACTCTGCGCCATAAAACTCGATTTGGTTTGTTGGGGTTTAATGGCGCAAGGGCCATATTTGGCCATGCTGCGCCAGACACAAGACATACAATATCAAGAAATATACAGACACGCAATGAAAGTTTTACTGGCACAGAAGGAGAAATATACACCTATGGAGGAATGAATCTGACAGGAATCGAACCTGCGCCGCCTACAACTCGAAGGTTGCTAGCGCAGTGGACAAACCCACTGAGCCACGACGGCCTCCCATAAAACCCGAAAGCAATCATCCAAATTTTTGTCGACCTTTTTTGAAAATTCACCGAAGGTCAACTAAAGTCATGAAAGGTCAAGATAGTCATGAAAATATTTAGCTTTTTAATTTTAAAATTTAAATTGCTTAGCGAGATAGATCGAGGTCTGTGTTTCATACTCAATCAGCACATTTTGTATTTTGGATTCCTTTTGTTTCTGGGCAACTAAAATTGCTTAAAATAGGGTTTAATTTTGCTATTTTTTAAAAACTTTATGCTACTACTTTACAAGTGCTTTGGTTGAGGCAGCTCTGCATACACCAATATTATTTGTAATAGCGTTGCTTATTATGAAAAGGTGTATGAGGTTGTTTATAGATGTTGGATAGTGTTATTTATTTCTAGTTATCTATTGCGTCTTGACGATAAAGCGTAAAGCGGCTTATTGCCAGAATGAATTATTTTCTTTTTTAAAAAAATTCTGTGATATCGCCCATAAAACCTTTTTTCGACGTGTAGCAAAAAATAACGGTAGACCAACGAACCAAAAACCAAACCTTTATTAATATTAAATTTTATTAACTAGCTTTACTTCCTGGCTTACCACGAGGGATTTTGCTGTTGACAAACCAAGTCGCGCCTGTTTCCTCAGCAGTTTCGTTGAGTAGTTTTTTGAGCTTTGTCCGTTTGACGTGATTGCGTTCTTTCCTAATCCTGTTGCTCGGCTCGTGACAGCTTTTGATGTCGACTCGAAGTTTGATTTAAAAAAATGAGTACCTTGCGTTATGTTGTCATTAAATGTTACTTCCATGATTCTAAGGAAACAACGTTATGAGCTGGAAATAATTGCGTTGACCTAGAAATTCCAAACAGTAAGCTGTGCAAAATTTCATGACTCCAAAGTTCAACATTCGGAGTTTTTTTCCTGCTTCTAAAAGATTTTCTGCTTCAAGATTATGGCACTAAATATAGCTCAAAAACAAGATTTCTAAAATTTTCCTTTGTCCTGGACCTTCGCCAATATCTCGTTGTAATGCTCCAGTATGACGTAAATTCAACTACCTACCTAAAGCTTTTGTAAATTTGAAATGAGGGAGTAAAGCGGGTTTTTTTACTTTTCAGTAAAATTTTTATCTCCGAATAACTAAATAGTAGTGCACTAAAAAATTTTAGTTCAATTTTGTCGATTATTTTTCATTTTCAATCCTAATTTTGAAAAGTCTAACTTTGTTAGAAAGAAAGCATTCATCAGTGGAATTTTGTGTTGTATTCTTGGCAGTCTTCATATATATATATATATATATGAAGGAAGCATCATATATTCGAAGAATATGAAGCGTGTGCATTCATATTCTACAAATAGCATAGAAGTGTAATGTTAAAGTTGTTTTTCTTGAATTTTAGTAAACATTTTCGCGAACTGTCGAATCTGAAATTGCCTTGGTATTTGTTGATAACGAACTTTTCATAAGAATAATGCGACGCGTTCCTGCTTTTATAATCCAAATGCGAAACATTTTTGAAAGGATAGAAATTCCTAGAGTGGAAAATTACAATCCGTAACTCGTTTTCTTTGGGTAAAATTCGTAGGAAATCTTCGAAAATCCGCAAGCAAGCTTATTTTTCATGTTAGAAGTCATTCTTCAGCCTTCAATATTACATATAAAGGAATGGGATAGAAAAGATTAAAGCATACGAAACGAAATAAGACCCCAAGTGCAATCGCTCAAGTTTGCAAAATGCTGCCCGGCCTATTTCGCAAAACGTGTCTGTTATTTTTCATCCCAGATACAAGAGAGACAGACGCGGAACTGGAATCTACAAAAGAGCAAGATTATTTCGGTTGCCAGATCTCTCGAGATACTACAGAAAAGCGCGTGCATTTGAATCGGCGTTAAAAGCGGGAGATTGTTATAATCATTTCTTTCCACCGTGTGGCAGGAACCCGTTTCCCGTTCTGTAACACGGCCCGCAAAACGATAGCGCAATAATAATGGAGAAAAAATATATCTGATCCTCCCTTATTATGTTAGAACGCCGTTGGAACTTCTATTATATAAAGTTAGGAGAAGAATTTTCGGGAAGGTTTTATTTCTTTATTTTCTTAGCGTTAGAAAAAGTGAAAAGAAAATAGCTCAGCGATTTTTTTCGGTAAACTGAAATGAAAAATAAAGATTTATGTCTGCTGTGTTGCGGATTCCTAGATGCGCTTTTTGATAGTGGGGGAAAATATTTATAGCTCCCCCTTCAAATTTCTTCGCATTTTTCCTTTTAGGATTGCATTACTATCCTTTTTCTACGATAAAGGAGGAGAGGTATTGTACATGAAAATCTACTGTTGTATTAAGGCTTATAAAAATTGGATGTATCTTCGCCTTTATTCTAAATATATTTTGGCTTCAGTACAGCCAAAAAGCCTTACGTATCAATGATGCGAGGTTTTGTGAGATGGTGAATGCAAATGGTTAATACTACTTTTGAAAAATAAAACTTAAAATATACAGAAAATATTCAGAATAGACCGCACATTAATCACACCTCGCGATTGCTTGTCGGTACGGTGCTTTTTTAAGGCGCAAGGGCTAGATCTGGCCAAACTGCATCAAGCAATGTTTTCCGTAAGTAAATAGACACGAAGGTTTTTTACTGACACTGAAGAGTATTTTTTTTTTATTATAATGTGCCCGACAACTGGATTTGAGTTTTATGATAGCGCAACCGTCATTTTAGGCTAAGCTGCTTCAAACACAAGGCAGACAACATCAAGTTAATAGACATACACGGCCTTCAGTTTATATTGAGTGTTTTAGTTGAACATGTATTTGGAGAACAATAAGTTAAATGTTAAGGAACTGTTATTTTGATATAATATTTTAACACTTTTAAGATAAAGAAGACCCATACTTTTTCTAGGTGTAGATATAATTCAGTTGGAAACTTCATTAATTTTTGTTTCATTTTGCAGTGAATTTCTTCGTCAGTCTGAGAATCAACTGCATAATGGAGGTCTATAGTTTGATTTTTCGTTCCAAACTTTAAAATGAATGCACTTTTTTGAAATATACTCAGTTGAAATGAGTTCTGAAACATCCCATTGTAGTTTCAGACAGTAGCAGTTCAGGTCAAGGGTGGCAGGTTAAATGGCTTAGGAAATATTTACTCATCGCTGATTACTAAAAACTAGTTGGGTTACTGTCATTGACTTTCGTTTGTTTTTTACTCTAATTCAATCGCTCCTGTGATAAGTCTTATCTGGAAACAAATTGGATTCAGCTTTGGATCTGATACCAATAGTCGAATGGTTCGCAATCGGATTTGTTTAGGAATCACCTCGAAACGTCCAAAGATCCAATTGGATTATCAACAAGCTCGAATTCGAAATAACCCGTCTAGTCAAGCGTACAAAGTTGTGAAGCTAACTTTCATTTGATGCAACAAAGAACGACCCCTTTTCCAAACTGAATGACAAAACGTCACAAAGTCCCCCTGTCACACAACCAACCGCACACACTCTACAATTTGCATACTAAACTACCCCACCAAATCCAACCCCTGTGTCCCAGCAAGATAAGTCAACCTTGATTAGCATTTTATGCTAATCCCACTACTCAAACCACGCTGTCCGTCTAGATTTCTTAAATGTTCGAAACTGGGAGAAACTGATATCTACCGGAAATCAAGCCCATACATGTTTTTGGTTTCAGTACCACCCCACCCCATTCAGTACTTAAAAAGATTTTTAAAAATCCATATTTTATGCGCTATACGGCTTCTGTCCCCTCTCCTTCTAATATATCTCCCCATAAATACCCAACCCGTTTGATAATAATGAAATGAAATACGGAGGCCAGTCCATCACGCTGCCCCCTGCAGATCGTCTGAGCATTAAGTGGGTTTTTTTGAATGGGGTGGGGTTGAATTCGAAACCATTTTTCCCACACCTCCCCTGGTTTTTTTAATTGGCTGGGACGATGGCACGTGCCGGCACCAGACGGAAGAGACGTTTCTTTTGGGGAAGTTTCTGTCTGGCATATCCTCTACCCACGTGCTGCGCCATTGCATCTCCCTTGGAGTCGGTCTGAATTGACGTTTTGATTACGTTGCGAGGCACTGTTCTGTTTAGGGGTGTCATTTTTTTTCTCTCTCCCTGCGATTCAGTATTTGCGCTTTTTTCGTTATGTAGTTGTCACCTCGTGTCATAAGTTGGAGACGGGAAGCGAGCGGTGTGTCAAGTTAGGATTAACGATGTGTGCTTTTTGGATTAGAAATAGACACTTTTTGTTGCTGTTTGAGTTGCATTTTTCCAGTGGAGGGTTGAGATTTGAGTAGTAGGTAGGTTGGTTTTGTCATTGCGTTCCTTTTACTGCAAAAGTTGAGCAGCAGAACTGTCATTCGTAGGAAAATGAAATTTTCATTCTAAAGAAAATTAATTTTTCAGTCTTTTAAAAAATCTTGACTTAACTAGAGGGTAATTTTAAGTAAAAGTAAGAAAATCGAGACACTTCAAAGACAGAAATTACCATTCTGGGTGAGGACCGTCGTGGCTATTGGCTTTACCTACTGCGCTATAAACCTGTGAGTTGTAGGCGACACAGGTTCGATCCCTCCTGGGTGTATTTCTCTTCTATGTCAGTAAAACATTCCCTTGTGTGTGTATGTCCATAACTTGACGTTATCTGCCTTGTGTTTGGCACAGCGTAGTCAAGCATGGTTCTTGTGCCATGAAACCTCAACCAACCGTTCTGTGTGGAATAAATTGTCGCATTTGCTGTTTTCGTACTTCGGGTTGGTTGAGACAATAGGTGACACGGTTGATTACAATAATTTCTCCTTTATCTTCTGTTCTGAATGGTATCATTTCTACAATTTTCAATAGTTAAATTGATATTAATTAACCCTTTGTGTTTTCGGATGTCACCGTATTGGAGGCATTACAGTAGTTAATTTTAATACTTTTTGTGTTTTAACCCTTTGCACACTAAGTTAAAAAAATGTAATTAATTTAAATAGTTTTTGAAGAGGAAGCCGCTGAAATTTTACGCTATAGTAAAAGAAGCCATGAACCAAAAATGTTTGAAAAACACTGGCTTAGATAATCGTTCCTAAAATTCTCTAGACCTTGGCTGTCACCCAGAATGTTTCATGGGTTATCAAATACTTTGAATAAAAAATTTAAAGTTATTTCGGCTTGAAAATTTCAATGAAGATTATATTATACTTCTAAAATTTTAATTCATAACGGACAAATATAACTAAGATCCAAAATGAAAGATCACTATTTTGAGTCATTAAACATTTTTAAAAGTATGAAGAAGTACGAAAAGTTTTTTGGGGAGAACAGCTTCACTTACGACTTATTTACAGATAAAATAATTTGATTACATCTCAAAACATTTAAGATGTATTTATGATTCAAGCAGTATTTAAAAAAATAATAAATACGTGACTTAGATGCAAATTTTCGTCTATCAAGAATTAAAATTGCTCTTTTTAATGCTATCTTATCAGGCATTCGTGTGACTTAGTTCTCATATCGCAAAAAATGACCGTACAAGCAACAAACCAAATCTTAAAATCATTAGCGGTTACTTACATCACACGTATCGTATATCTTTATTTATTGATGTGTGAAGTAACAGCTCTAGCTCTGTTTAAGAAAATGGCGAAATCACACGTGCATGTCTCGTTAAAAGACCATTAATATTTCGGTCATCTCGATGGTGTTTAAGTCCGCGATGTACTTCAAAGATTAGAACTGAAGATCAATGTGCAAGTTCCGGTTTACTTGTTCCACAACTAGGGAGCGTCAACAGCGAATTGCTTTTTGTCTAAATTTCCAAATGAGCCACATTTTTATGAAGGATTGAATCATCGCACGCTCTATTTATAGTTTTTGTGATACCGCAAGATAAGTGTTTTATAAATTTTCAGTAAGAAAATGGTGTCCCGGTTCTCAGATAGTCTAATGGGGAAACGTTAAATAGATAACAAGATTTATTTCGATATTTGTCGATGGGATGTATGTTAATGGTTGCCCTCTATTTGAATCCACCGAAGTGTTTAATGTTCAATTTATTTCACAAGGTTGAATGCAATTTATTATATTATTCTTAGTTTATAACATGATCCTTAAGTGAGTATCGTGATATGTATTAAACAATGCTAAACCTAGATCTTCAATACAACGTCAGATTCTTGACTGTTGCTTTTGATGTTGTCTGTCTTGTGTTTGGCGAAGCTTGACCAAATACGACCCTTGCGCCATAAAACCCAGCCCCAACCAACCTGACTGTTGACGTTCCTAAGACAATAACAGCCCATGTGCAAACCTCAATAAGCCAACTCTTTCGTAACAAAAACGTTTGATGTTCCCCATTCGATACCTTTAGTGCCTTTTTGCAAAATCGAAAGTAAAATAAGTACAATAGTTTTTGCTTTGCTTTTCTGTTGTCTTTCTGTGCTTCCGTAATTGTATCAACCTGTTTGACAGTCCATAAAGAAATAAAATATGCAGATTCGAAAGTGTCTTATCAAAATCATAAAAAAGAAAAAAAATGTACTCCAATAAAGTATGAAAACGAAGGAACTCAGAAGACATAACTGGACATTTTTGTCAAAATTTGGAAACATACCGTGGTATATTGTCCGCTCCTATTTTTGTTCGACAACGTCCAAAAGCATGCCCAGCACACCACTCAGGAATGGTCCTCACTACAACAGAACTATCCAGTGCCTTGCGTAAATTAGATATCAACTCTTAAGAATGGAGGAGCTCAAATAATATCACTAACCAACCAAATGTATGGAAACTAATTTCATCATTATAGTAGAAAAATCCTCCGAGACTTGAGTACTGTTTGTTTACCACGAGAGCTGCTCCCGACAGTCTGGGTGGTGACAGCCGCTACAGGAACAGGACTTGTTAATTTTAAGTAGAGATGACTTAGGTGAATGTCTTAATTTTATTTTGGTTTCTGCGAGAATGTTACATCTGAACGCGTTTGTTTCTCGTTTTGATAATCTGCAACAAGTAAAAATAATAAATATATTCAATTTGTCAACAAGTGTAACAGACTAGAATACATTTCTTCAAGCATCCCTTATAGAAAATAGTATAAGGTCAGTTTCTACGGCAACAGATAGGCAGAGGTGATACCTGTCAGACAGTTCTCGTGGTATATGCAGGCAGTATATCGCATTTGATAATGTAAAGAGCGAAGTGAGTGCTTATTGCAAAACAAAAATCAATTGTGGAACTTCGTTTCTGTACTAGAAAATTTCAAGATTCATTCAAAAATCAATTTTAAAGTCGGGCTTGATTTTTAGAAGTTCCGTGTGCTGTTACCTTACCAATTCCATTGTTTAACCGTTATGTGTTTTAACTGAGCAAAGGTTCATTGAGCAGTGCCAAAGCCATCTTCTCATATCCAATATTTGCTTTCAAAAGGTGCATTACTTACCTCGGCGTTGAAACAGCAGATGGTATCACCGCACAAATATGATATTCCTTCCCAACCCCGAACTTCTGTTTAGCAACGTTTTTTTACTCGGGTCCAGTGAACAGACGCTAATGTTAGTTTGAACTTTTAATATTGACTCTCACCTCCCAGCCTCGTGTGTGTACATTGCACGCTTCGGAAAGGCCGTACCATAATTTCCCACGACCACACTGTACGGTGTGCAACTGTTTATTTTACCACTAGCTGGCTAAAACCGTACGTACGCTTCTTTTTTCTCTTCTCACCAACCATCGACGAGGCTTCCAATATATGAGACAACAAACCCCAGGGGGATGGGGAGCATTGCGCTTTTGAACTCTTATCGGCCGTATAATTCTCAAACAAGTGGTTGGAGACGAAACGGGAAGCATATAAGAAGTGGGGAGAGAGAATGGCAACAAAAAAGCGCTGGAACACACTTGAGAGGATGTGTTGCTGGGTGAAAATGAAAAACGGCAGTTTTGTTTGAAGAGTGGATTGAAGTTGACTGAGGGGCAGGGGGAATGTTTGGGAAAAAAAATGGCACGAAGAGAGAACCACCCATCCCATCTTCTCTTCACTTCAGTTGGCTTTGTGCAGTTATCACACTTTCACATGGAGCAGTCGGGTTGGGGAGGATGGTTTGAATATTGCCCAACTCGGGGGAGTCGGCGTGTGTAAACTTGTGATGTAATTAATGTCTGGAGTACGGGTACCGTTTAAAATCGAAGTACCGGCAGTGATATTGGAGTGTATTGCTGGATGAATGCCTGGTACCGTTTAGTATCGTGGATACTGTTTAATATAGTCGTGCTTTCGATAGATCTGTTCGCTGCTTCCATTTTATTATCTTACGAGGTTTGAGGCACAACTTGGATGTTGGGAACGAAATTGCCTTTGCTTGGATATTTTGCTGTCTGTTTTGCGTTTTCTTAATTCATACCGAGCAACGAATATATAGATTATAATCTAATAAGGATAGAAATAGGATAAAAGAATACACTGCAAAGGTGAACAAAAAATGCTATAGCTTTACAGTAATAATCAATAATAAGAGAAAAATGTAACACCTTTAATAGCCCTCTGAGTGTTACTAGATTTTTGAGTAACGTAGTATTGGTTTTATGTACATCACTTTTAATGATTAAATAGCCACATCTATCGGTTCAGAGAATCTTAGGAAACATTCTTTTGGTCAAAACTGGTCAAGAATCAAGCAGGGAAGACTGAATATTGCCGAATGTATATATACGTGTGCGACTCGGACGGTTAATAAAAATAAAGTAATACTTTTAATAATTGAAATAGCTATATAAAAAAGAAAACTCATGCTCAGTGATATCTATGAATTGGTTAGCCATAGGTCCCGGTCATTTTGCCCTCGAGTTGCAAAAATGACTAGAGCTATAAACGAAATAAATCAAACATTAAATCAGTTTTTTCAAGTGTTGCATCAGTCTGGAATAATATAGACCAGTGATATTCGAGAATTTGTTTTAGGACTTAAGTTTTGAATTGCAACCAATTTAGAGATGTAAGGCAGGGAGACCTTTCTAAGTGGGCCTGCGAAAGTCACCAAATTTTTGAAAACTTTTCTCACTTGCCAACCGGAATTGTGAGGAACATAATTGTTATTTGGTTATCTTCTAAATCTTCAAATAAATTATTTAATAAAATAATCACATTAAGAGCGATAGAAATGAAATAACATTCTAAGAGTGATTTTTCTTTATCATGAGATTTGAATGAATGTGAAATTTAGTGGCAGAGTTTTTAAGTCATTCTACCGATATTTATTTAATCATTTTAAAAAGATGAGCCCTGGGCTTAGCGTACCCGAGAAAGGCTGTTGGCGTGCCACGTTTGACACGCATTCCAAGAGTTCACCACCCCTTATATCCAACATGCACTAGCATTTAGTTTTCTTCGATATTTCGAAAAAAATAAAAAGCGAAAGCCTTCAGTTTTGTAAATGGCAAACGATTTTTTCGGTCTCCTATTTTGCCCTGACAAAAAGTTTTCGCGTATCCTGTGTGGAAACCATTGCTGTGGCAAACTACGTACAATCTCAACTATGTGACTAACATATTCCGAAACAGTTTCCCGCCAACCCCCTCTTCGAAATGCCGAGGGCCGATGGGCAATGTTTCTGCCTTGTGGCCAAAGTTCTACGAGGTGTTAAGGCTCATTTTCTGGTATCGCCAGCCCCTCCTTCCAAAGAATTACATTCCACATGACTACCTCGGATCTTTTCTATTCTCTTACAAGGCTGTCCTAAATGGAAAAACGCAATGAAGCGAAGTTATACAGGGAGAGGGGTACTTGTTTTTTGGCGTTTTCTTTTTAGAGAGGGAGTTTGGGAAAGCGATGGTATGTGATGTCCTCTTGTGTGATTTCGGGGGTCGCGGTGTGTCACAGCAGAATATAAATGGTGGGGTAGGGATGTACTCCTGAGAATGGAAAAAGGTGATTCTGGCTAATGGAAGGGCATAATGCCTTAGCTGAACCCTCTGGGAACACCTGTTGATATGATCAAATTGTCTTCTGGGAGATAATGGGAAGCTAGTCTTGCATTTTGATCATATTTAAGTGCAATTACATGTTTGTCGCATTGACAAGCAACCGAATCAGTTAGTTTCAAACAGTTCAAGCTTCATAAAGAAAACTCAATAAAACGTCACTTCGAGTCAATTAAACCATTGTTCAACCTGTAGGCGCCGCGTCTTGAATGCTCGCCATGTTTTCTTGATATTAGAACTTTCAAGAATTTTAGACCAAGAATATAAATTTGAATTGAAAGTTGAAAATGGCATGGTGGTTATAGAGAATAATTTAACTCAAGTTGATTTCAAAACTTTTGAATTTTTATACTCGTGTTTTGAGCGTAAAGCGACAAGCCAAAAAATTTGGTGTTATACGACGGGTAAAACGAATTATGGTGAATTTCATACAAAACTGTATGGTTCAACGGGGAAGCTCACTGTGCTAGCAACCAGCTAGTTGTAGGCACTTAACTTAACCGTTAATTGACGTTGTCTGTATTGTGTTTGGCGTAGTTTGTCCAAATTTGGCCCTTGCACCATAAAACCAAACTCAACCATACAAAATTCCTTGAGATGTTAAATTGTAGTAGAATGAAATATGTTTCAACTCAAAACATTTTTTGTTTAGGTTTTTAATACGATATAACATTTATCAATTACCTTACGTAAGAATTATGCTGAAATCCCGTAAATTTTGGGGATATAAATTCAAATAAAAAGTTTTAGTTACAGAGGAAAAGCAACTTTTCTAAACTCGGAATTTAAATAATGCGTTTAGTCTGAATTAAACTGATAAAAAATTAACCTACTAGTTTAAATGAAATTATAACTAGCATCTTTTAAAACAAATCCTTATCTGCTGAGATTTCAGTGGAATGCCAGCTTTAAATATTACACTTTCTCATTTGAAACAATTATTTTCGTCTGGGTATAGTATTTTAATTTCAGACGGAGGTATTAAAATGTTTTAATTAAGTGTAGAAAGAAAATTATTCCATGTGGCTTTTGTAACACGTGACACGGTCCTAAGGAAGTCGCTGTGACAGCTGGCTGCTTTTTTATAATCTAAATTAGTTGAGAGAGACTTAAATCCGTGCTTTCATTTTCTGTGGTTTGAAGATGATTACAAATTTTGTAAAAATGTAATTTCTGTAAATCCTAGCTGCCAGTCAATAGCCCGTTCTATTGCTCCAGTGAGACGTAAATTAAACTACCTGCCTACATAGCTGACAGTCAAGACATAATTGGTAATCGACCTTTTCTTTTACCTCGGCATTTGCTTAATAAAATGTTAAATAAATTTCGTTAAGGGGATAATTTCGTGAACTGTATCTTAAATTTTACGGTTATTTAGACTAAGAGTGATAACTATTTCACAATCCTGTGATCAGATGCCGAAATGTGACGAATCCACATTTTGTCAATGGGGATTTTTCCTCAATGTTTATCTAGATGAAATTTGATGGTAAAATATCACTTGGCTATTCCATGTACTTCAGAGTTAAAGGACAGGTGAAGAGAGGTTTTAAGATAAAGAGCATTGATTTTTCCATAGTTGAAAAAAGATATTGCTGAACAAAATATAAAAAATTCAAGAAAATGAACACTGCACGATTTGATCTTTGTCCATGGAATTGATTGTCCCGTACAAAATTCGTTATCTGTCTTGTGTTTGGCGCAGCTTGGTCAAATATGACCTTTGATCCATAAAACCCAACCAACCTATACAAAATTCCACTACTGTGCAACTATGGACTATGAAGTTGATCATTTTTCTTCCTGATCAGTTTTACTTCAAACATGAATGGAACCTACGATATTTTTTTAATGTGTTAAGGTCCTTCGCACCTATATACTAGGCTCCAACACCAGGTTAGATGCTGGGATCATCATGAAATACCAATATGCAACCCAAGAACTTATTCTTTAACTTACACAAAAATACAATTTTCTCTTTTCTCTTGCATACTTATTGCACAGCTTTAGTAGAAATGCAATGAAGATTTAATCTTTCAAAGTTAAAAAATGGACTAACAAAACAAAATCTTTCCACATTTTCAAGGTCCCCCTCTTGTTTTCGGCCCTGGTTATTATGGTACGGGGCACTCCATCTATCTGAGGTGTCGCATCTCATCCTTGTAATATTTTAAAATTCGATGCGGCTGCCTTGGTGATTAATTTCAACATTAGCAGTCATTTTATAAAATAAATCCATAGATGATTAAATGAATATACTAGAAAATACAGAAAACTAAAAACGTGCCTTTGATTAATTTTTACCTTTGTTAAGCCATGAATGTGGATTTAACCACTAAATAGATTATTTCAATTCTGTGCAGGTTTAATTTCCAACTCCCTGGGTGTATACGTCCATTTACTTGATAGGAAAACATTGCCTCTTTTTTTACAAGGACCAGATCTGGTCCTTGTGCCATAAAAATCAAACCAAAACATAACCTTTTAGTACCACTTTCATTAATGATGAAAGTTTTGTTGAAGGTTTTTCTTGTGTGTTTCGATTCCAGTATTTTTTAAAGCAAAACAAATAAAATCAAATCGATATTTTGACGCACTATATTGAAGCAAAGTGAAACTCTTTCCTAAGTTTAAATCGACGATAATTCTCTGGATTGGAACACAGTTAAGAAACTTTCAAAAAGGTCTGTTTAAGTAATATTCCCAGACAAGATTCATTACCCGTCCCCCCGAGTTTAAGGAAGGGTAAGCGACAAAAAACTTCCACCTCCACCCAAGCATTTCATTTTATGAGAATGAGAACTTCGATAATCGAAAGCATCAGGTTTCACTTTAACGCTCGGTGTTTCTTTTTTATCCCCTGTCTAATCACACTTTTAGCACCATCGAACAGCGAAACTTCTGGGCTCTAGACAACAATTTTCTCCCGAGCATCCTTTTCGGTTCGTTTAGCACAGGATCATTTAAGGGACATTTCGAATGGCGAACTCTTAACCGCCGACGCTCCTGTTAAAAGGATTAAAAATAATTCCTCGGTTGTTTCTTCACCTCGCTCCAGCAACTTTTCAACTTTCCCGAAATTGAAACTCGTCTGCAAGCACGCTCTTTGCCCGGGATTCGATTTTTCTTGCTGCCTCTTCATCGGTGTGTGTGTTCCCGCCCCCTAAACTATTTCACTCCTTGGTTACTCACTTCTCTCAGTTTGACGGGGAAAAAATTTTCTTCCCAGGAAGCTAATGATGCAGCGTACGCTAACGTTTTTTCAGAACTGGAAAAACGAAGGAACGATTTACTCTTAAGTGCGATGATAAGTAGTTTTGGTTTCTCTTCCTCAAGAACTATTAAGCATGTTATAATTGTGGGAAGAGCAATCATTGGCGAGAACTAAAAGACGAATGGCTTATTGAGGTCCAAGTTTAAGAACTGACAATCTGTTTCAATATTTCAAAGTTGAAACTCGAGGTTATGAAACTGGAAGTTGGAAGAAACCTCGAAATTGAAATTATCGAAGATTTGCCATTGTCCAAAAATGCAAAAGAATAAGTTATTTATACTGTGAAGTCAAAAAGTGCGTTCTGGACAGTAAAATGCACGAAACTCAAAATACTTAGTTCACAACAGAACTTTAAACACTACTTGAAAAATATTGTCAGCAACAACAAAATGCTATCCTAGCCACCATAATTGTATTGTGGTCATAGCTTTGTCTGCAACCCAATAGGTCCCGGATTTGAATCCCTGTAAGCGCATGGATGTTGGCGATTGTTCCTCTTTAACAACAACGCTTACCCACCTAGACAAATAGCCGCCTGTTCGCCCCTTGCCAAATGCCAAAGAGGGCAATGGTCGGGCATTAAAAAAGTCTTAAAATCTTTTTGAATTTGAGTACCTTTGCCTTCATTATGATTCAATTTTTTTAGTTTTTTCTTCCCCTTTTAACAAAGCAAAAATTAATTGTCATCCTACGAATAATTTTCTGAATGTGATGCAATTTATTAAATAAATGAGCTGTTACTCAAATCGGTGTAATTCTTAAATTCTTATTCTATAGTTTTAATAATCTGAAATCAATTTTTATTGAATGAAAATGAAAGTTTTAATTTAATTTTTGTAATATATAAAACCTCCAAAGGTTATAGATTTTTCGAAATGAACGAGACATACCGAAATGAGTATTTCAAAATGACTAACACCTTACAGCTCATTCAAATGATGTTTGCTATTCATTTTTTAATATTGTCTAATTTTCTTTTCAGGTAAGCCAATTTTGTTCATATTCCAATCCTGTCTGATATTCAAAGCAGCACTGTTTGGTATGTAATATATTTTCACAAAAATTTTTGAAGTTCCTCTGAACAATGTTTATTCCGAAATTTATTCGCCATTGAATTAGTCGATACAGTTTAAATCATTTGTCAAAGAGGAACATGAACTGGAATACTTCATGTGATGACCTCATAGGGCTGTCCGGTCATTGCAAATGATGGTAGCTGTCTTTGCATAAAGGCTCTTAGAATGAAATCGTATTCCTCATCTTCAGAATCTTGAATGCCATCTCACCAAAGACATTCCTTGTGTTCTCCCGCCCTCAAAACGATTGTGCGCACTACCCGTTGCCACATTCCCTCTTTGAATTATTCTCTAGGCGTTGCCAAATTAAATAGTGGTAAGTGCTACAACATGGGCTTTGAGAAAAAGCCTTCCTTTGGAGTCCAACCAAGCTTCAAAATTCCTTCGTGGTCCTACCTCAGGGATGAGACACATGAAGAGGAAATGAATGAAAACTCGATTCTTACAGATGGAGGCTTCTAACATCGATAGGACAGAAAAATAATTATATCTAAAAAGAAATAAAGATGTTGAAGAGAAAAGCGCCTTAACGAGCAGCTTGTGCAAGCGAGAAAAAGATTTCATGTGTTGTTTTGTTTCCTAGATATTTCAAAGGCTTTTCAATTACTACATCGAGTACTTCGAGGGTTTCCCAACCTTTTCAGACTTTGTAAAGTGATTTCGGAGGTATTTATACGAAGGAGATGAAATTGACACATAAAGGGACTCATTTCGGAGTTTGTTGTTGTCATTGACTCCTACTGAAAATTACTTTCATATTTACAACTAGGGTTAGGATTTGGAACTATTTGGGCTAAACTAAATCATTCGAGTTAAATAGAATGTGTTTCTTAAAAATCAGGTTAGATTCCTCCCTGGACTTATTTATCTCTTCTGTCAGTAAAAAACATTTCACTATGTAATTCAATTTCTGGACAGCCGTGACTTTGTTGGTTTCCTCACTGATCTAACAGTCTGAGCTACCCATGGTGCATGTTCGATGCATGTAAACTAACTACTCTGGGTATATTTTTTATCTTCGAGTTAAAACTTTCCTTGTAAAAAGTTTAGCTTGGCGCAGCTTGTTCAAATCTGGCCCTTGCGCCCTGAAAAGACCAACCATTTGAGATTTCAGGAGATTGAAGTAACGTGGTTTAATTTTACCCTCCTGGTGATTGTCTCGACGAGGAATCTCGTCATTAGCAAAACTGACTAGATCTTGAAGAACGAGATATCTCGTAAAAAATGGCAATATTTTTTTGATGAGATATCTCGCCATTAGCAAAATTGGTCACATCTTGATGGCGTCAAAACCACTATGGGAATTTAAGTTTGCTGTGATTTCAGTGGAAGTGAAAGAGCTTTTTAATGTTGAAAGCTTAATAGCAGACTCTTGAAATCAGTTTTGAAAATTTGCTCTTGGATTTTGTTCTGCATCTCAATTCCAGATTAATAGGCCAACACACAAATTATCGCTTTGAACTAATTGATTTCAATAGATTCTATTAGTCAAAAGTCTTGAAATATTATCGGAACGGGTAGGAAATAGTCATTATCCAAATTATTAATGCTTTAAACTATCTAGAAATGAAAGATTTTGGTTTTTCTTGTCCACGGATTTGTTGAGAATTAAGCTAAAAAAGATTTGGCCACCAAATTTAATTTTCTCCGAATTGACAAAATATGACCTTTCGAACTTGCAATTGTTCCTAATTGGCAAAAGGGATGTTTTTATTTGATATATACATACATACAAATCGTCAAATAATCTGCCTCAATGGGTCCTGTAAAAATACCCTACATATGCATATCGAAGGATAGTTAAGTAATAAGCAATGTTCAAAATCTAAAAAGTGGTGGAATTGGATACGAACCACTGGTTTTTAATCACTCAGACAGGTAAATCTAACGCAATCTTCAACAATATATCGTCGGCTAATAAGTGAAATAGTCAAAATCTTCGTATGAGATTTTTAGTTTATCTAGACAAGGGTGTCAAACTGACGGCCCGCGGGCCGCATGCGCCCCCCCCCCCGAGGTAACTTTTTGTGGCCCACGATGCTCTGAAATAAAATGAAGACAGGACAATACGTTATGAAGAAAATAGCACTTAGGGGAGATCGAGGCAATACCGTACACACAATTTTAATTAATTGATTTCCAGAATGATTCGGTTTTAATAGACATCGAGAAGTAGGAATTCCCAAAATATATTCTTATTTAGGTGAAAAATACCCGGAAATTATAGTTTGCTGCACAAATTTTATACTATTTTGGGAGTACGTACTTGTGTGAACAACTATTTTCGTCCATGAAATTAAATAAAACGGCCTACAGATCAAGATTAACTGATAAACATCTATCTGCCATAATGAAGATTGTCTGTTGTTCTGTCTTTGAATCCAGATATTGGAAAACTAATAGGAGGAAAGCGCTGGCAAGTTTCCGGTAAAAAAAAAAAAATAATTTTAGTTTTATAAATACATTAAATTAAATAAAAGCAATTATATAACAATATTATAAATTATTACCCTAAATTCACTTAATTACATAATGTGTTTTAATTATCCTATCCCATCCATATTCCTGAATCCTCACTTCAAAATATAATTTTTAAGAAAATTTGTAAATGTGATGTGGCCCGCGTGAATCTTACCAGTTGCATTAAATGGCCCGTGTTTTAATTGAGTTTGACACCCCTGATCTAAACCATAATGTGGTAAGCTGTAGACTAGTGAAGTCCACTTGTCATTTTTTTGTTTTAAGGTTAGATTTTCTTGAGAAGCACAAATAAATAAATGTAAATTGTTATAATTTTATTAATAAGTAATAGCTATATATGATTGATCAAATACTAAGTGTAATAACTAACTTTAAAAATGATGAAATTACAATTTTCGCATTGCTTAAAAATTATAATTTCCACCCTTTCGTTTTCTCAGAAGTTTTATTTATGCATGTTCAGAAGTCACGTTTTTTTGACAAAGTGGGTTCGATTTGTAAGCCGACGGTATCTTGAGGTTGCCAGTTTTATCACTTTCACACACCCAATAACCTTCAGAAGGCTTTCTAAGCCAACAAAGAGATAGACACCATTAGGATCGCCGCATAGTGTAGGCGTGTCGAAGAGCGCTAATTACCATGGCTGGCACTCCGAAAGCAAAATATTGCTTTCACATCTTGGAGTACGTACCCTATTCCTTTTGATCAGCCCTCGCACGGAACTGTAATTGGATCGACAAGACCTCTTCAGCCCCTGCACTTGGATGCCATGCTGCTGCAACTTGGCTTTTACCTGTACAGCCTCTGACAACAAACGGTGCCGCCACCTTTGTACAGAAATCCAAAGGGGTTGTGTCCCCAAGGGGCGTGGGACGGAGGTCCCCTATCCTGTTAAGGTAATGAAGGAGACAGATTGCAATTTAGATCCGCCATCAAAAAGCGTGAGGCCTGCTCTCTATTTCATTAGAGGCTTCCGTCCTCGTGTACACAACTTCCCCGGATGAAATTTTCCCTTTTCCAGGGGGTGATATATCGTAGGACTTGCGCAAACACGCGCTCTTTTATTTAACCTCAGGGGTTTCTGCAAGACGTGCAACAGGAATTGACGTAATAGGATGGGCTCTCTCCAGCTGATAAAGGGCGTTGGAAAGTCAAGTGTGGAATAAAAAGGGAATTGGAACTGGGTGATTTTCTTTAAAATCAAGCTCCGACGTTGATTTGTGGGGAAGGTCGTTTTGTGTTTGAAATCTAGGTACTAGTTCCGTGTTTGATCTAAAACTTCGGTGATTTATTTGTACAACGGCTTGGGAAGACACTTGTGGTTGATGTCTGTATTAAATTTTTGGCAGGGGGCACCAGATAAATTATTGAGGGGGCTGCGAAAAATCCCGGTTGTTTCATGCGTGTTTTCGGAATAGTTTGTTTTGTTAAGACATGTTTTATATTTAATATGGTCCATCATGTTTCTATCCTATATTATATCTTCCGTAATAGGGCAAAAGGGGTTCGAAGTCCAAATGGCTACTTCTTGGAATCTTAATTTGAATATTTCTTTCTCCAAATATTCAGGAAGAAAAAGATGCAAATAATTGTGATTTAGATTCGTAGATTAATTTAGTTTTGATTTTAAGTATATATTTTATAAATTTTTATAATGCTGCACTTGACTTTCTTGAACCCATCACAAGTAAAAAACCCCTTTTGCCCTGATAGGGAAGATATATTGACTTACGTCGAGTTCCCTTGTATTTTATGTGGTGACGCAGGTTCGATTCCTCCCTGACTGTATTTCTCTGTCAATAAAACTTTCCTTGTGCGTAAATCCATTACGTGATAATGTCTATCTTGTATTTGACGCAGCATTGCTAAATATAGTTCTTGAGCCTTTAAAACCCAATCCAACCAACCCTTGTATATTAGCAAGCCGTCTGATAGTGCACATTAGTCTACCAAAAAAATAGTTCATGGTCGAGATAGGTTACTGCTATTACATACTATTGTAGTGTAAGTTAATTTTTGTAGTGATGCTTAATTTCTCAGTAATCCAGAATTAGGCACTACCACTGATTGATTGCCAATTGCGTGTGATCGTGAGAGCTGAATTAAGATCACTGGGTGTACTTCCGTATGCGTGGTCATGCAATGAATGATTGCGACGATGGACAATCCTGGGTTACCTTTAGCATCAGTGATTCGCCGTGTGAAGAGAAGGCTGAGTGAAGCCGTGATAGGAATAGAAGTAGTATTTACCATCACAGGGCTTCAGACAGTTGGAAGTGATTGGAATCGCATTGACAGTTCAACTGTTTTCTTGTACCATCCATCGAAGTGCGTGACGATTGCTGCAAGCACCATCTGGTATTTGTCAGAAGCTTAAAAATGTGAAAGCATAAAATTAAAGGTAACATTTTCCGAATAGCAACGTGGGCCGAGGTGGCCCGGTTGTAAGAGTAACGGAGTTCGAATCCAGCCAAACACCGTCGTGTACAAAGGGGGCTGGTGCACGTTAAATCTGTCGTGACCTCAAATGTACTCACGTTGGCGAGGTGTGGTAGTTTGGAGAGTGGGGTGCCAGTTCAGGTGTTGCCTCGTCATCTGACCGTGGTTCAAAATTACGTGGTGTTGTCCTGGGATCTTTCCGTTTGGGATTGATCCCGGACCGTCACCAATAGCCCGTTGTGTTGCTCCAGTGTGACGTTAATTGAAAATACCAATACCGAATAGCGACGTCTGTATACAGTCATAATTTCCTGCAAGTGGTTGCGAATATAGATGGTCTTCGAATATGAGTATCTTCTAACGTCAGCTATGCTGAAATTCTTTGCCGAGGAAAATATATCTATATAAATAGTCGCTTTATAGAAGTGGTTTGCAACGCGGGTTGGCCTTGTTTTTCATCACATCAATTTTGTTATTCAATGCTGGAAAGAGGAAATCAACTATCACAGTTTTACGATCTTCATTTAAAGTATACTTCTGTTTTAAATAATAATCTAAGTTGACGAAAGAAATATTTTTAATGGAAATATGCAAATACCTCAACCGAATAACTGCAAGTTGCATATAGATACACCGTATATACCATTTTATTCAGTGAAGATTTCATGCGTGTGGTCTTGAAAATGTAACCTATATTTTAACAGAACCGCGTCCTCAACATGAACTCTAAACATGACCGTGCAAACATTGTTAGATTGATTTTTGTGATAAGCACTCGTTTTGAGAAACATTCACGTTTTAAAGAAAACAGATTCCATTAGAGGTAAAATTTGTAAACGTGCATCTAAAGAACGGTCTTCCTTATCTAAGTGATAAATTGTTATTTTAGGCAAAGAACGTGCTGCTTTTGCCGAGACCACGGTTGGTAGAGTCGCGTGTTAGAAATCGGAGGGTTGCGAGTTCGAAACACGATCTAACCAAAGACCGTCGTGTACGTGGGAGCTGGGGCACATTAAATCTGTCAACCTCAAATGTCCTCACGTTGATGTGGTGTGGAAATTTGGAGAGTGGGGGTGCCAGCTCAGGTGTTGACCTTGTCATATGACTGATTCAAAATTACGAGATATTATCATTGAATCTTTCCCTCCGGGATCCCCTTCGCCAATAGCTCGTTGAGTAGCTGCAATGCGACGTAAATTCAACTACCTACAAATTTATTGCCCACCATGGTACAATATACCTCGCCAATTGTGAAACTGAGTATGATTCAACGGAGCAAAACACAAGCCTTTCATTCCTGATTGGTGCTAAATACGATTGTAGCACAATCAAGGGGGTCGATACTTACCCCAACTCCCAAAGGCACCCTCCTCCCTGAACAGACATCACTACGTTTTAATTTTCTCCGGGACTGTTGAGAGGCCTAATATCTATCAACTCCCCGAATCAGGGGTTTTTAATTTTTGGTCTTGTCAACATTCTTTTTTCAACCCTCGCTTCCCCCTCAAAAACAACCCCGTAGCTTTTAATGTGATTGGCCGAGGGACCTACTCCGGTCCTGTTGGGATGGATACGTGGGCATTTGTCACGTGGGTCGAGGGGGAGAAGGGGGACAGTGTAAGGTTTAATTTATCGAAAAGCGATTTCAGTTAGGTCGAAGGGGGGGGGGGGTTTCAGAGTGGGAAAGAGTTCGAAAATTCAATTTTGAAGCGCTGGGGGAAAATGGTGTCATTTTTCTTTTGTTCGTTTAGAAAAAACAAGGGAAGGAAATGCGATTGCATTTTGGGGAATTGTAGCAAGTTTTGTGCTGATAGGAATTGGAACGTTTTTCTCTGAAGTGCTGTAGCCTTGTTCTTTTAACCATTTCGGAGTATTAGTTCAGAACATGATTCCTTCTACTGTTATTCTTTCTTACAATATTGTCACTTAAGTGGAATCTCGATTTTTATTGATATAGAATCGGGATGCGAAATTCTAAGTCTCGATGTAAAAAACTAAGACAAATTCTATTGTGCTTGACTTATAGCTGTCGATTTAGGAACTGTTTTCAATTTTATTAATATCTTCCATCAGATGAATATCCCGGTCAGGGTATAGATGTTCGTAATGGTTCGAAATCCACTTCAAGCGGTAAGTTCCGATCTTAGTCCTCGTGTAGAAAAAAATGGCAGAACAAACCAAATCCATTGAACGAAGACAGACAATATCCCATCTGCTATATAAGCTATTTGGTTTAATTGCCGAATATTGAATCGAACGAAATTCCTGAAAATAAATTGCATTAGAATTACACATCCTTCACCATGTTCTGCCCTTACTAACAATATTAATTTTCACAAGTGCAGATATAATAAATATTCAATATTGGTTACCTTCAAACTTGTTACTGAAGAATTCAATGCACTTATTGTCCAAATATTCTAAAGAACTTTCGAAAAGAGGCCCTACATAATACACACCGAGCTCCTGTATCAGGTCAGGTAACAGGCCCCATTACCAGGTTAGATTTGAAATACGGATTTCAAGTAGTGTACTATCTACCCCGAGAATTACTCCCACCATTAAATCTGTGCCTGTTTACGGACATTAATTCCTTTTTCCAAAGGGGATGCATTGAAGAAATTGATGCACTGTCACATCTGCGCACCTTATACCAAATTGGAAATATATTTGTTATGATTTTTACTTGTTACTTAGTCCTTCAAGTGGTTTCGATGAGATATCTCGTCAATAAAGATATGGCTAATTTTTCTAATGACGAGACATCTCGTCATTAAGATCTGGTCAGTTTTGCTAATGTCGAGATATCTCAGACAACCATCAGGAGGGTTAATACCAATGAGATTCTTAAACTCCGTTTTCGCCCAACATTCGCGAATTAAAATTAAGACTTCCACTGAAAATATACGAGCTCTGTTCCTATACTGATCGCCACCGCAGATTTAGCGACGAGAATTGAACCCTCTGAGCTTGACGAGATTCTTAGGTAGTGTAATATTTATTTTACCTTACATCATACGTAATGACTAAAATAACAATATCTATTTGTTGCAAGAATACTAGAAATGATTTCGTTGGTCAAGAGTCAAAACTGATTTTTAGGCATGCAGGGAAGACTGCAGGTTTGTTGGACGTATGCGTGGTTAACTTGTATAGGTGTGTAAAATGTGTTCTCTACCGCTGGTACATTTATCTGCTCTTTTAATGGAATCAATAAATAGATTAATCAGTTTTGAGCTTAAAAAGCAGACTGCTCATTGCACTACAAAAAACTTCACATATCCCCGCCCTCGGGGCACCGTTGGCATGGTAACTACTCGTGAGGGGACCTAGCCAATTGAACATGAATCCCGGCAGGTTCCAGATTTAGCATGGGGTAGTGCGGGGAAATATTAACTTCTTAGACCCTTTGAGTTCACCACAGATCAAACAAAACATTAATCTCATTCACAGCAGCCATCAATTCGTTACAACGCGAGCAAATCCTTTCCAGAAGGGAAAAAAACTTCGTTTTTTTCTCTAGTCTAATGAAGCGCAGACGGAAGATGGAGAAGCCGGTGGGAGGTTGAAAGAGTTGTAAAACCGGGCCCCTTTCCGGCCTCTAGTGAGTCTCCCGGGGCCAGTTACGGCCCACCAGCTGGCGCCACTCGCGCGATTTATAACTCCGCGCCTTGGGGGGCCCAGAGAGTCTTGCGGCAGGTTTGAGGTCTTCATCCGCAATCAATTTCTTTCCCTTTAACCTCGGTAACTCATTCCTTGGCAGCGCTCCCTGCGCCGAAGCGTGATTCTTCCTTGGGATTGCTCAATGTTGAATCATCGATTTCATCTGTATGCAAAACAGTTAGTCAATGACTGGATAATTATGGTCGAAAACTGAAGAGATGGCACTGTACAATGAAACCACACTAACAAATGGTCGAGTAATTAGTCAGGAACCACAGGGGCGTTCCTGAGGTATGAGCTGCCCACGTGCAAGCGTCATGTACTGATTTGCTCAAAATTTTAAATTATCATCACAAGGAATACTCCTTTTTTTGGTTCAAACCATTTTAATGAACTCACAGGACACAGTACAGGCACGACACACAACACAAAATAATAAAGGTAGTAAATATCAAAAACGAAACATCTCAGTCTCGATCACTCTCCAAAAAACACAACCCACACGTCTCTCGCCACACTCGTTCTTAACTCTTTCCTTTCTCAAAGTCCTTCTGGGCATGCGCAAGAGCGCCATCTATCTTAGTCTGAAGTCTTTACAGACTTATAAACTCCTCCCCACAAGGAGGAAACTTTTCTCGAAGAATGAGGGAAAAGTTTTGATGACTCCACTGCCTGAAAAAGTCTCCAGATAGGTGCAGTCATTGGAAAAGTTCAAGAGTTCAAGTACACAAAATACACTGCACATGTACCAGATTATAGCAATCAGTGCCTTGAACTCAAAAATATTATACAAAAAATTATATACTTATTAAAAATTTAGGAAAACAATTTACACTAATGATAAGAAAAATTTAAAATTTTCACACATAATACAAATATCAAAATAAACAATAAACTTACTAATATAAAATAAAAGGATATGAGGTTTATGGGATGCGACTTAATGAATCAGCATTTTGATGCTGTTTCCCCCTCTTATGGACAACCTCATAATTGAATGGCTGCAGGATCAAAGCCCAACGTAAAAGTCTAGGGTTGGTTCCCGTATTTTTGTCCAGCCAAACAAGGGGATTATGGTCCGTCTGGATGATGAACTTCTGGTGTCCATCCAAATAACATCGCAGCTTTTGGATGGCGAACACGATAGCTGCGCACTCTCTCTCGATGGTACTGTACTTTTGTTCTGCATTTGAGAACTTCCGACTCAAGTACATGACAGGATGTTCCTCACCAATGTCATTAATTTGGGACAAAACGATGCCAATCCCAAGATTTGACGCGTCACATTGGACGAGAAACTGTCTCGAGAAATCTGGACTGTACAACACCGGATTCTCCGACAACCGTTTCTTTAACTTGTCAAACGCCTCTCGACAAGCATCAGTCCATATGACAGCAGCACGACGATTTTTTCCTTTCAGCAGATCTGTAATTGGTGCTGAGAGGACTGAAAAGTCAGGAATGTATTTTCGATAATACCCCGCAAGTCCTAAGAAAGATCGGATCTGCGTCTTAGTCGCAGGGGTCGGAAAGTCCTTTACAGTTTGGATCTTCAATTCTCCAGGTGTTCTCTGGCCCTGACCAACCAAGTGCCCAAGATACTTTACGTACGCACGAGCAAACTGGCACTTAGAAGGCTTGATGTGCAGATGAGCTGCATTCATCTTTTCTAAGACGGTTTTCAAATGTTGTAAATGATCTTCCCAACTTAGGGAATAGATGGCTACATCATCCAAGTAAGGGCATGCAAATTCTCCACAGTCTTTCAACAGTTCGGCCATCAAACGACTAAAGTCATAAGGGGCATTTTTCAAACCGAATGGCAATCTCAACGGTCGAAATGTCCCAAAACTGGTTACAAAAGCTGAATATCTTTGGGCTCGTTTACTCAGAGGTATTTGCCAATAACCTCGGGTCAAATCTAGAACGGTGATATACTTGGCAGCTGACACTTTTTCAACAAGCTGCTCAATGTTTGGCAGAGGAAAGTACTGGGTTCTAGTGACCTTGTTGAGTCTTCGATAGTCGATGCACGGTCTTGCATCCTTTCCTGGTACTTCTACCAGAATAAGAGGAGAAGTAAAATCAGATTCTCCTGGCTCAATGACTTTGAGCGACAGCATCTTCTCCACTTCCATCTTCAAAATTTCTGTTTGGCGTGGAGACATCTTGTAAGGTTTGGCACAGATGGGCCTCTCAGATTCAAGCTCAATGTCATGTTCAGTAAGATCAGTACACCCCGGCTGGTTTGAGAATGAGCTAGAGTATTTTGATAGCAACTCTCTCAGCTGCTCCTTCTGATCTTCTGACAAGCGACCATTTTGTTCTATGTCTTGCCAAATTTGTGTCATTTCCGAGACTTCAGGCTTCTGCTCGAGACTTGGAATGTCCTCCTCGTTGTCACAGTTCCTAATCTCTTTTAGACAGATTAAATTCACATTTTCGGGTCTCTGGAAATATGGCTTGAGCATGTTCACATGGTACACATGGGATTTGTCTTTTTCTGGAAACTGCACAATGTAGTTGGTTTCGGAAAGCTGTTTAACGACTTTCCCTGGGCCGATCCAATGAACTGCCATTTTGTTAGGCCTAGATGTAGCGACAACCAGCACAAGGTCGCCTTCACAAAATTTACGCTTCACAGCCTTGCGATCATACCATAGTTTTTGTTTGTCTTTGGCGTTCTCCATGTTTTGGACGGCTAATTCTTGACACCTTTTCATGCGGTTTAGTAGCTTGAAGACATATGATACTACGCTAGTCTTCTCTTCCTCGCTTTCCGTCAAGTTCTCGTACAGTAGAGTCATGGGAGTCCTCAAATTCTGTCCATGAACCAGCTCAGCTGGAGTATATCCAGTACTGTCATGAGTAACAACTCGTAGAGCAAACAGGGCATGAGGCAAGATTTTCTCCCAATCAGGTCCTGACTCCAGACACAGGACTCGAAGAATTCTCTTCAAAGTTCTATGTAGTCTCTCCACAGGATTGCTCTGGGGATGATGTACGGAACTTCGCACTACTTTAACTCCACATTTCTCCAGGAACTCCGTTGTGAGTGCACTTGTAAACGACGTTCCTTGATCGCTTTGCAGCTCCCTCGGGAAACCCATCCGACTAAAGATTTGCAGGAAACTATCGACCACGGTTGAAGAACTAAGATTTGGGACAGGAACTGCATCGGGATATTTGGAAGACATGCAAATTGCAGTGATGAGATACCGGTTTCCAGATGGTGTAGTAGGTAAAGGACCACAAGCATCCACATTAATCTTTGTGAAGATCTCCGAGATGACAGGAACGATCTTCATGGGTGCCTTCTTCTTATCCCGAGGTTTCCCGACTCGCTGACATTGGTCACAAGATCTGACAAATTCTTCAACATCTTTGTAACAATTCGGCCAAAAAAAAGTTTTAAAAAGAGCATCTTTAGTCTTGGTCACTCCTAAGTGAGCCGCTGTTCCTTCATGAGACAGTTTCTTTAATTGGTCCCGAAACTTCTCAGGAACAATCAGCAGTTTTCTCTGCGTACCATCCTTGTCACTTTTCAGATAGAACAGCATTTGATTAACGATTGCATACTTGGTTTCCTTTGCTAACTCCTCAGCTTCTAGGAAAAGTGGTTTCAACTCTTTACTCTTGCGCTGCTCTTCGACAAAATCATTCCGTGAGGCTTTAATCAGATCTGGAAGTGAGGCTTCTTCCGCCATAGGCAATACCTCTCCGTCTTCCTCTGTTAACACGGTACTGTCATTCTCTTCTCCAGGACTCGACTCAACTGGATACTCTTCAACTTCGGCTGTCAAAAGACTTTTCTGAGCTCTCGTCTGAACTGCATTAATAACTTGGATCTCCAGCTCCTTATCTTTTTTCATACTCTCGATCAGAGCAACGGTTTTGTTACTTAGTAGGTAATGCTCTTGATCCAGAAAACTGTCTCTTACAGCAGCTTTCGTAAGGACATGTCCCAATTCGCAGTTCAAATCAACTTCTGCAATGGGCAAGCAGACCGGGCTGTCTACTAATGGAGAAGCGAGCCACACATGCTCACCTGTGTACATATGTGGTTTGATAAATTTTCTGGGAATAAGATCGATGCTGGCACCAGTATCTCTCAAGATAGACATTTGGGCTCCATTTACTGTCCCAGCACTAGTATAAGGAGACATCAACTCAGGCACGTGTCTTCCAAAGACTTCATTGGCAGCTACTACTTCAGATCTCTTGAGCTTCGGGCATTGGGGTCTCAGATGTGATAACGAACCGCATTCATAGCATCGGAGCTGTCTTCTCTTTTCAAACTCTCTTTCACGGTTTTCGTTGCTTGCGGGTTCGGTTTTGACCGGATGTTTGTTCTTGTCATCCTTGAATGGTACTTTGGGTCTACTTCCACTAAAATGTCCCTTTGAACCTTGATAGCCATACTTCTTTGGAAATTCCTTCTTCCTGAAACTCTGCCTGATGGTTTCGTACTCCTCGATCACTTCTGCCAATTCAAAAGGTGTCTTCAACTTCATCCATTTGTCAAGAAAATGCTCCTTGATTTGATCTGGTACACGATACTTCAATTGCTCGGCAACGATTAAATCTTTTAGTTGCTGAAAGGTTTCAATTTCCAATTCAGCAAGCCATTCAGTGAAGTAGCTGTACAGTTCATGAGCATAATTTCTCCATGTTTTCTCTGCTGTTTTCTGATGTCTGTAGAAACACTGTTTCAATTTTTCAGCGTTCATTTTGTATCGTTTCAGAATGAGATTTTTCACAACATCATAATTGTTGGCCACTTCAGGAGGTTCTCGGGCAAGCATGTTAGATAACTCGGCTGGCAAAACGGCCAGCAAATAAGCCACCCAGTCCTCCTTCGGCACTCGAGCCATCTCTGCTTTCCTCTCGAAATTGATCAAATACAATCCCATTTCATCCCCTTTTTCGTCAAATTTGGGAGTGATTTGGGTAAGTTGGATTTTTCTGTTTCTATCCGCCCCATTTTCAGATTCCTCTTCAGACCGGCGAAATTCCTTCTGAGCCATTTCTAGTTTTTTAATTTCGAGTTCATGTTGTCTGACCCTTTCCCGCTCTTGTCGTTCTTCTTCTTGCCTAGCTAATTCTTCCTCTTCCAGTCTATCTTTTATGACTCGTTCCATGATTATCGTTACCTCCTCCCGATCGAAATTTGGGCTTTTTAAAATTATTTGTTTAATATCCGCAACCTTGCACGAAGTTGGTACCTTCTCACCAATTTCTTCCGCAACAGCAATTAAGTCCTGCTTTCTACCAATTGCAAGAAATGCCATGATTAAGGGCCAGGGGAAACACTATCAAAAACCTCTATTAAGGTATTAAATTCCAACAGAATTCACAAGACTTTATCAAAGAATTAAATTCGCTAATTCTACGTTACAACTTTCTTACCGAACAACCAAAAATCAATAGAAATAATTTTCGAACACATAAACAAATTAAAATTTTCATTCATTAAAACAATATCTTTTTTTAAAGATGTTTTCAAATTGAGAAGAAAATAAACAGTTAAAGAAAAGTTCAACTAAAGAACAGCTGTTTTGAAAATAATACTACAATTAAAATACAATTCAGAATATAAACTCAACTTTCCTGTCTAATCAAGAAAAGGTATTTTCAGTTCAAAAGAATTCCCTTTTCTCTATGAACAATTGATTCACACTCAGAAGCATAAATGCACACACAAAAATATAAAACAGAATATCATTCTTTTCCTTTTCTTTTTTTTCGTCAACAAACACAGGAAGTGAATAATTCAAATCCACACTTTCAGATTATTTTTTTTTCGAGTTCTTTTTCTGAACACAAAATGGTCTCACATTTGCCAAATTAGTTACACAAAGCAATTTCAAATTACTAACAAAAATTTCCTTAAGTACACAAGTTAGACATTCAAAATTCCGCAAAATAAATAAACAATTCTAAGGGGTTTCTTAGTCATTTAAATGAGCAACAAATGAAAATGACAATTTCAAAACACTCCAAAACTCTTTTAAATGAATTTCCGATTCATTCAGAAATATAACAAAATATTTTCCAAAGCAAAATAACCCAAGACGCACTAAATATTGAAAATTCTAGGCATTTGGTGCTGTTGACAACACTCATCAAAAAGAATTATACTTGTAATTCAAACTATATACTTCTACACCAAATTTTTAATTCTATTTTGAATCATACAACAGAATCAAATCAAATTTTAATAACACTTCAATTGTCATCAGATAGCATCATACAAAAGAACACAAAACAAACTAGGCTATCTCAATTTAAAATTTTAAAATAATTCTCTTTTCTCAGAAAACAAAACTCAAACTGACCATTTGAATAGTTCTAATTCTAACCATTCAGAACAGAAAATTCTTTTTTTTTTATATATACCACATGAGTGTCCTAAATTTTCTTTTTTTACAATCAAACAAAATTTTAACTATATCAGTCTAGCTAAAATAAGAATAGTTTTGCAAATCAACAGAATAAATTTGCCTTTCAAAATCAGACAAAATTTTAACTATATCAACCTAGTTAAAATAAGAACACTTTTTCAAAATTACCACTCAATTTTACCAAACAAAATTTTAACTATATCAGCCTAGTTAAAATAAGAACACTTGCAAAATTGCAACTACCTTTCACCAAACAAAATTTTAACTATATCAGCCTAGTTAAAATAAGAACACTTTTTCAAAATTATCACTCCTTTTACCAAACAAAATTTTAACTATATCAGCCTAGTTAAAATAAGAGAGCATTTTTGCATATTACAACTGCCTTTTACAAAACCAAAACTGCATGAAACCAAAACAACGATTCTTCAATGAACCAAAACTCAACATGCAAAACTTTACAAATTACAATTAAAAAGGCACTGTTGCTAATGAAATCTGGTACTCACCCAATAATTTGCACTGGAGATATCAGCAATACCAGGATCGTATCCAAACGGCTGCCACCATTTCTTCGTCGTCTGTACTGACTTGCTCAAAATTTTAAATTATCATCACAAGGAATACTCCTTTTTTTTGGTTCAAACCATTTTGATGAACTCACAGGACACAGTACAGGCACGACACACAACACAAAATAATAAAGGTAGAAAATATCAAAAACGAAACATCTCACACAGTCTCGATCACTCTCCAAAAAACACAACCCACAAACAACCCTCGCCACACTCGTTCTCAACTCTTTCCTTTCTCAAAGTCCTTCTGGGCATGCGCAAGAGCGCCATCTATCTTAGTCTGAAGTCTTTACACAATCTTCGAGTTGTTGGCGGCACAGGATCTATTCCTCCCTGGGTGTATTTCTCTTTTTATGTTAGTAAAACTTTCCTTGTGTTTGTTCATTGATGTTTGGCGCTGCTTGGCCAAATATGGCCCTTGCGCCATAAACCCAACCAGCCAACCTTATTTATTCCCTAAATGCCGTTGGAGCAGCTTGTTCACTTTTGGACCTTGCGCCATAAAACCCTAACATCCATCCGTAAATGCCGTTTATTAATGGGAGAAATCGTGCCATCATTGCCAACAGGTTTTTATCATACATGATATTTTAACCTCTTGCCCTAGTCTCAAACAATTTACCGTCGATTTTTTAAACATCATCTCCAATTTTATCAGACCTGTTCGGTCATCCTCCCCATCAATTGCTTTTTACCTTCCTTCATTCAGGATTTTTACCACATTTATGATTAAGATTTTAAATTAAATTTCCTCATCTAATATGGGGATGGGGATACCCCATCTTAGTTATGATTTAAAAAGTTGTTTTTTACATTTTTCAGTTTACTAAAAATTTTACCTGTATATTGAATTTTTATGTAACTCATTTGGTTTTTATCTATTGCATTTCTCTTTTAAAGTTGGTGTCTAGTTATTAGTTTGAATCTTAAATCTATTTTCTTATTCTATTGTCTTGTGTTTGGCGCAGCTTATCCTCTTTTGGATCTTGCGCCATAAAACCTATACCAACCAACCGTAAATGCAGTTATGTTAAATGATCATGTGTTTTTAATGTTTTCGAGAGGTTGCCGTGGCTCAGTGGGTTTGCCCACTGCTAGCAACCTAAGAGTTATAAATAGCCCATCGTGTTGCTCCATTGCGACGTTAGTTATAAATAGCCCATCGTGTTGCTCCATTGCGACGTTAGCTTCCTACCTACGAGTTATAGGGCTGTGTATGTTAGTCCCGTAATTTACCCCTGGTGCATTTCTTTCTTCTGCGTCAGTAACTTTCCTTGTATGTGTATGATCATTACTTCATGTTACCTGTCTTGTGTTTGGCGCAGCATGGCCAAATAGGGCTCTTGCGCCATAAAAAAATACCCAACCCTGATGTTTTCGACTGCCCCTCAGACTACTGTCGAATTTTTAGATACCTTAATTCCAAAATAATTTCAGGAAGGTGTCGAGCCCTTTGTCATCTCATAACATCCCCCTCTTTGAGCGCTCTTTGAATATACAAGTGTCAATTATATTTAACAAAATATGTAGATTTACAAGTATCTATTACAATCGAAAAAAGAAGCTATAAACTAAATGAGTAAAAATTAATATCGGAACAATCGCAAGAAATGCTTATTTGAGGTTGAATATACTGTCTCGGCCACCCTAATTTTTTTCTGACGACGTTTGTGGTGCACGCCCAGTCTGTAGCCACTATACTTGAAATCTAGTTTTCATAAATCTTCACTATACTTTCAAAATAGTATGAAACAATTTCACATAGGAATGAACTTTGACAGAACTGGTTACTAGTTCAGTTGGACACCAATGGTGTAATTCAAATGTAAAATTTATTATTATGCATAAAAACAAGGAAGAACTAGTTCTAATAGTCTGGCATGTAACTTGATGAAACCGAAATACCATAGTCACGTTTCAAAATCTAAAACACCAGACAGATCCACGATCAAAACCTTTGAACATTGTGCAAGAACGATTGCGATCAATCCGGGTAAAAATCCTTTGTCTTCCTATTATCTTGTGTGGAACAGTCGACCTCCCAACACGATGCTCATCAGAGAAAGAGCATTCGTAATAATGACAGTTAAGTATCATTCGGGTAAATAGAAAAGAGCAATTATTTCTTTCGGAATTTCTAATCCCGCCTTCATCTAGAACTAGAACGATTCCATTTCTTTTTGATGTTTGGGTCGGAGCCTGTGGTCAGGTTTTTAGTTGTATATAAATTTCGCTTGTTCGTTTACAAAAGGCTGAAAATTGCGGTACTATTTTTTAAATCCTGTACAGTCCTGTTTTTAAGATTTAATCAGTTTGTATTAAAGACTACCAACAAACACTCACCAAGCATGACGGTTAATTTTAAAACATCCTGTATATTTCTTGACTCATGCATATCGTGTGCATTTTATTTCGAGTTTCATAAACTTGCGTTTAAGATAATGTACTGTTGATCGAATTGTATCAAAACAATTATTTATTTTAAACCCTAGTTGAATTTCATCTCATGCATAGCATGGTTTTTAAAGGTAATTTGAAATCACGAGCGTTAAATAGCGAAAGATTGTTCATCTTCCAAAACTAGTTTATCTTAACGTTTTTAACCCTCTGGTGTTCACATGCATAATTCAACCTTGTAAAACAGTCTTCCATGGCATGACTTCTAAACAATTTTGACCACCTTGACCAATAGAATCTTTTCAAAGGATTTTATTCTAAGGCAATGAGTAATGGAATCTTTCTAAATGACTCTAAAGAAAAGGATAAGTAGATTTTCTCCAAAGTATTCTATTCTACAGAATGAGTTAATAGAATCGTTCCAAATAATTCTATTGAAAGGAAGGACCAATAGAATCGTTCCAAAGGATTCTAAGGGAAGGCCCTTTAGAATTTTTTTAAAGGGTAGAAAGAATCCATGGATTCTCTTAAAAAGAAGATGTGGTTATTTAGTCATTGTGTTGTGGGGTAAAAGCAACACTACGCTACTAGCTACTCTCGGAAGTTAAATCAAGTTCAGCTCAGGGTTACATTTTTCTCAGCGAATCACTGGTATACCTGTGATCTACATATTTTTTTATGTTCCATCCATACAAATATTTTCAGGATTTTTCTTCAGGTAGAGTAGTCAAATTTGGCTACACTTCGCTTCACAAATATTGCCAAATAGTGGATGCTAAGCTCAAGCTCAAGCATGTAGAGCAAGTTTTCTTTTTTTGTGTTTTTTGCCAGAAGTAACAACATATGTGAATATTGTTAGTCACTTTCCCTTTTTATATAAAATTTTTATAGTTTTTTGGAATATAAACGCATTTTTTATTCGCTATTTTTACCCCTTCAGAGATGTTGGGAAGCCCGATTTCGCGTTGTCCCTGAAAGGGTTAGAAGGTGCTTAATAGTGCTGTATTTTCATTAAAAAACTACGAACCCTGTTCCGCCATTATTATATCCGTCTTCCTCCATTCTTCACATTGTAGTTGACGTTGTCTGTCTTGGGTTTGACGCAGCTTGGCCAAATATGGCCCTTGCGCCACAAAACTCAACCGAACGAACCAGAACCAGCTAACTGCCATTCTTCACGATCTTAAGGAAACAGACTTGAAAATGAATAAAAATTTAGTTTGCATCTCATCCCCTCATGTTTTTGCATGTCGGCTGATTAAAGCAAAAGGAAGTGCTCTGAATCTCAAAGATTACAGTGTTCTGAAATTATTCCGCCTCCTTAAGGACCTCCTGAGGGGGAGACCCTTCACGCGTCCCCAACACTTTCTCGACCCATCCCTCAAGCTCCCTGTTCCAAAGCAACTGCCTCTCTTCCCTTTCAAGAAAGTGGCGTCTCAAATGATTCGAAAAAAGCTTACACAAAACGGGTGGCGTTTTTTTTCCTGAAAAGAAAACTTTGTTAAAACGGTAAGAGATGGAGGGCCTTATATACGCGATTATGAGTCTGAATGAAGTGTAGATTCGGGAGAGCTTTGTGTGGCAAAAGTATTTTTTTGTTGGTGGAGGAGGATGGGATATATTGTAAGGGCTCGCTTGAATGCTTCTAATTTTTTCATGCTTTCAAAATATTCCTCTAAAATTACGTTGGAAGTAGTTTTTTTCTGTCCTGCAGAATCTGGAATCCTTTCAGCCCCGCTTAATGTAACGTGCTTAAATGGCTTGAAACGTAAAGCCGCGTCTTGGGTGTTTTTTTAACATCAGTCATGATGTCAACCGGAAGCCCATCTTTGTTTAAATTTGTACCACTTTTTTAACCTGGATTTATACTGTTCCAGAATCAAGATGATCTCGTGTGTGATGTGAAAATTTAACAATGACCGGATTGTGTAAAGACATGAAAAATGTTTATACACATGGTTAATTTCCCTTAGGTGCTTAGGCATTCAAATTGCAAGCGTTTCACCCTGATTTTGAATTTTAAACCCCTTTGTTGGTTTTGACTAATCTTTTTCGAACCGCGCAGTAAAATCTCTTACGGTCGTGTTTTAATCCGACTTATGGAATGACCGTAGACACAGTTCTTAAAACAGTTGATGTGTGTGCATATTACTGTATGCCTACGAGAACTACTCGTTATATTTTTAAGACTAAGTGGTGGAGATAGTGGTACAGAAACAGATCTCGTTCATTTGGAGTAGAGGTGACTTGAGGATGACGGTATTTTTTGTGAATATTGGTGATAGAAAGAGGTAGTTTACTAGTAACGATCTCGGCAAGAAGTAAAGATCTTCGATTGTAAGTGGCTGTGGCAAAATGGGCTTGCCCACTTTTTTTTCTGTTCTGTGTCAGTAAAACTTTTCTTGTGTGTGTTATGTCCATTACTTGGCGCTGTCTGCCTTGTGTTTGACGCAACTTGGCCAGCTATGGTTTTGCGCCATAAAACTCAAACTAGCCATACAATAGAAAAACGTTGATTAATTTTTATTTTGTTTTCCACCCCATCATTTGCAAATCATATCTCCCCTAGAGATTTATTGTATATCATAAGCCTATTGTTTAAAATTACTTGTCTACCTTTCAGGTCCAAGCAAGTTGAAACGTGTAAGAGATAAAATCATGAGAGTTCATTCACATATGATTCAGAATAACTGCAACCTGAAACTCTCCAAACACAACATCTAGGTGGTTGAAATGTGACATTGTCTTTCGAAATCTTCACAATTTCCTACTGAGCCCACCTTACTGCACCTTAAGTGATTTATAAACTCGCGCCTCTACTAGTACGCTCGCGAGCCATTTTACCGTTCATCATAAAATGAATGTCCCTCCCTTTGTACTCGTATGTAAAATGGCTCCATTCTGCACTGCACAACTCGCTTTATCTTATCCTGTTCACGACCTTTTACGGTCTGAAAATCAGATCATAAAGCGGTGAGTAAACGCACACTTTGTAGTACTTTCTCTGAGATAAGGGCGAGTAAGGGGATAACTATTTTATCTCCGATTTTTCCCTTCTCTGTGTGGGTCGAAGTCGCACGTGTTGGGACTGTCGGAAGTAGGAGGGGGTGTTCTACTACCCTTTCGGTGCTCCGGGGCCCTTCTGTTGGCTTCTCGGAGACAGATTGGCTTTGCGATACATTGGAGTTGACACAGGGTGATTTATTTTGATAGGGGGTGGTATCGCAGTAGGTGTGTCTGGGTGACGTATTTCATTTCCTCTGCTGTCATTCTTCCGTTTTGTAAAAGTATATAGCTGAATCTATGTCGTGTTCTGTGACAAAGAATCAGTATGAGATATAGAGATTTGGTTTAAACTGATTTAAATAAGAATTTTTATTTTAAATGATATGCACTAACGCGAAGATTAACTGCGAAATGTTCAACCCCCATGGGGCCGTCATGGCTCAGTGGGTATGTCCACTGCGCTAGCAACCTTCGAGTTGTAGGCGGCGCAGGTTCGATTCCTGTCAGGTGCATTCCTCCCTGGGTGTATTTCTTTCTTCTGTGTCAGTAAAACTTTTATTTTGTGTGTATTACTTGATATTGTATGTCTTGTGTCTGGCCCAGCATGGCCAAATATGACCCTTGCATTATTAAACCCCAACCATCTTCACTAGCATGTGATATTTATTTATTATTGGAGAGGAGGAACCCCACTGAGTGGGCAAACCCACTGCGCTAGTGACCTGCGAGTTGTAGATGGCGTAGTTTCAATTCCTGTAACTTACCTTGGATGCATTTCTCTTCTGCATCTGTATAAATTTCTTTGTATGTATCCATTACTTAACATTGCCTGCCTTTGATCCTTGCACCATAAAACCCCCAAAACTGACGAACTGTTGAAGATGAGCTTATAATATAACAGCATATGGTAATGAGACTGGGGAAATAGTTCAGATTTATTTTGTGGTAATTCTTTTATGCGGATATATAAAGGGTTCGCCAAATATGTCCCTTGTGCCATAAAATCCAACTAGTCTGATGTATAAAGTCGTTTCTTCACAAATTTACAAGTATCAAGAAATCTAACAGTTGACAGTGCAACTTGAAACACGACTAATTACGAATGGCAACGACGCTATTTGATTGTCAGCTTTTCAAAAGGTAAGTTTCCAAATACAGAGAATTACAAATTCCACATTGAAGAAATTGATGTTTTGACGACATGCAATTACGCGAAATGGAATAAATGTAATAACTGACGGGTATTAGCTGGTTAGCTAACAACAGGCTGCCAGGCCTTTTTAAGTAAAAGAAAGAGAAATAAAACAATCCCGTCTTACTGTCAGGGGACATGGCGCATGAAAAATAAGTCTACAGCGAAGCAATGAATCCCATACATAAATTTCCGTCAAGCAAAATGACAAGCAGCATTACTTTCCGAAAACAAAGAAATCAATGTCCAAGCAATATCAAAAAGACTTGAGATTGTCACAGATGCCCCTCGCAGTATTTTCTGGATTTATATACGACGGAAGGGAACGGTGTCCTTTCTTTCCGACCTTTGGACCTCGACTTGCCACCCGAGGAGTAGTCAGTTTGTCTTGTCACACATCCTGCTACGGCATGTAGTTTTAGCATTCGCTTTCCCAATGAGGGAAATTACTTTGGGGCAAGTGTGCTTGCAGGGCTGCCATAAGCGACTAAAAAGTGACGTTTTGCGTCTATTTTTCGATTTTGGCGACTAGGGCTATTTTTTAATCAAAATCACCTCAAAAGCTCCTATTTTTAAAATTTTGGCGACTGTTTTTTTGAAAATTCACCAAAAGTCAACGAAATGAAACCAATAGCGGATAGAAAAATAATTTTCGGATTTTTCTACAGAAAATTTTCCAAGAGACGCCAACTTCGAAGTCTTGTCGCCAAGCCGTGGCAACCTTGAAGGAAAAACATAGGAATATGGTTGCTAGATTATCATGAAAATATTTAATTTTTTAATATTAAAATTTAAATTTCGCGAGATGGTCAGCGTCTGTTTCATACTTAATTGGCACATTTTGTGTTTTAGCCGATTCGTTGTGTGTGAGTAATTAAAATTGCTACTAAAATAGGGTTTAAGAGGTGCCTTTTTCGCTATTTTTGAAGATGTATGCTACTATTTCACAAGTGCTTTGGCTGTGGCAGTCATGTGCTTGATGTTTTCTAATTCATGTTCGCCTTAACAGCAAACATTGATAACTCATTTGGCTTACTTTTTCTGCTTCACTTTTTTTCTCTTTTAAATCTGCATTTACAATACGATGCGTTCTTATTTTTTTTCTGTTTAACTAAGCACATTTACAGCTTTAGTGAAAGAAACCTTTACCAATTAGAATCTTAAACGAGCTCTCAGTACAAGAGAGCATGAATATTCTTGATTTCTTACGACCTATCTGCTCACTATCTTATATTTAGTTGAAAACAGCTTTTGAAAATTTATTTAATTTGTTAGAAATATAAACGATATGTGACTGGGAAAAAGATTTACCCTGACTGTTACAACTATCAGGGTAACAGCATGGCTTGTCCTGACCACATACTGCAGTATTTCGGAATGCCATGGAAGGGCATTCGTGATGATGACCCGAGACATTTTTTGGACATTTTTTTTCGTATGAAGGACAAGAAATGGAACTGATCTAATTTTAACTGATGATAAAGGAATAATATGAATATAAATTTCATATTTTTCCTTGGTGTAATGTTTCTTTTTAATTCATGAAATCGTTGTGTCATGGCAAAACTGGTACTTAAAGGGTTAAGTACAAAAATCATCAAATTTCTGCGGGAAAATAATTCCCACGAAAGTAAGACCAGTGATGGATTTCAAAATTGATTGGTTCCCTCCCAAGTAAGAAAAAAGATGGCCTTCAGCTGTTCCGTAACCCTGCTTCCAATAGTTTCTCATGTAATAGATACCTCTATTCGAGCTGCAAGAGATCGCGTTGGTGATCCGGTCGCGTATGGCTCTTATCTGCAACACTTCCCCACGAGAAGCGGAGACGTTGAAAGGATCCAGTCGTTACGGCAAATTGCCGCTGACGTTTCCTTTTCGGCAAACAGCCGAGTATCCCATGTTACTCCTACGACACCCCAACATCCGAGATAAGATGCCGCCAGGGCGTCTCTGGAGATGTGCACCAGCTGTTGCACCCCAACACCTTCTGTCGAAGTCCAGCTGTCGCACTCGCCCCCCTCCTCTCCGGGTCCGTTGGGGGTAAAGGGGTCATCCGGAACTTCCTGCTCTGGTATGAGTAGCCAAGGAAAAGGGCGATTACGAAATGTATGGATCGGTGCTTTACGGTTGCGACAGCTGTTAGATGTCTGGGACTGGCTGAAAGTGGTTTTGAGTGGGCATGGTCGAACATACTGCAAAATTTAATGGTCGGACACTAGCTTCTTAATAAATTCGTAATTCCTTTGATCCTTGATTGATTGTAATCACCAACATATTCATTAAGATCGAATTTCATGTAATATAATTCTGCCGTGCTAGCCAAGACAGCAGTAACTCTCAAGATTAGTGTGAGCCGCTGTAACCCAGTTGGAAGAGTAACGGATTAGATCGGTGTATCTTGGATCTTTGAAATTTTGATCTGTGTTTCCAGATTGCAAAAATATATTGGGTAGTCAAGTTTTCCCAAATGTGCTCTCTACGAGTAGTAGGAGGCGTAGATTCGATTCCTCCCTGGGTGCTTTTCTTTCTTTTGTGTCAGCAAAACTTTCCTTCTGTGTGTACGTCCATTTGCTTGACGTTTATCTGTCTCCTGTTTGGCCCCGGTTGGAACAGTAGTGAATTAGCAACCGGAGGGTTGCAAGTTCGAAATTACATCCAACCAAAAATTGTGGATCGAGTACGTGGTGGTTGGTGCACGTTAAATCTGTCGTGGCATCAAATGTCCTCACTTTGGCGCTGAGTGAAAGTTTTGAGATTGGGGGTGCCAGCTCAGGTGTTACATCGTCATCTGACTGATTCAAAATTACAAGTTGTCTTCAGATCTTTCCATTCTAGATTGATCCCGGACCGTCGCCAATACCCCTTTATGTAGCTCCAGTGTGACGTTAAGTAATTACCTACGAAGTTCAGCGAGATTCAATTATCCCTCGTATAGCAAAAAATGATCGTAGAGCGACAAACCAAATTCAAACAGCAAAGTTTGGTCTCGGGATGACAATTGTTGCATGTTATGCATTAAAGATCTAATACTTAACACTAGATATCAGTGATCAATCATTCCGACGGATCTATATTTCAGGTCACGAGAGTTTGAAAATCTGCTTGGGTCGATTGGCTCTATCAAAGGAGACTGATGTTTTTAATCACGCTTGGGGTAATCACATCAGCCAGTTAATTAGTCCTACATTAGAATTCGTGTTTTCTCCCAATGCCACGTGACAGATCTTTAAACTGAGCAATCGGGAGAAATAATATGAAGCTGCGCGCGCATGCTCCACCAATTTCATTGAAAGGTCGACGATTTTAATGCGAGTTGTGTATACTATTTCTAATCCCCATTTTTATTTATTGCTCGCTGTTTAAACGTTTCCGCTTATAATCTTCGATTTGAACTAAAATAGGTTCTGGTCCAAATTAGTCGAGTCTATAATGGGTAGAGCCGCAAAAACCAAATCGTCCTTCACTAAAATTTGAATGTATTAATTTGATTCAGCAGAATACAGATGGGTTCTAAACATTATAATAGTCACCCAAGTTCTATTCTTACGTTTAATAGGGTACCCAAATGAAAATGTAACCGACATTTTTTTAAAAACTATTTCCAACTCTTTTTAATTTGATTCTAAGATTAGCTTCCGGATTTTTTGTCAACCTTTCGGATCCAATTATTCCACGGTAGGGGTTAATCAGTCACAATCCATACCGCTGTTAAACCGGTTTTAACTCCGTCATAATTATCACGACCACCAGAATCATTGTCTTGTTACGAGGTAGATGCCACACGAATACCACTACGAATTTCACCTTTTTTTTTTATTCCGCCAGGGAGAATAATTTCTTTTGTTCCATTCTACCCTTTTTAGTTCTGCTTTCTTTAATATAAATAGTTTCCAATCTCCTTTTTTTATTTCGCTTATTGCTCTCAAGTTCGGCTTACTTCCGAAATTTTACTGCTATCTTAAATCATTTTTATTTATTCGTTAAATCTGAACGGAATGTATTAGAGTAATTGCTACTTGCCGTAATTGAAAATTCTAAGAAAAGGATGTTTTTATTATTTTTGTTTTGGATCTTGTTGCGGTCCTTATAATTGTATGCGACAAACTAAGTGGGTTTTTCCTTTTTAGTAAGCGAATGGCTGTCTGTTTAATGTGGACAGATTAAACAGCGTACTATTTTTATGTTGAATTGCGGTGGATGGTAATTGGTCGAGGGTCCTCTCACTTACGCAACAGAAAGTCTTAACTTGGAAGTGTCTGTTTTCGCATAGTTCGTTGTACTTTAGCGACCTTACATATCGCATTTATTTTTCAAAAGTAATGCGTTTTCATGTGTTTGAAATTGATCTGCTGATAAAAAACAGGACTTGAGCTGTAAAACTAATTTTATTTTCAAATAAACGAATTAAAAATAAGAAATTTCATAATTGCGAATTGAAGAATCGATAAGAATAGTCGGGAGTAGTCCATTTTTAGGGGAGGGAACTGTTTTAATCTAAATGCATTTCTTAACTTTGATATTTAAATAATTCCTAAAGCTCGAACTCCAATTGGTAATCTAAATTGGCAAATATACATCAACTTGTAAATTTTTTTTTGTCCTTTCAACATAACTGTAACAGCGTAACATGGAAAAGTGAAATAATACAATATTGTCAGCCATGGGTTATGCAGAGGAATTTTGTTACAGGGGCTCAAGCCCTGTTTTCTCTTTGTCAGAATCCCATTTTGCAAGTGTTGATAATTAAATTCGACGAAAAAAATGAATTTCAAAGTATCTAGTCATATTTTGATAAACATTGTTTTTCTGCATTGATTCAACGATCTCCTCATATCTTATCCACTTATTTCAGTGATATAAAAGCAAAAGCGAATTTCTAGAAACAGGTTTGAATATTCATATAGCGTTGTTCAATGCAATTTATTTTGTAAATAGTAGCTTAAAATAATTTAATAGTCTTCAACCTTTTACCGTCGATTTTTCATCGAACTTGTTGGGTCAACCACAGCATTCATTTCTTTTAACCTTCCTGCATTATTCAGGATTTTTACCATTTCTATGAATTGATCAGTTTTTAAATTAAATTTCATGTTCTAAAATGGGGAAATCCCATCCTAGTTCTCATTTTACTACGATTTTCTTGTGATTAAAATTTTAATCTACATATGTAATTTATAGATTACTCTTGATTTATTTATTGACTCTTCTCTTTTAATGTTGATCTGGTTATTTATTATTCCGATGTCCTTTAAACATATTCTATTGGAATTTCTTATCTTGTGTTCGGCGCAGCTTGTCCATCGTTGGATTTTGCGCCATAAAACCCAAATCAACCAACCGAAATAAAGTCTTGGCTAACCCAACTGTTTTTTGGTATCGGTTATTTTGAAAAAGCTGCCTAGCAATTTCCGACTGTTTTTTTCTGTGGGAAGCTGGATTTTATGCCATTATAACAATGCGACCCATCTGATCCAATGTCGTAAGTCACCTGCAATTTCACAATATCAATATCGAGGCACGATCCCAACCTGTCGTATTCTTCCAAGACGTATCTCACAACACCAATATGAAGACGGACGGGCCGGAAAAGAAAGCCGCAAAAATCTCCAGTGGATTAAATAAATCCATCCACCCCGAGATTTCCTTGTCGTTTGCCATTAGCTGCAGAAGATATCGCGACAGGATGGATCTCGGAATCACACCCTCTGTCGTCGTCTTCCCTTTCCCCAAGTTGTTTTGCTTTGCCCGTCCCCCCGGACCTCGAATCTGTCTGACCGATGGGACTGCTTTCGGGTCACAATTTCATTTGGGTGTTCTTTTTCCTCCCTCCGAAAGAATTCTGTTCTGAAGATCTTTTTGCTGCTTCTTGTGCCATTCTGTTAGGGGGTGTCGTTCTTCATTTTATCTCTTTCCAGATGAGGGTGGAAGGGCAACTGCGCCGAGGGACCGCGAGTGTTGTGTTGAGGGAGTTGTGCACTTCCGTTTAAAAATAGATCGCTTGGAGAGTTGTGGAGGGGGTGTTGGTGGAAGAAATGGGTTTCTTAGGGGAGGGGGAGTCAAATGCACAGACCGTGTTTCGTGCCCGTTAGGATGTCTTCTCCCCCAGAAGAAAACGGAAGAAAAATAAATAGAAATCTATGGTGCATTTGGAGGAATGGATATTCCATTCTTTGCGGACTGTTTGCTACTGGGGACACCTCGCTGGGTTTGGAAAAGAGTTTTGGGGAATAAACGAATTTGGGAATATCTTTGAGATTGTACGTGAAAACAGTTTTTGCTTTTCGTTGCAAGAGGCAAAGTGATGTGAAAAGAATGGATACTTCAACACCGTCAAGTATGTTTTATCCTTTATGGAGCTTGAAAATAGAATTTCAATAAAATACTATTAAAATTAATATCAATTTAGAAATATATTTTAATATTGAATATGCCCTCAGATATATTTAACAATGAAAATGTATTTAGTTTCGACGTTTCTGAATTAGGTAAGTGTTGGCTTGGTGTGTTCGTTACTTAACCATGTAAAGGGCATTATGCTGAAACACATTTCGATAAGTGAGTGGGAGACTGAATCATCTTATATAAATGTAATTTGCACATAAGCATTTTGTTTTTTAAGGAGAGAGATGGAACCACTTTCATCTCACTATTGATCTAATGCATTCCTAAGATCAAAATATAAAATAAGATAATATTTCTACATCTCAGCAATCTTAATGTACCCAGAACATTTGTACTATACCTCGCCTTAATTTTGAGGAAGTGATACAATGATCATTAAAAGTTTAAAGCAAAACTTCGCCATTTTAACATATAAATGCTCAGAAAATCAATCCAAATTACGTTTGTTGCAGCTTTTTTAGTCTAAAAATAGAAACTCAATACAAATTCCAATATTTTTTTTTAAAAGTAAAATAAGTGGCGGAATAAGCCCCCAAGTCTTAAAATCGGCTCAGGTTTGCTCCACCTTCCCTGAGTGTATTTCTCACGTCTGTGTCAGTAAAGCTTTCATTCTGTGTGTACGTTTATTACTTGATGTTTTCTGTCTTGTGTTTGACGCAGCTTGGCCAAATATGACCCTTGCGCCATAAAACCCAACCAACCCTCCGCCTCAAAACATTTCTGCCGTGATGAGTGCTTTTTGAATATATTAAACAACAAACCAAAGATTTCTTCAATATTCAAATGTATCTTTTATTACAATCTGAAAAAGATCCTAAGACTGAATAAGTGTAAAATTATAATCAGCTCGTTGGGGAGGTCTGAGACAGAACAAGGGCCGCGGTAGCACAGATGGAAGAGCAACGGATTAGCAATCGGAGGGTTGCGAGTTCAAAACTCCGTCCAGCCAAAGATCATCGTGTATACGGGTGCTGATGCACGTTAAATCTGTCGTGGCCTCAAACATCCTCAAGTTGACGTGGTGTGGAAATTTGGAGAGTGGGGTGCCAGGTGTTCTTGTCATCTGACCGTGGTTCAAAATGCCGGCGTTGTCCTTTGATCTTTCCCTTTGGGATTGATCCCGGACCGTCGTCAATAGCCCATTGTATTGCTCCAGTGCGACATTAATTAACTATCTACCTGAGGCAGAACAACGACACTTGAAAACATCTCAACGCATGTTGACCCAATGCACAGGTTGAAGACACGTCCCGTTTATGAATCATCAGCTTGTCAATTCGGCATTGTATCCTTTCACCTGCAGTGGAGCCCGTAAACTCATCTAAATGACACCTACCTTTCACAATACCACCTCAGTGTTCACCGATATGTTAAATTACCCCTTTTATGCCACTCATAACTCTCACACAATGGAGACTTTTTCTCTCTCTCTGTCTCCACCCATACCAGCGAAACAATATACACGCCCACGCGCTTGTCTGCGGAAGGAAAAAAAGAAAAACCCTGTCCGACACAATTTAACTTGTAAATTGGTAGTCGGCGACACTTTCCCTGCTTTGGAGACAAAGGACTCCCGAGGAGGAGGAACGAATCCGGGTCGGTCGAGGGGAAAATTTAATAACCCGCGGAAAAACAATGGAGTTCCGCGCCATTGCTCCGTTTCTGGAGTGTTTTCTCAACAGGGGTGGCACTGGCCCCTCTCCAAATCTCACGCTTGGTTTGGACGAAATACTCTCGCCAAAGCCAATATGGAGCTTTTGATGGACTTCTAATATTTAAGGACGGCGGCGTTTACGAGAATGGGGAATCGATGGATTCGGGATATGGGAAAAAGTAGATGGGAAACTCCGTGTTTGCTTCAGGGCTGCCACAGCCAAAGCACTTGTGAAATAGTAGCATTAGTAGAATTAATTTTTAAAAATAGATGCCAAAATCTCTAAACCCTATTTTAGTTGCTCAAATGAATGGGCTGAAACACAATGTGCCAATTAAGAATGAGACTCGCCAAGAAATTTAAATTTTCATATTAAAAATATAAAAATTTTCCAAATACGGTTTTCATGACAATCTCGCAACCACAGATTACATATTTCTATCTAAGACATTGTTTTATCTAATAAACTGCTTTTCTGTTTCAAAGAAGTTTAGTTTTAGCAGAAATTTAGTTTTAGTTTAGCAAAGAAATTTAGTATTATATCTTATTTTCAGCATTTCGATTCTTATCTGGATTACTTCTGTGTCAGTTTCCTTTTGTATGTGGTTCAGTGGTTTTCCTCGCTGAGCTAGCAATCCGCTAGTTGTAGGTGGCGCAGGTTCGATTCCTCCCTGGGTGTATTTCTTTGTTCGGGTGTCAGTTAAGTTTTTCTTGTGTGTGTATCAATTGACTTGACGTTGTTGGGTGCTACTTCCCAGATATGGCACTTAGGTTCAGCCTTGGAAGTTTATTTTGTTTTTGTTATCACATACACCAGGATCCTCAGAGGAGGGAGGGGTTGCCGTTACCATGGAACCATGGCCTGAGATTTAAGAGAAGGGGATGTAAAGCGTTTCCCCCCCTTTTTTGGTACTGTAATGTGCAGTCTGTTTCTTTTAAAATATTTTAATTGTACTTGTAAATAGTTGTATAAATGTTTAAATCAAAAGTGAAAATGTTGAGTACTTAAAATGCACATCGATGAGAAATGTTTGTTATCTGTTGAAAATATATATAACCTTGGGTCAAAATGCGTAGTTATTATTTTAGACCAAAAAACAAAGTCTATCATGAAATGTCCAAGTAGTGTAGTACTTACTGTTTTCCCCCTGACACATATCGACTAAAAATGCACATCTGTTGGTTAAAAGAATCCCAAGAAAGATTTTATTATTGGTCCAGAAAGTTAAAATTGGTTAGAGGTCGTGCAAAGGAAGGCTGATTTGCAAAACTGATATTTGCGTGTGAACCCTTCAGGTTTAGCCGGCTATAGCGTCAGTGAAAGAGTTTCTGCTCAAAGCCAGAAAAATTTGTATTTCATGAGGGGCCCGACCTTTAACGTTATCAGCAGTGGCCGAAGATCACATGTAGGTACCTTTTACACAAGTTCAATACAAATTGTTTCACTGCCGAGTTTTCCATATCAAGCCTCTACGTTGAATACAGCATCCAATTGTGTCTTTTTGAAACATGCTCTAATTTCTTAGTAAGGTATTTTCCTATTGCACGTTCATTTAGATATGTATCGCTGTCGGGATGCTTCTGTTTAGTACTTGCATGTCTTCCAGCATACAAAGTGACAACACGCTGAGGTATATTTTTCTTAATTCATTTCCCCTCGGGGGGATGAGTACTTTGTCCGCATAACTATTTTACATTGACTGCGAGTAACAATTTATAATTCACTCCTGTTATTGCAAGATGCATTGACACAATAAAACAATAGACACATTAACACAAACTACTATGGGACGAGGACGCAAAAAAGCCGCGTTACCATTCTTCCCTTTTTATTTCCAGTACCCGGTCAATTGAAAGTTAATCATTAGGGCACTACAAGCGTGGATTTATGAACCACTTTGTGTTGACCTAGTATACCTAGGGCATATTCTAGGCACAACTTGTTTATAGAGGCCACGAATTCATTCCAGACTGACAAACATCCATGCTTGACCATTAGACCGATTGGTCGGTCCATGTTTGTTTTTGCGGATTTTGTTGGATTTTGATGATACAAATATCTTAGCATTCCATTGAAGACATAAATGGATGCTTAATCCACCGTTTTCGAACTTTTCTTCTTTCGAACACCGTTTTCGTTTTATTTCGAACAATAAATTACTTCGACTTTAAAAACCAAATATATAAAATAGATTATGTTCTTCAGGTGAAATAGAAAAATTTACAATTCAAAATTTTTGTTTTACCTTGTGATCTTTTATTCAATTTTAAAACTTTTTACCCGATACGCGAAAAGTGTAACAGTTTGCTACTGAGTACCCATTGTTTCGATAGTGTCAGGGTATTGCACCCATTTATTATAGTGAAATTATACTGACCGGAATTATTATAAATGGACAGGTTCTCCACATTCGCAGTATGGACTCTGGTTCAATACCTTGGTATATTTCTCTCTTTTGTGTTAGTAAAACTTTCCTTGTGTCTATGTCCATTATTTGACTTTGTCTGTTTTCTGTTTGGCGCAGCTTGGCCAAAAATGTCCCTTGTGCCATAAAACCCAGAAACAACCCAACTTTAAGGATTCGATCAACTCCTTTAACTCCCAATAATTTTATCTTGGGTCCCATCAAACAGGTGGGTAAACATTAAAATATTACTATTGATTTACCAACAAAGTTATTTCAACAAACCACCCACGTCTTTGGGCTCCGACTTATATTTTTATGATTGGGACCGATCTCGATCACACAAGGATAAATTTTTTCAATTATGGTTAACTAAATATGAAAACATGATTTTAGCGGGGCCTTCTGTGACTAGGAATGAATGTTTTGCGTAAATAAATTTGAGATAAAATGTTCAATTTTAAAGTTCTGACAGATGAATTTCCACCTGAAAATTCTTTTACTAGAAATGTCACATTTCATCGCATGTATAAATATAGCATTATTAATTCCAGCTACATTTTTCGAGGGCTTTGTGCTTCAAGCTGCTTCTGAACGTTTTCACCTTTTCACCAATTACCCTTCGCTAAAGGGTGGTCCATCAAATGTGTTCCAGTTGTGTAGTCATCCCTGAAAAACGGGTGTCACTCCTTTAATGGCCAAACGTGACCCAAACTTGTCCAGTATAGATGTCGGGAATCATCGTGTTATAATCAGCGGACTAGATCATAATGACTGAATCGGTATTGTCTGTCTTTGTGAAACATATTTCCCCTATTTTATGTCGCCCAACTAGAATGGGTGAAAGGCCATGTAGGTAGGATATCCACTCGGCGTTTGTTAAGAACAATGAAGGAAGTTAGCACTGGGTGAGACGGGAAGACATAAAATTTTAAATCGATGTTTCGTTTCCTCTTCTTGCATTTCATTGTGTTTGGTCTTCGTTATCAGTGACTTCCAACATAAATTAGTTGGAAAAATAAATTACATTGGGAACCAAAAGCATGAAAGTGTAACGGAATCTTTTCAATTACAACGATATTTTTTAAAGCCGTAGTTAGATTTGTATTTGGTTCACTCTACATGCGTGTTTCAGTACTTTCTATCAAGTTTCAGTTATAGCTTTGCTAAGGTTGGTGTGTTGCATCCATTAGTGCTTGACGTTGTCTTGTACCTGGAACAACATGACCAAATATGGCCCTTGCGCCATAAAACCCCCAAACCAACCATCCATTAGTGCACTATCTGTACAAAAAGGGTACAAGGACTTTTTTCAATACCAAGCATGTAGATAAGAAGCAAGGCAATCGTGGTTTATAGTAAGCCATAGCCACATTTCTTGGATAATCGGGGTAGTAGTAGTAGACCCACCTCCTACTTACTCACCGTGAGGTTTAGAGCATTTAATGGTAGGAGGGGGAACCATTTATTATCTTTAAATTTTACATATTTACAAAAAAGAATACAATTTTTTTTAACAAAATTCCAACAGATGTTGGTAAAAGGTTCAGGCTAACAGTGCCTGTATAAAGTTATTATAACATGTTAGCATATTAATTAATATAAATAGAAAATGTTGGTGAATAAATCAGGCTAACATTGCCTGAGAGTAATTGTATAATAAATTAGTTTATATAGAACTATTTATAAATAAATGTAACAATATAGATGTAAGATGATATAAACATACAAAGTATGACATAGAAACGTTAAATTTAAATAGAAAGGGTTCAATTATTTACATATGAATTCAAGGTGGAGGAAGCCTCCCAACTATATCCTCGTTACCCCTAATGCCACAATGAGCCGGGATCCACTGAAAGACCTACAATCTTTTAGATTCCATAAGTCCTTTACCAAATACATACAGTCCAGGATCCTGGGGAGGAAAATATTATATTTCAAAGATATTGCTTTCTAGACACCGGTGTCTTTTTTTGCTGTAGGGTACCAACATTTTGCATACGTTTAATCGAGCATATAAAAAGCATCGATGGTGTTGAGGTCTCCCCTCGACCAGTGAAATATATGAACAATTCCATTCACGAGGTTTAACTCCTGGATTCTTTCCCTGTTGACGTGGTCGAAAAGCATGTGCGGCATGAAGGCGAATTTGGGAAGAGAGATATGGCATAATCAATAACCTGTGGGCACCAAACGACTGGCACCCTGGAGCATACACACCCTCTCATTTTTTTACAACTTTCCCCGACTTTTCCTCCTGCACCCTTTTTCTGGGTGACCTCCTATATCATTATATTCCCAACGATCGAACTTTGAAACCTGAGGCACCGAGTTTCGGTCTCCCAGCTTTTATATTTATACATAACGAAACTGCTTAAACCCTTTTTTCCGTACAAAACCGATAAAATGTGAACTTGCCTCTTGCGAGTGTATTTTCTGCTGCGCTTTATTTATTTCTTTGAGGAGTTCGGAATCCGCTGCTTTCTGACCTCGGTTATGGGAACACATTCCGAATAGATTTTGGATGAAATTCAACGATGCTGTTCGGAAACGGAAATGAAAGTAAATATTTGGTTTTTCTCTCAATCGATTTATCCAGTCTGCTTTATTATGAAGTTGAGCCAGGGATATCGAGTGAAAACTAGAGAAATCTAATTTTGTGGTCCTATTTTCAGGTTATTTTAGAATATTTTCAAAGTTGTATTCTATATCGTTCGTTTCCTCTAGAGCTTTATTTCGCATTTTGTATGCGTTTATTGGAAAGAAATATTGTCAAAAGAAATAAGGCATGGGGAATTAGTTTTCAACTATCACAATGAACTGCTGAATAAATGAATATGCGTTGATTAAGTTCCTGAATGCAAGAACAAAAGTTTTTCTATTTTTATGGATAAATTATTCATTTATTTTTACTTTTTCTACTATGGTGGTTTTGCTTATAAACAGGGGCTCAGTGGGTTGGCCCATTGAACTAGCAACCTTCAAGTTGTACGCAAAGAATATTCAATTCCTGAACTAGCACTGGGCGTATTACTCTCTTCTGTGTCAATAAAACTTTCTTTGTGTCTATATATGTTTCTTACTTGACGTTAGTCACTCGTTGACCGTTAGCCCTAAAGGACACATCTCCTTTAGGTGGGTTATGGGCTTCACGGACCCGATGTACTTCAGTGATCTTTTCTTTTCACACAGGGTTTACCGTCTTTAATAAACACGGGGATCGTGCTCCTGGGATACCCAAGCAATCTTATACTGCTTTCATCCCACTACTCTGTTCTCCAATGCCTTTCCCCTACCCGTTTCACGGCATTTTTTACTTGACGTCCTGTGTTTGGCGCGACTTGACCAAATATGATCCTTGCGTCATAAAACGCCAAAACGACCAACGTTGACAATTACTCGAGCTTGATTAAATATGGCCAATACGCCATGAAACCCAACCAGCCTTAAGGAAATTAGTCTTTCCTTTAAGAAATGAGTTTATTGTAATGTTTTGTTGTATAATATTAAAACATTAACATGTCCAGGTTCACTGGCGACCATTACGTTTGATGGCAAGCGTTTAATTTAATCCTGGTTAAAGTTTACATGCGCAAAGGTTTGTTTTTGATTCATTCCTTTGGCAAAAAAGCCATATTTAGCAAATTATCTTCATAATTGAAATTTAGTTCCGATTAAGTTAAACTCTAAGTTAATGACCCTTGCTCGATCATTTGCTCTACTGGCTAATCTTCCACAACAAACCCTATATTTACATGAGTGCCAACGAAAGTTGATGAACCATCCAGTTTCCCGTTGCAGTTCTGTGAATGGTGATAAACGGTTCTATTTTTGGTTGGGCTCGTCCACAGAAAACCACTGGCAGTCGACATCACTTGACCCTCTTCCGTACCCTCCAATTATTCATGTTGCCGCCTCGTACGAAGGTGCTGCTGCGGCGTACGTGACGCATTAGCAAACGCACGCGTTGGCCCGTGTCGTTTGTCTCCCATCTAAAAATAGTGCTTGATATTACTTTTGCCGTATCCTTGGTTACCGCTGGCCCCAACAGACTGTTCTCGCCAGAAAATGACAATCTGCGAGATTTAAGGGACACGGTGATTTCCTGCCCCGCCGAGTGATGTTGTCAACCGTGATGGATAACGGTATCTTCATTGGAATAATGAAGTTTCGTTGGAGTGAAAAACCACGAGGCTGCTTCGAACAACACGGGGCCGGTTCGATTGAAATGCGTTGGACGTGCGAAGCTGACGTGAAAGGGCGGCTTTTGTTTTCCTTGTGGGAAAGTTGCCGTGAAACGAGATGAAGGTTGGCTCATCTCAATAACAAAGAGACCTTTAGGTGTTTTCCAATTGAGTCGAGGCGACTGTTTTTCTTCAAATGGGTGTTGTGACAGCGTTAACGACTTCACGCGATGGTTGTCAAAGAACGATGGACTTGATTAGTTCGTTCTGTTCTAAAGAGTAATGTTTAGCAACTTTGTGGCAGATTGGACTGGTTTTTGTACGTTATAATAGAACCAAGAATAAGTTTCTAAAGTGTTGTAAGCTCGGAAAACCTCACAAGGACGGCAATTCACTTGTTGGGTTGGCCAAAGTTGCGCCAAACACAAGGTAAATACCGTCAAGTAATGGACATAACACACATGGAAAGTTTTGCTGACACAAGCCAGAAATACACCTAGGGTAAGTAAAATGAAAGGGGTATTGAACAATGGATGGAAGATTAGTAGTCGGACTCGCCTCAGCCGAGCTACGTTGCCTACTTTTAGGAGTGTTGGAATACACCCCTACCCTCCTGTTGGTTGTCCCGATGAGGTATCCTGTCTTTAACAAAACTGGCCAGATCTTGATGGACGAGGTATCTCGTCAGAAGAAAACTGGCCAGATCTTGATCTCATCAAAAAATCGGCAATATCTTGATGACGAGATATCTTGTCATTAGCAAAATGGGTTAGATGTTCATGGACGAGATATCTCGTCGAAACCACTTCGAGGGCCAAAAGCATGTTCACCAATAAAATGTTAATTAATATCAGTTAGAAGTAGGAAAAATTCAGTAAAATCATTCAAGGTTAGCTCCAAGGTTCGTCAGGAACGGCGATAGAAATTTGATCAAAATAAGAATTCGTTCTCAGAATATGAATTCTTATTTCTTACGATATACACATACTCGCAGGCATTCTTACGTTTATGGTATCGCTAAATTCTCGTCTTATTAGTTCTTTCAGAAAGTAATGATGCCTTCTGGATCTTGCTCCCAAAAACCAAATCGAAAGGTAATGATGGATTGCAGTTCGACCACAAAATTCCTTGAAATACCGCCATTGCTCTCTGACCATGAGTTTTGTAGTCGAATGGTTAGTGCCCTGTCTTTTAGTTCAACAGTCTATGCGTACGAATTCCGGATCTGATCTAGTTGATTTCGTGTTGCAAAACATAATCGTACAGTGACAAGTCAGACCAAATCAGTTCCAACCGAGTTATACTTGGGTGAAGATAACATTAATAATAATAGCGGAACTAAAAATTCGTAATATCAGTCACTCAAGATGCGCTGTCACTTATGCAAATTAAATTGTGGAGAATATAAAATATAGTTTTGATCCTTTTGTTGGAAAATTTCATAAAGCCTGCACCTTTTTAAAACCAAACCATCTCTTCAACCCATTCCTTTATTTCACAAGTACTCTCCACCAGGGTAAGCTTCTCCCCTCGTCATATAAATGAACCGCACTTCACACACCGATTATGATACCCGTTAAATTCCAAACAACAAAATGGCACACTCACTACCTCTCGCCTCTTAACTTCGCGATTGCGGAGGAACTTCGGCGCGCGCAAATATTCGATTAAAATGCTAATGAAACCGACGCTATTTACGTGGGTCACTGTTGTCGAAAGTTCACGTGGATCGAACACGAGCGTTTTCTTCCCCCTAGAAATTACAATTCCCGCACCATTTTCAAAAACGGGAGGGCAGGCCGTTCTCTTCTTAATGACATCCATTTGACATCGTTCCCTATGGCTACTGACATCAAAAGTAACGGTTACGATTCTTAAGGGTTGGGGAGGGAAGGAATGAAGGACATTAGTATTATAGATGGGGAGGGGGGAAGTTTCGGAATTGTTCACCAGATTCATTTCCATGGAACCATTTGGGAGGACTATAAAGAGGACGGTCGCAGAGGGTGGCACGTGTTCGATTCCCCCTAGCGGCTCGCGCGATATTTATAGCTCTGAAGTGCATTTATTCAGCTTAAAAATGTTTCAGTTTTTTTTTGCTTTATGAGTTCTGGATGAGTTATGCGAAAGGGATCCACCGTGTTCGTAATTGAGTTTTCTGGTTTAGTTTTAAGACTTGGGTTTTTTTTTGAAAAAGGGTTTTAATGTTTAAATGGATTGTTTGCGTTTGGATTTGATATTATATCGAGTGTATCTATTTAGTCATAAGTTTTATTAGTTGCTTCACCGCATCTGGTCTTCGGCAATTGAAGTTCTCGAGATGTTTTCTAAATATTTATCCTGTTATAACTTTTAATGATTTTATTTGAAAGTTCATATCGTCGATACAATTGGAACGCAGTAACTCAAAAATTTCCAAGATTTTTTTTTTATCTTTTCTAAACCAGAATGTGGTGATCTCTTGACTGGTAAAATCTATTCATTTTTTCTTTGCATAGCGGTTAGATTTCTTGAGAAACACTAAGTGAGTATAATTGTTTCTCCAGATATGTTTCATGAGCAATGTTCCACTGGTAAGCCGACGATGTATTCAAATATTTTTATCAAGAGCTGAAGGGTTATTTTGGGGAACAATTTTAAAGTTAAATTTGTCTTGAATCACGGTAAATAGCTCTAATTTTTAGTCAGGTCTTTTAGAACTTATTGAATCAGATATTTAAATTTATGATAAATCCTATTCAAGAAATAACAAATATGACATGCTATTTTGGGAATGATCTTTCAAAGCTTTTGGGCAATTTTCAATTACAGCAAAGCAAAGGCACTTAAAAATGAATACATTACACTAACATGCAATAAGTACCTTGCAAGGTCTTTGTTAAATGATCATTATATAATTATATATTACTTGCAAACTGAAACGCAATTTTAAATTATCCGTTATAAATGTAACGATGCTGTCAGATATCAGTTACTTGTTGCATACAATGTAAAATTAGTTTACATCAAGATTATATTATTAGACCCCAATTAATAATAGCCCTCAGGGGCACATCTCCTTTAGGTGCGAGGGCTTCACGGATTCACGTAAATTCGGGTGTTGCGCACTGGGAATTCCCAAGATATCTTCCTATTTCCATCCTATTATTCTATTACCCAATCCCTCTTTTTCTCCTTTCACGACATTTTTTACTTGAAGTTTCTGTCTCGTATTTGGCGCAGTTAGGCCAAATATGACCCTTGCGCCATAAAACCGCAAAACAACCAACACATTTAATAATACTTAAAGCTAGTCTAATTTAGCCCTCGCGATCGTAGAGATTCAAACCCAACCAAAGTCTACAATCTAAACAAAAATAATTCTTCGTCCATCTTTCAAAAAGCTCCGTTTTCACTTTCCCAATACTTCGTAGTTTCACACATCGGCAGGACATCAACGTCAGGAATTTGTCACACCACCGACTCGCGGAGTCGACGAGCTATTTTGAGTAACCATCGCAGTCCAATGAATATATGAAACATTTTTCACAGTCTTTTTTTCCACTGGATCGAGGGAAGAAATATCAAGTCCCAGAGCCAGGCTACCTTCAGTCCACGGATTGATTTTTGTGTCAAGACGGAAAAGATGAAATATGCTTTTCCCTCCTGGCTAGGGAGATTTTTCATCCTCCACAAAAGGATCCAACGTCCTAAAAGAAAAGGGGAACTATCGGAAATCCTATTTGTGTGAAAGCTGTTTTGTTTGTTCTGTGGGAAGTTCTCCCACCTCTAATATGTTTATCGGTTGAATTAAATAGTATGAGCTGTACAATCGATGCTGGTTAAATATTTTGATAACTGTCTTTGTGTAGAATAGCCGTGATGCGGACAAGAGAGCGGTCGATGCTGAGTGTTAGAGAAATAAGTCCAACTCCACGCCAGAGTCGTTCCTGAGATATGAACTGTCCTCTGTTCTCAAAAACGTTTAATTTTCGAAAATAATCCTTCAAGCACGTATTCAAAAAATAGTTGCATGCACCAGGGAATCGCCGTGGCTCAGTAGGTTTGCCCGCTGCTCTAGCAATCTGCGCACACAGGCATTTATTGGTCGGTGAAAACCTCCATCTTGACAGCATTGCCAATAACATGTCTCCATGAACCTAGTTTTAACATCTTGTAATTTGTCCTAGACATTTATATCGACGATTTTTTAAAATATTTATCTATTTTATCAGATTTGTTGAGTCAGCCTCCACAGCATTGCCCTTTGTCTTTTTGCATTGCTGCGGCATTTTACCATTGTTACAATATATAATTTTTAATTGCATTTGATATTCGAATTTTAGTAGTGGACTAAGATAGTTATACCCCATCTTGTCAAAATCTTCGTCATTTATATCTTTTAGCCTTTTTTGTTTTGTTTTAGCAAGGGACTTGCAAGCTACTTACATTTATACATTTCATCTTTTATCCTGCATATTTTACATAATCTAAACTACATCTGTATAATAAATATGATTTTAAATACTTTTTATCGTTGACGACTATTTCAAACTTTTATTTTTACTGATTTGCGTTTTGATGCATTTGGCACAGCTTGTCCGACTTTGGACCTTGCGCCATATAACTCAAACCAACCTAAGAACCTGCGAGTTGTAGGCGGCGCAGGTTCGATTTCTCTTTGGGTGTATTTCTCTCTTTTGTGACTAAAAAGTTTTTCTTGTGTGTATGTCCATTTACGAAACGTTGTTTGCCGCTGCTTGGACAAATATGGCCCCTTGCTCCATAAAAACACAACCAACCATCGCATGGCCCAGTCTTTCTTCCGGTTCTCTAAATGCCGTAATGTTAAATGAGCATTGCGTTTAATGATTTTTTCGATTATTTTCAGATTGTTGAAGAATTTAGACATTTTACCTATGATAATGCATGAAATTTCGATTTTCTTTGATATAACTAGCATGTATTTTTGATGCCTTTTTGTTCTAAAATTATTTCGGGAAGGGTTCAAGCCCGTGGGCTTCACCTCAAAACACCCCTGCCCTTGGTGAATGTTCTTTGAATATACATATGTCAATCAAGAACAGAATATGCAGGCTCAAAAATATCACAATCGGAAAACCTACCAAACTGTATGTATTAACTTTTTCAATATACTAATGTAAATTAAGAACAAAATATGCAGATCCTCAAATATCTTTATAAACATCACAAAAAGAACCTAAAAAACCCGAATAAATATAAAATTAATGTCGGAAAACCCATTGTTGGCATGTTTATTTAAATTTCGAGGCGTACTGCGCGTGCGCTGTTTTTGAGATGCTCCTATCACCAGGAGTATGTCGCTGTGGTCAGGACATAAACTTGTAATCGAAGAATTAGTGTATAATCAAGAAGCAGGAAAATTTATTTTCTAATAATTCTCTGAGGTTGACATTTTTAATGACTTCAATACAATAAGTAATCTGGTTCAATGAAGTGTTTTGTTTTTATCAATTGTCTAAGTATTAAGTGCGTTTTTTTTTGCATTTTTTGTATCATGTATTTGCTGTATCCCTAATTGGATATTTCTCTTTAGATAAACAACTATTTTTATAAATAGTGTACGGAATTCAAAGATGTTCGTCACTTAGTATTAGATTCCGCAACCTCACAAGCTTTTCGCGAAGCTGTTTGAATTTTTAGCGAAAAAGACAATAATTCAAGCCTTTTCACTCAGTGAGGGACACTTGGGCTGAGGCTGAAGTGCTGTTAAATGCCGTTATCTCCACAGCATAACGGTCCTCTTATCTCCTAGCGGAGATAAAAGACCTCGTACACGGCGCGATAAAACATTTTCCGACACTTAATATGGCGTCGGTGGGGGACAGGATATAAAAGACGGTTAAAAGAGCCCATAATATTAAAAAAGAAATCCGGAAGCACTTAATTTTTCTGCTGTTAATCTCGTTGAACGTGACGGCTTACTGCAGTTCTAGAGATTTAAAGCAAGGATTTAGATTTGACCTTCATTGTTTTATGAAAGTACTTAGCGAGTTTGTTCATATCATTTGTGTAATTTGATTTGTCTAAGAAAAGAGGAGGTTTTAGTATTGCTTCTTGTTAAGTCGAGTAAGTGAATATGGTTGCTATTTGTAGCATCACGATGCAAATTCTAATTGGTGAGCGATGCAAGTAAAGCGAGCATTCTATATAGAAATTATGCCTGCATTTGAATCTTTCAGGAAAAAGATTAAAATATTTTATTAACTGGGTATACTAGTTTTTCTGATTATTTTTTTTAATTCTGAAATTCGAAGCGAAGAGATTGAAGGATGCGTTCAAATTTTCAGCAGCTTGACTGGTGTTGTGGGCATTGCGTTCGTTTTACACCCAGTGAAACCGGGGTACAAATACCAGTTTATAAAGGCATGGATGTTGGTGATTAGCGGGGTGTTACGAATAGCGGCGGCTCACCCAATGCTTTCCCAAACACAAATTACAGGAAATCCAGACTACAAACTTCATCAAAATATGACTGGTGTAAGTGGGCAGTTGAATTTACTTCGTACTGGAGCAACACAACGGACTATTGGCGACGGTCCGGGATCAATCCCGAAGGGAAGTATCAGAGGACAACACCTCGTAATTTTGAACCAGTCAGATGATGAGGTCACACCTGAGCTGGCACCTCACTCTCCAAATTTCCATACCAGCCAACGTGAGAACATTTGAGGCCACGATAGATTTAACGTGCATCAGACACCCCCATACACACGACATGTATGATGTTAGATAAAGCTATCTTAAGGGGAAAATAATTTTTCAGGGGGAAATTTAACCGGAACTTAAACAGAAATACTGATAATTCCAATGGCGATCACCAAGAGTTGCTTCCGCACCAAACTACAACGCATTGAAATCCCGGAAAGGAAAAAATGAAGCGCAAAATAGCTTGAATCTGCATTGTTAAAAAATAAAACTGTTTCGGTAGTCATTGATAAAATCTTTCACCCAATAAAGCCTGCCCCCAAGAAACTTCCTCTTTTCTTTCCAAGACAATCCTCGAATGAGCGCAAAGTCGGAACGTCGTCATTTCAGTCGGCCCATTTGGCTCCCTTCCCACAGCAGTTTATGTTAAAGATTTGAGTAAAAGAAAGGGAAGTTCTGTTCCTCTTTTGATTCTAACGTGGAGGCGCATCATTATCTAACGCCAGAAAAGCGCAAAAGAAAAAGCACTCGTTACCGCAGTTGCCGCCGTACATAACTTTCAACTGAATATAAAAACCAACACGGTGATCTCCTCTGACTTTCGTTGCTTTATATGCATTTTGCCTTCTTGTAAGAGCAGTGAAAGATTTGGAACACAACGCCTGCGAGGAAGTTATTTTCAACTAGGAAGCCAATTCCTTTTTGGTGTGAATAAGGGACATTTTCTTTAAGTACAGGTGAAATTCTTTTCAAAGTCTTTGAGGAAACTTAATTCAAGAATTACATGCATTGTATCTGATCTGTATACTGGTACCTCTCGATGGTTTTCAGGCTGGACAAAGGAATGAAAGCGACTCGAACTTCACTAGGACATGCATTTGTATGGTTTTATTTTTATTGGAAGTAAGGGTAGGATTCGACTAAAACTTAGCTTGGTACGAGATTGTTTTTCTTTTAATTCGATTTGAATACGTAAAAATTTCCCTTTTTATTAAAATTTTGTTTTCATTTTTTCAAGGATCTGAAAAAATTCCGCGGCACACTAAAAAATGTGCATTTTTTGCGATTCGATAAAAGAAAAAAGGTAAAATGTTGCCAGATTAAAAATAAAAAATAAAAGCAATGACCAACCCTTTTTTTCTCCAAAGTAGTTTTTAACAAATAGTTTTGAAACAATTTATTTATGGTTGTAACAAAAAGTACTAAAGATTATTTATACTTTATTTGTGGACGCAATTGTCAAAAATTCGAATCGAAACAGTTGAAATGAATTAATTTTTACACAATTTAAACCTTTTCACCATTTGTAGGGGCACACACCAGTGCCATTCTTGACACCGTTTGAAAATTGCTGATATGATGGATTGCTTTGAGAAATTTGCCGAATCTAGAGTTAAACATAGCTGGATGAACAAAAATTGGAAGTTTTTAAAATGAAAATTTACTAAACTGAAGCGAGGGAAATTTGATTCAATTAAATGGTTTCTGTAAGATTAATAAAATTTATTTAAGAAAAATGTAATCTAATAATCAAATCAAGCAGATGTATTTTGAATCTTCGAAATTATAAACATCGTTTCTAAAATGCATTTATTTCAGAGAACACTAAACTCATTTTCTATAAACCGTTCGGACTCGAGGCAATTGTATTTAACCATGTAAATGAGATCTATCCCATTAAGAATATTAAACTGTTATTTATTATCATAAATGTCTATCCCATTAAGTTAAAAGTTTCAAAAACGCTGAAGCGTTATACGCCTTCGTATTTCAATTGATATTTCAACTTTGTTGCAAGGAGCACTCATTTTCATTTTGGAAAATAACTCCATTCAGCATCTTCTGTCAGTTCCTAACCGTACAGTGCTATGAAAAGCTGTCAGATACGGACCGTTAGGTTCGTTTGCTTATGGGTTGAAAAAGCCTCAAAATTGAGCAATCTTCGGCCGAAGAGGTGACGAAGCGTGCACAATCAGTTTTGTTGATCTGAATGCTAAACAAAATTACTGCATTGCAAATTATTTTTGAACAGCTCAAAATAAGTATTTTATCGTAATTTTTGTCTTACCTCACTGACCCGGATTATATGCATGATATAATGTTTAACAAACAGTAAATCTTCATCGCATTCTCGTTTTGTGAAACGTCTCCAACCGTGGTAATCGTGTTAAAATGATCGTACCGTATTGTGGCAATGTTATTCCAAACTAAGAGTTTTGAAAAAGTAACAAGAATTGTTTTGATTTATATACTTTTTGACAGCTAACATGTGTTCAACATGTTAGCTGTCTAACAATCTAACATTGTAATGAATGTTTAGATTTTCTTATTACAGGAACGATGGGGGGATGATTAGAACAAATTTGGGCGATGGAAACATTTGATGGTTCCTTGAACGCCATCACAAAAACTACTTTGGAGTTGAAACACATTTACGTAGTGCTTTTTCGATATTTTTTGAAGTTTAAGGTCATGTACGCGTAACTAGTCGACCGCTAAATGAAGCTTCAATAAACTTATGAAAAAAATCACTGATCCAAGAAATATAAAAACTAGTATTGGCAAATTCTTCATCGTATCTTTGAACTGTATCACCAAACACTAACTTTTGAAGTTTCGTTGACATTTCAGATTTGATTCAGATTTAATTGGTACATGATAGGATTCTGTACTACGCGCATTGAATTGAGATGATTTGTAAGATATCTGTAAATGATTAGTTGTCAATATCTTTAAATGATTAGTTGCGACAATCGATAAAAAATAATTTTTTCAAAGAAAATCGTGTTTTTGATATCAATCTGATGTAAAATTTTACGATGATTTGAAATCCGTTGAAATTTTGACTCTATCTTGAACCATTCAAAAGATAGAAACTTTGATTAGGGGAATAAAAACACAATTTAATGCATAACGGAAAGTGACCTCGAAAAACGCTTGAGAGGTGTTCACATGGTAACGCTCGAAAATTCTGATCAAACGCGCGTTAGAAAAAGTCCATGTGAACAGGGACTACTACTCGCAAGTGTCTTAATGAGACAAAATGTATAAGTTTCGTTTCTGAAAGTGAGAAAAACAAGTTTACTGCCTGAAACACTCTTATACGTGATTATAAATGTGTATATTAGTATACACAGGATAATCAAGAATTACTCATCAATTACATTTGCATACATATTTTTAATCAGCCACTTTTGCAATTTAAATGTAGTTTAAATAACCCCATGCATAGCCCCATCCAGAGATTTTTGCCTTTTATCCCCGATTCTGTAAGTGCACTTGCTGTGTGTCAAGAAATCATGCAAGAAGAGAAAATGGTTAAATCATTCCTTTCTTCCCACGGAGTAGGTTACGAAGTAGGTTGCGACAAGGGAAACTTCTTTAGGGAGGGGAGGGGGAGAGCCAGGGGGCGGAACCCCACAAACCTCTCCACGCCCGTAAGCACCCTTCATTGCGAACAAAACCCTGTAAAAATGTTTCTCTTTTCACTCCACTGAGGATGCAGTCGGGTAATGACGAGCCTTGAGGGTTCGGGAATTATTTCCGGTAACGCTATCTCTCAGGGGGTTGTCTACAGCACCACACTTCCGGTCTGGTCAGACAATTTCCCAAGAGTCTACTTCCGTTACAGAGATCTTCATTTGCAAGACCCTCTCCCCCACACCACCTGGTGATGGTAGACTCCAGACGAGATATTTTTTAAAGAGGGGTGTCGGTAATTGGCCTTATCTCCACGAACTGAGGAGATGGAAGGATTATTATCTCGCTAGCACATGAGGAGGCAGATCAATGGCGTGACGACAGGTAACTGCGACTGTGTTCCATTTGAGATATGTTGCCCGATCTCAGTTCCGCCGTCCACACGCTATTGGGGTAAATCATAAAAGACGCAGGTGAATCGGAAAAGTGAGTCCGTAATCTGCCCATTACTTTTTCCCACGTAGATCAGGTGAAAGCAGTGATCACGTAAAAGGAGTGGGATTTGAGCTGAAAGTTGGGGGGTGAAAGGGAATTCGCGTATTTTCAAGCTTCGCTGGATAACGCTCGATTTGCTTCGCGATTGATTTTCGCTTCCGCGTTGGTGGTACCCTTCAATTATCTTTGGAATTGAGCATTGTGTCCGTAAAACCCGTCTTGAATATTATTTTTTCGGACACCGCCTCTTTGCTTCTTGCAATTTTTGTTTTGTTAATGGTATTTGGAATTGAACTAAGTTTTAAATATTTGTGTTACCGAGAGAGATGCATGACTGTCTTGTGTTTGGCGTAACTTGGCCAAATGTGGACCTTGCGTCATGAAGCCCAAAACCAACCAACTTGGAGAGAAACCTCTTAGCATTATAGAAACACTTGTCTTACAATACTATGGAACAGTTATCTCAAGTCTGTTTATGATTACATAGCAAAATATCTACGCTACACGCCCAATATGTAGTAACATCAATCTTTAACGTATTAAATGTTCGGTTCGACTCCTCCCTGGGTGTATTTCTCTTGTCCACTGTGCTAGCAACTTGCAAGTTGTGGCAGCGCAGGTTCGTTTCCTTCCTGGGTCAGTAAGGCTTTCCTTGTGTGTGTCCATTATTTGACATTGTCTTGTGTTCGGCACAACTTAGTCAAATATGTCCCTTGCTCCATAAAACAAAACCATCCAATCATTTATAACCTCAACCATTATTTACTCGACATTGTTTGGCCCAACGTGCCATAAAATCTCAGAATTTTCCTTTTGATTTCCAATTCTTTTTTAGGGGTGCAGTATTTCGTCCATTGACCCTCAAAATTAAAAGAATTTAGGTATTATATCTTAAAATAACTGAACTACATATCGTTCAATTTTATTTTTTGGTATTCTTCAGTTGTCGCTGTGAAATATTAAGAAAATATGAATTTGTTGTGAATAGTTTGATCAACGCTAATGATATAATTTGAAGAGTAAATACACAAAATACCTGCAAGCTTCATTATGCTTTCAGTAAGTGAAACATGAGGATAAAATTAGCACTCACAATGCAACTATTATTTCATTAGTTCCAAAAAATTTTCAGCGAATTTTTTCTTTACTTTAAGATGCTTCGTCTAATACCTCCGGGAAATGGATTAGGTGGAGAAGAATGTGTCCACTGATTGGATAAATCCAGGAAGGAGCCAGAACCAATCAACTATCAGAGCTATCGAATTCCGGCGACGAAATCAATCGCGGGACAATTAATTCGGCCAAAAGAGAATCTGACCACGCTCCGGACAAAAGGTTAAATACACGCAATTCAGTATCCCGGAATCCTGACATGCCTCGCAAGGATCGGGAAAGCTCCCGGTTTCCATGGCAACGGCGTCTGGAGGAGACAAAGGAAATTAGCCATCGATAAACGTCTTCACGTCGCACTAAAACATTAGTCGGAAATTGTTTCAACGAGAATTAATTTCGGACCCCGGTTATTTATGCGACTGGGATTGGACGAGGGAAAATAATGGAGCCATTTTTACCTGGCCTTCTTTTTTCATCGCTTTTTTTTTTTTGCTGTTTTGATGGTGTTTATTTTTCTTTTGTGCTTTTCCTTCTCAGCGAGGTAAATAATTGTTGAAAGAGCGTACCGGAGGTTATGAATGGTGTGGTATAAAAAAAAATAAATGATTTACTGGACATCTTTGGCCATTTTTGTGTGGAGATATTGACCTGCTGGTTATTATTTTACTTAACATCAAAAGTAGTGGATTTTTTTGGAAAATACTTAATTCAATCTTTTAATGTGGTCTTAAGCCAGATAGTTCTATCACAGTGCTTACAATAGAATGAAATATTTGTCTCTGAATTCTCGAATCCTGGCCACTTAGTGGTTCAGAATCCACTTTAAATTAAGTACCGGTCGTTTTGTAGGGAAAGAAAAAAAAGTAGAGTATCAAATTATTCTATCCTTATTTTTTTGTCACTTGAGAATCATGCTTAGTAATACTTTTACTTTCTGCAGATAAAATATGAGCTTAAAAGAGCACCTCGTGATGGAAATTGGGGCAAGTTCGATTCCCGTTACTTACCTGGGTATACATTTCTCCTGTGCCTCAGTAAAACTTCCCCCGTGTGTGGGTGTTTGTCCATTACTTATTGTTTGTCTTCCTCTTGACGCTGCTTGGCAAAATATGGCTCTTGCGCCATTCAAACCCCAACCAACGAGTTTAAATCGAAGAACCATAATCAGTTTTAAAATGTCTAGAAAACCAGTAAACGAACTGCTGTAACATGGCAATTCAATCGGAGCAAGGATCAAGGTAAAATAAGACAGGTCCATCACACTAATTTCTTTACTGAACTAGTCTGACTTTTGTTTCTGTAGTTGCAGTATGTTAACTGATTTTATAATTGAACATTTTCCCTATCTCCAACCCCAAGCCTCCGCCTGGAATCCATCACTCCCCCGCACTCTTCCCTCTGAATGATAGCGATCCTAAGCAAATGCACATCCGAATCCAATCCACAACCTGTTCGATCCCTCACTGACCACCGTCCGTTCTACCCCAAGAACACTAACCAGATCCAAATCGACTTCGCGGCCGAACCCAGTGGCGTTTCGGTCTAATCGCCAGCAACATCCCTCCAGCCTTTGCCAAAGCACTTATTAACTGGTGGCCGTCGCCCACGCACCCTCTGCCAGCAGAGATTGGGGTAAACGGGGTTCTCGATTATCTCCTTACTTGACCACTTGGAAAGAATTGATGGAAGCCAGGGATGTGGAAAGATGCTTATCGTGTCCCGGGAATGTTTAATTTTCTAATTTGGAAGAGAGGAGTTGGAGGTATGTTAGGTGTTCGGAGATGCTGTTTGCTGTGGATGTGTTTTCGGATGAATGATGTGCTGATAATATGAAGTTGTAAGTTTTGTGTTTGGATGTTTATGTAATAGGGTATTCTGCTGTTGGAAATTCGTTTAATGGGTTGAGGACGTGGTAGTACTGTAATAAGGAACTTTTCGATGGTTTCCAGGAAGGTATTTTAGTCAAATTTATTTGCTTACATTTTCAAATGTAAACAAATAAAACAGTTCATTAAATTTTAGTGATTGTACTTGACTTTGTTCTTTAATGTCCGTTTACCACGGGAACTGCTGTAGACATTAAGTCTGCGTCGGTATGTTGCCATAGAAGCGACCAATGAGGATGTCCTGAAGAAATTATTTTAGTTCGTCACCTTACGGCACTTAATAACAAATTGGAAATATATTTAAGATTTTTACTTGTCGCCGAGATCTGTACTTAGTAAACTACCTCTTTCCGCCGATAACATGTGAAAAACAAAATACGATATCCCCGAGAGTCATCCCTACTCAAAATGGACGAGCTCTGTTTCTATAGCGACCATCACCACCCCAGACATGGTATTAGGATCAGTTTTCATGATAGTACATGTAAGTTTAAAAGCTAAAATTCATTTTTATCACTTTCTTAATGCACTTCAGCGGTTCTTAATCTCAATATAGCTATTTTCTCATGTTTAATTAGGCTAATAAAACAGAATAAAAGTTTAAAATTTGTGTCAAATATTTCAGATTGTTGTCTACCGTACTTTGTTTTCCAGTTAATGTATTAGGTGGTCGATTAATTCAGCTTTAAAAAAAATCGCTGAGGAAATCGGCAAGATAAAGGAAATTAAATGCGATTGTTCGCATATAATTACTGGACAAAAATATAACATCTAAAGTAAAAATGGAGGTATTTTCAATCTCTTCGTGAGGAGATTAGAATGAAAGTAGATAAGCTACATAAAGACCATATTTTTCGGAATGTTTTGTTTTCAAAACAATATGAAAAACTCGAACGTGTTTTAAAAACCATTTAACTTTTTTAAAATTTTAGGTGCATTTAATTTTCCTTAACTCATTCAAGCCATCAATATCCACCCAGAAAAGTTTCGAATATACTATATTGAGTAATTGAAATATAAGTTATTTTGGCGTTGCCTTTGTCTCATGTGCATATAATTGTCAAAGAAGACGTAGTCTTAAGATTCAAAAATAAATAAGCTAAAGTGTTTCTGTTATCTTAGTATGGACGATAAAAAAAGTACTTCCGTCACAAACATTCTTATCTTGAGGGATGCAAAATGGCTGTTGCGCAAATTAAGGAGCGCTTTGTGCTTCACGTAGAAAGTTCTTATAAAAATGTTTTTGACCTCAGAAAATATCTGCAAATCAGAAGAAAACGCTAACCAGACATTTTAAGAATTTTACTTTTGAATATAGATGGGGTTTATAGCATAGCATGGCATTGAAGTGAAAAATATTTTTTAAACAGCAGCCAATCCAAATTCCAGAAACCCTTTTCATACAACAAACAAATTAGGGGGTTTTACAATAAAATTGTTCTCGGAAATTAAATGCATAAGAAAGTCGGTTTAAGAAATAAATGACAGCAATTGCGATGTTGGGTGTAGTTCTCCAAATTTCCGTTTATTATTATGCTTGCTTCACAGGAAACAAGAGGAAGGAGATTTCTTCACGCTTCGAAGTATTTAATTGTGAAAATCTGTTTCCTCGCAGAGAAGCATGTATGATAACGATTGAACATAACCATTAATCCCATAAATGCTTATGTAAAAGTTAAATATGCATCTTGAAACACTTGATTAAATTAAATTTGAAGAGTAAACATGTTCGTTTAATTAAATACCAACATTCGAGCTGCGTTTGAATGAGAAAATTAATTGTCTTTTATGTTTAGTTTTCCTTTGTTGTACTTCGGAAAAATACCGCTGCCTTCAAGAAACTTCATAACGCTGCTTTAGGTCGATCCAATATTTACTTTAAGAAAACTAAACCGAGCTTGCTTTTATTGGGTTCTGTCGTTTTATTCCTTCTGTGGAATGCAACTTCATTAAATTTATTTTTGAAAATGGCGCGTAAACTATTTTCTTCAGTGAAAAGTGGAACATATTACGACGCTATTCAGCGACAGCAGCATACTGGCAGACAACATTATTTTTATCGAGTGCTCCATACACCCCAATAAACGTTTCCGAAGAAAATGAAATTTACGACTGCACATATATTCGCTCGTGTAAACATGCAACCATAACCACACTTGCTGATCTACGCTAACAGCAATTGCTCTTGCCGAAACCATCCTAATTTATACATTAAATTGCTCCTTTATCGCTTGTGCTTAGAGTACATAAAAACGATCACGGCTTGGAGTCCCTCTCTCTTGAATTGTGTTGCAACTTCAGTTATGGCTAGAATTCCACCTTATTTACCAATAAAAAAGTGGCAGTGCCGGAGAGCGAGAAACGGCGAATCCTTTCCACTCCAAGTGAAATTAGGATTTTCGATTTTTATATCCAGTAGCCGTTTCTGTGGCCGATCGGAAGTTTTATAGCTTGCGGCTAAGAAAGATCGTAAAGGTTTTACGATGCCATATATCTAGATCGCCTCCTTGCCATGGACCTGAAGCTTCTCTAAAACTTTTGCATGAAAGAAGTGGCTGATTAATACCGTTAATTTACGAACGATTAATTTTTTGCCCTAGATCCTCCATTTATAAAAAAAATGAGGATGTATTTAACAATGATTTTTTATCGGACGTTTTTTATGGGGGTACCTCTGTGGTTAATTAAGCGTCGTAGATTATCTTTTCCTCCTTGAAATTTATAGCAAGCCTTGTCTCATACAATTTCTTTTAAATACTGATGTTCGAAAAAGAAAGAATAAATAAAAATTATGCTGTCTTACATGGATGTTCGTTCTGCAACTGCGAAGATTAATCTGACATTAATGAACATAAGACATTATTCGGAACACCCGAATCGAAATAGTCCTTAATACATTTGGTGTCATCAGATTATTGAGACATTGGTAATTTTTTTTGCAAATGATAGTGTTTATGCAGTTGTGTTAACCCTCCTGGTGGCCTATATTCGCATCGAAAACTGCCCTGTAGTGGCCAGCCTCTAGTTCCTCTTCCAAATTGTCAGTTCTGGGCAAGGGCAAATTTGTTTTTCTACTAGGATCTTCATTCCCCTTGGAGTAATAGGGCAGTTTTGTCTCGACAAGTTGTCTCGTCCATCTACATTGCTAACGACGAGATATCTCGTCGAAACACTAAGAGGGAAAAATCCAGTAAAATAACACCGTTTTTTTAATTCACGAGAGAATAAATTTCGATTTCTCACCATTCATTCTCTAAGAAATGTACTTGAATTCCCTCTTTCGGTGTCGTTCTTTTAATAATTTAACTCCAATTGCATTTGAATGCAATATATACGATCCCATTTTATCGCTTAATAGGATTTTGTATGTAAGAAATGTCAGCGTTTTTAGGAACACAGTAATAAAGAAGGTAGTCGAGAACACCCTTTGAACAATTATTTTTGATTTTGTCTTTACAAGATATAACAGTGCCTTGTAAACAACATATGAATGATAAAAATATTGAAATGTTTATTATCCAAAATTAATTGCATAGCTTGATCATTTTTAGGGTACTGTGTCCTCTTAAAATTGGAGAGTGGCATTTTCAACGTGTATCAATCGGTTTTTTTTTTTTATTTCCACCAAATTCAAACTTTCCAATTTTTACTCATAGATTTGATTAGTAATCCGACGCAATTTAATTGTGATATTAAACTCAGCAACTTTTATGTCTACTAATTAAGAAGATTGCATTCAGAAACTAATGATCTCTGAAAAGGAAACAGTTCGTTTTCTACACCCCGCCTTTTATACACTCAGTCATCGAAAGTGCCGAGAATAAATAAAGTTCGATAGAGAACCTTTCTCCCACCTCGCAGAGAACTGACAAGAATTGGAGAACGTGCTAGGCAAAGAGGGTACACCCTACTTCAACGCCACCCCAAACCCTAAGGAAGTCAAGAATCTATCCTTCCCCTACACTCCAAGATCTACTCGAAATCAATGGATCGTAGAGGCAGAAGTGCTCTCCATTTCTAAAGGTGCCCCCAACTGGAAATTGAGGTCCAGGTGTTGACAGAAGAGGAGACCGGACAGTTGACTTAGCTGTCCAAGGCAGCCTTCACATCACAACACTTTTCTTCCCCTACCCTACACCCGGAAGTCCATTGGACTTGGAAATGAGGATTTCTTTATGTGTAGTATGTACGGAAAGTTCTGGTTTTTTTGTTGTTCTTAAGCCCCATAGAATGGTGAGAGGTGAAAAGTTTTTACCTTTGGAGAGGGGGTATTCTCGAAGAGTTGGAGCGAAGGTTTTTGAGTTTTTCCCATTTGCTGTGAAGTTTCGTATTTTCAATAGGAATATTTTCCTCCTTTGTGTATTGCTATTGTGGCGTTGTTAATTCGGGCTTTATTTTCGTAAACCCGTTCTTTTGTGAAAACGTTATTTAAATTGAATTGGATTTTTTTGGTATTTATGTCGATCAGAACAGGTTCTCTACTACGAGTGAATGAACTCTGAGTTAAGGGTGGAAAATATTGGCTTGGAATTCTTTGTGGAAAAAGTAAATAACGAAAAAACCTGAAAATGAAATCGAGAATATTAAATTCTACTTGACACTTGGATCGAATTTCACATATTTTATTTCTTCTACAGATTTTTAGAATCATGCAGAAATCCTGATGGATTTGTTGAAAAATATGTATTTATTTTTTAGTGTAATGTTAAGATTATCTTTTGAATCTACTCTGCGTTATTGCTATGTGACTTATCTTATTTTCTATAGTTATATGTTTATTCTAATTATTATTTTTAATTCTAGGTGAGTGAAGTTGCTTGAATGATTTGTTATTCTGGCTGTGATCGTTGCGTAATGATCTTTTTGAAGTATTGGTATTTTTATTTCATTATTTAAATTTTATATCGTTTGACCAGAGCTACCTTGATGTTCAATAATTGAATTGCTTACATTATATTAATAGCCTTACACGCTTATTTCTATAACTGTTAATATAATTGGACATTATTCAAATTTAATGTGGTTTCTATGAGAGATTTTCAGGGCAAACTAACATGGTCTACGTAGATTTCACTCCCACTGCCCAAATGCTCTCGCATAGTATATATAGGGGTTACCTTAAAATGCAGTTTATCGTATTTTTGGCGTTTAATCTAATTTGTATTGACCAATCAACTATCATATCAATGCAGAATTTATTCTTAGGAATTTTTATTGGTTAAGTGTTGGAAATCGTATTCGAAAAACAAGCGAGTGATCACTTTCAGATAGATGTACAGAACACACAAACCACCGAAGCACTACTTCCATCTATATTTGGATTGATAAAAAAAAAGTTGTGATCTTTTTTTAATATTAAATCAACATTACGTAGTTCGAACGGCCAACAGCATTGCACAATCTGTTATTTTACCACCGATTGAATTCTCGCCTTCTCTTGCAAAAAAGATTAAATCATCCTCATAAATGATTTCTCCCTCTCTTACTCATACAGATAGTCTTACGCGACCTAAAACAACTCTTAAAAGGAACATGTGAAAAAAGCTGTCGCCTAAAAAACGTATTGCCCACACACTTCAGCAGTGACGGATGTTCTCTATTTAAGGATGCTCGTTATCCACTTAAACGTTGGGGTCGAGCTCGAAACGGTTGCACTTCCTATGTCCTGGGATGTCGTCGGCAGCGAAATGTATAGTTTAGGGAAATGTGAAAAGGCTTGTTGATCTCTGCCTCGGATCAAGGAAATTCACGTATTGACTAAAAAATTGGATAGTTTTTGGTCTAGTGGACTTATCGTGATTTCTCTAAACTTAGTTAATTTCTATCTAGTTATTTTTATGCTCTATTTTTATATTGTTTGGGTAGTGTTGAGAAGTTCGATTCCGGGACTGACGAAATGGTATTATAAGTGATCAGAATTTAATGTCATGTGATTCTTTAACTGGAACCTTGGAAGAAGAATCAGTGTCCAATCAGAGCAATGTTCAACGAACGACTTTCATATAAATTGAGTTTACCTTTTGACAGTAAACTCGAATGTTCGTGTGATCTGTATCCATTTTTGTTAAATTAAAGAGCGAGTTCTTTGCAAATGAGTTTTCAATTCACGGAAATATAACAGGTTGGAATATGTACAAGAATTTGCATCGAGAGTTTGACAATGGGGAAAAGCATCACAGACCGTAACATGCTGTCGTTTGAATATGTTTCCTACTTCTAATAAAACAAGTAGATTTACCATCTGAGTGCTACGAGATTTCTCCGATTAGTGTGGTGTTGCTTTTCTCCCACAACACATGCCTACAAGCTGTAAGCGGCGCAGGTTCGATTCCTAACTACCCTGGGTGTATTTCTCTATTGTGTCAGCAGAAACTTTTCTTACGTATTGCTTGACGGGGCTGTCGTGGCTCAGTGGGTATGCCCACTGCGCTAGCAACTTACGAGTTCTAGGAGACACAGGTTCGTTTCCTCCCTGGATGTATTTTATATTTCTTTTCTGTGTCAGTAAAACTTTCTTTGTGTGTATATCTATTACTTGACGTTGTCTCGTGTAGCATGGCCTTGGCCCTTGCGCCATAAAACCTCAAACAACCAACCATTTACTTGACAGAAAAAGCATATCTTTCCGCAAGATCTGGCCCTTGTATGCCACATACACAAAGTAACCACATCTTTCGATTGTTTAGTTGATATGAAAGAGTCCTAAGAAATATTCTATTGGTCAAGAAGGCCAAAGCTAGTTAGAAACGGATATTATATACAGTGGTTAAAACGGAGTATCGAAAGGATAATTTCTCTGATTATCTCATCATCGACATGCATCTACCTCTACCACGATTACGTTGTAAAACCGTGACTTGAATCTCGATTCAAACTTTGGTATGTTCGTACATATCTCTAGGATATTTCTTTTTGATTGGAATAGCTCAACAAGCGTGCAATGAATTTTGATAGTTAAATTTGATTAACTATCCGTTCCGCACGCTCATATATCTGTTCTGCAACCTTCAGTTTTTCCCTGCTTGACTTCTAACCATTTTTGACCTTCTTGGCCTATGCAATGTGTTCTAAGATTGTTTCATAATTCAGTCATTTAATGTGATGTAGGGTATAAGCAATGCTACATTTGTTTGGAAATCTCATGCGCCTATATTCAGCAAGGACCTTTTTAATGTGAACAAAATTATTCGAAACTTTTTACTTGACAAATTTCAATCATTCTTAGTAGAGCGCTGAAAATTTGCAGAGAAAAAACAACACAAAAAATTGCTGAACGTAAAGGTATTTTATGTCACTCGTTATATCGAAGAAAAGAAATGCTGGACACTTCAATCTTTCATAAGCTCTCCTTTATTTCAAGTTTAGTAATTTAAAACAATGGCCATTTCTCTTGCAATTCTACGACTACACTCTCAAGGTAGATCTGAAACTCAATACTTTAAAAAGCCATTTCGGACTTTCCAGGCAATAGCCGACCATTCGGCAGCATTTAAGAAACGTGTATAGCTGACCTTCCACCTCCCCACTCTCTTATTTTTATTGATCAATCCCATCGATAAACTATTCACCACGTGCCCCAAATAGCCCTCTGGAGTACCCTCCTACTTGGAACTCCACAGTCCGGTAACGCCCAGGGTCCGGTGTTGACAACATTCGTCATGTTTCGAATGCACACGAAACCACCCCTCCCCCAGTGTCGCCCCCTTACAAACTGCGTTTCGGGTTTAATCAAACCTATGATTGTTTGAATCCCACCCAATTCCAATGCTATCAGCAGGTCGATGACTGGTCCACAGACCACTGTGGCAAATGAATGAGTCAGGTCGTGTGTGTATACGCAACGGAGTAGGTAACTAGCAGCTGCTGCCTTGCCCGAAACCGATTCAGAAAGGCCACAAGAGATAATTCGCTCTGTGTTCCTATCATCTGCTATAGAATTGGATCGATGATTCAGCCACCACAATGCTCTTGATCGTGAAAATGGCGCCAAATGTTTCCAAACCTATTAATGACCTCGTGGGTAAGGTAGACGCGAACATGCACGTGAGGGCATTAGGTTGCTATTTAGAAAAACCTTTTCCCAAAAAACAAATACGCATGCAGATGTACTAGAGGATTGCCAACATACTCTATCAACACACATCAAAGACCTGAGTCGGTTAGCTTGAATTGCACTACAATAAGTAGTATCTCAGAGCCTTCACTTATCCTGTGAACATTTCTCTCTTCTGTTTTAGTGAAACAATCCTTCTGGGTGTATGTGTCCATTGATTAGACGTTGTTTGTCTTCTGTTTGACGCAGCTTGACCATATATGGCGCTTGTGCCATAAAACCCAACCGTATTTTTGCATTTTTTAACACTGCACTACTAAAAAATCATTTGTATGAGTATGAGTGTTAGTGTTATAACAGTTATGTTAGGTTCATAACAATAGACTCTTTTAATCTTCGGCTCATAAAATATTTTTCATTTCATGAAATTTAATTTCTTAATGTTTAACTAAGAAATAAAGTTTAATAAGTCACATATCACGCACGACAAGAGTTCTCAGTTAAAGAGAATTATCCTTTTCAATGAAGCTTAACGCTTAAAATCTATTCTTGCTTTTGTATTTTCCAGATCCTATTTGCAAAATTTGAACCTTATTAAAACAAAGACTAAACACAACTCTTGAAATTTTGACAAATTATCATAACAAGTTACTTCGGGGAACTCAACGAAATTTCCAAGACTCACCGAAACCCTAGAATCGCAAAGCAGGTTGACGACCTAACGTGAAACAGTAAACACGATTGTTGTAGGATCTCAAGCGTTCAATAAGCACTAAAAAAACATCACCTTGCTCATTTGGCAGTGAATAGCACAAAATCAAACACACAAGCCAAACTTCCGGCAAAATTTAGCGAAGCGGAGACCCATATGTATGTTTCTTGTGTTCTGTTCTACCACGAGTCCAACAACCACCTGCACTGACCGCTCTGGTGGAACGGACGCAGGGTTGGGCACGTATTTATCTCTAGTCTCATTTGTTTTATTTATGTACTTTTCCATGTTTGGTTGGCATCTTCCATTTTTTCTGCGAAAGCGATCGAAAAGGATAATAGATAGGAATGTCACAAATCCATCGCAATTCTGGTTACTTTTCCTTCCGTGTTTGCACGTTTGCTTGTCACTCGAGTTTTTTTAAGATTCAGTTTATTTTGGAAATCTAAAAATAAGATTTTTGTCTATGTTAAATCAGGATTCTTGGAGTGGGTGTAACCAGAAAAGATTCAGAAAACATTGCACTCTTCGATTTTGATTTTATGATGGAAGTTAGACAAGATACCTCATCCATCTAGATCTGGTCAAGTTTATCAATGACCAGGTATCTCGTCCATCAAGATCTGATCAGCTCTGTTAATGATGAGATACATCGAGAAAATACTGCCCTATTACTCCAAGGGGAATAAAGATCCTAATAGGAAAAAGGTTTTGTATCAGGCTGGACCCTACAAGGCAGTTTTCGACGTGAAGATAAACTACCAGGAGGGTTAAAGACGTGGCATTCAGTTCCATTTGCTATGTTTTTATACAGGTAATGGCGCATTTCAAAATAGTGTGTAGGCTGCAGCTCAGAATTTAAGAACTGCAAAATTTTGGATGTTTTGTAGTGGACAGTAAGAATCTTCAAAAAGTGCTTTAAATACATATTGAGTTATATATTATTTCGTTACAATGTTGTCCATTAAAAACAGATCCAACACTAATTTGTAAGAGGGACGTGACTTGTGATCAGATGGGGAATAAGGGGCCGAAGGTTTAAGTTATCCTTCAGTCCACCCGTGTAAAAAGTTGCCATCTTAAGTCTCTTAAAACAGGATATCCGATTAAACTGCAACATAACGAGCAAGTAAGGCTACTTTCATACATGCCCTCTTAGGTAATTAATGACAGGATACTTACAGGATACTTAAAGATGACAGGATACTTAAAGATGCTTTACAGATATTGTGAGGCTTCCAAACGCTTCGGCTACTTTTGTCTGGGTTTTTGAAAATCCGGTAGGGAGAGTTGTTTCACCCAATTCCTACCTGTAATGCAATTGGCCGAAAAGAGGCAAGTAATGTTTAAAAAAATAAAAAAGGCCAGTTGTATGGAGAAATGGTGACTTCTGTATATGCGTAGAAATGGGCACTAATTTAAAGTCACCTTCCTCTCCTGGTGGTTGTCTCGACAAAGTATATCGTCATTAACAAAACTGACCAGATTTCGATGGACGAGATATCTCGACATTAGAAGAAAATTAACCAGTTCTTGATCTCGTTATAAAAAACCTCGGCAATATCTTGACGATAGTAGCAGAATTAGTCAGGTCGTGATGGACGAGATATCTTGTCGAAACCACTTGGAGGGTTAAACAAAGCTTTCAAGCCTGTTTTTTCTTTCTAGAACCAGGGTGCACGAGAAAACTTCCCGATAAGAAGTAAAATAAAGAAAAGTCGGCGTTTCTTAATATTTTTTCTTCCTCTAAAGAACCTACTTTATGCATGCTCAAAAATTATAGCATACTGAAATCAAATTTGTATGAAAGATAATTTTAAGTTATGTATTCAAAAGTGAATGCGTTTGCTGATGGATCTAGGTGCTGTGTATGGATTTCGTTCATAGTCCAAAATTTGATCTTTTCCGATTTCATTAAGCGATTAACCAATTCTTAAACTAAATTTTACGACATAAAAGTTATTTATAAATGGCTCACATAAAGAATGCAAAACATTTCCTCATTAAAGTTATAAATAGCTGATCCCTCATTCACTAATGGAAATTAAAAGCATTCAACTTGTGAAATTTCTGGAGCGGATATTGACGAATTTCATTGAATTCCCAATGACGCTGCGAACTGACTCTTACATCAAACTGACTTCTATGACAAATATTTAGCAATCGCAGCTACTACGCATCATTTTCAAAACTTCCAGAAACTAGGAAAAGGCTGCAAAGATCCCCAAAACCTGTCTGATAATGGAGAACAGGGTATAAAATTCCAGACTCCACTTTTCGAAATTAACTCTGCCCGTCTACCCGGGCACAGGTGGGCACGGGAGGGAGAGCCTGCAAAGGAAGCCTGCTAAGAAATTTGTTTCGGCTCGGAGTTTTATTAGTTGATTAAGTGTAATCGGCCCATGCTATAAGCTGCATTCCTTTGGAGGATTTAGAATGGGCGAGGGGGATGCCGGAAAGTCCCGAAATCCGATTATCGGGAGAGGAACCTCTCTAAAGTGCAGGAACAGCTTCTGGAAGATCGTCTGGGCTCTTACAAAGGTAGCAGTTTATTCCTTTGGAATTTCATCGTCTGAGAGAAGGACAACTCGAGAGAGGTTGGTTGCTTGGAATAAAAGTCGGACTATGTTTATGCAGTTCGCTGAGTTTTGTATACTGGTCGGGGATTCTTTGGTGTGTAACAGTTCACGTGATTCTTTTCCAGACAACTTGCGTTGATTATGATCGTCAAAGATGGGTTGGTAGGGTTTTTTATGAGGGGTGCAAGGGTAGGGCTGCCACAAGCGACTGAAATGCGACTTTTGCTGCTATTTTTTCAACCTCGATGACAAGGAGTATCTTTTAAGCAAAATCGTCTCAACGCCGAACACCATATTCTAATATGGATTTTAAGACAAGTGTTCCGACAGATATCTGGTCCAAGATTTCGTTAATTTTGCTAAGAACGAGATATCTCGTCGAAATAGAACTGCCCTATTACTCCAAGGGGGTATTGAAGATCTTAGAAAAAAAATAAATTGCCCCATGCCAAAAACTGGTGACAATTTGAACCAGGTTTTTGCAGAGGCTAGCTACACAAGGCAATTTTCAGCGCGTAGATAAACCACAAGGAGGGTTAAATAAAGTACAACTCGTAAGTGGAGGAATTTGTGTAAACATTTGTACCGACAAGAAGAAACCTTCACACAACTGCCTTGGGTATTTATGCGAGTCAAATATTCTTAGCTAGAAACCTATGCATAGCTACTGTTGCAGGATCAATTGAATTTAAATGATAGATAAAAACGGTTTCGAATATTCTTATTTTCAAAATCTTTTATAATATAAAATGATAGAAAATATTCGCCGAGGTCTTTCTTGGTAAGAGCTACACATCTAAACACACTCGCATGCTGGAAGTGAAGAACTGCAAAATTCTATTCCCAAACCTTTTTCACTCTACAATCAATCTCGAAAGCTATCTAAAATGTCAAAACCAGCGCACACGGGTATTCTATTTGCGATGTATTTCCTCATCGAATATTGATGCAGCCTACAAGTGCATCTATTTGTTTAAAAATTTCCTGATCTGCCCTATGTTTACACGCCACTTTTTTGAGGACGCTAAATATATATTTACGCGAGACAGGCTCAATGCCATCTACTCCATATGAATAACGATTCTCAAACGAATGAAAATCGAGAAGGTTTTGAGATGAAATATGTACGAAAAGTACGGAAATAAATAAAAAGTTGAATCTTTGGGTAAGGAAACGAGTTTTTATTGAATGAGTGTAGGCAAAAAAAGGAATGAAAAATATGGATCGCCAAGGATGCCTCGAAAACTACGGAAAGTTGCCTGGGAAATTGAATTTCAGGCAGTAGATTTATTTCTCAAACAGTGAAGAATATTTTCTTTTATGATACTTACTCTGTATGCCAGTGAAACTAAAGTGGCACAAGTCTCTCAATATCGGGCTTCTTGGTAATGGTGATAGGAAAGAAAATAGCCAGTCAGGCGGCATCGATGTTTGAAAGTTTCCGGGGAATGTGAATTGTTTCCTTGATGTGATCAAATAAATGGTGATGGTAGTTTACTTAGTCTCTTTTTTAATACATCTTTTCAGGAGTTCACTCAGTTTAATTACCCGATTTTGCATCTCGAAGCGATAACGCGATATATTCAGAAAATGAGAACTTTCCAAAACGATTATGCTTGCACTGAATCAACAAATCTTATTTTCATTCCAAGAGTCAATAATGTAAGAGATTCCTTTGAAGTTTTGATTCAAATTCTTATGTTTTAATTAGTTTCATTAACTAATTAAACATAAGACGAATTAAACATAACACGAAGAAATTAGACTTTTTTTCCTATGACCATGAAAAATACAAGATTCCCATTTTAAAATTACGCTTTCCGTGTTAAATATTTTAAATTTTTATTTAATTTTAAAATTTAATTTTTTTACGAGATCTTCATTCTTAATTAGCATATCTCTTTCTTACCGATTCATTTTGGAATTGAGCAACAAAAATTGATACTAAAATAAGGTTAAAAGAAGACTTTTTAAATGTGGTATACTAATGCTACTACTTCACAAGAGCTTTGACTGTGGCAGCCCTGGTTACGCCACTTGTCATGTTAATTCTTTCAAACGAGATTTCATTAAAAAGTTTCCTTAATTATTTATACTTGAGTGCCTGAAACATTGTCATGCTAAAAAATTATACTTTTGAGAACTAGAACCCCCAACAACACATCCAATCTGCGGAGAAAAAGACCTCAAATGAATTTCATACAAGAAAATGCTTAACTTATCCGGTAATATTTATTAATCGTTTGCAGGATCCATCTATCTTGACGAATTAAACAACTCATCACCCTTAATTGTCCCATAAATTATACACAAGCAATGAATATCTATAAAAGCTCTCCAATAACAATCTCCAAGTCGGCCAAACCGCACATATCAAATTATATTATCCATTCCTGTCCAAAAGCTCGTCTGGTTGTCCCGGCAGGCAAATACCACTTCTACTTTATTGACAGCAATATCGCCACTTCACTCAAAGCAAAAGGTTGCGCCACCCTGCCTCCAAATGCGAAGGGTTTCCATTCAGATTAGGCCTCTCCATCACATTCAGGGAAAAATTACGATCCAATACTATTCCCGGTGCTTTTTCTTCATTTCATTCCCCACTCTTTACCACCTTCCCTGGATCGAACCGCTTCCCCCTACCACGGGAATGGATGGGGCTTACGTGAGCGTGTTGCACCAATCTTTGAATATGAATGTGGGTGGGCGGTGATGATACTAATAAAAAACGAAAAAGGAATGTTTAAAGTATGGCGTAAATAAACATTCGGGAAAAGGCGTGTTCGAGGGATGGTGTTAATGGTGCGTGATCCACGTGTTTTCGATCTTTTGCTGGATGGGGAATGAAAGATTTATGAAGTGAAGCTGGGAAATGTACGCTTTGAGAAACGCGATGGGGTTGGTTGTGTGGCTAAAAGAAATGGTGCGTCGTGGTTGATAGTTATAGTTACGGAAGAACTCGTGTTAGATTTTAAGAAGTGAGAAAAATGCCATCTGTGAATCCCCTTTATGCCCTGGATTTATTTTTTTAAATGTAAAAACTAAAACTTAATATATTCAGATGTGTGTATGGTTTGCTAGCAACCTGCGAGTTGGAGGGGCAGGTTCGATTCCTCCCTGGATGTATTTCTATCTTCTGTGTCAACAAAAGTTTCCTTGTGTTTCAGCCCATTTACTTGACGTCTGGGAGCCGCGGGTGCCCAGTTGGAAGACTAACAGATTAGCAACCGGAGGGTTGCTAATTCGAAAGTAAGTCCAAACAATGACCGTCGTGTACGCGGGGGCTGGTGCTCGTCAAATCTGTCGTGGCCTCAAAAGTCCTCACGTTGGCGTGGTGTGGAAGTTGGAGAGTGACCAGGTCAGGTGACCTTGTCATTTGACCGTGGTTGAAAAATTACGAGTCGTTGTCCTCGGTTCTTTCCCTTCGGGATTGATCTAGGACCGTCACTAATATTTTCAGGAAGGTGGGACGTCTGACGTTCCTCCCTCTTTGAAACGGTTAGAACTAGTTATATAAACATTCTAGACATATCAAATCTGCTGAAGTGTATTAATATTCTCATTCAATGGTCTTGTATGTCTAAGGTGAGCGATGAGATATTCCCCATAGGTCTTCACTCATGAAATTATTTTTTTTAGCTTAGTACCCTTCAAAGAATTAAAAGAGCATCCCAGAATTAAAAGGAGTGATGATTCATAGTTTCAAAAGGAAATATGTGGTGTATTATGGAATCATCTGATGGCGAAGGGCTCCAAGCAAAAACATAGTGTTCAGCCACTTTTCAAACTTATTAGGCTAGCATTTTTCAAGTTATAAAATTCAAAATTACAGTGGTCTATCCACAATTCAAGATGTTTTATCTTAAACTTCCAAGTATTACTTACTCAAACAGAATTTCTTACGTTCCTTTTGATTATTCTGTTTTTAATTTGGAACATGTATTTCTGTCGCTTATCACTAAGCTGCTCTGAGTCCTTCATGTGTTTTTACACGTTAAAATCAGGTTTTATTTTCTATCAATATGAAAGTAATTATTAATTTCTCTCAGATATTATATCTTAATAACAGAAAAAGATGGGTGCAAGTTTTACGAAATAAGTAATTCCAGTTTTTGATGTTTTCTTGTTTGTTGAATGTTTAATTCCTCGACATTCATGAAAACATGGTTTTAGGTTTTTTCTATGGTCTCCACTAAACATTTTGCACTCTGCACGTTTGATAACTCATTTTGAGTTGTAATACGAATCGTCATTTTTTGCTTTTCCAAACGTCAAATTAGACGGAAGAAAATATTTACAAAATAGATTTGTAACATTATTCCTCAGAAACTTTGAAATTAGAAACTAAATTTCGTCGTCTGATTTTGCAAGCCCTGATTTCTATTGGAACCAGTTTTCAAAGCAAACGTTAGTTTAATTTTTTTTTGTGTGTTTGTGCATGGTAATATTTTTGGAAATTATTAATTTTTTCGCATCATAAACATGATACAAGTTTCTCCTCAAAACTTTTTTACTCGAACTGTTTAGTTATCTATTCTCCAAAAAAGCAATCATACTCCTCGTTTCAAATAACACAGTTCATTCTCTGGCATTACTTGCTGGGGAGGGTGGGACTGCATATCTGGTATAAAACGGGGGTTGGAAATATATTTGCATAAGCAATATATCCAGTGAAAAATTCGCAGAAGATGGGAAAAAAATCGTTATTTTTAATTAAAAATAAATATTTCCTAGAGCAAAAAAAGTTGGCTGAAATAAGAGCGACAGAGATTCCAAGAGTTGAGATGAGCATTTTCAATTTAAGTTCGATTTCTCCACTTTCTATGCCTTGATACACATACGCCATCTTCTGGAATCGGTGGAGAATTCCTGTCTTGGAAGGAAAGAACAAAAATAATAATAATAAAAGATTTCATTCGTTTGCTCTTTGTTTTTCGTTGGCATAATTAGGTTCCAGAACACTTTGGCTGCTGTACAACTGTTTTTCTAATCCTCTTCCTTCGACTGAAAGCAAGAAGATGAATAAAAGAACAGTAGAAAAGCCTTCCGTTCGGTAAAGAAACAAAGATGGAGAGGAAAAAAAAGCTTTTCTTCCACGAAAATCTGCTCTCTACATATTGCATCCATCTTTTCGCCTCCGCCTTGTGTCGTCAGATTATCGGATTAGAGAAAGAACTATGGAATTTCTAAAATGTAACGTCATCTGTGTTCGAAAATGCGTTTTTCAGTGGGAGAGTGCGTTTTTCAGTTTCCTAAGGCATGCTGAAATGCATGGCAAAATTGCGGCCATGTTTGAATATTTTCGAATATCTGGTCGTTTTGATTAAAACCTTGCTTTTCCTACTCATTTTATTAATCTTAAGTGGTTTTGGAGTATTTAAAATTGTCACACTTAAGTATAGATAAACGGAATTCACACTGCGCATTTTTTATATATTTATTCTATTTTTAAAAATCTAAATCGCCGAATAGTGGAATAATTGAAATTGAAGTAAATTATTTGTTTATCGGGAGGGCTTATTTAGAAAATTAAATTTGTATCCTAGTTTTGAAAGTAAGCGGCGCAGCTTCGATTCCTGCACCTTATCCTGGGAGTATTTCTCCTCTGTGTCAGCAAAACGTTCCTTGTGTATATGTCCATTACTTCACCTTGTCTGTCTTGTGTTTAGCTCAGCTGTTGCACCATAAAAGTCAACACCAACCAGCCTGCTCTTAACAAACAATGGTTCTTTTGTAACCCGTTCTAAATAATGAATGCTACATCTTCAACTTAATTGAAATTTACGAAAACAAATCATCGTTATTTTTAATTTAAGGGTGCATCGCCTGGTATTTAGATCCGTTGTATCATGCTGCCACACACAGGTGAAGTGGCAGGGCAATAGTGGTGGCCCTCTAGTTTCATGATAATTGTTACATTGGTAAAATCTACCGCCACCTTAATTCTGAATATTACCGAAGTGGAATTATCCTTCATTAACTTTTACGTCACTGGTAAAACTTCGTGTAATGTCACTTCACCTGCGCTGTCTTTGAAGAGGAACACGAAATTTCTGTTCTGTCAACATGATTTCTGTCTATTCTATCAATAGGATTTCTGTCTGGTCTGTCAGTAGGATTATTGTCTGTTCTTTGTTCGGTCAACAGGATATCTGTCTGTTTGTTCGGTCAACAGGATATCTGTCTGTTCTGTCAATAGAATTTCTGTCTGTTCTTTGTTCTATCAACAGGATTTCTGTCTCTTCGTTCTATCAATAGTACTTCTGTCTCTTCGTTCTATCATTAGGATTTCTGCCTCGATTCAGTTAGTAGGATTTCTGTCTTCGGTCAGCAGGATATTTGTCTGTTCTGTCAATAGAATTTCTTTGTTCTGTGTCAATAGAATTTCTCTCTGTTCTCTGAATAGGATTTTTGCCTTAGATTTGTTAAAAGGATTTCTGTTCTCAATTTTGTCAATAGATTTTTCTCCTGTGCCTATAGATTTATGATGTTTAGGTTGCATTTAGTATGTATTTTAAATATTTTTTGCGATGTTTCGTAATTTATTTTTATAATATTTGCCAAGTACTTTCTTTTGAAAATCTACATTTATTTTTAAAAGTTCCGTCATGAATCATAGAATTGCGTTCATAGACCTTGGGCTTTTCTTCATAAACACTCAACCATTAATATGACCTTCAGATGACAATCTTGCATGTTTCGTTATTAATAAAGTGGCGACAGGGACATGGCAATGCCTGTAGTTACGTTCAATTTATTCCCTGGTTTAAAAGCAGTTGTCTTCATTCCGTATGCAACTGCTGCTACTCCAGTTGAATTTCGAGTTAAATTAGATTAACCGAGATCAAACGCTACTCATTGCATTTCCTTGCGTTGCTATAGGTTTATAATGCAGGGGTTTCCAGCCTTTTGGCTTGTTCGGGTCGCATTGAGTTAAGAGGCATGATCTTCGATAGCATATGAAAAAAATTTAATGTTTTTTTACGAAATGTCCTCTATTTTTGGGAATTTTTAATATAGCATTTAAAAAGAACACTATAAATATGTGCGGCGCTTATTTTCTGAGCTGTTTTAAACTGACTTAATAGTTTTCCTCGTTATGATTACAGATGAGATTATTCGCGTTACGAATATCAAAGTACTCCTGTACTCAATTCTTAAAAGTATTCGTTGTACTCGATATTTTTCTCGTATTCAAATGCAAATATTCATCCGAAGTGTGCAAATACAAAAGTATCCATCCAAAGTATTCAGATACAAAATATTTCATCCAAAGTATTCAGATACAAAAAGTATTCACAGCCTTTTTCGCAGTTGGGGGGCTTATCCTTGTTTATTTTTCGTTTTTTTGCATATCTATTCGAATACTTGTTCCATACGTAAAAGTACTCGTATGCAAAATATTCGATTCTTAAAAGCACTCTATTCTGCCCATCTCTAGTTATGTCACCACACTTATGGCAGATGTGATTTCAACTGAATTTCAGTATTTCTGGAAAACTGAAATACCTCGTGAATTTTCTTTTTTGAAAAGGACCCTAGTCACGGTTAACAATATTTTCAACTTTCTTCTCGTCAATTAAGATGGCATTTTAGCAACTAAACCGTTGTATTCGCAGGTCGTGCTCCCGGATCCCAACCGATCTTTTCCTGCTTTCATCGCCCTGCTCTTTTCCCCAATCCCTCCTTTATTTCCCTTTAACATTTTTTACTTGAAAGTGTCTTCTGCTTGGCGCAGCTTAGCCTTGCCAAATATGGCTCTTGCGCCATAAAACCTAGAAACAATCGACCTATCTTATGATCATCCTTCTCCAAAACGCCAGCGATTTGAAATTACACTTAAACGGCTGAGAATAGGTTGATATCTCACTTCCTAGATGAACCACATACTCTCTTTTGAATTTTTACCCAATTAAACCAAAAACATTTCACCAAATTATGATTGTCCTCGATTAGGTTGAGGAGGGGGTCTATCCCGCCATTTCGCGTAACGACGTACAAAACACCCATTTTGCGAAATGCGCATTCCACAAATTAGTTTACGAATGACTTCATTACAGCCACGTCTGGATCGATTACCAAGCAGGGCGATCACTCTGAAGGCCGGTTCGTTAGGATGCACTTCCGTGGTGTATCACTTCTCCATGAATAATGCCCCAAGGGAAGAGGACCACGCCAGACCCAAATAGTTCCCCGGGTATCAAGACCGGAGATCTAAATTTGATACTTCATACAGGTTTTTTTCATGTCAGTACTTTGTCACAAGTTGGACAACCAGCAGTTGCCGCAAATCCATCTTTAACAACACATGCAGCGGCAAATGATGATTATTATCTGGGACAGAAAGGGGAAGGACGACCAACGGAAGGGGAAGGAGTAAAACGGTTTGTACAGAGGACTGTCCATTAATTATGCATCATTAACGGTACAATGTCCGGAAGAAAACCCGGGGACCCCACCGTAATGAAGGCCTGCATCATTTATTAGTGCGCATTAATATGGCTTCCCGTGCTGTCCGTTTAGGCAGAGGCCACCTTAATTATGAAGCCAGTGGTATTTTATTAGTTTAAAGCTCCACCGGGGAAGAAGTAATGACCTCGGATGTTAGCCCCTGGATGAAAGGGGGATTTTTTGCCCCTACTGTTATGCTCCCTTGGCTGCTGCTATTAAATTATCTTCAAAATGAAATTTAAGGGTAAAATGCTGGGTTCGGAGAAAAATATGGAGTTGAAAAGGAGTATTTGAAAAAAAGTGTTACCTAAGACACGTAATTAGGATTCGGAAGAAATATATGGCATTCGAGAAATTTTTTACGTTCTTTCCTCCTCCTAATGAGCCTAGTGCTTAAATTACAAGTTTGAAGTTTTCTTATTTTCATGGTGTTTTAACTGGTTCAGTTTTTCAATTTGTCGAACTCAATTGAAGAAATGAGACAAATGAGTTAATTTTGGAAACAAAAGTTGAAGGAATGCTCAAATTGCTATTTTCCGGACTTAAAAAGAATCTTGTACTTCTCTGAACTAAAAAATGAAAATACAACTGCTCTCAAAACACTGAAAAGGATTTCTTTATAACTTTTAAAGAGTACTGAGCAATTATTCATAAAAAAGTGAGTTTGAAATATATTTAGTTCTCTTTCTCTATTACTGATTCACGCATAAAATCGCTGGCTTACAAGTGAAACACGAAGTCAAAAATTTCAAGATGAAGAGTTAAAAAAGCTTGTCATTTTTTTTTCTCAGAATGTGGTGATTTTGGACTAATGTCCAAAAAGTCATTTTTTTCTTTGCATGGAGGTCAGATTTCTTGAGAAAAACGCTAGAATTCCCCTTTCGTTTTCTCAGAACTGTTTTTTGAATTAGTGTTTCCCTTGTAAGCCAACGAAATATTACACTTACATTTTGACATTACTACAATTAACGAATGTAACGAAACAGTATGATATAACGATGGTTAGGTGTAGAATAAGACATGAATGATCTCAGATTCTACAAAAGGATAATACCTTCTATAATTTTACACTTAACTGTTCTTCGCAAATGAAATACATTCTATGGAATAAAAAGTTAATTATCCGATCATTCAAAAAGTATTTCAAACAACATTCAAAATTGATGTGAATTTCTTGCACTAGATGGCGTACAATAAACTACGCGTGGAGGATGACAGATTCAATATCCAAGTATAATTGTCTCTCCTGAGCATATAATTATTTTGAGTGTAGGCACTTGATTTTTTAGCTATCAATAGTTCTCCAAAGCTTTCACAATAATAGAAGTGTAAATTTTATTGAAATATGGTTGTCAACGCATTTCTTGCTGTAAGAATTGTATCCTGTCGTAAAACTTCCAAGTCGAAGATGTCGTTTTGAAATGTATTCCCAACAATCAATTTTTTCATATTCTCTGTTAAAGAGTCCTACGAATTGATTTGAAGGGTTCGAAAACGGTATTTAATCTGTATTGTAAAGACCAGTATAATACTGAAACTAAAAATTTATCAATATTTAAAACTTATTCAGGTTGTGAGGATATCTCATTTTTAAAGTATCTTGAGTATTTATTGATTTCCTTTAATTATACCCCTAGGGGCACATCTGGGTGCGGTCATCACGAACCCGAGGTATCCTAGTGATCTATTATTTTTCCATGGGGATCGCGATCTCTGAATGCCCAAACGATCTTTCTCTCCTTTTTTTTCCATCCTTTCTTTTCACAATTACTTGACATTGTTCATCTTGTGTTTGGCACAGCTTGACCAAATGTAGTCCTTGTGCTATAAAACCTAACCATCAGCCGTTTATTGAATTGTAATGTTTCGAAACGCACTTTCAAGGTAGTGATAGATGAAATAAATATATTTTAAACGTAGCATAGGTAAACAGTCTAAAGCTAAACATTACATTAATTTCAGCTATTTGAGTTCCTTTGTTTCGTTGCGTTAATTAGTATACTTTATTTCAAACACATTAGTGATTGTAAGTAAAAATATCAGAAAGTCCATCATTTTGCATACATGCATTCGACAAATTTCTAACAAAACAATTCACTTTTAAAGAATTCCCTTTTCTCCTACAGAATTCTACGCGTTGAAACTAAGAAAAATGGCTAGCTCTTTACGTATACCACGAGAACTGCTCCCAACATTAAATCGGCGGTCGCTAATAGGGTGCGTTCAATTTGAGTGGGGATGACTGTTGGATATCTTAATTTTATTATTTTATGGAGAATGTAGGTAGTTTACTGGAATATAGATCTTGCCAACAAGTAAAACTTAACTAAAAACATTTCCAAATTGTCATTAAACCCTCCTGGTGGTTGTCTCGACGTGATATGATTCATTAGCAAAACTGACCATATCATGATGGACGATATATCTTGTCAGTTGAAAACTGACCATACCTTGATCTACTCAGTTTTCTTTCAAATTATCTTTTTATATCATCAAAAAATTGGCAACTTCTTGACGACGAGTTATCTCGTCATTAGCAAAAATGATTAGATCTTGATGGACGAGATATATCGTCTAAACTACTTGGAGGGTTAAGTGTGCCAATGTGACAAGCTTGAATACGTTTTCTCGGGCATCCCTATCAAAAATGGGACAAGGTCTGTAACAAACAGCTGCAAATTTAGTGTCCAATTCTCGTGGTAGACACAAGAAAACGTGGAAAGCCTCTGTCGCTATGCGCCTTACTGCCTTCGAAATGTAAAGGTATCTGCCTTCGAATCCAGTATCGGAAATCTTAATAAATCACTTCAACGTGGACTCGTCTCCCTCTAAGAGAATCCAATCACGTTCGCCTTGAACTTAAATCCATCAAGCTCTCTTAATTGCCTACTGTCAATAACTTTTTAATTCCTGTCTTTTACATCCAGGGAAACGTGATTACAAAACGCCGTAGAAGGAATGGGTTAAATTGCTTCGGTGTAAGGACAATATTCGAACCCCCAATATCTGGGCTTGCAGCCAAGAAAAGGGAAGGACATGTGGAGAACAAGAGCAGCCAAATTAGCCAACAAGAGGGAAGGAAACTTATGAATAATGATGAGCCATTGCCATCCATGCATGTCGGACAATGTGTTGTGCACGTATTGTGCACAAAACCTTCTCCCTATCTCTAGGGCCACTGTTCTTGGGCGCTCATAAGTATGTATACGAGCGTAATGCCCCTGTTCCATCCCCTTTGTCCCCCTGCTATTTCCCCAGTTAATAAATGGGATGGGATTTCATGCAATTTGCACCTCATATGCACGCCGTATTACGCTCATCCTTGATTTTATATTGCGTGATTATTATGCTTGCGTATAAATCCCTGCTTTAGGTGACGAGTGTGGTTAGGGAACACGTCTCAACCTTGGTGATTTTTTTCCCTCCTCAATTCTTGACTCGTATGTTTTTCATTTGATGGCTCGGTAAGGCACTGGTTTTTTACAGCATTCAAAAATGCTGAATTGGGAGGAAATTATATGGCTCTCCCAGACGGATAAGGCTACTTTGCTTCCGTCTCGGATTATTTTTTAATATCCGTTCGGGTGAATCACATCGCCTGATTCTATTCAGAAATAGTAATGGCCGAAAAGATTGATTGTTCGGTGAGAGGATGACTTTTATGTAAACAGTGAAAATGGTATTTGTAAATTAAGAGTATTTATGGAGTGGTATTTGTAAATTTTTAGCGTGGTTCTTTAAGGCCTGTTAATTTTTATTACCTACCAGGGTGTATGTTGAGGAAGCTTTGCCAGGGCTGCCTCATGCGACTAAAAGACTTTGCTACTATTTTTCAACATTGGTGACTAGGGGTATCTTTTTAAGCAGAATCGTCTCAAAAGCTGCTTTCAAAATTTTGGGTACTTTTCAAAATTTTTGACACCTTTTTGAAAATTCACCAAAAGGTTAAGTCCCTTTTTTAACTACTAGCAGACGGGAAAAAAATATTTTACGGATTTTTCTTTTGTGGAAAAAGTTTTCCAAAAAATGCCAATTTCGAAGTTTTGGCGCCGAGCCATAGCAGCCATGAAAGAAAACATCGGATATTTGATTGCTAGATAGTCAGTCATGAAAACCTTATTAAGAAAATATTTAGTTTTTTTTTAACTAGATTTTCAATGTGTTTCACATTTAATCAGACATTTTCTGCTTTAGTCGATTAATTTTTGTGTCTGAACAACTAATATTGCTACTAAAATAGGGTCCAAGAGGAGACTTGTTACTATTTTTTAAAATTTATGCAACTATTTCAAAAGTGCCTTAGTTATGGTCCTTTACTAAAATCCTTCAGTTTGTGAAGTGGTTCATTCATCTATCATTGTTTTTCCTTTTCCCGGGATCAAAATAAAATCATTTCCATGATGTCCCCCTTGCAAAAATTGTCCCAGAGATGTCTTGGATCGTCATGAATATCATTCCATGACGCCCCGAAATACTGCTGTACGTGATCAGGACTAGCAATGCTGCTACCCTGACAGTTGTGACAGTCAGGTGAAATCTTTTTTCCCTACCACAAGTTTCATAGCTTTGGTGAGATCAGTTCTAAATCTTCAATTTTTCAAAGGAGAGTTTCCTTCGGGATAATAACAGCCAGCCCTTACTTTTTGGTTGAAAATTTCCAATTACGTGCTATTTTGAGGTGCTAGGTCGATATCAGCCTAGTTTTGTTTTAATATGTTGATGTTTGGAAACACTTAAATTTATATTTTACCCTAGCTACATTACATTTCCATTAAGTAAATTTAACCTTATATTATGCAACAGATATAAATTTAAAATGGAATATTACATCCAAAAACATTTTAGCAATATTAAAAATGCGAATTCTGAAGAGTTGAGGCATCGTTTTTTGAAATCATCCAATTCGCTTTGCAGAAAGACCCCATTCAAAACAAAAATTCCAATTTGACATCCTGAGAATTTAGATGTGGTAAGCATAACCGTTACATTTAAACCCTTCTTTAATAACCTTCAGAGTTAATTTAAAAATATATTAGTAACGATGTATTCCAGTTTACTATATTGAAAATAATTAATCTTGTAAACTTGAATTTAGCTCCTAACAGCAGAATTTCACCAAAAGAGCACAAGCATTGTTTTAAACATTCACCAAACAAAACATTCTAGTTTCCTTATAAATGGCTCTGAAATATTTTGCTCGATGAATATCACCATTTGTAAAGCCATTCCAAATTGGAACACTTCGATCTGAAATGTTTTAAAATGATTTTTTTTGTTTTGCAATCGAAGAAACCTCCAAAAATGTACCGATTATAAAATTCATTAAAAAATTAACACAAAACCTAACTGTTTCATGACTAATTTTGAACTTTAGCCGATTAATTTAATCTGAGCAGCTAAAATTTCTGTTAAAAATGTTCAAATGGAGACTTGCTATTATTTTTAAAAAATTATGCTACAAAGGCCACTTTCACAAGTGCTTTGGCTGCCCTGATAAAACCATGAATTGGATAGAAATCATCCTCAAAATTACTCTTCACTAAGAGAGATTTACATTGGATGAGATGAGGCATCTTCCAATGTAAATCAAGTCCGTTTCGATTTCTCAAATAAGCTTCCTTTCTTTTCTACAACGCCGGGAAGAAAATTGTCGGTGGAAGACGACACCGTTCGTGATGGATGACGCTAGTACTTCCCCTTTCTCCAACACTGCACGCGAAATTTTGTGGACGGATGCAGGTGATTTACTCGATTTTATTGCATTTGCTGCTTTTTTCCTAAAGGATATAAGGGAAAGTTGTTGTTTCGCCTCAATCCGCGAGAGCTGACATGAAAAGTCACACATGCAAAATGCATAGCTTCGTTATTTATCCAAATGACATTACCTAGAGCACCGGAGATTCGCTAAAAAAAGAGAACCCAGGGGGAACAATAAACGCAATGCACTTCTGGTTTGTTTTGCATCCGGTTTCTTTTGTTCATTCTGTTTTGGCTGTTGTTGGTCTGGCGCATAGGCTCAATTTTTCAAACAGAAATCATTAATCATTTGCCTTGCATCGTCTGTTTTGCTTTCTAAACTAAGTAAATAGATGATATTAAAACCTATTTTGGAGGGGTGTGCTTGAAGAATAACTACTTGATTCAGTGAAAGAGCGACCTCTGAAACTCGGTTGAAAAACATTATAAATCTTCGACTAAATCAAGAAAATAGGATGTTAAAATAGTTGTGAATTTTATGATGATTTTTGTTCATCAATAGCACGAGACATTTCCTTGACTGACTATATATACTGCTCGGGTGAAATCTAACACCTTTTATTTGCGTACAGTTGATAGTGCAAATTCAGAGCTGCCACGGGCGACTAAAAAGCGATTTTTGGCAAACTATTTTTCAACTTTGGAGACTTATGGTATCTTAAGCAAAATCTCAAAGATGCTATTTTCAAAATTTTGGTGACTTTTTCAAAATTCATATAAGGTCAACGAAAATTTAGTCTTTTTTTTAAACTAATTGCGGACAGAAAAACATTTTTCGAATTTTTTTGAAGAGAAAGTTTTCCAAGGGACACCAAGTTGTGGCGCCAAACCGTGGCAACCATAATAGGAAACATAGGAATATATGGTTGCTAGATTGTCATGAAAACCTTATTAAGAAAATATTTAGTTTTTAAAATTTAAATTTCTTGGTGGGATATTCAATGTGTCTTTCATACTTCACCTTTTTTGCTATAGACGATTCATTTTGTATCTGAGCAACTGAAATTGCTACTAAAGTAGGGCATAAGTGGAAACTTTTTTTTGCATATCTTTTTAAAAATTTATGCACAATTATTTCACAAATGCTTTGACTGTGGCAGCCCTACAAATTCAATCTCGGCTTCCCAGTTGTAAATATTATGCTACGCTTGTGCCTTGCTTCCATTAGTGAAACCTTGCGCCATGAAACCAAAACCAACCAAAAAAAAGAAAATTTTATCCCCCTATTCTTTAGTTAATTTGCATATTTTAAATATTGAAATGCAGCGAGAACTTACGTAAATGAAGGAGAGAAGACTGCCACAGTCGACTGAAAAGCAACTTTTTGCCATTTTTCAACCTAAGCTACTAGGGATATCTTATTAAGCAAAATCGTCATAAAAGCTCCCATTTTCAAAATTTTGTGGCCTTTGAAAATTCACCAAAGTTAAACAAAAATTTAGTCCCTTTTTCATACCTTACAGCTGACGGAAAAATGTTTCTGATTTTTTTAGGGAGACAATTTTTCAAAGGACGTTAATTTCGAAGTGTTGTCACCAATTCGTGTCAACCATGAAAGAAAACATCGGAATCTGGTTGCTAACTGTCATAAAAGCGATAAGAAAATATTTTATTTTATAATTTTAAAATTTTTTGCAATATATATCTTTAACTTCTGTTTCATACTTAATTATCACATTTTATGCTTTAGCCGATTCATTTTGTATATGAGCAACTAAAATTCCTACTAAAATAGGGATTGAGGAGACTTTGTTGCGACTATTTTTCAAAATGTATGCTATTATTTAACAGGAGCTTTGGCTGTTGTAGCTCTGAGATGAAATGTTTGAACGAACAAAACCCTTTGATATACCAATAGCTCTCTGTTGATTTCAACTTATTAAAACAGGAGGATGTGTTCCCCTGAGCGAACTCGGCATGTTAAAGATGTTTACATCTTAATTGTAATTGCCTACCTGTGTATGTATTATACTTACTAATTATATGCAGATTACAATCGCTTTGTCGCAAAGTACAGATTCTATCAGTTAACCATCATTACAAACCAGCCGCACATATATAGGATGTTCTAACTATCTCATTCTCAACATTGTTTTCAAGAAATCAATAGAATGCCTAATCTCATTGTTTTGAAAATTGTATAATCGGGTATTTTAATCTTGATTTGAAAGATTTCATTGATAGATTTGATGGATAGCACTCCATGTTTAATTATTTTGTATCACATCGCCATCCATTTGTTTCAAACTGTTCGATTTTCGTTTTGCGATATAAATCCTTGTGAAGTTCACGAATAATGGTGGAGTTAAGAAGAATCTAATTGTTACCCCTCCCCTAAGTGTTTAAAAATATCTTATTGATTTATCTAGCAACCTGAGAGTTAGGCAGCACAAGTTTGATTCTTGTAACTTAACCTGGGTGCATTCTCTTCTGTGTCAGTAAAACTTTCCTGGTGTATGTCCGTTTACTTCACGTTCGTCTTATGTTTGGCGCAACTTGGCCAAATATACTCCTTCATCCATGAAACATAACCAATGCAGCGGAGCTAACAGTGTATAGAAACCCGCGGAATTTAATATTTTGTCACACAACTTTTTGAAACGAAATTGATGAAATATACATGCAAAGCAGAAAGCTAAAAATTCAAATAACGTACAACATGCTTACAAATCGCAGTCAATACAAAACGAAACGAACCTATGCACATTTTATGACCCGCCTTTCCAAGAAATTCAAATTGAATACCGTCGCTCTGCGGTCAAACTAAAAAAGCCACCAAGTCAATGGAGCATGGCTGGCCACAAAGAACGTTAAAGCCAAGCCAAGTAAAACAAAAGGCAGGAAGAACTAACTGTTCTGGAAAGTGCAAGCTCTGAGGGCACTCGCAGCACCGTGACGGCCATGGGAAAACACCTGTAGAATCCTCATCCCCCACTCTCTTAACCGTAACTGAATATCTGTTTTTTAACGGACAATTTTTCCTCGAAGCAAGATCGGTAATAATGTTTCAGTGTGAGATTACAATACGAGATAGGTTGTGGTTAAGAACAGTGATGTTCCGGCTTGATTGTTGCCATTATTCGCATCTGAACTTGTAACGGATAAGTCGTCTGCGTAATCAGTCGGGGATTGTAGTAGCGGATAATGGAAAAATAATAAGGTTTCCTGAGAAGGTCGGTCTCGTCTTACTGGCCAAATAATGAGCTTCGTCTCTTCGTAGACAATACTAAAAGTTTCGTGGAAATGGAAGGGCAAATGTTGTAGAGCTCATCTTAATGTATTTATTTCCGATTCGTAAATCCATCTTTCGAGTAAGCACGCAATCGCTAGCATAGCCCGGGAATTTAGAAAATCTCTTGATGCAAAGTTAGGATAATATCGTAATTTTCAAAAGGTCTGATGTTTTTGATTTCTTAACCCTCCTGGTGATTGTTCGACGAGGTATCTTTTCATTAACAAAACTGACCAGATCTCGTCATTAGGAAAAACTAACCTAATCTTGGTTTCGTAATCAAAAACGGCAATATCTTAATTTGGAATTTAATCGGCATTCTTGATGACGATATATCGTTATTAGTAAAATTGATTGGATCTCGATGGACAAGATATCTCTTTGAAACCACTTGGAGGGTTAACTGAACATACGTACGGTTGATCTTCAGTCGAATCGCTGCATAAAACAGGATTCCCATCGGCTTGAAAAAGCCTTACTATGTGGCCGAGTCCTTAAAAAGTTTCAAAAAAGCCTTAGTTTTTACACGAACACTAATTTTATTTCTCATTAATAAAAACAAGGACAATGAGTCCTTCAAAATCAAGTTTTATCAAAAATCGATGGCGTAATATTTATAGGTTTGCTATAAATTAATGTTTTTAAAGTGGGGTTCGTGAGACACTAACATAGCACTCGTGAAAATTTCTTCACTTGCGATCTTTGTGAAATGTAGCCGTAAAAATGAAAAACAATGAAAAGGTTTTAAAAAGGCGCTAATTTTTCTTTTTCTGGAAGAGTAGGGAACCCTGTAGTAATTATTCCGTAAATATTTATAAAATAAATTACGTCAAATAAACAGTAAGCTGATATTCAAACCTTGTATACTACAATTCCGTATTTAATGGAAAACCTGTTCATACGAATTCACTAGATTTGATAATTATATTTTGTATTTGAAGCAATGACAGATGAATAAACACAAACCATTATATACAAGTCTAACTCACTGAAAAGTTATTTTAAAACTAACAATGGAAGTATGTAACTGGTAACAGCTTAACGATTCAGTCTCCTACGTTGGAGTCGAAAATGAACCACTTAAATCCTGCCCCAAAGGAAGTTATTATTAAGGTTGGGAAAAACGATCCTTGGGAAAGTATGGAAATATATTTTCTTCCGCGATAGAACAGATATATATAGAGGTTTTCATCTGCTCTGTGGCGTGTGACCTCCGGGGGGTGTTTGGACTCCTGCAAATGCAATCGTTTCATTAAAACGGGATTAAGGGGGATTGGGGGAAGTGTGTGCTTTTCGATGACAGTTCATCCTTTGACCAATTGGCCTACATAAAGCGGGTGTTTTCGTTCTGCTTTTCATCATGGCCGGACGTCCAATTTTAGACATAATTCCTCATTGGAATCCATGAACTGTTTTGAATGGTTTAGTGTCATTTAATTGGTTTGTTTTTAGATATCGAAGTATTCCATTGTTTTTTCGTGACAGTGGATTTGCCCTCCGCCTTAGAGTGAGATGTAGGCTGCTGAGATTCGATTCCTACCTGTGTATTTCTCTCTTCTGTGTCAGTCGTCATCTGACCGTGGTTCAAAATTTCGTGGTGTTGTCCTCGGATCTTTCCCTTTGGGATTGATCCCGGATGGTCACCAATAGCCCTTTGTGGTGCTCCAGTGTAACGTTAATTAAAAATACCCAACTACTCCTGTGTCAGTAAAACTTTCCTTCGTGCATGTCCGTTACTTGACATCGTCTTTCTATATGTGGATATTTAGTCAGAATGTGTGTTGTGGGGAGAAAGCAATACTACAGTAATTACTCAGAAATCTTGTGACGCTCACAGGGTTGAACTGACGATTTAATTTTTTAATAAATAATTGTTGTACTAAAGAGTACTGGCATCAAAATGCAAAATAAACATCAGTCTTTTTGATGAGCTCAAAACTTTTCCCGACATTGCACAAGTTCCTTTCCTGTAACGTTTCTTTTCTGCGTAGCTGTCTTCGGTTCTTATCGGATTTAATGATATATTTACCCAAAGCGGGCGCCTCCGTTGGTTATGAGAAAAATCAAACATTTCAGGCTGTAATGACTAGTATCGGAGAAGCACGGGACGTTAGTATAACAATTAGTCTAGTTCCTTGACTTGCTGCAGAATTAATGACTTCGATATCGAGTCGTGGGGGTTATCAATCTTCCTTACAAATAGGAAATCAATATCCTGGCGCCATCTGTTGCAGAAGCGAGGCATCAAGATCTGGAGATATGTTAACTGCTCACTGCACAAGAATCTTACCGAAAAGTAGGAAATGCCAGGAAGGGATATCCTTTGTTAGGTATGGAATAGATTTGATGACATCATTTTCAGAAAATATCGAACCTAATGATTTGTTTTCTCGGTATTGCATAACTGCCAAGTCTTCCGGATAAACACTTGGTTTTCGGAACGGAAAAATATTTTCCAGATTTTTCTTATGGGAGTGAAGCAGATTTTGAAATTTTGGTGGCAAGCCGAATCAACCATGAAAGAAAACAGGAATCAATAATTGCTAGATTGTCGTGAAAACCTGTGGTTTTAATTTTCAAGAAAACCTTTAATATTTATTATAGGCATTATCTGTCAAACTAAATGTAGGTGGCTGTAGCGTTTCTACGGTGGAACGTTTTTCCAGTACGTATTCCAGATATGACGTCACTGCTTGCAAGTTTTGTTTTGTCGAGCATATTATAGTAGAGCAGGGTTACTTTTTCTGTTTTGCGAAAGACTTTTTCTTTAAGCCCAATTGGGCGCAATTGTCGCTAATTTCATGCTTTTCTTTATTATTTATTTCAAGAATTATTTTTAGTCATTTTTTCTTTTCTGACAATTGCGCTTTGCTTTTTATTTGTCCCTTGCAGGTTGGCAGGTGTCTGAACCAACTGCCATAACAATCTTTCGTAAGATAAATTCTTTCAGTAGAAGTAGGTGATCTCAAAGGGATTCATTTCAGCATCAGATTTTCCCCCTTTTGCAGACTCGTAAACGACTCTTGGAGTTTGTGCCGTTTTCATTACCATGGTACTGAACCTCCGCGAATATTCATCACGAGTTCTCGGACTTATTAACAACACACGCACTTTCATTTCGAGTATGCCGAGATTTCTAATTGGAACATTGCGTGACATACTGTTCGGAAGTCAAAATACCCATCCTCATTATCTGTCGGCTTGCAAATCATCACGAATGTCAACTTTATAGTTTCTGGAAGAGGACCGGTTTCTAATTGAAAATTTTGGCCGGATCAGACACACGCAAACCTTTGCTTTAAGAATAGTTAATGAAATCATAGGGAACTGAATACTGCCAGCCATTGATAGTGTAGTCAAAAGTTGTGTTCTTGGCTGATGACTTGGTGGGAATTTCCCACTCTAGGGCAACCATTACGTTTCATACAGAATTCTTAATATTACATGAGTCATTAAAAATATCTAATAAATTTTCCTTATGCGTTTTTGACTTTTAACTACTATTGCTACTTTGCTTGATTCATTCTTTTTTTCTATTGAATTTTGTCTTGATCTTATGCTTGGCGCAGTTTCTCTAGTGTTGGACTTTGCGCGACAAAACCTTAACTAACCAACCAATCATCTTAGCTAATGACATGATTTTGAACTTGAATTTTAATGTTGTGTATGTGCTTTTATGTAATGGCTGTAAAATATAAGATCCTAACTTAACAAATTGAGTTTCTAAAGTATGTCTCGTGCATTTTTTCGCCAGAAGGCAGTCGAGTAAGGTGGTTTCGGACGAATCTATTTAAATTAGGTGATAGATTAAAAAGTAAACAAAGTGCTTTCATAATTGGGGTCTTTCGCAGATTCTGCTTCCAAGTTTTTCGTTCGGTGCCCTTAAGCGATAGCAGTGATGATGAGTTGGGGGAACTACACCCCTGGAAATCACCATTCATGCTTTTGTGTATGGCAGCACTCCTAACGACCTTGCGCCATGAAACCTCCCCCTCCAAAAAATAAAGATGCTTCGACGCTGTTTGGCGGAAATTGCTATTGATGGTAGTAACTTTGAGTACCTTAAGTGTCCAACTGTAAAGTTTGGGCTATAAAATGTTCCGTCTTACATTTTTGCACCTTATTGTAGACTCGAGTACAGGTGCCGCTTGCTGATAACCCTAACAACCCCATCTCGTACAGTTGCCTCACATTGGTTAAACCTATACCAAATTGGTCATATTGGTTAAACCAAAACCAAAAGACATAATATTGAAAAGCAGTCATCAAACGAATAATATCAGACCATTAGTTAAATTGTGGGATCTTTTAACTGAAGTGTTAAGTATTTCAAAGTTAGTATGGATTACTTGGCTGAATTTTATATTTCTCGCATGCGATATCATAATTTCTCCTTTAATTATATTTGTTTGCTTTTTTAATGCATTATAAGCACAGCGAAAAATTTCGACCAGCTTGTACTTTTCTGTTCTTACCCTACTCTTACCATAGCAGCAAATACATAGGAAACAAGATCATAGCCTTGCCTAGGGAATACTTTCATGAAAACGCAACCAGCCCGTGAAACTCCTGATGGACTTTGCCCCCAAACGAAAATCTCATTGCGGTGTGCGGAATGTAATAACGCCCCGTATGCATTACCCCTTATTTCTCCCCACCCATCGCTGCCCCGAGCACTCCAGGGTATTTTCCTGCCCTGATAAGAGGTGGAAAATATTACTAATTCCAGTATAGCTGTATTCCAATGAATTCTATTAGACAGCGAACGAAAAAAATGACAGCCCCCACACCCACTGCTGGAATTGGGAGGGGTTGGGTCGTGTAATTGCCACTTGGAGGGAGTGCATAAATTTTTAGATCCAAATTAGTCGTCGTAGTGGGGTGCTCTAAACAGTTTAGGGTGGTTGGGATCGACCTGTGAATGGAAACGTTTTCCAAGGAAGTTTAGTGTATGTATTTTGACTGAGTGGTGAAATAGGATTTTGATGACAAATGCAAATTTTAGAATTAAGCATTCAGTTGTGTGAAATCGGGACGGCAACAACCAACTCATCCGCTTGGGGCCTTTGTATTTCTCGTCAAAATAATGGATATATTCGTTTTTTATTGAATTTTAAAAACTCGTTTGCTTGATTTGTGTATTTTATGTAAATTTTTGTTACTTGTTTGTTTTTCATTATGCGAATTGTCACCTGCCAACATCAACAGAATTGCATAACTTTTTAGGTGTCTACGAAACATCTTAACACTACAATCAAAACAATATTTGTTAATTTAAAACTTTTAGATACAAAAACCCTAATTTAAGTGTTATGTAGTGACAACAAACATTTAAAGGTTGATTATTAAAATTTCTGCCCCTAAAAGTTAGTGGGCCTTCGTGGCTCATTGATTTTGCCCGCTGTACTAGCAACCTGCTAGTTGTAAGCGGCATAGGTTCGATTCTTGCCTGTGTGTCTTTCTCTCTTTTGTGTCAGTAAAACGCCTTGTTTGTGTGACCATTACTTGAAGTTGTCTATCTTGCGTTTATTGCTGCTTTGTCAAATATCGCCCTTGCGCCATAAAACCCCAACAAATCAACCTTAAAGAATGTTATAATTTTATTTAATTTTCTTGCTGTTTCTATATACACGGATTTAAATTACTGTTTATTGCTACATTGGCTGTATATTTTTAACGGTTTTTCTTGGATAGCATTTCGTCTTGCCTTTGGCGCAGTTCGTCCATTTTCTGAACCTTGAGTCATAAAACCCAAACCAAACCTGAAAGCCTAAAAGGCAAGGTTTTTACCATGTTACCGACTGCTTAAACTAAAGACTAGTTTACTAAAATTCAGCTTACAGTAGAGTTTACATTGAATATCCCTTAACAATAGCCATCGGGGGGACTTGCACCATTCATTGAAAAAAATCTTTTCAAAAGTAAATGGCTGCAAATTCATTGTTCTTATCCTGAAGCTGTGAACTCGTGGATGTGTTACATGTAATTATTTTCAAGAGAGACGCATCTCGGGTTGAAACAAAATTGTAAAGGTGCCATCTCAGACAGGTGTTAGGCATCCACCTGTTGTCTAATTTACACTGATGGGGAGAGGGGCACTTTTTAAGGACTAGGTGATATTCCAAGTTGCTGATTAATGTAATATGCCTGTCGTATCTGGTTCTATTTAATGGGTTATCAGCAAATCTCAGGCAATGCAGACAGCACAAACATTTATTATATAACAAAATATTTACAATTTACCAAGGAGCGTCCTACACGACCACTCCATGACCATATCATCCGAATATCTGCTTGTTCGATCGTAACACACTCTGACGGTGCTTTTAGCGCCATCTGTAGGGTGATTGAATCCCTAATACGACATCTCCCCCGCAAGATATGGGTTTGGGGTTTTCTCAAAACATAAACACAGATCTGAATTTAAATATTATGGACTCAATCACCTAAATATTATTACACCATATCAACAGTAAAGAAAAATGCAAAATAAAAATATATATACATATAAGAATAATAATGCTAATAAAATACTAAAGCATATAATAACAGACATTATGCTTAAAGTCACAATAATAAATTTGTCACTACTTCTCTTCAGAAAATAGTCTGGATAATGCATCAGCATGAGGCATTTTGACTCCTGGACAATGTTTTATTGTTAAGTTATATCTTTGAAGAGCAAAAACCCACCGCTGTAGTCGTGAAGATTGTGGAGCACATTTTGTAAGGTATGACAAAGGGTTGTGATCAGTGTACAGTTCTATTTTGGACCCGAAAACTAGAGTTTCAAACTCCACACAATAGCGTACGCTTCTCTCTCTATTGTAGACCAAGCTTGTTGAGTTTTATTCAACTTCTGGCTCACATATGCAATAGGTCGGAGTAATCCTTCGATTCCTTGGGACAGACAAGCGGCGATACCATACTGGGATGCATCACTGTGTATTATGAACGGTTCACTCATAACTGGAGTGTGCAAAGCTGGAGCTTTCATTAGAGCAGATTTCAGTTTGTTGAAGGCAACTTCGTGTATATCCAGCCAAGGTAAATTTTCAGGAATCCTCTTTTTTGTTAACTCTGTAAGAGGTAAGGCAATCTCTGCATAGCAAGGTATATATTCCCGATAATAATTGCACAATCCAAGCATGCTTCTAAGTTGTTTCTTGGTCTCAGGTACAGGTATTTGAGCAATTGCTTTTATTTTGTCTGGATCTGCTTGATGCCTTCCAGATCCGATAACATGACCTAAATATTTGATTTCAGGTCTTGCAAATGTACATTTGTGTAAATTCACAGTAAACTGTAGTTCTTCTAATTTTGAAAGAATAAGATCCAAGTGTTTTAGATGATCACTCATGTTGTTAGAAAATATAGCTATGTCGTCAATATATGCACGACTAAAATCTCTGTATGGTGCTAACACTTTGTTCATTTCTCGTTGAAAAGTCGCAGCAGCATTTCTCAAACCAAATGGCATTACTTTGAATCTATACTGTGCTCTGTGAGTCTTGAAAGAAGTAAAATCACGACATTTTTCTTCCATTGGGATAGCCCAATATCCCTTCAACAAGTCAAGTGTAGAAATAACATTTGCTTTCCCTATGCTGTGAAGTAATTGAATGGCATCTTCCATAGGAAAATCATCAGCCTTGGTGACAGCATTGAGGGATCGATAATCAACACATAAACGCATGCCTCCATCCTTTTTGTTTACACACACAACAGGATGAGCGATTTCTGCAGAACTTTCTTCTATTAAGTCCAATTCAAGTAGCTCTTCAATTTGGGTATCTACTTGTGATTTCAAAGATTCTGGTATCCTATAAACATATGGTTTTGTCCTTTCTTTGCCTTCCTCAAGTCTTATTTTGTGTTCACCAACTTGTGCAACTTTCAATTTTCCACTAAATAAATCTTTATGCTTCTGTAATATCTGAATCAGTTGACTTCTTTCTTTCTCATGTAAATCGTATAAATTTATTTTCCAAATTTTATCAGACAGTTCTTGTTGATATACAGTTCTAGGAGAGGCATGAATTTCACCAAATTCTTCATCATCTTCAAAAACAATACCAACTGCATTCATTCTTGGGTAATATCTCCTTATCTTATTTACGTGGCAGTGTCGTACTTTTCCTTCAGGAAGTTTCACTTTGTAAGAATGTGGCGATGGATGCTCGACTATCTCCCCAGGTCCGGTCCATCGTGCATACAACTTGTTGGAAGAATCTGGAATTAGTAAGTAAACCTGCTCTCCTAATTTAAATTCTTTGGATCTTGTGCGGCGATTAAAATAATCCGAGTAGGCTTGTTGTTTTCCCGATGCGATAAGTAAGGCTTGGTCGGTTGCTCGTTCGAGATTTATTTTGAGTTCCTGGAGATAATCTACGACTGATTTGTCCATATTCAAAGGTATAGGAATTTCTCCACACCAGCTAGATTTCAACACACTCAGAGGACCTCTTGCTTCTCGGCCATACATCAACTTGAATGGAGATACTCCGGTAGTACAGTTAGGAACTTCTCTATAAGCAAATAACAGAAACGGAATGTATTTATCCCAATTACTAGGATCTGTTCGGATAACATGATGAAGTGCATTTTTAAGAACTTGATTATATCTTTCTACAAGTCCATTACTGGCTGCATATCCTGGTACTGAAAATCTAGGAGAGGATCCTAAGCGATTCATGAATTCTTGAGTAAGTTTCGATATAAAGTTCGTACCTTGATCACTTGCTATAGTATTTGGTATTCCAGTTCTCATGAAAATTTCCAACAGTGCGTCACATGTCGCCTTAGCAGTTAAGGAACGCAAAGGAATTGCTTCCGGCCAGCGAGAATGTTGATCAACTAAACATAACACATATTTATGACGACGAGCTGAGGGAGGCTCAATAGGGCCTATAATGTCCACATTAACACATTCAAATGGTAATTCCGGTCTGAGAACAGGAGTAATGGGAATTTTATCAATCATTTTCTCTGGGCTTCGGAGTTGGCATTCTTTACATGTTTTACAAAATTCGGCGATTTCACTAGTCATGTGAGGCCAATAAAAACTATATCGTATTCTTTCATTCGTCTTTTTCATTCCCATGTGACTTCCAAAAACAGATTCATGAGCTAATTTTAAAACTTGAGCTCTTCTCTTTTGCGGTAAAACCAGTTGCTGAACGGTCTCTCCTAATATTTTATCTTTGTGGAATATTAATCCATCGATAAAAAAGAAGTTTCCCTTTCGAAGTGATAAATTTTTTCTTATTTCTTTTAACGTATCACAACTGTTTTGTTCTTCACGAAGTCGAAAGCTTTCACTTTTGCACGATAGTATTCCGCTTTCTGGTGATTCTTGTTCTGATTCATCATTTCCGGTTTCAGCGCAGACTAAATAATCCTTTTCTTTCACTGGAAAAACACAATCCAATCTGTTACATTTAGGAATACATGTTTCTTTTCCATCTTCTGTTGAGCATTTTAGTAATTCATAAATATTTGGGGGTATAATGCACTGACCATGAACTTTGTCCGTTACTGCTGCAAGTATTTCAATCGGACGGCAAAGTCTATTTTCATCTTCGTTTTTTAATGAAACTTGGAATTTTGCTAATCCAGCTTCAATTTTTTCTCCGAAAGCACTAGTTAAAATTATTTTTCCCTTTTCAGTTTTTGATTCGGAAATAAAATTTGAATTGAAAACTGGGATTTGAGCTCCAGAATCGATCAGGCTTTTCAGTTCTCGATTATCTACGAGAATGTTTACATATTGAAGAGAGTTCATAGGAACATTTATTTTTTCTTTCACCAGATGCTCCGATCGTATTTCAGCAGTTAATATTTCATCTTCTGGTTTCTTTTCTTTCTTGCTAATATTTGTTGATCTGCTGTATCTTTTAGGACAATCTCTTGCGAAGTGCGATAAACCACATATGTAGCATTCCCTTGAAGTTGTATTTCTAGTGCTTTGGTAATCTTCTCTCGTCTTGAATCGATGTTCTCTGATGTGAGGGGGTGCATATTTCCGGTCTATGGAATTTTTCGTTTCTTCTCTGTTGTAATTAAAATTCTGATGTTTGAACGTATTCGTTTGATTCTCCTTCCAAAATGTTTCCTTCACTTTTTTGTTTACGCAATTTCGAACGTTTTCGTAATCATCTAGTTTATTTGCAATTTCTTCTGGTATTTTGAATCGAGACCATTCGTCGATGAAATGATCACGGATTTCCGATGGCACTTTACGCTTAATCTGATCAGTAATAATTAAATCAGACAGTTCTTCAAAAGTCTTTACATCCAGTCCTCTTATCCATTCTTGATAATAATTTTTAAGTTCATAGGCGAAGTCACACCACGTAATTTCGGGTTTCTTGTAGTGTTTCGTAAACAATTGGTGGAACCTTTCAGGAGTAAGTTTATATCTTTTTAGTAAGAGTTCTTTCACTTTTTCATAATCATCCGTCACTTCTTCGTTTTCTCTGGCAATTATTTGCGCAACGTCATAGGGTAGGAATCCTATTAGGTATGACACCCAATTTTCTTTCTTGATTTCCGTTCGTTTCACTTGACGCTCGAAGAGAACTAAGTAGAGGCTTATATCATTAGTTTTGGGATCAAACTTCTGTAAAATACTTTGCAAGTCAAACCTCGGCTTCATGTTTACATCAGTTTGTTGAATTTCAGACCCATTCTTCAATCTTTCGTTTTCTAGACGCATCTTCTGCAACTCGAATTCCATTTCTTCTTTCCTTCGTCTTTCTTCAACTTCTAATTCTTCTTTCCTTCGTCTTTCTTCAACTTCTAATTCTTCTTTCCTTCGTCTTTCTTCAACTTCTAATTCTTCTTTCCTTCGTCTTTCTTCAACTTCTAATTCTTCTTTCCTTCGTCTTTCTTCAACTTCTTCTTTCCTTCGTCTTTCTTCAACTTCTTCTTTTCTCCTTCTTTCTTCTATAATAGTATTTAAGAGTTCCTTCACGAACGGTTCATCATAGTTTTTATTTTCGGTTATAACTTTCTTTAGCTCAATTACAACCATGTTTTCGGTATTCAATATCCCCATTTCGGTAGCAACAGTCTTTAGAACTTCCTTTCTTGCTTTCGCCAAGAACGCCATAATGGAATCACGAAACAAAACTGTTCGATTTAAAACGAAAGTTCCACAATAAAGTTCCGAAAATCAAATTCAAAATTCACTTTGAAGCATTTCAACAAAAATCTTTACACCATTCTTCAATGTTCTTCAAAAGTAGTATTTAGCAGGAAACAAATATAAAAGTTCACAACAAGGAGCAGGACTCACCATGAAAACGAAAGCATATTTCCTCATTAAAATCCTGTCGACTGCGCCAATGTCGTATCTGGTTCTATTTAATGGGTTATCAGCGAATCTCAGGCAATGCAGACAGCACAAACATTTATTATATAACAAAATATTTACAATTTACCAAGGAGCGTCCTACACGACCACTCCATCACCATATCATCCGAATATATGCTTGTTCGATCGTAACACACTCTGACGGTGCTTTTAGCGCCATCTGTAGGGTGATTGAATCCCTAATACGACAATGCCAGTAGTCAGCTGGTGTGATCTTGGTTCTGTAAGGTTTCGAATAGGTCATTGAAAGCACTCAATTACATCACATGTATTGAATCGTGTCATTTGTGCAAGTCATTCTCAACTGATGGATCGTGTGGTTCAAGATAACATCTTGTGATGTCTCAGTAATTCTTAAATTAGTTCCATTATCTTTCACACTTTATGCATTTATACTCCATACTTTTACCTCAGTTGAGCTTAGTGACTTTAACTGCGCCGAAATGGGGTCTCTGAATTCACTCATCGCCAGCCAATCAAAATAAATATTTTTAAGCCACACGTAAATTATCAGATTCCAAGAGATACGCATACATCTATCCAAGTCCTTTATTAATATATCGCATACCTAGAACACTGCCGTAACGTTTTTCAAGAGTAAAACTAATTTCTAACTACGTTAAATTGTGAACTAGTTATTGCTATTAGAATCTCGATATTTGGGTATAAGAGACTTCTGGACACTGGCACTTGATCCATACCTTCTGCGGGCTTACCTGTTTGATAACAATATTTCTTCTGAGTGGTGCAGCTTGTCCGTTTGTAGACATTGCACTATAAAACTCAACCAATCAACCACTTTTGGGACTGATGAATTCTATCCTTTTGCACAAGAGGGGCCGCTAGCAACCGAGTTGTAGGCGGTGCAGATTAGATTCCTGTAACTTACCCTGGGTGTATTTCTCTCTTCTGTGTCAGTAAAACGTTCCCTTGTGTGTTTGATCTATTACTTGACGTTGTTTGTCTTGTGCTTGGGCAGCTGCGCCTTTTTGCCATAAAAACCAACCTGTGTCATAATACTATAGGGCATCCAAATCTCCCGCTTTGAAAATTTTTAACATTATTGTGTTTATATTACTTGAAGAAATATTTGACACTTTCAAGCACGCTTTGTCACTTTTCCTCCTGAAATGAATTCGAGTGAAATTTTCTGATTGACCCTTTTCTGACTTGATAATCATCCGACCTCCAAACATTTTCACTTCCCCAATCCTTCCGTGGGCGGCGCAGGTTCGGTTCCTCCCTTGGTGTATCTAAGTTAATTCTCTATGTATAAGTTAAACTTTCCTCGTGTGTATGTCTATTACTTAACGTTGTCTGTATTGTGTTTGGCATGGTAAAAAAACCCAACCAACCCCCAATTTTTCCAAAGAGGGTTGTTCACATGCATTTTCTAAAAGGACAAGAAACAGTCTAATCCAGAATGCAATCGACACAAGCGAGAAACCTACTAACCCAACCCAAACTGCTCTTGTTTGGGAAGTGGTATCGCACGGAAGCGACAAACTCCGGCGAGGAAGAAAAGGGACTCTTTCACCTAATTCCAAAGCCATTCAAAGTCCGCCCGGGAGAGACATCTACCCATCAAATGCGGTGGACGCCTTTCGCTAAAAGATCCATTCCGCATTGGGATCACGTCGGCTGTGGCGTTTTGGACGCTGCCAGAGCACAGACACGGCATGTTTTATACCGGGCAAACTCCTGATAGGCAATGCCTCTCACGAAGCGAGGAACCAGCAATTCGGCAGGTGGAGCGACCATAATGGAAAGTGAAGTGAAGAGAAACAACTCGAGAGGGAGGAGGAAAGAAGGGCTGAATTTTCTTTTATTTCTTTTCCTTTTTTTTATACGATGCCCCGGGATTCATTAAGTCAAAGTTTTTCTTTTTCTTGTCGTCTTTTTATTTCCTTCTATCGAGCTCGGCGAGTTGTTTTACTTCGAATTATACCGGAGTTTGACGGTTATTCGTACTTCGCTTTCTTTTTTAGTCTTGTTTTTTTGTGTTTTCGCTGGGGATGCAACTTTATAATTTATGGGGCTATGATTCGATTTCTCCAAGTATGGCTGTCGGTTTGGTTTTTATCTTTCTGTCGACGGAGTGGAGTGGATGTGGGATTTCGAAATCGAACCAAAAAAAAATAAACGACGGTTGCTATTTGTATTAGTGTAATTATTTGTTTCTTGAGAGTTAGTAAAAAAAATTCTGAACTCCTATCTACAGAATTTAGCTATGAAATTTAAAATTCGATTGTAAGTTTTCATTATTTGAAAAGCTTTCAAGAAAAGTATGGGAACTACCAATTTCAACGGCACTTAAATATGGCCCGCTTACAAGTGATACACACTTGTCAAAATTTACAAGATATAAAGTGTTATAGATTTTCTGGACCAGAATATGGTGATCTTTATACTTGTGAAGTGTGTGTCCACTTTTTTCTGTCATGAAGGTTATTTCTTGAGAAAACGCATTTTTCAAGTTTGGCTTTGCGAGTAGAATTCTTCCCCTTCTTTTTCTCAGAACTATTTTTTGATAGGGTTTGCTTTTGCAATTCGACGATATGTAGTTTCTTTCGTAAGACAGAATGTAGAAATTTGTGCATTTTGAAAATGGATATTTTACAATTTTATTTTTGGTTTGAAATTGCGATCAATTCCAAAGGTACACCTCAAGATCTACCACATTACATTAACCCTTCTGTCTCGAATAGGTATCTCGTCTCAGCAAAACTGACCAGATCTTGATCTCATAAAAAATCTGCAAAACCTAGACGACATATCTCATCAACAGCAAAATTGGCCGGATTTTGATGGACGAAATATCTCGTCGTAACCACTTCAAGAATTAAATATTTAAATTAGCAATGCATTTTATTTCCGATTTTGATGGAACGAGGATATTTAAAGTAGTTTTCAGAAACGTAATTTCATTTCGTCACATGGATACGAATGTAATCTTTCTACACCCTGCACAGCTCAATCGCACTATGCCGAAAAACCCTTTAACCTACGCTCCTTCCAACAGAAGTTCGAAATCCGAAGCATGGCAGAGACAGGCGAATTGGCGGGAGTTCCGTTAATTAGAACGAGTGACAATCCCCTTCACCTTGGGGGCAGAACTACCGGAGCGGGAGTTCCCCCTGTTGATTCGAACATCCGGTCTTCAACGTTAGGCGAAAATCCAAATTAAAATTTTGGCGGCAAGCAAACAAAGGGTTGGGAAAGAATATTTCCGCAAGAAGTGTTCCAAGTTTGATTGGCCCCTGTCGTTGAACGGTTGCTGGTACGGATGAAAATAAATGGAAGGAATGGAATCGATTCGAAATTCCAGTGTTCCATGTTAGGTGTATTTCTGAATTTTGTTCTGTTTCTCGGTCTTTGTTTTCAATTTATAATCATCTGGATTCTGTTCTTTTGACACCAATTTCAGATATTTTACGAAAATGTAAACGGTTTGGTGGATCCATAATATTTTTTAAAATCATTGAAGCGCTTTAGGCCTAATGTCGACCTTCACCTTTAGCAATGATGCATCCGTAGACTTTTCTGAAGAAAGTACTTTCTTATCTTTGAACCCATTGTCCTGATAGTGTTATTCATTTCATTACATTACGAATTTCTTTGTGCTTGGAAATCTAATTTGTTAAATTATGAACATTCGATTGTTGGAAATTTTTATGCAAGAACTTTTCCTGTCGCTTTGAAACTTTCGCACACAAATTGAAGGATTTTGGGCAACGTAATGACAAGTCACTTCAAAGCTCTCAGAACAATTTTCCCGTTTTAAATAATTCCAAAATTATGGTTTATCCACTGTTCAAGACATATTATCTTAAACTTCCCAGTATTAAACTAACATTCATACATATCATAAATTCTTTTGGTTCTCTTGAATATTTGTTTTCAATTGCGGACCATGTGTTTCTCTGGCTTTTCACGCGTTGTCCGGAGCCCTCCAATTTTTTGAGATTGAGTTGAGACATGAAGGCAAATTATAATCCGACTCCGGCGAGTTGGCATTTGAGTCACGTGATGTTGAACGAGTCTATTTAAATTAAGTGATAGATTTGAACATAAAAAAGCGCTTCCACAATTGGCGTCTTTATCTCGGACTCTGTTTCTTTGAGGGCCGCAGTAGCCCAGTTGGAAGAGCAACGGATTAACAATCGGAGGATTTCGAAACTAGGTCCAGCCAAGGACCGTCGTGGCGGATGGTGCACGTTAAATCTATCGTGGCTTCAAATATCCTTACGTTGGCGTGTGTGGAAGTTTGAAGAGTGGAATGCCATCTCGGGTATTCTCGTCATTTGACCCTGGTTCAAAATTACGAGGCGTGGTCCTCGGATCTTTCCCTTCGGGCTTCATCCCGGACCGTCGCCAATAGCCCAAATTTTTGCTCCAGTGCGATGTTAATTACTCCCTACGTACCGGTTTCTTTGTTTATCGTTCAGTGCCGATAGTGATAACGAGTTGGCTGGTTATACACCAGCCACAGCGATCGCCTTTCATGTTTTTGTGTATGACAAGCCTTCTTTTAACGAGCTTTCACACTACAAAAACATTGTCCCAGGGTCGACTACCTTCTAGTCGGAGCTGCACTATATCAGCCTCTAATCTAAATTTTGTTCATTCCAAATGGTTCCAACTGATTCTTTTTTCTTTGGTTTGATAAAACACAATTGACCATCAATCTGAATTTACTATTTGTGGAGTGATGATCAAAACTACATTTCCTTTCTATCTTCAAAAAATGTTTTAATATTATGCCTTCAAAACTTGAATTTAAATTATATTAAAAAATATCCTATAGGTATATTCTAAAACAAAATTATAAATTTATATATTCCATTATCTTTTGGTTGTAAAATTCGTTTATTTTTATTACACAAAATGTTAGAATAAATTCATTCTTTCGCTCAACGTTGTAACTGATCTATTTTTCACTGCAACGTCAAACGAACAACCATTACACCATATTTCTTCTGTAAACAAAAGAAAAATGACAGTAATGAATAAAAAATCTACAAAAAATACGCTCGCCGTCCAACTTTGACGGAAATAATCCTTTTTAGGGAAGCTCGGAATTCTTTCTATTCCCCAAATCCTATTAGTTTTCTTGCACATAGATACATCGTAGCTGCATGTTACTAGAAAAAGCTTTAAATCTTTCAAGTCGGGGAGAGACGGGAAGAAGTGAAAAAAGTAAAACAAAGATGGCCGCGTCTTCGAAAGTAATTGTTGCATTGAATGATAATTTTTCTTTATAGAATCTGCCGTGGAAATTTTGAGAATCCCTTTTGATCCCGTTAATGACTATGGAGCATGATTGAGAAATGAAATAATCTTTTTTTAAGTCAGTCCGCAATGCAACTTTGATACAAATTACATCACAACGCGGTGTAGTGAAGAAAAACTATTTCAAAATCCCAATTACGTGGAACCATTCCTTTTAATGGTCTGTTACGGAAGTAGAATTTCACCTTTTACGTGTTGAGAATATGATGTTTTTCAGTTATACTCGTGTCGTGAATCGCACTGTTTTCTGCGTGTAAATTTTTCAGATTAGTTCTTGAAGTATAGATTTATAGTACTTTTTTCTGTTATTTGTGACGATAGCACGTATTGAGAAGCAAGTCTTCTCGTTGCTGGTTCCCGATTCTAATCGAATTGCAGCAGCGTTAAATGAGTATTGCATTTAATGCTTTTTCGATTGTTTTCAGACTTGTTTACTTCCATTTTTGCTGTGCTTTTCATGAAACTTCGATTTGCGCTGGTATCAGCTCGTATTTTTAGCAAAAAAACTGTTCTCATCTAGGTTAGTAGGCGTACTAGGCATCTAGGTTATAAACCGTACGCTTAAAGATAAAGGATCGTACTCATAAGATATGTTAGTTGCAGCAAATAGGTTTACCTCGGGCCCGCAGACAAGATATACGGCCCTAAGAACAGCTTTAGCCTGGCCCTGCAAGCCAGATACGATACTCCGGAGAGGATTAACCAACCCGCACACCATATACGACTCCTCCAGTTAGGTATGACTGGCCCGCAGACTAGATGCTGTCCTCAGGACAAGTTTCCCCTGCCCTCAGGCCAGATATGACCCTCCAAATACTTTTTATCAGGCCCGATCAGATACTACGCTGGACAGGTTTACCCGAGCCACAGACCAAATACGGCCTTTCGAATACTTTTATCAGTCCCGCAGATGAAATACGGCTACGGCCCTCTAAATAGGTTAACTGAGTCATAGACCATATACGTCCATCCGGATAGGTTTTACCATCCCGCAGTTCAGACACTGTCCTCCGAAAAGGTTCTTCTGCCAGATATGTTTACTTGGCCCGCAGACCATAAACGGGTACCAGATATTCTTAAGGGATACTCATTCATAAACAAAGCAGTCTAACGTTGTTTCACAAATAGCTGCGTTGAAATTTGCGCAAGAATATTTATGTATGTTGATTGTTCATCAGAAAACCAATTTTTTGGGAGGGCTAGTCACTTGGCTCCTCCCCTGAATACGTCCCTGTGCGACGAGTAGTACTTTTCAAGGGATAACGCACTTGAATATTTCCCCCTGTTAAAAATACTTAATGTTTAATTTTATGGGTTTTTTTTCCATTTTTTAATTGTATTTAGAATTGTTTTTCAAAAAAACTTGGTAAAATATTCATGGTGGAAAGTTAGATGACAATAGCAATAGCTGCACTTTATAAAAAATAGCATCTTTTTATCCAATTTCCAAGGCGGCTTCTATTCTTGACGATAGCATCCTCATTATTGGAGGAATTTTATCTCGTACCCGCAGTCAACGAAGTCTATAATCCGAACACCACCACAACCTATTGTGGCGATACGTAATGCCCGTTCTCTATTCTTCCTCCACGTCAACACCAAATGATTTATATACCACCAGACTCGTATCACGTTTTCTCTCGCTATCTCGTTCAAGTTTTTTTTCCTTATAATTTTTATTGCCCGTGCAGTTCCAAGATGTTCAACTCCTCTTACCTTTCCATACGGCAGGTGGCAGGTAAGACGAGGGAGGTGTGTGTGGAGGGGGTGCCGAAATCCTCGAGGTGTGTCGGGCACCGCCCTTGACCCCGCAGCTTCCATATTCCACCCCCCTGCAAGTGGTTCTCATCGTATCCGCCAACGAAACAAAAGATCAGCAGGTAGCCAACCTCTATTATTTTCTCCCTCGGCTACCGATTTCGTTCTTGTCTTGGTGTTTCTTAACTCGCGTTTTCTTTTTCTCCCTTGCCTCGAGGCATTGTTCTATTATGGATCTCATTTTGGTTTGCGGAGAACATCGAAAATGGTCTTGGGGAGGGAATACTTGCGTTGCTTGACCACTGGTTTTTGTGCCTTGTGTCACCGGCCCGTTCTTTGTTCTTGAAGTCTTTACCTGAGCAACAGGTATTTGGAAGAATGCTAGTCGTCTGGGTGTCTGAACTCGTTGGTGCGGAGTAACTAAAATAGCAGGGTAGCGCATGTTCTGGATGTCTATTGGTTTCGGTACTTGTAGAGAACCGATTTTCTGTGATGTGACATACTTTTGTGATTCGCAGTTGTGTTGCTCGAAAACAAAAAAATACCTTTTATTGAAATTTGAAAAACGAGAGGAAGATAAGTACGAAGTATTTTTTATAAAGTTGTATGCAAAATGAATAAGTAAATTCTAATACAAACTGCGATGGTTAAATATTCGAATTCAACAATAACACCACTTGTAGTTGCACTAGCTTTACTACCCGGCTTTGTCCGAGAGTTTTTGCTGCTTCAGACATCACCCGAGGTACCCTAGTGATTTTTCCTTTCCCATGGGGCTTACTCGGGCTCCCAGGATACTCAAGTGATCTTTTTCTGCTTTCATTTCACTACTCCATTCCCAAATCACTCCTTTTCCCCTTTCACAACATTTTTTTTACTTGACAATCTGCCTTGTTTTTGGCGCAGCTTGGCCAAATATGGCCCTTTCATAAAACCTAAAAACAACTAACTAACCTAATAAAAAATAATCCTAATTTTAAACTCGCAAATGTTTTGGGCAAAGGGCACCATCATAGCCTGAGCAAACGCTCCAGGTACCAAAAGCTAACTAGTTTCGTCTGAACGTTTCAATGTACCATGAACACCTGGGTCACCATGGCTCAATGGGTTTGTCCACTGTACTAGCAACCTGCGATTTGTAGGTGGAGCAAGTTTCGATTCCTCCTTGTGTGTATTTCTCCCTGCTGTATCGGGCCACTGTAGCCCGGTTGCAAGAGTAACAGATTAACAACCGGAGGACTGCGAGTTCAAATCCAACTAAAGCACGTTAAACCTTTCTTGGCCTTAAACGTCCTCACGTTGGCGTGATGTGGAAGTTTGGAGAGTGGTGTACCACCGGTGTTGCCTCGTCATCTGACCGTGGATCAAAATTACGTGGTTCAAAATTACGTGGTGTTGTCCTCGGATCGTTCCCTTTGGGATTGATCCCGGATCGTCACCAATAGCCCGTTGTGGTACTCCAGTGTGACGCTAATTAAAATACTTACCTACCCTGCTGTGTCAGTAAATCTCCTTGTGTGTATGCTTAGATGTTTGCCCAAATATGACTCTTGCGATATGTAACTCAACTGACCAACCCATGAGCATAAGGTCGTCTTGGCCATATAAGACTCTTGCTCCATAAAACCCAAACCAACCTATTCAAAACTTCGGAATACAGCTTCCAGACAAGACACAAATAGATTAATCCTCTCTAATCGTACCAGATTCGTCAACCAAAAACATGAATCTAACCCCACGCCTAACGTGACATTTCACCGATCACGGAAGCCGAAATTATCCGTCGACCTTACTCACAGTCCCCTTTGTTTAAAAAAAATTCCCCCGACTTGGATCCATGACATCTCTATGGGGAAGGAAGTCGAAGACCTAATGGAGTAGACACGATACAAGAACAAAACACCCGAACAGCACGCAAAGATGGAACCCGATCGAAAACCGTGACAACCGGGCAGGTAACGAAAGGCTTAGCGCGTCGTGAATCACGAAACGTTTATTATTCTTTCCTTTTAAATGATCTTCTATTGGTGGGATCCGTTAATGAGTGATCCGTTTTCGATAAGTGTAATGCTTTGTACTCTGCGGGGTCATGTCGTGAAGGATTCGGAAGCGGCGTTTTAACCATGACCGCATTCGCCACGCCAATCCCCTTATTGGAATCATTACAGAGTGAGGACGAGATGGATGCTCGTTTTATTTTTCGGGAGGAGTCGAGGCCGTTGGAACGTGATGTAAACACCAATTACTGTTCCACCACCACCGTTCTTGGCCGTGTCATCTCGGTTTTTTCTTGGGTTTGAAGTTTGAGTTCGCTATCACACATCGTCGCCTGTAATGGTAAAGTCGATCTTTTGTTAACCCTCCAAGTGTTTCGACGAGATATTTCGTCGACGATGTTAATTTTCCAAGTAGGTAAAGTAAGTTGACCCTTGCCCAGAACTGGTTACAAGTTTGGGATAGGTTTTTGCACCAGAGGACATCAGGTTTTCGATGCGAAGATAAACCACTTGTCAACCCTCCTGGTGGTTTATTTTTGGGTCGAAAACCAGCTTGACCAAATATGGCCCTTGCGCTATGAAAACCCAACCAACTAAAGTCGACACAATTTGAAAGAAAATTCAAACTTCTTCAGCTGTGTCAAAACTATTAATGACGGTGTCCTTATTTTTAGTAACCTAAGACATTTAATATATCCCCGAAAGTGGCAATTATATCACAGACCCTAATAATTGGGAGGATAGTTTATGAGCGATTAGTTTTCCTGGTTGTATTGGCGATCAGCCTTGATTGGTAGATTTTACTGAAACTAAAAATTAAAATTCTGGGTCACCGCAGTTCAAATTTCAATCAACAATTTCATGCTACTGTCCCTGCTCTGGCAATTTGCCATTTTAGTCATGTGGTTTTGAATGAGTCAATCAAAGAGCAATTTCATATTATGGTTCAACTCTGAAGAATTGGTATGTGAGTGGCTAGGGGCCAGGTTGAACCCAAATAGCTTTCACAATTGCTGCCTTTGGCCTGGATTTTGGCTCGAAGTTTATTGTTAGGTGCCGGAAATGATAGCAATGAATACGTGGTGGCGAAACAAATAATCACATATGACGGTGACCATATATGATTTTGTGTATGGGAACTCCTTTCCCTTGCGACTTTAATACCTTTCTACAATTGGACACTCCAAAATTATTGCCCGATTGTTTTAGAGCTCCGGCCTTTGGTTCGGGAAGTTCCAGCTTCGAATCCCGATCTGAGCATATGCATGTAGTGGCATATGTATGAAAATATTGTAGGTCCTGTATAATTGTAGCCCCCTTGTAGCAAAATTTCACTGAAGAGAAAAACGAAATCACATACCAACTTGACAAGATAAACTTCAACGGTTCTTGAATTGAGTCTTGAAAAGTCATTTGAAGTTCTTTTATTACTACACACAGCCCTGGGAAGTCTGAAAAGTATCAATATTCCCTTTAGTCTCAATAAAAGCCTTGGTTTTCATTTAACCTTTAAAATTTTACTCAAATCTGAAATTTTTCCAGTTCGTGCATTTTTCGGCTCACTTTTTTTTCAGGTTTCTAATTGATTTAATAATTTAATTAAATTTATTTGCATTATGATGAAAGTTTAAAAGCGTGTTACTTTTTGTATGTGTTTTTATACATAAAACTTTGATTGCTAGTGATTTAAAAGAAACATTTTATTTGTATTTATTTAAAATTATTTTTGCATTTTCTTAATTTCTTGCTCTTAAACGTATTAATTTTATCTAGTCTCAAATAAATGCGCTTCATTAGTAATAGTAGATCCTTAAAAAAATTTCGGAAGTTCTTGAAGTGTCCTTGAAAAGTATCTTACTTTTATATGCAGGAAAAAAAAGGAATATCCTGGAAAAAGCCTTTTTTAATTTTGATTATATCATGCTTTGTGTTATTCCGTTTGCAAGACTTCAAAACAATCTATTCAACTACCAATTCAATAGTTTATTTTCAAAAGATGTCATGTCGAAAGCGATAATTATTTCATCATTGTATGCAATTTTTTTGTGCTATGCATGTAATTATTGAAATAAAATTAAAATTTTAGTTCAGGAGTCGTAATTTTGGACGTAGATTTAAAAGCTGAAACTCAAAAGATTCAATCGATTGTCAATTGGTGAAGCTCAGATTTGAAATCTAATCAATATGAACTTGACGAAATTTATTTTTCCTTTTGAGTCCAATGAATTGAATTTTGCCAAATTAAGGAAAAAATAACCTAAATTTTCAAAAATGGTTGAGTTGTATACTAAATCTTTCAATTGATGCATTCTGTCCAAAACTCTTCCCAATCGATTGTGGTGCTGCCATCTATTGACAATATTTAAACCTAAATGAGCAGCGGGCGCACACCTCTCCATTAAATGATAAACGATCAAATCTTTAAACCGAAATTTTTGATGTTTCTCTATGCAAATTGATTTTTCTACACCTTACACGGGCATTTTGTTTTTTAATCTGATACTCAATGCCGATATACTATTGACCCCATATTGATGTCTTCCTGTATTACTTCCCCAAATATTAACAATTTTTATTGATTAAAAAACAGGAGGTTTGTGTACTTTCTTTAAATCTGAAAAGACTCTTTTCTCGAGCTGAAAAACTCCTGGAATTCGCTATTTTTGAAAAGTGTAAAAATACAGTTCAAATAGTCTCGAGAAATAATCATTGTTTGCTTTTCTTGCAGTTTTCCAAGTTGTGCTGGTCAAATGCCAGGCCGAACCCAAGCTGACGATCTCCCCGCCACAGGCCTCTCTGACAGCCCCTGCAGGCAAAACCTTCGGGCTGGTGTGCAACGGGGAAGCCGTGGACGCCGAAGACGGGGCATTCGCGCAACTGAAGTGGCTCAACCCTCGAGGGGACGAAATAGAAGTTGGGTAAGAGATTTTGCTTTTCACACTTGCCTACTAGTACGGAATATCCGTAATTCCTACGGTTGCCAACAGCAATTACGGACAGAATAGCCATAATTGCTTCTATTAAAACAAAGCCCGGTTGGAAGAGAAGTGGATTAGCAACCGGAGGGGAGGTCGAAACTAGGTAGAACCAAAGACCGTCATGTACGTGGGGGCTAGTGCACTTTAAATATGTCGTGGCCTTAAATGTCCTCACTTCGGCGTGGTGTGGAAGTTCAGATATTGATCTAGTCTCGAGATTCAAAATGATGAGGTGTTCTCGGATCTTTCAGTTCGGGATTGATCCCTTATCGTCGCCAATAGCCCGCTGTATTGCTCCAGTGCGATGTTAATTCAACTATCTACCATCTGTTAAAACGAAAGCTACGGAAGATGATCGAGACCGGTTCCGGTTTTCAGGGGTTGCTACAGGCGACTAAACGGCAATCTTTTGCTACTATTTTTCAACCAACTAATGATATCTTCAGTAAAGTCGTCTCAAAAGCTTCCATTATTTAAAATTTGCCAGCAGGTAACCATTACTTTTTTTAAAATGAGCTACAGAAAGAGGTGTTTTCAGGGCTGCCAAAGGTGATTCTTTAGTACTATTTTTCAACCTTGGCGACTATTGGTATCTTTTCAAGCAGTCATCTCAGAAGTTCGTACTTTCATAATTTTTGGGCCTGTTTCAAATTCAGCAAAGGTCAAAGAAAATTTAGCCCTCCATTTTCAACTTAAATTTGCAAAAGAATATTGTTTGAGAGGAGACTTACCTACTGTTTTTAAAAACTTATGCTAGTATTTCACAAATGCTTTGGATGTGGCAGCCCTTATGAAGGTTAAGCTATTTCTGAAGTGAGCTACGTTTAAACCAAGATATCAATACATTCATTGAGTGAGATGTTCCTCAATTGTGTGAGCAATGCTAACGTTTTCCGTTGTCCCTACAGAACTCCTGGGGTGAAAGAGTACGGGTCTAGTGGTTTGAAGTTATCATTTGTATCACCTAAGGCAGAGGAGAGCGGGACATACAAGTGCACAGCACTTTACAGCAACACAAAAACTCTAGAAGTACAAGTGGATCTCCAATTCTACGGTAAGAGTTCTCATTTTCCCTTGATATATATTTATCAGCATATTTCAAGAACTCAAATTATTGAAAATAATATATCACCGGCTTACAAGTGAAGAACTAAGTCAAAAAATAGTTATGAGAAAACGAAAGGAGAAAAATTCTACCTCCCAAGTTTACTCAATGTTTCTCAAGAAGTAATTTAACTTTCACGCAGAGAAAAATAACTTAGTACACTTCACATGCGTAAAGATCCCCATTTTCAAGTCTAGAAAAGCTCAAGGACTCGCATCTTAAAAATTTTGACAGGTGTTTCACTTGTAAGCCGACGATATAGTGTATATTTTAGGAATTCGTTTGTGAACTGCTTATTTCTCTAATGAAATATTGGTGTGAATTTCGTTTTAAAGGTACCAGTCTCTACAAAGTCGGGTTTTTGAATAACTCATTTAAATAACTCAATCTGTTTGCAGGTAAAACAAGCAGAACCTTATAAACAGATACTTAAATCTACTTTCCTCAGAAAACTGACTTCAAAGCTTTTCATTAAGGATTCGGAATCGCCTTTTCCAGTTCTGTTTTCATCAGATGTCTCCTAATATTAGCAGAAGAGAACCGAAAATACTCGTTTTCCCATTCGGATAATCGGTGTAGTGCACCTGGGATACCCAAGCGATTTTTTTCTGCTTTCATCCCATTATTCTATTCCTCAATCCCTCTGTTTTACCCTTTCACAACATTTGTCTCTTGTGTTTGGCGCAGCTTGGACAAATATGGCCTTTGAGCCATAAAAACGCAAAACAGTCAACCATTCGGATAATCGGAATTCTACACTCAGCGTGTAAGAACCCTCAGGGGTATATGCTTAGGTGTGTATGGGTATCACAACCCCTAGGTACCCGAGTGATCTGTCACAAGGCTAGTAAAGGAGACTTCCTTTTAAATAGCCTTGATCTGTCCTCTCCTGTTTTACCCTGGCCTTCCCTTCTACTTTCTATCTAATTGCTGTTTTTGGTGCAACTTGGCCAAATATGACTCTTTCACCATAAAACTCAATACCAACATGTAAGAAGTAATGCCCAAAGTTTTTTAGTTGAGAGAAAATGAATTTTTCGAGTCTTGCTCTTGGGGTTTAAGAATGTTCTCTGTTTTGGTTATTGAATTTTAGGTTCTTGTTTTAATCACCAATCATTATTTCCTATTAATTATTATCTTTTAGTGAATGTAGGGGTCAAAGTGGGAAGCATAAGCTTTAGTGTACTGTTCGATTACGCCTGTCAAGCACCTCCTATCCAGGCTCTGAAAGCTCTTTGAATACTGAAAGTAATTTTATTTTCACACCCGTTTGCCTTTCGTTTTTCAGAGGATATTGAGTTTCAAGACTGTCCAGCAGTGCAGAACCTGGTCGTGGGCAAAGAAGGCCACATTACCTGCCGCCCGATCGGAAACCCCCAGCCCACCATCAACTGGGAGAAGAACAAGGAGAGAGTGAGGTCCGAATTGGCGACCATCACTCCAGCAGGAATAGACATCTCAACTGTGTCCGCAGGCGATGCTGGAATCTACACTGTTGAAGCATTCGTCCCCCTTACTGGAATCAACAAGTACATGGATATCACCGTCAATGTCTTGAGTAAGGAAAATATACTTCATTTATAAAAAATTATAGGTTTGTAAAAATCATAATTCAGAGTTTGTACACCTGGAAATCCTTGTAAACTTCTGGAAATGAATACTTTTTCAAAGGCTCAGGGAAAATACTCGAAATCACTTATGACGTCTGGAAAACTGAAGTATATTAAAATTGCTTTAATATTTCAATTCTGATTATTTGTAATGCAAGAAAATTGTACTAAGTGCTGAAAAGGGAAATCTAGTTAAATTGTGTTTAAAAAGGAAACCTAACTGAAATTGTGATATGTAGGAAAAAATAATTAATCTATGCCTCTTAGATGACGTTATTTTAAATACAGGTTGTTTCTTAATCTGGAAAAAATAGATTAAATTGCAATACCTCCTTGAAAATTTCAAGTGCTGCCCGAAAAACTGTGTTTTGCTTTCCCCAAAAGTGTACAAATCCTGTAATTGCAACCTTTTGCTTGGGTTTATCACTGGAAGCTTTAAAGTTACTCAACTAGTAAAATAATCGTATATGCTAACTTGATGTCTGTTCTGTTCTCACTAGCACCACCCAGAATCAATGAACTACCCGAAGAGTTTGTCGCCATCCAAGGAGAAGAGTACACCATCACATGCAGAGCAGAAGGTTCTGACCCCTTAACCTATTCCTGGTTTGACCCTGTAAGTATGACAATTATGTGCAACATTTCAATTGCTGGACAAAGTATTTTTATGCAACATGTAAAATTGAATGGTCTTGATGATTTACAGCAACTCCGTGATTTGAGCACAGTGGGAGGATTCACAGTGGCTGACGGCCTTCTCACCATCTCCAATGTAGACAGGAATGCAGGAGGAGAGTATAAATGCAAAGTGACAAATCCAGCCGGTGAAGATGAAGCCTCCTTCAGGCTAGATGTGCAAGGTACGTTTTATTTTAAATTTGATTACCTTTGTGGAAGATTCCTACCTGGTGTAGTCATAGCGTGTCTGCCACCCAGTAGATCCCTGATTCGAGTCCCGGTTAGTAATAGTAGTCTCCTAAAGGTACGAGGGGCCTCACAGACCCAAGGTGCTGTAGTGATCTTTTACGAGTATTTCCCATTAGGGTCTTCCCTCGTCATCTGACCGTGATTCAAAATTACGAGGTGTTGTTTTCGAATCTTACCCTTCAAGATTGATCCCGGACTACCGATAATAGCCCGTTGTGTTGCTCCAGTGCAACGTTAATTAACTATCAACCAACCCATGGGGTCTACTGTCTTTACTAAACACAGGAGTCGCGCCGAATCGATCTTTGGGAATACCGAAACGATCTTTTTCTGCTTTCATCTCACTACTCTGTTCCCCAATCCCTATATTTCCCCCTTTCACATTTTTTACCTGACGTCTTGTGTTTAGCGCAGCTTGCCCAAATATGGCCCTTGTGCCATAAAACGCCATCAGGCAAGCTACACATCGGTCCAACATCAATCCTGCGTTACTAAATTGGCTGCAATACACATGCGTACTGACATGTTTTCGGTACAGAAATGATGGATCCTGCTCCAGTGTGTGGCCGGGTTTAGGCTTATAGTCCGGATCCCGCCAGTTGGCAGTGAAGTCACGTGGTTTTGAACGTGTTCTCTAAATTTGCTGATAGTTGGGAATTCAACTGGGTGTTCTTTTGTCTGGTTTGAAGTGGGATTCTGGTTTGAAGTGTATCAAAGTTCGGTACTGAAAATGAGAGCAGTGGTGACGAATAGGCTGGAGAACCATCCACGGCAATCGCTATTTATACATTTGGGTAATTTTAGCCTTCTCCTAACTCGCTTTCACGCCTTGTCAAAAATAGACTAATGCAATAAATTAATTTTATATCTTGTGATTTTTTTTAGTTCGGCCAAACATTGTACAGCTGGATAATCTGACCAAGGAAGAAGGAAAAGTTGCAACAATTGAATGCAAGGCTGAAGGAGTTCCTAAGCCATCTCTTTCTATCCGAAAAGACAATTCCTATGTACCATTACAAGATGGACAGGTAAGAAAATGATTCATTTTAGTGGAAGAAATGTATAAAGTAAAATCTACCCATCTTGATTTCTTTTGTAATTGATTGATTTAAATTTTGATTTCTTTAAATTTAATTTATTAATCACTTTATTTTTTAACATTTTTACATTCTTAACATAAATATTAAGCTATAATATTTGCATCTATATGTAATTTCTTAAATTATCAGTAAATTTAATTGTGCTACAATAATTATGGGGTATAAAACTATTCTTTTATCACATTTCTGTTCTCGACCCTGAAATCCAATGAAAGCTAGAATTATTTTTTTGATAAAATTGTACATCATTCAATGATAGTAAAACTGTTTTGATTGATATGAAAAATGGTCTACTCATTCTCATCAATGCTGTTCATTTTCTCAGGAAAACCGAATCGGAGTGGAAGAATTCGAGGATGGAGACTTCAAAGTTTTACGTCTGAGTATCACCAATGTGAAACGATCAGATGATGGTCTTTACTATTGTAAAGCGTCGAATGCTGCCGGAGATGCTGAGAGAGCAGGGCACCTTGAAGTTCAATGTACGTATCTCAGTTTTTGTATTACAATTTTATCTGACTTGCATTTAAACATAACTGCAAACAGTTAAAACTGACTTTGGCTCATGCATTTCAGAATAGCAGAATGTTTAATAATGAGCACTAGCTTTCTAATTTTCCTAAATGAAAGGAAATATTAATTTGAACCGCCAATCCAGAGGGTGACTTTAGTTTTTATTTTATTTTACCTACTTTACATTCTCTATAAGCCAAGAAAGAGTAAAATTAAATTCAAATAGGTGCAAAGCGACACACATCGACCAATCAGCGTTTTCACTGCTTAAGTGGACACCTCTGATTGGTCTGCATGTCGCTTTGCACTTTCTATTTGACTTGAGCTTAAGTATTATCCAAGAAAACCATTAAAAATTCGATTTTTAGAATAGACAATTCATTTGATAATTTATTTTATTTCAGAATCTAATGCAATGCATATTTCATGATCTTTGCCATTCTGACAATTATCAAACTAGGGTTAATGATTAATTATCAAAAGATTTATATATCTATATTGTCAGCTTAGAGCAGAAACTCATTAACTGACTTTTTTTTTACTGTACAGCTATTTTGACGTAATTGTTAGATCAATCAATGAAAATGATTTTGACGCATTTTGATTGTGCCATTGTGTTTTGCACAGATAACATGACGATGTGTTTCTCGTCATCATGAGAATAAACATTTAATGTTTCGAAAAATGTCGTTTGAGTTTCTGCTCTAAGCCGATGATATATTCACATTCCAAAATACTTCATTCAGTATATAGCTTGCATATTATCTGAAAACTTAAAATCTGCAATAAATCATTTTGTTTTTAGTTAAACCCGACATGAGTCTGACCCCAACAACCCTAGTCAAGGCATGGTCTGCCAACCCAGCTAATCTGTCTTGCATTGCTGAGGCAAACCCCAATGCTACATTAATCTGGAAATTTCAGAATGAACTTATAGAGCAAGGAGATGAAAGATACCAAATTTTTGGAGGCGTTTCATACAGTAGCCTTCTGGTAAGTTTAATCCCACCAGTTTCTATGTAAAGCTTCGAAAAAGTTCATTTGAATAAGTCATTTATGTTTATAATTACATTCTGTATGCTGTTTCAGTAATAATTTAAATTTTATGTATGTTTTAAAAATGGGACAACTTTTGATTCTAGGTTCGAACTGATAACAGACAGTATGAAGTTTTTGGAACGTATACTTGTGAAGCCAAGAATGGTTTGGGTGAAAACTCTATTACCATCAACTTGGAAGAAGCCAGTGAGTAAAGACTCTTTTCTATCTTCCAGATTTTAATCTAATGTGTGTATGTTTATGAAACTAGTTATATCCCGTTAAAATGAGTGCTGGCTGCTTGTTAGTTTAGAAAATTGATGCACTATTGGAGTTCCCACTCTCCAAGGAAAAGAAAAATTAGGCTCTTTTCAAGGCCATTTTAAGGCTAAATTTCATAGATATTTCGATAGAAATAACTCAAGTACACACGTGAAGAAACTTTCACGAGTGTTATGCCTGGTTCTCAGACAGTTTAAAAAAACATCAATTTTCAAACTCAAATATTCTACAAGCTATGTGTGTAATAAAGTAAGAACACCTACATGCCTTGTAATACTGGGCATTAAAAGGGGAAAATGTTTAGGTGAACACATTGTTGGTTTTAGTTATTGTGAGGAAAAACGTTTTTTGAACCTTTTTCGGGATGTGCTGGCCTCTGATTTTCATACTAGCCTCACAAGGTGCAGACTATCCAAAAGTTTGTTGCAAGGAGTCCCATCCGTACACTGGGCCACAATACCCCTGTTGGAAGAGTAGCGGATGAACAACAGGAAGGGTTATGAATTAAAAACTCAATCCAATCAAAGACCGTCATGTACTCGAGGGGTGATGCACAGTAAATTTGTTAAGGCCTCAAATGACCATACGTTGCCATGATGTGGAAGTTGAGAGTGGGGTGCCAGCTTAGGTGTTGACTCGTCATCTGACCGTGGTTTGAAATCACGAGACAATCACCAATAACTCGTTGTGTTGCTCCGGCGCGATGTTAAATCAACTACACACACGCTACCCTAATTCCATTACCTGCACACTAGAGCACATGCACCTTTAAAACCTATAAGAGTGTATAGTATTAAAAGAGGAATTCTTAACAATCTAATCAAATTTTTCTTTCACCCAGCTGTCCCTGGACAAGTCACGCAGATTGTTTTCGACAAAGTAACCTCAACAACCATTACCTTTCGATTGATGGGGCCTGGAAATACCGGAGGCCTCCCCATATCTAACTACATAATGAGGTACAAGATGGAAACTGATCCGGAAGAGAAAACAGTAACTGTTGACTGGGTGAAAGGTAAGTTAAATTATCATGGTTGGAAAATATTTCTATATTTTATAAAAGTGTATAAGTTTAAATTAGACTGCAGTTCTATCCTTATGACAAATATTTAAGTGTGATGTTTTCAGTGTGTTCAGATTTGTAGAAATAATTTACTATTGTCTGAATTTAGAAATGCAGTAAAACTTTGATAAGTCGTTATCTAAAGAACCAAGAAGTTTTGGCAATTTAAGCGTAGTAACCACAGAATGTGCTCAATGTACATTTCTGTAATGATTATATAAAATTTAGTGCTTTGAATTACTACAGTTTCTTACTCACACCAATGTATTTTTAGTTCACTAGTATAATTGGTGTACTTCATTAGGTTAGTTCCAGCAGGTAATGCTGTTTTACCACTATGATTTGGCTCTTCAATAACCACTTCAGTTAAAATCAGAAACACGTTTATTTAACAGAACACAACACGAACATAAGACATTTAAGAAAATTGAAATTAATATATCTTCTATGGGGGATTTACAAATCACACACAGGTGACACGCCTGTGTTTTTCTTACACCGAGCGATCTACCTCGCTCCTCAGCACTGGACTTATTGTCACTTTCTGTCGGAAGTTGGCGAACGTTTTTATTGGCGGTCGCCACAATTGTCTCTCTCCATTCTAAACAGTCTTACAGAATTCATCTGTTGTACCTTGTCACTGACGCTTGTCAAATTGTTTTCTAAAGTTTCAAGAATTTGTTTTATTAGATAAAAGAATTTCATTGCTTTCACTTTTGTGCTTTTCTTTTAAAAATTCCCTAGTTGCTTGAGAATACATTACAACATTGTTATCGCTATCTAAAGTAGTCATTATATCAGGAATGATACATCCATTTGCATTTTCGACTTCATTTTGCTAGCCATCAGTCGCAAACCCTGCATGTTCACCTGCAAAATACCTTTACTGTGACGAGATATCCGAAGTAGCATTTGAATTCTCTACGAGTAAACAAGGATTTAGTCGCATTGCTGTATGAGAGCTAGATGAGATTGAGGAAAAGTGACGACTTATCGAGGTTTCACTGTATTAATCAAAATCAAGTAAAATGGCCACGATTAGAATTTAACTTAGTATGCTTGTGTTAATCAATTCTAAAATTACACTACGTAATTTGAATTTAGATATTTTAAAGTTCATTTGGTTGCGTGAAGAAAAATACATTATATAGAATTATCTAAATTTCACAAACACATAAAGTTCAGTTATGATTCTGCTGTATTATATATATATATATATAGCAGTCATGCTAATCCAGCTGTGATGTAAAAGAGGCAGGTTTTATTAAACTGGCATGTTGTGTGAAGTTACTTTGTTTAGAATATGTACTGATCCTGTTACAATTATCCTGTTTGTCTCTTAAATCTTTTTTAAATACTTCCTACAGCAAATGGTAACATTGAATTTAATGCAGAATTGAACTGAAGTCTCATGCATGCAGTAATCCTGCTGAATTAAGCATGAGAGGGTCATTTTAATTGAAAATCAGCAAGGTCTTAATGACTGAGAATTATTTTGAGAAAAATCTGAACCATGCAAAGTAATAAATATTCTGATTTCTCCACAGATGCCCCTTACATCTTAAGTGACCTGAAACCTCGCAAGAAGTACCATTTCAGTGTTGCTGCTCGTAATGTAGTTGGAGAAGGTCCATGGAAGAGTGCAGAATACATTATGCCTGAAGAAACAGTACCAGAGCCTCCAACTATCATCACACAGTCGGAAACTATATCTCATTATCCTGACCATTTTGAAGTACGATGGGAAGTACCCAATGATAATGGAGAAGTCATCACCCAATTTGAAGTACGATATTTCAAGGTATGACGATAATGATTTTCTGTGTAGATATAAGAATAACATTAATGATATATGAATCTTTATTTCAATACAAATGATATTAAAACATTTTTTGAGGAATATCAGTTCTATTAAAAAAGTAGTAATTGATGAAATTACCAAGATGACCAGCATCTTTGGAATATAAAAATTAAACAATGCAAAAACATATCAAGACCTCTGAAGATGTAATATTAATCGTTTTAAGGTATAAGTGATCATTGCATTTATCTGCCACCCAGTTGGTCCTGGGTTCGAATCGCAGTTTATAAATGACTAGATGTTGGTGATTGTCCTATTTTAGGAATATCGGCAGCTTATCTACTTGGTGTTTCTCTACAAATAATAGCCATCAGTTTTGCCCCTTGTGTAGTACCATAGACTGAAAGGTCAATAGTCAAACATTAAAGAAAGTACAAATATCTCAGCTGGAGTTATGGTAGAGGCAAATATGTTGCACATTATAAACTATAAAAAGCAACAATTCAATCAAATTTGGTTCTGTATTCCTGGAAGGAATCTCGAACTTTCATGCTTCCAAAATGTTTTACAAAATCTAAATCAGTTTCATATTTCCACACTACAAATTTTTGTTTTTTCAAGGTGGAGAGGGGAATTAAAGGATGGGGTCAAGTTGACAAGGCTATTGAGAGAATTATTCACAGCTGGGACAAGACACCATCCTTGGAATTGACTGGATTGCACCCAGACACTTACTACAAAATTGAAATTAGGGCCACCAATAAGATAGGAAACAGCCTTCCGGAATCTGTCGTCATCAGGACAAGAGCAGGTAAGATGACTCCTACAATCAGTTTTAAAACAATCTAAAATATAATCAGCAAGTCAATGAGTTTTTGTGTACAATCAATCTGTCTCACGATAATAGCTCCAGGCACAAAGTACTATAGTATGTATATAAAATATAAGATGCTCAGTACTAAAGAAACGAGCCTCATACGTTTTGGGTAAAGGTCAGTCTGATGATTAGAATTTGGTGAATTTAGCAGTAGTTTGGCACAGGGCGACTTTTTGCTCTCTTTTTCCACCTTGGCGACTAGGGGTATCTTTAAGCAAAAGCTACTAATTTCAAAATTTAGGTTTCCTTTTTGATTTTCCAAAGGTCAACGAAAATTCAGTCCTTTTTTTAAAACTAATACAGTAAAAATACTTTTTCGAATACCTTTCATGACAAAATTTTAAAATGATTGGCCAAGTAACCGTGAAAGAAAACATCGGAATTCGGTTGCTAGATTGTTATGAAAATCTTTTTAGAAAATATTTAGATTTTTTTATAATTATTAAATTTTAATTTCTTCCTGGATCTTAAACATCAGTTTCATACTTAATAAGCACATTTTGTGTTTTAGCCAATTCATTTTGCATCTGAGAAACTAAAATTGGCTACTACTAAAAATAGGGTTTAAGCAGACCTTTTGCTACTAGTTTTAAAAATTTATGCTATTTCACAAGTGCCTTGACTGGCAGCCCTGTTGGCGACAATGGGTGACAGTACCATTCATCTTCCTTAAAAGTCATTAAGCATATGGTCTCCTCTGACTACGGACAGTTCTTTCTTAGAATCTTGTCAAATATAGTCTGAAGCAAGAAGACTAATAGTCGCCTAGTGTACCAATGTGATAAACTCGGATGCTTCTGGAATCCCTTTAGAAAATGGGCTAAGTTGTGCCTGGAACAGTTCTCATGGTAGACAAGCAGTACATTATAATTACATTGGGTAGCAAAGGATACTCGTTAAAACCATGTGTTTGTTTCCAGGTGAAGTCAATGATGGACACACAAGTATGTTAGATGAGCCACCAGTGTCTCTTCCAATAATCATTGCAATTGTTTTGATTGCACTATTCATCGTTCTGGTCATTCTCGATGTCACCTGCTTCTTCAGATTCCACTGTGGGCTCCTCTATTTGATGAGGTATCGAACTTGCGGTAGATCTCCAGAAAAGATGCAAGGAGGCTTAGAAGATGGTAGAGCTTGGTAAGTAGCTAATTGCAAAATGTTCCTCTTATAAATTTACCTGAACCATAGGTTTTGTATTCATAAAAGGGCGTTTGGGTTGATGGCATATTGGATTTAACCTTTTCGTATTTATAGATATAATTAATATTATCTTTCATTGTAGTTAATACTTCTGTACAAGACAAAATATCAGTCATAAATTGCACTTCATAGATTTCTAGCACTTTATGCTTATGTTTTCAAAATGATATTGTAATAAATTGACATAGCTTGAATCCAAAATGTGATCTTTGACTGTCAAAATCAACTACATATTCCATTTTTAGCAGTTGAGAACTTGGTAACTGACTATTTTAAGAATAAATCATGGAATGCAGCAAGTATACATGGTAGTTGAATGTTGAAACAAATTTTAATGCTCAAATAATATTGTTTTGGCAGTTCAGTCCTAATTTTAAAACTTGATTTAAAAAATTGATCATAACAGGAATATTTTGAAAGCTTAATTTTTATAGCAATATTTGTATGTGACATCTTATTGCTTTTCAGTACTATTTGTACTTTTACTAATATGTTATAAAATCAAATGTTATATTACATGTAACAAAAGTCACTATTTTGTTCGCATGCAGTCTAAATTCTTAAGATTCATGTTTGGAAACAAAGCTATAATATTAAAGGACAAATACTAGTATTTAGCAAAATGATTATTCTTTTCTATAAAAACACTCGGAACATACATTACACTGGTTTATCCAACTTTTTTCTTGATTCTTGACAGTGTCAAGGAAGTTTCTACAGCAAACAATGGCAAGATTAAGTCCGATTTAAGATCCCCAACATCTCCAGATCAGCTGCCTCCGCCAGAGTAAGACTGACCAAACACTATCCTCTTGCATGCCAATATTTGCATGACATGCATTCCAACAGCATGTTTACTGCTAAACCTTAAGCACAAATTCTTTGTAAAGAAAACTAACAGACTAACAATCTGGCATTTAGTATTAGATTAGATTTCCTGGTCCTCACAGCTGCCCCATAGTGATGTAGCAATTTATTAAAAAATTTGAAGATGCTAAATAAAATTTCTTCTCTAGAAACTACCTAGAGTTTAAAAAATATTCTTACAAAAATGTGAAAGCATTCAAGGATTTGATCTAATTGGAAATGGAGTTTTGTTCATAATTTCCTGTAAGTCTAAAATACAGCTTAAAAAGAATGTACAAACCAATGAATGGTGTTTAGCTTTTGAAGTAATGCTGATACACATAACTGAATACCAACAAAAAATATGTTTTAAAAACATTTAATATACAGGTATAGCTAAGTATTGTTTGAGTTTGAAAATAACTTCATTTGGATCTTTGCATCCTGATTTTAAAACACTTATGCATTAACATTCTTATTTTTCCAGCTATTTAATGTTATATCATTGTTATCATCAAACTAGTTGAAGCAAGCAAGGATTTTTTTTGGTTGAATTGCTTTAAAACTCGAATCTAAAAATTGCAGAATATGCCCTTGTAGTTTAAATCAGTAGCAACATTAATCTTAACAGGGTTTCTTCAATTCTATAATGCATGTTCAGCGTCTGCATATAAATCATTCCTATTGGTTTTGTAAGTCTCATTAACATCTGTTTCTGCTTCCTGTGTATCCCTATCCTGCAATGCATGTGTTTGCTACAGTGTGTGTTCTTGTTTTAATATCTGCTTTGGAGAAAAAAAAATTTTATATGTGAATTTTCTTTTTTGTTAAAATAAGTTCAATAGAATTTTGACATTTTAAAATTCCACCATTAAAAATAACTAAAAAGGTGTTACCACAGAAAGGTATTACTGATGAAAAATAATTTGTATTCTTAAAAGTTAATTCATTTCAGAGTAAATTGTAATTGAGCTTATAATGTTTAGAAATCATCAATATCTTAAAAATACATGAATAATTAAAAATTCCTTAATGAACAATTGTCTTAGTCATGTTTTGTGTGTTGCATGCTGTATTTCTTGTTTCTGCACCTACCTCTGTTTCAATGTACCTTCTGTCCCTTGTAGCAAATTGTCGAATTATGAAGAAAAGCCCAAACATGAAGTGGATAACTTAGCATTTGAGTAAGACATATTTAAATGTCCAATTATATTTAGATTAGTTTCAATGGTTTGGTATTCCATATAACAAATTTTGATTGGTATAAAATAGTTACTCAGTTAAAGATGAACCCAATTCACTTATACATAATTTTATATTCTCTTAAAATTGATTGATCCTTGATGTAGTTTGTCTTGCATTTGGAGCAGCTTGGCCACGTATGGTCCTTGCATCCCAAAACCCCAACCAACCAAAGATTGATCCACTATGACATGCAATTTCAAATAGTCAAAAATATTTGCTTCTTCCCTAAAACCTTTAATCATGCTTATAAATGTCGTTCTTGTTGGCTCTTCACACATGCATTACCTTACAAAATATTACTTCAGCAACATGCACATCAGTAAACAAAAACAATTGACGAAATACATTGCACATTACCTCTGAAAAACCTTGAATTAATATCATCCATTCGAACTTAGAATACATGTTCAAAATCTACAAGCTTGTCACCCGTCACGCAATGAAAGCATAACTGGTAAAACCACGACCAAACAGTAACGTTTCTCAGACCTTCAGCTTGACTTCAACTCTAGTTTGGTGAAATTGAAACAATTTGGCCAAAACCCAACTGATTGCATTGTTCCAATTTTAGTAAAGGAAATCTACGTAATGGCAATGATGCTAGGAAAAACCCCTTTGAAGAAGAACCCATGATATCCATGAGAGGATGAGCACTGAAAACATTTTGGCTATGGGGTACATTGTTTTTAGTTCACTGCTTTTTGTATTCTAACAAATGTTAAAGACCAGTATAGATTGTTACAAACACAAGAAGCAGTTTTGTAATTCGCAAAACTTACTTTTATGCAGTTATCAACTGAAACATAATTGATAACTTGTGTTCTACAATAAATGCCTTTAATCTGAATTTGCATACTTGACTATTAGTATGCAACTAAGATTGAATGGGCTACAAAATTTCATTTTTTATAAAATGTTTAGAATAAATTGAAATAGATTTATAATTGTAAAAATAGATACCAATGCTACAAAATCAAAAGGATAAGAGCCATAAATTTTTCGACTATCTGCATGTTAGGTTGTAATTTTAAATAAAGTTGATAATTTATCAAGGAACTTATCAAGTAACATAATAACTTTAAAATATTGGGTTATCCGGAAAGTTCTGCGTTTCTCAAATCGAAGCGCGCTTTCTTATTACTATTTTGCTACCGCTGATAAGGAGTGGCCTTGATTGAAGCAGATGTGTAAATTCGGTCTTTTCTGCTTTCACTGCATAATTCTAGCTTGTGTTGTGGTACAATTTTTGTTTCACTGCAGTGCTAAGATTGGAGAACCAAAAAGTTCATTTTCGTCATATTATGCCCTTTTATTTTAAGGAAGGAAAAAATGCTAGTCAGACTGCTCGTAAAATTTGTGCTGTATATGGACAAAATGCTATTTCTGATGACAGTTCGAAGGTGGTTTGATAAATCTAAGCACGGAAATTTCAGCCTCGAAGATGATGCCCGATCTGGACTACCATCCTCTGTAAACGAGGACCTATTAAAAGATGCCATCGCTGAAAATCCACGTTACACAGTTCCGGAACTATCACACTGACTAAATATTCCAAAAAGTACAGTTCATGATCATCTGAAGAAGTTTGGGTATGTAAGCAGCTTGCTCGAATTTCGGCATGTGATTCTTTGCTGAAACGAAATGAAGCTCTTTTTTGAACCTCCCCAACTAACATCGAGAGGGGCTGCACCCCAAAAAAGTAATGCTTTGTGTATGGTGGAACTACAAAGGAATTGTTCATTATGAATTGCTGCCACAAAATCAGACAATAAATTCGGAAAAAAACTGTTCTTAAATGGCAGTATTAAAAGCAGAAATTGAAGCAAAGCGGCCAGAACTGACCAATTGTCGAGGTGTTGTCGTCCAGCATGACAATGAATGTCAAACAAAGACTTATTGAATATGGTTGAAATTTTTTGTGTCACCCCCCCCCCATATATACCAGACCTTGCCTCCTCAGATTTTCACCTCTTCAGGTCACTTCAAAATTCTCTGAAGGGCCTGGAGTTAAATTCTTTGGAGACTGTCAAACAGCACCTCGATAACTTTACAATTAAACCTAATGACTTTTTTAAAAAAGGAATTTTCCAGCTGCCTGAAAGATGGCAAAAAGTCATAGAACAAAGTGCTTATGTGATTCAATAACATTTTCTTGTTTTGTACTGCTTCGTTGGTATTTATCATAAAAAACCCGCAGAACTTTCCGGATGACCCAATAGTTATCCTATGTGTAGTTTGAGTTTTGTATTTGGCTATGATCACAACTTCCTTCTTTTTGTTTACACACCATCACTTGCATGTTTTTTTGCACTTTTAAAACATTTATTCATTTAAACTTAAGACAAATAATAAATAACAACTGTTATATTGAATTGTTTTCAACATTAAAAAGGATTGTAGACTACACTAATATGCAAGGATAGAAGCTAGTGTATTTTTACAACTATTCCATGCCAAACAACTGTTGCCATTTACAACTATGGCAAATTGTTTAAATTTTAAGTCTATATCTTCAACATTTAAAACAAATCAGAATAATTTACTATGCATCAAAGAAAACTTATACATTTATTATTAGTCATTGCATATAAAAGTAAAAACCTTTAAGGTCTCTTTGTTTCTGATGAAATATGTATATCTACCTTGGAGGTAAACAGTCATAACTCCAATTTTGTCAACCTATCTGTACACTGTACTGACAGTATTTATTGTAAATAGTGAATTATAAAACAGTATTTATTAAACATACATAAGTAAGGTGTTAGTCCACCTTTGACCCTGATAGACACATTGACCCTTCTAGACATTCTTCCAAATTTTGGAACAGCGATAGGTATGTTTTTCCATTCAGTACATAGTGCCACTGCTAACTGTTGCTTTGTAATAGGCCATAGTTACGAACTTCGTATTCTGACTAATTCATCCCATAGGTGCTCAATGGGATTCAGATCAGGGCACTGCTGACCAATCCAAAAATGATACAGCATTACCGTCAAACCACTGCATAACAGCCTTTGCTTTGTGGCTGGGTGCATTATTTTGAATGGATGTCCGATGACATTCGTCAGCACAGTGTATATAGAGGTTGACTAAATTGTGAAGTTTGTATCTCCAATTTTTTCTCTCTGCTGATGATTGTGAAAGTGGTCCAAATCAAAAATATAAAAATATTTAGTACATTTGCCTAATTTGTATAACAACTACCAAAATAGTTTTCAAAAGAATTTTAAACATTTATTTTTACATTATAAGCAAATATTTTGTTATAAAACCCCAATTTTTTAAACTTAAAATACATTGAAACAAAAAAAATTGACTTCTGACTCAGACCACATTTATAATCACAAGAACAGAGATTGACAAAATTGGAGATGTCCAATTTTGCTGATCTGGAGTTACGTCCACAAATCACTTCTATGTCATGCAAGTTGTAATAGAAAAAGTGCCTATGTCCTTCTGTCATGAATTAAGGGCTGTGGTGGTAGCCTGTTTGGAAGAGAAACTGAATTGGAATCAGGAGGGTTGCGAGTTCGAATCCAACCAAAGACAAAAGAATGCTGGTGTATGTTAAATCTGTCGTGGCCTCAAATATCCTCACATTGGTGTGGAAGTTTGGAGAGTGGGGTGCCAGCTCAAGTGTGGCCTTGTCATCTAACCGTGTTTCAAAATTACGTGGTGTTCTTGGATCTTTCCCTTTGGGTTTGATCCAGGACCATAGCCAGTAGTCCGTTGTGTTGCTCCAGTGCTAGTTAACTAAAGTACCTACCTACAACGAATTAATCAAAACATTGGAACTCATTTTTGTGTGTTATATAAAAAATTATTGAAATAAAAATTACCTAATCAGCTGTTACAAAAACTTGCAAAATGTACACTGCTGGCCACCCAAATTGCAACACCAAGAAAGACAAGAGATATCACAACAAAATTTATTTTGTAGATAACATGTTGACCAAGTATCAAATGATTAAATTTATAGACTTCTGTGAAGTGTGGTTCCTGCCAAAATCAGTAGCCAGAGTAGCCGCCATTGTTGGAGATCACCGCTGCCACACGCCTCGGCATTGATTCAAAGAGACTTTGGATGTGTTCTTGGGGTACAGCAGACCAAGCAGCTTTCACACGTTGCCAAAGTTGATCTGGTGTGGCAGCTGGGGATGTATTCTGGGTCAATCGTTGAGCAACCATGGACCACATGTTTTCTATCGGCGAAAGATCCGGAGAGCGAGCTGGCCAGGGAAGCAATTCAATCTGGCGATTGACGAAGAACCCTTGGACAATGCGTGCCACGTGTGGTCGCGCATTATCCTGTTGAAATATGGCTGTGGGCAAGCCCTGAAGGTAAGGAAGGACAACTGGCTCCAACACCTCGGAGATGTAGCGCTGGCTGTTTAAAGTTCCGGCAATGCGTACTAGAGGAGCGCGAGAGTGATATCCAATACCGCCCCATACCATAATACCCGGTGCAGGACCAGTGTGGCGGTGCATAACGCAGCTGTTCAGCATCCTCTCTCCACGGTGTCTCCAGACTCGAATCCGACCATCGTGGTGTTGCAGACAGAAGCGTGACTCGTCAGTAAAGACAATTTCATTCCATTCTGCCGTCTACATCCTTCTTTCATCGCACCATTGGCGGCGGAAACGTCTGTGGTTCTGCGTCAAGGGTAGACGAAGCAATGGACGTCTTGCGGACAGACCACTCTGCTGTAAACGGCGTCGAATGGTACGCGCAGACACTGGATGATGCGGTACAGACTGAATGTGCTGTGCTATGGTTCGTGATGTGGCTGAGCGATCCGTCACTGCCATACGCACAATATGCCTGTCATCACGTGAAGTGGTGCACTGAGGTGGATGCGATCGAACACGTCGGTCCGTCGTACCCTCCTGCATCCAACGATCACATATCCGCATTACAGTTGTTTGGTTTCGTCCAACACGACTACCGATTTCCCTGAAAGATAATCCACAATCTCGGTAGGCCACTATCCTTCCTCTGTCGAACTCGGATACTTGATCAAAAGATGATCGCTGTTTTCTACGTGGCATAATTGATCGTTTTTTTTTGAAAAAACCACAAGAAAAACACAATTGCCGTACTTGAAATCGTCGAAATCTCCAAGCCTTAAATAGCGCTTTGAAGAGGCGCCACAGGCGCGCGTGATGTGCGTCTGCGCTGAAATTCTAATCATTTGCATATCTCACCTCCGCTAATGCATGTTGTAAATTTCATATTATTTGCATGCTTCCTTCAGGGTGTTGCATTTACGGTGGCCAGCAGTGTACATAGGCCCTTTATCTACCAAGGTACTGACATATCTACCCTGCAAGGTACACAGTACCTTCAATATTGTCAATCTCTTACATATTTATATAGATTGGCAAAATTGGAGTTATGACTTTTAACCTCCATATATTTTTGTCTGGATTATACTAAATGTTTAGTTCAGCATTTCGTCAACTAAGTAATATATTTGTTTTCTTTAAGGAACAGGGAGGCTAGGCCATCAGATCTCATTATAGATGAAAACTTCAAAAACAAGTCTCCTAAAGGCTCCAAGACCAGCATTGGCAAAAGTAGTCCTGTGTAGTGTTCTACCAAACAAAGAATGCAAGCTAACAAAATCCTCCAAAAAAATCAACCCAGGTTAACAAATCTGGTGAATATTATCCTGAAAGTCAACTGCTGATTCAGATGTTTTTTGATTTAGTGCTGTGTATTTACTTAAATATGTGAAACCGTGACACATTCGGCCGAACTTTTGGTAGAATGTTACACACTTGCCTTTTGCTTTGCAAAACTGAAACTATATGGATGGTGGCATGTAAAAAAAGAGTGCTGCAGATTATGGACTGCGATTATAAGACACTCCAAACTGAGCTGGTTTGGCTAGGTTTAGCCAAAGTCAAAGAGAACTGAGAAGTTTCTAAATCAATTATTACTGTCATTTTTAATTTTCCTACAACTGTGTCTACAGCAACTCTGCCATACATTTCCCAAGCTTTCTCCTCTCATTCAGTGTGGACAATTAGCATTCTCTTACAGGTGTTTACTGTGAAAATAAGAAATATTCATATTTGAAGTGAATTTTCATTGAAAAATGGTCTCAGCTTTATATTTTGTCATGCTTCATACAGATGTGTGAGCTAGATAGTTCCTTTCACAGCTTTAGATGTATTTTTCATACATATTTCTTTTGTCTTTATCTAGTTTTGAGTCATTCCATGTATATTAAGTTTCTTGTCTTGCATTTTTTTAATCCTTACTTTTTAAATGCTTTTATACTTTTAAAAGACATTTGTACTCAGTTTCATTCAGTGTAATTAATTGCAAAGGAATATTATATACATACAGTGTGAGTAAATATATAAGCATATAATTTTTCTACAAAACAAACCATTTGAAAGGCTTACTAGGTAAAAATTTGTAATTATGAAATTTTAGATGTTTCTACAACTTAGTGTTAATATTAATCCAGGAATATGGGCATCTCCTACTTACTATGTGATCTCAATGGTGCCGGAGAGGTATGACACATTTAAACTGAAGTGAAATGGTCTTGCTGAATGATTCAATACGATTTCCCCATTTCTCTTGTAATTTGAGAGTCTGATATTTTATCATAAATGTACTTAACGAGCTTTAAATTTTTCGAAAGATTGCAATGCAGTTTGAACTGTGCATAAGTTAAGGTTTTTTTGTTGTAGAGGGTGTAAAAATGGAACTGAGAAGGTGAAATATAATGTAAACATATGCTTGCTAATTGATTCATAAACTCTGAGATGTTTTAAAATTTAAAGCTCGTTATTTAAAGGCGTGAATGAATTTGTATGTAAAATTCTTTTAACTGCTTTTTTGGCTTTATCAGCTGTGATGTGTGCATGATGGAATGTAAGAAATAAACATTCTTGAATCGTGAAGTATCTTTTTTTATATACAAATCTTTTACATTGTTTCCACAAAATAGAAATTTCTGTTTAAACTCTAGAATAGGTAGAATTCATCATAGGGTTTGTATAGCATTATCACCAAACAATGATTTTATATTAGGATATAGTGAACTTTTTATAGTCACGAGATTTTTAATATGCTATGGCTTTCACCCGATAACACAAATTGATTTAAAGATTCCTAGGAGAGATTCTATTGGTCAAAAATTCAGTTTAAAAGTCATGTAAGGAAAATCTAATGGTTGAGTGACAGAATAGTGTCATAACATGACCCTCAGTAAGGTTAAGAACTAGTCATCTACTTTTCAAAGGAGTCATTAATTTAAAAAATAATATATGCTTAAAATCGAAACTAAATTGAGTCTAAATTACAATGATTTGTATCATGGCATGCTTTTTCTTCCTGAATATTTGTAAGAAAGTGAGATTCAACATTCTGAAAAGTAGCCATTTTGACTTACTCCTTTTGCCCTGACACTGAAGCTATACAAGCACAATTTATATATTATTGCAATTGTAAATTAAGTCTAACATTTAAAAAAGTACCATCAGAAATTAATATCAAATTAAATACTTATTACAGGTATTTAAAACATTTTAGATTGTTCTAAAAAAATCTTAAGAATTTGAAAATGCTTTCTGAAATCAAAATTTCAGTAAATTATCTTCTAGAAGTACAAACCAATCTAATACTTTTTATTTGTTGACATATTTACAAACTTACATGGCTATCAATACAAAAAAAAAAACCAATATACCTTTCCACTGAACAAAAAAACTAGATGTGCATATTCAAAAGTTAGTTTTGAATTTCTTTGCCTCCACCATTAAATGATGGATATTGAGAAGTTCACTGCGGACAGGCAGGTTCTTGAAAGGGTGTTGTGAAAGTACCTTTTGGAAACGATGGTAATACTGTATAAGTTGAGTCAGGGCAGCCTACAAAACAAACCTGGATGAAACAAGGAATTTGCAATTCTTTTCCAAATAAAAATGTCTCAGACAGAAAATCATCAATTTTACAAACCAATTTTCATCCTTTTTCGTTTCATGAAACAAACTAATTAACTCCTGCAGGACACTAAAATATACAATTTCTGTCTTGACGAAAAATAATTTAGATGAACAAAAAAGTAGTAACTACCTACCCTTTTAGCTTCACAGTGACTTTCTAAAACATCTTTTTAAAATTATCTGATACTTTGTAAAAAAAGATAATTATATATATATACTCAAAATTATAAATCCAGACTTAGTAAGGACCAAGAAAATAGGAGTATCACTTGAAATCTGAATGCCCTAGTAAAAAGCACTTGCACAATTTAAAACGTTTCACTATCTTTAAGGCACACCAGTACCATTCTTGTGACACTGGTTGAAAATTGCTGATCTAATACAATACAGAGCACATATTAAAAGAAAAGCTCTCCCCAGAAAAAATTGGCAATTATTTTGATTGAAACCTGACATCAAAGCAAAATATTTGCATACTTGTTCAAGGATAGTTAAGAATCTTTTTCATACCCCAAAATTGGTATATAACTTGTTGACAAAATTTCATGGTCTGCAAAATAACTAGTGGATAATAAATAAGGTAAAATTTAAGAACCTGAGGCAATACGCTCCACAACTAACAGCAAAATGTTGTATTGTTACATAAGATAAACTTTACATCAACATACAACTAGTAACAAACTTTCAGAAAACTGCCTATTCTAAGTACTGTCTACCATGAGAACCGTTCCTGACACTAAGTTACCGTAGGAATTGACTTTACCCTATTTTCCATAGAGGATGCTGGAAGCAATTTTTTTGTTTGTTGCATTGGTGCACCTAAGATTTTTACTTGTCAGCGAGATCTATACTAGTGAAGTACCTCTTACTGCAGCCAACATTTGCAATTAACAAAATAAGACTAAATCATCTGATAATCTCCCCTACTCAAAGTGAATAAGCCCTGTTACTGCTGCCCTAAAAATTTTTTTAGATTTTCTGGACCAGAATATGGTGATCTTTAGACTGGTGAGGTCCAATAAGTTATTTTTCCTTGCATGAAGGTTAGATTTCATCCTGAGAAACATTTAGAAATTTTCCCAGAACTGTTTAGATTCTGGGTGTTTCACTGGCAAGCAGACAATATACAGGGTGTCCCAAAAAGGTTGTTCCGCAATTTATCTTTTTACCGTTTGGAGATAGGTAGGCAATGTAAATTGCACCAAATAAGTTAAGTAATTAAGATATGTGAATAAAATTATCGCGTGATAACAATTTAAGCGGATACAGTTTTTAATTTGTATACGACCCCTCTAGATAAAAATCTGAGCAAAAATGTTCCTTACCTGCATCCCTATCGTTAGCAGAAAACTGCATTTCTGTAGGTTGAATAGTAACGGAGGCATAATGACGCAAAATAGTCGACTTATACCGCTTGTGCACAGCTGTTCAAGCAGTCAGATTAGGGACCGTATACAGAATGCTAAAAAGCATTTTTTTCGGTCAGAAAGTGCAACATTGTGCAAAGTAATGTAGTATTGCAACTGCAGATGAAAGTCGCAATGAATAATAGTACACAATGTAATCTTTAATAAAAATATTGTAGAAAAAAATGGTTTAAATAAAAATAAAAGAAAATTTACAACGCATGTTCAAAATGTTTTCCATCTGCAGCAATGCAGAATTTAGCTCTTCATTTTTGGCCATGGGTCAGTTTCCGTTCTAAATTAGATACGGCCCCCTTAAAATGGAACCTCTTGTATCTCCGTTACTATTCAACCTATAGAAATATGGTTTTTTACTAATGATAGGGATACAGGTAAGGAACGTTTTTGCTATCTCGGATTTGTATCTATAGGGGTTGTGTACAAATTAAAAACTGTATCCGCTTAAATTGTTATCACTTGATAATTTTATTCACATATCTTAATTACTTACCTTATTTAGTGCAATTTACATTGCCTACCTATCTCCAAATGGTAAAAAGATAAATTGCGGAACAATCTTTTTGGGACACCCTGTATATTCCTCCAGAGCTGAGGGATTATTTTAGGGAACAATTTTCTAGTTTAGAATCAAGAGTTCTAATAAAACTTATTGAATCACATTTCAAAAACAGCAAAATGCATGAATTAATAAATATGGCATGCTGCGAGCTTTGGTTTCACTAAAGTTAATGTTCAATCACAGCTAAGCATTTAAAAAATGAATACATAATACCAACCTGCAATATGTTAGTTCCATTTTTGAAATTAGTAAAAGTAGTCATTATATCTGCATTTATTTCATCCATTGCCTTTTTCCACCCACTGTTAAATGACTTCACAAGATTTGGCACTTTCACTGTGAAGAAAAGGTTTTGTTAGTATAACTGGTGGAAGGAATGCATCCATACTGAATTAAAGAAAACATGTTCAGTTTGTAGCATTGATTGTCATCAATAAAAATTATATTTTAAAGAAAACATTTGAAAAAAGTAATTTTAAGGAACAGATAATTAGTACCCCCAAAACATTTTGAATATGTTGTGGCAGGGTTCCTACTGTTCAAACGAAAGAATTTACTTTTCCAAGTCTTCCTTTTTAAAGCTGCATTTCTGATTGCAATAGATTAACGCTAAAGTTCATAGGCGAAGCTTTCACTAACGTTAGGTTTGGGTTTTAGTTTTTGAAAAATCAATCTTAACTTTTCTATTTTTAATTCGACCATGGACAAATATCATCGATCTTGGTTTTTAAATGCGTGAAATCAAATATGCAGCATTCTTGTAAAAACTAAGGCATTTTGATAAGAATTTAAGAAAATATTAAAGGGCCTTTAAAACTAAAATGAAAATCAAACCTTTTTTTTACCAGTGAGGAACTACAAATTGAATAACCCTTCATCACTTTCAAGTTATTTTCTCCAATTGCATCAACAGAAATGTAAAAATAATTCATGTTTATGTTAAGCATATTACTAAAATTTAATATAAAAAACTAAACTTCTCAACTATTCATTCCCCTAATTAAAATAAAAACTAAGGAACATTTTCCTTAATAATACAATACTTTTTTGAGTAAAGCAGATATTTATTAATATTATTGGCATATTTGAAGGAAAAAAATGTGTTGATTTCGGATAAATGCAGTATGGTGTCTAGGGTGTGATAAAGATGTGAAGCTGGATGGCACGGAGATGAGGACTAACACAACATTTAATTATTCTAAAATTAGGTACATAAGAGGTTACATGGATCATGGCACAGCCTACATGCTGGCACATGTATGAGTTGTATGGATGACACTCAATCTGCGCATGGAAGCTTGTTTATCAGTCACTGTCACTCCAACTGGGTTTGTAAAGGGCCACAGTAGCCCAGTTGGAAGAGTAACAGATTAGCAACAGGAGTGTTGCAAATTTGAATCCAACCAAAGATGTGTACAAAGGGGCTGGTGCATGTTAAATCTGTTGTGGCCTCAAATGTCCTCATGGCATGGTGTGGAAGTTCGAAGAGTGGGGTGCCAGCTCAGGTATGACCTCGTCATCTGACCGTGATTCAAAATTACATATTGTTGTCCTTGGATCTTTCCCTTCGGGTTTGATCCCAGACCATTTTCAATAGCTTGTTGGGTTGCTCTAGTGTGACGTTAATTAAATACTTACCTACCTAAGTGTTTAAAAGTAAAGTTACAGTTCTGCTCGGTGCAACCTCTGGTGGCTGTATGGGGGATATATATATATACATAGTGAATTGTGTCAGATATGCATTTTCTCCCCAACACTAATTCACCCATCAATTCCTTCAAAGAAAACAATTGAGTATGCTTTTCAAACTGCTTGTTAATGTTAAGATCGAGCTCTCAAATGTGATAATTTTATTTTAAGATAGAACATAATTCAAATGCAGTTTTAAAAAGGTAAAAAATTGAATGAGTACCAAAAGCAATCAAGACTAAAATCGGATAAACATTTGATTCCATGAAAATCTTGTACCAAAATCAAAGCATTGTATTATAAGAGTTGCAGAAGGGATTTAAATTTGTGAACAAAATTGCATTAAATTATTGGATTGATATTTTAAGAACTTTTTAACATGCTTTATGTGAGACTGGTATATATGGGCTATACACAAAATTTAATAGATGGTAATTATTAAAGAAAAACTAATATGAAAATAAAGGTAAAAATGAGCACTTATAAGGCACAAGTATGATAAACAAATAATGAAAAGAGATCTAGAAATGGAAACTACCTGCTTCTGATTTTAAACTGTCCATTTGACCTCGCTCTATATGTTTCTCGCAGTCTTTAACAAAACTCATCATGCCACCAAAATATGGAGACAATACTTCTTCGACATATTCTAAAATTCTTGCATTGAGGAGATCCTTAAAGCTCTCAGATTCCCTGGAATCTTCTTTTGTCCTTTCCTGAAAGGGTTTAAAATGTGATTTCAAAATCAAATATTCATTCAAAAACAAGCATTTAATTATTTTAATGTGCCTTGCATGTATGAATACAGCTGACCAATGAACACTTCGCTTTCACATAAGTCAATCATTCACACAGAATTGATGTTAAGTTAAAAAAAATAATGATTTCTCATAATTCATGGGACACATGTAAAATGTGTTGAAGGTTAATTGAATGTGTTTGCACACTTCAGGTCAACTTAACTTGATTACATGTATTTATACTACACAACATGGATCTTTCCACCTTAAAAATAGTTCTTGAAACACTACAAATCTGTGAAAATATGGAATATTTATTTTGAATAACTTTGCACAAATAAAATATTCTACCAGTGTGACAAGTAGCACTTTACTTCACTTTTTTTATTTATTTGAACCTTTGTCTGTATAATCAAGTTAACTTGATCACAAGAAAAGGAATTGGGTTGTCTTCTGTCAGAGAATTTAGAAAGGTATAATTTTATATTATTGACTGCTTGACGACTACAGGCATCTTTTTAAGCAAAACCTATTTCCTATTTTCAAAATTTTGGTGACTGAAAATTTATCTAAGATCGCAAAGAAAATTAAAAAGATCAATAAATAAAAAGAAATGTCGAATCGTTTTAGTGAATGGGATGCAGGGGAAATGGACGTTCAGAAATTAATTATTGTAACATGACTGAGGTGTGCACTTTCTACCAGGTACTTGATTGAAAATAAGACTGAGGAAATTAAGAAATGCTGCGTTTTGATTTTATTTTATTTTGGGGTATGAAGTGCATATATTCATTGTAAATGAATTTAAATGAGGTATAAAATGTGAATAGAAGCACAGCCAATAATAGATATGAACAATTACAAAATTGTAGTGCAGATAATATGCATGGGTCTACTAGTTGAAATAATTCTTATTTCTTACCAGTAAGACATTCAACATCATGTCGTAATTATTTATTTGGAAAATGAGTTGGTCTTTATGATCTGGAAATTCAGCTGCCATTTTCAGTATGAAATTTTCTACTTCCACTTGAAGAGCAGCAAGAAGTCTTGCAACACGTTCACTGGGAAAATTTTCATTAATGCCTACAATTGCAGCGGAGAATTCTGCATACCTTCTAGTTATCTGTAATATACAAGTATAAAATAAAGATATAGGTATAATGAAATAATATTGGAATAGGTTACTTGTGTAAGGTTTCTGTGATTACATATTTAATACAATTTATTAAATTGTTTGGCTGGTTTTAGAAGTTTTTAGAACAAAATTTTTTTAGAATATTACTTCATATGCTTTTACATGGCAAAGTCTTTACAATATATATCCTGTATATTCAAATAATTTGTAACCAATTGTTTGATTAACATCAAATAGAAGATATTGCAAAGTTAACAGTGTATATGAACATCAGATGTTCAGAAAGGAAAAAGTTAATATCCAGTTTGATACTTTATTCTACAAACAAGTATGGCAAATAAAAATCATTAAAATACATATGAAACATCAATAAATTTAAACCTACCAAATATAATCACCACAGATAAGCCCAATGTTCCTCATTAACCCCCTCTTTTACTCTTTTCACCTGTTAATCTTAATCTCATTGCTTCAGTCATCTGGTTCGTGTCCCCATTGCATGTTTATACCCCACTTTAACCTTCTGAACTTTCCCACTTCACTAACCTCATTTATTTCTTCTTTCTGATCCACCTGTGTATTTCACCACACAGGTGGACTTACACTTGGATGTTCATGCGATTTTAATAGAAACCTTGCCTTTTCTGTCAAACTTTTCTTAATAGGTCCCCAATCCAATAATCTTCCTCTAATCAAAACTAACTTCCAAATAAGTTACCCAAAGTGGGTGCTGAAGGAATCTTGGGGTCAATGCTGGACCCAGGGGAAATGGGGGTGTTATTGTGACATATTAATAAAAGATTTCATGGAAACAAAACAAAACTTACATAATGTGGTCTTTTATCAATGTTAGTGAATTTTTGGGGATCACAGTCACGAATGCTCTCGATGTTTAATTGCAAAATGTACTCAAATCGAGGCCAAAAGATTTGCAAAAGTGTCTCCCAGTACCTGAAAAATATGTATGTTTAGTTTTTAAAAAGCAATGAAAAAAGATGCAATTTAAATAGAATCCAAATTACTCACTTATCTAGAGCAGGCACATCTCTTTTATGCATTAGCACCTGGTATCGATGAATTATATGAATAGACAAGAATAATGCTATGGAATCATAGCAGTCTTGAACATATTGATCAGTGTTTTTCTGCAAAATGTACAATTTAAATAAAATCAAATTGTCATGTAATTCGCTAAATGCAAAGCCAACATTTCAAAATAAATTTTAAAAAAGAATCATTAATTTTAAAATTGATTCAGAAACAGCTTTTAAATTGCTTATTGAATGTAAAAGAAACAAGTCTTTCTTAAAACTAGTCTATGCATCTTGCATAGATTTCATTACCCAGTTCATTAGGGCAACTAGGTACTCAATATAATGTATGGAATAATTAAATACTATGAAGTATTCTAAATACTTTGTAATAGAAAACAGTATTTGAATGAACTAAATAAAAAATGAAATCTTGCATTGACACTTGCAAGCAGATGGGAGATAGAAAGTTTAAAAAATAACGCACTTGAAATTTGATTTATACAACTCAGTTCTCAAGCCTAACTTAAGCAGATGAAAAAAATTTCATTATAGCCACTTCTAAAAACATTTCAATTTAATTTAAGGAATTTAAAATACAATTAGTATGATCATAATGCGAGATTTTCCCTGACTGCCCAGCCCTACAAAGGGTATAAGGCTATTCAAAGGAGTCACGAAGACTATTGTCAAGTCCTATGAGGTTCTCAGGGCCCTTAGCACAACTTGGTTGGTTATGTTCAATTTTTATGGCATGAGGCCTATATTTGGCCAAGCTGTGCCAAACACAAGACAGATGACATCAAACAATGGACTAACACGTAATGAAAGTTTTACTAACACAAGAGAGAAATACACCCAGGAGGAATCAAACCTGAGAGGTTGCTAGGGTAGTGGACAAACCCACTGAGCCAGAGGCCCTCTTAGCCCAACTGATTCACATAAAACTAAAACAAGTTTTAAAAAAAGAAATAAGAACCATAGACCAGTCATATTACAAAGGCTATCTACATCTTGTAGACCAAATAAGAATAAATAAATGAACAATGCACGAAAATGAATAAAATTAAAAAAAACATTACAGCCTGAAGAATAATTTTAACTGATTGGTTGGTTGTTTTTGAGGTTTTATGACGCAAGGCCATGTTGAGCCAGGATACAAGATATACAATATCAAGTAATAGACATACACACAATGAAAGTTTTATTGACACAGAAGAGAGAAATACACCCAGAGAGGAATGCACCTTCACTTATTGGAAAATAGTGTTTAAAAGGTGAGCATAGAAATCAGACAATGGAAAACAAACAATAATAATTATACATATTTTCAATTAAATGTTTGGAAATTTTTATATTGTTTATGAACTATTGATGGTATTGAGAATACATACATAGGTAAGAAAATATCGTTACTACCAAGCCAAAGGCACCAATCTGCATTTTGGCGATTTTCACCTAACTGCATTTTCCGTGTCACAATTTTATGTTTTATAATATGACAAAGCCTCAGATCATCTTGATTCTTAGTAGAGATGCTGATTTTCATGAGAAAACATCCTTTGAGTTGTAACTCGATTTTACCCAAAGCATCAAAACTTTGAATGCATTTTTGTAGAAAAGTCAATTTTGCAGATTGGTGCCTTTGGCGTGATGGTAATATGATAATATTGAGGACTAAAAAGCTAGAAACATTAGGCAATACTCGACTAATAATTTTATCACTAAAATAATCAGACAAGTATAGTTTTAAAAGAAACTTACCAAAAACATAGTTAATGTTTTCCCTAAGACAGAATTAAACAATTCTGAAGCACTTCGACCGGATACCATAAAAAATTCTGTTAGGAATAGATATTCTCTGCAAGCATTATCCACTAAAGCATACTGTTGACTTCGAAACAAACTCTCAAATGTGAACTACAGGAGAGTAAGACATTAAACACTAATTTTTGAACATTTATTTCAAGGCAATAAATACCATTGTTCAGTAGTTATGTACCTGCTCGTGCTTACTGAAATATAAATACAATAACCTATAGTTTCCCAAAGTGAGCATTACTGCTCCCTGTGACTGCTGATATAATCTTGAGGGACAATGTTGACCCAGGAGAAATTCGGAGTTGAGTAGACAATAAGATGATTAAAAAAATTTGCGGCCTAAATATGCTTTAAACAAACAGTATACACTTGATAATATAGACACTTTCACTAGTGATGCAAAGTAAAATACGTTGTAAAATGCAAGTTACAACTGATTGGTCTATAAACAGATGAAAAGTCGTAAAGAGCAAGTGCAAGCATGTATGTATTTGAGAGTACTTCTGACTTAGGTAGGTTCTTGAAAGTCCAACAGGTAGGAATATGTGTGTTATTTAAAGTTTACTGTACAATTTAGTGTGCTTATCTGAAATTCAGTTTTGTTATTTCATTTCAATAAATAGCTTTATAATTTCAGCCACACACACACATTTGTGTAATTTCCTAAATAACATTTTGAAATTCTAAAATTATACACAGTTCCATAAATATTTTTGTAAAATTCAAAAATTTTAGGTCAAGCTAAACATGTTATTTAATATTATTTGAGACAATTTTCCAAAGTAGGGCTGCAAGAAAAATTGTCTATGAAGAGGGGTGTTGAGCCCCAAAAGTTTGGGAAACAATGCAGTAACATCATGATATAGCGAAGGTGGAGTAACATTTGCTTATCAGAAACTTTGTTTCTAAGAGACAAAGTATGTGTTTTAAATTAAATTATTTTTCATTTTAAATATAAAACTACAGCCAAACACAAAAAATTGGAGTTAAAACATTTTGTAATAATACTAAATATGGTATACTAAGAAACAGAAATTTGTCCTTTTCATGTTAAAACACCCAAATCATTTTTACCAATACAGTTTGAGATAACTGTCTGAAACAAATGACTTTTGAACTAATTTTACAAAAACATGTCTGTTGTTCACAAACTAAATATCCATTGGAGGTAGGGACAGGTAAAAAAGAACTATATACCCAAATGTATGGTATATTGCAGCACTATATAACAAGAGGGACTGCTGTACTCTGAGCAATATAATTTAATGATTAGAAATAAACTCCAAAAATAAGATAATTTATTATAATATTTTTTCAGCATTAATTTTATTCAAGAATTACCAAAATTCTGAGCAGGAATGTTTCAAATAGCTTTTAAACACACACATAATTAACCATCAAATCATAAAACTTGCAATTTAATACCAAGTTTAGAATAAACTGCAAACTCAAAAAGGTTAACTGACCAAGTTCCTATGATCCTGTATGCAGTGATTTTCAACCCTTTTCCCATCTCAGGATGTAAATTAATTACTAAAATTCTGCAGCACACCAAACATATATAATGTTTTACTGATCTGATAAAAAAGGTATAATTTGATTTACAAAAAATAATAGTTATCTACCCTTTTTACTCCAAAGTTTAAAAAATTCATTTATATACTTTGTAATAAAAATAATAAACTCAAAATTATTCATATGGATATTGCTTGAAATTATTTGAGAATACACTTATGAAAAGTTCAAAACTAAGTTCTTGAAATGAAGACACACCAGTACCATTTGTGGTGCACATCGATTTAAAATCACTGATTTAATGTATAAAGCAAAAAAGAAAAATGATATAAAATGTGTATATTACAATTCAGTTTGCATTATTTATAAATAAATTGCCTATATTTTGTGCATACAAAACACTGATATTTTAGCAGCATACACTATTATGTTCATAGATAAATTAAGGTTCATTGAGTGGAAAAATCTAAGTTACCTTTGTTTCATTCTTCTGAGCCGAATGAGGAACAATAATTTGGCTTTCAAGCTCAGTTGTAAGAATATTGCCACGATTCCCAACTGTGAACACTGTTGAACGATTCTTTAATAAAGGTTTCGATGAAAATATACTTTCAACAAGCTAAGGAAATTTTTTATAAAAGCATGACAATAAGTACATCTCAGTCATATAACCAGTTAGGTTTTGAACGTCTATATCAATTACATCCCATTTCTTGTTCAAAGGCAATTTAGCATTCTTTGATGCTAAACTTATTTGTGTGCATACTTTTTCTTCGTTGATTTCTATCTTCTAGACATTCTTTCTGTCATCAGACTGCTGAAGAATTTAATGAGTGACAAGCTCTTCTATGTAGGTTTAGTAATATTATGCAGCTCCATTAAATCAAGCATGTTTAAACTAAGTGGAAAAATTGGCGAATGCATCCGATAGTGGTCGATTTATATTGTTCATGTTGTTGTCATTCGACATTAAACAAATAATGTCAATTTCCATGCTACATACATTAATGAAATACATGTATAAAACTTGTATATGTGAGGTGATGTCAAAACTAAACCAACATTGCCACTTCATTGTATTGATAATCTGTCCTACAGTGGAGCAATGTAATAATAGAAAAGTCATTATAGCATCTATCAGAGTTAAGTTTTTTATGGTTTAGTTCTACGGCACAAGATGCTATGCCAAATAAAATTCTAAGTAAAATTTATAGAAACTGATTAAGTATAAGACTGCAAAAGCATTAATTTTAAAATCACAATAAAATTTCGAAAATGTATCAAGCCAATTAAAAAATAGGTTAAAAACGATGTTGGTCTAACATAAAAACAATGGATAAAATAAAAACCTACTGATCAATAGTACAATAATAGTGAACATCAATGAAATCACCATAAAAATGGTAAATGGTTGAAATATTTTTAGGTAGATGTTTATTTCATTAAAATGGATAGTTTATATTTATATAAGGTGATAGATGATGAAAAATGTATCCCAAAGTTAAGATTACATTGTATTTGGTAGAAGGGTCATGAAGCCATGCTGTTGGATTTGTGAGATGTAGAATAAAGAGCAGCAACCGAATATTCAATTTTGCGTTAAAAACTCATGGTTCCAAAACTTAATTTTTTGCACTGTATGTACATTGTTCCAAGGCCATTAACTAATCATCAATGTAAAGAGCAGAATCAATTGACAGAAATGGATCAGGATCCAAATCCCTTAACAAAGTAATGAGACTGTTTTTGTTGTTTCCTTCAACATTATTGATTATTTTGTTGAAAATTAATTCAAATTTCATTGTTAATCTTCACTGAATTTAAGACTTTTGGTATTTTAGGAAATTAAAATGAGTAATATACTATTGCATTTAAACTATTTAAGATTATTTGAGCTTTTTAATCATCAATGACATAAATTAATTACTAAAAAAATCAATAAGTCTAGTGCACCAATGAGACAAAAAAAACCAATACTGAAACTAATTCAATTAGCTCTCTGATTAAAATTTTAGATTGTATGGAGATACAAATCAAATGTACAACAATTATCTTCCAACTTTTAATGATTTTAAAAACAGATGTTTAATCATCAATCTTTTTAAATAGGATATTTATAGACATTTAAAATTTCAAATGTTTTAAAATATCCATATATTTATTCCACTTTAGATGGGGTAATTAAATATAATATTGGAAAAAGTATTCTATAGAATAAGATGCACCAAGTCAAGTTTGTTTAGATTTCAACTGAAGAAAAAAAGCAAATTTGTAGAAAAAATTCTGAACATGAGAGCTTTTCATAAAAGGATATTTCGTTTAGCAGTGTCTTCAACGCCCATTAAATCATCTCTGTCTGCCAGTTCTTCAAACTGAAAAACAGTTTAAAACATAATATAATATGCATTTTAATAATGAAAAATAAAATTATAGGTGGTACATAACAAAATTCATCAACCACACTATTGAAAAGATGTACTGAAACACATCAAAAGTGACACTAATAGTTCTAATTTAAGTGTAGTGCCATTGAGGTTGGTCAAAGTAAAGTTCATCTCAATTTAAAAAGAACCATTTTATAAGGTTTAAACCTTTTATTTTGATCAAACTTGTTATTTACATGGTTTAATAACAGATAACGTATTGTTTCAGAACAACGCAGCAAACAAATCATTGCTGCCATTTCACCCTTATTCTGCACCATGTCTTCCTTTTCCCACTCGTTTTTTAAGAGAAGGGGTCAGTCCCGCACCAAATAACAGCTCTGCACTAATGGTGTGAAGTCATCTTGTCCTTACCTTACAGTCATTGAAAAGTAAAGGTGCTTGGTACAGCCACTAAATAACATACTCATTATAAATTTTTATGGATATGAAAAATATCCTTAAATATATGAATTAGATTCATTAATTTTTTGTTACATTATCTTTCACCAAATTAAGATCACATTAGTGAAAAATAATCAGTCTAGTGTATTGTGGCCACCAAAGGGGTTATATTCAGAAGTATATACAATGCACCAGTGGTCTGGTGTATTCAGAACACTGTTTTTTAAATTCTCATCCTACTTTCTAATCACTTACGTTATGGTTGCAATCTGAAGACCTGTAACCACAACTTTTGCTTCTGGTCTTTTATGTAAATAGCGAAATCTTTCATCATTATTTGGATTCTGATGATTTTCAACAAGGTGGTGGTGGCTTAAACACCATAATCAATCCTGATTTTTCTAAAGTCAAGCACTGAATAGATGTATACCATCTAAGAATACATTAACATCACAGGTGGTTACTGTAGAAATGATAATGCAGAACCAAACATGCTATCTGGATTGGAATTTGTTTTCAGAGGAATTAAATAAAACAATCATTAACAGTTTCTTCCAAATTGTATTGCTTTTAAAACAAAATAGGTTTAAATGTGTGTCTACACAACAGTTAATGAGTAAATTATGATTGCTGAAAGGAGGAAATATATTTATATCTAAGGAGGTTTCTTATAAATTCCATTCTAGAAGTCAACATTAAGAAACGTTACTGTACTTCAAAAACATTTTAAAAAGCTTTTACGTTAAAATCAAGTTTATCATCTGACTACAGCAGAACAAACAAAATAATATTGTTTGGTTATTTGAGTTTCATAACAGATAAAGTTGACATCCCCCAAAAGAGTAATACTTTTTGAACACAAAAGGATCAAATGGGTGATTGCACAAAAGATTGTTTGTCCTGGAGTTTTATGGCATGAGGGTCATATTTGGCCAAACTCGCCAAACACAAGAAAGATAACTTCAAGCCCAAAATGTGAAATTGAAAAAGAGAGGGAATAGAATAATGGAATGAAAGCACAAAATGATCGCTTAGGTATCATGATAGTATGACACCCATGTTTTCTAAAGACAGTAAAACCTCATGGGAAAAGAAAAGAGTTCTAGAGTACCTTGGGTCCATGAAGCCTGTACAGACCTGAAGGAGATGTGCCCTTGAGGGTGATTGCACAAAAGGAATATAAAGATCTGGTTTATTTAATGGAAGTAAACTTAGTATTGAATCAACTAGACTGGAATTCTGTTCCGGATGAAAGTGGTTACTTCAATGAAATTGTTTTCATATACATGTAAAAAGGTTAAAAATACTACCTGAAGTTTCATCAGCCTGCTGGTATACATCTTAAAATACGAAAACAGAATTTTACTCATGGTATCCAGGTACTCTTCACGAACTTCACGAGCTATGTCTCTTTCATGGGTCATCAAGAACTGATAATAAAACTTGAACTTCAGTAGAGCATTTTGGGGTACTTGATAATTCGTCATGGGTTTTCGAAAAGAGTAAATTTTTTGAAGCAAATACTCTCTGAGTTTTCCGATTGCCTGTGAAAGGAAAGAAGTTTTGTTTACATAAATTTAAATAATTAACTTTTCAAATTGTCCGAGTACATAATACAATATCATGGATGGCAAGTTTTTAAAATACAAACTCAAATAAAGAATGTTGGGCATACGACATCTCAACTCTTGCCAATCACTTTATTATGACATTAAAGAATATACACTATACGTATGATGCATCGTGTATAGTGGAGTACAATGCATGACAGCAACCTCATCCACAAGAGGAAGAGAGTGAAGTGTGGTTGATACTGCATAGTTGTAGACATGCTCATTCACATCGACCATAAATGAAATAGACGAAGCATGTGTCCACAGCTTCATGTTATTTCTTCAAGTTGCTCGGTTTCAAGATCTGTCATATGGTTGTGGGTAAAAGCCTGAATCCTAAATTATTGATTGGTTAAAGTTATGATCCAACCTATCCTAGATCCTACCATGATCAAAAACACTAGTCTGCACTCCCATAGACGATTGGCTAAGTGGATTTGTGATTTACCCTTCAGAGATGTTACGACAGCGACTCTGCTCACATGATCCGTCTATTTCATAAGGTCAATGCTTATTCACCTGTGAAGTCACACTTTTTGGTATGCACAGTGGGTAATAAATCATTAGAAGAGATGGAAATAAGCAGTTTATTTTTTACAAAAAAGCAATTGTGGATCTGAGAAAGAGACAGTTGGAAAGAATTGGTTATTGAACAGACGCACGGATAGAAAAGTATACCAAGACCACTAAGAGTTTTGGTATTAGATAGGATTGTTCAACAAGAAAGTAGCAGATTGTCAAGTGCTGTTTCCAGGGCTGTCAAAGCCTTACTTGTGAAATAGCTTTAGTAGCATAAATTCTTAAAAATAGTAGCAAAATTAGTCTTTCCTTGAAGCATATTTTAGGAGCAGTTTTAGTTGTCCTGATACAAAACGAATAAGTCCAAACACACAACGTTAAACTCAAAGAAATTTCATTTTAAAGTCCATAAATTAAATAAACACTAGGTTTAATTACTTTTATCTTCAACTTTTCTAACACATCTTTAACATCTTGACAGCATTTTGCATCTTTGAAGGATTGCTCTTTGACAAATGCTATTTTGTGATCCAGAATTTGCAGGTCTTCTAGAAATGCTTTATCTGTAACTGGGGACTCCAAAATATGTCTAAAAAAGAAATTGAATAATATAATGACATAGGCAGTAAAATTTATTTTTCTGTATTTGTAGGGCTACAGAAAAAAAAGAAAAGCTCAGTTAAGCATCACCGTCAATTAGCTAATGCAACTGAAAATAAAATTTCTTCATACAGATGTCAATGCATGATGCAATTATTTATTCTTGATATAATGAACAAAACAGAATTCAAAAATTCTTACTGGATAAGGCTTTCTTGAACAATCATATCATCCACAAACTGACTCAATTCTCCTCTGATTGCCTGGAATTAAAATGCATGTTAAGAATTTGGAAAAGAAAACGTTTTTATTTTTTGAAGATATTCTTAATTCTGAAACACAATTTTATGCATAAAATAGAATTAAAAAAAGGGACAGGAAAGGATTTCTAGAGTTGGACAAATAGGTTTTAAAATTGAGATTTTAAAAGCTATAAATGATATTTGCTAAACTCTTTCGGTAACCACCTCTAGCAAAAACCATTTTCTCCTTCCTGGAATAGAATTTATGTCCTTAGATACACATTTACTTCTACATGTATTGAGTGATCACAATTTACCTTGAATTCAATTCTATCTACATGCATTTTATCCTTTTGTTAGAAAATCAACACAATTTGAAAGAAAATGCTAGTTTCTTCAGTCCTGTCCAAACCAAAATCCATTAATGAGGGTATCCTGAACTTTAATTCTAAAATAACCCCTAATTACATGAATCTATTCCAAAAACTGGAAATTACTGTTGGTCTATCACGAGAACTGCTCCAAACAGAAAGTCTAGGTACTGACAATCACTATAGTAACTGATCTCATACATTTTGGGTGTGGATGAGTCATATGAAGTTTGTGAATTTGGTGATGGATGTTTTGGGATGTTTTGAACGTAGCCGATTGCAATTGCATATCCTCTTATTGCACAAATGTCTGGGGAGTCATTTGTCATGAAGTGTGTTAGTGTAACACCCAAATGCTTCAAAAACATCTACAGAAAATGGGAAGTCTCCACTATGACAACACAGATAGCAACATTTTGCATAGATTGCAATAGATTAATCCAAGAGTGCATAGGTGAAGAAACTTTGGTACTTTTGGTTAATGGGGCGACAGTCCTAATTGTGTGCCAATGCGCCAAATGTGGTAACTTGTTTATTTTATCTGACGATTAGCTACACAACGATGTCACTGCAAATAAGTGGGAAGAATCCAGTCATTTTCCCTCCAAGATTGTCAGTTTTTTTTTTTTTTGTTGAAGTGATGAGTTTTTTTGATGAAAGAATCAACATGGATAAAATGATTTGGCAATTGCCATATGACGAACAGTCGCTGATTAAGTTCTTCGAAGATAAAGGTATCCATACTGAAATATTTTGTTCAGGAAACCACAAAATGAAACTGTGAAGCAACAAAATGGAGCTGCATTGAATGATCGTTCCATGATAAAATCTATTTTGTATTTTTGTTATTTGTGAATTTTTGTGTTTATTTTATTTCAATAAAATAATCATTATTTTCATGAAGCTGCATATATTGTTAGGGCTACCATGCCTATCATTCTTATCTCAAGTTAAATTTCATACCAACATTTGGTGCACAATTATGACTGGTGCCCCATTAACAGTATCAAAACTTTTAAGAGAGGTTTAGGTCTTAGGGCCCCAATTAAAAAAAATATTAACTTTTAGCTAACTTGACTGAATTTTGAACACATGTGAAAAAAATATGCAATATTCTTGTAAAAACTAAGGTTTTTCAAATGTTTTAAGGACTTTCAGCAAATATTAAGGCTTTATTGGTGATGGCCCTCAAACACTGAGACGAAATATCAGACTTTTTAACACTAGTGGGAACCCTGTCAATACTTAACAAGAATGTAAATATAAATGAATTGGAGGTTGGTTAGTTTGTGTGCTTTATGGTGCAAGGGCCATACTTGGCCAAACTGCACCAAACACAAGACAATATCAAGTAAAAGATGTTGTGTAGGGGGAAAAAAGAGGAATTGGGGAACAGAATAGTGGGATAAAAGTAGAAAAGATTGCTCGGGTATCCGGGAAATGCGATACCAGTGTTTACTAAGACTAAATTCCATGGGTAAAGAAAAGATCACTAGAGTACCTCGGGACAGTGAAGTCAGTACACACCTAAAGGGGTTGTGCCACTGAGAGCCATGGATTGGCGGATGTTTCAACAATAAGATGACAATCTGCCTTTACTAACCTCGATTGATAAAATAAGATTGTGGAGAAAGATAACATGCTGATGAAATAAAGGGATTTATTTTCTTGGATGAGACATTATGGTAAGGTCTGATTACAACTCTGAATCTTCTAAAAACACATTTCAGAATTCAATGTAATGATGAAATGAAAATCATTCGAGGCAAACCAGATGCAAAATACACACCTGTCGATTCTTTAGACGTATATTCATGGATACAGACTCTTGCTGAAGAGATAATATTTCATTGCTAATGCTTCCAAGATCAGACTGGAACAACTTCAGCATTTGTTCCATTCTCTGTAAAGTGAAAACACAAATTCAATATCTCAGAGAAACATGGGAATACTTATGTACAAAATATAACTATTGGAAACGAGAAAAGTGTTCTATACCTACTTCTGCATTCAAGTAAAAATCATAACAGATATATAAACAAAATCTATGAATGAAACAATACTAAAACTAACCTCCAAAATATAATTTTCACCACAGAAGTCCCTTAACATTTCAGAATCTCCCTTTTTTCTTCTCTTTTGATCTGATTGTTTTGTTTCCATAGCCATGTGGAATCTCATGTCCCCAATACATCTTATCCCCACTCTAACATTTTGAGTTTTCCAACCTTGCTTACCATGGCTTTAAACAAACACACTCACTCAAGTTGTTTGTTTCTTCTTTCGTATCACTGATGCATTCCACGACATTTAAGATTGCATGTGAGACCTTTATAGATAACACCGCCTTTTTTGGGAATAAACTTTCTTAATAAGTCTCCTTATCCAATAACCTTCCTCTAAATCAGTGGTTGCCAAAGTGGTCAATATAACAATATTAGGGTTGATTCAGGTTAAAGGATCGATAGGAAAATATAACGCATTATTGGACGGGTAATATTTAATTAGGTTACTTGGATTATATCTCCTTCCTGAATGACACAATTAAGAGAGAATATAGAACTCCATGGTGATTTAAGGCTGAAACTTACTAATTTTGAACCCAACATTGCTAATCTTGTCGAGTCACGAAGCACACCCTTCACATTGACAACATTAATAAATTGTATACTAGGTTAATAAGTCTTATTTTCAAATATAAGGAAGATTGTATTATTATTTTGTTATCTAAATTAAATTTTCTGTTTTATATATTACTTATCTCTCCTATCAAATATGTTATGTTAAGGAGGATGTCTGAAACAAAAACATATCCCTTTGACGTTAAGCCAATATAATAATATGTACTACATTAAACATACAATAAACAATCTAAAAACACACATAAGTGTCTTTTTTGCTTGTCCTATTATAATTATGTAATAGTAAAATAAAGGTAGGTATTTTTAATTAATGTTGCACTGGAACAACACAACGGGCTATTGGCGAAGGTCCAGGGTTCAACCCGAGGACAATACGACGTAATTTTGAATCACAGTCAGATGACGGTAAAATAAAGGGGGTAGATAAAAAGTAAAGAAACTCTTGAAGGGGTCGAAAGTCAAAGAAGTTTGGCGACCCCTGCTCTAAATCCTTAACCCCTATTGGACTAATTTTTAATTTCCCACTTTCACAAGCCCCTTAGAATAAGGAGCTCAGAGCTGTTCCAAAAAATCTCTACATGCAACACAGAACCTCTCAAAATACTCAGATATATTACATTATGCTCACCCATGGATTTAATAAACTATTTTCCAGGAATTTTCTGCCTCTCCAATTGTGAATTTCCAGCACTACAGCCCCCTCCCAATGAACCCATTTGACAGGTCTACACACCTGCCATGCAAGTGACTTTGATTTCTGTTATGACATGTATAATAGATATAATTGAGTAAGGCCTCTGGATGATTTTAATTTACATTTCAGAGGCTACTGTGAGCACTGATAAGAAAGATGAGATAGCCATTGACAGAAATATAACATCAACACAAAGATTTTTTCTCTTTGTACCCATTTTAGTATTTAAATAAATACCAGTTTATCTGTTGTTTGAGTTTAACTTCACAATGATTGGAAGGTTGAATGCAATAATATGAAAAGCATATTCAAATTTAATAAATAAAATTTAAGAGAATATTGAAATGAGAAATCTACTCACTTCCAGAATTTCATCACAGGCAGTTATTTGATTATGTAGACTAGCAATATTTTGACTCTCCTGAATATCTATGACAATTAAAGAAAATGATACACAAATTGCAATTTTTAAAGTTCCAAAATTACTAAAACCTCTAAATTTGAGACTTCATGTAATATTTTTACAGCCTTACTCTTATCATGCGCTGCAAAGAATTATATAAGTTAAAAATCATGACACAAGGAATTACTTGGAAGATGGTGAAGTTTTAAGAAATCAATTCAATAGATATTTATAATTTGCTATTATTAAAACATATTTCATAAGATTTTTTTATTTAACTGTGAGAAAGGTAGGTATTTTAATTAACATTCACACTGGAGCAACACAAAGGGCTATTGGTGACTGTCTGGGATCAATCCAAAAGAGAAAGATCCAAGGACAACAAAACGTAATTTTGAACCATGGTCAGATGACAAGGTCACACCTGAACTGGTACCCCACTCTCCCAACTTCCACACCACCCCAGAGAGAGGACATCTGAGGCCACAACAGATTTAACATACACCAGCTCCCTTTGTACATGATTTGGTTGGATTCGAACTCGCAGCCCTCCGGTTGCTAATCTGTTACTCTTCCAACCAGGCTACTGCAGCCCTGTGAAGAAGCATATATTATTTCACACTGCAACCTGTAGATTCCTCTTCATGGCTTCTAACCAGCTTTAGCCTTCTTTAAGTTTCCTTAGGATTCTTTCCTTAGGAAAAGTATAATATTATGATGCTTAGAGGGTTAAATATAGGTAAAAAAATATTTTATAATATGTATGATTTGGGCTATGGATACAAAACTTATAAAGTATTTTCCAAACTCATGGGTAACAATTAACTTTTAGTATATCATTTCAATAATTAATGTGTTTTGGATAATTTTTTAACTTTACTTGAGACATGGAAAAATAAAACCATAGATTAAGTTTACAATAGAAGGATACAATCTTGTATAGAAGCATTTTCAACTTCTTTCAGTTCTTTTTCAATCTGTCTGGAATACTGTCTTAAATCCATCCCCTGAAATAACAAAGCAAATTTACTTTTGTTTCCAATGGCAGTTCTAAAAATTCATGAAAGCATCAAATTATAAAGGTTGAATTTCAAATAAAATGCTTTGAAATTTAGTTACATGCAGACATTTTTAATGTGGCAGTAATTGAACAAAATAGTCTCAAAATTTCTAATGTACTAATTCATTACTGAGCCCGTCTTTCCAGGATTGATGAGACTTAAACCTGCAAACCTCAACAAAATTTCATAAAAACTCTTTATATGGGTAGCTGTGTAAACAGGTGACAAATCTAATTTCAAATCCAAGTATATCTTGGCTCACAATAGGAACTTTTTTTTTCACATTTCCCACCTAATCCCAAATTCTGTCGTTTTAATAAGAATGTCAATTTTGTTTAGTTTTTATAAAAACTATGAATATACTTTAATATTGGTCAATTATAAATTATTCATAGCCTATAATTATTGATTAAGTGTTGAGATAATGAGGGCTATGTTAGTTGCAACCAAACTGGAGTCATGGAGTGAGTTTTAAGATAAGGTTTAAAAGGCCAAAATTTGCTGTGTATGATTATTTCATCAAAGAAATATTCATGGAGCGATTGTGAAGTACAGTCTGTATCTATGTCTAACTAAATTTTTATATGCGTTCCGTCACTGTACAGTAATGGTATTTTCAATATGTTAATGTAATAAAACTTTTTTTATCACCTTAATTTTTTATGAATATAGAATACTATACTCCATCCCTTTTTGCTATTCAAATGTCCCATTTTTAACTTAAGGAAATATGGTCCAGTACCCAAATACCTACTTGTAATATATCCAAATACTTGGGAAATAAATTCACAAGATCAAAGTATGAGATGGGAAGAATTAATTTCTTCTCTAGAGGATTACGATAACTAGTCCCATGCAGAAGACTTGATGTAAACAATGTGTAATATAGTGCAGCTTTCAAAGCAGATCTATTTAGAGTCTATTTCTAGAAGGGTTGTAAAATCCCCAGGAAGGGCTGTCATATGTAAAATCATGTATGGCGGCTGCCATAGGTTAATTATTTGTTTTGCCAACTTGTAACTACTGTTAACACTTCTGACAGCAAATGATAAACTCAGAATCCATGCTTTAGGCACCTATCATTAAAGCACATTGCTTACATTTAACTTGCAACTTAATTTAACAAATACATTCATTCAAAACTGTGACTCATATGCCAACACGACAAAGTCTGACTATACATATGCGTAACAAAAATATATATTATTTTTGTATGCGTCTTGCATTTGAAAACAGTAGTTGTAAATACAGTGCATAACATTTACTTTGAATCAATGTGTAATATTACTACTAATTTAAATTAAGAGAAAATAAAGGAGCTACTCACTGATTTAAGAGCTTCTTTGATGAAGTCATCCTCTAAATTTTCTTGAATATGAACTAGAATAGTATTGAACAAATTTAGTACACATGCATGATCATAATTAGACTTGACTACCAGAAATGATAAAATGAACAGCGATTACCATCAACTTCTTCAAAGTTAGAATCCTCATTGCCGTACACATCGGAATCGTACAATAATGAGTCAGCAAATGATTTCCCCTGAGCAAGCTGAAATACAATTCAATATAAATTTGATCAACAGTATTAATTATTTTTATTTAAACAAGAGCTTTGGCATTGGATTGTAGGAAAAGCAGGAATTTTTTTTTCAGAAATACAGAACTGTGGAATTATTTCTAAGAATTTGTGATATAATTACCTCATTTTTGACAGCAATGGAAAAGTCTGTTTTGTTTCTTTTTTCTTTCATTTTTCCAGCTGTAACATCTCTTTCAACCTCCTTTTGTTCCATTTTCTCTCTTAAATTTTTATTTAAATCTAAAAAAAATTTATTTCGAAAATTAAATGGTAATAAAACAAGCTTGAATGTCTCGAATTGCAAAATTAAAAAACATTGTCTATATTTACTTTAAGCAAATTTTTAACTTTACTATTTTCCATAAACAAAATACATAAAACCTAAATTATGCAGGTATGGCTGTTTTTTACGTTTACCTTTGATAAATGGTGCTTATGATGAACAAAAATGCATTCTGAAACTGTTGTATTTTGATTTCAAGGCCAACATTTAAAAACTAATACTCCTTTCAACAAACCAGGGTGTAAAAAAATCATGACGTAAAAAAATAATTAAAATCTGATTTGTTTATTTCAATTGGATTTCTGATTTTAATTAATTTGCTGTTCCTATATTTTAAATGTATCAGACATGAGACATGTCAAACAGTATAAGCACTAGATAGTATTATGTTATATAGTACTAATATGTAAGAAGGTTTTAACTATTTATGAAAATGTTAACATATAAGAGAGTTAAGGAAATATAGCAAGACTAATTTTTGAAAGAAAAAAACAATAAAAATCATTCTTGGGTCTGAATGGATTTGAGGCCTGTTTGGAACTTGTGTTGATTTAATTGAGTTCAATTTTATGATATGAATCCATAGTACTTAAAATTCTATGTTACAAAATAAGCATTTTATTTGGAAAAATAAAATTTTAAATTTAATAAATTTTTACTTATAATAAATCAATTTTAATTTTTGGTCTTTTCATAACCCAACTTAGTTTTAAGTGTAAAAAATGTATAAGCTAAGTCAAACTGTTAAGTTGAAAATATTCTTTATATAAATACAGAAGTAGCAAAGACTTTAAGATGGCTTTACAGTCTCCTATACAAATATTAACATCTAAATGAGTTTCCCCAATTCCTAAGGTGATATCTGACAGTGTAAAAAATCATTATTCTGTCTTAAAATGTTTTTTTAAAAAAATTGGGTTATTTGATTCAAATAACATCTTTTGTTTATTTAAATCGTATTTTTTTATGATTTTAATAAATTTATTTTCCCTACATGTTTAAATTTGTTAGAAATAACACATGCAAATCAGGATAGTTACTAGATAATATTGATTTAAGTTAAACAAATCTGAGAACATAGGAATTCCAGATTCCTTTATCAGAAATAATAAATTCCTTCTTGAAAGGGTATCAGTTTAAGTCTAACTATCCATGGAAAGAGAAGTCAAAATTACCCGAAAACGTTTCGTACGATGTATGGACTGGCCTCATGTATAAAAACTCGTCATCTGCTGATAAACAGATTTGTGAGTGACATTTGCTTTAAGTGAGCTAAGGGAGAAATATTTGTTTGTCCATTGCCATTGTCTTCCCAACATGAGAGCTAACCCTTAGGTGCCTGAATTCTTTTTGATCCCTAACAGGAGAGGTAAATATTTCCAATGAGAAATTAAATTTATTAAAAATACATACACCAAGCATACCCGACCCCTTGAAACCCTTTAAAATTTTATGGTATGGTGCACGACCCACAAACATGAGGGATAAATATGCAAATAATATGACAAACCAAATATGCAGAGTGGTTTGATCCATCTTGGGTTGCTTATCAGAAGGGCACAAAGTTATAGACCAGGAACTCTTTGGGTCATAATATTTTTATGGTTGGGGCCCAGCCCTTCCACCAAGAGAATATTACAAAAAACTTTAAAAATTGGTAATGATTTATGTAAACAAAATAGAGTTCCAAAACATTTATAGATAAAGCAAATAATTTCTCCAAGTTGGAACCCAGTGCATCCCAATCAATACAATTATCTTTAGTGTCCTGAAAGTAGAGGCCAGTAATTGTCAGTTCTATGAAACATCAATCTGGGGTGTTACTGAACAGAAGCAAACTTTTAATCTGATTTGCATTGTCCCAGATTATTTCATAATTCAATATTATTGAACTAAAGAAAAAATCTATGGTTTGAATCAATGATTTTTTTAATAAAAATCGTTTGATTAAAATCATGATTTATATCAAACTGATTTAAATCGGCATACCCTGTAACAAACTAATACAAAACAGTAATATTATCATTCAACTATTTTTGGCCAAATATATAACAAATTGACTTGTAAAGTGATTTTAATGCAAAATTGAGAATGCTTTTTCTCTAGTCTAGTGTTTATACTGCAAAATTAAAAATATCCTTGTATTATATTTAATTATAAAGGAACAGATTTTAGTTCAGGATTTGCAGATTAAGTTCTTGATTATTATACCAATTTTCTAACACTTTTAAGTCATTACAGGTAATTTTTAAAAAATTTCGAATTGCTGCTGCTTTGAGTTCAGCTTTGCCAAAACGATTTCAAGTTGAAGAGCTCAACACATGAAATTTTTGGAAATACCTGATGAAATACATTTCCAAAACTCGTAGAATAAATCATTAATTTTCCCACGTAAAAACAAAAACATGCAAAAACCTTGGATGCTATTAAAATACTGATCAACACATTTTCAATAATTCCTCAAACTGAATTTGTAAAACCATAAAAAATATTTTGGACCTTAGTAATACAGCATAAATGAACTAAATGTTTGTTGCTCTTTTGACAAGCTTCAAAATAGCACTCGGAACCTTTAATTAACAAAGGTCAATCAAAAACTAAAAAAAATTAAATGCACGAATGTTAGGATAAATTAATATCAATACCTGATTGAAAATGTCTTCAAATGAAATTGCTGAAAGGTTGGACTCTAGTGACTAATTCTACAAAGCACTCGGATTTGTTTTCATCAATATATACATTATGATTGACTTTCGATGATTTTCTAATGAAAATATACATCTAAATATCTACCTTTTGTTAAAAATTAATAAATAGCTATTTTCGATTTCTAATAAACGACTAGTCATGGTTCTAAGAAACTAAAACTATCAACTTATTTATCACGATAATACAATTGTCAACAATCGTCATGTCAACAGACACTACTTCAGTTCAGTTCTCGGGAAGCAAACCGAGTCACAGAGTAGAGGTTCAACACTAATTGCATTAAATATTTTACAGCGCCACCAAGAACAATATAGGATTAACTCAACATAAAAAATGGAATATAAGAAATCTGTCTAGACACACGTTAAACGTGTTGTTTGACGAAAGCCTGTAACACCTTGACACTGTAATGTTCCACAAATGTTATATAACAATATTTAACTGCAGCTGCACTTGCTTTCCGGTAAAATAGTATAAAAACCCTAATTTCTTACGCTACATTAAAGGTAATCCATAAGTAGCCGGCCATGCGACGATGTTTGTTATGACTACTAGTAAGCGAGTCACGTGATCGAAATGTCACAGCGGTCTGGCTTTGTTATCTCGGTGGTAACTCCGAATGAGTTTTTGCAACACTTGATTCTTGTGTGAAGACTTTTCTGCAATGCCAAAAGAAAAAAACAGAGGAAGCTAGTGTTTTGGTAATCTCTTTAATAACTTGTGACGAATGCAGTTCATCATGTCGCTCACAGCAAAAACTAACGCCAAACATCGTCAAAGCGGCAATAAGTTAAATTAGTTCTTAGCCAATATTTTTCTTTTTGCGGAAAAAGCTAATTGTATTCCTCTTGTGCGAAGCAAATTCCACTACCTACTATTTCACTGTAGTTTATTTATAACTACACTGAAAAACTCAGATTGGGTTCTTAATTTGTGAAAAAAATCGGTTTCAGAGAACTGAATATGTTCCTCTGATTATTAGTTGGATATTTTGAAATAGACAATCAATTACCAGGATAAAGTTGTAAAACTTCTTGCACGAGAAACATAATCGCTATTGAGAGTATGACTCGTAGTTACATGTGGACTAGTAGTTACGTGACTGTACTGTGAAAAACGGACTTTCCGTTTGCTTAGTTGGCAGTCTATCACTACGGTTGGTGAAAAAATGTTGTCACAGTGTCACTGCCCATGCGGATGCATATTTCTGGGTTTGAACATATTCGTGTTCAGATATTATATTATGTATTTTCAATAATTAAATCATCAGTAATTTGTCCCTAAACTAATAAAAAAGTTGAATTCTAATTCTTTATTGAATTCTAAATGCTTATTATTACTGAACTAAAATTTTATTTTCAAGTTACTTGTTACTATGAAATTAGAGGTTAAAAGCACAAATGCAGTTGTGTGTGCAGTAAATGTTTCATTATAATTTGCTCCCTCAAAATGGTACATGCCTGATACAACAATATCAAATATCTTAATACATTAAGCAGCATCAAAAGTTCATGTATTCAATTTTAAATTTCATAGGGTAAATATGGGTTGAACTAAATTTTAAAAATAACATGTTTTTCAATGACAGTTTCAATAAAAACTTTCTCATAATTCTGATGCATAAAAATAATTAAAATATATTAGAAAGCTTCAAATGTAGCTGGGCTTCTTAGTACTTTCCTCATTATAAGAACCAATAAAGGGCACCCATTTAACACACATACATATAACTTTTCGAAGTCTTGTATAATTGAGTGTAAGCTTTTTCATTCAATATTCATTCTGTATTTCGTGTTTTAAAAGTATGGAAATAAGTTAAATGTGTGCATCTGAAATTTAAAATTTATCTAAGCAAAAAACCTGTAAATTACCCTTCTAAATTTGTATAAGGTCATTAATGTGAAAATTTTCTGTGTAACTTTTAATGTTAAATTTATATCAATTTGCAAATGGCAAGTAATGAACTACACGTTTTTATCAACCATTTTAATGCACATTCATATTATATAACCAGCAATCTGTATACGTGGAACTACTTAAGCACATGTATTAAGTAAATCACAAAAAAATATTTTTAAAGACGTGCATCACCTAAAACGATGAAATAATTTTGATAAAACATTTCTCATTTGAGTTTTGTTTTCTACCAATTTCTCCCTTCTCCAATGAGGAAATTAATAAAAATAACAAAATTAAAAAGTTCTAAATTCATTAAACAGAATAAAATGGGTTTCCACTACTCATCTATACGTATAAAGCAGAGTTAGCGTCTGTTTGTCGGTTCTCTATACAAATCTACATCGCGTTTGACCAATCCAAACCAAATTTAGTACATTGTTTCTTTAGAACTCTGGGTAACATAGGCTACATATAAACCCCGTCCTATTTGCCCTAAGTATGCTGAGGGGGCTAAAAACAATTCGAAATTTCTGTAGGGATAACATTGAATATAATTACAATTGCGGTACGAAACTCAGATTTTTTAACAGTATTGTCAAAAAACAATTTTTTTTCAAAAAATTTTATTCATAGAATTTAAATTCCAATACTTATGCTTGAACATATTTTTTATTTATTTCCCCAAATATATATAATTTATAAATATTTGAATAATGCGATGAAAATATTCAAAATATTTTATTTTGCATAAATTACATTTTATAAGAAAACGAGTCTAGTGCGTAAAACATAATCGAAAAACCCACTAAATAAAGTGTTATTTCGCTACTCAGTACACCCATGACAACTCCAGGATTAATGTTACATTTCCTAATTTTATTTAGAACTAGCAGAACTACCCAATCTTACTGTGGTTGAATTGGTTCCTTATAGATTGAAAAAAGTGAACAGAATAATCACTTTTCTCTTTCGTAGAAAAATGCCAAATCATTTAAGTGTGAGTTAAATAATTTTTTAACACTTTTTCGACATTTTTTTATTTCTATAACTTTCTTTGGACACAAATCCTATACAAGAATATCCATCCATGTAATACATTTCACTTACATAGCACCCCTGCTGTATGACAAATCTATGCCGAAAGGTGACACTAAGGTAACTTAGAGGAGAGTAACGAAAGGGGATACTAAGGTAATTTTGAAGAGGATTAGGAATACTCTTTCATAAGTTCTTTTCCAGTAAAGTTATTCACCTCAATTCGTAAAAATACGAATGTACGGCAAATACTCTCGAACTCAGTTTATCTACCAATATGCTTTGACTTGTGTCACTCTTGCACCAGGCATGCAACATTTTCGAATTTCATCTTTAAGGGAAGGATGACAAATTAATTTGATAAGATATTAATCACTAAGTTTTTTTAAAAGCGAATAGGTAGGTAGGTATTTTAATTAACGTCACACTGGAGCAACACAATGGGCTATTGAAAAAAAGCGAATAGATTTTTCTTGAAAATTATATTTTGTGGCTGGAACAATAATAAAAGGACTTACTTTAAAATTGAATGTCTGCAGTACAGACAAAGCACAGGTAACCTATTATTAAAAATGGTAAATCGATTTGTAAGCGGTGTTTTTAAAAGATTTTTCATTGTTTTCAACTAACTTGTTCTTGAATGCTCAGGAAAACACACATAAATACTCGTGGACTGTATCACAGCACAATTTATTCTATATCTCAGTAAAAGACCATTACCATCATTTAGTGTGGTCACATTCACCACATTACACGTCTCTCCAGATCGGGTTTTACGAACACATTGAGAACACTCACACTTTTTTCAGAAGATGGCGCTGCTGTAACAGCGCTTGCTGTTGGTACGGAACATAACTTATAACATCTAATTGCTTAAATATAGCTTCAACTCTTACAATAAGCCACCTTGACCTATGACAAAGAATTTTTAACGTTTAAAAGGTCCTAGTTCGGATTTTTTAACAAGAAAAATTCTTTCAATAATGGCAAAATTCCACATAAAATTTTCTCTATTCTAACTTACATGCCGCTTTAAATCAAATACTTTTGTTGTGGAGTTGCGTGTGATGAAAAGGAATTGCAATTTATTAAAAAATGAATCTATATAAATAAAAATGGAGTGTTTGTACATGGAATATTTTCGACCCATTTCAAGTTATTTGTACGTTTTGGGCCCTTCTAATGAAAAATCAGTGTTTTGCGCATTTGGTATCTGTCTATGTGTGTGCCCATACTACATCGAAACGGCTGGATGTATTTTCAGAAAACTTTGCATACTGTGAATACTTATATTCATTTATGACTGAACTAGGTTGCTTCAGTTTGTTCGTCTTCCCGATTTACGTCTATTTTCATGCTTGTGTGTTCGTGCAAGTATCTCATAAAGTTTATTCAACTTATTTAATACAATGTTCCATATTTTATAATCCATTCTTTTTAGTTTAGTGAATACGTTATTTGAATTTCTTTTACAGCTTAGACAAGTTTCATGCTGAAACATCTGAGTAACTAGACATAAATGAACCATAAGGCGGTAGTTTTGAAGAAGCTGGAATATTTATTGAGCATTGCGATTACTTGGATTGGTTTACTAGTACTGCCGAAAAAGCAATTATTTTTCCAAAAATTAATGGAATTCTAAATCTTACTTTATATATTTTGAGCCTAATTTTTTTCTCTTTGCGAAATACACTGCTGGCCACCGTAAATGCAACACTCTGAAGGAAGCATGCAAATAATATGAAATTTACAACATGCATTAGCGGAGGTGAGATATGCAAATGATTAGAATTTCAGCGCAGACGCACATCACGCGCGCCTGTGGCGCCACTTCAAAGCGCTATATAAGGCTTGGAGATTTCGATGATTTCAAGTACGGCAATTGTGTTTTTCTTGTGGTTTTTTCAAAAAAACGATCAATTATGCCTCGTAGAAAACAGCGATCATCTTTTGATCAAGTATCCGAGTTCGACAGAGGAAGGATAGTGGCCTACCGAGATTGTGGATTATCTTTCAGGGAAATCGGTAGTCGTGTTGGACGAAACCAAACAACTGTAATGCGGATATGTGATCGTTGGATGCAGGAGGGTAAGACGGACCGACGTGTTCGATCGCATCCACCTCAGTGCACCACTTCACGTGATGACAGGCATATTGTGCGTATGGCAGTGACGGATCGCTCAGCCACATCACGAACCATAGCACAGCACATTTAGTCTGTACCGCATCATCCAGTGTCTGCGCGTACCATTCGACGCCGTTTACAGCAGAGTGGTCTGTCCGCAAGACGTCCATTGCTTCGTCTACCCTTGACGCAGAACCACAGACGTTTCCGCCGCCAATGGTGCGATGAAAGAAGGATGTGGACAGCAGAATGGAATGAAATTGTCTTTACTGACGAGTCACGCTTCTGTCTGCAACATCACGATGGTCGGATTCGAGTCTGGAGACACCGTGGAGAGAGGATGCTGAACAGCTGCGTCATGCACCGCCACACTGGTCCTGCACCGGGTATTATGGTATGGGGCGGTATTGGATATCACTCTCGCACTCCTCCAGTACGCATTGCCGGTACTTTAAACAGCCAGCGCTACATCTCCGAGGTGTTGGAGCCAGTTGTCCTTCCTTACCTTCAGGACTTGCCCACAGCCATATTTCAACAGGATAATGCGCGACCACACGTGGCACGCATTGTCCAAGGGTTCTTCGTCAATCGCCAGATTGAATTGCTTCCCTGGCCAGCTCGCTCTCCGGATCTTTCGCCGATAGAAAACATGTGGTCCATGGTTGCTCAACGATTGACCCAGAATACATCCCCAGCTGCCACACCAGATCAACTTTGGCAACGTGTGGAAGCTGCTTGGTCTGCTGTACCCCAAGAACACATCCAAAGTCTCTTTGAATCAATGCCGAGGCGTGTGGCAGCGGTGATCTCCAACAATGGCGGCTACTCTGGCTACTGATTTTGGCAGGAACCACACTTCACAGAAGTCTATAAATTTAATCATTTGATACTTTGTCAACATGTTATCTACAAAATAAATTTTGTTGTGATATCTCTTGTCTTTCTTGGTGTTGCAATTTGGGTGGCCAGCAGTGTATAAACAATTTCCGAATATTAGGAATGACGATATTTTGTAACGAACGGAATCGAAACGGAAACTCGGCTTGTCGCGGTAGCCCAGTTGGAAGAGTAACAGATTAGCAACCGGAAGGTTGCGAGTTCGAAACTAGGTCCAGCCAAAGACAGTCGTAGACACGGGGGCTGGCACATGTTAAATCTGTCGTGGCCTCAAATGTTCTCACGTTGGCGTGCTGTGGAAGTTTCGAGAATGGGGTACCACAACTCAGGTGTTCTCGTCACCTGACCGTGGTTCAAAATTACGTGGTATTGTCCTCGAATCTTTCCCTTCGGGTTTGATTCCGTACCGTCCTGGACCGTCGCCAATAGCCCGTTGTGTTGCTCGAGTGCGACGCTAATTATATAGTTACCTACTTATCCCGCCAACTTTACTTTTATTTCACTCTTTTATATTGAAAATTTCGAAATAAAACCATCCCATGTTGCACAGCTATATGTACCACTTTGTTAAGTTCACTATAATACTTCCCCTCCAGAATTTAGTAGTGGTTGAATTCAATAGATGCTAGCACTAGTAGATAGATTATCAATTTAGTGAGACTGTGATAGCTGTATTAAGATCAGGGGTTATATTTCCATATGCGGGGTCACGGAATAGATTACCCTAACCTTAGACTGTCCTGTTGATATTAGCAGCCGAATGTGACCTGCCGTGTGAAGAGAAGGCTGTATAGTTGTAGAAAACAAAACTTCCACACTTTTGGAATTATTTAATTCCATCGAATCTTAGGGCAGGTCGGACATCATCGATGTCGTAGCAGATTGAACAAGTAACAAACCAGTGTTAAACACACACTTTATTTACAGAAAAGACAAGTACGTATTTACATCAACTTCTACAAATCCGAAAAGTAAAAAGCATTACGAACAAAACCACTGCACGAATATATCACACAAAAAGGAAACATCCAGTTCGTGACGTCAGCCCCATACCGGCGCTGATTGGTGGTAGTAGTGATGCCATTCCTGACATACTCCCCCTTTTGAGTCACTGGACAGCGACTTAAAACAACTGTCAAGTTTATAAATTTAATTTTATTGGAGGTTTTATAAAACGACCAAGTCGAGTCGTTCTGGGTTTGACAGTCTGGCACATATCGGATAGATCATCAAAGTCCGGAGACTTGTCAGGTAGTTGAAGTAAGGACGAGTCATTCACTGGACACTGAACAGGTAAGTCGTTCTCACACAATTCCAAGGGGAAAACACGCTGTATCGGACGTATCAACACATTGTATTGAGTTTTTATTTTGACGGTTCTTATTTTCCCATCCTTTCCAGGAATTAACTCTATCACCTTAGCTAACGGCCAGTTCAAGCGCTTCTTGACATCATCTCCTATTAAGACAATATCACCTTGTTGAATAGTCGGAGACAGAGGATTTTGTTGTTGCTTTTCAATCAACTGTCCCAAATATTCCTTTCTAAATCGTGCTCTAAGTTCTTGCATTAACTTAGCTCTAAATCTTATTCTTTTTCTAGAGCGGTTAGCGTCAATTAAATCTACGTCAGCAACTTCACAATTGGAATTATCTATCAAAAACATAGCAGGAGTGAGAGGTGTCAAATCCTGCATGTCTTCTGACATGTAGGTCAGCGGGCGAGAATTTATGACACTTTCACAGTCACAAATCATCGTTAACAGCTCTTCGTAAGTAAGGATAGCCTTGCCCAATGATCTTCTTAATAACTCTTTAACAACTCTTACCAGTCTTTCCCACCAACCTCCCCACCAAGCAGCAGTTGGGGGTTGAACTTCCAATGAACACGTTGGATTTGGGCTTGTCTGTTTACTTTATCCCAATCAATGTTTGCCATGTCATTATCACTCCCTCTAAAGTTACTGCCATTGTCGGAATATATCACCCGAGGTCTTCCTCGTCTGGCCACAAAACGGCGAAACGATAACAGAAAAGCATCCGTAGACAAGGATGTAACTAGCTCAAGATGTATTGCTCTAAAAAGAGCGCATGTAAACAGCACTATCCAGACTTTATCGCCTCCTTTCACATATAGAGGACCTGCCAGGTCCACGCCGACGACTTCGAACACTGCTGCATATTCTACTCTGTCTGCAGGTAAAGGTACCGGATCCGTACTCGGAGATTTAGCCTTAAACCTTTTACACTTTATACAGTCATTTAATAGACGACGTACAGTTCTCCTTCCTCTTAATATCCAGTACTTCTCACGAAGTATACTGAGCAAAATTTGCGTTCCTGCGTGACAGTTTTGTTGATGAAAATGTTCAACCAGTCTGCGAGTAAACATACTTTTATCAGGAAGAAGTATAGGCGATATGAAAGCTGGTTTGTCTATCCGCTCAGTTATGCGAGTCTTAACTCGAACTATGCCATTCTCATCCCTGAACGTACACAAATGAGGAACCGTCGCTTCATCACCAAATGACTCAGACTGCACTATCCGAATAAGAAGGATCTCTGCACCCTCTATTTCCTGCATGGACAATTCACATTTTTTCCTAGCCTCAAATTGAGCTCTACAGTTATTGATAAATCTTAACATCCATGCTACTAGTCTAATGATAGAATCAAAGCCAGAGAATCTCTCAGCATACCACACCGAATTTTTCTCAGATAAATTTATATTACACAATCTGATCCTTTTTCTTTCCGTCTCTACTTCAGCCGTTAAACAAAGTGAATCATTTATAGGCCAATTTTCTGAAGACTCTGCCAACCAAGATGGGCCTTCCCACCATCTAGTTTTAACAAATTGAACAGGAGAACACCCTCTGGACAGAGTGTCCGCTGGATTCATTTTTCCTGGTACATGCCGCCACGTACTATCCGGGAAAAGACTATTTATCTCTTTTACTCTGTTTGAGACAAAAACTGTCCAATCACCGTGTCCCTTAATCCAGTATAAAGCCACAGTGGAATCACTCCAAAAAGTAACTTTAATTTCAGGAATACCAAGAGCGAGTTGCACTGAACGAGCCAACCTTGCTCCAATACAACAAGCCATCAGTTCCAATCTAGGGATCGTTGTTTCTTTGATCGGAGCAACTCTGGTTTTCGCTCTACTTAGATTTATTTTCACCCCAGTTGTTGTTACAGTTCTTAGGAATATGCAAGCAGCATAAGATCCTTTGCACGCATCAACAAATACGTGCATCTCAGTAGTGCTATTTACTTCTGAATATCGAGCGATCTCGACATCAGTCAATATAGTTAGTTCATTTAACCATTTAAGGAACTCTCTTTGACTATCAATAGGTAAAGAAACATCCCAGGATAACTTCTGTTTCCACGTTTCTTGCAGCATAACTTTTGCCGGTAATATCACAGGGGACAATATCCCAATGGGATCAAAAATCCTCTGCACAGCGGCCAAAACAGATCGTTTAGTCAAATTTGCACTCACTGCAGAAAAATCAAAATTTAAATTACATTTCAAAGTGTCACGATCTAAATCCCACAATATTCCCAAAATATTAGTAACACCAGAATTTTTTGAAGTATATTTGCATTGAACGTTACTCTCCCAATTTCTCAAGTTAAAACATCCCTGTAATAGAATTTTCTTAGCATTCAAAATGAACTTTTCTGCCTCTTCGACATCAGAAGCACCGGACACACAATTATCTACATAAAATAATTTCCTCAACTTTTCAGTTAGGTCCCAAAACTCTAAGGGAGCCCTATCAAGAAGATGAGAAATCGATGCAGCTAATAAATAAGGACTTGACAACACCCCAAATACCACCCTACAGTGCCGAAAAACAATCCTTTCATTTTCTGAAGGGAAGAAAAACCGTAAAAAGTCCCGGTGGTCTTCAGTAATTCCCAATTGCAAGAACGCCTTCTCGATGTCCGCAGACAATCCAATCGGATTAACACGAAATCGATCGATCAGCTCCGGAATCAATTCGATCATATTCGGACCCTTATGCAAAAGATCATTCAAGGAATGCCTACCAGCTTGTCGCGCAGACGCGTCAAAAACTGGTCTAATCTTTGTGGTCATACTTTCGTTTTTGATTACCGGTCTATGAGGCAGATAATGATGAGGCCGCCTTTCAATTTCACTTAGGGGAACCTTTTCAATTACATTCAATCTCTCCCATTCCTGGAAAACACCCCGATATTCCTCAAGTAATCCCCTTTCAAGTGTACGCTTACACATTTTCTGATGTCTGTTCCAAGTTAATTCCTGGTTACTTGGTAAATCTAAAATATCACACTTAAAAGGTAAACTAAGTTCATACCTTCCATTAGGATTAATTCTTAAATTATCTTTGAATTGATTTAAAACTTCAAAATGCTCAACCCTTTTCTTAGTGCTATCCGTGGGATCTAAAATACCGATAGCTTCAAGATCCCATAACTCACGAATAGTTGAATTACTAATATAAACGAAAGAGTCGTTAAAACAGTATCGGTTTTGCAAAAAGTATCCGCGATTTCCTTTTTACCGGAGAGAGTATAACCCAATCGTGTTTCTAACACAAACAATCCAGATCTCAATCTAGCTGAGTTATTCATGAACAAAGCACCAGTTACATCGGCGCCTAATAAGAGGTCGATTTCAGAATCAGTTGCTTCCAAATCGGATAAACAAATTCCTCTCTCTTTCAATTCAAGTAGAGACATAAAATCATGAATAATAGGCACTCCACCACATATTCGCTTCTCAGCCAGAACTTCAATGTTGCAAGAAAAAGAGTCATTCAATGCGAAAACAGTTATGTCAAACAAATCATGCACTTGGGGTTTCATTTCCCTCCCCCAAATAGACTGTGGCGCATTTTTACTTTTCTTTTCGGTTTTAATCGAAGTTTTTGTGCGATTCTTCCACTTATATAAGAATGCTGAGATCCGGTGTCTAAGATTGCTCTAACTCTAATTCCCTCTTTCCGATTTTCTATTTTCACCACTAGAGACATCAAATAAACATTTTCAATTTTGCAACTATTAGATAATGTATTCGATGCGACGATTTCATTTTTAGTAGGTGGTTCAGGACACATTAAATAGTTATGACTGTCTTTTTCGCAATTCGAACATCTATTCTTTACTCTGCAAAACCTCGCCATGTGACCCATTTTTAGACAAGAAAAACAGGCACCTTTGTCTCTTAAGAGCTTTCTTTTAGCTTCCACTGTCATTCTTTTTGCTGCATAACAATCTTTACTGCTGTGCCTCTTGTCACAGAATAGACAATTTAAGATCCTCTTACCTGACAGTCCGTTGTTTTCTGTGCTTACTAAAGCAGCTGCAGTGGGATTCTCCAAGTTGTCTTCAACAAAATTGTTTTTTTTTACGAGTATGGTTAGCTCCAAACCCGGTACGGGCGAGCACAACCATTTCTTCCCCCTTTACTTCTTGTTTCAAAAAGTTCATTAAATTTTTCAAGGAACGATCTTCGGCCTGGACAGAGTTCGAATTTCTGTTTCGTTCCCAAGCTAATAGAATTTCTTCGGGCAGGCATGACTCCACCAAAGGCGAAAGAAAGTCACCGTATTTATCCTGCGTTTTCCCAAGACTCTCCAAAGCTCGTAACTTCCCCTCCAGCTGGTTATAGAGAACTGGCAGATTCGTTTTCAGACGTCCAGACGTGGCATTCTTCATCCCCATACTCAGCAAATCTCGAACGTAGATCTGCACGAGTAATTCTTCACGCCCGAAACGTTCTCGTAGTTGCTCCACTGCTTTCGGATAGTTGGCAGCCGTGGCTGGGAAGCTCTCCACTACTCTTGCAGCCTTTGACTTGGGAACTACAGCTTGGAGCAAGTATTGAAATTTGTCTTCTTCGGGAATAGTTTGATCTTCATGAATTTTCTGGAACTGACTCCAAAACGCAAGGAATTCTCGAGCTTCACCATCAATTTCTTTAGTTCTATTTTAGGCAACTCGAACTTCCTTCTTCCAGCCGTTTCAACAGGTAAATCGGATGCTGAAATCAAAGCATCTATCTGCGAACAAAGTTCATGAAATCTATCTCGATAGATTTCTGCAGATTCAAAATCATCCGAGAATAATTTCTCAGTCTTCCATCTGAAGAATAGTTTCCGTGATAGAATTTTGACACTCTTCTAGTCGATCGTACTTGTCTTTCAATTGTAGACTGCAAATCGAAATTGACTTCACATCAGGGCCTTCTTTTTCCATCTCAGCGGAAGCCTTATTCCCACAGATAGTAAAAACCCTTCGAAGACCAGTTCGTTTTATTTTCAAAGCCGCTAGCTCCATCTTCGAATAGTTCCAAAAAAACAATAGTTCAAAGACTCACCACTTAAGACTTGTGATTGAGAGTATGTGACTTGAGTGATTGAGAGTGAGACTTGTGTGTAAGAGTATGATTGCACAAAGCAATCCCAATCTGCTACTTGGCCGCCCCACGTTGGGCGCCACGATGTGTAGAAAACAAAACTTCCACACTTTTGGAATTATTTAATTCCATCGAATCTTAGGGCAGGTCGGACATCATCGATGTCGTAGCAGATTGAACAAGTAACAAACCAGTGTTAAACACACACTTTATTTACAGAAAAGACAAGTACGTATTTACATCAACTTCTACAAATCCGAAAAGTAAAAAGCATTACGAACAAAACCACTGCACGAATATATCACACAAAAAGGAAACATCCAGTTCGTGACGTCAGCCCCATACCGGCGCTGATTGGTGGTAGTAGTGATGCCATTCCTGACAATAGTAACGAAGAGTGAATCTTATAGGAGTAGAAGATGTATCTGTTATCACAGGGCTTCAGACGTCGATCTTAAAATGAAATAAGTATGAATGAAAAGTATGAAAATTAAAATGAAATGTATATCGGGGGATAAACCTGCAGCTTCATATTATATCTTCCAGTTGCTCGGTTTGAAGATCTGTCACGTGGTTGTGGGTAAATGCATGAATCCTAAATTATTGATTGGTTAAAGTGATTATCCACCGTGATCAAAAACACTAGTCTGCGCTTCCATAGCCAATCGGCTAACTCGATTTGTGATTTACCCTTCAGAGACCTTACGACAGCAACTCCGTCCACATGATCCGTCTATTTTATTAGAAGGTCGATGGCTTCAGACAGTTGTCGGAAGTGCTTGGTAAGTTGGTAATTCAGCTGTTGACCGAGGATTTCTTTCGAAGTGCCTGCCGATTGTTGCGAGCGCCATCTGGTATATTTGTGAGAAGCGCCTTCAGGCTTGCTTTTGAAATTGTACATGTTTATAATCACTTCCGACCGTCATCAATGTATCAAGACGAGTGAAAGGCTGTGTGTGCTAGCTTTTCTACCAAAGTACTTTACGGTGGAGATAGATTACACTGATAAACAGAGGCTGTTCGGACATTTTTTGAACGATTTTGATGAGCTGTAAAAAATTGTATGCTACGAAAGAATTTTATTTACGCAGCAGTTGAATAGTTAAAGTATAACTTATCACCTGCTTACTCAGAGTTTTGTTTACTTTCAAAATGGCGCTTTTAAGTAAGCAATGAATGGAAGGTTATATTTCCGTTCTTTCCGAAGAGAATTATGCTTATTCAATTATTCAGAAAAGCTGTAAAAGTTATGGTTTTTCGATATCTAAGGGTACGATAAGTAATATTATTAATGAGAAAGGAAAAAACGTAAAAGTGGAAAAATACTTCCAAATACGTATCCAAAAAAGAAAAGAATTTCTGAAAATGTTTGTAAGGTAAGAACTTTAATTTTAAAAGAGAATCATCCTAGTCAAAGAACTATTGCAAAGTCATTAAAATGTTCAGTTTCAACTGTAAATAAAACAATTAACAGTGATTTGAATCTTAAAAAGGCCATAAAATACAATGTTCAACGTCTATCTGTACGACATATTGCAAAACTTGCTGCAGAATTCTGTATGAGAAGCATTTAGCTGGAGAAAAATGGAAAAATATTGGGACAATAGTCGAGGCGTGGGTGTATTTAAATGATTGCAATAAAAAAAGACAATTTATTATTATGAAAGAGGAGAAAATATATTAAAACGTGGTTCAAAGAATCTAAAGAAACTTTCTCTAAGGGATTTGATTGTTGCCGGTTTTGCATACAATGGAAAATTAAAATTAAAGAGAGTTGGAAAAAATGTAAAAATCAGCTCCCACATACTATCAGGACCATTATTTTATCCCAATATTAAAAAAAGAAATATCATATCCTTAGCCACAGTGCCAACAATCAGTAGAGCTGCATCAAATCTCCAGATGTCTCACCCGTGAACTTTTGCGCTTTTGAACTTTTAAAAAGAGTATTATAGAAACGTCAACCGAAAACCATTCAAGGACTTTGGAAAACTATGGAACAAGAATGGGACGAAATACCTCTGTCGATACTACAAAAGTCATTATTATCATGGAAATTAAGGTGTAGAAAGATAGTTAACAATAAGGGCTAACAAATAGAACATTTAAAACACAAAAATTGCATGTAAAAAATTGATCTTTAGTCCATTAAAATCGTTCAAAAAATGTCCGAACAGCCTCTGTATATATATACTGTTGTATTATAAGTTTATTTTCGTAGTGATGACTAATTTCACCACAAACTCAAGCAAACCATTTAAATAGAATCAGAGCAAGACATTTTTATTAGAATATGAACGAATTCTACAAATGGTACAGCTTGTGACATCTTAGCGCCTAGGAGTCTAGAATGGCCGGCTGCAGACCCGGAAGTTTCATGTTAAAAAGTCCTTCAATACTGCGCTTGCGCATGTGAGGAGAATGAGAAACAGTTAGCTCACGGACTCCGTCTAGTTGAGACGTCTTCGTAGCAATTCGTAAATTTTAATATGAAAATAAGCATTTTTGTTTCGCGCGTCCATTGTAAACCCATTGTTTTGTCTGTGTTAAAATAAATGTTATTTTTTAATGTCCAACAAAAGTTCGGATTAATTCATCACAGACTAGAGTTTTGGTGTCATGGAAGTCGGATGGAAGCAAGAAAGCAGGAAATGCAGGTAGGCCCACCCTTGTATTAAATTAAATTTACTAAGGTTCTGGCTTACCGGAATTAGTGAGGCAAAGAGCCTAAATAGTTTTGGTTAAAAAAACAAACAAAAAGAAATGACTACATATCCAATTTTATTTTGTGGTTATTTAAATTTTGTCTTTATGAAAGTTAATAGAAGTTGATGATAAAGTGAATTTGCATGTTCTACTAAGTAGATATTATCAAGTGGATAAAGTCACGGCCAAAAAGTGCCAAATCGAAAGTGAACGAAAATTTAAATTTCGTTTTGATTTTACTGAAATTTTGTGTTTTGTGCATTTAATGATTTGAAAAGAATCAGATAATTTGAATTACATATGGTAATTACACATTAGTAAAAGAAAACAAATATTTAATTGCAACTATATATATTGCATCTTGTGTATTGTATATGCTACGATATAGTTTAAGATTCTGTTATTATATTTGAGAATTGTGTTTGATATTAAATCTTATCTAGTATTTGAAGCATATTTGGCATTGAATACATTTTGTGAATCATATAGTTTATTAGAAAATATTGGTAACTATATTTATGATAACAAAATTGGATTGTTTACTAATAAGTTATTCATCGATCATGGCTTTTCTTTCTCGTGGGAGAAAAGAAGACCTCCTCGAACTCGCAGATGAACTTTGTGAAAAGGTATAGCATAATTGTAAACTGGTTGAGATAAGGAAAATAATCCTAAACAGTGAAAACTATGAAGAAGAGGAAGTTAAAATTTCTTTAACTCGTATTATGGAAGATAGGATAAAGAGAGAGAAAGAAGCAAAAGAAAAAGAAGAAATTGCCAGACGAGAAGAAAAAGAAGAAATTGCCAGACAAGAAGCAAAAGAAGAAATTGCCAGACAAGAAGCAAAAGAAGAAATTGCCAGACAAGAAGCAAAAGAAAGGGAAGACCGTAATATTCGAATGGAAGAAATAGCTTTAGAGAAGAAAAAGCTAGAAATGCAAGCTGCAAGTGAGCTAGGACTATCTAATAGAGAACGGATGCCAAATCATAAAATTGAGCTCATCAAAATTACCCCGAAATTTGAGGAAAAGAAAGATGAAATGGGTCTATATTTAATAAATTTTGAAAGAAGAGCTGAGATGGCAGGTGTGCCTAAAGAAGATTGGGTGCCGTATTTACTAGGCATATTGCCTTCGGAAATTTCGAGCATGATGGCTAGAGAATCGCCTGAAGATGCAAAGAATTACGAATATGTGAAAGATATTATTCTTCAGAGGTATAAAATGAGTTCTGAGAAATTGAAGCAGATGTTTTACCGTCATCAAAAAGTCCCGGATAAAACATGGAGAAGTTACGCTCATGAACTTACAAGCTACTATGATGAATGGGTTTCTGATTTGGAAATCAAAACTTTTAAAGAACTCAGAGACTTGCATATCACTGAGCAGATTAAAAGACGAGTGCCGTCTGAAGTAAAGGAACATTTTCTGGAGGAGTGGATGGACTTAAATTCTCCGTTAGAATTAGCTAAAAAAATAGATCAATTTGAAAGCTTGAAGGAGAGTCTTACACCCAGAAATACTAAAGGTTCCCAGAATACAGAGGGTATCAAGAAAACACACGTTGGTTTTCGTAAGTTTGAGGGAGAAAACAAACCCTTTGGGAAAACAGAAGTAAACAGAGAAGATTATAAAGAGAGAAATTTTGAACAAAGAAAGCAACTTCAATGTTATGAATGCAATTCCTATGATCATCTTAGACCTCAATGTCCTAAGTTGAAGAAAACTGAAATCATAGCTGCTAACGAAATTATGGGAAAGGGAATAATAGATTTGATGTCTCCCTACATTAGTGTCGGAACTGTAAATGGATCTCAGATTTCTATCTTACGAGACACAGGATCCAGCATAGATCTAATTCCTAGGAAGTTTGTTAAGCCACACATGTATACGGGTGAACATGTATGGGTAGCATCTCCTTTAGCGGATAACCCTATTTGCTTGCCTATAGCGGAAGTAAATTTAGTGTGTGAGTTGGGTCATGTTATAACCAAAGCTGCTGTCAAGGATAACTTCTTAGATAAAGAACACTACTTACTAAGCAACAAGACCGTTGTACTTATAGAAGATATGAAAAAAGACAAAGACTCTGAAATTGAAGTAAAAGACTCTGCAACGCCCAAGTGCCAAAGTTCTCCATATTTAAATGAAACATCGAAAAACGACTGCCCTTGTAACAGTAACCGTTTTAGTTCTAGCAGTGTTACTCCTAAAGAGACTGGAATCGTTGAAAATTTGTTACGTTCATATGGTTTTATACAATGTTGCGAAAGACAAGCAATATATTTTTTTCACTACAGTCAATTTTCTGGAAATATTGATAATTTAAAACGTGGTGATGCAGTTGAATTTAAAATTACTCATAATCGTCGTACTGGAAAACCAATTGCTAGTTCTGTTTGTAAAATAATGTGTAAAGAGACAGTTTCTGGATTTGAAACCACTGAAAAAAAGGAAAATACTGAAGGTAAAGTTGCTTATGAAAATCGTGGTGAACGGCCCTATTCTGCTGAAAATGTTGATGGTAATGTAGATTTTCATCCTCCTAAAAAGATCACTTTTAGTATTCCTATTGACAAAAATACAAGAAACCTTAGACCTTGTAAAATGCGTTCGGAACAGCCCTTACCTGTGAGATACCGTGGTGTTATCTGTGCTCTTAAAGGAACATTTGGTTTTATTAAAAGGGGTGATGTAAAGGATATGTTTTTCCACTCTAGTGAATGCAAAGTGTTCAAAAATCTTAATCTTGGCGATGATGTTATGTTGAATTTGGAATACAGACTCGTAACAACAAGGAAGTTGCTGTAAGTGTAACTAAATTGCCCTTAGGGACAGTGATATTTGAGGACGTTGAAACTGAAAGTTTGGTTGGTGAAATAACTGAATGCTTAGACAAATCTAAAAGTCGTTTGAGGAAAGCATAAAAGTTACGAGACAAAGTTGAATTCACTGTGATCCAGGATTACGAGGTAGTCCATAGAAAAGGAAAACAGCATATAAACGCTGACAATTTAAGTCGTACACCTCACGTACAAAAATAAAGTGCTATTTTTTTTGTGTTTGTATTTGTGATGTCTTGCATATATAAAAATATTTTATTCCTAGTGTACATTGATACATTTGAATTGCAAAAAAGTGTTAAATTTGAATTGAAAATCTAAATATTTTGAAATTGAATTTCTTCTTTGATGATTATCACTGAGCAAAATTTTGATTATACTTTGTTAAAATTATGATATGTTTTTTTTAATTTAGAGTAGGCGGTACACAGCCAGGATCTTTAGGGTGTATGGTCTACTTGCATATTGCTTTGGGCATGAGTTGTTGCCTTCGCGAAAATTCTGTTGCTGCTGTTTTGTATCTTTTTTGCAGGTGTCTGTCTCTGCAGAAAAAGAATCTTGAGGAGGGAGGAAATAGACTGTGACATCTTAGCGCCTAGGAGTCTAGAATGGCCGGCTGCAGACCCGGAAGTTTCCTGTTAAAAAGTCCTTCAATACTGCGCTTGCGCATGTGAGGAGAATGAGAAACAGTTAGCTCACGGACTCCGTCTAGTTGAGACGTCTTCGTAGCAATTCGTAAATTTTAATATGAAAATAAGCATTTTTGTTTCGCGCGTCCATTGTAAACCCATTGTTTTGTCTGTGTTAAAATAAATGTTATTTTTTAATGTCCAACAAAAGTTCGGATTAATTCGTCACAAGCTGTACCATTCGCCTCGTTTGGGGGTAACGCTCTTAGCGCACTTTTTATGTCTCTAAGGAAAGAATTCTTAGAAAAAAATCGTTTTCTTTTCAAACGAAAAACAATAAGCTTTAGTGGAATGTAATTAACGGGAAAAAATACAAAACTTTGAAAAAAACAAAGGACAATTTAATGGGAACGAAAAGAACATTATAGAATATTCTAAATGAAAATTTAAACTTTCCGCTTTGCCAAGGTTGCCATAAAAACGGGAATAGCCGAATAAGGATGGGTTGCCTTCACCTGCCATAATTCGCTACTAAAAGTGCGCCAAGTGCATTGCCACCAAACGAGACGTATAATACAGCTCTACTCTACTAATTTAAAATTGAAAAGCAAAGTGTGTATGTGCGTGATTCGTGATTTTCATGCATCTTGACTCTTGAGTAAAATGTATTTTCTACATAGTTAAGGCCCTCTCCTCGAGAATGGGCGATATTTAATCCCTCAAAAACTAAAACAAACTTTTACTTTTGACCAGAAATTTCTCTTCATAAAATAAGCGAACTTTAATGGAAATCCAACGTTACTTATATTCCCTTTAGATGGAGAGATTCATTTTAAAGCATCTCGAAAATGAAGGAAAGAAACAGATTGTTCGAATGAATGGACTACCAGCGGGAAATGACGAAAGCAGCCGAGCTAATGGAGTCCCAAGTTCCAACCGGATGGAGGAACAACAAACATTCCCAGCGATTTACTGCCTCCAGGGTTCTGCAAGCGAGTCATTTGTCACGCCGCGGGGGCAGATCGTTCTCGGGTGGGTGGTTGTGGGTGTAAATTTACTATCTCGAGCCTTATTGATGTTTGATGCTGTTGGGTGACCACTTCTTGGAAGTCACGCGGCGTGGTCTAGGGGAATTATAACGTTGGGGGAATTTTCTCTCGGAAGAAAATAGGAAGTGGGGCTTTGAAGACTCAGGAAATTAAAGAACAGATTGTGCCTTACGCTTCAAATAATATTTATGTTGTAATTAAGGAATGAAATGTACCAGAAAATGACCACTTATTTTTAGGTATCGAGTTATGAACGTGATCTTTAGACGTTGGACGGTCAGTAGTGCAGTTAGGATTTTATTTCGGAAGGGGCTAGAACCGTTAATGAGACATTAGATGCCCACGCGCAAATCTCAAGCTGCCCTCTTCACAGAACTGGGTCATGTTTTGGGTATCATAATTTTGGGGATTTTCTCGGAAGAAAAGAGGAAGAGGAGTCTTTGAAGGGACTCAGGAAATTGGAGTATTGAGCGGTATGGTATGTAATCAATTAACGTCCCACTGGAGCAACACAGCGGGCTATTGGCTACGGTTCAAGATCCATTCCGAAGGAAAAGATCCAAGGATTTCGTAATAATTTTGAACCACGGTCAGATGACGAGATCAACACCTGAGCTGGCACTCTCCAAACTTCCACACCACGTTAACGTGAGGACATTTGAGGCCACCACAGATTTAATAGGCACCAGACTCCGTGTGCACGACGGTCTTTGGCCGGACCGAGTTTCGAATTCGCAACCCTCCGGTTGCTAATCCGTTGCTCTTCCAATGGGCTACAGCGGCCTTCCGCGGTACGCTTCAAGAAGCATCTATGTTGGCGTCAAGGCATAAAGTCCACTAGAAAATGACCACTAGGTGCAGAATTATGAACCTGTTCCTAGACGTAATCCTGCGGTAACCCTGTTGGTAGAATCGCGGAATATGAACAGTTGCGGGTTCTAAACTCGATCCAACCAGACCGTAGTGTACATGGGCTCTGGTGCACGCGAAATCTGTCACGGCCTCAAATGTCCTCACTGTGGCATGGTACGGAAGTTTAGAGGTTGGGGGAATTTTCCAAGCCCAACCAGCTCATGTGTTGACCTCGTCATCTGACCCTGACAAAATGTCGATGTGTGTCCGCCTTCGGGATTAATCTCGGACTTTCGCCAATATCCCATTGTGTGTTGTTTACAGTGTGACGTAAATTCAACTGCCTACCAACCCTAGATGTTTGTGTACCACGATCAGTAGTAGCGTAGCCAAGATTTTATTTCGAAGGTGGCCAGGACCATTAATTAGGCATTTAGCCGCCCACGAGCGAATCTCAATAAATTGACCTCTCTTCACAGAGATCCATTTTATTTCCCAAGCAATTGCCCATGATGAATGCCTTTTTTTAATATTCAATACCAGGTTAGAGGATGAGTTCCATCACCAGCTGACTACGGCCTCTAGCTAGGTTAAGGACTTCAGTGCTAGTTAGGTTCAAGTACCAGCTAGATGACGATCCGCTCATTAAACTAAAAATGCATATTCAAAGAAATCAATATTTAATTTGCACAAATGTAATATTTTTTCTTATTAATTTGAACCCATACAGCTCAATTTATAAGCATAATAAATATTTATAGATTTTAAACTTTGGAAACGGATCGTCCATTTCAGTGTAAAAAAAAGTTCAACGTTATCCTGGCTTCCCTCTGTTGGGCCCCTGCAACAATGTTCTGAACGTTTATAGTTACGTTCAGAAAAGTTGAAAAGTAAGTTAAGGTGAACTCAGGTGAGATTCAGAAACGATATACAGGTTGCTATTATTTTTTATAAAAATTGGGTCTTTGGTCAAAATTCATTCATGTTGAGAGTAATATTGACCTCCTCAATCACCAGATTTCAATCCAACTGAGCATTTGTTAGAGGAATTTGAAAGGAGCATCAAATAACTGTATTTACTATCGTTGTGCTGGAGGATGTAATTAACAAAATCAGAATTTAATATTTTCCAACACTCACCTACATTTAGAATCCTTTTCGAATTTAAATAGTATTAAGACTAGAAACGATCGGATTTGATAATAAGAACGTAAAAATTTAGTCATCAAATTAAGCATACAAATTAATAACCAATTTTTATCATCATTTTGTTTTGCTTCACGCTCTCTTCACGTTCTGCCATTTTAAAAGCTTAGAAGTTTGCTGAACGTTTTTAAGGGGAAACCTCAACTTTCCATACTTACATAATATGCAGTAACTCTACCTATTATTCAGCTTTTATTGTGGGAGAGTTTCGATGTTATGAAAAACTTCAATGGTTTGTATTAGTACAAAGAAAATTGTTACTCTCTGAATTCTATGTGTGGAGAAGGTTGACCATTTAGAACTTTTCAAAAATACTTTTCTTTCGTCTTTCTGGCATCATTAACTGAAACTAGCATTGGATTGTGCATAATATTCCTCTAATGATCCTGTCTGAGGCTTAATTTCTTACTGTCGTGGAATAGAATTTCTTATGGGGATTTCGAAATGTAGTACATATTCAGTCAAAAAATTCACGATCACATTCAGTCAAAAAAAATCATTGAAAATTAAGTAAATTTATTGATAGAGGAAACGAAATTCAACAATTCTTGGAAACTCTCTAGAACAAATATTGAAGGTAATAAAATTTTAATCATAGAAACGCAAAAAGGAGGCATTTTCAACAAAGAGCGATTTTAAGGGTTCTATTTACCAAGATATATTTAATATTAGGGCATTTGGTGCTTTTGTACATTCATTATTTTAGTCTTTATCGATGAAAAATTAGAATATAAATAACTATTTTAGAGCTGAATCCAATGACTCATGCAAGAATTGGCCAAAAGAGCAATTTTAATTAACATTAAGCACAAGACAAAACAATTACAATAATAAACAAACATAAAAAATAACATCTCGGGGGAACAAAACTTCAGCGCGTCAGTTCTACGCTCGCCTTGGGAAATAACTAGAGAAAAATGGTTCATTCTCTTTCGCGGAGAGGTTGTCACGTGGTCCGCCATCGCCAATCAAGGCGCATATCGCTGAGATACACGTTAAGGGGCTGATGCGTTACAACCTCCCCCTCTGGCTCCGACGACGTCCAGACGAGGAGTCAGCATTACGTGCTTTAGGAGGGCGTCCTCTCTTTCTTAGTGGGACCACAGGAGTACTGTCAGTAGCTTTACATGCCTTGAGAGCTGAAGAGTGATAAACTCCTATAGGTATGGTTGGATTTTTGGGATCTGCAATTTCATAAGTTGTAGCTGACCGTTGAGTGAGCACCACGTAAGGTCCGTCACGTCGAGGCATGAATTTGGCAGTCCTTTTCTTTTCTGCGTTACTCACAGGGTGCATGGTGACCCAAACGTGATCACCGGTATTGATCCGATGTTCTATAAAAGGGGTAGGCTCTCCCCCTAGCTTGAAGGTAGACTCAAATTTTTCTAACAAACCATTCATCTTTCTGCGCTGATCAGACATTAAATGTTCTCCTTCATCAGAACGCAGTGAGCTTGGTGATATACCTTGGCTGTATGAGAGTTGCTGGTTGCAACTTGAACGTTCATCTTCTTCATGAAAATTTCCTTTGTTGCTACAGTTGTCGACAGGCTGTTGACTCTTTACTGGTGGGTCTTCAACAGATAGCAGATATTTTACAGGGATATCTTTCTTGAAACCAATCTTCCGACAGGGATTGTCAGAGAAATGCCAATTTTTGTTCTTCATGTCTAGAACAATTCCGGACTTTTCCAAAAAGTCGGTTCCTAGTAGAGTACGATTCTTTTTTGCATTTGGTAATGCCAGTAAATTCAGCGAGACTGATTTTCCTTCAATCTGTATTGTCACCATGGCGGTGCAAGCCTCTTCAGTTGTTTGACAACCATTTGCCAAAGTCATTGTTACTACTTCTCTTTGGAACTCTACTCCTCTCTTTTTTAATTGGTGGTACATGATCTCTCCAGCGACTGTTCTGCTGGCACCACTATCAACACAAACCCTGGCTCTTACTCCCGATATACAGATATCTATTAGCGCTAACGGGGATGCATCGGAGTGACAGGTATACATGCGGATAGAGTTCGCTTGGAATGGCTCCCTTCTTGTCGATGACGAACAGTTTCTGCATTTTGATTTGATGGTTCCTGGTGCTCCACATCCGTAGCACGATATTTCTTTCTTCTCTTCAATACCCCTTGGCGTAATTCTGCCTTGTGAAAAGGAGTCCCTCCTACTTTGACTGAGGACCCCGGGATCCCGCCTACTGTTACTGGGAATCCCTGGCAGACTTTGTCTGTCATCTCTGTGTTCCAATTGTGATTGTTGGGTTCTATAGTAATTTCTTTTTTGGAACACGGGTTTTGTTTCATGTTGCTTCGGTGGAAGCTTCGGGTTGACAGTACGTAAGTTGTCGTAACTGTCCATCTTCTCCACTAGGTCACTTGGGGTGACCCATTCGCTCCATACGTCCAAGAAATGGTTTTTAACCTCTGAAGGAACACGTCTCTTCATTTGATCCAGGATCATGAGGTCTTTCAATTTCTCAAAATCCGTTATGTTCAATTCTGCTAGCCATGCTTCAAAATAGCTACGCAGTTCAAAATGGAAGTCCTTCCATGTGCTCTCAGGACTTTTCTTGTGAGTTGCGAAGAGTTGTAGCATTCTCTCAGCACTTAATTTAAATCTCTGAAGCAGCATTGTTCTAATGTGATCAAAATCATGAGACTTCTGTTCTGGTTCTCTGGCGATGAGTTGTGCCACGCTATTAGGTAATAGGTTCTACGCTCGCCTTGGGAAACAACTAGAGAAAAATGGTTCATTCTCTTTCGCGGAGAGTGTGTCACGTGGTCCGCCATCGCCAATCAAGGCGCATATCGCTGAGATACACGTTAAGGGGCTGATGCGTTACACTATTATTAAAATGGAAATTTAACTATAAAACATTGCAAGAAATAAAAAAAACGTATGATGGTTAACAATTCCAAATAAAAATCTACAAAAATAAAAATGGATTATTTTGTTCGTTTATTGAATATTTTAGTCCCATTTTAAGTTATTTATCCATTTTGGGCCATTTCAAAAGCAAAATCAATGGTTTTCGGGTTTTGCGTCAGTCTGTCTGTATATGATCCCACAGCGACCAAACAGCTGAATGTCATGAAATTTTGCATACTTTGAGTAACTTACAGTAACTTAGTGACAGAACTTCGCAGCTTCAGTTTGTTCGTTTTTCTGATTTATGCCTGTTTTTTGTTCGTATGTTTATGCAAGTATAAAAAAGCAGCTCACTATATTTTCATAAAATATATTCAATAGCCCGTTGTGTTGCTCCAGTGTGACGTTAATTGAAAATACCAATACCATAAAATATATTAAGTTGGATAATTTTATGAATAATTTTTTTAACTTTTTAGAGCTGAATCCAATGACTCATGCAAGAATTGGCCAAAAGAGCAATTTTAATTAACATTAAGCACAAGACAAAACAATTACAAGAATAAACAAACATAAAAAGTAACATCTCGGGGGAACAAAACTTCAGCGCGTCAGTTCTACGCTCGCCTTGGGAAACAACTAGAGAAAAATGGTTCATTCTCTTTCGCGGAGAGGTTGTCACGTGGTCCGCCATCGCCAATCAAGGCGCATATCGCTGAGACACACGTTAAGGGGCTGTGATGCGCTACAACCTCCCCCTCTGGCTCCGACGACGTCCCGACGAGGAGTCAGCATTACGTGCTTTAGGAGGGCGTCCTCTCTTTCTTAGTGGGACCACAGGAGTACTGTCAGTAGCTTTACATGCCTTGAGAGCTGAAGAGTGATAAACTCCTATAGGTGTGGTCGGATTTTTGGGATCTGCAATTTCATAAGTTGTAGGTGACCGTTGAGTGAGCACCACGTAAGGTCCGTCACGTCGAGGCATGAATTTGGCAGTCCTTTTATTTTCTGCGTTACTCACAGGGTGCATGGTGACCCAAACGTGATCACCGGTATTGATCCGATGTTCTATAAAAGGGGTAGGCTCTCCCCCTAGCTTGAAGGTAGACTCAAATTTTTCCAACAAACCATTCATCTTTCTGCGCTGATCGGACGTTAAATGTTCTCCTTCATCAGAACGCAGTGAGCTTGGTGATATAGCTTGGCTGTATGAGAGTTGCTGGTTGCAACTTGAACGTTCATCTTCTTCATGAAAATTTCCTTTGTTGCTACAGTTGTCGACAGGCTGTTGACTCTTTACTGGTGGGTCTTCAACAGATAGCAGATATCTTACAGGGATATCTTTCTTGAAACCAATCTTCCGACAGGGATTGTCAGAGAAATGCCAATTTTTGTTCTTCATGTCTAGAACAATTCCGGACTTTTCCAAAAAGTCGGTTCCTAGTAGAGTACGATTCTTTTTTGCATTTGGTAATGCCAGTAAATTCAGCGAAACTGATTTTCTTTCAATCTCTATTTTCACCATGGCGGTGCAAGCCTCTTCAGTTGTTTGACAACCATTTGCCAAAGTCATTGTTACTACTTCTCTTTGGAACTCTACTCCTCTCTTTTTTAATTGGTGGTACATGATCTCTCCAGCGACTGTTCTGCTGGCACCACTATCAACACAAACCCTGGCTCTTACTCCCGATATACAGATATCTATTAGCGCTAACGGGGATGCATCGGAGTGACAGGTATACATGCGGATAGAGTTCGCTTGGAATGGCTCCCTTCTTGTCGATGACGAACAGTTTTTGCATTTTGATTTGATGGTTCCTGGTGCTCCACATCCGTAGCACGATATTTCTTTCTTCTCTTCAATACCCCTTGGTGTAATTCTGCCTTGTAAAAAGGAGTCCCTCCTACTTTGACTGAGGACCCCGGGATCCCGCCTACTGTTACTGGGAATCCCTGGCAGACTTTGTCTGTCATCTCTGTGTTCCAATTGTGATTGTTGGGTTCTATAGTAATTTCTTTTTTGGAACACGGGTTTGTTTCATGTTGCTTCGGTGGAAGCTTCGGGTTGACAGTACGTAAGTTGTCGTAACTGTCCATCTTCTCCACTAGGTCACTTGGGGTGACCCATTCGCTCCATACGTCCAAGAAATGGTTCTTAACCTCTGAAGGAACACGTTTCTTCATTTGATCCAGGATCATGAGGTGTTTCAATTTCTCAAAATCCGTTATGTTCAATTCTGCTAGCCATGCTTCAAAATAGCTACGCAGTTCAAAATGGAAGTCCTTCCATGTGCTCTCAGGACTTTTCTTGTGAGTTGCGAAGAGTTGTCGCATTCTCTCAGCACTTAATTTAAATCTCTGAAGCAGCATTGTTCTAATGTGATCAAAATCATGAGACTTCTGTTCTGGTTCTCTGGCGATGAGTTGTGCCACGCTATTAGGTAATAGGCCCAGGAGATAGGCAACCCAGTTATGTCTCCCTACTTTAAGAACTTTCATCTGTCGTTCGAATAACTGAAGAAACAATGTCATATCACCATCATTCGGATCAAAATCAGGTAGCAACTTTTTCAAGTTAAAGTTGGGTTGATGGTCTGCAGACAGATGATTAAAACCAGAGACCTGCTCCAATTTCTGTGATTCTACCTGCAGACGGAGTCTTTCCAACTCGTACGCTCTTTCCCGTTCTATTCTTTCATTTTCCCGTTCTATTCTTTCCTTTTCCTCAGCCTTTTCCCGTTCTATTCTTTCCTTTTCCTCAGCCTTTTCCCGTTCTATTCTTTCATTTTCACGTGCTATTCTTTCTTTTTCTTCTGCTTTCTCTTTTGCACGGTTTTCGCTTATAGACAGAAGCAGATTTTTCGTGAAGTCTTCATCATAACTTTCATCTCCAGTGATAAATCTTTTTATATCAACTACTCTAGCATCAGCAGGTATTTCGATGCCGAGTTCATTCGCCAACTCTATCAGGTCACATTTAAGAGCTCTTGCCAAATAAGACATCTTTAGGTTACGAAGTGTACAAATAATTTTGAATACGAAAGTAAACAAGTTCAGTAAAAAATTTTTTTAAATAGATCCACCACAGTTTGTTTTCAAGAAAAAAAAATTAAATTAATGACCACTTCTTATAGGTACTACTTGTTTAGCATTGTTAAACAAATTACTTTTAAAACATTAACATTTGTCCAATAACACTTAAACACATGTTATTTATGAACATTAAATTCCAAAACACTTTTAAATATTCAAAACCAAAACATTAGATAACATTCCACTCGTGAGTTAGTCTTATTTCAATAATACTTCAAAAGAAATGATAAATTCTCGTAATATTTCAAAATTCAAAAAGAAACACCAATGCTTAAACAGAATGAAATCCATATTTCCTAATATCTAATCCTTAAAGGCATAATATAAACACATTTCTGTGCACGTTGCACTTGATTCATACATATATTAACAAAACCAATAACACTCAAAAGGAAATCCCAATGTAGCTCAAACACAAAATAAAGAAAAAAAATCGCTTTAAACATCTAGAAAGGGTTTTTTTTTAATGCAGCTGGCAGAAAACAGACCTTGAATCTATTGAGTTATGACTCATGAACATGACCGAATCAGAATGCGATCGGTTCTTGCACTTTTAAAACGAAATAACGCTGTAGCTTTCGTTTTTTGAACACAATTAATTCACACCACTTAATATTTTTACAAAGTAGCTTATTACAAAATGAATACACATAACGTATTTTCAAAAAAACTTATTCTAGCAGTACACTTAATCAAAACAATACTACTTTGCACTTTTACTTTAAGAACAAAACTTTTCATAAAACACAAATACTTTTCACAAAACACAAATACTTTGCACTTGTGAACCAAAGGAATAATAACACTTAAAGAAGTGATTTCACACTATTTTTTAAACAAGAATACTGTTTGAACACAAAACGAAACTTCAAAATTCTGTTGTTGGACACGGGTTGGCCAAATCGAAAGTACTGCTAGACAAGAATGATTTTAAACAAATTAAAATAAACTAATCTCATTCTTCATCACCACTTGGGGATACGAGCATAAGGATGATCCGTCGAAGGGATTTCCACCTATATTCAATAGGATACACCTGGGATGAGGCTTCCTAAAATAGTGAATTCGACGCCGCTGCAGAACACTAAAACCATGGCTTTTCCTACCAGTATGCTAACTCGGGATGAGTTTCTAAACATCAATGAAACACAGGGTGTGTTTTTCTTTCAATACCAACAGTATTGGACCTAGATTCCTGAACAAAAAACGAGTTGTTCCCAAAGGCTTTAATTCGGGCCACAAGATTGGGCGTCAATTTTAGAGCTGAATCCAATGACTCATGCAAGAATTGGCCAAAAGAGCAATTTTAATTAACATTAAGCACAAGACAAAACAATTACAATAATAAACAAACATAAAAAATAACATCTCGGGGGAACAAAACTTCAGCGCGTCAGTTCTACGCTCGCCTTGGGAAACAACTAGAGAAAAATGGTTCATTCTCTTTCGCGGAGAGTGTGTCACGTGGTCCGCCATCGCCAATCAAGGCGCATATCGCTGAGATACACGTTAAGGGGCTGATGCGTTACACTATTATTAAAATGGAAATTTAACTATAAAACATTGCAAGAAATAAAAAAAACGTATGATGGTTAACAATTCCAAATAAAAATCTATAAAAATAAAAATGGATTATTTTGTTCGTTTATTGAATATTTTAGTCCCATTTTAAGTTATTTATCCATTTTGGGCCATTTCAAAAGCAAAATCAATGGTTTTCGGGTTTTGCGTCAGTCTGTCTGTATATGATCCCACAGCGACCAAACAGCTGAATGTCATGAAATTTTGCATACTTTGAGTAACTTACAGTAACTTAGTGACAGAACTTCGCAGCTTCAGTTTGTTCGTTTTTCTGATTTATGCCTGTTTTTTGTTCGTATGTTTATGCAAGTATAAAAAAGCAGCTCACTATATTTTCATAAAATATATTCAATAGCCCGTTGTGTTGCTCCAGTGTGACGTTAATTGAAAATACCAATACCATAAAATATATTAAGTTGGATAATTTTATGAATAATTTTTTTAACTTTTTAGAGCTGAATCCAATGTGTGGACTCATGCAAGAATTGGCCAAAAGAGCAATTTTAATTAACATTAAGCACAAGACAAAACAATTACAAGAATAAACAAACATAAAAAGTAACATCTCGGGGGAACAAAACTTCAGCGCGTCAGTTCTACGCTCGCCTTGGGAAACAACTAGAGAAAAATGGTTCATTCTCTTTCGCGGAGAGGTTGTCACGTGGTCCGCCATCGCCAATCAAGGCGCATATCGCTGAGACACACGTTAAGGGGCTGTGATGCGCTACAACCTCCCCCTCTGGCTCCGACGACGTCCCGACGAGGAGTCAGCATTACGTGCTTTAGGAGGGCGTCCTCTCTTTCTTAGTGGGACCACAGGAGTACTGTCAGTAGCTTTACATGCCTTGAGAGCTGAAGAGTGATAAACTCCTATAGGTGTGGTCGGATTTTTGGGATCTGCAATTTCATAAGTTGTAGGTGACCGTTGAGTGAGCACCACGTAAGGTCCGTCACGTCGAGGCATGAATTTGGCAGTCCTTTTATTTTCTGCGTTACTCACAGGGTGCATGGTGACCCAAACGTGATCACCGGTATTGATCCGATGTTCTATAAAAGGGGTAGGCTCTCCCCCTAGCTTGAAGGTAGACTCAAATTTTTCCAACAAACCATTCATCTTTCTGCGCTGATCGGACGTTAAATGTTCTCCTTCATCAGAACGCAGTGAGCTTGGTGATATAGCTTGGCTGTATGAGAGTTGCTGGTTGCAACTTGAACGTTCATCTTCTTCATGAAAATTTCCTTTGTTGCTACAGTTGTCGACAGGCTGTTGACTCTTTACTGGTGGGTCTTCAACAGATAGCAGATATCTTACAGGGATATCTTTCTTGAAACCAATCTTCCGACAGGGATTGTCAGAGAAATGCCAATTTTTGTTCTTCATGTCTAGAACAATTCCGGACTTTTCCAAAAAGTCGGTTCCTAGTAGAGTACGATTCTTTTTTGCATTTGGTAATGCCAGTAAATTCAGCGAAACTGATTTTCTTTCAATCTCTATTTTCACCATGGCGGTGCAAGCCTCTTCAGTTGTTTGACAACCATTTGCCAAAGTCATTGTTACTACTTCTCTTTGGAACTCTACTCCTCTCTTTTTTAATTGGTGGTACATGATCTCTCCAGCGACTGTTCTGCTGGCACCACTATCAACACAAACCCTGGCTCTTACTCCCGATATACAGATATCTATTAGCGCTAACGGGGATGCATCGGAGTGACAGGTATACATGCGGATAGAGTTCGCTTGGAATGGCTCCCTTCTTGTCGATGACGAACAGTTTCTGCATTTTGATTTGATGGTTCCTGGTGCTCCACATCCGTAGCACGATATTTCTTTCTTCTCTTCAATACCCCTTGGTGTAATTCTGCCTTGTAAAAAGGAGTCCCTCCTACTTTGACTGAGGACCCCGGGATCCCGCCTACTGTTACTGGAAATCCCTGGCAGACTTTGTCTGTCATCTCTGTGTTCCAATTGTGATTGTTGGGTTCTATAGTAATTTCTTTTTTGGAACACGGGTTTGTTTCATGTTGCTTCGGTGGAAGCTTCGGGTTGACAGTACGTAAGTTGTCGTAACTGTCCATCTTCTCCACTAGGTCACTTGGGGTGACCCATTCGCTCCATACGTCCAAGAAATGGTTCTTAACCTCTGAAGGAACACGTTTCTTCATTTGATCCAGGATCATGAGGTCTTTCAATTTCTCAAAATCCGTTATGTTCAATTCTGCTAGCCATGCTTCAAAATAGCTACGCAGTTCAAAATGGAAGTCCTTCCATGTGCTCTCAGGACTTTTCTTGTGAGTTGCGAAGAGTTGTCGCATTCTCTCAGCACTTAATTTAAATCTCTGAAGCAGCATTGTTCTAATGTGATCAAAATCATGAGACTTCTGTTCTGGTTCTCTGGCGATGAGTTGTGCCACGCTATTAGGTAATAGGCCCAGGAGATAGGCAACCCAGTTATGTCTCCCTACTTTAAGAACTTTCATCTGTCGTTCGAATAACTGAAGAAACAATGTCATATCACCATCATTCGGATCAAAATCAGGTAGCAACTTTTTCAAGTTAAAGTTGGGTTGATGGTCTGCAGACAGATGATTAAAACCAGAGACCTGCTCCAATTTCTGTGATTCTACCTGCAGACGGAGTCTTTCCAACTCGTACGCTCTTTCCCGTTCTATTCTTTCATTTTCCCGTTCTATTCTTTCCTTTTCCTCAGCCTTTTCCCGTTCTATTCTTTCCTTTTCCTCAGCCTTTTCCCGTTCTATTCTTTCATTTTCACGTGCTATTCTTTCTTTTTCTTCTGCTTTCTCTTTTGCACGGTTTTCGCTTATAGACAGAAGCAGATTTTTCGTGAAGTCTTCATCATAACTTTCATCTCCAGTGATAAATCTTTTTATATCAACTACTCTAGCATCAGCAGGTATTTCGATGCCGAGTTCATTCGCCAACTCTATCAGGTCACATTTAAGAGCTCTTGCCAAATAAGACATCTTTAGGTTACGAAGTGTACAAATAATTTTGAATACGAAAGTAAACAAGTTCAGTAAAAAAATTTTTTAAATAGATCCACCACAGTTTGTTTTCAAGAAAAAAAAATTAAATTAATGACCACTTCTTATAGGTACTACTTGTTTAGCATTGTTAAACAAATTACTTTTAAAACATTAACATTTGTCCAATAACACTTAAACACATGTTATTTATGAACATTAAATTCCAAAACACTTTTAAATATTCAAAACCAAAACATTAGATAACATTCCACTCGTGAGTTAGTCTTATTTCAATAATACTTCAAAAGAAATGATAAATTCTCGTAATATTTCAAAATTCAAAAAGAAACACCAATGCTTAAACAGAATGAAATCCATATTTCCTAATATCTAATCCTTAAAGGCATAATATAAACACATTTCTGCGCACGTTGCACTTGATTCATACATATATTAACAAAACCAATAACACTCAAAAGGAAATCCCAATGTAGCTCAAACACAAAATAAAGAAAAAAAATCGCTTTAAACATCTAGAAAGGGTTTTTTTTTAATGCAGCTGGCAGAAAACAGACCTTGAATCTATTGAGTTATGACTCATGAACATGACCGAATCAGAATGCGATCGGTTCTTGCACTTTTAAAACGAAATAACGCTGTAGCTTTCGTTTTTTGAACACAATTAATTCACACCACTTAATATTTTTACAAAGTAGCTTATTACAAAATGAATACACATAACGTATTTTCAAAAAAACTTATTCTAGCAGTACACTTAATCAAAACAATACTACTTTGCACTTTTACTTTAAGAACAAAACTTTTCATAAAACACAAATACTTTTCACAAAACACAAATACTTTGCACTTGTGAACCAAAGGAATAATAACACTTAAAGAAGTGATTTCACACTATTTTTTAAACAAGAATACTGTTTGAACACAAAACGAAACTTCAAAATTCTGTTGTTGGACACGGGTTGGCCAAATCGAAAGTACTGCTAGACAAGAATGATTTTAAACAAATTAAAATAAACTAATCTCATTCTTCATCACCACTTGGGGATACGAGCATAAGGATGATCCGTCGAAGGGATTTCCACCTATATTCAATAGGATACACCTGGGATGAGGCTTCCTAAAATAGTGAATTCGACGCCGCTGCAGAACACTAAAACCATGGCTTTTCCTACCAGTATGCTAACTCGGGATGAGTTTCTAAACATCAATGAAACACAGGGTGTGTTTTTCTTTCAATACCAACAGTATTGGACCTAGATTCCTGAACAAAAAACGAGTTGTTCCCAAAGGCTTTAATTCGGGCCACAAGATTGGGCGTCAATTTTAGAGCTGAATCCAATGACTCATGCAAGAATTGGCCAAAAGAGCAATTTTAATTAACATTAAGCACAAGACAAAACAATTACAATAATAAACAAACATAAAAAATAACATCTCGGGGGAACAAAACTTCAGCGCGTCAGTTCTACGCTCGCCTTGGGAAACAACTAGAGAAAAATGGTTCATTCTCTTTCGCGGAGAGTGTGTCACGTGGTCCGCCATCGCCAATCAAGGCGCATATCGCTGAGATACACGTTAAGGGGCTGATGCGTTACACTATTATTAAAATGGAAATTTAACTATAAAACATTGCAAGAAATAAAAAAAACGTATGATGGTTAACAATTCCAAATAAAAATCTATAAAAATAAAAATGGATTATTTTGTTCGTTTATTGAATATTTTAGTCCCATTTTAAGTTATTTATCCATTTTGGGCCATTTCAAAAGCAAAATCAATGGTTTTCGGGTTTTGCGTCAGTCTGTCTGTATATGATCCCACAGCGACCAAACAGCTGAATGTCATGAAATTTTGCATACTTTGAGTAACTTACAGTAACTTAGTGACAGAACTTCGAAGCTTCAGTTTGTTCGTTTTTCTGATTTATGCCTGTTTTTTGTTCGTATGTTTATGCAAGTATAAAAAAGCAGCTCACTATATTTTCATAAAATATATTCAATAGCCCGTTGTGTTGCTCCAGTGTGACGTTAATTGAAAATACCAATACCATAAAATATATTAAGTTGGATAATTTTATGAATAATTTTTTTAACTTTTTAGAGCTGAATCCAATGACTCATGCAAGAATTGGCCAAAAGAGCAATTTTAATTAACATTAAGCACAAGACAAAACAATTACAAGAATAAACAAACATAAAAAGTAACATCTCGGGGGAACAAAACTTCAGCGCGTCAGTTCTACGCTCGCCTTGGGAAACAACTAGAGAAAAATGGTTCATTCTCTTTCGCGGAGAGGTTGTCACGTGGTCCGCCATCGCCAATCAAGGCGCATATCGCTGAGACACACGTTAAGGGGCTGTGATGCGCTACAACCTCCCCCTCTGGCTCCGACGACGTCCCGACGAGGAGTCAGCATTACGTGCTTTAGGAGGGCGTCCTCTCTTTCTTAGTGGGACCACAGGAGTACTGTCAGTAGCTTTACATGCCTTGAGAGCTGAAGAGTGATAAACTCCTATAGGTGTGGTCGGATTTTTGGGATCTGCAATTTCATAAGTTGTAGGTGACCGTTGAGTGAGCACCACGTAAGGTCCGTCACGTCGAGGCATGAATTTGGCAGTCCTTTTATTTTCTGCGTTACTCACAGGGTGCATGGTGACCCAAACGTGATCACCGGTATTGATCCGATGTTCTATAAAAGGGGTAGGCTCTCCCCCTAGCTTGAAGGTAGACTCAAATTTTTCCAACAAACCATTCATCTTTCTGCGCTGATCGGACGTTAAATGTTCTCCTTCATCAGAACGCAGTGAGCTTGGTGATATAGCTTGGCTGTATGAGAGTTGCTGGTTGCAACTTGAACGTTCATCTTCTTCATGAAAATTTCCTTTGTTGCTACAGTTGTCGACAGGCTGTTGACTCTTTACTGGTGGGTCTTCAACAGATAGCAGATATCTTACAGGGATATCTTTCTTGAAACCAATCTTCCGACAGGGATTGTCAGAGAAATGCCAATTTTTGTTCTTCATGTCTAGAACAATTCCGGACTTTTCCAAAAAGTCGGTTCCTAGTAGAGTACGATTCTTTTTTGCATTTGGTAATGCCAGTAAATTCAGCGAAACTGATTTTCTTTCAATCTCTATTTTCACCATGGCGGTGCAAGCCTCATCAGTTGTTTGACAACCATTTGCCAAAGTCATTGTTACTACTTCTCTTTGGAACTCTACTCCTCTCTTTTTTAATTGGTGGTACATGATCTCTCCAGCGACTGTTCTGCTGGCACCACTATCAACACAAACCCTGGCTCTTACTCCCGATATACAGATATCTATTAGCGCTAACGGGGATGCATCGGAGTGACAGGTATACATGCGGATAGAGTTCGCTTGGAATGGCTCCCTTCTTGTCGATGACGAACAGTTTCTGCATTTTGATTTGATGGTTCCTGGTGCTCCACATCCGTAGCACGATATTTCTTTCTTCTCTTCAATACCCCTTGGTGTAATTCTGCCTTGTAAAAAGGAGTCCCTCCTACTTTGACTGAGGACCCCGGGATCCCGCCTACTGTTACTGGAAATCCCTGGCAGACTTTGTCTGTCATCTCTGTGTTCCAATTGTGATTGTTGGGTTCTATAGTAATTTCTTTTTTGGAACACGGGTTTGTTTCATGTTGCTTCGGTGGAAGCTTCGGGTTGACAGTACGTAAGTTGTCGTAACTGTCCATCTTCTCCACTAGGTCACTTGGGGTGACCCATTCGCTCCATACGTCCAAGAAATGGTTCTTAACCTCTGAAGGAACACGTTTCTTCATTTGATCCAGGATCATGAGGTCTTTCAATTTCTCAAAATCCGTTATGTTCAATTCTGCTAGCCATGCTTCAAAATAGCTACGCAGTTCAAAATGGAAGTCCTTCCATGTGCTCTCAGGACTTTTCTTGTGAGTTGCGAAGAGTTGTCGCATTCTCTCAGCACTTAATTTAAATCTCTGAAGCAGCATTGTTCTAATGTGATCAAAATCATGAGACTTCTGTTCTGGTTCTCTGGCGATGAGTTGTGCCACGCTATTAGGTAATAGGCCCAGGAGATAGGCAACCCAGTTATGTCTCCCTACTTTAAGAACTTTCATCTGTCGTTCGAATAACTGAAGAAACAATGTCATATCACCATCATTCGGATCAAAATCAGGTAGCAACTTTTTCAAGTTAAAGTTGGGTTGATGGTCTGCAGACAGATGATTAAAACCAGAGACCTGCTCCAATTTCTGTGATTCTACCTGCAGACGGAGTCTTTCCAACTCGTACGCTCTTTCCCGTTCTATTCTTTCATTTTCCCGTTGTATTCTTTCCTTTTCCTCAGCCTTTTCCCGTTCTATTCTTTCCTTTTCCTCAGCCTTTTCCCGTTCTATTCTTTCATTTTCACGTGCTATTCTTTCTTTTTCTTCTGCTTTCTCTTTTGCACGGTTTTCGCTTATAGACAGAAGCAGATTTTTCGTGAAGTCTTCATCATAACTTTCATCTCCAGTGATAAATCTTTTTATATCAACTACTCTAGCATCAGCAGGTATTTCGATGCCGAGTTCATTCGCCAACTCTATCAGGTCACATTTAAGAGCTCTTGCCAAATAAGACATCTTTAGGTTACGAAGTGTACAAATAATTTTGAATACGAAAGTAAACAAGTTCAGTAAAAAATTTTTTTAAATAGATCCACCACAGTTTGTTTTCAAGAAAAAAAAATTAAATTAATGACCACTTCTTATAGGTACTACTTGTTTAGCATTGTTAAACAAATTACTTTTAAAACATTAACATTTGTCCAATAACACTTAAACACATGTTATTTATGAACATTAAATTCCAAAACACTTTTAAATATTCAAAACCAAAACATTAGATAACATTCCACTCGTGAGTTAGTCTTATTTCAATAATACTTCAAAAGAAATGATAAATTCTCGTAATATTTCAAAATTCCAAAAGAATACCAATGCTTAAACAAAATGAATCCATATTTCCTAATATCTAATCCTTAAAGGCATAATATAAACACATTTCTGCGCACATTGCACTTGATTCATACATATATTAACAAAACCAATAACACTCAAAAGGAAATCCCAATGTAGCTCAAACACAAAATAAAGAAAAAAAATCGCTTTAAACATCTAGAAAGGGTTTTTTTTTAATGCAGCTGGCAGAAAACAGACCTTGAATCTATTGAGTTATGACTCATGAACATGACCGAATCAGAATGCGATCGGTTCTTGCACTTTTAAAACGAAATAACGCTGTAGCTTTCGTTTTTTGAACACAATTAATTCACACCACTTAATATTTTTACAAAGTAGCTTATTACAAAATGAATACACATAACGTATTTTCAAAAACTTATTCTAGCAGTACACTTAATCAAAACAATACTACTTTGCACTTTTACTTTAAGAACAAAACTTTTCATAAAACACAAATACTTTTCACAAAACACAAATACTTTGCACTTGTGAACCAAAGGAATAACATTTAAAGAAGTGATTTCACACTATATTTTAAACAAGAATACTGTTTGAACACAAAACGAAACTTCAAAATTCTGTTGCTGGACACGGGTTGGCCAAATCGAAAGTACTGCTAGACAAGAATGATTTTAAACAAATTAAAATAAACTTATCTCATTCTTCATCACCACTTGGGGATACGAGCATAAGGATGATCCGTGGAAGGGATTTCCACCTATATTCAATAGGATACACCTGGGATGAGGCTTCCTAAATTAGTGAGTTCGACGCCGCTGCAGAACACTAAAACCATGGCTTTTCCTACCAGTATGCTAACTCGGGATGAGTTTCTAAACATCAATGAAACACAGGGTGTGTTTTTCTATCAATACCAACAGTATTGGACCTAGATTCCTGAACAAAAAAAAAACGAGTTGTTCCCAAAGGCTTTAATTCGGGCCACAAGATTGGGCGTCAATTTTAGAGCTGAATCCAATGACTCATGCAAGAATTGGCCAAAAGAGCAATTTTAATTAACATTAAGCACAAGACAAAACAATTACAAGAATAAACAAACATAAAAAGTAACATCTCGGGGGAACAAAACTTCAGCGCGTCAGTTCTACGCTCGCCTTGGGAAACAACTAGAGAAAAATGGTTCATTCTCTTTCGCGGAGAGGTTGTCACGTGGTCCGCCATCGCCAATCAAGGCGCATATCGCTGAGACACACGTTAAGGGGCTGTGATGCGCTACAACTTGTGAATAAAGTATTTAACAATCTTCTGTCTGGTAGGTAGGTACTCTAATTAACATCGCACTGGAGGAACACAACGGGCTACTGGTGACGGTCCTGTATCAACCCCCCGAAGTTTAAAGATCCGAGGACAACACCACGTAATTTTGAACCACGGTCAGATGACGAGGTCACACCTGAGCTGGCTCCCCAATCACCAAACTTTCACACCACACCAACGTTAGGACATTTGAGTCCACGCCAGATTTAACGTGCACCAGCCCCCTTTGCACACGATGATTTTTGATTGGATTCGAACTCGCAACCCTCCGGTTGCTAGTCCGTTACTCTTCCAACCGGGCATCTGTCTATTTTCATGCTAAAACGGCTGAATACACACAATAGTTACCATTCTTGAATCAATCTTAACCTTTGTCCGTTTTTCTGATTTATGTCTGTTTTGTGTTCGTATGTGTATGCAAGTATAAAAAAGCAGCTTTATATATTTTATAAAATATATTAAGTTGAATAATTTCATTTTTTTAACTCGTGAATAAAGTATTTAACAATCTTCTGTCTGGTAGGCAGGTGTTTTAATTAACGTCGTTCAGAGAATTGCGATTGCAGTTGAAACTCATTCTTTTGGCAGTGCGATCAGTTACATTTAAAACATCGTTTTTGTCCACACAATAATTTAAAAGAAAAGAGTCAAATTTCAATAGCTAGTTCAATAACGAAACTCGAACAGCATGTCATTTTTGACAATAGCAAAGAAAATCTATATAAATGGTCAAACAGAATTAACACTTTGACTACCAGGGTGTTTTTACGCAAACTTACATCAGACGACAACCAGGTTTGATGATCGATAAAGCACCAAACCTTATCAAAAGAAATGCAGGATACGAGAACTTACATTATTTATAGCCTATACAGAGAAAAACGCGAGTACCATCAAACTCTGTAGAGTATGTACACAAAATAATAAACGTCGTATAATCTCGCCATTTTTGAGGGCCACTGTAGCACGGTTGGAAGAGTAACGGATTAACAATCGGAGGATTACGAGTTCTAATCCAACCAAACACACTCGTGTACAAGAGGGCTGGTGCCTTCTGTCGTTTCCTCAAATGTCTCACGTTGGCGTGGAATGGAAGTTTGGAGAGTGGGGTGCCAGCTCGGGTGTGACCTCGTCATCTGACAGTGGTTCAAAATTACGTGGTGTCGTCCTCGGATTTTCACCTTCGGGTTTGATCGCTGACCGTCAACAATTGCTCCAGTGCGACGTTGATTAAAATACCTGCCTCACCATTTTTGTCCTGTATGTCAAGATATTCCAGCTTTGAGTGGAGAAAATTCACAAAGGTAGCGTAACAACGTATTAATTCCGAGACCCAAAGTTATGAGTCAATATTTATGCCATATGAAGATTAGGACCTTACATTTTCAGTTTATCTTGTATATTTGATTCAAAGTGAGACTTCTATAAAGGATTTCAGTATTTGGGGAAATGATAACACCAGATTCGAATACGGAAATCATTTTGCAATGCTAGTGTTTGCGAAATGTTTATGTCAAAAATCACATCAAACGAATATTCTAATTTTCCCAGAAATTCATTTACCTATTTGTAATTTTTGAAGCTCTGAAAATGTGGTGTTAAGGGACAGTGGATTTTCAACAAACTTGTGTTTTGACCTGATGGGAGTCCTAAAATGTGCACTGTTTATTTTCCTCTTAAAAGTTTATGAATGAAGTGTGGTCCAAAAATATTGTTTTGCGAGTTATTACATAATGTGGTCAAATGTTTGATAAATTAGCAAAACTTGATACATTCATGCGCATTAAATTTTCATGTCAGTATTTTGATCCATATTAGTTTTTTTTTCTATAGATATAAATTTAATTCTCCATTCAACAAATTTATCACTCACTTTTGGACTTTTTCGAAAAGCGAAAAAATTTGTACAAAAACACTTTTTCTGTAAAAAAGCATTAGTTCAGCAGCATTTTAGACAAAACTAAGACGCAAGATAAATATTGCATTTGTATTTAAATAGATCACAAGGATTATCCAAGAAATTTTAAAGGAAGTAAAAGACTAAGGCAGCGAACAATTTGAAATCAAAACATGAAATAAAATTAAATCCATTTGAGCAAATTTCAAGGTAGCTATTTGACAAAAATAGGTATTCGTTTTTTAAGCGATATTGAAATCGAAAGTGTTTGTGTTCGCATAACTCAAATGCGGAATAATTTCATAACACTAAAAAGAACTCAAATTATTAATTATTATCAATTATTATGAACACAAAAATCAAACAATTCGGTCGGAACATCCGATGCATCAAGAAAGAAAGAACCTTTAAAATTCATACTTACATATATATTGCCATTCAGGGATATAGAAATTTGCAAGTAATTACAAGTACAATTTGCAAACTAACAAGAAGCGAAAACAGAAATCTCTTCTCCCTTACGGCACAAATAATACGGAATGCGATACCGATTGATCTAATTGAATAACAAAGTCAAAGAATTCTTGATATGAACAGTTCTGAATAAGAACACAAATTCTGAAAACCGACAATCGGCCCCATCGATAGATATCGCTAAATACACAGTACTATCCAAAATGTAACACAACAAAAATCATTGGGCAATAAAAATTTTCTTCATCTTTAAACGTATCATCAATAAAGGCTCTGTTAAACAATCTGCAATATTAATATTAATCTGCAATATAATCTGCCTTCGAACTAATATGAGATATTTTAACACTATTTTCTTCTACCAAAATACGAATAAAAGAATAGGGAATATCTGTTTAGTTTTAAAATTTTCTATTATATTCTTACAAAAACAGATTGCTGCCTGGTTATCACAAAAAATTAGGTGTGATGTAACTGGGAATCAAATTTAATTCATTTTTTTACAGTAGCATAGAGCTATGAATGCAGACGCCATGGATGAAAGAGCTATACATTTTTGTTTGCTGGACCCCCAAGCAAACGGAACGTTTCCAAAATAGAAAATATACCCACTTGTTGAGTGGCAATTAGTTAAATGAGATCCCCAGTTAGCATCAGAATAAAAATTCAAATTACATCCTGAAATATTTGAAAATTAATTCTTTAATTATTAGTAAAAAATACATAATTTAATATATCAGTAACAATTCTCCAATGCTGAAAAGTATATCCATTGCAAAATTGACATTAAATTTACAGAATAACTAATGTCTGGCCTAGTTCTCTATCTGCAAGAAATGAAAGACATCCAATAAGAGTAGGATAAGCGTACTTTATCATTTACTCATTTTCAGGAACTTTATCAGGTAACACGTAACCTACTTTAAACGGAAGTTGGACAAACGACTGGTAAAAATCTACAAATTTAGATATTAATCTTTCAATATTCGATGCAAGTTTTGATGCAAGTGCACTGAACCATGAATATAATCAAAATTTACACCTAATAAAAACAGTCTGTCCAAGTTGTTACATCAAACTTTTAATTAAAGCAAGTTTCTTTGATTATTTCTCGAGTTTTTCCGAACACAAAATCTATATTAATAATTAAAACGACATTTTTACTTATATACGCAATTACACTAGTTTAATCGATCAAAACCTAGATCTTTCAAAATACAATCAAGTTCAAGATTCCATTCCTTCCCGCTTTGATGTAAGCCATAAGTTGCCTTATTAAAAGCAAACTGTTTTCAGACTTTAATAACATGCCAGGAGGCTGTCTCATAAATTGGCTCTTTCAAATTAGCAAGCCATTCATTCGCTTGCACTATCTGAATCAGTTTGAAAAGGAACATTAGGTAGAATCTACCCTTTTACTATTTTCAACACTGGGTTTAAAACAAAATTTTTCAGGATAAAATACTTTATTTTTATCACAATACTTTTTGTCTTTTAAAGATCTTAACCTTGTTTTATCGCTAGGTGGATAATAATATACATCTATGCGTTTACTTTTTGTACGAGGTTTTCCAGTCTTTTACATTCACTAATATTCATAGTAGAAATTTTAACTTCAGTCTTCAATTTTATCAAATTCAATTTTCTTCACTTTATTTACAGTAGGAAGATCACTATTAGACAGTTTGGTCATCAATATACTCGTTTAAGCTGAATTTTGCATAATCAGAACACTTATTCTGTCCAAATAAACTTTTAACCCCATTTTGGTTCTCATCTATTTTAACATAGTTTCAATTATCTTACGATCCTTAGAAATAAAAATCCTATATCCCTTAGTGTCTATAGCGTATCCAACTAAGATTATAGGCTTTGCCCTAGGGGAAGTTTATTCCTTTGAATCTTAGGAATATGCACAAACGCAAGAGACCCAAATATCTTAAAATGTCTCACATATGGTTTATGACCGCTCCATATTTCAATTGAATTTAATCCTTCAGTGAGTTTGTGTTCACACCGATTCCGGATGTGCACAAACGCCTCAAGTTTATTATGAACACAACCCAATCGGAATATCCGATGCATAAAAAAAGAACAACCTGTAAAATTCACACATACATATTATATTGCCATTCAGGGAGAAAGAAATTTGCATGCACTAACTAGAAACGAAAACAAATCTCTCCACCCTTACGGTACAAATGATACGGAATGCGATACTGATTGATCTACTAATCCAATAGTAAAGTCGGGGCCATGGTAGCCCACTTGGAAGAGTAACGGACTAGCAACCGTAGGGTTACGAATTCGAATTCAACCAAAGATGGTCGTATACAAAGGGGGTTGGTGCACGTTAAATCTGTCGTGGCCTCAAGTGTCCTCACGTTGGCGTGGTTTGGAAGTTTGGAGAGTGGGGTGCCAGCTCAGGTGTTGTCCTCGTCATCTGACCGTGGTTCAGAATTATGTGATGTTGACCTCGGATTTTTTCCTTGGGGATTGATCCCGGACCGTCACCAATAGCCGCTGTGTTGCTCCAGTGTGACGTTAATTATGAAATACCTATCTACCTACATTTATAATATAAAAGTTTCACATAAATTCTTACTTGTTAGCGCAAAATTACGTTCTGAAAGAAAGTGTTGGCAACGTTCCGGAATCAATTCCGAAGAGAGTTCCAAGAACACCTAGCAGAAGAATCGAAAACAAAGAATCAACTTTTTAGTTCAAGCTAGCGATTTCGGTATCACAAGGTAAGCAACAGCGAAAACAGATTGACATTATAATAAAACTGTTCTTTTTAATCCGTCATATATCTTAAGCAATGAAATAAATGTACTGAAACACATAAAAGGTCTAGAGGATTTCAAGATTAGCTAGATCATGAATAAATTTATTTAGTTTATGAACTGGAAAATCTTGATTTATCGAAACGACGTATTCTAAACTTGATGTCAATGAACTGAAAAATTTCTTGTTCGTGAAAGTATTCTTTTGAGCTTCCAGCAGAAATATTACTAAAAAGGAAGAGGGTTAATAGTCGCAAATCAAGCTACGATGTATTGGTTTATGTGATTCTGACCTTTTCCATTTTAAATAGATACAGAAGACATTTGAGAAATGGCTATTTTATTGCATTTTTTTAGGTCACATCAGTTATCTTTTTTCAGAATTCAAACAGTAAAATAGAATAGTGACAACGCCTGATCACTATCCATTACATTACTATCAGGGTTTTAAACTATAGTAAGTAATTAACCCTCCCGGTGGTTGTATCGACAAGGTATTTCGTCATTGGCAAAATTGACCAGATCTTGAAGGACGAGATATCTCGTCATTAGATGTAAACTGATCAGATCTTAATCTTGCCATCATAAAAAATCGACAGTATAATGAGACGATGTATCTTGTCGAAATCATTTGTAGGGTTAGCCCGAATGCTGTCTTTCTTACTAAAAGCACAATGGAAAATTAAGCTGATGTAATTTTTTAAACCATATTTGGCGATTGAATTGGATGTTAATAAAGTGCCACTGATAAAAATGACGTAAGCGTTATTGCTCTTAAGCCCATTAATCAGATAAATACTAAACCATCTCGTTATAAGGAAATTTAAAAATACTTTGAATGTGTTGAGAAACTTGGTATCCTATTTAAATGTTTTGAATTGTACAAGAAACATTTGTTTATGCTAAACGTTTGACAATTAAAGCATTAGAATTCATGCTTATTCCAATGTCTGAATAATACAAACAAAACCGTTTAATTGCAGTTCATGTGTCTATATGTTGTTACACTGGTAATCCAGAATTATATAGAGTACAGTTAGGTGAATTCCAAAGTCCTATTCTAAATAAATGGGCATTGAAGCAATTTGTCCAGTTGGGAAGGCGAAACAAAGCTATAGCTGAACCACGAGGAAATCTTGGAATCTGAGACTGAATCAACAAGGTAATCCCAGCCTTTCATCAAAGCTTCATTAAACATGTGAATCTCTACTATTACAAAAGGAAGTGTTTGTGTGTATGTATGTCTGTCTGTGTGTGTCAGTGTCCAGACGAATCTATAGCACTTACAACCATGACATTCGACACACAGGCAGTCCTAAAGGTGACTGAATATCCCTCGAAGCCCGAATTTTAAAATTTAATCTAGAAAATTTTGTAATTAATTTGCTTAATCTCATTTTTATTTCAGGCAAAGAGGTGGACAATCATCAATCGTGAGTACAAACTATTAACCCTAATTACATTAAACTTTTGTTTAGGTATTTTTCGCAAATAGTATGTTTGTGTTAATAAATTACATGAAATGAAGTAACAGTGTTTATTACTGTTGAATTTAGTTTTGATTTCGCTGGCATTGTGATTCATTTAGGTTGTTTATCGGAATCAGTGAGGTGACATAACAAGACTTTTTAAAAGTATAGGGTTATATTTAAAGATTCGATCACATTTTTATTTCAGTAGTGGTTATTTTATAACTTGCTTTTGAATTTTTATCATTTCTGTAATTTTAATCTCATTTTTATTTCAGGCAAATAACTACATTATTTTGGTTTAGCATTAAATTTAAAGTTGCCCCAGCCTCTCAGAAAAAAGAAACATCTTCAAACAAAACAGCACAATAACAGAAAAATCAAAGAAGATAAGCTGAATCCACCCCAGAAAGAGAAGCAAGACAGCGAGAGAGCAGAGAAAGAGAACAAATAAGAAGAGAAGCTGAATCCACTCCAGAAAGAGAACAAAGAAGAGAAGCTGAATCCACCCCAGAAAGAGAAACAAGACAGCGAGAGAACAGAGAAAGAGAACAAAGAGAAGCTGAATCCACCCCAGAAAGAGAAACAAGACAGCAAGAGAACAGAGAAAGAGAAGAAAGAAGAGAAGCTGAATCCACCCCAGAAAGAGAAACAAGACTACAGCAAGTTAGAACTGGAAGAAGTGCTGCTCGAATGCGCATCTGTAGAAATTTAGATAATGTAGCTTTTAATTACGACCCATCAGCAGATTATATATCTGATCCTTCGTGCGTCATTGTATCAATGTCTAACATGTCAACACTGAAGCAAAGAAGTGGAAAGGTGAAATCCCAGGTATGTGCTGCAACGGAGGAAAGGTTCAACTGCCACGGTTAATGGATCCAGCCGAACCCCTACGTACTTTACTGATTGGAAATTCAGCAGAAGTTAAACATTTCCTAGCAAATATTAGAAGGTACAATTCCTGTTTCCAGATGACCTCTTTCGGCACGACAAAAGAAATTAGAGAGTCCGGGTACATGCAGACATTTAAGGTTCAGGATCAAGTTTATCACCGCATCGGGAGTCTACACTCTACAAAACGAAGAGCCTAAATTTCTGCAAATATATTTTGTTTGAGATGGTACACAATAAGCAGAGCAGCGTAGCAAACACAGTAGGCGAGACAAGACACAGTACTTCAGTTACAATATATCCTGAATCATCACAACTCTTACATCCACAGCTTCAAATCGGCCATGGATAAGATAAGCCCTGAATTCAAAGTGGTAATCTTAGTGGACAAAACTCCACATGGTGAACATGAGAGGCGGTTCAATGCACCAACAACAGAAGTGGCTTTAATCATGGTGGGAGAACAACAGGAAGCAAGAGATATATTTTTAGAAGAAAAAAGTGGCACCATCAAGAGAATTCCCGATAAGCACAGGTTCTACGATGCGCTACAGTATCCACTCATGTTTTGGCAGGGGGAGGATGGATGCAATTTTGAACTGCGACAAACAAACCCAACTATAGGAATGCCGCTAAGATTTCTGCTATGCAGTTCTACGCTCATAGGATGATGATACGCTCTTCAAATTTCAACATTTTACTGAGAAGCAAAGACCTGTTCCATCAATTTAGCGTGTACATGTATGCCAAGATTGAATCGGAAAGGCTGTTGTACATACGACTAAATTAGAAGACACTGAGAGTGGAACAGTATGCACATTTGAGGGATGTGGTCATGAACGATGGAAATGTTGTAGACATCGGCCAGTTGATCATCTTGCCTTCCAGCTTTACTGGGGTCCCAGGTACACGCACGAGCGTACTCAAGATGCCATGACCTACGTGAAAAACTATAGTAGACCAGACTTCTTCATCACCTTTACATGCAATCCAAACTGGACAGAGATATAGCAAGAACTATTTGTTGGGCAAAAATCACAGGATTTCCATGCTTTGTTGGCAAGAGTCTTTCACCAAAAGCAAAAAACACTGATGAGTCTCATCACAAAGGAAAAGATTTTTGGAGAAGTTAAGTATCATATGTACATGACAGAGTGGCAGAAGCGAGGACTTCCTCATGCTCACATTTTGATTTGGCTCAGACCCATTACACGTTCACAGAGTGAATGACTTTATCAGTGCAGACATCCTTAATCTACAAGACCCATAACTTTTTTATATTGTAACGTAGCAAATGGTGCACGGCCCCTGCGGATGCATAAATCCACTCTCTCCATGCATAAAGGATGGAATTTGCATAAAGCGATTCCCACGCCGTTTTTTGAAAGAGACGCAAACAGGACAAGATGGATATCCACTTTATCGTCATAGATTAGCATAAGACGGGGGATTTACTGCAAACATAAATTTTCGAGGATCAGAAGTGTCAGACAATACGTAGATTGTTCCGTATTGCCCTCTATTAACAAAAATTTTCAACGTAGAGTGCCTATCAACGTAGAGTATTGCAATTCTGTAAAGTCTATAAAGTACGTTTGTAAGTATGTTAACAAAGGATATGACATGGCTGTGTTTGAATTGACCAGTGGAGAGAATGACCTTAATGAAATTCGTCAGTATCAAATGGGAAGATATATCAGCAGCAACGGAGCAATATGGAGAATACTCAACTTCCCAATTCACGAGCTCCACCCCACATTTATTAATCTAATCGTCCACCTAGAGAATGGCCAGAGTCTACTTCACGACAGAAAATGCTGCTCAACGTGTCCAAGCACCTCAGGAAACACTGACGTCTTTCTTTCAGACTTTGCACCCAAGATGAGTTTGCACGCACCCTATTGTACAACCAAGTACCAAAGTACTATACTTGGAACAACGGAAACAAGACATGAGACCGTCGAAAACAAGGACAAGTTGTACCAGAACAAGCAAGAATAAGGTCTAGCGATGCACTAGGCCGTGTGTACACCGTCTATCCGATGTTTCGTAATGTTTTCACCTGCGACTCTTATTGCATGAAGTACGAGGTCCGATGTCGTTTATAGATTTGAGAACATTTGAAGGAAGAGTCTGCGGCTTGTCAGCTTAGAGGACTTCTGGAGAACGATGAACACTGGAACAAAGCATTAGAAGAAGCAGCTGCATCTCGATCGCCAAAGATCTTACGTAATCTGTTTACTGTTATGCTACAAACATGCTCGATGTCTTCTTCCGATCAGTTTCGGATGAACCACAAGGAGAACCTGACTGAAGACATACTGCACCAAGCACGCGTACAGCAGCAGAATATGGATCTGGACTACAGTGATGACATCTTCAACATAGCTCTAATCTACATTGAGGATAAGATTATATTGTTGGGTGGATCGGACTTAAAAAGCTTTGGACTACCGCAACCCAATCGAAACTGCGATTCAGTCCTACCGAGTGAAGAACTTATGGAAAGAAATTGACGAGAATGTACTCGCAACATACCTAGAGGAGAATGAGCCAAAAATGGCCCTAGATCAAAAGGAAGCATTTGACAAGATTATAAGAGCAGTTTTTGATAGGCGCGGTGGTATATTCTTTTTGGATGCTCCTGGCGGTACAGGGAAGACTTTTCTCATCAATCTTCTGGCTAAAGTGCGACAGAGAAACGAGATTGCCCTGGCCGTTGCTTCATCAGGCATTGCCGCAGCTGTATTCACAGGAGGGAGGACAGCTCACACATGGCTTTCAAGTTACCCTTAAATCTGGAGAACGCGGAAACTCCTACATTTCAAAAATTCAAGAAAGGCAAAGGTTATACAGGATTGCAAGCTCATTGTCTGGGATGTTGTCCCACAAAGCCGCATTCGAAGCACTTGATGTCACGTTGAAAGACATCAGACGTAACAATGAGAGAATGGGAGGCGTCACTATGGTGTTGGCTGGCGACTTTCGACAGGCACTTCCGGTTATTCCCCGTGGGCGGAGGAAATGCAGACCTGCTTAAAATCATCTTACATTTGGAATGACATTCATACATTTGGACTATCAACAAACATGCGAGTTCATGTCAACGGTGATCCCTCTGCCCAGCAATTTGCAAATAACCTACTTCAACAAGGAAATGGTGCCGTTACTTCGGATAATCAAGATGGATGCATAGCAATGCAAAGCATTGGAAGGATTGCGAAAACTCAACGAGAGCTGAAAGAGGCGGTATTTCCAAATGTGGCGCAACACTTTACTGATCACGCATGGCTCTGCCAGAGTGCAATTATTGCCCCAAGAAACGAAGATGTCAATGTCATCAATAATCAACTTTTACAAGAATTGCCCGGTAGTGTTCAAATTTACAAAAATCTATCGACGCTACATGTCACACAGATGAGGCTGTGAACTACACAATAGAGTTTTGGAACACATTGGAGCCATCTGGAGTACCCTAGCACATATTAGAGCTGAAGATTGGGGCACCGATTATGCTTCTCAGAAATCTGCATCCACCTTCATTCTGCAATGGAACAGGACTCTATCAAGAAACTTATGCCGAATATTATTGAAGCCCCCATCATGACTGGACATGCCGTAGGCGAAGACGTATTCATTCCTAGGATCCCAATCATTCTTCGGATCTCCCATTCCAATTTAAACAACTTCAGTTCTCTGTTCGTTTAAGTTTCGCCATGAGCATCAACAAGGACAATCGCTGAAAGTTGTAGGATTCCATCTCATTAAACCGTGTTTCTCCCACGGTCAACTGTATGTGGGTTGTTCAAGAGTTGGAAAAGCCGAGAATCTTTACATCCTAGCTCCAAATGGAAGAACATTCAACACAGTGTATCATGAAGCTCTCTAAGCAAGAATCAGTGAGGTGGAAGGAATGAGGCGACATGCCCGTGTCATGTCGGGTGGTGGTGGAACTCATTCTTAAAATTATTGTCTCTTTTCTTTTTAATGTTTTTAGAATCAGTGAGGACGTAACAAGAATGTCACGGGCAACGTCGTACGGGTAGTGCTAGTATATATATATATATATATATATATATATAGGGATGGAAACTACAAACCTCCCCCACTTCTCATCACCAGCGCCCTCTACCTCCGATAGGCTGCGAAAAGGGCGAACGCGCGCGAGGAGAGTCCGAGCTGAAATCGAACAAGGAAAGACGTTCCTCTGATGTTTGTTAACGATTATCGAATGAGCAATACGTGCTCAGGAACTGTTTGTGATGCCAGACGGGCATTCATCATTTTTGCACTTGTAATAAGAACGCTGCATCTGTACATATTTCACCAGCTTCATCTCTTCATAATTAAATATTAATTTTACCGGAATATTGTGTACCCTATTCTTACAATTTTGGGGCCTCGGCCGGGACACACGGACATTCCGGTGTGAAGTAGATGTAAAAAAAATATTTAAGCAGGTGAATTAGAACCGAACTCAGTGCTCTAACTTCTGTGGAACTGGAACATTGACCTTCTGGACAACAATCGTAAACGTGGATACAGTGGATATCTCCTGGAACGTTGATCTTCTAGACAGCAAGCAATCTTGTGAGTACAATCTTTAAAAATGACATTCTTATTAAGAGCACGAAAGATTGATCTCCTAAATCTCACCGATGAATTAGGATTAACTGTACAAGTTGGTGCTAAAATCCCTGAGATTGTAGAATTAATAACTACAGATGATAAGTACGATGAAAAATTTGCGAAAATTCGCTTAGAAGTAATCTCTGCTGTTCGGCAGGAGCAAGAAAGTCGAGAATTCGAATTAAAAAAATTAGAACTAGAAGCGAAAATAAAGACTGTAAGTCCTGTTTCTTCAACAGTCCCGAAAACGCAAAACTTATTGAAATTAATGCCTCATTATGATATGGGTAGCGATATTAGTGTCTATCTGTCATTATTTGAGAGACAGATAAGTCGTATTGAAATTCTCAAGGAAGATTGGGTCACACATCTACTCCCATTGCTTCCATTGGAAATTGTCAACATTGTCGCCCGAGAACCCGCGATCCAGATGCTAATGAATACAGTCATGTTAAAACATTGCTTCTAAAACGTTTCAAGTTAAGCCCTGAACAATTCCGCCAAAAATTTGTTGCCCATAAAAAAGAACCGTCTGCCTCTTGGCGCGATTTTGCATTTGAACTGGAAAATTACTTTGATGAATGGACATCCGGATTAAACGTCAAAACTTTCGAAGATTTAAAACAACTTTTGGTTTCAGACCAACTGAAACAGAAAATACCCTCTGAAGTACGTGAACACTTTATCGATGAGCTGCCTAAAATTAAAAATATCGAGGAACTAGTAAACAAGTTGGATGATTATGAGACTGCACGTCGTAATTTCAAAAAAGAAACAAACCGAAACATGTGCTAAAATATCAATAAGAAGCCATTTAATAAGGATCATGAAAAAGCAGCGTTAATCGTTCGTGCTCAACCAAATGATTTCAAATCAAAATATAAGTACAATTATGGTATCAAGCATGAAAATAGAGCAAGAATACGTTGTTTTAACTGTAATTTATATGGGCACAAGGCCTCTGAGTGTTTAAATAAGAAAGAAGGTCTGAAATGCTCAAAATGTTTTAAGTTCGGACATGTTTCTACTTCTTGTGACCAAACAGATATAAATAAAGCTCTAATTACTAGTACTAATAATCGTACAAGTAAAATTGAAAAAACTGTGGTAATCCAAGATTTTAAAATAAATGCTCTATTAGACACTGGATCAGAATTGTCCATGATAAGCTATGAATGTTATATTAAAATTGGGTCTCCAAAATTATCATTTAATAATGTATCTTTATCAGGAATTGGAAGTGAAACTATTTCTCCGCTAGGATTTTTTCATTCTAAGGTGTATTTTGATAATTATTTTGTAGAAAGTGATATATATGTGCTAAAAAAACTGTGTTCTGAAGCTATTGTCGGAACTGATGTACTCAACAAATTGAATATTTCCCTAAATGAGAATGGTGTCGAAATTAAGGGTATAAGAAATACATTTCATGTCAGCTATGCAGAATTGAAATCCGATCACACTACCGTTGAATCAAACCCCAATCCTCCCTGCATTCAAAAAAGAATATCGTCTGCGTTTAAAGTTTCGACCCCCGCGTATGATTTCCATAGTGAGCATGTTATGGCTCCGAACTCTGACCTTGAGAAAGAATTTTTATTTTGTGTTAGCGATGCAATTCATTTGAACGAAACTGATCTATCTAGCATTATTAGTGATAAACACAGACAGGAAGTACTATCGCTTATTCAGAATTACGAGCCGCGAAAAACAAAAATGACAGATTTCAAAATGAATATTATTCTAAATGATGAATTTCCAGTAACAGAACGACCACGGCGCTTTGGCTTCGCTGAGCAAAAAATAATTGACGATCAAGTTCAATCTTGGCTATCGGAAGGAATTATTCAAAATAGTTGTTCTAATTATTCAGCACCTGTTGTGCTGTGTAAAAAGAAAGACGGCTCGCATCTCTCTCTCTCTCTCTCTCTCAACTCTGTATTGACTACAGAAAACTAAATAAAAAAATCATTAAAGATAAATACCCTCTCCCTTTAATAGAAGACGTTCTTGATAAATTAGAGACATCGAATGTTTACACCTCACTTGATCTAAAGAACGGATTTTTCCACGTGGAAATCGAAAAGGCTAGCAGAAAATATACTGCGTTCGTTACTCATAACGGGCAGTATGAATTTGTAAAAGCTCCATTTGGTCTGTGTACATCTCCAAATGTATTTATGCGATTCGTTAATAATGTCTTCAGAGAACTAATTCATAACAACACGGTTGTGGTTTATTTAGATGACATTATTATTCCCTCACAGGACGAAGCAGAAGGCTTAAAGAAACTGGACCGCGTTTTAAAAGTCGCCGCAGCAAATGGCCTGGAGCTTAATTTCAAAAAGTGTCAATTTTTAAAGAAAAAGATAGAATTTCTCGGATATGTAATTGAAAATGGTACAATTCAACCCTCCCCTAGTAAAACTAGTGCTGTAAAAAATTTTCCGATCCCTAAATCAGTAAAACAAGTGCAATCATTTCTTGGACTGACGGGATATTTCCGTAAATTCATCCCACAATACTCATTAATCGCTAGGCCATTAAGCGACTTACTACGAAAGGAAAAAGTATTCACGATTGGAGCACAACAATTGTTATCGTTTAACAAATTGAAGGACATTTTGTCTCAAAAACCTGTTTTACACATTTTTAAACAGGGCGTACCTCTGGAATTGCATACTGATGCAAGTAGTCTCGGATTTGGATCCGTACTGTTAATGAAAACTGATGACGGAAATTTACATCCGATACAATACATGAGCAAAAAAACAACACCCCAACAGGAAAAATATTGCAGTTACGAGCTCGAAGCCTTGGCAGTGATTGAGTCTTTAAAAAAATTTAGAAACTATTTGCTAGGTTCAAAGTTCAGAATTGTAACTGACTGCGCTGCTTTCCAGAAAACACTATCAAAGAAAGAACTTGCGCCAAAAGTAGCTCGTTGGGCCTTATTCCTGGAAGAATTCGATTACGAAATTGTTCACAGGTCAGGAACTTCCATGAGGCATGTAGACGCTCTTAGTCGTAACGCCGTTTTGGTTGTTACACGAGCACAAGACGAATTAACAACTAAAATAATATCTGCTCAAAATGGGGACGAACAGATAAAATTAATCAGAACCTTGGTTGAGAAGGGCGAAGAAAAGGGTTACTTTGCCAAAAACGACATCTTGTATAAATTTGAAAACGGAAGAGATCTAGTAGTGGTACCAGAAGCGTTACAAAACGAAATTATACGGAAAGTGCATAAAAACGGCCATTTTGCTACTGCAAAGACAGAAACAATACTAGGGCAAGAATTTTATATCCCTAATGTGCGAAATAAAGTCGAAAGTGTAATAGCTAATTGTGTAGAGTGTATCCTGTATAATAGAAAGCATGGTAAGGGTGAAGGCTTTTTGAACCCTATACCCAAAGAAAACATTCCGTTAAGTACATACCATATAGATTTTATTGGACCCCTTCCCTCTACAAATAAACGATATCAACACATTTTTACTGTCGTAGATGCGTTTACGAAATTCACCTGGTTTTACCCTGTGAAATCTCCATCCTCACAGGAAGCTATTGATAAATTAAAATTACAGCAAACGGTTTTTGGAAATCCTGCCAGGATAATCACCGACAGAGGTTCTGCCTTTACTGCAAACGAGTTTGAAGCTTATTTCACCGACGAAGGAATAGAACAAGTGAAAATCACGACTGGAATCCCCAGAGGAAATGGACAGATTGAACGAATGCACAGGATACTAATACCTGTTTTAGCAAAGCTTTCTCATGAAGACCCGGCCAAATGGTTCAAATATGTTTCCAATGTACAACGTGTGATCAACAGTACACCGTCAAGAAGTACCAAGTACACCCCATTTGAACTGATGTTGGGAACAAAAATGAAAAATAAAGAAGACGTGAGAATCAACGGAGTACTGAATGAAGAGTATTTAAATCATCTAATGTATAAACGTGATGAGATGATAAACGATGCTAAAAGAAATATCCTACAGCTACAAGAAGAAAATAGAAGACAGTTCAATAAGAGAAGAAAGAAACCCTACCTCTACAAGCTGAACGACTTAGTTGCCATTCAAAGGACTCAGTATGGGACAGGCCTAAAACTGAGGGCCAAGTTTTACGGTCCTTACAGAGTCACGTCTGTCAAATTCAACGACCGGTATGATGTGGAAAAGGTCGGATGCCATGACGGGCCTAACAAGACATCTACTGCTGCCGACCACATGAAGCTATGGTCGAATGACCTACACTAGTGAATTCACATAGTGTGAAGAACTAGATACTTTCTTTCCTTTTTTTTCTTTTGTATTTTTCAGATTCATCTTTCTTTATACCAATTCATTTGATGCTGTGGAGTTGCCAGCCGAGGACGTCTGTGCGCAGGACGGCCGATTCTGTAGGGATGGAAACTACAAACCTCCCCCACTTCTCATCACCAGCGCCCTCTACCTCCGATAGGCTGCGAAAAGGGCGAACGCGCGCGAGGAGAGTCCGAGCTGAAATCGAACAAGGAAAGACGTTCCTCTGATGTTCGTGAAAGATTATCGAATGGGCAATACGTGCTCAGGAACTGTTTGTGATGCCAGACGGGCATTCATCATTTTTGCACTTGTAATAAGAACGCTGCATCTGTACATATTTCACCAGCTTCATCTCTTCATAATTAAATATTAATTTTACCGGAATATTGTGTACCCTATTCTTACATATATATATATATATATATATAATCTATATATATAATCTATCAGATCTCATAAGCCTGCAGTCGTGACGAGAGCGGCAAAAAGTGGTGTAAGGCAACCGGAGAGAATGATCCATTGGTATTGAGTGTAGTGCAGATTCCACAAATGGAGAGGCAGAAAGTTCCATAACAATTCTTTATTATTTCAATAGATGAGTTGTAACATCATAAGGCGAGGAGGTTGTTGAGGATCTGGAGTTTGAAATGGTTCTGAGGGCTCCTTAGCCCAAGATGCTCGTGAAAAAATGAATAGTTTTCAATGATCTCGCTAGAGGGATTAGGATTAAGAGAAATAATTGGACCAGATCTAAGAAGAAAGTACATTGGTAGAAATTGGTGATTTAAAAACGAAGGAGGAATGTGATTTTACATATGCGATTTGAAAGCAGGGGAGTCCGTGGGAAGCCCAAGTTAACGCGACGGCTTGAGTTCAAAGGTGAAAGGGGGTGGCAAGATATATTGACCACTTAGATAGGGAGACAGACTTGGAGAAAAGGGGACCGCTAAGGGACTTAGCTGTAGTGGGAATTGTACTTAGGGGGTTAGTTTTAGGTATCGTTTTATACATATATTTCCAATTCCAATTTAATTAGAAGTTTGGTAGAATGGAAGATCATTAACCCTCCTGGTGGTTGTCTCGACGAGGTATCTTGTCATTAGTCAAAACTGATCAAATCTTGATGGACTAGATACCTCGTCTTTTGAAGAAAACTGACCAGATCTTGATCTCGTTATCATAAAAATATTGGCAATACCTCGATGACGAGATTTCTCGTCATTAGCAAAATTGGTCAGATCTTGATGGACGAAAAATCTCGTCGAAACCACTTGGAGGGTTAATGAATTTGGCTTTTGAAGACAGCAGTACCTTTCTTCGCTAAGAGGGCCGCCCTTTCATTTCCTTCCACACCACAGTGAACAGGAACCCATTCAAGTACTATGGGATCAGAATTTAACCCTCCAAGTGGTTTTTATGAGATATCTCGTCCATCAAGATCCGACCAATTTTGATAATGACGAGATATTGCGTCATCAAGATACTGCTGATCTTTTCATGATGACGAAATCAAGATCTGGTCATTTTTCTTCTAACAAAGAGATATATCATCCATCAAGATCTGGTCAGGTTTTTTCTAATGACGAGATACTACATCGATACAACCACTAGGAGAATTAAGAATAATCTGGTCTTAAATTAGCTTCGGGTCACATATTCTATTGCCAACTGGCAGGATGGCCCTGAAATCGGACTATGTAACAACCTTGATGGAACTGTTTACGAGCAATTACCTATTCTAAGATTACATAAGTAACCTCGAGTTCACCATCCATCAAGAATTAAGAATAATCTGGTCTTAAATTAGCTTCGGGTCACATATTCTATTGCCAACTGGCAGGATGGCCCTGAAATCGGACTATGTAACAACCTTGATGGAACTGTTTACGAGCAATTACCTATTCTAAGATTACATAAGTAACCTCGAGTTCACCATCGAAGCTGGTTGTGTCTCGTACAAAAAACATGAAATGTTTTAATATTAATTCGTGGGTATAAACCAGAAGTAACATTGATTTTTTTTTGTTTTAATAGAGTGGGCAGAATAAGTGTTAATAAATGGATGGAATTCTTTCTTATCCCAGTGTAAAAAACAAAAACAAATTTCGTCATCGAGTCTGCAAAAAAGTGGGCAATGGCAGATGGGTCCTTAAAAATGTCTTCATGTATGGCTCCAATGCAATTCACGATGTGTGAGGGAGAGGCTGGTAATAAGCCGCACTTTGTACAGGTGGGAAAGTATTTCTGCCATCCTTCTCTCTCTCTCTCTCTCTCTCTCTATATATATATATATATATACTTTTTTATGAATTCAAAATATTTTCCAACTCCTTAGCTTTCAAACGGTATCCAAGATCTTGTAAATATTCAAAACAGTTTACTACTTACAAGGGTTTTTGTTAAGTACTGTCACCATAGACAAACATGTTTCCAAAACTTTAAACTCAATTTCTGATGAACTGTTTTTGTAATATGATGTTTTGTTCAAACCATGATAAAAAAACAATGAATTGATCTATTCTAATTATTTTTGCACCATTATATTCTATATAATACAGTGAATGTTTTGAGTCGTAGTCAAAGTTAGTTAAAAAATGAAGTTTTAGTTGATTTTTAAATGTTGAAATTCCTGAAAAAACTTGATTTTTCAGACTTCTTAGGTGAAAAAAAATTGTCAAAAAACCTATTCCTTCTAGCAACGTGATGGAGGGTCAAAACATGAAGAATAATATTAGGAATAATTTCTAATAGGAATTGTCTTTTTGAACAAATTAGAATTTGAGACATCACTGTTAAAAAACATGCTAATTATATCTAAATTAGATAATTAATGATTCGGTTAATCTGAATTTTTCACACTGAGAGAAATGTGTTTAAGTACAAATCAATAATCGATTGTAAAAAATTGGATTTTTAAAGTCAAAATTAAAAAAATATATTTTAGTTGTATACGTAGTACATCTTAAAACATTTTTTTAGTACAAGTATTTTTAGAAGCTTATTAATCTGTTATTTCATCACACCAAAAAACACCTACTTATATTCAGTAAGATGTCTGCTGCAATTTTTTGAAAGTATCAGTCCACATAAGAGTATAAAAATGTTGAAGACAATTTAACGAACAGAAAAAGTCAAATATTCATGTAAAACTTCTCCAACCAGCAGATGTATCTGAATGCTAAATAAATTCACATCGCAAACCTATGTTCAAGGGTGTAGCCATTTATATTCAAAAAAGCTTTTCCCAATTTGGGATATTTCCATTTATCTTTTACTAAATGGGGTCTTGTCAATACCACTCTTACTTTTAATCAATGCATATATTTGAGCTGCTAAAACTATCAGCCTTGTCAAGATTGGGTTAACCGTTGGGTTAAGTCAAACTGTAAGCTGGAAAATTACTTTCGATTTATTGTTCTTTGAGGCTTTTGCGCTTTAAAAGGTATGAAAGGTATAATTTAGAATTTCGGCTTTTGCTTTTTAAGGATTCGTTCGTGTAGGGAAAATGTGAGTTTTTATGTTTCCTCAGTTGTATTACACGAGTTTAATGAATGGACTCTAAGAATCTCTCAAATTTTTTTCATTCAATTAATTTTCTCTTAGAATTTGACGTCGTTTCGTATTGAATCGTTTCTCAGAATTTATTTACCCCAAAAAGTTAAAACAAACAGAAGCAGAATGTTTTATTCAGTGACCTTGTCTAGTGTTTGTGATGGTTTATTGGTTTTTTTTTCACATAGAACTGCGTCTTATGGTAAGATACAGATTAGAGGTGAACGCTGTACAATAGTGTGACCGATTCCAACTCGCAATAACTTAGGGGTTCATCGAACTTGTGTCATTAGCGCTAGTATCGATAGATGGCGCATAGTGATATAATTAAGTGACAATTATAAGTGGTAAGACTCAGCGGATCAAGCTGATCAGCGGGTAGTTCGTGAAAGCGCGCCGAAGTAGATGATCATATTTGTGTTCTGTGTCTCGAATATGCAATACAGCGCATACGTAGCTCTACATTTAACCCAACAAGTGGTTTCGACGAGACATCTCTTCCATCGAAATCTGACCAATTTTGCTAATGGTGAGATATCTCGCCATCAAGATATTGTTGATTTTTTATTATGAAGGGATCAAGGCCTGATCAATTTTCTTCCCACGATCGTGTTTTCTTCTAATGACGAGATAATTCGTCCAACAAGATCTGACCAGTTTTGCCAATGACTTCTACCACGTCGAGACAATCTACAGAAGGGTTAAACACTGCGGGCAAAAGCACTTCGGTTTCATCGGTTTTTCTTAAGCTCCACCATTGACCTCTTTGGCTTTTGGTACTGCTTGACAGAAATAGCCTCACATGAAAAGCATTACTCAAACAATTTGAATTTTATTATTTCTTAACCCTCCAACTGGCTTAGACGAGATATCTCGCCCATCAAGATCCTGTCAGTTTTGGAAATGATACCTCCAGGAGGGTTAACCTATGCATTTATTATCAAATAACATTGGAATTGCTAGTTGTAAGGCCCGTTGAAATGAGAATACAGTGGTCTCTAGAAATCTCTTATTGCTATTCAAGCGTTTGCGTTTATTGTTATAGTTTGGGGAGTAATCGTAAATAATGAGAGTGCATTGAAACCATAATCTTGATACGGCTTTGTTGTTCGTGCATCGGAATACTAAATGTGAAAGCGTTTGTCGGATGATACTGCCACCAGGGTAAGGGATGTGGAGCCCCATGTCTCTTCTTTTTGTATTATTCTTTTCCTTTCGTGTGCGATTTTTTTGCATTTATCAATTTACTCTACTGGTGGTTGTCTTGAAAAGGTGTCTCGTCATTGGTGAAATCTGAACGCGGTATCTTATCATTAACAAAACTGACCAGATCTAGATGGACGAGATGGACGTCACAAAAAAATCGGCAATACTTTGATGACGAGGTATATCGTCATTAATAAGAAAACTGACCAAATCTTGATATCTCTTCATCATAAAAAAATCGGTTATATCTTGATGACGAAATATTTCGTCAAGAAAAATTGGTTAGAACTTGATGGACGAGATATAACGTCGAAGCCACTTGGAGGGGTATGTCAATGATGTGGGAAATTTTTTTTGTAATATACTCTTGTAAATATCTTATCGGAATCTGGAAGTATTTTTCCTTGTTTTGATCGATAGACAATTTTTTAATTGCGCGATCATTGAACTCTTCACAATGCAACATAAAGTTGTCCAAAACTAAGGATTGTTCGACAAAGGTAGATACCTACTTTCTCCAGTGAATGAAACTTATTTATAGTCAGCGAAGGCGATTTTTACAGGAAATTGCCGTCGTCGTAATGTGAATGGAAGGTCTCTAGCAGTAGGTGTGAGGTCAAAACTCACAGAATCAAAACAATTTCACCACATGCTGAATCTGTGAGTCGAAATGATCAAATTGTGTTTTAGTTCTTTAACTATCAGACTTGTTCGGTAATCGATGCATAAGTCTCTGTTTATTGGGGTTTATCCGGAGCATGATGATAGCCTAAATCTTCAAATTCAAGGTATTCCTGATAAAATTCGCTCATTTAAAAACTCTATAGGATAATACTGATCAGTATTTTCTTCGTCATCGGCATAATTGCATCGACCTTCTAATGAAATAGGCGGATCATGTGGGCGTCGTCGCTGTCTATGATCTCTGAAGGATAAATCACAAAGCGACTTAACTATTTTGGTTTCTGTCACCATGTTTGACAACAGGAATAGTTTGTCTTAAGCTCCTCCAAGTAAAAGGACTTATGCCCACCAAAAGGTTTCTGATATATCATTATTGTTTTATTATTGCGAGAGAATCAGTTCCAGGAGCCAATGCAGCTTTATATTTATTGCTAGAGCTGTTGTAAAATTTGGGTTGGTTTTGGGGGTTTTATGGTGCAAGGGCCATATTTGGCTATGCTACGCCAGACACAAGACATACAATATCAAGTAATAGACAGATACACACAATGAAAGTTTTCTGACACAGACGAGAGAAATACATCTAGGGAGAAATGCACTAGACAGGAATCTAACCTGTACCGCCTACAACTCGAAGGTTGCTAACGCAGTGGGTATACTCACTGAGCCACAACGGCCCCTGTAAACTTTGGGAGTGTCTTTAATATCTCGAAAGCTCAAATTCACGAAATTTTTCCACTTCTCTGTATATCCATTGTTATACCTCTATGCAAAATCTTCCTAAAGATGAGCTTTCTATTTTTCAGACAATTTTTTTTTGCATTGGATAGTAAAGCAAATATAAGAATGTATGCAAATAAATCTTGCAGTGGTCGAGGCGTACTACAAACTGATGTTCATGTAAATTTTTCTCCTATATTTCATCGATAGTCAAGTTTAGAAGGACACACAAAGTAAAGTTAACTGAAATAGCTATTGATGATTTTACCAGCTATTTTTCTTATCTGTATTGATCCTTTTTTAAAGGCTTTAGTTAATTACCATTTTGAATAAGGTCTCATATGTATACTAATACAGTATGTTTTCAAAAATCATTTATTTTTATATATTTTCCAAACCTTTCTGAAAATTAATTTCCAGAATATTAGTGTTTCCAAAATTAACTTAAAAGGGTTTTCAAAATGCAAAATATACAATAGATCTGTGGCAAATACTTAACTTAAATCGGAAGGTTCTCACATGCTTCTTTGGCAATAGAAGAAAAGGAAAGCTTGATAAAAATTAATAATTTTTATTTAAACTCTGTTATCCCATAACAAATTCCAAGAATCTTTTCATACCAAAAATTTTTGTGGAACATGTATTGATTAATTATTTCTATCTTTCTGTTGCCACATAACAAAAGAATATCAATACAGGTAAATACATAAATTTAATTCTAAAACTAAGGATATTGGAACATTAATAAAAATCGCAGGAACAAAAGTACAAATATCTAATTTGATAGGAATAATTATCGCCCGATAAAACATAAATCAGAACTTTTATTTTTGAATAAATATTGTTTGGTAAAATAAAATCCTGGTAATTTTACTCATAACGTAACTATCCGAACAAGAACACCACACTTGTGAATTAAACTCGTGAATTTAAACTCTGAAGCAGTTTAGTTTTCTATATTACTATGTCATTATTTAAAATTTTACTGTAGCACGCTCGCAGTTATCGTCCGATAAAACATAAATCAGAACTTTTATTTTTGAATAAATATTGTTTGGTAAAATAAAATCCTGGTATTTTACTCATAACGTAACTATCCGAACCAGAACACCACACTTGTGAATTCAACTCGTGAATTTAAACTCTGAAGCAGTTTAGTTTAGTTTTCTATATTACTATGTCATGATTTAAAATTTTACTGTAGCACGCTCGCAATTTCTAGTGATAGTATTTAAACATAACTTTAACCAATGATAGAGAGAGGATAAAAAATTGTTAAGTTGTGTCGAGAACACAAACCGTAGTTTCGGTGTGAATACTCGGCCTGATGTTGGATTGTGAAATGAATGAAGCAGAAATAGGAAGTTTGAGCGACTGTTTATTTGATATCAATATTCAACACTCTTAATTTACAGTTTGAACGATTAAAGTGCAGTTTGATAGTAATGGTTGTTGAGTAGTTGTTCAATATTAATTGTAGCGTAGTTCGGTAGCTTTCGAATGACATCACTTACGCAGTCCTCACTAAACGCAATCTAGTTACACTGGCCCAAAGCTCGCTCAGCACTGTAGAATTACGACATATTGTGGACCCCCTCCAAGCTCACGGTGCCCCCGCATACTCAGGCTGAAGACATCATGTCAGACATCCTTTGTGTACACGAAGCTATATTTATCTTCTGGATGTTCCTTCCAGTTCTTAAATCATAAGACAAAACAGTAGTAATGCTAGAATTTTCATGCATACCCCCAGTACTGTCCCGATTTTAAAGACATATTCACGTAAAAAGTGATCCACGTACATCATGGTCAAATTTTCTTGGCCAACGAGATATACGACAAAAACGAACGAGATATATCTCGCTGGCCATTTAAGTTTGTCTTTTATATGGTGCGATGATTCTCCCGAAAGATTAATATTTATCCATCTTATTTTTTATGAAGCCTTTGAAAAGCATACTCAATAGCCCCTTGTTTTGCTGCAGTGTGACATTAATTAAAATACCTACCTACCTTGAAAAACATACAAATTAGGGACACTTTTAATGCAAATATATCCTTATACGCATACTTAGACATTCTTGCAAGTTTTGAACATACTCAATCTTTCAAAGTGTTCTGCATATGACTATTTTAAAATGTCGAATGTGTATTTATTTTAATTTTTCATGCCTTTTAGATGGAAAGCGAAACATACAAAATTACAAATGAGTGTGAAAAAGAAAATATCTTACATTCAATTGTATAATACAATATTTATATAGCTTAATTTAGATACTTCAAGCTATTCATTAATAGAAAAATCTCGTACTGTAAGTTATTTCCATAAATTCAAAAATGCGAATAGTTCTAAATGAAGACAAAACAAATACATCACTAAATCACATTTCAAATCAGTGCGGCGCAAGTGGAATTAAATTTAAACTTTAAAATTTAAACGTTTCGTTCTGACAAATATAATTGCATCGAATTGAATCTAAACCCAACGAAACATAACAAAAACAACAAATTATGATATTTTGTGGAAAGGGAATTGAAATTCTTTGTAAGTTTGAAAATTTGACATTACCTCCAAAACATTTAATGATAAGTAAAGTTCTTTTTTAAATTATTTAGAAATTAATATTAAATTAATTTTATGCAAGAACATACTTTTTCTGATGGGACAAAAGAGCTTGTGGGTGTTAAAAGTAGAGAAGAATTCAACGAAAAAAGTGAAATTGAATTAAGTCTGTTTTGTCGATTTCATTTGGAAAAACAATTTTTTAAAGGGTTTTAGATTCTTGAAAAGAATAAGTACACAAAAATTGTAAACTATTTTCTCATTTTGTTTGAACTAGTTTTGGTTTTTCTGCAACATTTCAGTTACATTTTTTTAACTTTTCAAAGCTTTTCTAAATGAATAAGCATAACCAGAGGTCTATAGATAATTGCATTTTAGTGCCAAATTGGGTTTTCACCTTAACACAGAGAATGTTTTGTCGTTTCTTGCTACATGAGGCACAAAGATAATTCTTTTGGTTATACCTTGAAGTAATTGAATTTCATTGTGCATGGTTTAACATAATAAAATATTATTTTCATTTTTGTTCTTCCTTGACTTGATTCTTGTAAGATCTTTAAATTATACTTTTTAATCATCCGAAACGTCACTAATCTGATATAAAAAGAAATATAAGGCATATAAAAAGAAAACTAACATAAGCTCGCAATTTTCATCAAGACTCGTATACGTGGGGGCTGGTGCATCATAAACCTATCGTGGCCTCAAATGTCCTCACGTTGGCGTGGTGTGGAAGTTTGGAGAGTGGGGTGCCAGCTCAGATGTTACCTCGTCATCTGACCGTGATCCAAAATGACAAGGTGTTGTCCTCGGATTTTTCCCTTCAGGATTGATCCCGGACCGTCGTCAATTGCCCTTTGTATCACTCTCGTGGGATGTTAATTCAAGTACCCACAATGTATACTTTTACATGCACACTTTACTTCCCTTTTAGGCATGGATAAAGCAAAATATTGAGAAAACGATTATAGAAATGATAATTTGTGTGTTAATAGCTTTACATTTTCTCACCAAATACATCAATTGTATAACTTGAAATGTGTCGTGACGGAAATATTTGAAAAACAATTTTTGGTATTGTGTTTATGTGTGTAAGTAAAAATACTAAAAAAATGTCAAGCAATTTTTCTGAAGTTTCACTAAGCAGACCTATATTTAATACTGAATTCAACCCTCATTGACTAATTTAAAAATGTTTCTCTATAAAAATCAGTCACGGGAAGAAATGACTCTACAATATAACTATACACTTCAAATTAGTATGAACTCAATAGAGTACAACCTCCCTTTAGTAGAGAATTGGATTCCGTTTTCCAATTGTTGATTGCACTATCTCTCTACCATGAAAGCCAAGACGTGAAATACACAGGTGTTCAAAATTAAGAGAATTTGCATATTTTGTCGAATTTCCCGAAAAGTACTGAACGAAAGGTAAAACTAATGCTTCCAAACAAAGATGCAAATCTTTAGTGTCGAATACGTAAGCGTACACGTGCGTGGGGGCGGTGTATTTTGAGGAACAGGCTTTCTAAGCGCACGTGACAATTTCCGCGCTTCGCTCGCTCTCGCACCTCGGCGAATTTCATGGTGTTTTTCTGCAACATTTGGTGAAATTAAAAAACAAGCAGATAAAATGAGTAACCACCAACGTTCGGTTGGTGGAATGAGGTGGCGATTCGTCGAGGGACTGGAAGCAGGGCAGTTTCAAGTGCAGATTGCTCGAGACTTGAATGTAACGCCCAGCGTCGTGTCTAACTTATGAAAACAGTTTAAGGATACCGGATCCGTAGAGAGAAAGCCTGGGAAAGGTCGTCCAAGAGCCACGACGGCCAATAAAGTTCGATATTTGTCCATTATAGCGAGGCGTAACAGGAGTGCAACAGCTTCTCAGCTCTCTCATGACCTTCATGCGGCCACAGGAAGCCGAGTTTCAAGGGTTACTGTTTTCAGTAACATGAAAGTTTTCTACTACATGAGAGAGGTCTGTTTTCAAGAAGACCTGCTATTTGCGTACCGCTCACTTCTGCTCACAGAAGAGCCCGTTTAGCATGGTGCAGAAAACATCGACTTTGAACCAGGGATCAGTGGGGGACCGTTCAGACTAACCGTATTCTCGACGTACATTCATCAGGAGAGAACCAGGGATCCGCTACCAGTCCATCATCCGCGCAATAGACAACTATGGCAGCGGAGGTTTGATGGTCTGGACGCACAGTCTTCCAGGTATTTGACAGGAGCTCTGTGCCTGCTGTGAGGTATAAAGATGATATCTTGGAGCCCAATGTTCGCCTTTACAGGGGTGCAGTTGGCCCTGATTTAACTTTTATGGACGACAACGCTCGTCAACATAGGGCTCATCTGGTCGATGAATATCTGGAAAGTGAGGACATTCGCAGGATGGATTGGCTAGCCAGATCTCCAGACTTAAACTCTATAGAGCATATCTGGAACGCTCTTGGGAGGGCAATTGCAACTCGCCTTCCCCCTCCCAGAACCATCCAGGACCTGAAAACAGCGTTGCTGGAGGAATGGACAGACTGTTACAGGGACTCATAAACTGCCTAATTTCCAGTATGAATTCACGTTGTAAGAGGGGACAATACCCACTATTAACACATTTTTTTGTGTCGATATTGTAACCTCTGTTTTAGACCTTCATGTACTGATGAGTCTTACGCACTATGTGTACCGTACTGTTGTATGATTATTTTTTCTTGTATCAGTTCAACCTATGTACATAACTAATTTCATTAAAATATGTCCAGCAGTTCTGGACATATTTTAATGTCCAAAAGTAAAAATTCTTTTAATTTTTAACACAAGTGTATAATTAGAGGAGTATTACTAGTGAGAAGAGTTTATAGCAGTCACTTGTCTGCTCTGCGAAAAATTGACTTGTTTAGTCGATTTGGAATTTTATCGTCTCGTTTGGCGATCTCAACACCTTATGACAGGGTAGGTGTGTGCATGCGCATTTCTATAGTGGGGTGACAAAAATGACGAAATCGCTAAAGTCTACCACTATGTCGCGTAAACCAATCAGATGAATGCTATTTTTCCCTCGACAGACGACAGTAGTGTAGGGTCACGTTATTACTAGTTTTGGTCACAGGACCCTGGGCATATAAAATGTTTCAACCCCCGTTCTACTTTTATATTTCTTCTATGGTCACTAAATAATTGAATTAGTGTCACACTAGAGCAACACAACGGGCTATTGGCGATGGTCCGGAATCAATACCGAAGGGAAATCTGAGGACAACACCTCGCCATTTTGTACCACGGTCAGATAACGAGGTGGACACCTGAGCTGGCATCCCACTCTCAACACTTCCACACACTCCAATTTGAGGCCACGACAGATTTAACGGGCACACCCCCACGTACACGACGATCTATGGGGGATCGAGTTTCAAACTTTCAAACCCCAGGTTGCTAATCTGTTACTCTTCCAACCGGGCTACCACGGGCCTTCAATTATCCGGACTGACCCTAATATGGTCCAATCATGTCAACCCTATTTTTGTATATAATCCATATAGCTCAAATTATTATTTTTTTAAATTTAAATTCATCTCTTTATTTACCGAACTGGTTGTTGTGTCCCACACAAATGTCACAAATAAATGAAATAATGACGGCATTTAAGTCATTTACAAATTAAAATCCATCTCTATCATGTTTATCATCCATCGACCTTCTAATGAAATAGACTGAGCATGTGCCCGCAGCTTCATGTTATTCCTTTTAGTTGCTCGGTTTGAAGATCTGTCAGTGATTGGGGTAAAAGTATGAATCTTTAGCCAGCTCGTGTGAAACAGTCTACTAAAAAGTACTCCATGGTAGAGTTGGGTTACACTGCTATGTGTACTATTGTACCGTAAGTTAATTTTTGTGTGATAACTAAGTTCGCCACAAATCCTGAATTATTGATTGGAAGTGATTATCCACCGTGATCAAAACACTAGTTAGCGATTCGACAGCCAATGACTTTGTCAAGCCGCTTCATTTACCCTACAGAGATCTTACGACAGCGATTCTGCCCACATGCTCCGTCTATTTCATTAGAAAGTCGATGTTATGTTGAGAACGTCACTTTCCTGCACAGCGAAAAGCACTTTACCGAGATTCAGCACTCTGCTTCTTCAAACATCCGATCACTTTCCGGCTTGATTTATGAATTTCATTAGCTTCGACCGATTTTCTCCGAGATTTAGATTTCGTGAAAGGATCTACGTTTATTGCAAAATGGAACTTCCAAAAATGGAAATGGGATCGCATTATATTGGAATTACTAAACAGGCGTGCTCTCTTTGCCAATAAAATACTTGAAAAGTTTCCCCTGTAACTTGGAAAATTTCTTTCATTTATTGCATTAGTGATGTTTGAAATTCATGAATAAATGAAATCAATTTCAGTACAGTGATTACATTGTTCTTTCCTTTCTCTTACTCAGAAACACGGTAACCCAGTTGGAAGAGTAACGGATTAGGAACCGGTATTTGGTATTTTAATTAACGTAGGGCATAGGAGCAACACAACGGGTTATTGGTCCGGGATCAATCCCATAGGGAAAGATCCCAGGACAACACCACGTAATTTTGAACAGCGGTCGGATGACGAGGTCACGCCTGAGCTGGCACTAAATTCTCTCCAATCTTTGAAGCCACGACAGATTTAAAGTGCACCAGCCTCCTTTGTACACGACGGTCTTTGGTTGGATTCGAATTCGCAACCCTCCGGTTGTAAGACCGTTACTCTTCGAACCGGCAGCCGCGGCCCGATTAGTAACCTGGGGGTTGCAAGTTCGGCCCAACCAAAGAACTTCGTGTACACTGGGGCTTTTGGATGTTAAATCTATCATGGCAAGTTTGTCGTGAGGAAGTTTGGAGAGTGGGAACCAGCTCAAGTGTTGACCTCGTCATCTGACCGTGGTTCAAAATTACGAGGCGTCGTCTTTGGATCTTTCCCCTGGTGATTGATTCCGGACCTTAGCCAATAGCCCGTTGTTTAGCTCCAGTGTGACGTTAATTAACTACCATAACCATTACCATTTGCAGTCCCTCTTTTCTCTGAAATTATCAACAGACCCGGATGATCATCCCAAACACAAAATCGGGGTGTAAATGACACCCCCAACATTCTTTCTTATATGGTAATGGAACGTCAAAAATTATTCCTTTAACCCACTGGAGGCCGCGGTGGCCCGGTTGGAAGAGTAACGGACTTGCAACCGAAGGGTTGCGAGTTCGAATCCAGCCAAACACCGTCGTGTACAAAGGGGGCTGGTGCACGTTAAATCTGTCGTGGCCTCAAATGTCCTCACGTTGGCGTGGTGTGGAAGTTTGGAGAGTGGGGTGCCAGCTCAGGTGTTGCCTCGTCATCTGACCGTGGTTCAAAATTACGTGGTGTTGTCCTCGGATCTTTCCCTTTGGGATTGATCCCGGACCGTCACCAATAGCCCATTGTGTTGCTCCAGTGTGACGTTAATTGAAATTCCACCCCCCCTTTAACCCACTGAACGTCACAAGATTTTCGAGTAGTGTAGAATTTCTTTTCCACCAAAGCATACATAATGTATACATATGTAACCACATCTATTGGTTGAAAGAATCCCGAGAAATATTCTATTGGTCAAGATGGTCAAATCTGGTAAGGAGATCCGAGAACAAAACTTCGCAATTTTGAAGAGGAGACAGGGGTGTGTCAAAGTGGGCTTACCAAATTATAATATAGACTAGACTATTACATTACGATCCAGATACGGAGCTTCAAATAGTTTTACCCGGTGCGGATACCAGATTCGGGTACCAGATATTCTTAGAAAATACTCAATCATAAAATAAAGCAAATAGTTAAAAAGTGGCAAATCAGGTAGTTAGTTGTATTTACGTCGCACTGGAGCAACACTACGTGCTATTAGCGACGGTTCGGGATCAACCCCAAGGAGAAAGATCCGAGGACACCTCATCATTTTTAGCCTCGGTCAGATGACGAGGTAAATACTTCAGCTGACATTCCATTCTATCTACTTCCACACCATCGTGAGGATATTTGAGACGACGACAGAATCAACGTGAACCAGCCCCCCCGCACAGGAAGGTACTTTGGTTGCATTGAGTTTCGAACTCGCAGCCTTCCTGTCGGTAATCCGAGACTACCTACTGGGCGGACCACGGACCCTCACGAAAATGACGCCAAGATCGAAAGATGGTTCAATCAACTGGTTTTGACATACCGTTCAGGAGAGCACTTTTACTTTTCATTTTAAAAATACCGGTTTTGACAAGCGAATCATCCACGAGAAAACGACTTTGAATATTTGCTTTGTAATAAGAGCTGTCTATTGAGGAAAAGTCTTAGGCATGAAAAAGAGAAAAGCTTATGTAAATACGACCTCATTGAATATGAACTGAAAGGAGAAACCTCTCTCAACCATCCTCGAATGACCGTTTATCTGGTTGCTATGGGTACAGTCTTTCACATAAGTCAATGTTACATTTTAAGCTAAAATCGAGCAAGAGTTAAACAGAATTCAAATTTCAGTAATCGTCTTTCCTACATGTATGTTTTTATGTTTATTACTAGAAAGGGAAGGATATTATTACTATTTAGACTGATTTTTTACTATAAAATTGATTCCTATCATATGTGTTTATAACATTAATGGGGAATTTCTCAAGACAATATTTCTAACCTAGGAATTAAGTACGAATTCAAATTTACTTTAAATGTGCATATACTTGAAGTAACCAAAAAGGCATATAAAGAGTTTGGGTTTTTGAAACGAGTGTGTCAAAAACTTTAAGGTATTTAGGTATTAGGTATCTTTTAATTAACGTCACATTGGAGCAATACAACGGGCTATTGGTGACGGTTCGGGATCAATCCCAAAGGGAAAGATCCGAGAACGCCACGTAATTTTGAACCACGGTCAGATGACGAGGCGACACCTGAGCTGGCACCCCACTCTCCAAACTTCCACACCGCGCCAACTTGAGGACATTTGAGGTAATGTATAGCCTATGTGTCCAACATAATTGTACCAAATTTAGGGTGAATTGGTCTGACATTGATCGTATAAATACACAGCGTTATTTCCTATGAGGATTTCGAATTATCTTTAGCCCCCTGTATCATATCGACGATAAAAATAAGACGACTTTCTATAAAAATAACCTTATATTATCATAAAAATTTGCATTCCAATAATAAAGCTACAGTTTAAGAATTTACAGAAGGGATACATAAACGATATGATACTGAGCGATTTTCAGCGCAACCGCATCCATCTGCGATTGCACCATACTAAGAGTCTAAAAGAACCTCCAAGGTTATCTTGAGAGGCAACTCCTGTAGATGTTAACTCTGACGTCATCTACACAGTCAGACCGGGAGAGAGCGCCCCCTAGCAAGTGCTCTGTCCAGGATGACGGGACATTACACCCCTCTGCACACCCAAGACAAATAGAATAGTGTTAATATGTAGCCTACGTTATCCACAGGGTTTCAAAGAATAAGTGTACAAAATTTGGTGTAAATTAGTCAAACGGTGTAGATTTGTTTAGAGAAAAGACAGAGAGACAGACAGAGGTCAACTCTGCTTTATATGTATAGATATCCGTTGTTGCCATTCGACACTAAACAAGTAACGTCGATTTCTGTGCCAACGTACGTTAATGAAATATATACCTGGAAATCAACTGCTTTATATATATTCTATTACCATCCAAATACATGTTCTCTCTAGAATGCAGAACTGTCTTTGTGTTTAATTTTTTAATATATAATATGTTAATATAATTAATACCAGTTAATGAGATCTTATAATGCTCGTAATAAATATATTTTTTAGGAAACTTTTCAACAAAAACTATTTGGAAAATCTACCAATAGTACATTTTATCAGAACGACCAATAATTTACCCCAACCCTTGATATTTTCTTTGATGATGTAATATATTTTAATAACTTTATTGCTTTAACATTTAAAACCTGAGTTTCTGACTTTGTTGCATGTTCTGTACTTTTAGTCTTTTTTTACTGTCATATAACAAGAGATATCTGTTACATAAGTTCTGGAATTTTTGAGACTTTAAGGGCCATCTTTTATTTATCGAGTGAGTGCTGTCGTAAAAATTTCAGATCATATATATTTTAACCAAAGACGAAGTATTTGTTGTACAAATAATGTTTCTTTTTCATTTCAGTTTAATTTTCTATTCGTATTTCTGGCAAAATGAATTGTTTTCGTAGCTTTTTTGTTTATTTGGAAAGCATTAAAAGACATGACTTTCAGTTTGAGAATCTATAAATAAAAATGGTATGGTATTTTTAATTAACGTCACACTGGAGCAAAACAACGGGATATTGGTAATATAAATAAAAATGGAGTATTTGTATAATTAGTATTTTCTTCCCATTTCAGTTCATTTATCCTGTTTGAGAGTAATCAAATCGATATCGTGAAACCAAATGTAGATGGCGCTAGAATTTTAGAACCTGCTTCCTGTACGTATTCCGTATTGGATAACCGGAAGAAACATTTTCTCATCTTCCGGTGGTTTGTTTGCTTACACTGCAAAGTCAGAAGAGTAATTCTTGTGCATATTAAAATGCCAATGTCTTGATTAAAGCAGATGTTTTTCAATGGAGAATTACCTAATCTGCGTTGACTTTTCGACTTATAAGTTGATAATCGATACCAACTGTATATGTTAGGGCATTAGTTAAATAATAGGTATTAAAGTTGCAGTGTTAAATCTATACCAAGCGTATATATTAGGTACTGTGTAATACTAAAAAAATAATGTAATACATTTAGATGAATACCTCTTAGAATAGTACATTTTATATTTTCATATACTTTTCCAATTCATTAAGAATTTAGGAAGTTTTAAATGAAAATTAAACTCGTTATTTTTTAATTTGAAGTGCAAAGCACTTAATCCAACGTTTTAATGTTAGATTAATTATGAGTTTAATAATGCTCATATTTGAGGCATAATACACTGCTGGCCACCGTAAATGCAACACCCTGAAGGAAGCATGCAAATAATATGAAATTTACAACATGCATTAGCGGAGGTGAGATATGCAAATGATTAGAATTTCAGCGCAGACGCACATCACGCGCGCCTGTGGCGCCTCTTCAAAGCGCTATTTAAGGCTTGGAGATTTCGACGATTTCAAGTACGGCAATTGTGTTTTTCTTGTGGTTTTTTAAAAAAAAACGATCAATTATGCCACGTAGAAAACAGCGATCATCTTTTGATCAAGTATCCGAGTTCGACAGAGGAAGGATAGTGGCCTATCGAGATTGTGGATTATCTTTCAGGGAAATCGGTAGTCGTGTTGGACGAAACCAAACAACTGTAATGCGGATATGTGATCGTTGGATGCAGGAGGGTACGACGGACCGACGTGTTCGATCGCATCCACCTCAGTGCACCACTTCACGTGATGACAGGCATATTGTGCGTATGGCAGTGACGGATCGCTCAGCCACATCACGAACCATAGCACAGCACATTCAGTCTGTACCGCATCATCCAGTGTCTGCGCGTACCATTCGACGCCGTTTACAGCAGAGTGGTCTGTCCGCAAGACGTCCATTGCTTCGTCTACCCTTGACGCAGAACCACAGACGTTTCCGCCGCCAATGGTGCGATGAAAGAAGGATGTGGACGGCAGAATGGAATGAAATTGTCTTTACTGACGAGTCACGCTTCTGTCTGCAACACCACGATGGTCGGATTCGAGTCTGGAGACACCGTGGAGAGAGGATGCTGAACAGCTGCGTTATGCACCGCCACACTGGTCCTGCACCGGGTATTATTGTATGGGGCGGTATTGGATATCACTCTCGCGCTCCTCTAGTACGCATTGCCGGAACTTTAAACAGCCAGCGCTACATCTCCGAGGTGTTGGAGCCAGTTGTCCTTCCTTACCTTCAGGGCTTGCCCACAGCCATATTTCAACAGGATAATGCGCGACCACACGTGGCACGCATTGTCCAAGGGTTCTTCGTCAATCGCCAGATTGAATTGCTTCCCTGGCCAGCTCGCTCTCCGGATCTTTCGCCGATAGAAAACATGTGGTCCATGGTTGCTCAACGATTGACCCAGAATACATCCCCAGCTGCCACACCAGATCAACTTTGGCAACGTGTGGAAGCTGCTTGGTCTGCTGTACCCCAAGAACACATCCGAAGTCTCTTTGAATCAATGCCGAGGCGTGTGGCAGCGGTGATCTCCAACAATGGCGGCTACTCTGGCTACTGATTTTGGCAGGAACCACACTTCACAGAAGTCTATAAATTTAATCATTTGATACTTGGTCAACATGTTATCTACAAAATAAATTTTGTTGTGATATCTCTTGTCTTTCTTGGTGTTGCAATTTGGGTGGCCAGCAGTGTAGATAATTCAATTAATGATAGATAAATTGTTAGATCACTTTAAAGCTATTAAAGTGATTAGAAAATGCCGATTTCGAAACCTAAAACGATTTAAATGTCTGATTAATAGCTTAGGCAATGCTACCAAACTAAGGATCATATTTCATAACTTCAATTAAGCGATTACTCCACAATGCTTACCCATGTTAACATTCTTGGAATTTCGCCATCCACCTATACTTTTAAAATCACCAAATTGATCGAAACATTGATTTTTTTAATTTTAAAATTTTATAATTGTAAAACGCTAATTAATATATGCTTTTTCTAAATTTTTAGGTGTTTTATACAAGTTTTTATTTATTATTACCCCTCACTTACCAATGGACTTAATTTGATTTACTCATATACTAACTATTATGTGAATTAAGATATTGGCAATACATGGAAAATTAATGCGCTTGGAAGCTATCAATTTTTCCTTATTTTTATAGAAAAACGTTTTACCGTGTTTTATCTAACTTTCGCACAATTTGAGGGCCATGGTAGCCCTGTTGGAGGAGTAACGGATTAGCAACCGCAGGGTTGCGAGTTCGAATCCAACTAAAGACCGTCGTGCACAAAGGGGGCTGGTGCACGTTAAACCGGTCGTGGCCTCAAATGTCCTCACGTTGGTGTGGAAGTTTGGAGAGTGGGGTGCCAGTTCAGGTATTGTCCTCGTCATCTGACCGTGATTCAAAATTACGTGGTGTTGTCCTCGGATTTCTCCTTTCGGGTATGATGCCGAACCGTCGCCAATAGCCCGTGTCGCTCCAGTGTGACGTTAATAAAAATACCTACCTACCGCGTAACTTGATATTTTTGTATAAAACGCTATATGTAGGCTATCTATTAGAAAATAAACAGGCTGCAAATTGACTTCAAAAGTTTGTTTTGAAAGTCCACTGTAACCTTAATCTGGCTGGTAAAGCTGCTTTATTAACGTCATCATTAGTATTCCTCCTTTTTAAGAATGAGTTTCATATTTTTTAGACAAGAAGTATAGGGAATTCGTGACCGCTCTTGAGTTTTGACTGCCCAAGTGCAAAGAATCTCAATATGCTGTCCTCTTTAAAATATTTTACAGTTTAAATAAATTTCCCCATAAATGCTTTCTGAATATACAATAACCCTCGAACCAGCAGCCACGAGTATACGAGGAGAGGTTTCTGTGAAGGAATGGCAGACCAGAAATATTTCGAGCAGTGAAGTGTCAGAATATTTCAGATCTGCCACTTAGCATGAGGGAATTTTTCAGAATTATTCAAAGAAACTTTTTCCGAGCTGGTTTTCGAACTTGCCGTTTGGAGGTTTGAGGCTGGTTTTTTGATTTTTATAGCGCAATTTGGCCGGGCTGCGCCAAACACAAGGCAGACAACGTTATATAATAGACACACATACAAGGAAAGTTTTACTGATACTGTGAAGAGAGAAACACACGGAGAGTAAGTTACATGAATCGATCCTGCTCCTCCTATTAACTCACAGGTTGGACGCATAGACGTGAACTATAAGTAGACTGAGTATTGCTACTGAGAGGAACTTCAAAAATTGCATGTCAAATTGAATTGACGTGACTGCGAAATATTGACTTGGTTGGCCGATTTAGCATCGCCTCGTTTGGCGATCTTGACAGTGTAGGTATGTGAATGCGAATTTCAAAAGAGTGAGAAATCGACAAAATCTACTATGTAGTACGAACCAAACAGATGATGAATCAATGGTAGGGCTTCTTCCCCCGTCCTATGGACCAGTCACATGATGAATGTTCGTTTCCTTCCGGCAGACGAAAAATTCAAAAGGTCACGTTACTATTAGTTTTGTCACATGATCCTGGATATATAAAAGAATTATCGTTTCTCACTCTACTTTTATATTTTCTCATGGTTGGAGTTTCTCATCTTCTCTCTTGTAGATAGGGAGTTGAATTCAAAGTTCGCGTGTACGTGAGGGATGGTACACAATAAATTGTCGTGGCCTCAAAAATCTTCACGTTTGCTTGGTGTGGAAGTTTCGAGAGTGGCCAGATCACGTGTTGACTTCACCATCTGATCGTGGTTCAAAATGACGCGAGGTTGTTCTCGGATCTATTCCTGCGGGACTGATTCCCGACCGTCGCCAATAACCCGTTGTGTTGTACCAGTGCGACGAAAATTCAACTTTCTACCTACTTCTAAATTGAGAACTCCATTTTTCTAGACTAGGAGCAAGAACACACAGCACTCAGGAATGACTTAAAAACAATTCATCATCATATCATAAATTCTTTAGTGCCTAAGGGCACATAAAGCCTTCAATCTAGATTGCCAAAGTTTCCTGTCCGATGCAGCAAGTCTAGCTTCATACCAACTCGCCCATCCATCCTCACTTCTCTCTTGTTCCATCATATGTCGCCAGCTCAAACGGGGACGTCCACGCTTTCCCTTTCCATCAGGGGTTCAGGTCAATGCTGTATTAGGAATACTGTCCCTGTTCATTCTTAAAATGTGTCCTGCAAACTTCCAACGTCTAAATTTGATTTCATTTCCAATTTTCATTAAATTGTACTTTATTTAATAATTCTTCATTTAAAATGTAGTTTGGCCAAAAAAAATCTTTAAAATAATTCTTAAACCTTTATTTTGAAAAACATTTAGTTTATTGCACTGTGTTTTTGGTAATTTTCCATGTTTCAGAACCGTATAAGAGAACTGGAAGTACTAGTGATTTGTACAGATTTAATTTGGTTTTTACATGTATATTAGTTGCTCTTCACAATTTATTAAGATTCTTAAAACAGCTGCGAGCTTTAGGGACGGCCTGAGAGATAAGTCCAATAGATTTAAGTCAAAAGGAATTGTTTTTAAAAGGAGATTCGAAAACAAAATCAATGAATTGGAATATTTTTTATTAGACTAGGAAAGTAAATCAAGTGGGTGTTCAAGTGAGAAGGAAAAAAATGTCGAGTCTGTGATCCGGTCATTTATTGATTTTGAAATCTGAGATAAACTTTTCGCTTTGAACTTTCGAGGAGCTTTTAAGAAATCTTTTTAATTTAACATCTGTTCGTCGGGAATAAGACTTGGGATGTGCATTTGAGCTCATGTTACAAGATCCTCCTTTCTCCTTATTCATTATTATCTGATTATGAGACGAGTGGGATTTCTGAGTAACATTAAAATTACATTGTAGAGAAACGTAACAAAAGTTATTTAGGATCGAATCTAAAACATAGAGGAAATATTAAAGAAGAGTGAGCTATGATAAGCTTTTAATGTGCCCAGGATCATGTGAACAAAACTATTAGAAACGTAACCCTTTGATTACATTCGTCTGCCGGGAGGAAATAAACATTCGTCATCTGATTGATCCACGGGACGCGAGGAGACTGATTTATCATCTCATTGGTCCGCGAAACATAGTTATTACACTTTGGTAATTTCACCACTTTTGTCTCCACCCTATAGAAATCCACATTTACACACCTACCCTGCTGTTTGTGCGCGCGTGTTAGATAATTATCATTTACGGGATAGTCAAATGATTATCGTTTGCGCACGCATCGATATTTTGGTTCACAAAGAATTAAAAATCCTTTGCAGTTTAATTATTTTTTACTTTTTAGGCGCTAGTTGTGGCAACATTTAAAACATATCTTCAGAACTTGTGTTCTTGTTATGGTTAGAACTGTTGATGTTAAGAATTCTTCGATTAGCTGTAAGTCGAACTTTATGCCTTAGCGGAAATTTTGTATGGATGCATTGAAGTGCTCCGCATGAATCATTATTTCAAGAGCCACTGCCTGTCAACGAATGTAGAATTTTGCAAATAAATAAGTTTTAATTATAGAGTCCGCTTACGTGAATCTACTACATTGCACGGGACACCTATCATAAGATGTTACATCGCCAAACGAAGCGATAAGAGGCCAAATCACCCAACCTAGTCGTTTTTTCACATAGCAATCCCGTGACTACTAGTCGACATGTTGGTCACACTTTTAAAATCACTCTCAATAGCAAAGTTCAGTCTACTTATATATCACATCTACGATCTGAAAGGTGTGAAGGTTTTTCTAATTGTTTACTTTACTTTCTATTTTCTGCATAGAATGTGTGTTGATACCTTATGGCATAAACTATCAGAATTTTCATCATACTTTACAATGAATTTCAAATCCTGAAACTCTAGATCTCTGTTAAGCATTCTTCAGATTTTAACTTTTCTGATAGATTAGCCAAGTTAAATTTAGTCTCGTTAACGAAACTGTTATTAGAATAAAAATTGATTTTTTATAACAATTTTGATAATTTTAAGCGTTTCTCTTGTTGACAGTGCTGATGTAAAATTCGTTTTAAGCAATTCTTCCATTCAATCTGCATGTTTTAATAATTCCGACCTTTTCTTGTATAATTGTTTTCTCGAGAACATATGAACTTAAATAGCACGTTTTAGAACATTAAACATTGTTTGTAACGAATTTCTTATAATCCAACCTTTATCTACATCATTGAAAAATTTCACTCGGCTTTCCTTTTTCTTTCTATTTTATTATTCCTCTTAAAACATGACTTCAAATACACAGTAGGTGAATTTTAAGAACAATCTTTTTATGTCAATAGACGAGGAGCCCCAGCAACACGAACGAAGCGCTTTACAACACCGCTCTGCACTAATCAAGAGATCCCTCCGTAACCTCCTGCTGGAACGAAAATACTTTCGTTCAAAAGAAAACGAACACTCTTTAATGTGAGATGAAAAAGGAAGGATGTCCTTTCTCGAACTATCTAAACTTAATTTTGATTTTCTGTAAATACCTGTACATAAGTTTCTTTCCAATTTAATTAAATAATTTAGAATGCACAGAGTTATTTTATCATTTATTTCTGCCCCTTATTTCCTCTCCAGCAGGTTACAACAAGTCTATCAAGACTTAAATTTATGAACATTTTCCCAGATTTATAAAAAAATATAAGAAACATAAGTATTTGAATACTGGTATGACAATACCATTTACAAAGATCTTAAATAATCCAAATATTTAATTAAACAAAATAATCTAATAGAATTCAGAAGAGTTCTTATTGAAACTGTGTTACAATATCATATCATAACTAAATAAATGTACGTATCAGGGATTCTTAAACGTAAGGGTGACAATCCTTTTTTTCTTTTGAAATAAAAATATGTGGGGTTTTCTTTGTTTCTCATAGGTATAAATTATTATAAAAATGTGAATACTAGCATTCAAAAGAACAATAAAAGATTTTAATTTACTGTAAAACGAGTTTAAATATTATTAATTGTTTCACGTTTACAACGATTTTAAACAATTCCACACCGGTTTTCTTTTGACTCACTGTATGTTGGAAAATAAATATATTTTAGAGCTTATCAACAAACAAAATAGTTCCTTTTTCCTAAATTCGACATAAAAATATTTTTATACGATCTCCATCTGAAACAAAAATGTACCTTCATATTCAGGAATTTATTTAATAAAATCTTTATCTTTCTGTGAGAGGGATTTTTAATATAAGCAAACAAACTAGACGAAATTTTTGACTTCTTAACAAATGCTCTCGCACTATGCATACCAAGGTTAATTTAAAATGTAGTTCAGCATCGTTTGGCTTCTAATGTTATTAGCGTTGACTCAACTATCAATTCGGAATTCATTCTTTGATGTTTTTCACTGACAACGTGCTGAAATCGTATTCGAAAAACAGGCAAGTGACGTCACTTTCGGAATACGTACGATTACGATTTATCTTGCTACATAAAAACTCTGAAGGATATGCAGAAAATAGTATTATAATTTAATGTTTGAGAAAAATTAAGTATAGAAATAAAATAATACAATAATATAGTTCTGCTTAACTCTATATAGCATTTTATAGCTATGAAGCTATAAAGTATTTTATAGCTTTCCATACCATCTTCGAATGTTTGGGTCGCTATGTAGTTTCTAGAGCCTTTTGTCACTAGAAATACACCCCTCTAACAAATTTAACTCGTGGCATTACACGTAAATTTATATCTTTTGATAAAAGTGCATATTCATAAAAATGATACCATAACTTAAAACAATTAAAGCTATCAATGGATGAATGCTCGTTTTAAATGTGTATAATTTTATTAGCAATAATTGCAATAATGTACAGAAGATTGATGTGTTTTACCTTTTAAATAAAATTCAATAACCAAATGTAGGTATAAAACAAGAGGATTATAAAAATAGTAAATATTTCATTAATCTTAACATAAAACAAATATTTCGTTTAATTAATCTCTCTCTCTATATATATAAAGCAGAGTTGGCGTCTGCCTGTATGTTCTCTATACAAATCTACACCGTCTGACGAACCCACACCAAATTTCGTACACTTATACTTTGTGGAACCCTGCGAATAACGCAAACTACATATTAACCCCCTTCTGTTTAACCTCGGTGGGGGCTAAATCAATTCGAAATTGCCATAGGAAAAACATTGAGCATAAAACGATTACGGTACGCTACTCAGTTTGTTTTACCAGTATTGATCGAAAATCACATTTTCTAATAAAATTGTTTAATCAGTATTGATCGAAAAACAATTTTTTCTGAAACGTTATATTTAAACAATTTAAAATTATAATTATGTTTGAACTGATTTTTTATTTCTTGCCACAATATAAATAATTTAGAAATATTTGAATGATGAAAAATGGATATTTAAAATACCTAATTTTACACAACTTTCATTTTGTAATGGAACACGAAAAGCCCAAACGAAAAACTCATTGATCATAAAAGCGTAATTTTGCAAATCCGTATCTGGCAACGCCAGAATTAACGTTTAATTTTATAAATTAGATTTAGAATTCTGCGTTTGTGCATTTGAGTTAAGACAAATGTTGTGGTCATATTTAAGCATTTCAAGTATTATAAAGATGTTCTTTTTGTAAATAAATCATTATTGTCTTTATCGAAATTGTTCATAAGTATTTTGTCGAATTGTTCTTTTTCAGAATATATTCAGGAAGTCAAAATTCGACGTTTGCACATATCTTTCTTTTTTCAGAATTCTGCATTTTTTCAAGGATCGGAATTTCGTTTCTGTTTGTATTTGTGTTCCAGTATTTTACATATTACAGATATATTTAGGAATTAAATTTTAATGATTTATTTATTTCCTGCAATATATCACAAGATATGAGTAATTTCGTGGCAGTATATGTATATTTCGACCAACTTTTTTTGTCTTTGGTTGAATACGTAATGGTTTGCATAATGCTCTTTCATAAAAACAAATAAAATATAAAAGAAACATTTTTAAGTAAGGTGTGCAATTTCTTATTTCAAAATGACCAGGAAAGTTAAAAACATCACTTTTAAATAAGATGGGTTACGTTAAATTAAAACCAGTAGTCATACGTTGTAATTCAAATATAATTCAAAATTTTGACCTAGATTTTCATTACAAGACGATTAAAATCAATTAAATTTATATTTCTTTTTCATGTCTCATGGGTGTTATTGAAAGCTGTACCTCATAGTCAAGTAACTATATCTATCATTCTAAATAGGTACGTGGTTTCTATTTAGAAACTGAATCTCTGAATTTAAAAAAGTATCATAAGGATTCGATTTAAAACTGAATGTTTGTTGGAGTAAAGAGAATTTTAAATAAGACTGCTGATCTTGGAATAGTATCAAAGTGAGGAATTTTGAAAAATTGAAATTTTTTGTCTTAAGTGACAGAAGGTCGAGGTTGCTTACTCTACAAATTGAAGCTGTTCTTACGCAACTTAGATACATATGAAACATTCATTGAAAACAATGATTTTCTTTTTTATAAAACTCTATAAAATCGACCTTCTGTTTTTTGAAAAATTGTAATCGATTGAGTTTGCTTTGCCTACACCAATGACATTAATTTTTAACACAAGCTCCGTTATTCCACGTGGTGTTGTCCTCGGATCTTTCGCTTCGGGGAATGATCCCGGACCGTCTCCAATAGCCTTTGTGTTGTTCCAGTGCGATGTTAATTAAATACCTACTATCTACCTACCGTTATTCCACATGCCGCTGAATGGAATTTTCAAGAAAAAATGTGTTTGCTGTTGATTAAATTTGCTTTGTCTACACTGATGACATTTATTTTAAAAACAAGCTCCATTTTTCCACGGGGAGCTAAAAGGAATTTTCAAGGTAATGATAATTAATTAACGTTGCAATGCCGCTATTGGTGACGGTCCAGGATCAACTCATGCAACCCACTCAATTTTGTAACACGATCAGATGACAAAAGAATTTTCAAGGAAAAGTGTGTTGCTTCAAAACAAATTAATCACGAATGCCGTAACAATTTAATTTACCATCTTTTCATATTGATAAAGAAATTCGAAAGCATCGCATACCAGGTGCAAGAATGCCAAAAGTAAAACATATTCATAGGAAAACTAAGGCCCCGTTCACATGGACTTTTTGCAACGCGCGTTTGAAAAGAATTTTCGAGCGTTACCATGTGAACAGCACTTGGGCGCTTTTCAAGGTCAGTTTCCGTTATGCATTAAAATGTTTTTTTATTCCCTTAATCCAACTTTCTATCTTTTGAATGGTTAAAGATAGAGCCAAAATTTCAACGGATTTCAAATCAGCGTAAAATTTTACGCTAGATCGATACCAAAATCATGCTTTTCTTTGAAAAAATTATTTTTTTGTCAATAGTCGCAACTAATCTTTTTTCAGATATTCCTGTTATACTAAGCGTAAGCGGAAGTATTGCCTTATTTTTAAAGGGAATGTCACTTTAATACGATATTTTGTTGTCCCTTATCAACTGTTTTAATTTTACAGCCTTTAAAAGTAGGATGAAAATCTTTCTTTCCCAACCTAAAATTAATTTCTTTGTATTCACAAGAGCCTGTATTTGGTTAACTTAGAAATGTATAATGAGCAATAAAATGCCCAAAATCATCTAAAAAATATTCAAAACGACGTAAAAATTTGATATTCTTTCGATTTGTAAAACATCCGTTCCCTAATTGCCTGTGAATAAAGTGTTTTTCAACTTCAACCTTTATACATAAATAAATGCAATATAATCGACTTGCTAACCAGAAATGACAACCTAAACAGGTAAATCTTTCGTAACGTGTAGTATACGATTCCAATGCCATCAACCTCGGTTGTAAATTTTTGAGCATTAGCTTTTCGTACGTTTTTCAAAATTTTTCGAATGACGGGATATTTTGGACCTAGGAACCGGTAAGAGCCAGCGGAGAAGCAGTGCTTTATGTAGTTCAAATTGTGGCATTATTAAACATTTTCATTAACTCTAAAATCTTAAAGTATTCGTTTTTTACTGTCAAGACTAGAGGAAGAAACCCTATAATCTTCACTCTCCAGTGTCGATGATTCACCCAAAAAAAAAAAGGATTTGTTTTTTGTTAAGGGGTGTAGTGATTCTCTGGGTAGCGTGGTAGATTCAAATCTACAGAGAACAGTCTGGCTTAAATAACAAACGATAATTTTATTTAAAACAATTTCTTGACTATATTAGAATCTATTTACACGACACTTTCACGAATTTCTATGCCTCTGCTAACTGGATGCGACAGGGTGTCGAAATCTCAGGACGTACGAAAGTCTCTGAGTTGGAGAAAGGTATCTCAACAGTCTCTAGATGAAACTCTACTCGTCGGGTGACGATTTCACAAGATCAGCACTGGATCCTCACTGGACGACGGGACAAGGCAGGTTCACTGCCGGACGAGAAGTCGGTACCGAACTCTCCGCAGGTCGTCGGTTCGGCACAATCAGGGATCGGCTCCACTGGGGTCGTCGGGTCAGTACAAGACAGCACGGCTCCGCTGGGGTCGTCGGATCGGCACAAGACAGGCACGGCTCCGCTGGGGTCGTCGGATCGGCACAAGACAGGCACGGCTCCGCTGGGGTCGCTGGTTCAAGTCTCGAACGAGAAATAAGCAGGAACTCGAGATAGGCAGCCTACGCCAGGCTACAAGAACGCGTCCTCTCAGGGTGAGAGAACCGTCTTCCAAATTATTAAGAGCTCCTTAATGGGGTTGACCGCTCAAAGGGTCACTGAGCTAAGACGCTAGCTCGGGAAACAAACAAGACTCGAGATGGGCAGCCTGCGCCGGCTACAAGAACGCGTCCTCTCAGGTTGAGAGAACCGTCTTCAAAAAATATATTTTCTCCCTAAGGAGTGACCGCTCAAAGGGTCGCTGAGTTAAGCTGATCGATCGAGATCACAAGCAAGAACTGACGATTCGACTCCCTGCTTTTCCTTTTGAAACCTCCCAGCCTTTGTTCGCTGGTGGTTCTCGATTCGTTCGTTCTTGATTGGTTCTTACTTTTAATTGGTTCGTTTTTACTTTGCTCATTTTTGAGGTTGCTGATTCGGTAGAGACTCTCTGACGTAAAATGGGATCAGCTACTTAGCGCAGGTGGCTTGATTACCTAGCAGGTGGACTTAATCACCTGGCAGGTGCACTCCTAAACACCTGGGCTCTTTCCGGAACGAATCCCCTTTTGTCCTCTTCGATCCAAGTCCCGACCGTCTGGCGCCAGAGAGATGGAAATGTATTGTCCGGCTCTTTTACGACCCGTCGGCGTTTGCCTTTGGGAGGGATAATTGAGGGGTCCATCAATGAATCCTCACAGGGGTGATCACGGATTTTTTGGGCTCAAGAAGCTAGCAGATGAGTCATTTGTAATGTGTTTAAGCGTAAGTAAAAGCGAAACTGCGTATAAAAAATTGGAATATTTCTATTAAACTTTGATAAAAAACGAAACTAATTAGAAAATGACCAAAGAATTTCCTTTAAATTTTAAAATTGACAGTGTAAAGTAAAAATATATCCCCAAAAAACGTTATTTCTAGAACCAGGAAATTGGAAACGGAATTTCTGTTTATATGGCATTGTCTACGAAGTACTATCAAAAGATGACACGCAAACAAAATCCGGCACTGGTGATAACCTTTCTTTTTTATGCTATTTTTGCAGGTTTTATCGTGTTTCCTACGATCTATAGCTAATTTTTATTTAATTTTCCTTCAAATAAATCTCTATACTTCTTTAAAACCTATCTCTAAACATTTTAATGTATCAGCACAAATAACACATATAACAATAATTAGTTTTTTAATTTTTAAACACAATTTTCCCAGAGTTCCAACTATCCGAAACGAATACTAACCCTCCAACCTACCCTCTTTCAGGGGTTTTGTAGCACAAATGGAACCACGAATGGAATAATGACTGGGAAATATTTTAACTAAAATTTGATTAAACCCCACGATGAAACGAGAAAATTTTGTTAAAACTAAAAAATCTCAAAGAAAAACCAAAAAGCAGTATATATCGAAAATCAGGAGATTGCTAATAGAACTTGCGTCTACACGTATATATAATATAAAAATTTCGATTAAAGTAGTAATAACACTAACTGCAAGATTAAAATATAAATTCTATCAAAAATAAGCTCACAGTAAATTAAGTTGATTTTCAAAAGTTATATCGAGTTCAATGTAACACGAGGATGTGAAAAATGAATGAAAATTGAAACTTATCTTACGCATTTCACCCGTTGAGGAAAAATAAAAAAATAACTAAAGTTTAGCTCTTTTAAACTGAATATTTTATTTAAGCTTTATTTTAAAGACGTTTGCCGCACATGAAAACTAGAACGGACAGTTGTCGGTATACGTTATTCTCAGAAACAAAATTACCCACTATCCTCTTTAGTTATAAACTATCAAATTTTTGCAAGTTTTGTGTGAAAGCAGGGTAAATTTCTTCAATAAATCGAATACGATTCAATTTTCTCATCCTATTTTTAATGGCCATAAATATAAATCAGTGGATTAAGACAAAATACTCCAATCAAGTTATATCTTTTCTATAAAAACGAGATTAATACTCCCTTTTGTGTTCGTAATGGATATATTCGTCAAATGAGTATCGCGAAAATATTAAAGTTACAGTTGAAAAATTATTTATTTAAAGAAAATCACATTTCAGGTATCGATCTGGTGTAAAATTTTCCGCAGATTTCAAATCCGTTGAAATTTTCACTCTATCTTTAACGATCGCGAAGATAGAAACTTGGATTAGAGGAATTAAAAAGCCTAACGCCCGTCAAAACGCGTGTCATGTGAACGCTGCAGAAGAAACCTATGCTTCTCAAAACGCCTTCAAATCGCGAGAACGACCGGAGATTGTTGAAGCGCCGAAGCAATCTAGCGCTTGGATTCTCGCGATTTCTGCATGTGAACACTCCAGTAGAATTCTATGTACTTTGGCTACCCGCGTTTTGTTTAGACGTAAAACGCGCGTTAGAAAACGCCTCATGTGAACGGGGCCTTAGTGCAAGACTACGTCGAAAATTCGCCATTTTTACTGAAAATGAACGTACGGGGATATTCGTAATCACAACTCAAAAATCGACTTCTGTAGTAGCCGCCGAGGAAAAACTTTAATAGTTTGTCTTACAAATGGCGATGGATATGAAATGGATTATATGAATGAATATGAAATTGATTATATGGATGGATATATCACGTATACATATTTGCGTGCAAAATAAATCGTAGAAGTTATGAAAAAAAAAAGTAAAAACGATGTTATAAAAAATTATTTTCCGTACACTTAAATGATGCCTTACATTTCTCTATGAAATAGAAGTGATTATTCTTATCACTTTTCAATCAACATTTAACCAATTCAACCCGAGCAACGCCGGGTAATTCTGATAGTTGTTTTATAAAATGCTCTACCGCAAACTTAAGAATTTATGAGTAATTAATACGAGAGACAAATGCATTTAATTGAGTATTTAATGACAAACTATTATTTAACAGAATTTTAAAAAATGTTCTGTTAGATTTCAAGTAATGAAGCTTAATAGAAAGTTTTTATTACTATTCCAGCTTAATTTAGTTCTTTTAATAATCATTACTCAATTGTAATTGCATATTCGATAGTAAGATTTGAACTTGAATTTATGATCTTTTAATGAGTTCTAAGAGGGTATAAAAATAACTCTTATCATGTTCATGTAATGTGGTACGGAATCAAGAATATATGGAGAAACATTAAGGTGATGTAAATAAATATCTATATACACTGCTGGCCACCGTAAATGCAACACCCTGAAGGAAGCATGCAAATAATATGAAATTTACAACATGCATTAGCGTAGGTGAGATATGCAAATGATTAGAATTTCAGCGCAGACGCACATCACGCGCGCCTGTGGCGCCGCTTCAAAGCGCTATTTAAGGCTTGGAGATTTCGACGATTTCAAGTACGGCAATTGTGTTTTTCTTGTGGTTTTTTCAAAAAAACGATCAATTATGCCTCGTAGAAAACAGCGATCATCTTTTGATCAAGTATCCGAGTTCGACAGAGGAAGGATAGTGGCCTACCGAGATTGTGGATTATCTTTCAGGGAAATCGGTAGTCGTGTTGGACGAAACCAAACAACTGTAATGCGGATATGTGATCGTTGGATGCAGGAGGGTACGACGGACCGACGTGTTCGATCGTATCCACCTCAGTGCACCACTTCACGTGATGACAGGCATATTGTGCGTATGGCAGTGACGGATCGCTCAGCCACATCACGAACCATAGCACAGCACATTCAGTCTGTACCGCATCATCCAGTGTCTGCGCGTACCATTCGACGCCGTTTACAGCAGAGTGGTCTGTCCGCAAGACGTCCATTGCTTCGTCTACCCTTGACGCAGAACCACAGACGTTTCCGCCGCCAATGGTGCGATGAAAGAAGGATGTGGACGGCAGAATGGAATGAAATTGTCTTTACTGACGAGTCACGCTTCTGTCTGCAACACCACGATGGTCGGATTCGAGTCTGGAGACACCGTGGAGAGAGGATGCTGAACAGCTGCGTTATGCACCGCCACACTGGTCCTGCACCGGGTATTATGGTATGGGGCGGTATTGGATATCACTCTCGCACTCCTCTAGTACGCATTGCCGGTACTTTAAACAGCCAGCGCTACATCTCCGAGGTGTTGGAGCCAGTTGTCCTTCCTTACCTTCAGGGCTTGCCCACAGCCATATTTCAACAGGATAATGCGCGACCACACGTGGCACGCATTGTCCAAGGGTTCTTCGTCAATCGCCAGATTGAATTGCTTCCCTGGCCAGCTCGCTCTCCGGATCTTTCGCCGATAGAAAACATGTGGTCCATGGTTGCTCAACGATTGACCCAGAATACATCCCCAGCTGCCACACCAGATCAACTTTGGCAACGTGTGGAAGCTGCTTGGTCTGCTGTACCCCAAGAACACATCCAAAGTCTCTTTGAATCAATGCCAAGGCGTGTGGCAGCGGTGATCTCCAACAATGGCGGCTACTCTGGCTACTGATTTTGGCAGGAACCACACTTCACAGAAGTCTATAAATTTAATCATTTGATACTTGGTCAACATGTTATCTACAAAATAAATTTTGTTGTGATATCTCTTGTCTTTCTTGGTGTTGCAATTTGGGTGGCCAGCAGTGTATATAAAATAGGATGTGTGTGTGTATGTGTGTATGTATGTGTGTATATTTTCTATACAAATCTACACCGTTTGACCAATCCACACCAAATTTGGTACACTTATACTTTAGAACACTGCGGTCAGCATAGGCTAACTCTTAACCCCCGTTCTATTGGCCCTGGGGGGCTAAAAACTATTCGAAATCGCAATAGAAGTAACATTGAGCATAGATTGATTGCTTTAGGCAGCGATGGTTGCTTTACCACTGTTGATAGAAAAACAATTTTGTTCCGAAACAAATTAAATTACAGTATTTATGTTTGAACTGACTTTTTAGTTCTTCCCATGATGTAAATAAATTATAGATATTTTATTGATGAAGGGGAAAGAATATTTTAAAATATTTATGTTTGCAAGGAAATTCAAGGAAAGCTTTTCAGGAGTTCAAGGATTATTTTCAAGGAAAGTTGGTGTATATTTCGACCACCTTTCCTTAAATAATTTATTGAATACGTAATGATTTGTAGAATTCTGTTTCACAAGGCTTTTTAGGTAAGGCGTGTAACTTATTTTAAAATGTCCGGAATAGATACATGTGAATCCTCCGTTGAAAGCAGTGATTTTCTTTCTGAAAAATTCTGTAAAATCGATCTTCTGCTTTTTGAAAAATTTTTATCTATTCAGTTTAATTTGTCTACACCGATTACATTTATTTCTAACCCAAGCACCGTTATTCCGAAAAGCACAAACGAAAAACTCATTGATCATAAAAGCGTTATTTTGCTACTCGGTATCTGGCAGCACCAGAATTAATGTTTACTTTTTTTATAAAACTTTGTAGAACTTTCTAGAAAGTTGGGAAACGGAAACTTTCTTGGACTCATGATAAAGAACATTCCAACACCTCGATTCTTAGCTGGTCGTATTTAAAGGAAGCTAACTCTGTAAGTCTTCCAGTTTGTCATCTTTCAGTGAATTTGACAGTTTTAATTCGCCCTTTTAGTTGATTGTATAAGTGTTTCCTACTTTATTCGACAGTGATAGTGTACATTTTGGATTTATATTTCTAAACTGATGTAAGTACTTCATAATTTTGAATTTGCTTTTTCGTTAATTTTAGCTTTTTATTGTATTCTATAATAGATTTCATTGCTCAGTGAGAGTGTGCCTTTTGCTTAATTTATGAAATAGCTTTTTTGTATTCTTTTACAGATTTCTTTGCTGAAGCAATGCCTCCAAGGAAGCGGAAGGCGATCGGCCAAGTGCAGTCAACGGCTAAGATGATGAAAGATAAGCGTAGTCAAGAAACTTCCGAGGAGAGGAATAGAAGACTTGCGATTGCGAGAGAGAGAGAGAGAGACTACATGTAGAGCAACAGAGATGGCACAGCAGTGTGAGGTCCGACTACAGGATAAGAGAGATAGAGTCAAACGATCACGGACTGCGCACCATTTTAGCTTAGCATTGGAAGGATTCCACTATGTTTCACATAAAGACTACTCGCTGCATGCAAGTGTTACCATCGGGAAAATGGAAATGGTTTGTAGTTACTGTCAAGCCAAAAAGTTTAAATCAGAGTCTACTGGTATTTGCTTCAAAAATGGAAAGTTAATCTCTGCCAACTGGAACCACCACCACAAGAACTTTTGACTTACACATCAGGAGATACATCAGAGTCGAAGCATTTTCTTAGTAACATCAGAAAATACAACTCATGTTTCCAAATGACATCATTCGGCGCCACATCGGTTGTTAGACAGCCCGGATTTCCGTCGACATTCAAGGTGCAAGGGCAGATTTACCATACAGCGGTATCGTTGCTTCCGCTGCCAGATCAACCACCAAAATTCCTACAACAATATTTTATTCAAAACGAACAAATGGAAACTGATCAGAGGTGGGTCTACATCTCGGGAACAAAACGTCAGATTGTGTTAAACTTACAGAGGATGTTTCATGAGCACAATAATCTTATTAAAACGTTTGAAACAGCATTGGAACGTATGCCAACAGATGAATATAAAGTAGTCATAAGAGCTGACCGAAGACCAGCAGGTGGACACGAGCGGCGCTTTAACTCTCCTCAAGCAGATGAAGTCGCGGTGGTTATATCAGGCGATGAGTTCCATCAACGAGATATCGTTATTCAACGACGAGGTGAATCATTGCAGCGCATTTCGGAAACACATTGATCTTATGATGCTCTGCAGTACCCAGTGATATTCCCCCACATGGTGAAGATGGATATCATTTTAATCTGAGACAGATCAACCCAAGAACAGGTGAAACAACGAGCAAGAAAGTTTCAGCGATGGATTTCTATGCGTACAGATTAATGGTTCGAGATACTGAACAGTACCACGTATTGAACTGCAGGCAATTATTTCATCAGTTCATCGTCGATATGTACGCAAAAGTCGAGAGTGAGTGTCTCCTTTACATTCGTCTAAATCAACGTAAACTGAGAGTTGACGAATATATTCACCTGAGAGATGCTGTGGCAAATGAAGGGAACGTTGAAAACCTCGGTGCCTTGGTCATACTACCAGCTACATTTACAGGAGTCCCATACACATGCACGAATACGCGCAAGATACTATGACGTACGTGAGGACGTACGGGAGACCAGACTTATTTATCACCTTCACCTGCAATCCGACTTGGGCGGAGACCAAGGAGGTTCTTACCAATGGTCATTTACCCAGTGAGCGCCACGACTTGATTGCGAGAGTATTTAAACAGAAGCAGTTGAAACTGCACTTTGCGCATCTTTCGATTTTTAGAATTCTGCATTTTTTCGTTTCTGTTTGTCTTTATGTCTTAATCTTTTACATATTGCAATATATTCAGGAATTAAATGTATATATCTGCGTCCGAAGTATAGTGTAGAAGCTATGAAAAAGTTAAAACGTATTTTCCGTACAACTTAAATGATTGCATTTTTCTGTGAAAAAAAAAAGTGATTATTGTAATTCACTTTTCAAGCAACATTTAACCATTTCAACCCGAGCAACGCCGGGTAATTCAGCTAGTTAATTATAAAATCAAGCTATTGTTATGAAATGACAGCGAAAAGTCCTAGCATAATTCTAGTTAGAGAAACATCTAGGGGATCCTAATACGAAATGTGTATGCTTAACATCCTCATTTTTTGACGTAAATACGTCTTTAAAATCAGACTCGTACTAGATGACCAGTACGGAAGGTTGAGCGTTGCGAAAAAAGGACATCGGGTTTGGTCTAATATTTTCTATATTACCAACGCGAATCAAAGTAACCATGTATCATTCGATAGTTGAGGGAACCAAGACTTATTAGTGACCTTGTGCGATAAGTGGGCAGATGGTATGTAGGTATTTTAATTAATGTCAGACAGGTGCAACACAATAAACTATTGATGACGATCTGGGATCAATCCCAAAGGGAAAGATCCGAGGACAACACCACGTAATTTTGAATCACGGTCAGATGACGAGGTACACCTGAGCTGGCACCTCACCAGGGACGTAACTGGAGGGGACAGACGGGGCTTATGCCACGGGCGCCGGATTGGGGGGGGGGGGGGGCTAAATCGCTAAACTGGCCGATTATTTTTTTACTATAGATATTTACGTATGATAAAAAATGAAGAGGAAAAACAGTAGGTTTTGGTTTGGTTGGGGGGCGCCAAGGCGAGTTCTTGCCCAGGGTGGAAACAAGCCTAATTATACGTTCCTGCACCTCACTCTCCATACTTCCACACCACGCCAACGTGAGGACATTTGAAGCCGCGACAGATTTAACGTGCACCAGCGGTCTGTGGTAGGATTCGAACTCGCACCCCTCCTGTTGCTATTCCGTTACTCTTGCAACCGGACTACCGCTGATCCGAGTATAGAAAGAATTGTCTTTGAAAGGAGGAGGGTTTCAAGTAAAGGATATCTAAAAATGCATATTATGAAATAATCGCTAGTCCTCAAAACATTCAGGATGTCCGAATGCTTTTTACACCAGGTATACCTTTTCACACGTTCATTTTTAAGAAGTTGAAATTACATATATTAGTTCCTTTATTTCGAAGCTAATCCTACATGGAGAGATAAAGTGTACTTTATAATCGATTTCCGATTGCTCTAATAAAATTCAAATCCTTTCTTTTCCTTCAATGAAGGGGAGCCGCGGTAGTCCGGTCGGAAGAGTAACGGACTAGCAACCGGAGGATTGGGAGTTCGAATCCAACCAAAGACCGTCGTGTACAAAGGGAATGGTGCACATTAAATCTGTCGTGAACTCAAATGTCCTCCCGTGGTGTGGAAGTTTGGAAAATGGGTTGCCAACTCAGGCGTGACCTCGTCATCTGACCGTGGTTCAAAATTACGTGGTGTTGTCCTCGGATCTTCCCCTTCGGGGGTTGATCCCGGACCGTCGCCAATAGCCCGTTGTGTTGCTCCAGTGTGACGTTAATTACTTATCTTCATTGAAGGATACTCAGAACAGACGTGAGTTACGGAGAAATAATTTCAGAATAATCTCAAGGTGCTCTGCATATACATAAAATCTGTTCGAACCATACTGAAAAAAATTAAAAGCGAGAACAACTAATTCTTTTAATCAAGGGCTTAATTACCGGAAAATACGATAACAAAGGCGCATCAATAACTGAAGTTTTACGATATTTTTCTAACAATTTTCATTAGAATCAACGATATACTACAAAAAAGTGACTCAACAGCGTGAGCTTATTTGATTTCTCATGCAATAAAAACCGATCAACCAAAATGTTTTGGAAAAACTGTCCTAGAACTTAATGAATATTAATGCAGGAAGGAGAAAAAATTTTGAGATAAGCGTCGTGATGTATATAAAGCTACTCACTAGTCTTCCAGATGATGAAAATCTACACTATTAATTTGATACGGAAACAGACGGTGGAAATTAATTGAGGATTAAGGTTACTAAGTCCTCCCTTTTACAAGATTCTGATACTGAAATTCTGTTAATCAATTTGGGTTCCGAGTCCCTCATAATATATTGCATTCTGTGAAAAAATAGGTGGTTGTTTTTTGCATTTATTGATAAAACGACGTAAAACATAATACGTGCCTTTGAAGTAAGTTTTGATTTCGCACGAAATGTTATTGTTATAAATTGCTGTAAAGATTTAGCAGAGTAAAAAAATTAAATGATCTAAAAAATTCTTTATGCATAGATCATTACGCTTGTCTATTTATATTAAGCGATTTTTGCGGCACTTTTTTATTAAATGTACTTGATTCATCCTATTTCTTGGAATTGTGTAACCGATATTATACGAGGGGTGTTCAAATGAAAAGGTACGAAACGACACTGTGGGTATAATTGAAGTCTTTATTCAAAAGTAATCACCAGAGGCCTGAGCACAACTATCCCACTGTTTCACGAGCCGAAGGATTCCCTGTTCCCAGAATTCCTGTGGCTGTGACAAGAGCCAGTCCTCCACTGTGTCCTTCAGTTCGTCGTCCGAGTCGAAGCGCTTCCCTTTGAGATGTTTTTTTAGCGGACAAAACAGATGGAAGTCGCAGGGCGACATGTCCGGGCTGTAGGGCGGATGCTCAAGCTGCTCCCACTTGAACTTGGCCAGAACACTTTGTGTGACCCTGGAGACGTGTGGACGCGCGTTATCGTGGAGCAGAATCACTCCCTCCGTGAGCAGCCCAGGCCGTTTGCTCTTGATGGACTTGCGTAGGCTACGGAGTGTCTCACAGTACACGTCACTGTTAATGGTTTTTCCGTGCTCGAGGAATTCGATGAGTATCGGAGCTCGGATGTCGAAAAAGACGGTGAGCATCACCTTGCCTGCTGAGGGAACAGCTTTGAATTTTTTAGGGGGAGGTGACGACGCATGCTTCCATTGCATGCTGGCCCGCTTTGTCTCTGGCTCGAAGTGATGACACCAGCTCTCGTCACCGGTGACGATCCGCTCCAGGAAAGCGGGGTCTTCATGATACCGAAACAGGTGTTGCAGTGCTAGCCCCATACGCAGTTTCTTTTGCGGTTTCGCTGAGCTTCTTCGGAACCCACTGCGCTCACACCTTCCGGTAACCCAACCTGTCGTGCACAATTGTCCACACTGTTCCAACGCTGGCCCCCAGCATCACTGCCAACATTCACATTGTGACACGCCGATCACTTCTCACAAGGTCGTTCACCTTGTCAATGAGTTCGACCGTGATTACCGTGTTTGCCTGGCCTGGTCTCGGGTCATCACTCAAACACTCCCGTCCTTCACGAAAACGGGCATTCCATTTTCTCACTGACTTGTCGGACACACAGTCTCCCCGTATACGGCCACCATCCGGCGATGAATATCGACCGGTTTAACCCCTTCCGCAGCCAGAAATCTGATAACACTTCGCTGCTTCTCAATCGTCGAATTTTGCAATATGAACGCCATGATGTCCTCACACGCACTGCCGCGTCAATTGGACGGAACCGTTACCACCGAGATAACAAGGCCAGACCGCTCTGACGTTTCAATCACGTGACTCGCTAATTAGTAGTCATAACAAACATCGCCGCATGGCCGGCTACTAATGGATTGCCTTTAATGTAGCGTAAGAAATTAGGTTTTTTATACTATTTTACCGGAAAGTAAGTGACATTGCAGTTAAATATTGTTATATAACATTTGTGGAACATTACAGTGTCAAGGTGTTAAAGGCTTTCGTCAAACAACATGTTTCCAGACCGATTTCTTTAGGCTTAACCACGAGGCTATCCAAAATGCCCTTTAGATGCTGTGTACCTTCTTGCTCTGGAAATTATGGATATGTTGATGCACCAAAAGTGGCGGTTTTCTCCTTTCCAGAGGATGAAAATATTAGAAAAAGATGGCTCAGGGCGATTCTACGAGCCGACTTTACACCATCAAAATGCAGCAAAGTCTGCGAACTTCATTTTCAAAACGATGATATCGTCCGGAATGCATCGAAATTCAACAAAAAACTGGTGAGTGTTCTACCTTTTCCATGAAACGTCTTCGTTCAAAAGTTGGTGCTATACCAAGTATATTTCCGAATTGCCCTAAATATCTCTCGAAAACTTGTCCCACCGTTCGTAAAAGCAGGGAAGATAAAATTTGTGAAACTGAGCATTTTAGATAGCCTCGTGGTTAAGCCTAAAGAAATCGGTCTCGAAACGTTTGACGAAAGCCTTGACACTGTAATGTTCCACAAATGTTATATAACAATATTTAACTGCAAGTGCACTTACTTTTTTCCGGTTAAAATAGTATAAAAAACTAATTTCTTACGCTACATTAAAGGCAATCCATTAGTAGCCGGTCATGCGGCGATGTTTGTTATGACTACTAATTAGCGAGTCAAGTGATTGAAACGTCAGAGCGGTCTGGCCTTGTTATCTCGGTGGTAACGACGGAACACACAACTGACTGCTTCTCTTCTGCGTCATGTGCGAGCGCCCGCGCATGCGCACAATCACGCCGGTACTCGTACATTCGCGTCCCTAGATGTCTCACTACGTTATCCTAAAGCGGCATATTCAAATTTCAACCGGTTTGGTTGTTACGACGTTTCGTACCTTTTCTTTTGAACACCCCTCGTAGTATGATACATGGATGGTAATTATCATAGCCATATGAATATGTTGACTGGTTCAATCGAGGCAAGTAAAAAACTAACTTTAATAAAAAATTCATGATTAATTAAATGAACACAATAAGCTGACTACTCTACCAGCGTAGCGTCTTTTCTCAAAATAAAAGGGCTTAGCATTAATTCTAATACCTCAATCTCCCATGATCCCTGCATTCTAAAGATATTTTAATTTGCAGCCAGCACGGCTGAAAGAAAAACCAATTTAATTAGATCTATTGCCAGAGCCACGTGACTTATTTTCCTACGTAGATTGATGCCACGACAATAGTATAGTTATTGAAAGTATAGTGGTGTTTGGATGCCGGTAGGCAGTAATTAACGTCGCACTGGAGCAACACGATGGGCTATTGGCGACGGTCGGGGGTCAAACCCGAAGATAAAGATACGAGGACAATACCAAGCAATTTTGAACCACGGTCAGATGACGAGGTCACGCCTGAGCTGACACCCCACTCTCCAAACTTCCACACCACGCCAACGTGAGGACATTTGTGGACACGACAGATTTAGTTTGCACCAGCCCCTTTTGTACACGATGGTCTTTGGTTGGATTGAAACTCGCAACCCTCCGTTTGCTAATCCGTTACTCTTCCAACTGGGCTACTGCAGCCTAGTAACGTATGGAATACTATTTATATAGTATATTGCTGTAAGGTTTTAGTTAACTAGTTTTATAGCTTGCTGTTAGTTTTTTTAGTTTAGTTACAATAAAAATTGAATTATGTACGTTAAATTAAAAAAAATATGCATAGATCATTATGTTTATCTATCTGTATTCAGTGATTTTAACGGTACTTATTTATATTAAATGTACTTGATTCAACATATTTCTCATAATCTCCTCCAGTTGTGTTGCCTCGTCATCTGATCGTGGTTGAAAATTACGTGGTGTTGTTCTCGCATCTTTCTCTTCGGGATTGATCCCAGATCGTCGTCAATAGCCCGTTGTTTTGCTCTAGTGCGACGTTAATTAATTACCATTACCAACACCTCCATGTGTGTACTGGCTTCACGAACCCGAGGTACTCCAATGATCTTTTATCTTCCTATGCGGTTTACTGTCTTTAGTAAACACGGGAGTCGCTCTCCTGGGATACACAAGCGATCTTTTTCTGCTTTCACCCCACTACTATTCCCTAATCCTTTTTTCCTCTTTCGTGACATTTTGTACTTGATGTTGATGTGTCTTGTGTTTAGCGCAGCTTGGCCAAATATGGCCCCATACATTATAAAACCCAAATCCAACAACCAACTCATAATAGCGTTACTGAGATTATAGCGTTTGTTGTATACACAGTTTTATACATTACTAGCTGAATTACCTGTCGTTGCTTGGGTTGAATTATTTATAATTCATCGTAACGTTACTCAATATTATTCCTATTGAGATTTCGAATTGTTTTTAGCCCCCTGCAGACCCAGGACAAATCGAACGGGTGTCCCAAAAAGGTTGTTCCGCAATTTATCTTTTACCATTTGGAGATAGGTAGGCAATATAAATTGCAAAAGTGCACCAAATAATGTAAGTAATTAAGATATGTGAATAAAATTATCACGTGATAACAATTTAAACGGATACAGTTTTTAATTTGTATACAACCCCTCTAGATAAAAATCCGAGATAGCAGAAATGTTCCTTACCTGTATCCCTATCGTTAGTAAAAAACCATATTTCTGTAGGTTGAATAGTAATGGAGATACAAGAGTTTCCATTTTAAGGGGGCCGTATCTAATTTAGAACGATGGCCAAAAATGAAGAGCGAAGTTCTGCATTGCTGCAGATGGAAAACTTTTTGAACATGCGTTGTAAATTTCCTTTTATTTTTATTTAAACCATTTTTTATACAATATTTTTATTGAAGATTACATTGTCTACTATTATTCAGTGCGATTTTCATCTGCAGTTGCAATACTACATTACTTTGCACAATGTTGCACTTTCTGACCGAAAAAATGCTTTTTAGCATTGTGTATACGGTCCCTAATCTGACTGCTTGAACAGCTGTGCACAAGCGGTATAAGTCAACTTTTTTGCGTCCTTATGCCTCCGTTACTGTTCAACCTACAGAAATGCAGTTTCCTGCTAACGATAGGGATGCAGGCAAGGAACATTTTTGCTATCTCGGATTTTTATCTAGAAGGGTTGTATAAAAATTAAAAACTGTATCCGCTTAAATTGCTATCACGTGATAATTTTATTCACATATCTTAATTACTTACCTTATTTGGTGCACTTTTGCACTTTACATTGCTACCTATCTCCAAATGGTAAAAAGATAAATTGTGGAACAACCTGTATAGCCTATGTGTCTCGCAGAATTCTACACGATGAATGTACCAAATTTAGTGTCAATTGGTCTGACATTGATCGTATAAATGCATGTTATTCCTATGAGGATTTCGAATTATCTTTAGCCCCCTGTATCATATCGACGATAAAAAAAAGACCATTTTCTATAAAATAATCTTATACATATTATCATAAAAATTTACATTCCAATAATAAAGCTACAGTTTAAGAATTTACAGACGGGATACATAAACGATATGATACTGAGCGATTTTCAGCGCAACCGCAATCTTAAGATTCTAAAAAAACCTCCAAGGTCATCTTGAGAGGCCACTCCTGTAGATGTTAACTCTGACACCATCTGCACAGCCAGACCGGGAGAGAGCGCCCTCTAGCAAGTGCTCTGTCCAGGATGTTGATACGTTACAACGCTCTGCACACCCAAGACAAACAGAACGGGGCTTAATATGCAGGCTATGTTACCCGTAGGATTCCAAAGAATAAGTGTACCAAATTTGGTGTACATTGGTCAAACGGTGTAGATTTGTATGATGACAGGCAGATATCAACTCTGCTTTATATGTAGATATTCTATGATCATATTTTAGGGCTACAGATAGATATTTAGATTTTATAGAACGATTAAAAATTTTTTTGATGATAATAAAAGTTTTAATGTTTTAATTTTTGTTTTTACACAATTACTTTAACTAGATTTTTCTGATAAGAGCGAAGAAGTTTTCAAGTACCTACTTCTTCCGCTGTTGGAAAACAAATTTCCTTTATTTTTATATTGAGTTTTCCTCCAAAAGAATGGCATAAAGAAACCGAGTAAACAAAGGTAAGTTTAATTAACGAATTTTTAAAATTTGTTTGCGGATTTTTAAAGATATGCTCAATTACTGAGAAAAAAATAAGATGGTATTCAAACTTCGTACTAGAGCAAACAATTGACAAGGATAAAAATTCTTTGTTTTGAGTGGACTGCTTATCACTCATTACATAAGATTGAATATGCCGAAGAAGTTGCGTGGTGATACCGGTCTAATTTACTATGGAGATGAAAATTCTATTCACTATTCGGATGATCAGAATATCATTTATAAAATAATTGTAGATGTGCTGTTTGGTTGCATACATGGATACAAAGGCTTATTGAAAAAATTAAACATTTATTAAAAAACTAAAGGCGCTACAACTCCTACAACATTACAAAGAACAACCCATTCACACTTTCCCATTCCGTCTCGAATTCTTCTAAATTCTAAATTAATATTTTTATCACATTCCGTATCATGATTACAGTTTCCACGTGCAAAATTAAAAAAAATATATTCACAACATTATCTTTTTCGCGTGCATGATAAAAGATATATTTACTAATATCGTTTGCAAATACGAAATTATTCACGAATCGTTTTTGCACGCGCTCACAGAATAGAAATACATTTTCTTAAGACTTCCAAACATTTAGCAAATACGCATGTTAAAAAGATTGAAGACTTATTTAAACTAGTTCTAAAAGTTCCTTTATCTAAGAATACAACGGAGTCTGGAAATCGCTTATTACTATTCAAGTCTATTTTTGAGGAGTAATCGTAAATGAGGGAGAATCCAACTTACCTTTGATATAAAGTTTCCAAAATAAACTTCCAAATGGTTTAGAAAATGCAAAATACGTCGATAAAATTGTGGTGTGGCCAACGAAAACTGAAGGCCCGGTGAATTACGATGCTCATGTGATCTAACGTCACACATGTAATGAGAGATATTTTTATGTGTTTTGAATTGCTTCGTGGAAGAGGTGTTGAGCGTCGTTTAACGTTTAAATTGAGAAATAAACGGATATATAAGAGAGTTTTTATTACATGTATAATTTTAAAAACGTTAGCTTTGGATTAAAAAGTTCCACGAAAAGGTTTTATTACAGCGAAACTATTTGTAGCCGAGAAAAACTTTTTAGAACAGCAAACGTTTTATCAATTTCGATGAGCTTACCTTCTGGGAAATGGTGTCATCAGACGATACGAAACAAAATCCCAAACCATAAGTCGTCATCTCACCGTGGTTGAAAATTACGTAGTGTTGTCCTCGGATCTTTCCCTTTAGGTTTGATCCCGGACCGCGCCAATAGCCCGTTGTGTTTCTCCAGTGCGACGTTAATTAAAACATACCTACCAACTCAAACCATAAGAAAATGCGTCTAAAAGAAATTTTGTAAAAAATGAGGAACTTAAGGTTTGATATAAAGACTTTTTGTGGCAACGCTTTTGGCATGTTTTTCACGTGCTTTTTATGTCACCAAGGAAGAATTTCGCAGAAAAACGCCGGGGGGGTATTTCAATTAACGTCACACTGCAGCAACACAACGGGCTATTGGTGACGGTCCGGGATCAATCCGAAAGGGAAAGATCCGAGGACAACACCACGTAATTTTGAACCACGGTCAGGACGAGGCAACACCTGAGCTGGCACCCCACTCTCCAAACTTCCACACCACGCCAACGTGAGGACACTTGAGGCCACGACAGATTTAACGTGCACCAGCCCCCTTTGTACACGACGGTGTTTGGCTGGATTCGAACTCGCAACCCTTCGGTTGCAAGTCCGTTATTCTTCCAACCGGGCCACCGCGGCCCTCAGAAAAACGCCGGTTTAGGTTTTGCGGAAAATAACTAAAACTTTAACGAAAGAATTTCAAAATTAGCAAAATAAATCCACACAACACTGATTCATACAAGAAGGTAAGTATTTACTTTATAAAAAATCTTTACTTTTTCTAAAATATTGTTATAGAAGTATGTCCAAGTTAAACAATTGATTAGTTTCAAGATAATTAATTAGTTTTAACCAGACTATATAATCTGAATGTTGTAAAAGATCACATTTTTTCTAGTGAACTTATTTAGGCATAGTAACATAAAAGATATAATGATTTACAAAAATTAATACGACTCAAATATCGCGAGGTTGCCATAATTCTACTAAAGCGAGGTTGTCATTGCTTGCCACAACTCGCTACAAAAAAGCACGCCAAAAACGTTGTCACAAAAAAATCTGTACATCAAAGCTGAACAACTTTAGCATATTTCACTATCGCATTTTGGAAATAAGAATAATGTTAATCGATGGTGCCAGTTTCAAGATGTGCTAATTTATATGCGTTGTTTCAGAAGACACGTTTTTAAGAATCCAGTTGGAAAATGTACATCGAAATGTACGGAAAAAACACGAACCACCCCTCTTCATTGGAGCAATTTTAACAGTAGAGCAAATTCAAGGATGACATTGAACAGGGAAAAACGTCTTCTATAGATTCGTATGCATAAAATTCTCATAAGATGCCGTCTTTATATTGAATTAAGCAATAATTTCCAACGCCAAACCCCTATTTTGATACAAAATATCGAATCTGTATCAAATTAACTTCAAATACCAAGTTTCATATCACTCGGCCGTTTTGGAATTATGAGTACGTAAAGTTTGGATTCTAATGTTAAATCAGTTTCCCAGACTTATGTCTTTCTAAATAATATTCCTATAGCGTGATATTTTGTAGCATGTTGCCTATTGAGGTACCCAAACAAAATATACATAATGTTTTAGTCTTTAAATAATTTTTAGTTTGCAATAATTATTATTAAATTAATATTCGAAAAAATTATGAATAGGAACCTTGATAAATTTTAACAGAAATCGATTCATAAAGACTTCTAATATTACCATAAAAATTTCAGCTCTTTCTTCTAGATAGTTTTTGCTCTACACTTAAATTTCCGTCACTACGGTGATTTCCTGGGCATTAAAAAAAATTAACAAAAGTGTTATTTAACTATTACGGTGTTAACTGTTATTGTTAATTTGCGATAACAGATACTATTAAATGTTAATATTAACAGTTGTTATCAGCAAGAGGTACAAACAGTTAACAACTAAACATAACATTGGTTATTGACTTAGAAATCGTGTACATGTGATTTTAACATCTATCGGAATTACAGTTATCGATATATATTAATATTTTGATGACAGTTCCTAACTATTAAATGTTTCCACAACAGTTGTTAACTGTTATTTGTGAAAACACTGGTTTAAACTGCTGTTTGAATAACAGCTAATCTCAGAATTTTTAATATTTGAAAATAATATTATGAAACGAATGAACCTTTATTCTAAGGTTCTTTTGTAGAATCAAATGAACAATTGCTGATTAACGACTAATAATCGCGATCTACGATTAACGACTTTCAATGTGGAGATGATACGTGCAAAGGGCAACAACTTTAACATTGAATATCTCCGGATATACCGGTAGTAAATTCATGAAATTTCAGACTAATATGACGATACAGAATCTGATTAAAGCATCGAAACATGGTGTTTCCATTTAAAATTTTGTTTGTCAGAATTTGATAATTGCATTAGTACTAATACAATTTATTTTGCATTTGAATTTGTAGAGGACGTTATTCACTATTGAATATCTTTGAATTTGCTCTGCTATGAATAGTGTTCTCGAAATAAAGGGGGTGGTTCGTTTTTTCCCGCGACTACGTAATTCTGTTTTAGAGGACATGTTCTGAAAACTTTTGCTCAAAAGATTGGAAAAATGGAAAGCTTCAGAATTTCAAATATGATCGCAATTGAAAAATTCTTTTTGCTATCCACAGAATTTGATATCAATTAATTTTTAACGGTAAAATTAAAAATAGATTTTCGATCGGTTTTGACGATTTTAAAAATTCACTGTCCCTTAATGAGAAAGTAGGTCACTACTATTGATTGATTCGTAATGAGTCAGAACGAAAATTTCTATCTGAAGAACATTTAATGAGGTGGAGATGCTTTGATTCATTTTTTAGTTTCAGAGTTTTATTAAAATAGAGTGATTGATCACTCTAGCCTTCAGGTTTATAAGCAAGCATTTTTTCATGTATATTGTTATTAGATTTCGAAGCTGTTAAAAAAGAAAGCAAGTATTATTTCACAAGGAAAATCCATTAACGAAAGAAAAGCCATGAAAAAAAAGACCGAAGAAAATTATATCTAAACTAAAACGTATGGCCCTTAGACTGAGTGTAAATATTTAAAATCTCCTTTAATCTTAAAACTACAGTAGTTGAATATGGTTTCCGCCATTTGTGGTTCCAGTCCAGTTGTGTCGGAGGGCAGAAAAGGGCAAATACCCCCTCCCCCAAGTTTAGGATTTAACCCTCCTGGTGGTTGTCTTGACGAGTTATCTCGTCATTAGAAGAAAACACATCATTAAAAGAAAATTAACCAGATATTGCATCGGTTGCATATTGATGACGAGATATTTCGTCATTAGCAAAATTGATCAGATCTTGATGGACGAGATATCTCGTCGAAACCAACTGTAGGGTGAAAAAATAATAATGGAGTAATACTGCTAAAGAAATAATGTGAGAACTGTTCTTTTTATATCAAGTGTTACTTCACTTTTATGAATAAAAGACGAGGTTTCTTTGAGCTAAATATCCCTCAGCATTGAAATCATTCAAAAACCTGAAAAATATGCCGTCTCATCGAAATCCACTCTCAGTGGAAACCATCCCACATTCACATCGGGTAGGTACTTGAATCAATCCTCCAAGTGGTTTCGATGAGATATCTCGTCCATCATGATTTGGTCAACTTTGCTAATGACGAGATATCTCGTCATCGATATTGCCGATAATTTTATTAGATCAAAAGTCACACATGTCCATACCTCCTTCAAATATGTTCGGATGAGCACGCCATGGCCATTTTGTGGTTTTTTGAAAGATTCATTGATTAAGTGGTCAATTAAACAGAAACTGCTTAATTAAGGTTTATTTACAGATAGGTTATATCTTTGATGTTCGGGATAAACAGTACAAGGCAGTTGTGATGTGCACAATTTTCTTGGTACGAACAGTACGTCACTTAATTTTGTCACGGCCACATCCAAAATTTCACTAAAATTTCCCCTTTAAAGTTGTCAGACATAAGGTGCAGAACTGATTTTATAAATTTCATTCATTCACAATATGTAATGTTAAACGGATTTTTGTTCCTCCCAAAATGTTATTTTTTGACTTGTACTGCTATTCCCGCCCATCAAAGATATATTACAGAAAAGTTTTAAAAGGACTGGGTAATTTTAACTTAAGAATTAATTAACAGAATAAACTACTGTCCAAGCAAAGCGTCCTTACCAGGCCTCCCCTCTGGTCACACTCCTCCTTCTCTGAAAGAAAACCCCGTTGGTTTTTCGGCACACTTCCGAGGGGGCGCACACAAATTGCAAGCTGTCGGGGTCTTAAAGTTCCTGGGGACAGGACTGTGCAACAAGATATAAAGCCATTTTTCTTCTAATGATAAGAGACAACGAGATCTTGATGGACGGTATATCTCGTCCATCAAGATGTGATCAGTTTTGCTAGTGACGAGCTACCTGGTCGAGACAACCATCAGGAGGGTTAACGTCGCTCTGGAACAACACGACGGGCTATTCGCGACGGTCCGGGAGACAACACCTCGTAATTTCTATCCACGGTCAGATGACGAGATGAACACATTAGCTGGCACTCCACTTTCCAAACTTCCACATCACACCAAAGGATATTTACGACAAATTTAACGTGCACTAGCCTCCACGTACACGACGGTCTTTGGATGGATCGAGTTTTGCACTCGCAATCCTCCTGTTGTTACCCTTCCGTCATGCCACTTAATACGCATCAGAAAAAATGAGATTGCTAACAGAGGATTTTGGCCAAGGAGGATTTTGAGATGCCCTTGGTCTGGCCTGATTCTCTCTGAATGAGTTCTCCAAAACAAAAATTGTAAATAATGCAACGTGGCGAATTCCTCCCAATCATGACTGGCTCCTCGCTTGGATTTTCAACGGCATGCATGCTACACGAATTTGAAGCTCGCAGATATGCATCCAATGTATGGGGCAACAGAAGAGCTGCTCAAAGCTTATACAGTGGTCAGAATGTTGCTTCTGAATTCAAAGGTTCCTGGTTCGAATCTGGGTAAGGCATGGATGTTTGTCCATCCTAAATGAACATGATTCCTCTCTATAAATTTTTTTGGGCCCCTGTACAATTTGGTTAGATATTTTTGATAAATCCTCTATAAGCATGTTTTAAATATGAGATCTGTTTCCGCCTATTCTATTGAAGGATCCAAGTGTCCTTCAAAGTTCGTGGGGCCCCGGCGGCACGGTTGGAAGAGTAACCGATTAGCAACCGGAGGGTTTCGAGTTCGAATCCAACCAAAGACCGTCGTGTACAAAGAGGGCTGGTGCACGTTAAATCTGTCGTGGCCTCAAATGTCCTCACGTTGGCGTGGTGTGGAAGTTTGGAAAGTGAGGTGCCAGCTCAGGTGTTGCTCGTCATTGCGTGGTTCAAAATTACGTGGTGTTGTCCTCGATTCTTTCCCTTCGGGATTGATCCCGGACCGTCACCAATAGCTCGTTGTGTTGCTCCAGTGTGACGTTAATTAAAGTACCTACCTACCTTCAAAGTTCGTAAGTGGATTGTATTGCTAAATTGTGCATGTAGTAGAAGCTACATCGGAATTAAAACTGCATTTAAAAATAAAACATTTATTACAATTGATATTTACATGATTCCAACCGTTGAACGGACGCTTCTATTCCCTCAATAGTCCGTCGTGTTGCTCCAGTGCGACGTTAATTAAAATACCTTCCTACCGACGCTTCTATTCTGAAATTATCGTTTTTCAAATCAGAATTCCAATTCCTGTTGAAAAGTCAGTATTAAATTTGTATGAGAATGTAGCGCAAATGAGAAATACGAAAATGAAAGTAAATTGGCACAATAAATCGCACGCTCCAAATTGATTATTTATTCAGGGAGCCTAGCCCCGAAGGAGTTTTAATATCTTATTTGCATATCTAAAGACTTTTCTGTAGCTCACGCTCCAACAAGACCATTTGTCAATTTATCTTCTCATTACTCTAATAGGTGCGTTTAAGAATCAGTTTCAGAATATTTCTTTAAAAAGAGAAAAAATAGTTCAAGGTAAATCATTGATTACGGAATAGGATGAAAAATTACAAGCTATTTCTGATTTTAGTAATGATGTAAGACATTTCAATCCCTTGTTGAACAATCGATTTTATATCACTTAAAAGCCTTACCACTTCATTACGACAGGCGCCTTTAAGAGGTCAAATAAATTGACATGTTACAAGTTATCTGAGCTCATGATCCAAGATCCAGTCCTTAGATTTATAGAAACTCCTTCAGTTTCTGTAAAAAAAATTGATTTAGTTCATTTTTTATAGATTTTCCGATGTCATTAGTTGTTTTTTCCTTTAGAAGAACTAGAGGCACACAAAACAAAAACTGTTATCCTCTAGGATTTCAAAGCAATTCTTTTTTGTCTCATTCAATAAGAAACAATCCTCATTAAAACGATTATAAAGACTATGCACATTCTTGCAGTTTGTTTCCTCAATTGCAGGGGCAAAGAATGAAAACGGTTATATAATCATGCCACATAAATTTTTATAAAAGGGCGTTTTGTCTTGAGAATAGTTTTTAGTTGGACCAATTTAGTTTCTTTTAAAATTTACTATTGATATTTTATTGTCCAGACTTATCATGATGCTTTTCTTCTATCGTCATTCTGTAGAACTATAATCAAACGTTTGTTCTGGTTTTAACCCTCCAAGTGGTTCCGACGAGATATCTCGTCCAAGATCTGGTCAATTTTGCTAAGGACGAGACACATCATGGAGACAAAACTGTCCTATTACTTCTAAGGCATTGACGATCCAAGTAGGAAAAACAAATTAGCCCTTGCCTAGAATTGGTGATGGTTTGGAACAGGTGTTTGTGTCACAGACTGGCAAATACAGGGTAGTTTTCGACGAGAAGATAAACCACCAGGAGGGTTAATATGAATAGCTCTTGTATGTTATTTCAAATTCTTTTTGGCCTAACACATGCTGGACCAACTACACTCTTTAATAAGTCAAAAACCACCCTAGGATTCTCAAAAAGGCCATATGGGAATCCAAACCGACACGCGAAAGCATTTGAAGAGAGAAGCCTGAGAGTTCGTGCGTTTAGGACAAACAGGTAGGCAGTTAATTCACGTCGCAATGGATGAACACAACGGGCTGTTGGCGGCGACGGTCCGGGATCAATCCTAAAGGGAAAGAGCCGAGTTTTGAATCACGGTCAGAAGACGAGGTGAAAACCTGAGCTGGCACCCCACTCTCAAAACTTCCACACCAAGCCAACGTAGGTCATTTAAGACTGACCACGACAGATTTCGTCGAGTGCGCACCAGCCCACGCGCACTCGACGGTCTTTGGTTGGATCGAGTTTCGAACTCGCAATCCTCCGGTTGCTAATCCGTTTCTCTTTCAACTGGGTTACTAAGTCTCTAGGGCAAACAGGAAAAATTTAATGTCCGTTTCGAAATTTGAGAATGCAGTATGGCCACTTCTGAATCTCGACAAAGCCGTCTGTGTTTTCCATCGCATAATACCTTCAAAGCATAGCCTGTGCGAGTTCCCATATACCAATCGTGAGTAAGGGTCTAAATATATCCATATAATATAATATTACCATTACCTCCATATAATATTACTGAAGATCTTGAACTTTGTGAGGTCTTGTCTTTTGGAAACCTAATTCATGCTCTAAGACATAATTTTCCAAACCCTTTTAGCGAAACGCCTCTTTATGGAGGCAATTTTTCCAGCGCCCCCCCTGGAAAAAAAATATATTGCAATTAATAATAAATTGTAGCTGTGTGTAACTACACTGCTGGCCACCGTCACCCGGAAGGAAGCATGCAAATAATATGAAATTTACAACATGCATTAGCGGAGGTGAGAAATGCAAATGATTAGAATTTCAGCGCAGACGCACATCACGCGCGCATGTGGCGCCACTTCAAAGCGCTATTTAAGGCTTGGAGATTTCGACGATTTCAAGTACGGCAATTGTGTTTTTCTTGTGGTTTTTTCAAAAAAACGATCAATTATGCCTCGTAGAAAACAGCGATCATCTTTTGATCAAGTATCCGAGTTCGACAGAGGAAGGATAGTGGCCTACCGAGATTGTGGATTATCTTTCAGAGAAATCGGTAGTCGTGTTGGACGAAACCAAACAACTGTAATGCGGATATGTGATCGTTGGATGCAGGAGGGTACGACGGACCGACGTGTTCGATCGCATCCACCTCAGTGCACCACTTCACGTGATGACAGGCATATTGTGCGTATGGCAGTGACGGATCGCTCAGCCACATCACGAACCATAGCACAGCACATTCAGTCTGTACCGCATCATCCAGTGTCTGCGCGTACCATTCGACGCCGTTTACAGCAGAGTGGTCTGTCCGCAAGACGTCCATTGCTTCGTCTACCCTTGACGCAGAACCACAGACGTTTCCGCCGCCAATGGTGCGATGAAAGAAGGATGTGGACGGCAGAATGGAATGAAATTGTCTTTACTGACGAGTCACGCTTCTGTCTGCAACACCACGATGGTCGGATTCGAGTCTGGAGACACCGTGGAGAGAGGATGCTGAACAGCTACGTTATGCACCGCCACACTGGTCCTGCACCGGGTATTATGGTATGGGGCGGTATTGGATATCACTCTCGCACTCCTCTAGTACGCATTGCCGGTACTTTAAACAGCCAGCGCTACATCTCCGAGGTGTTGGAGCCAGTTGTCCTTCCTTACCTTCAGGGCTTGCCCACAGCCATATTTCAACAGGATAATGCGCGACCACGCGTGGCACGCATTGTCCAAGGGTTCTTCGTCAATCGCCAGATTGAATTGCTTCCCTGGCCAGCTCGCTCTCCGGATCTTTCGCCGATAGAAAACATGTGGTCCATGGTTGCTCAACGATTGACCCAGAATACATCCCCAGCTGCCACACCATATCAACTTTGGCAACGTGTGGAAGCTGCTTGGTCTGCTGTACCCCAAGAACACATCCAAAGTCTCTTTGAATCAATGCCGAGGCATGTGGCAGCGGTGATCTCCAACAATGGCGGCTACTCTGGCTACTGATTTTGGCAGGAACCACACTTCACAGAAGTCCATAAATTTAATCATTTGATACTTGGTCAACATGTTATCTACAAAATAAATTTTGTTGTGATATCTCTTGTCTTTCTTGGTGTTGCAATTTGGGTGGCCAGCAGTGTATATTATAACTGAAATATTGAAAAAAAAAAGCTTTTTATATTTAAACGAAAGAACAATAATTAAACTGCAAATAAACGTAATAGATTTCACACTATTATTGTTGATTAATATCAATCAAATCATTAAAATAAAAAAAATCACTGAGGTTGAATCTATTGTTGCATCTGATGTAAATACGGAATTTAATGACCGTATTGCAGATTTTTAAAATTCTGTATCTATTTCGTTTCTAGTGACACCAACCGATATCCTCGGATCTTTCCATTCGGGATTGTTCCCGGACCGTCGCCAATAGCCCTTTGTGTTGCTCCAGTGCGACGTTAACTACCTACCTTGTTCAATGGTAAGGAATGAATAACGTTCAATAAACATGAATAACGATAGAAACCTTTGAAGCTACTTCACCTTGCTATGCCGAATATATTAATATTAATATTCGTTTGCATAACAATCGTATACATTAATTCTATTTGATATAGTTGTTATAGAAGAAATATATAGCTCGAAAAACGTTACCTAAAAACGATAGCTTGACAATTGGAGAGAAATTTTCTTTTGATTTTAGTGGACATATGAAGACATCAAAATACATTTTCTTCCCTTTAATTGCGTTAATGACATATTGTGTCATCAGTACTACCAATCAGAAATTAGTCTTATTTTTCATTAACCTTGTTTTAATAACGAAAAAAAATTATTTTATAAGAGACAATTAACTATTTACTCGCTTGAAATATAATGTATAATTTTCAAAAATCACTATTGACTGGTTTCTGACTTCTGTGACGATTAATATTCTAAATCGAAAAAAGGAAACAATCAGTACACTATAGGGGAGTTGCATAAATACAAATTTTATTCCAAATAAATAATTGACTCTTAGGGAAGTGTTTTGATATGAGGGTTATCTGCGTAAGAAAAAATATTTTCAACAAAATGGGTAGTTTCTTAATCTGGAACACATTAGATTCTTTTCTCATGTCCATCCTCGGGCAATAATGGAAAAATTTTCGTTCGGTAGGTATTATAATTATATACCATCACTGGAGCAATTTTTGCTCGGATTCATTCAATTAATTTATATATATTTCTCATAGGTCTCATTTGTATTTGCTGTTACGCAGCGATTAGGAGAAGCAAAATGGAGTTCTACATCATACTACCGGTGGAAAATAAACATAATTTCCACCCAATTTAAATGAAAGAATTCGATGACGGAATTATTAATTCAGCGTCACTTTTTTAGTAAGAAAATAGCCATTTGACAATGAAAATTGTACCTGTTAATTTGGCATTGTGTTCTTCAGTTTTGACACTAACTGTTCAAGTAGGTATGTTAGGTAGGTATCTTAATTAACGTCACGCTGGAGCACCACAACGGGCTTGTCCAGGCGTTCCGGGATCAAATCCGAAGGTATGAGGACAATACCACGTAATTTTGAACTACGGTCAGATGACGAGGTCACATCTGAGCTGGCACCCCACTCTCCAAACCTCCACACCACACCAACGTGAGGACATTGGAGGCCACGAAATATATAACGTGCATCAGCCCCCTTTGTACACAACGGTCTTTTGTTGGATTCAAACTCGCAAACCTCCGGTTGCTAATCCACAACTCTTCCAACCGGGCCACCGCGGCCCGAAATGTAAGTAGACTGAGCATTGCTATGGTGAGGAGCTTCAAGAAGTGTGACCAACATGTCGACTAGTAGTCACGTGACTGCTCAGTGAAAAATTTAATTGACTGGACGACTCGGCATCTTATCGCCTTGTCTGGCGATTTTACATGTTATAACAAGGTAGGTGTTTGAATGCGCATTTCTGTAAAGTGGCGCTGACAAAATTGTTGAAATCGCTTAAAGTGTACTAGTGCGTTGTGCGGAGCAGTCAGGTGATGGATCAATGGATGGGCGTCTTCTCACATCCTTTGGACCAATCAGATGATGAATGTTCGGTTCCACCAAGCTGACGAAAGTAGGCTAAGGGTCACTACTAGTTTTGGTCACATGATCCTGGGCACATAAAAAGGTTACCATTGCTCACTCTACTTTTATATTTCTTCTATGCCCCACTCTCTAAATTTAAACACCACACCAAAGTGATATCCGTTCCTAAAAGGCACATACAAAGACTGGTGCGTAGCTTTACTATGCTGCATATTTTTACGCAGAACTACGTGTAGATGGTGCGAGATTGGAAAAATGATGTGTAGGCAATCATCATTTATTGGACTAGATTCAACGAAAGCTCATCGTGTACGCGGGGGCTGGTGTACGTTAAATATGTCGTGGCCCCAAATGTACTTATGTTGGTGTGGTGTGGAAGAATGAAGAGTGAGGTGCCAGTTCAGGGGGTCATCTGACCGTGGTTCAAAATTACGAAGGGTTGCCCTTGGGGAATGATCCCGGACCTTAGCCAATAGCCCGTTGTGTTGATCCAGTGCGACGTTAATTCAACTACCTACCAAATTGTGCGACGAAATTCTAGTAATTGAATTGTAAACACGTAAGAGACGGCATCCCACTCTCCAAGCTTCCACACTACGACAACGTGAGGACATTTGAGTACATGACAGATTCAACCTGCATCTGCCTCCAGGTACACGACGATGTTTGATTCGATGGAATTTCGAACACACAATCCTCCGGTTGCTAATGCGCAACTCTACCAACTGGGTTACCGCGGCCCCAGAGCAAGTACAGAAAACACTACCGCCGCCAGTATTCAGTTTGACAGAAAATGCCTCTTATAAAATCGCAGAGAAACTTTTCTCTTATTAATTTTTGAAAAGACGTTCCAAGTACAGAAAACTTTCGAATTATTTTCATCGTGTATAACAGATCCAGTATTTCAAATACCCTGAATTTTCGATAGTCAAACTGCAGCCAGATGAATCTTTAAATATGGAAACCGTAGGCATCGATGAATAAGCAATGAAGTGAACATAATAGCTTTTCGCTAGAGATTCGATACAATAATTCTACTCGCAGAATTATGGGAAATAGATTCTTCCTCCCTTTACTCATACTTTCCCGGGCCCTGGGAATGGCAGAGGAAATTTATTCTCGTCCGAGAAAACTAATTTTAGGAAACGGGAAATGGAGTTCATGGTAAATATTCATCTTTGGGAGAGTAAACGAAATGAATTCCATCTGTCATCAGGCTAAAATACCTCTTGTGTGAATTATGAAGTGGGGTGTAAAATTAAGCCGTCGTTATGTACTTAATGGTGTGCACACAAAAGTGCAATTAAAGAGTGCAGTTAAAGTGTTTTCGGATATTATTAAATGACTTCACTTGGAAGTTTAAGATCACTGGAGAATATTTTATGACAGTCATTTTCTGTCAAACTAAATATAGGTGGCGGTAGTGTATCTGCGGTGGTATTCGTTTCCTGTACGTTCCGTCACTTGGCGTGGTTCAAAATTACGTGGTGTTGTCTTCGGGTCTTTCCCTTTGGGATTCATCCCGGACCGTCACCATTAGCCCGTTGTGTTACTCCAGTGTGACGTTAATCAAAAATACCATATCGTCACTCGGTTCGTTTTTCGAATACGATTTCAACACGTTGCCAGTAGAAATTCAAGAGAATGAATTCGGAATTTTTGAGGGACAGCGAAGATTTTACTTCCGCTATCGAAATTTTCTCGCAATATTTATCGGGGTTACCTAAAAATGTAGTTTATTGTGATGTTTTTAGTTTAAACTTATTGGCATTGACTAATCAACTATCATATCAATTCGGAATTCATTATTTGGAATTTCTATCGGACGTATCGGGGACGTGTTGAAATCGTAGTCGATAAACAAGCCACGTGACATCACGTTCAGATTAGATACAGAAAGTACCATAGAGGAAATATAAAAGTAGAGTGAGTAATCGTAACCTTTTCATGTGCCCATGATCATGTGACCGAAACTAGTAGTAACGTGACCCTTAGACTGCTTTCATCTACTGGATGGAACCTAACATTCATCATCGGATTGGTCCAAAGGAGGTGAGAAAGACGCCCATCCATTGCTTGATCATCTGATTGGTTCATTGATTGATCATCTAACAGTAGTAGACGTTGGTGATTTCACCACTCTTGTTGCCATTCTATATTCATAAGATATTACATCGCCAAACGATGTTATAAATACAAAATTGGCTAACCAATCAATTTTCCACAGAGCACGTGACTTCTTGTCGACATATTGGTCACACATTTTGAGACTTCTCTCAGTATTAATACTCAGTCTACTTATATTTCATATCCATGAACACCCCGTAATTTTGAACCACTGTCAGAAGATGAGGTCAACACCTGAGCTATCCCCCTTCTCTCTAAACTTTCACATCACACCAACGTGAGGACATTTGAGACTACGGCAGATTTAACCTTCCACGTACGCGATGGCCTTTGATTAGATCTAGTTTCGAACTCGCAACCTTCCGGTTTCTATTCCACTACTCTTTTAACCAGATTACCACCGGTCCTATGAAATAAAAGAAAAAGGAGTCCTTAGTAGATTTTTCCTTAGTGCTGTCTGATAATAAATTTAAAACAAATGGGAAATATCAATTAATTTTTATTTTACTCTTGATCAGTTAACTCTAATTTCTAATGTTTTAAGTCGCGGTTATAAGGGTGCATTTGATGAAATAGCTCAAAGGATTACCCTGAATTTAAATTATATTAAACCACTAATTACCGTCTCTTGACGATTTGCCAACTTGTGATGCTCATTTTAAACTTTAAACGCCAATGATATTACTCTAGAGTATCTAAATTTTGCAAGAGATGTTGTCTTGTGTTTTAAAAATATAGATCTTACCAATTTATTCCAATTCTCCTTTCGTCTATATACAAAACTGCAGAAAATTTGTTTTAAATACATCACTTGATTCTTGCTTAACCTTTTAAATCGCAAGAGCTAGATGACTACTTATTTAAATCCTGTTATCGCAAGTTTAAGTGCGATTTCAAAAGTTTCAAGTTGACTTGTTTAACTGCGACAAGAAATTCGCTTAACTACGTATTATCGCAGTTATAAGTTTTCACTATTTTGAAATAAGTTCAAAGTAAGCATAAGTCGTCTTTCCTCTTTTCGAGAGTCCAATTAAGTTTTGCCGATATGTATTTTTATTTGACCTATCTATAAAACGAGATTTGTTACTAAAGAATTTTCCACAGGATTGCAGAAATGATGTTTCATTAGCTCATTCAAAAGCAATTTTATCGCTTTCAATGTTTTTCTTTCTTCTATTTATGAGATTATTGGCTTTCTGGGGAAGAATTTACGCGACCGTACTGAAAATAATATGTAGGTTTTTGAGACAATATCAAAGTTAACGTACTAAAATTACAGAAATCTTATGGTTTTGATTTTACAGTCCTTGGTTCAAGCTTCCTCTGGAAACTTCAATTTGTTTTAATTGGGTAAAAGAATTTGCCTGCTATTCTACAAACATAAAGGTAGGTAGGTATTTCAATTACCATCGCACTGGAGCAACACACGGACTATTGGCAACGGTACATGATCAAACCCGAAGGGAAAGATTCGAAGGAAGGTATGGGGCTGTTGTGGCTCAGTGGCTGTGCCACTCTATGCCACTGCGCTAGCAGCCTTCGAGTTGTAGGCGATGCAGGTTCGATTCCTGGCAGGTTCATACCTCCCTGGGTGTATTTCTCTCTTCTGTGTCGGTAGAACTTTCATTGTGTGCCTGTCTATTACTTAATGTTGTATATCTTGTGCCTAGTGCAACATGGCCAAATATGGCTCTTGCGCCATAAAACCCAACACCAACTAACCGAAGGAAGGTATTTAGGTATTTTAATTAACGTCGAACTGAGAGCAACACAACGGGCTATTGGCGACGGTCCGGGATTAATCTCCAAGGGAAAAATCCGAGGTCAACATGACGTAATTCTGAACCACGGTCAGATGTCGAGGCAGCACCTGAGCTGGCACTCCACTCTCTAAACTTCCACACCACGCCAACGTGAGGACATTTGAGGCCACGACAGATTTAACGTGCACCAGCCCTCTTTGTACACGACGGTCTTTGGTTGGATTCGAACTCGCAACTCTCCGGTTGCTAGTCCGTTACTCTTCCAACCAGGCCACCGCGGCCCAACTTCAATGTGAGTGTTTAGTTCAATACTTCTATGCTTGACGGTAAACTTATAATATTGTGTTTAAATTAATAATAAGTTTACCTTTAATAATAAGTAATAATATTGTGTTTAAATTAGTTAAGACTTTTACTTATAGTAGTAAGACCTTATCTTTAAAGGGCCGCGGTGGCCCGGTTGGAAGAGTAACGGACTAGCAACCGAAGGGTTGCGAGTTCGAATCCAGCCAAACACCGTCGTGTACAAAGGGGGCTGGTGCACGTTAAATCTGTCGTGGCCTCAAATGTCCTCACGTTGGCGTGGTGTGGAAGTTTGGAGAGTGGGGTGCCAGCTCAGGTGTTGCCTCGTCATCTGACCGTGGTTCAAAATTACGTGGTGTTGTCCTCGGATCTTTCCCTTTGGGATTGATCCCGGACCGTCACCAATAGCCCGTTGTGTTGCTCCAGTATGACGTTAATTGAAATACCCCCCTTATCTTTAATGCTAGATATGGAAGTATCCTACTTCAAAAGTTCTCGTATACTTAATTCTTAAAAGTATTCGGTGTACTCGATTCTTTTTGGTATTCAAACAATAGTATTCATTAAAGTGTGTGTGTGTGTATTTCAATTAACGTCACACTGGAGCAACACAGCGGGCTATTGGTGACGGTCCGGGATCAATCCCAAAGGGAAAGATCCGAGGTCAACACCACGTGATTTTGAACCACGGTCAGATGATGAGGCAACAATTGAGCTGTGGGGCACCGCACTCTCCAAACTTTCACACCACGTCAACGTGATACTTTTGTTATGAGATGAGGTTGAAAATAGCTGCTATAGCGTAATGAGAAAAATGTTGTCGGACTGAACAATCGTCTGGATATTAGGATTCAATGTGTTTTAAATTCTATTTTATTGTCGAATCTATATAAATAAGAATGGAGTGTTTGCGCGTTGAATATTTTCGATCCAATTCAAGTTTTCTATCGTTTATGGGCACTTCTGATGCAAAATACGTCTATTGAGCGTTTGGTGTCTGTGTCCATCTGTCTCTGTTTGTACCCGTACTACGTCCAAACAGTTGAACATACTTTCATGAAACTTTACATACTGTGAGTACTTACATTCATTTAGTTACTGAACTTGGTTGTTAAATCTGTCTTTCTGTTCTATGTTGTGTTTTTGTATTTGTACAAGTATCTCATAAAATTTATGTGGAATCCATCCTCATGCCGCCACCAGAGGTCACGTCCAGCGCGCGGAGTTTAGAACTGTAACTGTGACTTTATTTTCCTAACTCAGTTCGAGTTGAGCTGGACTTGTGACTGTGAACGTTTCCATGCGCATGTGGAGCGCCGTTTATAGAATTCGTGCATGTGCCAGCGTGTAGGCTGTGCCGGCATCCATGTAACCTTTCATGTATATAGTAGTTCGTAGAATAATTAAATGTGTTAGTCCTAATCTCCGTGTCATCCAGTTTCACTTCATCACACCCTAGACACCGTACTACATTTATTCAATATATTTTAATGCAATGTTCTATATTTATTACACCATATTTTAGTTTATTGAATACATTATTTAAATTTTCTTTGCTTACATATTTAGGCAAGTTTCATGTTAAAACATCTGAGTAACCATTCTTAAATAAGCCTTAATGCGGTAGTTTTGGAGTAGCTGGAAGGTATATTGAGCATTGAAGTTACTTGGATTGTTTACCAGTGCTGTGAAAAATCAATTATTTTTCTCAAAACTATTTTTACGGAATTTAAATTCTATACTTGGTTTATTTTGACTTCATTTTTTCTTCACGAAATACAAAAAATCTGAATATTTGAGACAGACAATAAAGAGAATAAAATATAAATAAACCATACATAACAAAACCTTTTAAAATAGGACTGGTAGCTAATATGGCAACCTTTGTATTTTTTTAGTCGTTTGTTTTTTTAAAATTTGTGTCCGTTATATACCAAGAATATATTTTGTAGTGAAAAAACAGATACATTCATTATTTTTCGTTCGAAGCTTTTTTAAAAATCTGTTTTAAGATGTATTTCTGGATTTTCAATTTGTTCAAACTGGATTCAATGTACAAACACTCCATTCTTATTTATATAGATTTCAATTACTTGGATTGTTTTCAAGTGCTACTGAAATATCAATTATTTTCCAAAACTATTTTTACGGAATTTAATTCTAATAGTTTATTTCGAGCCTTATTTTTTCTTTACGAAATATAAAAAATTCTGAATGTTTGGAACAGACGATAAAGAGAAATAAACTATACAGAACGAACTTTTTTTAAAATAGGATTGGTAGCTAATATGACAACCTTGGTATATTTTTAATCGTTTGCTTTTTTAAATTTGTGTTCGTTACATTCCAAAAATATATTTTGTAGTGAAAAAACAGACACATTTATTGCTTTACGTTCGAACCTTATTTTTGAATCTGTTTTGACATGTAATTCTGGATTTTCAATTTGATGTTTTTCGTTCAATAACTGTAATCAAGGTATAAGTAATCATTTAATTAGTTTTAAAAACATTTTTAATCATTGTATGATAATTTTGGGAAATGTTTTTGTTCTTAAATGACATACGAGACATTTATATGCATACTCTAAACTATTCTATGCATTCTTATAACTTTGGCAGTCTAGAGACTTTTTTCTAACTAAAAATTTAAATTCTACAAAAATGCATAAAATGTTAAATATGACATTTATTTACATTTATGAAATTGTGTATTTAACAGTTGTGAACCTTTATTAGAATGTAGTAGTTGTTACATGTGATGAATAAGGAAATACAATTTATATATATTAACGAAAGCGGAAGTTAATTAACCAATTCAACCCGAGTAACGCCGGGTAATTCTGTTAGTTGGAAATACGTAAGAATGAATATCACTAAGAGTAAACCTAGTTTCGTTATGTATTTATGAATACTTTTATTTCGTTTAGAAGCATGCAACCCATTAATGTGGAATATGGATGCTGGATTCATGGATTGAAATAATAAGATGTGAAAGGGTGAATACCGACAATTTTCCATCCATGGATATAAAGTAATTACGAAAGTTCAACACCAATGTTATGCTAGTTTTGAATAAATTCGTCACAATCCAAGATCTCATCACAAAAAATAAACGAATAAATGATTAGTTTTAGTTAAATGGCTTCTTTTTGCGAGTATGTCGGACATTACTCAATTTTTCACTGACGTTTTCAGACTTCATTTAATTCCGCTTCATTATTCTTGGAAATTTCTATCTTTGATAAATGACAAAAATACTTTTCCCACCTTTTAGCAGAAATGTTCCATTAATTCCAGCTGAAATATATTTCTCAATTTTTATAGCGTCTAGTTTCATATCTTCAATAATAAAAAGACAAAAATTACTTCTAGTTTTATGACAATTTATTTTTACTAAGCGCTTAATAGTTATTCAAATGCTTTAATCTTTGAACTTAGGGCTTTACAGTTCTGATAATCAAGAAAGTGATTTTGTTCTTATAAAAAAGGTTAAAGGATAATGACTAGTTACAACGAGTAATTAAGGCTTAAGAGTTTAATTACTTTGTCCATTAAAGACTTTTTAATTGAAATTCTTTTTTCATGCTACAGAGTGAATTTTGAACCACCTTTATTTAAACACCTATACAATAATGAATCTCTCTATCTCAGATTTTATTTAAAATAATACTTCCATTTCAAGAAAAGTTCAATGTACTTAAAGATACAATTGGTTTTTTTATGACGTAAGGGCCATATTTGGTTATACTACGCCACACACGAGACAAATAACATCAAATAATACATACATACACAAGGAAGGTTTTATTATCACTTAAGAGAAATATACCCAGGGAGGAATCGAACCCACCGCCTACAACTGGCAGCGATACAACTAAGTAGGTAGGTAGGTACTTAATGAACGTCACACTGGAGCAACAACGGGCTATTGGTGACGGTCCGGGATCAACCCCCAAAGGGAAAGATCGAGGACAACACTACGTAACTTTGAATCACGGTCAGATGACGAGGTCACAACTGAGGTGGCATCCCACTCTCAGAGAGATACGAGATACCTCGTATATACAACTGGGGATTGGATTGGATGTTAGGTTTCTATTGCGCAAGGTCTAAAAGCGGACAAGCTGCGCCATAGAGAAATACAAATGGGATAAAGCTTCTATTATACGGTGTTAAGGTAGGTAATTAATTAACGTCACACTGGAGCAATACAACGGGCTTTTGGCGACGGTCCGGGATCAACCCCCCAAAGGAAAAGGACAACACCACGTAATTATAAACCACGGTCAGAACGAGGTCACACCTGAGCTGGCACCCCACTCTCCAAACTTCCACACCACTCCAACGTGAGGACATTTGAGGCCACGATAGATTTCACGTGCACCAGCCCCATGTACACGATTGTCTTTTGGGCTGGACCGAGTAATTTTATTTCCCAAAAAAATTATTTGCCTTTCCACACGAACTCACAAAGAACCAGGCTATAGCAGAAACAAAAAACAAGAATGACAACCCGAATTCTGATACGTTGAATTAAAAAAAGGTGCAGTTAAAAATACAAACGATCGAAACGAAAACTAGAAAAATGAAAACTGCATAAGATAACGAATATAACGGCATAGCAAGTTCTGAAAGAAAAACAAGCTTGCAATGCAAAAAAAGATTACAAACAAAATTATTCAATTTGCTGCCGATAAAAACATTGTAAAAAAGCAAGAAAGAGTTTAGTGTGTCTCACAACACATGCTACGCTAGTTTTGTAAATTTGATATTAAAACGTACAAAATAGCTTGTATTCACACAATTTTTTATCATGTTTCTTAATTGCATTACAGATTCGAATTCATGGGAACACGTGAGAATGTCGTATAAAACATCTACAAATATTTACATTTCTTATAATTGCTAATTAAGTTTTAACTTAGATACAAATAAGACGAAAGAATATTTAGATTTCATAATCTTGAATTTCGATGAAAGAACTTTTCCGAAATGAAACTATTTCTCAAATTAAATATTTATTATACGAATGATGAATTTATTTTACCAGTTTCAACCATAAATAATTGGCTTAAATTCTTCAAATTGTTTACTTAATTTGTTTTGAATATTTGAAGAATATGTAAAAAAAAAGCATTCCCTGTCCTGTAAGCATATGCCCGGGTTTTCAATAATTTGGAAGAGAATTATCAATATACACTGCTGGCCACCGTAAATGCAACACCCTGAAGGAAGCATGCAAATAATATGAAATGTACAACATGCATTAGCGGAGGTGAGATATGCAAATGATTAGAATTTCAGCGCAGACGCACATCACGCGCGCCTGTGGCGCCACTTCAAAGCGCTATTTAAGGCTTGGAGATTTCGACGATTTCAAGTACGGCAATTGTGTTTTTCTTGTGGTTTTTTCAAAAAAACGATCAATTATGCCTCGTAGAAAACAGCGATCATCTTTTGATCAAGTATCCGAGTTCGACAGAGGAAGGATAGTGGCCTACCGAGATTGTGGATTATCTTTCAGGGAAATCGGTAGTCGTGTTGGACGAAACCAAACAACTGTAATGCGGATATGTGATCGTTGGATGCAGGAGGGTACTACGGACCGACGTGTTCGATCGCATCCACCTCAGTGCACCACTTCACATGATGACAGGCATATTGTGCGTATGGCAGTGACGAATCGCTCAGCCACATCACGAACCATAGCACAGCACATTCAGTCTGTACCGCATCATCCAGTGTCTGCGCGTACCATTCGACGCCGTTTACAGCAGAGTGGTCTGTCCGCAAGACGTCCATTGCTGCGTCTACCCTTGACGCAGAACCACAGACGTTTCCGCCGCCAATGGTGCGATGAAAGAAGGATGTGGACGGCAGAATGGAATGAAATTGTCTTTACTGACGAGTCACGCTTCTGTCTGCAACACCACGATGGTCGGATTCGAGTCTGGAGACACCGTGGAGAGAGGATGCTGAACAGCTGCGTTATGCACCGCCACACTGGTCCTGCACCGGGTATTATGGTATGGGGCGGTATTGGATATCACTCTCGCACTCCTCTAGTACGCATTGCCGGTACTTTAAACAGCCAGCGCTACATCTCCGAGGTGTTGGAGCCAGTTGTCCTTCCTTACCTTCAGGGCTTGCCCACAGCCATATTTCAACAGGATAATGCGCGACCACACGTGGAACGCATTGTCCAAGGGTTCTTCGTCAATCGCCAGATTGAATTGCTTCCCTGGCCAGCTCGCTCTCCGGATCTTTCGCCGATAGAAAACATGTGGTCCATGGTTGCTCAACGATTGACCCAGAATACATCCCCAGCTGCCACACCAGATCAACTTTGGCAACGTGTGGAAGCTGCTTGGTCTGCTGTACCCCAAGAACACATCCAAAGTCTCTTTGAATCAATGCCGAGGCGTGTGGCAGCGGTGATCTCCAACAATGGCGGCTACTCTGGCTACTGATTTTGGCAGGAACCACACTTCACAGAAGTCTATAAATTTAATCATTTGATACTTGGTCAACATGTTATCTACAAAATAAATTTTGTTGTGATATCTCATGTCTTTCTTGGTGTTGCAATTTGGGTGGCCAGCAGTGTATTAACTGAAATAAGTTGAGTTCTTATATTTTATATTCTGGATATCGTATTTAATAACTAAATGTTTTAGATACCTGAAAAAAGAATAACACATTTTTATGTTGACAAAAGGAATATGTACGACATTCCAATGAAATATTTTTTGAATTCACGTTTCTTGACTGTCGGCATGTATTATTGTAAGGGGTCTCAACTTTTGGTCAAAAACAACTAATTATATTAATAATTAGCAGAATTATCCTACCTTAATCGATTGAATTGGTTAACTATGCATTGAAAATGTGCCAGAATAATCACTTTTCTCGTGCGTAGAAAAATGTCAAATCATTTAAGTATGAGCAAAAACTTTTTTTAACGCCATTCGACATTTTTATAATTTCTACAACTTGCTTTGACACAAGTCCTATACATACATATCCAGCCATGCAATGCATTTCACATACATAGCACCCTGCTGTATGACGAAGCTACAAAATTACGAAAGGTGACACAAAGGTAACGACCTCAAAAGACGATTTTGAGGGGGATTAGGAATGCCATTTCTTAAATTCTTTTTCTGTAAAATTGCCGTAACTCAATTTATAGAAATGAATTCATGGTGAATACTTTCGCACTAATAGTTTACCTACCAATATTTTTTGACCTGTGGTATTCTTGCATCAAGTATGCGACATTTTCGAATTTCGCCATCTTTAAGGGAAAGATGACAAATTAATTTGATAAGATATTCATCATAAAGTTTTTTAACAGCGAATACATTTTTCTTGAAAGTTCCTTGTTGTTTCATTTGTAAAATATAATAACAAGCATATAAATAGCAATAAGGGATCTATAGAGCCCGATGTAATTGTTATCTCAACGCATTACTAGATGTTGTCTGTCTTGTGTTTGTTGCAGCATAGCCAAATATGGCCCTTGCGCCATAAAACTCAACCAACCACCTTATCTCAACGGGCTTTGCAGCTAGTTTAAATTAAATTTACTATGCATAGTCGAGATGATAGCTTAACTATTTACGGTGGTTTTCTGAATGCTTCGCTTTCAGAAAACCTAGCTTTTCCTATATCTAGCTATATAACTTTTCCTACTATCTAGAATTAGAGCTAATGGTTATTGTGAGGCTGAATTTAACCTAGTCGCAGATTTCTAAGTCACTAATTAGTAATGTCAGGGTTATTAATTAGTAATGTCAGGGTTGATCCTGACAATGACAGGTCAGTGGAGTATGAAAGAGTTGGATTGATGTGCAGCGGATATGCAACTCAACTCCCGACTGCGGATCAGAAATCGTGTTCGTGTTCTAAACGAATTAAAAATCAGATAGTTCGTAGGGATATTTCTCCCGCGCTTAGTTGAGTGCTCTTAGGCGTTACCACCGAGATAACAAGGCCAGACCGCTGTGACGTTTCGATCACGTGACTCGCTTACTAGTAGTCATAACAAACATCGCCGCATGGCCGGCTACTTGTGGATTACCTTTAATGTAGCGTAAGAAATTAGGGTTTTTTATACTATTTTACCGGAAAGCAAGTGCAGCTGCAGTTAAATATTGTTATATAGCATTTGTGGAACATTACAGTGTCAAGGTGTTAAAGGCTTTCGTCAAACAACACGTTTAACGTGTGTCCAGACCGATTTCTTTAGGCTTAACCACGAGGATATCCAAAATGCCCTTTAGATGCTGTGTACCTACTTGCTCTGGAAATTATAGATATGGTGATGCACCAAAAGTGGCGGTTCTCTCCTTTCCAGAGGATAGAAATATTAGAAAAAGATGCCTCAGGGCGATTCCACGAGCCGACTTTACACCATCAAAACGCAGCAAAGTCTGCGAACTTCATTTTCAAAACGATGATATCGTCCGGAATGTATCGAAATTCAACAAAAAAACTGGTGAGTGTTCTACCTTTTCCATGAAACGTCTCCGTTTAAAAGTTGGTACTATACCAAGTATATTTCCGAATTGCCCTAAATATCTCTCGAAAACTTGTCCCACCGTTCGTAAAAGCAGGGAAGATAAAATTCGTGAAACTGATGAATCCAATTTATTGAGAGCTATCAACGAAAGCAAATCTGAGTTCATTGCTCATCATGAATCTATTTCTTTTCAAAATTTTAATAGGCTACTAGAAATTCTGGATTCATTACCCCATAAACAAAATTGGTTTAAACTAATGGAGGAGTCAAAAGTTACTTTTTTCAAAATTTGTTTTAATCCAGGACCTGCTACAAATTACACTGTTGTAATACATTCAAATCTGAATGGAAACATTTATATGGCCAAGAAATTTCTGTTAGATAACAATCATATCAAAACACCCTGTCACGTTAATAATTTGGAAGTTATTGAAAATTGTTTGGATTTTATAAATGAAATATCAATGAAAAATTCTTCAGCCAACTATGATAATAATCGCTTCAATTGCTTTTACAGTTCAATTGCTTTGATTTCCCATTTTTATAGATTTAATGATGAAGAAAACATTAATTGGATTTCTTTAGACTATGAGAAAGGGTTTTCTTTTCTTTTTGATTTATGGTCGTATTTGAGAAACTATGATACTGGGCGGTATTAAGCTTGATTGACGTGTGTATTTTAGTTAATAAAAGTCATAAGCTAGTTTTTCGCTATTTTTAAATTGAATTTACGATATAATTTTGGCTGGTTTTTTAAGTTATTGCTTTTACTATTTACGCACACTCTCTGTTATCGTTTGTAAATAAGGAAGAAAGACGCGGGGGTGTGGAAGTTTCATTCTGAGATTATCATAGTTTTGACTACGGAAAAACCATATTTACAAACTGCTATAATAATTTACAATAACGTATAACAATATTTTCCTGTGGTCTCGACGTATATAGAATATATTATGTATCGTTGTAGACAGATTTCACTGTATTAGGCTTTGAATATTCCAATACGGCGGTGGTCGTTCGTATCTCACGTATGACTACTAGGGAGACGCCATGACGGCAGCGGTCAGGCCTTGTTATCTCGGTGGTAACGACTGAACTCGATATGACTTTTCAAAATGAACTTCTGATATACAGAACTTAATTTACTGTGAGCTTATTTTTCATGGAATTTATATTTTAATCTTGCAGTTTACTTTAACTACTTTACTATTACTACTTTAATCGAAATTTTTATATTATGTGTACATGTAGCGCAAATTCTATTAGCAATCACCTGGTTTTCGATATGCACTGTTTTTTGGCTTTTTCTTTGAGATTTTTTATAGTTTTAACAAAATTTTCTCGTTTCGTCGTGGGTTTTAATCAAATTTTCGTTGAAATATTTCCCAGTCGTAATTCCATTCGTGGTTCCATTTGTGCTACAAAACCCCTGAAAATGGGTAGGCTGGAGGGTTAGTTTTCGTTTCGGATAGTCAGAACTCAGGGAAAATTGTTTTTAAAAATTACAAAATTAATTATTGTTAGATATGTTATTTCTGTTGATACATTAAAATATTTAGAAATAGGTTTTAAAAATATAGATTTAATTGAAAGAAAATTAAGTAAAAACTAGCTATAGATCATAGGAAACACGATAAAACCTGCAAAAATAACATAAAAAGAAAGGTTATCACCAGTGCAGGATTTTGTTTGCGTGTCATATTTTGATAGTACTTCATACACAATGCCATATAAACAGAAATTCCGTTCCCAATTTCCTGGTTCTAGAAATGTAGTTTTTTGAGGGATATATTTTTTATTTTAGTCAATTTTAAATTTTAAGGAAATTGGTTATTTTCCAGTTTGTTTCGTTTTAATCAGTTTTACAGAAATATTCCAATTTTTTATACGCAGTTTCGCTTTTACGATAAAACACATAACAAATGACTCATCTGCTGGCTTCTTGAGCCCAAAAAATCTGAGATCACCCCTTAACACAAAACAAATCCTTCTTACTATTTTTTATTGGTGGGTGAATCATCGACACTGGAGAGTGAAGGTTATAGGGTTTTTCCTCTAGTCTTGACAGTAAAAAACGAATACTTTAGGATTTTAGAGTTAATGAAAATGTTTAATAATGCCACAATTAGAACTACATAAAGCACTGTTTCTCTAATCCTCTGGCTCGTACCGGTTCCTAGGTCCAAAATAATCCCGGCATTCGAAAAATTTTGAAAAACGTACGAAAAGCTAACGTTCAAAAATTTACAACCCAGGTTTATGGCATTGGCATTGCACCGGAACGCATCGTATACTATACGTTACGAAATATTTACCTGTTTAGATTTTTAATTTTACGCTGATTTCAAATTTACGAATTTCAAATTACTGAACAATTTTACGCCAAATCGATACCAAAAAACATGATTGATTTTTTTAAAATTATTTTGTCAATAGTCGCAACTAATCTTTTTGTAGATATTCCTTTATACTAAGCATAGGCGGAAGTATTGCCTTGTTTTTAAAGGGAATGTCACTTTAATAAGATATTTTGTTGCCCCATATCAACTGTTTTAATTTTAATCTTTAAAAATAGGATGAAAATCTTTCTTTCTCAACCTAAAATTGATTTCCCTGTGCTCACAAGAGCCTGGATTGGTTAACATAGAAAAGTATCAAAATAACCAATAAAATGCCTAAAATAATCTAAAAAATATTCAAAATGACGTAAAAATTTGATATTTCGATTTGTAAAACATCCGTTCCCTAATTGCCTGTGAATAAAGTGTTTTCGAACTTAAATCTTTATACATAAATAAATGCAATATACTTGACTTGCTGACCAGAAGTGACAACCTAAACAGGTAAATCTTTCGTAACGTATAGTATACGATGCGTTCCGGTGCAATGCCATCAACCTCGATTGTAAATTTTTGAACGTTAGCTTTTCTTACGTTTTTCAAAATTTTTCGAATGACGGGATTATTTTGAACCTAGGAACCGGTATGAGCTAGCGGATCAGAGAAACAGTGCTTTATGTAATTCGAATTGTGGCATTGTTAAACATTTTCATTAACTCTAAAATCCGTTTTTACTGTCAAGACTAGAGAAAAAACCCTATAACCTTCACTCTCCAGTGTCGATGATTCACACACCAATAAAAAAATAATCAGAAGGATTTGTTTTGTGTTAAGGGGTGATCACGGAATTTTTGGGCTCAAGAAGCTAGCAGATGAGTCATTTGTAATGTGTTTTATCGTTAAAGCGAAACTGCGTATGAAAAATTGGAATATTTCTATAAAACTTTGATTAAAACGAAACTAACTGGAAAATGACCAAATAATTTCCATAAAATTTTAAAATTGATAGTGTAAAATAAATATATATCTCTCAAAAAACTACATTTCTAGAACCAGGAAATTGGAAACGGAATATCTGTTTATATGGCATTGTCTACGAAGTACTATCAAAAAGTTGACACGCAAACAAAATCCGGCACTGGTGATAACCTTTCTTTTTTTTATTTTTGCAGGTTTTATCGTGTTTCCTACGATCTATAGATAATTTGTATTTAATTTTCCTTCAAATAAATCTATATTTTTAAAACCTATCTCAAAACATTTTAATGTATCAGCATAAATAACACATATATATAACAATAATTAGTTTTTTAATTTTTAAACACAATTTTCCGAGTTCTGACTATACGAAACGAAAACTAACCTCTTTCAGGGATTTTGTAGCACAAATGGAACCACGAATGGAATAACGACTGGGAAGTATTTCAACGAAAATTTGATTAAAACCCACGACGACGAAACGAGAAAATTATGTTAAAACTATATAAAATCTCAAAGAAAAAAAAACTGTGCATATCGAAAACCAGGTGATTGCTAATAGAATTTGCGCTACACGTACACATAATATAAAAATTTCGATTAAAGTAGTAATAACACTAACTGCAAGATTAAAATATAAATTCTGTGAAAAATAAGCTCACAGTAAATTAAGTTCAGTAAATCACCGAAATTCATTTTGAAAAGTGATATCGAGTTCAGTGTAACACGAGGATGTGAAAAATGAATGAAAACACGTTTCACATTGAGGACAAATAAAAAAGTAACCTTAAAGTTTAGCTTTTAAATTGGACATTTAATTTTAGCTTTATTTTAAAGACTTTTGCCGCACATGAAAACTAGAATGGACAGTTGTCGGTATACGTTATTCTCAGAAATGAAATTACCCACTATCCTCTTTATCTGTAAACTATCACATTTTTACAAGTTTTGTGTGAAAGAAGGGTAAATTTCTTCGATATATTGAATACGATTAAATTTTCTCATCCTATTTTTAATGGCCATAAATATAAAGCCAGTGGATTAAGACAAAATACTCCAATCAAGTTATCTTTTCTATAAAAACGAGATGAATACTCCCTTTTGTGTTCGTAATGAATATATTCATCAATTGCGTATCGCGAAAATATTAATGTTACAGAAAAAAATTTATTTAAAGAAAATCACATTTATGGTAACGATCTAGTGTAAAATTTTCCGCAGATTTCAAATTCGTTGAAATTTTCACTCTAACGATGGCGAAGATAGGAACTTGGACTAGGGGAATAAAAAAGCCCTAAGGTGCATCAAAACTCGTGTCATGTGAACGGTGCAGTACAATCCTATGTATCTCCAAGCGCCTTGTAATCGCTAGAACGACCGGAGATTGTTGAAGCGGCGAAGCTATCTAGCGCGTGGATTCTCAGAATTTCTGCATGTGAACACTCCAGTACAACTCTATGTACTTTGGTTACCCGCGTTTAGTTTTGACGTAAAACACGCGTTAGAAAACGCCTCATGTGAACGGGGCCTAAGACGTTACCACCGAGATAACAAGGCCTGACCGCTGCCGTCATGGCGTCTCCCTAGTAGTCATACGTGAGATACGAACGACCACCGCCGTATTGGAATATTCAAAGCCTAATACAGTGAAATCTGTCTACAACGATACATAATATATTCTATATACGTCGAGACCACAGGAAAATATTGTTATACGTTATTGTAAATTATTATAGCAGTTTGTAAATATGGTTTTTCCGTAGTCAAAACTATGATAATCTCAGAATGAAACTTCCACACCCCCGCGTCTTTCTTCCTTATTTACAAACGATAACAGAGAGTGTGCGTAAATAGTAAAAGCAATAACTTATTAAAAAACCAGCCAAAATTATATCGTAAATTCAATTTAAAAATAGCGAAAAACTAGCTTATGACTTTTATTAACTAAAATACACACGTCAATCAAGCTTAATACCACCCAGTATCATAGTTTCTCAAATACGACCATAAATCAAAAAGAAAAGAAAACCCTTTCTCATAGTCTAAAGAAATCCAATTAATGTTTTCTTCATCATTAAATCTATAAAAATGGGAAATCAAAGCAATTGAACTGTAAAAGCAATTGAAGCGATTATTATCATAGTTGGCTGAAGAATTTTTCATTGATATTTCATTTATAAAATCCAAACAATTTTCAATAACTTCCAAATTATTAACGTGACAGGGTGTTTTGATATGATTGTTATCTAACAGAAATTTCTTGGCCATATAAATGTTTCCATTCAGATTTGAATGTATTACAACAGTGTAATTTGTAGCAGGTCCTGGATTAAAACAAATTTTGAAAAAAGTAACTTTTGACTCCTCCATTAGTTTAAACCAATTTTGTTTATGGGGTAATGAATCCAGAATTTCTAGTAGCCTATTAAAATTTTGAAAAGAAATAGATTCATGATGAGCAATGAACTCAGATTTGCTTTCGTTGATAGCTCTCAATAAATTGGATTCATCAGTTTCACGAATTTTATCTTCCCTGCTTTTACGAACGGTGGGACAAGTTTTCGAGAGATATTTAGGGCAATTCGGAAATATACTTGGTATAGTACCAACTTTTAAACGGAGACGTTTCATGGAAAAGGTAGAACACTCACCAGTTTTTTTGTTGAATTTCGATACATTCCGGACGATATCATCGTTTTGAAAATGAAGTTCGCAGACTTTGCTGCGTTTTGATGGTGTAAAGTCGGCTCGTGGAATCGCCCTGAGGCATCTTTTTCTAATATTTCTATCCTCTGGAAAGGAGAGAACCGCCACTTTTGGTGCATCACCATATCTATAATTTCCAGAGCAAGTAGGTACACAGCATCTAAAGGGCATTTTGGATATCCTCGTGGTTAAGCCTAAAGAAATCGGTCTGGACACACGTTAAACGTGTTGTTTGACGAAAGCCTTTAACACCTTGACACTGTAATGTTCCACAAATGCTATATAACAATATTTAACTGCAGCTGCACTTGCTTTCCGGTAAAATAGTATAAAAAACCCTAATTTCTTACGCTACATTAAAGGTAATCCACAAGTAGCCGGCCATGCGGCGATGTTTGTTATGACTACTAGTAAGCGAGTCACGTGATCGAAACGTCACAGCGGTCTGGCCTTGTTATCTCGGTGGTAACGCTTCAACTCGTTCTTAGGATTTGCAATGCTTTTAACTTTTAAAATCGATGTTTACAAAGAAATGGAAAGCAAAATTTCAAATGTATAAGATGGAGTTTCGCATCGGGTGTCATGCTTTCTGAAGAAGTTGAAAAGGATCTCATTTAAGTCAGCTATTACGATTTTAAAGACATCTCGGAAACAAGCATACCACCATAAAACTAATGTGTTGAAAAGCGAAAGTGATTTTTTTGACTTAGACTTTTTGTTTCAAACGAGTTTAGATAAATTATAATAATTAACCTGTTTTTTGACAAATTACTTTTACTTTCCAAGTGGTTATCCTATATATGCGTTTTTAAGTGTTTATAATATTTTAAAGGGTAACTCCGTGTTGCATAACATGATTCAAAATTATTACGTGGTGTCTTCGAATCTTTTCCTTCGGTATGGATCACAGACTGTCGCCAATGGCCCGTTGTGTTGTTATGTTAATGGCCCCTGTGCGACATGTTAATTACCTACCTACCCTATTGCATAAAGCTATACTTAAAAGTCTTCCAAGTGATTATTGGATCCTGGATTTTGTTGATCTAAAATGACATTAAAATCTAAAAAAATTAATACTTTCGTTTGCGAATTTGTTTTATCCTAGGCACCTCATATCTGTTTGGGAAACCGTACTTAAGATGATTCAGATTCGGGACATTATTTGCTATCACCCAGAGAGAATTTAAACGTTTCGATTGACAAGAACTTTTTTAAATTTACGGATATATTCTAATTTTCTTTACTTAATTACTGATAGTTTGGACAGACTTGCCCCTTGCGCCATAAAAATCAATCAATCGATTAACAATTTGAAGATTCCAAATTATTTTATCTTTCGTTTTGTCAAAACGCCTGAGACGACGGTACACCAACCACATAGCAACAACATGTTTGGGATTAATTTTCCATACAACTTGAGATGAGTAGTCACGAGCTTTTAACAAACGATTGCACTTACTACACAGAAAAAACCTTAGTGTGTAACCTTAACTAAAAAACCTTAGCACGTAATAAAATAAGCACACGATAAAATATCGTTTGATATTTTTCGGAACGATCGAAATCGATGTGTGTGCAACTAGCCTTAGTTGTGTTCTAAAAATTGTGGTGTCTGCTTGTTAAAAATTAAAAATGCCATAAACAGAAGTAAATATGTTTAGTAAATTCTCATGAAATAAATCTCAGAAGGATTTGTAATGTCTGGCCTCATCTATTTAATCCCCAACAGATGTAATTACTTGGTATTAAATGAAAAACCACTCTTATATGAGGGGGAAGTATACGTGTTATATTTTATGCTATTATATTCTATAATTTTATGTTATTATAAAACTTGCGTACAACAAACTTGATTGGATAAAGAGAAAAAAGTTTTTATCTATGCTAAAACAAGATAATTTTGCTAATGTTTATGTTAGATCGGGATGGAATATGAATTTGTAATTTAGAATCCTTATTACCACTGAAATACCATAGATAGTAAAATAACACAGAATAAATTTTTGAGCTATATTTGTTTTAAGAATTATGAATCTTCAGGTCTGCATTATTTTGAATTGCTTTGAAGCTCTGTAGAGACATTGCTTATGCAAAATTTGTTTACAACTTTCTGTATAACAAAACTGATTCATCCTCTTTAGTTTCTAGTGTTGATCCCCAGGTATATATATTATATCCAGAAGCCGTAAATTATTTTCTGTATAACCTTCGAAAAAGATGGCTATAAAATAGATTTTCTAAACGGTATAATCCTTTTGTAGAGGTTGATATAATTTTTAATGCTTTCAATTCAATAAAAAATCTGCTTGTGAAATGTTTTATTTGCTCTCTTATCTAACTGTATTTATGTCTTTTTTGCATTTTTTGGATCACATTTTTTGTTCTATGTAATTGGATATTCTTCAGTAGATAAATAACAATGATAAACCATTAAATGAATAAACCAGTAGTATAAACTATGAATAAAATACTTTTTAATCCTGCATCGAACTATTTTGTGTTGATGTTATCTAACATTAATCTTTTATAGCATTGCTTTGTTTTCCTTTGACATGTATTTTTAATTAGAAAAATTTAGTATTTAAAAGTTGACTGTTCATATAAATATGCCATTCGCTGAAGATGGGAAACATCTGCATTTGGTGGATTTGCAGTGAATCCTATTGCAATAAGCCTAAATATTCACAGTAATATTCAAAATTATGTTTTACAAAAGTAAACTTACAAAGGTTACATACGTACTAAGCTCAATAAAAATTTTCAGAAGGTAGCCGTTTTGAAGATGGATCTTCCAAGCAGTGACAGTCTTATAGATTATATTAGATGTAAAGAAATAAATATTGAGAACTGTCAGAGAACCTCCGTTTTTAATCCTCCAAGTGGTTTCGACGAGATATCTCGTCCATAAATATCTGACCAATTTTGTTAATGACGTTATCAAGATACTGCTGATTTTTTTATGATAACGAGATCAAAATCTGGTCAGTTTTCTCTTGTGACGAAATATCTCGTCAGTTTTGTTAATGCCAAGAGATACCTCGTTGAGACAACCACCAGGAGGGTAAAGGCTGAGCTAATAGCCATTTATGAAATTCTCAATGATCTTCCCAAAACTTAAATAACAAAATTATTGTTAGTATTACACACAAGTTTCGCTTTTATTCTTGATCCAACTAAGTTTGCTGTATGCAGATTTTATAATAAATATTATGCTGTAGTTGAAGGAAAAACACGAATCATAATGAGTATCTAAATAAAAACTACTTTTTCACAATACGGACTCATTAGTGATGTAATATACATTCTCGAAATTTCTTCCAAGAGTAAAGGTCAAAGTGAAACATTTTGGAATATTTAGGCTCAAGCGATATATCGCCGGCTTAGAGCAGAAACTCAATAACTGTCCAAACAAAATTTTTATTTTATAGCTATTTGAAGAGTAACTTCATTTTAGGCTTAAAAATAAAAATTATAAGCATTTTTTATAGTGTAATGTATCTTTTAAACATATTACAATGTGACAATATATTGCTCATCATTATATGAAAATAAGCATTTAATGTCTCAAGAAATGCCAGTTAAGGAGTTTCTGCTCGAAGCCAACGAAAAATCAGTTTGTAAAGTTTGCGGTTTTGAAAGATTGAGTAAACTTCTCCCAAATACTGGAATGAAGTGAGCGGTTTTATACAATTAAGCCCAGAGGTATCGTGTTCAATAACTGGATAATTTTCATACCAGCAATAGATGTTTTGAATATACAAACGCTGCAATTTGTATTGAGTCACGTCCAACTTTCGCGTGTGAAAAACAAATGCCACAAATGACAAAACTTCCCGCAAAACAATTTCATTTTCAAGCTTGTTCATTTCATTAAAGATCGAACCAATGCAGGTTATTGCAAAAAATACTGGAGGGAAAAACTCCAGCTTCAGGATATTTCCCACTCTGGCGCCAATAATGCCGTGACCTACAAGTAAAATTGCACCATAGTCGTGGGAGTCTGAAGCCATTATATTTTTTCTTCTCGCATTGCAATAGTCGGTTCCCTCAAGATATCGAAGAAATTTAATCTCTTTCACTCGAACCCAATTTCGAATATTTCCCCATCCTTTTGTTGCGTTTTTTAGATTTAGATTTCAATCTAAAAAGTTTTTAATACTTCATGACAACTGGGGAAAGGAACCGTTGGGTAGAATTCATGAAGGAAATACGTAAAAAAGATGGATGATCGAGTAGCTTTCTCTCTTTTCAAGTCGCCATTTTTTTACTCTTTAGGATGTCTTCTACGGATTATTTTAGACGTATTCTAAATATGCTGAAGAACACAATAAATTAACCTACTTGGGTCAGTTTCCAGTGAAAGATATGTTATGGTCTATAAACATAAAGTTTCTTGTTTTTTCTATTAGGAATGAGTTTTAAAAGAATGAAAATGTGAAAAATAGCTAGTGTAGATAATTTATCAATGTCGACCATAATTACAAATTAAGTTACAAAAAGTGGGGGTCACCAATAGCCCTCTCTATTGCTCCAGTGCGACGATAATTAACTACACTGCTGGCCACCCAAATTGCAACACCAAGAAAGACAAGAGATATCACAACAAAATTTATTTTGTAGATAACATGTTGACCAAGTATCAAATGATTAAATTTATAGACTTCTGTGAAGTGTGGTTCCTGCCAAAATCAGTAGCCAGAGTAGCCGCCATTGTTGGAGATCACCGCTGCCACACGCCTCGGCATTGATTCAAAGAGACTTTGGATGTGTTCTTGGGGTACAGCAGACCAAGCAGCTTCCACACGTTGCCAAAGTAGATCTGGTGTGGCAGCTGGGGATGTATTCTGGGTCAATCGTTGAGCAACCATGGACCACATGTTTTCTATCGGCGAAAGATCCGGAGAGCGAGCTGGCCAGGGAAGCAATTCAATCTGGCGATTGACGAAGAACCCTTGGACAATGCGTGCCACGTGTGGTCGCGCATTATCCTGTTGAAATATGGCTGTGGGCAAGCCCTGAAGGTAAGGAAGGACAACTGGCTCCGACACCTCGGAGATGTAGCGCTGGCTGTTTAAAGTACCGGCAATGCGTACTAGAGGAGTGCGAGAGTGATATCCAATACCGCCCCATACCATAATACCCGGTGCAGGACCAGTGTGGCGGTGCATAACGCAGCTGTTCAGCATCCTCTCTCCACGGTGTCTCCAGACTCGAATCCGACCATCGTGGTGTTGCAGACAGAAGCGTGACTCGTCAGTAAAGACAATTTCATTCCATTCTGCCGTCCACATCCTTCTTTCATCGCACCATTGGCGGCGGAAACGTCTGTGGTTCTGCGTCAAGGATAGAGGAAGCAATGGACGTCTTGCGGACAGACCACTCTGCTGTAAACGGCGTCGAATGGTACGCGCAGACACTGGATGATACGGTACAGACTGAATGTGCTGTGCTATGGTTCGTGATGTGGCTGAGCGATCCGTCACTGCCATACGCACAATATGCCTGTCATCACGTGAAGTGGTGCACTGAGGTGGATGCGATCGAACACGTCGGTCCGTCGTACCCTCCTGCATCCAACGATCACATATCCGCATTACAGTTGTTTGGTTTCGTCCAACACGACTACCGATTTCCCTGAAAGATAATCCACAATCTCGGTAGACCACTATCATTCCTCTGTCGAACTCGGATACTTGATCAAAAGATGATCGCTGTTTTCTACGAGGCATAATTGATCGTTTTTGTGAAAAAACCACAAGAAAAACACAATTGCCGTACTTGAAATCGTCGAAATCTCCAAGCCTTAAATAGCGCTTTGAAGTGGCGCCACAGGCGCGCGTGATGTGCGTCTGCGCTGAAATTCTAATCATTTGTGTTGGGTTTTATCGATTGAAGACAGAGTTTTATACATTAAAAATAAATTTTATTACGTAACCAAGTCTTATAGTTTAAAACATACATTTTAAGAACAACAAGAAGTCTGATCAGATCATGATCCCCAATCTTATCACTTATATACATTCAAAGATTTACATATTCTTCTATATTGATGTGCCCCACACGGCACTATAATTGGAGGTTTGAGACCGATTCCAACATGCGGCCCCATCGGTTGTAAAACCTCAGCAGATGTATTACAATTCAATATATATATTTATATAAATCTAACAAAATATTTTTCTAATAATATTTTTAAATTTATTTAACAATAAAGGCTTTGTTAAAAAGTCAGCCAAATTATTTTCCGATGAAATATAATTTACGTTAAATAGTTCATCTTTTATTAATTTACGAATAAATTTGTACTTGATATCAATATGTTTAGTTCTGATTTTCCTGACTATTTTTTGAAAAATAGATAGCAGATTGATTATCACAATATACTTGGGGTCTTATGTGATCACACAAACTTAATTCATTTATAATTCTACTAAACCAAATAACTTCTTTAGTGCAATCGGTTAGTGCAATAAATTCAGATTCCATTGAGCTAAGAGCTATGCACTTTTGTTTAGAAGATTTCCATGATATTGGGATGTTACCCAAATAAATTAAATAGCCACTGCTTGAATGTCTGTTTGTGAGACCACATTCCCAATTTGCATCAGAAAAAGCAATCAAATTTGAACTTTCTACATTGGAAAGATTAATTTTAAAATCCTTTGTAAGAAAAACATAGTTCATAATATCAACAACGTAAGACCAGTGTTTGTAAGTATAACCATTACAAAACTGAGACATATTAACAGCAAATGCAATATCTGGTCTGGATCTATCTGACAAAAACGATAAACATCCTATTAAGGAACGATAGGGAAATTTCCTCATTAAATCATTTTCAATTATTTCTTCCTCTTTAACCTTATCAGGTAAGTTACAACCAATTTTAAAAGGTAAATTCACAAAACTTTTAGGAAGATCTTTGAATTTTGACATTAATTTTTCAATGTAGGTAATTTGATGTAAATAAATCGAATTTTCAATTTCTTGAAAGTTTACGCCTAACAAATATTTAGTTTTACCTAGGACTGTAAGATCCAATTTTTTGTCCAATAATTCGATTACTTCATTTATCAAATGTTCCCTTTTTGAAAACAAAACCATATCATCTACATAAACAATTAAAATTACATCTTTAAATTTGTAGACACAATTACACCAATTTAACTGAGAAAATCCTAATTTAGTTAAAATACCGTCTAATTCCAAATTCCATTCTCTACCACTTTGATGCAGACCATATATAGCCTTTTCCAATAGACATACTTTGTTTTCGGATCCTTTCAGCACAAATCCTTTTGGCTGTTTCATGTATATAGTATCCTTAAGGTGTCCATATAAATATGCACTTTTCACGTCAACTTGACAGTGATACCAACCCAACATAGAAATCAATAGTACAAACAATAATCTAACAATAGAAAAATTCACAACTGGTGAAAAAATATCTTTAAAATCAATGCCGGGTTTTTGCTTAAAACCTTGAGCAACAAGACGAGCTTTATACCTTTTAGGTATATTGTTTTCGTCCATTTTTATGCTGTACACCCACTTACTTCCAATTATGGTTGTATTTGGGGGTGTGTCCACTAATTTCCATACTTGCCTATCCTTCATTATCTGAATTTCTTCATTCATGGCAGTATTCCATTTAATTTTATCCTTACTTGCTTGCGTTTCTTCATAACTTTTGGGGATTTCGACATTGTAACACTGATCATAAATGTCGTACATCTGTTGGTCTAAAAAATTAGATTCATCACTAGAAGTAGATGGCACATTAGAAATATCCACATTAGGATGTTCAGTTTCTGGCTTAAAATTGAAATTTACAGGATCAAACCTAATCTTATTTTTAGTACAGTACTTTTTAATATCATTTAAAGATCTCATTCTCAAATTTTCAGGAGAATAATAGTATACATCTATCCTATTGCTTTTATTTCTAGGTTTTTCGATTCTTCGCCAATTTGAAATGTTAAGACTTTTTAAGTCCTCAGTTTTAACTAAATCTTTAGAATCTAAAACTTGAGTTTCACTTTCCGATTTTACTTTTATATTTTCATTTGATTGATAAATAGGAATATTAGAATTAAGATCGAAAGAAACGTACTCAAAGTTTTTACCAAATAGTACATCAACAGCTTTCTTACTTTCGTCGATATGAACATGGACTGTTTCAACTATTCTCTTCTCGTTTGGGATATATATTCTGTAACCTTTAGTTTTCAAACCATATCCTGTCAAAATACCAAGTTTTGCTCTGGGTTGTAATTTATTTCTCTGTATTTTAGGAATATGAACATATGCCAAAGAGCCAAAAATTCTAAAATGTTTTACTGATGGTTTGAAACCAGTCCATATTTCGTTAGGAGATATACCCTCAGTTAATTTGTGTTCGCATCTATTTTTAGTATGAATAAATGCTAAAAGTGCTTCTGACCAAAATTGTGGTTGTAAACCACTGTCTTGAAGCATAGCTCTGACACAATCCATGGCTGTTCTATTGAACCTTTCTGCAATGCCATTTTGTTCAGGGGTATAAGTTGAAGTTCTTTCGATTTTTATTCCTAGATCATTTAAAAACTTTTTAAATTCTTTGTGACAAAATTCTAAACCATTGTCAGTTCGGACACATTTTAACTTAACATTTAGCTGTCTTTCAGCTCTAACCAAGTATTTTTTTAAGTAATCAAAAATTTCATTCTTATTTTGAATAATGTAAACAGTTACTTTACGTGAAAAATCATCAATAATAGATAAAAAGTATTTGTTTCCACCTAGAGAGTTAACTGGAGCAGGACCCCACAAATCCATATGGATCCTTTCCAAAACATTTTTAGTTTTCCTTTCGTACATATAGTTTCTTTTTAAGGATATTCTAGTGGATTTAGCAATAGCACAAATCTTACAATTTTTATCTATATTTTTACAATTAAGTTTTTCAATTCCTTTTACACAATTAATTTTACTCATATTTTCAATTAAGGGCATGTTAACATGACAAAACCTACGGTGGGCTTTTTCTAGATCTAAACCAGTTACATATGTATAATTTTTAATCTTGGGATAACCTTTCAAGATATACAATTTTCCAATTCTGGGAACAGTAAACAAATATTTATTATAACTATTATAAATAATCATTTTGTTATTTCCCCATTTAATTTTGTTTCCCACAAGATCAATACGAGCACCACAAATTAAATTTCTTCTCATATTAGGTGAGTATAAAACATCTTTCAAAGTTAAATCAAAATTTCGGTTTCTATCTAAAACTGTAAATTGAATATCACCCATACCTAATACTTCCGAGGTGCTGTCCTTGTCTCCGACTAGGATCTTCTGTGGTGGTAGTTTTCTGAATGTCGTAAACATATCACGTTCTTTACAGAAGTGAGCAGTTGCAGCAGAATCAATGAGAAATTCCCTCGGTCTTTCATTTAGAAAATTTGAAACTGCATAGGCACGTTGAAGATCAGTTTTTGGATTGTCCTCCATATAAAATAATTCACCACCAGGTTTCTGCCGATTGCATTTCTTGAAGCACTTCGATTCGTAATGTCCCGACTTTTTGCAGTAGTTGCAGAATGGTCGCGGCCCCATACGACAAACTGTCGACTTTCTTGGGCTTGAAGGAATTAATTCAGGGTCCAGTACGCATCTGCTGTGATCAGGAGTAGACGCCCGTGTCTCCTTGTATCTAGATGACTTGTTTCTTGTAGCATAAGCATCGGCCACGATACTTAATTTTGTGCCTTCGTCTTTCCGCTTCAGGTCGATCCGGCTGGATTCTGTTATTAAATGTTTAGACAAATTGTCTAGCGTGAACTCGTTGTCATCCATCCTGTATAGCAATTGTACCAGATTATCGTATTCGTGAGGCAAATGTCTTATTAGTTGAAAGCAAACTAAAAGGTCTGGGATTTCGAATCCACCTTCTTTTATCTGTAACAGCTTCTCATGCACTCGTTTGCAGAAGAGTCCAATGGATTCGTCCTCCGGCTGGTAGCGGATTGAAAAGAACTCGTCCACAAGGCCTGCCAATCGTGCTCTAGATGCTGGTTCAAAGTTGGTCTTTAATATATCCCAGGCTTCCTTACCGTCTTCAGTAGATGAAATTAAGACTTGATATTTTCTGTCTATGCCCTGGTAGATAGTTGTATATGTCCTCTGCTTCCTATAACGATAGTCTCTTTTTTTCTTGTTCTGGAGCATCTTCCAATAATAGAGGTTCCGTTTTAGTGATAAATTCCCAACAGTTCCGGTCGATTAGCAATATCTTCATGTCCATCTTCCACGTGGCATAGTTGAAATCCGATAACTTCGGGAAGGAAAACATGGACATTCCTTGAATACCCATCATACTGGATACCGGTAGTGGCAGAATTCAGGTTCAGCTTAAGGTCTGAGGCCCATAACCAATTGTTGGGTTTTATCGATTGAAGACAGAGTTTTATACATTAAAAATAAATTTTATTACGTAACCAAGTCTTATAGTTTAAAACATACATTTTAAGAACAACAAGAAGTCTGATCAGATCATGATCCCCAATCTTATCACTTATATACATTCAAAGATTTACAGGGCCGCGGTGGCCCGGTTGGAAGAGTAACGGACTAGCAACCGAAGGGTTGCGAGTTCGAATCCAGCCAAACACCGTCGTGTACAAAGGGGGCTGGTGCACGTTAAATCTGTCGTGGCCTCAAATGTCCTCACGTTGGCGTGGTGTGGAAGTTTGGAGAGTGGGGTACCAGCTCAGGTGTTGCCTCGTCATCTGACCGTGGTTCAAAATTACGTGGTGTTGTCCTCGGATCTTTCCCTTTGGGATTGATCCCGGACCGTCACCAATAGCCCGTTGTGTTGCTCCAGTGTGACGTTAATTGAAATAACAATAACAATAACAATAACAATAACAAAGATTTACATATTCTTCTATATTGATGTGCCCCACACGGCACTATAATTGGAGGTTTGAGACCGATGCCAACAATTTGCATATCTCACCTCCGCTAATGCATGTTGTAATTTTCATATTATTTGCATGCTTCCTTCAGGGTGTTGCATTTACGGTGGCCAGCAGTGTATCTACTTGCCAAAGTGGGCGTGGAGCCGTCGTGGCTCAGTGGGTTATGACCACTGCGCCAGCAACCTCTAAGCTGTAGGTGGTGCAGGTTCGATTCCTTCCTGAGTGTATTTCTCTCTTCTGTGTAAAACCCATAGTCGTGAGATGTAAGTAGATTGAGCATTGCTATTGAGAGGAGCTCAAAAAGTGTGACCAACATCTCGACTAGTAGTCACGTGACTGATCTGTGAAAAATTGACTTGGTTGGCCGGTTCGGCCTCTTATCGCCTCGTTTGGCGATTTTACATGTTATCACAAGGTAGGTGTTTGAATGCGCATTTCTGTAGAGTGGCGACAAAATTGTTGAAGCCGCCAAAGTGTACTAGATGGTCGCGCGGAGCTCGCGCCCCACTCTCCAAACTTCCACACCACGCCAACGTGAAGACATTTGAGACCACGACAAATTTAACATGCACCAGCCCCACACGACAGTCTTTGGTTGGATTCGAACTCACAACCCTCCGGTTGCTAGACCGTTACACTACCAACTGGGCGACCGCGGACGAAAATAGAGGCTAATATGGACAAATTGGTAGCACACCAGGTTAATCCTCGTAAGTGATTATTTTTAATTTTAGAGATTGGTTTGATATCAATTACTAATAATAGTGAGTAATCGTGTGATTATATACAATTTATTTTATTTTATTTTTGTAAATAGCTTTGTATATTTTCAGTTCTAGTTTTATTTCCAAACTAACTTTTCTAAATTTTAAAATCACACAGACGTTATAAAATATTTTGGTGAAATTCAAAAATTATAGGCTAGCTACATCAATAATTTATTATTAGTTGAGATAGTTTTCCAGGGGGCGCAGGAAAAAATGTCGTTGAAAAGGGGTTGAGCCAAAATTGTCTGGTAAATTAAGGACATTTGAGAATTTTTCTTCGAATCTGAAGTCATAAATTCAATATAATATACTCATGTCCAAAATTATCTTTACATGCATAAAATCACGGATTTCTCAGAAATTGAACTATATTTTTATGAATTTGGATGAAATGATACATAATATCACAGCGCATAAATACAAAGGAAAAAATTTAAGAGCACTACATATGATATAAAACTATAGCATGAAATAATAAAAATGGCAATAATATGTGGACAAGGAGAGTTCAGAAAAAAAGAATAACTCAGAAAAAAATTAAGACTTATGAATTTAATATGGAATGTGATCTCCCCTGACGTGTACACACATATCACAACGTGTTTTAATGCTGGCAATAATGTTGTTAACCACAGTTTGGGGAATTAAGTTCTTCAGCAATGCTGTCTTTAGGGCATTTATATCTAGGAGGAGGATGTCTCCGTGCAACTGCTTTTCCAAGGTAGTCCCATAAGTTCTCTATCGGGTTTAGATCAGGGGATTTTGCTGGCCACGGTATTCGCTCAATGGCTTCACTTGCAAGGAATTCGTCAACGAGGTTTGCTCGATGTGGACGAGCATTATCGTCCATAAATAAAAAGCACCTCTGAAAAGTCTTACATGAGGTTCTAAGACCTTATCCCGATATCTCTGGCCGGTCATATATCTACTGTTGAAGAAGTGCAGGGGCGTACGTCCATCGATAATTATTCCTCCCCATACCATCACACCTGCACTACCGAAACGGTCACGTTCTATAACGTTCGAAGGAAGATTTCGCGTTCCGGACTCCCTCCAGACGTGAACACTTTTAGAATCAGATTTTAAACTAAATTTCGTCTTATCAGTAAAGAGAACATGGGTCCATTGGTATTCACTCCAATTCTGATGTTCCTCGCACCAATTAAAGTGATCCCTCTTTTGTTGTGAAGACAGTGAAACACATACCCTTGGCTTTCTGGCATAAAGGCCTTTTTCATTAAGCCTTCTGTATACAGTTTTGCCGTTATTCAATAATTCCAGTGGCGGCTGTAACCTCTGAACTTAAGTGACGAGGAGCAGTAGACTTCCTGTTACGATGGGCAGTTATTGCCAAATATCGATCTTGAGAAGCAGTTGTTATTCGTTTACGACCTTGCCCAGGCCTCCTTTAAACAGCTCCAGATTTCTGAAATTGTTTCCATAGCGTAGAGACTGTCTTGGAATATTCACACATCTCGCTGCTTCCATGATTGTCTGACCTGCTTCTAAACGGCCGATAATTCGCCACTTCACAGATTCTTCCAAATGATACTTCGGAGCCATAACAAACCGTTTTGAGTGCTTGCACACTAAATCAAACACTGTATTGCAGAAATTCACTCAGATATTCAATTTGCGCAAAGCGCTTGATTCACCGTCGGATGACGTATCGCCTTGATTTGCATATCAGAAACCGTTTGATCACTTTCGATTGGATAATGCTAATTAGGCTTGTCTTTCACACATTCTCTGCAAAAATGGATATCGATTGGATATTTCATGGACTATCATTATTTTTGGGTATGTAAAGATAAATTTGGACATGAGTGTATTATGTGACTTGAGTCATACCAAAAGAAAAAAATCAATCGGTGCTTTTAAAAGATCGGTATTTTGTTCTAGTTTCCTCGACTATTATATAATTAGATAAAAAAGTTTTAGAAACTCACAGAAATAATTTGTGTTTAAAAAGTAACAAGACATTCAGAGAATCTGGGAAATAAGTTTTCAGAAGTTTAAAACGTCACGTAAAGTATTAAAACGGATAAAATTTATCTCAATAATACTATTTATTTGCGTAATAAATTTACGAGATGAAACTAATAAGAATAATTTACTGCGCTTGGAATTTCCGTGCGAACCTGTGCTATTATTTCTAACTTTTTATTTTTTTGTGGAGAATCACTTCCCTTCACTTCTTTTTTCAAAAGCGAGAACGAAAACATCTTTCGCTGGACAAATTGTTTGAAACTTAAAAAAATAACTAATTGCGATCTATATTCTCCGTCATTGTCCTAACAGTATCTTCATAAAGTTCAATGACATTTCTTTGTTCAGTTTTATGACTAAATTGATGACAATTATACGTGGAATTATGGCATTTACAAGACACAGGAACGAAAAACGTTCTATTTCTTCTGCTATTATCCTATCCCATTTCCGTTCTTCCTATTTCATATTAAAACTTCATATAATTTAAATTTAGATGTTACTTAATTGACGGACATGGGTTGTTACGTTGTTATCAAAAGTTCTACTCTGTATGAAAAGAGGATGAATAGGCTACAGCCAAAAGCGGTCACTTTTAATTTTTTGTGGTGGAAAATAAGTATTTTAAATATAAATTTGGAATATAATTTTAACCCTCCTGGTGGTTTATCTTCGGGTCCTCTGGTGCAAAAACCTGTTTCAAACTGTCACCAGTTTTTCACCAGTGTCAGCAAGGGATAATTTGTTTTTCCTGCTTGGTTCCTTATTCCCCTTGAAGTAATATTGCAGTTTAGTTTCGACGGGATATCTAGTTCCTATCAAAATTGACCAGATCTTTGACGAGATATCTCGTCGAAACAGTTGGAGGTTTAAAATGCACTAAAAGTGCAAATTAGTTGGTTGTGGTGATTTCTAATGAAAGTAGAATTATTAATTTATTTTATTTATTAATTTGAAAGTAGAAATATAAGTTTGGAATGTAACTTTAAAATGCAATTATTTTGGTAAACTGTTGATTGTGGTGAATGTCTGATGAAAGTACAGAATTATTTTTTAAATTTTATTTTATTTAATTGATTTGAAAGTAGATAATATAAATTTGGAATGTAATTTTAAAAATCAATTCTTTTGGTTATTAGTTGATTCTAGTGTTGTCGAATGAAAATAGAATTATTAATTTGATTTATTTAATTAATTTGAAAGTAGAAATATAAATTTGGAATAGAATTTAAGAATACATTTCTTTTGCAAATTAGTTGATTGTGATGGCATATCATGAAAGTAAATTGTGTTAATTAATTTAATTTAATCAATTTGAAAAGCAGAATTATTAATTTATTTTATATAGTTAATAATTTTTTTATTTAATTAATTTGCTATTAGAAATATAAGTTTGGAATATAATTTTAAAAAACACTTCAAATGCAAATTAGATTATCCTAGTTATGTCTAATGAAAGTAGAAGACGTAACACATCGATTGGTTTAGTAAATAACCTGCCATATATAACCATGATATACAGGATTGAATGTTGGGGTTTTATGACGCAAGGTCCAAAAGCGGACAAGCTGCGCCAACCATGATATACATGATATCTTGATCTCGTCAACATTAAAAGATTGGCAATATCTTCATGAAGAGGTATCTCGTCATTAGCAAACTTAATCAGATATCGATGAACGAAATATCTCAAAGAAACCGCTTGGAGGGTTAAATGGATGAAGGGAACATAATATTAAACCGTATTCACACAAGGATGTTGTCCACAAACTCTAATTCGGCAGTGGGGAAATTGATCAGTTTGGGCCTTCGTCATTTTAGACGCTGACTTCGTAAGAGTAACATGTACCATTTCATGAATGCTGAGATGGTTGGTATGCACCTAGTATATGAAGCAGTTAACAAACGTGGTTCTGTGAGATTGTACCGTGAACGTACCCCTACAGACGAATTCCCAAACGTTTGTACCAGACTGCGTGGAACAGAACATTCTTTTCGCGTTTGCAAGTTCCCACGAAGGGCAAGGAAGTTTTGAACATGCATGGCAATTCATGTTTCGACGTTGTCAAGCTTGCATTACAGTCGCAACTTTGCTCGCATATTGTGAAATTACTGTCAGACTGTGAAATAAGAGCACGTAAAAATGTTGTTCAAATACTTACCGTCTTTTACTTCTGCTCTGAAGGTTTTTAAATCCTACGCCCGTCTCCGGCCATCAATCGACAAGCAACCCAATAGTTCTGAAGTGAAAATCATAGCTTAAAAACACTATCGAAAGTATTTGCAATGCTATTGTCAGAAATCTTAGGGCAGTCCTTGAGATGGTTTCCAGTCAATTCGTCCGAGATCAGCTATCTGTCGCAAAGGAGACAGATAGCTGATCTCGCTATTCCAATACGGTGTAAGTGTCTTTGTATGTAGTCATGCCCGGAAAAAAGCGAAAGTAAGCGACTCCTACAGCTCTAGGCAAAGAACCTGGGATACGAGCTTTATTCCTCAATAGAAGATTCCAGTTCTTTCCTATAGATTATAGGCCAGATTCAACTGCAACATTTCTCGATCATTTCGGCTTGAAATTCGATTGGTCGTGGCTTAACGCCAATGTTTCGATGCATCTGAAACGATTCGATCGTGTTTACTCGATTCACTTATCGAGAATATTCTACTCCTCTTCGCCTCTCGAGTTCGCTTGATGCCATTGTCTGTTTATATTTCTTCTGGACATGGCGGGTATCATTCATCTTTCAGGAAGGATAATTTCTCGATATTTACGAGTACGAAGAGATCCTTTGGATTCCCCAGACCTGCAAGCATTTAGCTCAACTGCCATTTCGTTCCATCCTTGCCGGTGTTCGGCTAAAGTGGCATAATCACAGCCGAATTTTCCGCTCACGTGACCCGGGCGGACTTCTAAGGCGGCAACCAAAACTTCGCTTTCTTTGCTCATTCTGTAATTGTTAAAGGAAGGTGGATTAAAATTGGGAGATTGTGAAAAGATAGTTAATGCTCAAAATTGGGAGTGTGAAATTAAGGAATTGGTTTTACCAACTTACACACTATCGTTCGTAGAACTTTCAGATCGACAAACTAAACCGCCAAAAAATAGGTAAACAACTGACGCAATTTCACGTTCTCTTATTGGTCAATTGACGATCATGTGACGTCACAACCATTTGAATAATCATCTTACAACTGTGGTAACCCTTACAGCCTCTATCGTATATAGACGGGGATATGAATTTCAAAATAAGACTCGATCGTAGGTCATTCAGTCGATCGAAGTGATCGATTACGTTTTAGTTGAATCTGGCCCTATATCTTTGTAGATTGAGAGTCTAATAGTCTTTATAGACGAGCACATAAGTGATGTTATGTAGAGGTAATGTGGATTTAGGTTGGGGCCACTGTTTTCCAACCTTAGCCAATTGGTCTGCCAGTTCATTGTTATAAATATCAGTGACGTGAAATCCCTTAAAGCAACCTTCTTTTCTTTGCTCTGAAGTGTACCCTATGAGAGAGATTTTCTGTGTAAACAAGCAAACCAGACGGTCTGCGAAGATTTTATTTTTACTGCACAAATTCTCCTTCATGATACCCCCATCGGGGTTACCTTAAAATCCATTTTCCGCCTTTTTGGCAAAGTTTAGCATTTAATGAAATTAGCGTTGACCAATCAACTATCATGTATCAATTCGGAATTAATTTTTTTGAATTTTCATTGGCTGTTCTGAAATTATTTTCGAAAAACTAGCCAATTGACGTCACATTCAGGTTTCGTACTCGTGTAGGCGTAGGAACACTGACGCCATTCATATTTAGCATGACAGAAAATCCCTTTCTTGGCCAATTCGGATGGTGCTTGTGGACAAACATCTTTGTATGAATACGGTTTTACATTATGTTTTCTAAATCTCCTTAAAGTATGTACAGGAAGCATTGAAACACTGTCTAAATACTTCTAATGTTAAAAATGCATGAAAGAAAACGAGAGAATATCAATGAAACTACTACAATCTGGAAGCCTAACTTGTCCTTACTACTGATACAATCATTTATTAGAATGTTATCTATTTTGCAAACATAAAATGTTGATATATGTTATTGATTCATTTTGAGGGAAATTCGAATTGTACTAAATAATTAAAATAACTACAGTAATGAATAGAATAAAAAGATTATATTATACTACTATGTAATATTTTGAATTTGAATCTGTTATTAAACTTTGATGTATCCTCTTTATAAATAATCTAGATAACTATCTCTCAAATAACAGAGCTTTCTTAATATACTCCATCAAGTTTATTTTTGCATAGAATGAAAGAAGGATTATCACATCCTCATCATTATTTTCAAGAACATACATATGTATGTACGTTTCACAATGAATTCGTGAAGGCTTAAACCTTGAATTGCAGAAGTAGGTAATCTTTCATGTGCATTAAGAACGACATTTGTATTCAATCTAGTACGGGGATGAAGTTCCATTGTTAAACACCGAATCCCACCAGAAATGCTGTTTGGAATACTATTCAGTTATATATCATTAATGTACAGTGGCGGGAAAAACCCTTCTTCATTCGAGCAATTTTAATAGTAAAGCAATTCAAAGATGGCGTTCGGCAGGAACTAGCGTCTTCTATAATTACAAATGCATAAAATTTGCACAAGGGGCCGTCTTCATATTAAATTGAGCACCAACTTCATAATTTCCAATAAAACCCCCCTACTCTGACACTCAATTTCAAATCTATTTCATAATTTAACATCAGATACCCAATTTCATGTCATTAGGTCTTGCCGTTTCGAAGTTATGAAAACAGAAAGATTGGAGCTCCTAATGTTAAATCAGTTTCTCAAATTTTATGGATATTTTCCTAAATAATATTCCTATAGCTCTGATATTTTGTGTACCATGTTACTGTTAAAGAACCCAAACAAAATTCACCTAATATTTTATTTTAAAAATAGTTTTTAGTATGCAATAATAATTATTAAATTAATGTTTGAAAAAATATGAATCGGAACCTTATTATATTTTGATGGGAATCGATTCAGAAGGACTTCTAATATGATGATGCAAAATTTCAGCTTATTCCAATAGTTAGTGTTTGCGCTACATTAAATTTTCTTCATTATGGCGATTTTAGGGGGCAACCAAAAGTTTAAAAACTTCTAACAAACCTAAAGAATGTTTAAATTTTTGAAAAATGGTTGGAAATTTCATTTATGTTTTTAATTTAAAATACACTGCCTTTTACCAGCTATGTGTCGTATAGATGACCTCTACTAATAAATGATCAACTGAATGACTCACTATTCATTTTTTGAATGATCGGAATATCAGTTCGATTGTATTAGTAATTGTAGGTAGACTTTTTGATTGCATACATTTTGTATTTGCAAACGATTATGCCAAGAATGAACATTTTTTTAAGGTTCTTTTTAGACTTCTTTCAGTCATGCAACAAATTAACAGTTCCTGATAAACTACAAATAATCTCGACCTACGAATAGCGACTTTCGATATTGAGATGATCCCTGAAATGGACAATGACTTTAACATTGAATATCTCCGGATATAACGATAGTAAATTCATAGAAAAATATCATATTTAGACTAATCTGACGATGTGAAAACCGATTAAGGCTTCAATATATGATGTTGCCAATGGAAGTTTTGTTTATGCAAAATTTGATATGAAGACGGCCCTAATGCATTTCTTTTGTATTTGAATTTGCAGAGGATGTTATTTTCTATTGAATGATATCCTTAAATTTGCTCTACTATGAATAGTGTTCGAAACAAAGGGAGTGGTTCGTTTTTTCCCGAGACTACATCAAGTTTCAAGAAAATTTAGGAGTTTGTTGAGAAATTGAAATTCAAGTAATAGACGTGTCGGTTGGTTCTTGACATCTATCTGTCGCGGCAATTTCGAAGAATTGTTGAATAGAATTGAAGTGCTAGTGGTTTAAATCTTTGAAATTGGAATATTTCATGCATTCCGAATCAAGATATGGATGACAGGAAAATTCACTTTTATGTAATGTTGCTCACTTTGCTGTTTAGGCAAAATACAGTGTAAAAGAGGAAACCATTTTGTTAGTGCATTTGCAGTTGTCACAAGTAAATGGACTGCATAATTTGTTTGCAACAAATCTATACGCTAACAGAGTCCGTGGATTTAAAACAATGTTTCTATGTATCCGCACAAATAATTTGCGCTAAGGCATAGAGTTCGAAGTAAAGCTAGTCGAAAAATTCTAAGTTACGAAAAAGAAAGAATTCTAAACGTATTTTTTAATGTTACCCCAATTAGCGTCTAAAGAATAAAACAAAATTGGTGTGTATATGTTACCGGCAAAGTATGCAAATCAGGCAATAAATAACATGCCTGGCGTTTTGGGGCAAAGTATGAAACGATTAATATTTCACACATTTCCAAGGTATTCTATGCAATGCCAAAAGACAAACCGGCAAATAATAAAATTATTTTATTTCAGTAAGAAAGTTCTGTATTTTATTTAATATTTTCTATTTTCATTTATGTATATTTAATGAAGGCCCTTTCATGACTCTCTTTTTAAGTTTCACTTTTTTGTGAGAAAGACAATTAAGTCCAATTTGAAATAAAATTATTTCCTTCCTTGTTGCAACAAGCAGGTTCATATTTTATTTTCTCTTGTTTTCCTCAATAAGAAAGTCCTATACTTTATTTTGTGTATTTCTTTCTCTTTCATATGTCTTTTCAATAAAAGCCTTTTCATGACTATCTTTTAATACTTTGCCTAAATAGCATTTGTCATTCTATATATTGCTTAGGTATTACATACAATGCCTAGGGAAAGTATATATAATATTAAAATAATTAGGATATTTCATACTTTGCCCCAAAACGCCAGACATTCTATATATAGCCTAATCATTCTGTACAATGCCTGCTTTACATACATTGCTGGTAGCATATACACTGGAAATCACAAAATTCCACCAGAATTTCGATTTTTTTTATTGCTGCAAAATATTTTCCGACTCCTTAGCTTTCAAGCGATACCAAGATCTTATAAATATTCGGAATATTTTTATAGTTATAAGGGCTTTTTGTTATATACTGTCACATGTATACATGTTTCTAAGACTTTAAACTCATTTTCTGGAGAACTGTTTTCGCAAAATGATGCTTTGTCGAACGGTGATAACTCAACAATGAATTTATCTATTATAACTACTTTCGTATCAATGTAATCTATACAATGCTGTTGATATTTTGACCTTCAATCAGAATTATTAGTTAAGAAGTGAATTTTTAGTTGATTTTTAATTATTAAAATTCCGGAAAAATCTGGATTTTTTTTATGCTTCCTTGGTGAAAAAAATTGTAAACAAAACTATTCCCTTTAGCAACTTAATTTAGAATCAAAACATGAAGAATATTATATAGGAATAATTTCCATCATGAATTGTCTTTCTGAACAAATTATAATTTGAGATATCACTGTTCAAAAAGTTATATATAAATTAGATAATTAATGATTAGCTTAATCTGATTTTTTTCACACTGAAATTATTTTAAGTATAAACCGATGAACGATTGAAAAAACTGGATTTTTAAAGTAAAAGTTTAAAAAAGTCTTCTAGTGTAATAAATACACCATAAAATACAAACTGATCATAATTCTCCTGTGAATTAAGATATCAATACGAGCTCGCTAATGATAATTATTCGGCATGCGCGCATTTATTAATTACATAAAATAGCACCTAAATTTGAACAACCTGAAATTCTCTAAGAAACCCATCTCGTTATATAGAATTGGAAAGTACAGATTCAATTTAGCGTAAGATATTTCATGATATATAATTTTTCAGGTACACAGTAAAAATCTAAACACAGCAAAATGTACTCGATGTAAAAATCAGGATGAAAACAAATAAGTTAAACCAATGAAGCATTCTAAAGCTCAAATCAAACGTCGTCTATTCCCAACCCGTACTGCTGTTTTCCGCACATAAACCCCACATCGAAGGAAGGTGTCATCCTTTTTAAGCTGTACTCGGAGACGTAACACCTGCTAGATAAACACAGCATGAGCCAGCTGTTGAAACCTTGAGTCCATTGTGTCAGTTTAAACGAACTCGCTTTCCACCATAAACCGTTTGAAAGTATATATATTAAAGATGTGATAGTTTAATAAAAATGTCTTCTTACGATGGGATAAACGGTTCTTAAACTTCAGTAAAAATCAATATCGTAGATGTCGGGTACTCACTTTCTCGACAAACAAGTTGGAATATTTTTTAGATAACATAGTGCGTTTTTATCAGTTCCGTCAGATGTACATTTCGATGAAGGAACTATAATAATAGTTGTTGCTATTGTTGAAAGAACTATACTCATACTGTCGACTGCTATTACTAATTAAATTGATAGTTTTGTGGAAAATAGAAAATATCTAAGAACACCACCGGAACAATTCTTATTTCGTTATTTCGAACAATTAATTCTGAAATAATGTTCTTGAAATGTTCTAGAACATCTACTCGATGTCATACGTTGGAAGCGAAAATGGATAAGAGAGAAATAGGTTAAAGAATGCATTTATTAACTTTACACATTAAATACACTTCTAATCCATCCATGTTATCAACCAGTTCTGCTAAAAATTTAATATTCCAGTTCTAAATCTTACATAATAACCACAAATTGAAAACAGAATAAAAGGAAATATGAAAAGAAAGTTAACGACAATTAATCTATTGATTTGAGTGGCTCTTTCTGTAAATCTAAATGTAGATGGAGCTAGTAATTTTGTGGTAGACGTGTTTCCTATGGGTATACCGGAAGTGACGTCACACGGCTTCGTTTTAAGGTAACCATAACCTACTGAGCCGAAAGTATTGTATAACCAAAAGCAAAATTATCATCTTCTGATGGTTCATTTGTTTTTACATTGAAATCCCTTCTCATATTAGAGTTATTAAGGCGCAAGAAGCATATTTGGCTATAAAGACGCAAGAGCCATTTTCGTCCAAGATGTGCCACACATTACCCAAAGAACTGCAAACTATGATTGATATATTATAGGAATTTTCTGTCAAAGCTAAATGTAGATGGCGATAGTGTATCTAGGCGGAACGTGTTTTCTATATATATTCCGTACGTAACGTCTGTTGGCTTGTTTTTTTAATTCGATTTCAGCACTTCGCAATAAAAAAAGAAATCCGAATTGATATAATCGTCTGCTCAGGATAGAAACACATTAACTGACAAAAAGTTAAATTTTACAGCATGTACGATTAAAGATTAACTATTAGTTTTAAGGCAAAAATAAAAATTATAAACATTTTGATAGTAGTGTATTTTCTTTCAAACCGAATACAATATGACAATTTATTTCTCATATCAATAATCATTTAGTGTCGAAAAATACCTTTTCTAAAAATGTCAGTTAATGAGCTTCTGCTCTAGGCCGACGGTACGATAGTTGGTTGGTCAACACTAATTAAACGCGAAACAATGTAATTCTAATATGTACCATGAGAGGTAGCGGAAGTAAAATATTCACTTTCCCTCTGGTTTATTTGTTTCGTCTGAAAATCCCTCTCATACGCATATTAAATACTAAATGAAAGCGACAACCAATAAGTCCGTTGTCAAGGAAGAATTCAAACACTGAGTTCCAGCTTGATCACTTCTGAATTCGCATGGATTCGTAACACTGGATATCTGTATATCTATATATATAAAATAGGATGTGTGTATATGTGTATATTTTCTATACAAATCTACACCGTTTGACCAATCCACACCAAATTTGGTACACTTATACTTTAGAACACTGCGGTCAGCATAGGCTGACTCTTAACCCCCGTTCTATTAGCCCTGGGGGCTAAAAACTATTCGAAATCGCAATAGAAATAACATTGAGCATAGATTGATTGCTTTAGGCAGCGATGGTTGCTTTACCAGTGTTGATCGAAAAACAATTTTTTCAGAAACAAATTAAATTACAGTATTTATGTTTGAACTGACTTTTTAGTTCTTATCATGATGTAAATAAATTATAGATATTTTATTGATGAAGAAAGAATATTTCAAAATATTTATTTTTGCAAGGAAATTCAAGGAAAGGTTTTCAGGAGTTCAAGGATTATTTTCAAGGAAAGTTGGTGTATATTTCGACCAACTTTCCTTAAATAATTTATTGAATACGTAATGATTTGTAGAATTCTGTTTCACAAGGCTTTTTAGGTAAGGCGTGTAACTTATTTTAAAATGTCCGGAATAGATATACGTGAATCCTCCGTTGAAAGCAGTGATTTTCTTTCTGAAAAATTCTGTAAAATCGACCTCTTCTGCTTTTTGAAAAATTTTTATCCATTCAGTTAAATTTGTCTACACCGATTACATTTATTTCTAACCCAAGCACCGTTATTCCAAAAAGCACAAACGAAAAACTCATTGATCATAAAAGCGTAATTTTGTACTCTATTTGACAGGTGTAATGTGCATTTTGTTATTCTTGCTCCTGGAGGTGAAACTAAAAATATTGTGTATAATCGAGTTTTGTGTTACATTTATATTACAGTGAATTCGTAAAATATTTTACTTCATGATGTGTGTACTGTCCTTATACTTTTAAAAACCTGTTAATGTAATTACTTTGATTTTACACTATAGATTGATTTGATTCATTTTCCTGTCTAATAGATGATTGGAATAAATTCCCGGGCAAAGCCATGTTTCGGTCATGTTTGAGCATTACTAAATCTAACTTTTAATTGATTGTATAAGTATTTCCTACTTTATTTGTGACAGGTGTAATGTGCATTATTGAATTTAAAGTTCATTATTATTATTGTATTTATATGATGAGTTTTATATTTTCACATGAATATTGTGAATATTTGGTTGATAAAAAAAGATATTTAAAATATTTGATTTTTCATAATTTACATTTTGTAATGGAACACGAAAAACTTCAACTCAATCATAAAAGCGTATTTTTGTTCTTTTAGATTTGGCAAACCGAATTAATGTTTTATTATTTTATAAATTTGATTTAGAATCTCGTGTTTTTGTATTTGAGTTACCACAGCGAAATGTTGGTCATATTTGAGCATTACTAAATTTCATAAATCATTATCGTCTATCAATATTTTTCAAATGTCTTTTTCGAATTGATCTATTTCAGAATACACTCAGGCAGTCGAAATTCGACACTTTGCGCATCTTTCGTTTTTTAGAATTCTGCATTTTTTCGTAGGAATTTCGTTTTTGTTTGTATTTATGTCTTAATCTTTTACATATTGCAATATATTCAGGAATTAGATGTATATATTTGCGTCCGAAGTATAGTGTAGAAGCTATGAAAAAGTTAAAACGTATTTTCCGTACAACTTAAATGATTGCATTTTTCTCTGAAAGAAAAGTGTTTATTCTAATTCATTTTTCAAGCAACATTTAACCATTTCAACCCGAGCAACGCAGGGTAATTCAGCTAGTAGTATATATAAAGCAGGGTTGGAGTCTTTCTGTCTGTTCTCTATACAAATCTACATCGTTCGACCAATCCACTCCAAATTTGGTACACATAATCTTTACAACCCTGTGGGTAACGTAGGCTACATATTAACCCTCGTTATCTTTAACCTAGGTGTGCAGAGGGGGCTAAAATCAATTCGAAATTGCAATAGGAATAACAATGAGCATAAAACGATTGCTGTACTTAACTCAGTTTGTTTTACCAGTATTGATAGAAAATGAAATTTTCCAATAAAATTTTTTTTACCAGTATTGCTTAAAAAACAATTTTCCCAAAACATTACATTTAAAATTATAATCATGTTTGAACTGATTTTTTTTTATTTATTTCCATAATATAAATAGTTTGTGAATATTTTTGATTGATAAAAAATAGATATTTAAAATATTTCATTTTACACAACTTACAATTTTTAATGGAACACGAAAAGCCCAAACGAAAAACTCATTGATCATAAAAGCTTAATTTTGCTACTCGGTATCTGGCAACGCCAGAATTAATGTTTTATTTTTAATTTGATTTAAAATTCCATGTTTACGTATTTGAGTTGACAGAGAAATGCTGTTGTATTTGAGCATTTTCCAGTATTATAAATATGTGTTAAATCACACACACATTATTGTCTTGATTGATATTGTTCAAAATTCTTTTTTCGAATTGTTCTATTTCAGAATATATTCAGGAAATAGAAATTCGACACGTTTGCTCATAGCTTTTTCAGAATTTTGATTTTTCAATGATCAGAATTTTGTTTCTGTTTGTATCAATGTGTGTGTTCCAATATTTTACATATTGCATTTTGTTTTTGTTTTTATTTGGGTTCTCTTATTTGATTTTTGGTGATAGTCTATATTGTATATATTTCGACCCTTTCTTTAAGTCTTCGGTTGAATACATAATGGTTTGTAGAATGCTGTTTCATAAAAATGAATAAAATAAGCAAAACAAAACTTTTTTAAGTAATGTGTGTAACTTCTTGTTTTAAAATGACCGGTACAGTTAAAAAAATCCACTTTAAATTAAGATGGGTTACGTTTTATTAAAACGGGTAGCCATACTTTGTAGTTTCAAAATTTTGACAGATTTTCATTACAAGACAATTAAAATAAATTAATTTTATATTTGATTTTCATGGGTAATATTGGAAACTGTACCCCACAGTCAAGTATCTGCATATATTATTCAAAATAGGTACGTGGTTTCCATTTAGAAACCTAATCTCTGAATTTAAAAAGTACCATAAGGATTCGATTTAAAACTGTATGTCTGTTAGAGTAAAGTGAATTTTAAATAAGAGTGCTGATCTTGGAATAATGTTATTTAGAAATTTTGAAAAATGGAAATTTTTTGTCTTAAGTAACAGATCGAGGTTTTTCACTCTACAAATTGGAGCTATTCTTAGGTAATTAAATACGTGTGAAACATTCGTTGAAAGCAGTGATTTGCTTTTTAAAAAACGCTGTAATATCCACCATCTGTTTTTCGAAGAATTGTAATTGATTGAGTTTGCTTTGTCCACTGATGACATTTATTTTAAAAACAAGCTCCATTATTCCACGGTCAGTTAAAAGGAATTTTCAAGATAATGATGATTAATTAACGTTGCAATGACGCTATTGGTTACTGTGCAGGATCAACCAATGCAACAACATGCAATTTTGAAACACGATCAGATGAAAAAGGAATTATTTTCAAGAAAAAAGTGTGCTTCAAAAGAAATTAATCACGAATGCCGTAACAATTTAATTTACCATCCTCTCATATTGATGATGAAATTCGAAAACATCGCATACCTCGTTCAAGAATGCCACGAGCAAAACATATTCATAGAAAAACTGAGTGTAAGACTACGCCGAAAATTCGCCCTTTTCCCTGAAAATGAACGTACGGGAATATTTGCAATCACTCCAAAACTAGACTCCTGTTGTAATCACCTTAGAAAAATTGTAGTTTGTTTTACAGCGGATGCGCGATGAATATGAAATGGATTATGTGGATGGATATATCATGTATACATATTTTCATCCGATGTAAATTGTAGAAGCTATGGTAAAGTTAAAACGATGTTAAAAAATTATTTTCCGCATACTTAAATGATGTTTGTATTTTGTTATGAAAGAGAAGTCTGATCTCTTTTCGATCAACATTTAATCAATTCAACCCGAGCACGCCGGGTAATTCTGCTAGTTGATTTATATTCTCCACATGAAATAAAAATATTTAAAATTGCATTATTAGATTAAACTCATAACTTCAAACACAGATTTTATCGAGAAAGCCATCCACGAATATAATTTCGGGAAGTGACTCATGTTTTGGCAATGATGTCTTATGTCGCTTTGTGATGAATAGGCCTCATTCGCTTTAAAAAACAAAAATAATAATGCACAGATGCAATTTTGTTAGGATTTATATTTTATTCGTGCCATGTAAGATGCTTCTAGTATTCAAATAATCTGATAAATGCATTTTAATTTATTATTTAACTACATTGCTCGTTCGTATGTTCTACTATTTCTATATATTTCTGTGTGATCCATCTAGAACTTTCCATCTGGAATATTCCATGTAAACATTCCATTTGGAATATTGCATCTAGAATGTTCCAGTTAATATTTCTGTGTGATCCATCTAGAACTTCCCATCTGGAATATTCCATGTAAACATTCCATTTGGAATATTGCATCTAGAATGTTCCATGTTAAAACAGATGTAAAATGAGAATGTAATGTCAAATAAAGCACTTCGACTACAACAAATTCTACATTTTTAATCTGAAAAAAAAAGAAAATTATGATTTATAACAAAGAGCTTGAAGGTTAAAGAGCAGCAAAGAATTATCAAGTCTGGAAATATGAGAGGGATTTTCATGTCAACAAACCAGACGATCTAACGAAGATTTTACTCTTGCTCTCCAAATGCACTCGCATGACACATATCGGGGTTACCTTAAAGTGCAGTTTATCACCGATTTCGCAATGTTTGATGTTAATCTAATTGTTAATCTAATTGCTGTTGATCAATCAACTATTATGTCAATTTGGAATATATCCTTTGAAATTTTTATTGACGGTGCTGAAATAATATTCGAAAAACAAGTCAAGTGACGTCACGTTCCGAATACGCACACTGCATCGCCGTTGAAACACTAGCGCCACCAATATTTAGCTTGACATAAAATGCCTCTTACAGAAAGTAATGGAATAAAACTATAATATAGCATTGAACTTGAAAAAAGTTCAAGTTATAACAGAGTAAAGTTTAAAGTATAACAGAAGGTAATGTTTAATATATTTTAAACTTTGGTCAAAAAAAGAATAGATCTTCCCATTCCGGGAGGATCTTGGGGAGGCGGTAGCACGGTTCGAAGAGTAGCGGATTACCAACCGGAGGGGTGCTAGTTCGAAATTCGATTCAACCAAAAGACCGCTTTGTACGTGGGGAAAGATGCAATTTAAATCTTCCATGGCCTCAAATGTCGTCACGTTGGCGATGATGAAAGTGTGGAGAGATATATATCGCGCTTAGAAGAAAACTGGCCTGATCTTGATGTCGTCCTCATGAAAAAATCGGCAATATCTTGATGACGAGATATCTCGTCATTTGCAAAATTGGTCAAATCTTGATGGAAGAGATATCACGTCGAAACTACAAGGAGGATAAACAGCAGTAAAAAAAGTAATTTTAAGATAATTTTGTTTCATTTTAAGGTATGAAATCCGTTTATAGAGTATGGATGCTGTATCTGTATTCATTATAAATAGATTGAAATAAATTTGAAATATGAATAACACTTTGCCATATCAACAGATAAAAGCAATTAAGAAATTTTGGACTATTTGAGGGTCTGCAAGTATGGTAATAAAATGTTAATAATACCGAGTGATTTGGGAGTGCATTTCGCCATGAACAAAATCTGTTTACGAATACGAATGTAAAAATCAATAGGTAATAAATTACTGCCGCTTCTACTCATATATCTGAGCTAGTCTCTCTTGATTCTTAATGATAGACTCGTGGGTATTGGTATTTTTAATTAACGTCACACTGGAGCAACACAACGGGCTATTGGTGAAGGTCCGGGATCAATCCCAAAGGGAAAGATCCGAGGACAAGACCACGTAATTTTGAACCACAGTCAGATGACGAAAATAGACTCGTGGGAGTTAGCTTTCGTTTAATTCTAGATTCTGTAATGTCCAAAGTGAGAATCCCCAAGAGCAGATCTTCAATACGCCTTTTAATAATTTAAGAATGTAAGCTGCTTTGATAGGGTTTCATTTGAGAAGTATTGGAACAAATTAAATTGTCTTTTCGAACACCTCTTGCCGAAAAGCGCTTCGAAACATTCATTTATTCAAATTAAAGAACCTAATTTCGTCGGTGTACTAGTGAAAACCCTAAGTCAACATTTTCAAGCTATGAGTTTTGTAGCTTTTCAAATGTTTGTTTCGTAGATAAAACTCACCAGAATGTGGTGAGTTTCAAACAGGTGATGTTTACTAAGTCATTTTTTCTTTTCATGAATGTTAAAATTCTTCTTGAGAAACCACTTAGTAAGTAGAATTTTTCCCCTTTAATTTCCTCGCAACTACGCTTTTTGACTTAGCATATTGTCGGCTTACAAGTGAAACGCACTAGGTAAAATTACTAGTCATGGGTTACGAGATATTAAAGACTTTCCCACAGCTTCATCGTTTTGCAATATTAATTTAAATGTTCCAGTTTTCTACGTGATCTATGATAAAGTATTTCTAGTGTAAGTACGAACCTTAATTTTAAAGATAATAATCGAAGTTAGGTAGGTAGTTGAATTAACGTCATACTGGAGAAGCATAACAGGCTATTGATGAACCGTACGGGATCAATCCCCAAGGGAAAGACCGGGGACAACATCTCGTAATTTTGAATCACAGTAAGATGACGAAGTCAACACTAGAGCTGTCACCTCTCACCAAATTTCCACACCACGCCAATGTGAGGACAATTGAGGCCACGACAGATTTAACGGGCTCCAGCTCCCACTTACAGGACAATCTGTGGTTGGATATCGAGTTTTGAACTCGCGAGCGCTACTATTCCAACTGAACTTCCACGGCCCGCGATTATGATAGAAATCACAAACAGAATGAAGCACTAGTTATTGTAGAAAGTATGAAATCATCAGTGGATATATCAGAGAAATGGTTCCTAAGCGTTTAAAAAATTAGCATTTGTACAGTACAATAGCTTGAACATCGGTTGATTGGTGTCTGAGTTGTAGGCAGTTCAGTTTCGATTCCTGTAACTTACCCTGGGTGTATTTACCTCTTCTATATCAACAAACTTTCCTTGTGTGTGTATATTCATTTGCTTGTCTTGTACACTGCTGGCCACCCAAATTGCAACACCAAGAAAGACAAGAGATATCACAACAAAATTTATTTTGTAGATAACATGTTGACCAAATGTTGATCAAATGATTAAATTTATAGACTTCTGTGAAGTGTGGTTCCTGCCAAAATCAGTAGCCAGAGTAGCCGCCATTGTTGGAGATCACCGCTGCCACACGCCTCGGCATTGATTCAAAGAGACTTTGGATGTGTTCTTGGGGTACAGCAGACCAAGCAGCTTCCACACGTTGCCAAAGTTGATCTGGTGTGGCAGCTGGGGATGTATTCTGGGTCAATCGTTGAGCAACCATGGACCACATGTTTTCTATCGGCGAAAGATCCGGAGAGCGAGCTGGCCAGGGAAGCAATTCAATCTGGCGATTGACGAAGAACCCTTGGACAATGCGTGCCACGCGTGGTCGCGCATTATCCTGTTGAAATATGGCTGTGGGCAAGCCCTGAAGGTAAGGAAGGACAACTGGCTCCAACACCTCGGAGATGTAGCGCTGGCTGTTTAAAGTACAGGCAATGCGTAATAGAGGAGTGCGAGAGTGATATCCAATACCGCCCCATACCATAATACCCGGTGCAGGACCAGTGTGGCGGTGCATAACGCAGCTGTTCAGCATCCTCTCTCCACGGTGTCTCCAGACTCGAATCCGACCATCGTGGTGTTGCAGACAGAAGCGTGACTCGTCAGTAAAGACAATTCCATTCCATTCTGCCGTCCACATCCTTCTTTCATCGCACCATTGGCGGCGGAAACGTCTGTGGTTCTGCGTCAAGGGTAGACGAGGCAATGGACGTCTTGCGGACAGACCACTCTGCTGTAAACGGCGTCGAATGGTACGCGCAGACACTGGATGATGTGGTACAGACTGAATGTGCTGTGCTATGGTTCGTGATGTGGCTGAGCGATCCGTCACTGCCATACGCACAATATGCCTGTCATCACGTGAAGTGGTGCACTGAGGTGGATGCGATCGAACACGTCGGTCCGTCGTACCCTCCTGCATCCAACGATCACATATCCGCATTGCAGTTGTTTGGTTTCGTCCAACACGACTACCGATTTCCCTGAAAGATAATCCACAATCTCGGTAGGCCACTATCCTTCCTCTGTCGAACTTGGATACTTGATCAAAAGATGATCGCTGTTTTCTACGAGGCATAATTGATCGTTTTTTTGAAAAAACCACAAGAAAAACACAATTGCCGTACTTGAAATCGTCGAAATCTCCAAGCCTTAAATAGCGCTTTGAAGTGGCGCCACAGGCGCGCGTGATGTGCGTCTGCGCTGAAATTCTAATCATTTGCATATCTCACCTCCGCTAATGCATGTTGTAAATTTCATATTATTTGCATGCTTCCTTCAGGGTGTTGCATTTACGGTGGCCAGCAGTGTATTTGGCGCAGCTTGAACAAATACAAGACAGAACAAAATAAAACCCAACTCAATCAAACAACCTTCAATTGATGAGCTAAACTTCTTTCTTTTAAGTTGTAACAAATCATCTTCCAGTATTTCAGTACGTGGTGTTGTTCTTGGATCTTTCCCTTCGGGTTTGATCCCGGACCGCCGCCAATAACCCGTTGTGTTGCTCCAGTATGACGTTAATTAAAGTACTTACCTACCAGAACATGAGCGCCTTCTTTAGCCAATGAGCGCCATTCCGCATCTTATCGTCCAGGTTTTGATCAAATTTCGGTGTATTGCGTTTCTTAGACAACATTGGCACAATAACACTAGGACTTTCCAAGTTTTCTATCAATCAATTAATCCCCGAATGGTTTAGACAGGATAACTCGCCCATCAAGATCTGACCAATCTTTTTAGTAACGAGATATCTCTCCCATCAAGATCTGACCAATCTTTTTAATGACGAGATATCTTGTCCATCAAGATCTGATCAGTTTTGCTTGTGACGAGATGCTACTTGGAGACAACCACCCAGGAGGGTTAAATATATCATAGTTACTCATACTTTACTTTATGTAACACCTGGACTATTAACTTTGTATGGAACAGGATATCGCCCACTTAATTCTATAACGTAAAGCAAAATAAAGAGAATATTAGCAATAAATACTATGGGGTAGGTATTTTTAATTAACGTCACACTGGAGCAATACAACGGGCTATTGGTGACGGTCCGGGATCAATCCCAAAGGGAAAGAACGAGGACACCACCACGTAATTTTGAACCACGGTCAGATGATGAAAATACTATGGAGATGAGAGATTATATATTTTTTGACTTTGGAATTTTAAATTCTTTTTCAACAGAACATGATTATATCTAAACAATAATCTTTTGTGAGAATGTACTTAAAAAATTAATTATTAACGTAATTGGTGGTTTTTAACCCTCCAAGTGGTTTTGACGAGATATCTCATCAATAAAGATCTGACTCATTTTGATAATGACATGTATCATCAACCATGATATTGCCGAGTTTTGACGTAGAATGCGTCTTCCCTTTCGAAACCGGGGTACTGCGCTTAATTTGAAAGTGTCACGAAAAACGTTGATCACGAAAAATTTGATAACTTAAAAACTATAAATGATACATAAATGAACGACATCGCGTTCAATAGAGCATTAAACAAAGCATGTTAAAAATACCCATTGAGCTTGCGTCGACCTCATGGGCTGATGCAATTGCAGCGCAAATTTGAGTCACGAAAATGTGAGCTGCCGCGCGCATTAATCTAGTCTAGCACCGGCCTTCTCTGTGCGAGCACGACGTTTAAGGTGTCATTTATTTCGTCTCTATGCACTTTATAAATAATATAAATGAAACCTAAATATTTAATACTTGTTTAGATATCGGATTTCGAAGTGTGGAAACTGCATATTTTTTTTAAATGTTTAAATATATGCATAATATACACCAGAAGAATTATAGCAAACGTCTACAAGAAGAAAGATCAAGAGATGAGGAATCCAAGACCAGATGTCTGATGCTGAGCTTCAACAGGCTCTGCAGGATCGCTTGAAAGTTGAGGAGTCTCACCGTCAAGGTGGACATATGGCTGATACAAGTGCACCAAATACTTCTGCCGCTCAGTTCGACGCAAATAGCATATCTGATGACATAAACGTTTCATTATAGAGTGATGGAGTTGAACCCATGGAGGTAGGTAATGAGCCACAACCATCAACATCAACAGTGAGTGCACCAATTGTGATATATGTGCGGAGCGATGAAATATGAGAGAATTTGGGTAACTCTAATAGACATTTTCGTGCTGTATTCATAAACAATGAATTTCGATATTCGTGTAATGTTTGTGATAGACTTTGTTTTGAGAAGGACTTAAAACAGTCACGGAACAGTGGAGTGATATCATTGTTTCTCAACGAGTTACCTTAGTCCAATATGAATGATTTCATTCTGTGTAGTCATTGTAGAACAAATTTACCAAGAAATAAATACCACCGTGGTCAAATCTAGTAGCTTTCAATACCCACCGAAGCCAGAAATCTTATGTACATACTTTATCATTTAATTTGTAAATGTGTTAGAAAAGTGGATATTTGTAATTTAAGATATGGCGGTACTGATGAAATGTTACATTTGTATTCGTTGTAACGAAATATGATCATTTGATATGTGAAATTAAATGCTTTAAACTGTATCGTATTAAATTCTTTCGCTTTCATTCTCCATGTCTTATTCGCGTCTTATAGGTCTTCAAAACAAATGTTTACTTCGGGGCACAAACGTCATTTCAATTAACGGTCCTTCTCACGACTACTGATGTTTCGAAATGTTCAGTCTTTAAGAAATCCCTAGAATCACCTTCCTTTCGTCCCCGCATTCAAAAGGAAAGGGATATTGTGTTTGAGAGAGGCGTTTTTAACACAAAAGTTTATTACACCACAAGTTCATTACAAAACATGTTCTAAAAATGCGTATTTAATTTCGCTGACGCCTAACTGTTTGGTGCTCTAGATTTGGAGGTTTGCTTTCACCTCATCTGCTCCGTATTTGATTTCCAAGTCTGAAATCTTCTACTTGAAGGAGTGAGGGTTGTTCATGGAGGACTCTTAAGGTACTTAATAGTTCATCTGCCTGCACACCTAGAGTTATCTGAATTCAAGGCATTTTAATGCAATGAAGGCATTTTAATGCCTTGAATTCAATTCTATTTAAACCTAATCAAGTTCAATTCAAAGCCCTATGATTGAAAATTCGACCGAAAAAGTATTTTAAAAGGAAATAGAGCTAGATTACTATCTAACATCAAAAGATTGGTTCCGAAGGTAAAAGCGAAATGTCAATTCCAGATGATACCAACATGTACTAAATATTAACATAAAAGTGTCACCAAGTGCCTGTTGAAAAGCGAATTTATTTATTGGTTAGCATCATGTTCCTTCGGGTCAATAAATCAATAGACATCTTTTTATGCTTGAAGAATCCATAAATGTTGAAATGTCGTAGGGTGTTTGGTGTTTTGCATGATTGTCAAAACAACACGACGTGCAATAAAATGCGAGTGGAGCATAAAACTGAAGAGCTGTTCTAAATTGTTTGAATTGCGTGACTTGTTTAAAATGGTGTGAGGAATTTTCTGTCAATTTCAATGTAGGTGGCGGTAGTGTTTCTGCGGTCATACGGGTTTGATCTCGGATCGTCGCCAATAGTCCGTTGTGTTGTCCCAGTGCGACGTTAATTAAAATATCTCCCTACCTGGTAATTTGTGTGTTTAAAGGCAACTAGCGGATTTAAACAAATAAAGTCAGTTAGTTGCAGACTTCAATCCAATTTTACCGCTTCGATCAAATATGCTGGATTTGATTTGAGGTATGCAGCATTAAAACATTAGAAATAGATTGGAATATCGCATTTCTGATTACACTGTTCAGAAGTCTGATGAGAAAAGGACAATGAGATGAATTTCGAGAATACGAAAATATGATTAATCATCGATAAACAGTGAAAGTTTCGAGTTCGTAAAAATGACGCAACTTAGACATTCAGGACCATAAAAAATGTCTGGGTCTCCACTTTAATGGAAAAATTAATGAAACGCCAGAAGAAAAATACATGGAATAATGCTTTCCTTTGTGATCGATTTCAAAGTAGTTTCATGCATTAAAACGAGAGATATTAGTGCATATTTTATACTTTCCAAGTTTGCTTTTTGGCAATTTTACAGGACTTAATTGTTTCACGTCACCGGGAGGTTGTTTACTAGTTAAACCTTGTTATTATCTCGACGAGGGTTCTCATCATTAGCAAAACTGACAAGATTTTAAAGGACGAGATATCTCGTCATTAGAACAAAACACGATCACTAGAAGAGAACGTACCAGATCTTGATCTCGTCATCATAACAAATCCGCAGTATTTTGATGAAGATATATTTCGTCATTAGTAAAATTGGTCATATCTTGATGAATAAGGTACCTCGCCAAAACCACTTGGAGGGTTAAAACAAAGCTGCAATTGTGTTAATTCGGTTCCTCATTAAACCTCTGAGCGTCGGTTGATTAGTCTTGTATTACTTTCCCCGTAACGCCTACAATGACAACCACATCTATTGGTCGAAAGAATCCAAGGATAGATTCTATTGGTCAAAAAGGTTCAAACTGGTTAGAAGTCACGCAGAAAAAGACTGCCGATTGCAGAAAGGAAAGTTTCAGTGAGTTAGAGATTTTTATTCCATAGGTCAAGGTCATTACTGGTTCGAAGTAAAGCAGAGAAGACTGCAGTTAGGTAGGTATTTGAATCAACGTCTCACTGGTAATAACGCAACGGGCTATTGCCGACTGTCCGGGATCCATCCCGAAGTGAAAGATCCGAGGACAACACCTCGTTCTGTTAAACCATGGTCAGATGACGAAGTCAACACCTGAGCTAGAACTCCACTCTTCAAACTTCCACACAACATCAACTTGAGGATATTTGAAGGCCACGACAGATTTAGCGGGCACCAGCCTCCACGTACACTAGGGTGTAGGGTTGGATTGAGTTTCGAACTAGCAACCCTCCGGTTGTTAATCTGCTCCTTCGTAACCATTCTGTTCTAGGCGCTACTCCACCATTCGGACTACCGCGGCCCCTGAAGACTGACGCTTATAGAACGGAAAAAAGGATCTGAATCCTTCAGTGAGTAAAGAAATATTTTATTCTATTGGTCAAAAAGGTCATTCCTGGTTAGAAGTAAAGCAGAGAAGACTGCGGATTGCAGAACGGATACATGCGTGTGAGCCCTTCCGAGTATTAAATATTTTATGATAATATTTTTGAGTTTCAAAAGAATTGTTTCTGAAGCCCAGGTATATTATATTTCTCGGACTATGAAAAATAGTCATTTCTCAAGTTCGTATACATTTACTCGTGTAAAAATTTGTCTGCCGAAAATAGCACAAATGAAAAACGATTCCGATCTATGATGATAATAAACCTTCGATCATGCAGAAATCCATTAGATGTTCCCCGAAACATTTTTCATTTCCCGTAAGAGCTAAGAACGTGATTCCTTTGAGAAAATTAAAATTGTCTTGTTAGTCTCTTCTAAGACTTAGAATTTTTGTTGAAACCAAACAACGAGTAGGAGTTATTTTCATATCTGCCTTTCACTTCTATTCTAAGTACTTTTATAGCCTGCTAGGCTATCCCCTGTAGGAAAATCCAACCAAAGACCGTTGTGTACAAAGGGGCTGTTGCATGCTAAATTTGTCGTGGCCTGAAATGTCCTCACGTTGGCATGGTGTGAAAGTTCGGAAAGTGGGGTGCAAGCTCATGTGTGACATCGTCGTCAGACCGTGATTCAAAATTACGTGATGTCCTTGGATTTGTCCCTTCAGGTTTGATCCAGAACCGTCGCCAATAACCCGTTGCGTTGCTCCATTGTGACTTTAATTAAAATACCTACCTGTAGGTTGGTAATTAATTAACGTCGCATTGACGACGGTCCGGGATCAGTCCCGAAGGGAAAGGTCCGAGGACAACACCATGTTATTTGAGACCTACCTGTAGGAAAAAGGTTTTAAAATATAAGAGTTTGAATGTTTTTTCCTGTAAGATATCTTCTTATACACTCTCTTATTTGCTTATGTACGTTGGCGTGGTGTGGAAGTTTGAAGGGTAGGATGCATCTAAAGTGTTGGCCTCATCATTTGAAGGTGGTTAAAAATGACGAGGTGCTGTCCTCGGACCATTCATTCCCTTTGGGATTGATCACTGAGCGTCGCCAATAGCACGATGTGTTACTCCAGTGCGACGTTAATTATACTACCTATCTATCTTGTATTGAACACTACGGTAAGAAAATAGGAACTTTCCCTTCGTGTTGATTCCAGACCGTCGCCAATAGCCCATGTATTGCTCAGTGCGACGTTAATTAATATATGCGCCCTAGCATCAACGCTTGGCAGTTATTTTGTCAGATAAAAAGTATGAATTTAGAAATGTATACATATAAAGAAACGTTATTACATTTAAAACTTAACAGGTTCACTTGAAAACGTTTGGCCTTGTGGTGGATAAGACAGCTTCTTTAAATTTTTTTCGGCCCGGGTAGCCCGGTTGGAAGAGGTATTTTAGGTTTTTTAAATTAACGTCATACTGAGCAACACAACGGGCTGTTGGTGACGGTCCGAGATTAATCCCAAAAGGAAAGATCGTGACAACACCACGTAATTTTGAACCACGGTCAGATGACGAGGCAACACCTGTGCTCATACCCCACTCTCTGAACTTTGGTTTGAAGAAGTGAGGATTAACAAGTGAAGGTTTGCGAGTTCTAAACTCGATACAAAGACCGTCGTGTACCTAGGGGCTGGTGCACTATAAATCTACCGTGACCTCGAATGTCCTCACGTTGGCGGTGTGGAAGATTCGAGAGTGGGGAATCAGCTCAGGTGTTGCCCTCGGTCATCTGACCGTGGTTCAAAATGAAGAGGCTGTGCCCACGGTTCTTCCCATTTGTTATTGATCCCAGATTGCAACGAACTAGCATTCACTTGACCAAACACACTCTAACTCGATCCAACCAAAGATCATCGAGTACACGGGGCTGGCATACGTTAAATCTGTCGTGGCATCTAATGTCTTCACCTTGGCGGTGTGTATTTTAATTAGCGTCGCATTGGAGGAACACAACGAGCTATTGGAGAAGGTCCGGGATTGATTCCGCACCGTCACCAATAGCCCATTGTGTTGCTCCAGAGTGACGTTAATTAAAAGTACATACTTACCTGAAAACATTTCCCAATTTCTGAGATTTTAAACGATACCGAAATCTTGAGGGGCCGCGGTGGCCCCGTTGGAAGAGTAACGGACTAGCAACCGAAGGGTTGCGAGTTCGAATCCAGCCAAACACCGTCGTGTACAAAGGGGGCTGGTGCACGTTAAATCTGTCGTGGCCTCAAATGTCCTCACGTTGGCGTGGTGTGGAAGTTTGGAGAGTGAGGTGCCAGCTCTGTTGCCTCGTAATCTGACCGTGGTTCAAAATTACGTGGTGTTGTCCTCGAATCTTTCCCTTTGGGATTGATCCCGGACCGTCACCAATAGCCCGTTGTGTTGCTCCAGTGTGACGTTAATTGAAATACCCCCCCCCCCCGAAATCTTGAAAATATTCGGAATAATTTTCCAGTTACGAGGGTTTTTCGTAAGGTACTGTCACTAGTACAAACATGTTTCCAAAACTTTAAACTCAATTTCTGAAGAACTGTTTTTGCAATACGATGCTTTCTTCAAGCAGTGGTAACTCAACAATGAATAGATCTACTATAATTACTTTTGCATCATTATAATCTATATAACACAGTGGATGGTTTGACTTTCAATCAGTTATTAGTCAAGAAATGAATGTTTAATTGATTTTTAAATGTTAAAATTCCTTAAAAACTCTTGATTTTTTTTAGTGAAAACAATTGTAAAAAGTAACCTATTCTTCCTAGCAACTTGATTGAGGGTCAAAACATGAAGAATAATATTAGGAATAATTTACAATAGAAGTTGTCCTGAACAAATTAAAAGGTACTTACGTATTAACCGCATGCCAGCGATTAATCGTCAAATCTGTTGGAAGGGGTATAAGACGGAAGAACTGGAACAATCTGGTTGAATCCACTGCCAAGTGAACCATAAATACAATTTCATTGATTCTGATTGTTTTGCAAAACTTTTTTATAACCACAGTTCAATGTTCGGTGCGTAGTTGCATTAGATACTCGTGTTCTATTTCTCTATTTTTACGTCGAAGTAAATTTTTAAGTAACGCTTGATCGTTATGAAATAATGCTGGAAGATATTCCCATCCCAATGGATATTTGGGGGCATTTGTCGCGAAACAAGAGAAACATTTCTTGTTATGGTCCCCGATTGTAGTGCTACCACATTAATGAACGAAATAAAAAAACATTAAAGATGGATCGACCATTTTTTCCGACCCTAAGGGCAAATGCTAAATATTTTCCGCCCGAAACAAAACTTGGCTGATATTCGCCAATGGCATGCAGTTAACACGTAAGTAGAAACAAAACTTGGCTGATATTCGCCAATGGCATGCAGTTAATACGTAAGTAGAAACAAAACTTGGCTGATATTCGCCAATGGCATGCAGTTAATAAGTAAGTAGAAACAAAACTTGGCTGATATTCGCCAATGGCATGCAGTTAATACGTAAGTAGAAACAAAACTTGGCTGATATTCGCCAATGGCATGCAGTTAATAAGTAAGTAGAAACAAAACTTGGCTGATATTCGCCAATGGCATGCAGTTAATAAGTAAGTAGACACAAAACTTGGCTGATATTCGCCAATGGCATGCAGTTAATACGTAAGTAGAAACAAAACTTGGCTGATATTCGCCAATGGCATGCAGTTAATACGTAAGTAGAAACAAAACTTGGCTGATATTCGCCAATGGCATGCAGTTAATACGTAAGTAGACACAAAACTTGGCTGATATTCGCCAATGGCATGCAGTTAACACGTAAGTAGAAACAAAACTTGGCTGATATTCGCCAATGGCATGCAGTTAATACGTAAGTAGACACAAAACTTGGCTGATATTCGCCAATGGCATGCAGTTAATACGTAAGTAGAAACAAAACTTGGCTGATATTCGCCAATGGCATGCAGTTAATATGTAAGTAGAAACAAAACTTGGCTGATATTCGCCAATGGCATGCAGTTAATACGTAAGTAGAAACAAAACTTGGCTGATATTCGCCAATGGCATGCAGTTAATACGTAAGTAGAAACAAAACTTGGCTGATATTCGCCAATGGCATGCAGTTAATACGTAAGTAGAAACAAAACTTGGCTGATATTCGCCAATGGCATGCAGTTAATACGTAAGTAAAGTAGAAACAAAACTTGGCTGATATTCGCCATTGGCATGCTGTTAATACGCAAGTACCAATTAAAATTTGAGATAGCACTCAGAAAACATGCTAGTTAGCTGATTGTATCTAAATCAGATAATTACTAATTAGCTCAATCTGTTTTTTTCACTGAAATTATTTAAGCATAAGCCGATGACTTGGAAAAAACTGGATTCTTAAAGTCAAAATTAAAAGAAATCTAGTTTATATGTACACCTTAAACGCCAGACGCTGCCATGAAGACAATAAACTACATTTTAGGTAACCCCGATATGTATCATGCGAAATCATTTGGCCAGCTTGAGTGAAATCTTCGCAGACCGTCTCGTTTGTCTGTTCTGAAAATATCTCGTCCATAATAATGGTGCTGTCACGTATGTATACCCTGATGTAGCTATGGATGTGTCCGAAAAATAGAATTTCACTAAAGTAAATAACATTGAAATGGCATTTGGTTTTAAGATGTTGGTAAGAACTTTTAGAAGGCATTTCATGAGTCTTTTCACTTCACTGTCATGCGATTGAACTGAACGCCCTGTTTCGAATATTAAAAAATGGAATTAAAAACTCATGGTTGAGGGATTTTTAGTCCAAATCAACGAAACAGACGGAAGACGATTTTGCTCGCGCTACTAAAATTCTCGCATGATACATATCTAGGTAGCCTTAAAATATAGTTTACCACCGTTTCGGACACATTTGGCCACTCTAATTGGCGTTGACCATTATTCGGTAGGTAAGTAGTTCAATTAACGTCGCACTAGAGCAACACAAGGGGCTATTGGCGACTGTCCGGGAGCCATCCCGAAGTGAAAGATCCGTAGACAGCACCTCGAAATTTTGAACCACGGTCAGTCGCACTTGAATTGGCACCCCACTCTCCAAACCACACCACGCCAATGGGAGGACATTTGAGATAGATTTATCGTGTATGAGCCCCCATGTACACGACGATCTTTAGTTGGATCGAGTTTCGAACTCGCAACTCTCCGGTGCTAATCCGCTACTCCTCTTCCATCCGGGCTACTGCGGCCCATATATCAATTCGGTTGGTTGGTTTTTCGGGGTTTTATGGCGGGAGGGCCATATTTGGCCAATAGACATACATCAAGTAATAGACGTACACACACAAAGAAAGTTTCACTGACACAGAAGAAAGAAATACACCCAGGGAATTTATTCTTTGGAAATTTTACTGGCGACGCGCAGTGTTGAATTTCACGATTCTAGCGGAACTAAAATAATATATAAAATGAACATTTTTCTCTGGTATGTATAGTAGGTATTTTAATTAACGTCGCACTGGAGCAACACAATGGGCTATTGGAGATGATCCGAGATCAAACCCGAATGGAAAGATTCGAGGACTACACCACATAATTTTGAACCACGGTCAGATGACGAGATCACACTTGACCTGGTACCCCACTCTCTAAACTTCCACACCACGCCAACGGGAGGTCATTTGAGGTCACCACACATTTAACGAGCACCAGCCCCCTTTGCACACAACGGTTTTTGGTTGGATTCGAACATTTCCCCATGAAAAAAGCCTTTGGCAGCCATGTAGAACATGGCTGCCAAAGGCTTTTATCCATTGGATAACTAGAAGGTGTTTATTTTCAAAACTGTTTTGGTTATGAGCAAAAAGGCACTAGATGTCTTTCATTTCCCATTCTACTAAAGTAGATGATTATATATATATATATATATATATATATATATGTATATATATATGTATATATATATGTATATATATATGTATATATATATATATACATTATATATATATATACATATATATATTTGTATTTCAGGGGCCGTGGTAGCCCGGTTGGAAGAGTAACGGATTAGCAACCGGAAGATTGCGAGTTCGAATCCAACCAAAGACCGTTGTGTACAAAGGGGACTGGTGCACGTTAAATCGGTCGTGGCCTCAAATGTCCTCACGTTGACGTGGCGTGAAAATTTGGAGAGTGGGCTGCAAGCTCAGGTGTGACCTCGACATCTGATTGTGGTTCAAAATTACGTGATGTTGTCCTCGATCGTTCCCTTTGGGATCGATCCCGGACCGTCACCTTTGTGCTGCTCAAGTAAAACGTTAATTAAAAAATGCCTACCTATCCATCCCATTAAAGTAGACTTTTGTATTTTGTGCAGGATTATCTCTACTTGATGCCTGGGAAATAATCCCAAGATAAATTTAAGTTGATCTTAAAACTTCATTCTTTAAAGATATAGTTCCCAATTAAACAGTTCTTGAGACACCAGTTTGTATTTTTTATATTTGATTTTAAACACATACTTTCCATTAGAATTACAACTTAAGTGGAGCCTAACATCATTTACCGCACTTAGGCTTGTGTCTTCAGCCGCATCAGGTTCGTGCAGAATATTAATGAATCAAACTACGTGATTTTCATGGAAACTTCGAGCCATCTGCCGAATTAACCAACTAAATATGCAGACATAAATTAGTTTCATGAACGATTAAATTTGTAATTGACTAAAGACTGATTATTAAAGTGTGTAACTACGAACAGCTTGTCTCTCGGAATTTGCTTAAAAATCGAATTAATTGCCAATTTTCAATTTGATATGAGGAACTAAAAATTCTGGAGGCTTTTTCCATGGTAAACGAGTTGTTTTCTGGAAAAATGAAAAATATAAGGATTTATCTAAGGGAGACCTCGGTTAGTTTTAAACAAACACGAAAACCTACCGTAAAATCACATATATAAGCTTTCTAGTTTCTTCTCTAGATGACATTCAAAACCATATATTTGAATATTTGTTTTCTTAATTGTTAGTTATTTTTAACTCAGTGCACCTTTTAAGTGCATCAGTATCATCCTGCGTTTGTAGATCTCTCAATAAAGTTCCAGTTAACCTCGGGTGGATCTGTCACTTGGCCACCACGATCACCCGATCTATCATCCATCGATTTCTTCCTCTGGGTATACTGGGAGGGATCGTGCACGAGAGCAGGTATCCTTGAAGCAGGTATTCAGAAAATAATTTCCGCACCTTATACACGTTTTTCCATAGTATTCTATACATTATATCCTAAGCAGGTAATCAAAATTCTAGAAGGCGGTAAGTAGGTATTTAATTAATATCACACTGGAGCAACACAACGGGCTAGTGGTGACGGTCCGGGATCAATTCCGAAAGGAAAGATCCGAGGACAACACCACTTCATTTTGAACCAGATGACGACCTGATCTGGTGATCTAACCAGATGACGACCTTTTGACCTGATCTGGCCCCCACTCTCCAAACTTCCACACTACGCCAACAGGAGGACATTTGAGTCCACGACAGATTTAACGTGCGCCAGTCCCCTTTATACACGACGGTCTTTGGTTGGATTCAAACTCGCAACCCCCGGTTGCTAATCCGTTACTCTTCCAACCGGGCTACCACGGCCCAGAAGGCAATAGGCTACGGACACTTCATTGTTTCGCGTATGGAAAATGTAGGTAGTTAATTAACGCTACACTTAAGCAACATGACGGGCTATTGGCGACGGTTCAGGATGCATCCTGGAGGGAATGATCAAGGACAACGCCTTATAATTTTGAATCACGGTCAGATGACGGCTATGGCACAACCACACATATTTTAGTTGTGAAAATGGTTGTATCTTTCATTATTCCTTATTAATCAAAAACCTTTTTGAATTTAAACCATCTTCCCTACAAGTCAGTTTATCCCACATTTATGGGCATACCTCAATTTTCAAAACCCGATAACATCAAGCCGCCACGTATGGGACATATCAATGTGACAGGGATGTCTCTATTCCCCTTTTCTCCCTCTGCGACTCCATCCCTTCAAACAGTTCTTACCCGTGGTCTTTGTCCAATCAAAAAAACTTTTTTCCGTTGGTATGCATGGATTGCCTCAACGTTCGTATACAGAGATGGGCAAAACTGTGATTTCATGATAACAGTATGAACTCTTATTGTTAATTTGCGACGACGGTTATTATTAACAGTTGTTATCAGTAAGCAACTAAATCTAACAGTTCGTGTTAACCCTCCAAGTGGTTTCAACGAAATATCTCGTTCAAGATCTGTCAATTTTGATAAGGCCGAGATATCTCGTCGAGACAAAACTACCGTATTACTCCAAGGGGATGAAGATCCGAGATATCTCGTCGAGACAAAACTGCCGTATTACTCCAAAGGGATGAAGATCCGAGATATCTCGTCGAGACAAAACTGCCGTATTACTCCAAGGGGATGAAGATCCGAGATACCTCGTCGAGACAAAACTGCCCTATTACTCCAAGGGATGAAGATCCGAGATACCTCGTCGAGACAAAACTGCCGTATTACTCCAAGGGGATGAAGATCCGAGATATCTCGTCGAGACAAAACTGCCGTATTACTCCAAGGGGATGAAGATTCGAGATATCTCGTCGAGACAAAACTGCCGTATTACTCCAAGGGGATGAAGATCCGAGATATCTCGTCGAGACAAAACTGCCGTATTACTCCAAGGGGATGAAGATCCGAGATACCTCGTCGAGACAAAACTGCCGTATTACTCCAAGGGGATGAAGATCCGAGATATCTCGTCGAGACAAAACTGCCGTATTACTCCAAGGGGATGAAGATCCGAGATATCTCGTCGAGACAAAACTGCCCTATTACTCCAAGGGAATGAAGATCCGAGATACCTCGTCGAGACAAAACTGCCTTATTCCTCCAAGGGAATGAAGATCCGAGTACGAAAAACAAAATATTCCTTGCCTAGAATTGGTGACAATTTGGAACAGGTTTTAGCATCAGAGATTGGCCACTACAGGGTGGTTTTAGATGCGAAAAAGCACCAGGGGGATTAAAGTTGTACAGTGTACGTACAAATAAAGGAGAAAATGTATCAACCCAGTTTAAGTATAACATTCAACCCTCTGCGATTCATGATTCTTCCGAGTAGTGTAGTATTGCTTTTGCCCAACACACATAATGACTAAATGACTCAGTCATTTGAGAAACACCTCATCTCCACTTTTCTTCAAAACTGAGTTTGTCATGCCAATTTACTGGTTAGGGCAAGCCACATCCACTCCGCATAAAACACCACATTTCCAATATACAGGCACATGGAAAAACGAGATGTTAAAATTTTGGTTAATTTGAGAAACAACACATCTCCAGGAGATGTGTTATTTTTCAAATGACATTCATGACAATGACAATTACACTCACTCAAATGACAATGACATTTCAAATGGCATGAATGGAGCAGGTGGCAGTACTGCACCTTTTCATTCATAATGTTCATAATAACTTAAACAGCTGTTGAATGTGTTGTCATATTTATTCTGAGCAAAAGTGAGTTCTAGTGAAAGTGATGTTGCTACTTTTGTAAATTTAAAACTTTAAAAGGGATTGAAGCAAGTTGAATATATAAGTGCGAGAGAAGTTACGAGTGAAGAATGAAGTATACATGAATTGGAAAGGAAATTTGGTGAAACCAAAAGAACATGGATTCAATTGCAGGTAACCGAAGCCTAATCATAAGACTTGTCTACTCGTCTTTCACTTTACTTGACTTATCGTTTTAAAGGTTTTTTTATTTGGAAAATGAAAAATGGGTTCTTTTTCAGGTGCAGATGGAAATGTATTGCGGAGAAAGTTAGAGGATAAAGCGACTGATATATATATATATATATATATATATATATATATAATATATATATATATATATATATATATATATATATATATATATATATATATATATATATATATATATATATATATATATATATATATATATATATAAAGAGAACGGCGTAAACCATAAAATGATAAAAACGAAAAAGAGTAAACCAAAATCACATTGTTTTAAATATTCTGTGTCTACAGGCTAGTGGAAAAGTAGAGGTATGTAGGCTAGCATTTCTGTCTGCCCATGGCATATCTGAACGAGTTTACAAGACTGTGTATACTGTCACAAGGCAAGTCACCAAAAGACTTACGAGGAAAAACCCCAGGGAACTCTAAACCAGGACACATCATAAAGGCTATTGACGATCATATAGCCTATTTTCCTCAGAAAGAAGCCCACTATACCAGTAGGTACTACAAACACTTAAACTCAAACCTAAATGTAAAATTCATGTGGAATCCTCTGCAAACGTCGGGGCGGAATATCGTTTTCATCTTTGGTTACGGCAGCCGGCCCAACGGCTTTACAGGCAACTTACTGAAACCGGCCGAAATGGCCTTTACAATGCTTTCCCCCAGGAGGAGAGGGAATATGTGTCGTCCCATTATCACCTTAGGTGGCGGTTTCTATTGTCGAGTCGTGGGTATGCCTAGAAAGGACAGATTCTTCCCGGGTAAACTGAAGGGGTGGCAGTGACTTTTTAAGTGTATCTCTTCATTTACTCAACCTCTCACAGACTAGATGCTCGAGTATAAACAATTTTCGAGGCTCCTCGACGATAACCCTGACATCTTTGTCAACGAGAAGATAAGGCTATTCACGCGCGGGTCTCTTTGCAGCACAGAAAATAGGGGATGGAAATCATAATGGGCTTCGGCGATTCTTCAGGAGTTTGAGGTCTGAAAGAATCCGAGCCTTTCGTAACGAGGGGACTCGAAACTTTCTGCCGGTTGGGCTGGTCCCCGTATCCAGAGGGGTAAAGACAAATATCCTGATCTAAGTGTTGGCTATAAATTATATCTAAACATTTTTCAGTAACATTTTGATTTGACTTTTGATAGGCCTCAAATCGATTCCTGCTGCAAATGTGATTTTGACTGAGATTCCTCAGTCAAAATCAAAATCCCATCACTAAATGAGGCAGCCAAAAGAGTTTATATTGCTGAGCTCCTCGTTCATAAAGGGAGAGCAAAATTTTTTTTAACAATTGAAAGAATCAGGGAGAGATGTTTAGCAGGTAGCAAAGTAGCAGGAATATGTATGGACCTTATGCAAAATCTTCAGCTTCACAAATACCCGTCCAAGAGGTATTCTATATACGGCAGTTGACTGAATATTTTAACACTCACAATATCAAAAGCAACACGCCAAATTTTATTTATATCATGAGGGTATGGCAAAGAAAGGCCCAAATGAAATATGCTCATCTTTGGTTCATTATATTGATGATGTTCTTGATGTAAATAATGTTAGGCATCTTCAAGTTTTTTCTGACGGTGCGGCAGGACAAAACAAAAAAAATGTTGTGTTGTATGGCTTTTCCTTGCCTTAATAGAAATTGGGCGATTTGACAGCATCCATCATTACTTTCCTATACGAGATCATTCATACCTCCCATGCGACCGGGACTTTAGTGTCATCAAAAGAAAAACTAAAAAACTGATAGGATTTTTACAATGAAGCAGTATGCAAAACTAATGTTACATTCCACTGTAATTCACGACAAGTTCAAAGTAAAAGTTGTAGAAAGTGAAAAAGTAAAGGATTTTAAATCATGGTGTCTCCAATTTTATAAAAAGAATGTAGTATCGACTGAGACTCAAGCAAGGAACATTCCAAGGGCAAACAATCAAAAGTTCAACATTTCAAGTTTTATGGAGCTAACTTATTCTAACAAACATGTGGTTGAAGTCAAAGCTAGAACCTTCATTGATGGACTTAATGATCACAGCTTTGACTTGAAAAACCGCATGCCGGCTCCTCAGAACTTCCTAAAACCTGTGCTTACCGACAAAATTGTGTACCAATAACCATAAAAAAATTAGTGATTTCTAAAAACTCGGACTATAATCCTGCAGACATGGTTGATGAGTTTTATTCCAAAATATGACTGGCCAACTATCTATAGGGATGAAAATGAAGAAGACATGTAGTGAAGAATGATGAAATAACGTACGTAGATTGTCAGTAGTGTTGTAACATTATGTATATAGTATTCAAACCAAATATTATTCCAAATAAAAACTTTTACTTATGACCAATATTTCTAAAAATTATTTTATTCCTAATAACTGCACCTTATGTGTCAGTCATTTGAGAAACAACACATCTCCAATGGCATTTTTTATTTTTTTACGCGTAAAACTGAGTAAAATTTTTTTTCTCCTTAAATAAATCCCAGACGCCTACATATATACATTAAAAAATTAAGTATGAATACAATTTGTAATAATGTGGCAGCGAGGTTTTTTAAGTTTTCCAAAAGTTTAATCAAATGACTGATTCAAATAACCACTTCTACTGGTTGAAAAAATGATTGGAAAGATTGTATTGGTCAATAAGGTTGGACTGGTTAAAAGTCATACAGGGAATTCGGCAGATCATAGAACGGATATATGCGTGTAAACCCCTCAGATGGTTAATGCACGGTGATGGTTAATGACGAAACTGACGCTGGAGGGAATCAGGATTTCCTGGGGTTTCTGATTTCTTCCGAGGCTACAGGTCAGAAAAGATATGAATACTTTTGTATCTAAATACTTTGGTTGGTTGGTTGGTAGTTGAATTTATGTGGCACTGGAGCAACGACTGTCTGGGATCAATCCCGGAGGAAAAAAAATCAAAGAACAACATCTCAGTATAGAACCATGATCGCATGACGACTGAATAATTTGTCATTCGAATGTTAATGTATTTGAATGCGAGAAAGAATCGAATGAAAGAATACTTTTAAGAATCAAGTACATGAGTACACGAGTTGAGTTATGTAAATAGCAATAAAAAGAAATCGTGTTTCTACAATTTAATTAAAAAGTAAATTGCTCTGACCGCAGAAATAATCTAAGACCGAACAGGTTCTAGTTTTTCAATTAATGAAACGTAATCTTGCTTTGTTGCCCTGAGGGGAGATCTGTCAGATTGATTTCCAGATTGAGATGGACAGCATCGAGTAATTCTTGTTCGAGTACATTCACGTATCGAATAAGTATTCGAAAACATACACAAAAACCGATTTATTGATGGTAAGAACCAGCCAACTGTGATACAAGGCTGTGAATACTCTTTATCTGAATAATTTGGTAGTATTCGAATACTTTGGATCTAAATATGTTTGTTTCGAATGCTTTGGATCTGAACACTCTGGTACTCAAATACTTCGAATGAATACTTTTGTATCTGTATACTTTGGTACTTGAATACTTGGTTATTCGAATATACTGTGTTTGAATGCGAGAAAGAATCGTGTACAACGAATACTTTTATGAATCGAATATAACGAATACTTTTAAGAATCGAGTACAACGAATACTTTTGAGAATCGAATTTTACGAATACTTTTAAGAATCCAGTACATGAATACTTTTAAGAATCCAGTACATGAATACTTTTATAATGGAATACTCCTATCTCTAGTAAGATGTATAATAATACAATTCAAACTGGCCAAAGAATCGTTTGACCTTATTCGAAGACAAGAGTAGCAATTGAGTCATTAGTTTTTGGTGGAGAAATGACGCACTAGTTTTTCAACGACATAAAGTATTACTTATTTCAGAGTTAAGAATATGTCACCGATGCTGGAAAGGAAGAACAATATCCATTCCTTAAATAAATGTCATTACATTAAAACTCTAACTGCGAACATTTATTTACACACATAATGTTCCACATCAAATACTGCTGGAACTAAGAGCACGAAATACTACCGGAAGCCGATATGTCTCAAATCCTAGAACAAATGAATTCTGTTCGAACATCCCTTGAATTGATTGCCGATTACAAGAGAAAACAGGGTTGCCAGATTAAAATATTTATTAAATGAAGCTCAGCCTCTCATTTTCTAATTAATTGAATAAAATTTATGAAAACGTCTCATTGAAAGACAAAAATTATTCCTATTTTGTGTTATCAAATCTCCTTTCAATGAAAATTGAATTCTTCAGTTTGCTACGTCTTCAATACAGCAATTATGAATAGTTCTTTTTCCTCATTGTTGATTCGGTTTCACGTGTTGATTCATTACACTAACTGAGCAGTCGTATGATAGCAGAAAGAAATAATCTCATTTTCAAAAGAATAGCTCAAAGCTTCAAGAATCAAAAGAAATGTTTTAATGATGTAGCCACTCAAGTATTTTATCAGAAGCTAAGCAATTGCAGCACAATGAAATTACGAACATCTTTACAAGAATAGAATCCGTATAATACAAATAACAAACATAAAATGATACAATTCTAAGGAAAATATTAAACCGAAACAATTTATTCTAAGTAAAGTCATTTGAAATAAATATGAAACGCCGTTATTTAAAATACTTGGCACTTAGAATTTTATGTATTTAAAATTCCCTAAACAATTGCCATTGTACGTATACACAGCTACTAATTGAAATATCTGATGTTACGTTCAATATATTCATCTTTGTACTTCAGCATTTATAACATTTAAAAAAGGAATAGTATTCTTTTATTGACATGTAATTCTTTGGATCTTTTCCTTAGGGATTGATTCCGGACCGTCGCCAATAGGCGTTGTATTGCTCCAGCGCGACATCAATTAACTACCAACCAACCAATGTTACTTAATTATTATGTTGATTAAATTATTACTTAAGATTACGATACCATCGCCAATTGGTAATAATTGCCGTCATTAATTGGTGATAATTATTTAATACAGTAACCCGTCGTTTGGTGGGACCGCGGTAGCCAGGTTACAAGAATAGTGGATTAACAATTAATTGTTAGTTCGAAACTCGATCCAACCAAAGACCGTCGTGTACGTGGTGGCTGTGTACCTTAAATTTGTCGTGGACTCAAATGTCCTCACGTTGGTATGGCGTGGAAGTTTGGAGAGTGGGGTGCCAGCTCACAGGTGCTGACCTCGTCATCTGACCGTGGTTCTAAATTATGAGGTGTTGTCCTTTGCTCTTTCCCTTCAAGATTGATCCCGGACCGCCACCAATAGCTTATTGTGTTGCTCTAGTGAAACGTTAATTCAACTATCTACCTACTCGTTGGTTTCCTTCATGCACTTCAACTTGCGATCAAGTGGAAAGTATGTAGTATAACGGCCTATCCAAATAGCCTTTTGTTGACGAAAATTGTTGTCACCAATTTTGAGAGGGACTGGTACCATGTTCTCTCTCTCTCTCTTGAGCTTTAACCGGATAAATTTGGTTAAACAGACCAATATAAATTTTATTAACAGACCACACACACACACACAGACACACACACACACAATATAAATTTATTTAAATAAACACCTAATTTAGCATTATTATTTTTTTAGGGATACACTTCCTACACTTTTATTAATCCAAATATTTGTGCTACAAAGATTCAATAATATAGATAAGTTAAATAACGCCATGACAAGTACTTATGAAATTATCATTTCTGTACATAACTAACTGTTCATAGATTTGCAAGAACCGAATTTAAGAACAACTAAATGCCTTATTTTGATAAGCTTTAAAGAGAACAACATGGTTAAAATCGATGGCATGATCTTTATCTTGGCGTTAGTTTTTCGTCGCCAACACGGATAGAGGCGGTTGACAAACTTTATTCTGGTAATCTGTTTGGTAAGAGAAAAAAGCGGGTTATCAAAATTGTATGTGTATCACCTTTACAATCGCCCTTACAATAACCGTTACAAACGTTAAACACAAGGACCGTCAACTAGTTTTTAACTAACATTTTTACCTAGTGCAAGACTAAAAGGTACAAAAAGTGACCAACAAAGACATGGAGATAAAATTGGTATAGCTATTTTCGCTGAAACAAACCGACCTCCATAACCAGGACCAAATTATTGATATTTTAGGTTGGTTGTTTTGGGGTTTCATGGCACAAGAGCCATATTTGGCCAAGCTGTGCCAAACACAAATGTCAAGTAAAAATGTGAAAGAGAAAAAGGATCGAGAAACAGAGTAGTGAGATGAAAGCAGGAAAAGATCGCATGGGTATCCAGCGACCCCAGTGTTTACTATAGAGAGTAAATCTTATGGGAAAAGAAACGGTGTTTTAGGAACAATTACTTATAATTATCTCAGAAAAACCATCCCATATCGTTCAAATTACGATAAAGTGTATGAAATTCAGACTCTTAATTGGTTTTCAGACATCCTAATTCGAACTTTTATCAAAAAAGTGATAACGTCTTTCGAACATTTAACTTCTAAAAATTTATATGAATAAATAAAAAATTACTTTGCTCCTCTTATATCTCCTTCTATCGTCTTCCTTAATGCTTTGGTTTTTCTGAGTAATCAGTTCTTTGAATCACATAATTGACAATTAAAAGAAGTTGTGTTTTGGCTATTTAATTAAAAAGTAAATTGCTCTGATCGCTGAAAAAACTTCACGGCCCAACAGTTTCTTTGCAATTAGTGAACATGGTCTTGCCTAATTGCACGCAGCTGAACAATGTCAGCTTGATTTCAGCATACTTCAAGAATGCAGCTGACGCTGTATATAAATTACTGACACTTATTTTGATATATCTTTAGTTAAGAGAACAATAAACAGTAATCTCATTACGATTTTCAATGTCCTATTTAACGTCTTATCACTGTTAGTTACTTGTAAGATTCAAATTGGCGCATTGTGGAATAGTTTTCTAAAATACTTAAAACTTCCAAATTAGATATTGTTTTCAAGCATTTATGGTTATGAACTGACGCTGGAGGGAATCAGAATTGCAAAAGATCAAGGCAACAACTTAGAAAAGGTGTAGGAAGCAGATGGGCATAATCGCGTAATTTTAAGAATCGAATTCTTTGTGATCGAGTACTTTTAAGAATCGAATACTTTGTGATCGAGTACTTTTAAGAATCGAATACTTTGTGATCGAGTACTTTTAAGAATCGAATACTTGTATGTGATCGAGTACTTTTAAGAATCGAATACTTGTATGTGATCGAGTAGTTTCAAGTGGCGAACAAGTATTCGAACACATAAACAAAAAACGATTAATAAATGGTAAGAATCAGCCACACACAGCTGCGATATAAAGCTATGAATACTTTTCATCTGACTACTTTGGTATACTTTGGTGCCTGAATACTTTGGTATTCGAATACTAAAGTGTTTGAATAAGATAAAGAATAAAGAAAAGAACAACGAATGCTTTTCAGAATAGAGTAGGTGAGCACTCTTGCATCAGAATACTCCCATCTCTAGTAAGAAGTATAATTGCAGCTGAAAGTATGTATAAATTACTGAAACATTTTTATCTTTAGTGTCTATTGTGCTTCTAGTTAGTCTAGTGACAATTTTTCACATCCTATTTAGCGTCTAATCACTAATATAATCAAATAATGATAATGAACAATTACATCGTTGAACTCGGAGGTTAATGGCGCAGTGGGCTAACTTACAGAACCACGGTGACCCCCCCATGAAAGATGGTTGGTTATATTGAGTTTTATAGCGCAAGGGCCATATTTAGCGAAGCTGCGAAAAACGCAAGACAAACAGCATCACGTAATGGATAAAGACACATAATGGCAAAAGAAATCCGTCGTGGTCTCAAATTTCCTACGTTGGCGTGATGTGGAAGTTTGGAGAGTGGGGTGCCAGCTCAGGTGTTGCCTCGTCATCTGACCGTTCAAAATTAGGGTTCGTGGTTCAAATTAGGTGTTGTCCTACGGACAATCCCTTTGGGATTGATCAACGGACCGTCGTCAATAGCCCGTTGTGTTTCTCCACTGCGGCGTTAATTAAAATACCAAATACTGGTTGCTAATCCGTTACTCTTCCAACTGGGTTACCACGTTTCCGAGTAAGAGAAAGGATGTAATGGTAATTAATTAACGTCACTCTGGACCAACACAACGGGCTATTGACGACGGTCCGGGATCAATCCCAAAGGGAAAGGTCTCGAGGACAACATCTAATTTTGAACCATGGTCAGATGACGAGGTCACACCTGAGCTGGCACCCAACTCTCCACACTTCCACACCGCGTCAACGTGAGGACATTTGAGGCCACGACAGATTTAACGCGCACCAGGCCCCTTTTTACACGACGGTCTTTGGATTCAAACTTGCAATCCTCCAGTTGCTAATCCGTTACTCTTTCAACCGGGCTACCGTGGCCCTATGGATACTGTACAGCTGGGGAAAAGCACCCAGAACTGCTACTTTATCGCTTCTGAGAGCAATCGTAGAAACATTTTAATGATTATATCAGCATTTGTTGATCGGAAAGACAATATAAACACCCTAACGAAATTAGTTTGTTCGGTTGAGGACCAGAAGCCTTCATTCGAACAGTCCCTTTCTCTCAAAGTTCGGGGAGGGGGGAACCTCCCGCGGGGTCCGACCACCCCGATTTCCTACAGCTGTCAACAATCACCCCCAGCCATGATGGATAACACTCATTGTTTATATTGCGAACTTGGGCAAAGCAAGGAACAGCTGCTTCAGTTTGCATAACAGTCCGCGTATTATGTTTCCAGATAAGACAAATTGGGAAAAGTGCTTTTTGTGCAAAAAGGTTATATTTTTTGCTCTACCCCGCTGATTCTTCTAAGGATAAATTTCGTCATCCGACCGTGGTTCAAAATTACGTGGTGTTGCTTTTTAGATTGATCCCGGACCGTCACCAATAGCTCGTTGTGTTGCTCCAGTGTGACGTTAATTAAAATACCTACCTCTAAAGATAAATGAAATTGAAATATGTACAGGGGAGATTCTCTCGGAACTCAGGGGACAAACTTCAAGGGATGTTAGAGCACACTAAAAGAATCCATTTTTGTTTTGCAATGTATAGGCTCAAGTGACGCGTTTAAGCTCAAACACAAGAATTGCTCAGGAATTGAAACAAAATGCTTATTTTTACGTCAATATTTTGAAATTATTTATTTTTTACAATGGTATTTTATAACCACTCAAAGGCCTACCACCAACATTAACGTAAACTTGCAGCGTGGCAGGTAGTTCCGGGTTGTAGCAACGGAATCATGTTCAAGCACGCCATACCAAACAGTGCGCTCTAGCGGCGAAAAGTTCGAGAATTCATGCAGTTCCTTTGAGCAGTTAAAAGGGGCTGGTGCTCGTTAAATCTGTCGTGGCCTCAAATGTCCTCACGTTGGCGTGGCGCGCAAGTTTGGAGAGTGGGGTGCCAGCTCAGGTGTGACCTCGTCATCTGACAGTGGTTCAAGACTACGTGATGTCATCGGATCCTTTCCTTCGGGTTTGATTCCGGACCGTCGACAACAGTCCGTTGCTATATCCAGTGCGATGTAATTCAAACACCTACACACATACCTTTGAGCAGTTATTGTAAAATATCATTGTAAATAAGTTATTGCAAAGTAATGATGTAGTAAGTATTTTAATTAACGTCGTAATAAAGCAACGCAAAGGGTTGTTCTTTTCGGTCCGGGATCAAACCCAAAGGGAAAGATCCGAGGACAACACCTCGTAATTAAGATCCCCAGTCAGATGATGAGGCCACACTGGAACTAACAAAGTAATGATGTAAATAAACATTTTCATTTCCTGTGCAGTTCTTGTGTTAGCGTCTAGACGCGTCACTTGCGCCCATACATTGCAAAACAAAAAATAATTCCTTTAGTGTGGTCTTGAAATTTGTCCCTTGGGTATTGATCTCGGATCATTGCCAATAGTCTGCTGTTCGACCTTAACTACCTACGTATCTAACACCCTTGAAGTTTGTACTATGAGTTCCGAATCACCCCTATATACACTGCTGGCCACCATAAATGCAACACCCTGAAGGAAGCATGCAAATAATATGAAATTTACAACATGCATTAGCGGAGGTGAGATATGCAAATGATTAGAATTTCAGCGCAGACGCACATCACGCGCGCCTGTGGCGCCACTTCAAAGCGCTATTTAAGGCTTGGAGATTTCGACGATTTCAAGTACGGCAATTGTGTTTTTCTTGTGGTTTTTTCAAAAAAAACGATCAATTATGCCTCGTAGAAAACAGCGATCATCTTTTGATCAAGTATCCGAGTTCGACAGAGGAAGGATAGTGGCCTACCGAGATTGTGGATTATCTTTCAGGGAAATCGGTAGTCGTGTTGGACGAAACCAAACAACTGTAATGCGGATATGTGATCATTGGATGCAGGAGGGTACGACGGACCGACGTGTACGATCGCATCCACCTCAGTGCACCACTTCACGTGATGACAGGCATATTGTGCGTATGGCAGTGACGGATCGCTCAGCCACATCACGAACCATAGCACAGCACATTCAGTCTGTACCGCATCATCCAGTGTCTGCGCGTACCATTCGACGCCGTTTACAGCAGAGTGGTCTGTCCGCAAGACGTCCATTGCTTCGTCTACCCTTGACGCAGAACCACAGACGTTTCCGCCGCCAATGGTGCGATGAAAGAAGGATGTGGACGGCAGAATGGAATGAAATTGTCTTTACTGACGAGTCACGCTTCTGTCTGCAACACCACGATGGTCGGATTCGAGTCTGGAGACACCGTGGAGAGAGGATGCTGAACAGCTGCGTTATGCACCGCCACACTGGTCCTGCACCGGGTATTATGGTATGGGGCGGTATTGGATATCACTCTCGCACTCCTCTAGTACGCATTGCCGGTACTTTAAACAGCCAGCGCTACATCTCCGAGGTGTTGGAGCCAGTTGTCCTTCCTTACCACACGTGGCACGCATTGTCCAAGGGTTCTTCGTCAATCGCCAGATTGAATTGCTTCCCTGGCCAGCTCGCTCTCCGGATCTTTTGCCGATAGAAAACATGTTGTCCATGGTTGCTCAACGATTGACCCAGAATACATCCCCAGCTGCCACACCAGATCAACTTTGGCAACGTGTGGAAGCTGCTTGGTCTGCTGTACCCCAAGAACACATCCAAAGTCTCTTTGAATCAATGCCGAGGCGTGTGGCAGCGGTGATCTCCAACAATGGCGGCTACTCTGGCTACTGATTTTGGTAGGAACCACACTTCACAGAAGTCTATAAATTTAATCATTTGATACTTGGTCAACATGTTATCTACAAAATAAATTTTGTTGTGATATCTCTTGTCTTTCTTGGTGTTGCAATTTGGGTGGCCAGCAGTGTATATTTTTTGTTGAAGGAACTATATAAGGAAAACCTTCGTTTGACATCGAAAAATTGGTACAACTCTACGTCGACTGATGTATGTTTGGTTTTTAATTTTAATTCTGTTCTCAAGTTATGAGTACGTTAATTTTTCGCCATTGCTTTTCTTTCATCCTTCACTGGTGTTTGGGGTAGCATTCTTGCTGCTCATTACTTTGTAGATACCGAATTTCTGCTAATAAATTTTTCTGATTGTTTCTCTGGTTCAATAATCTTTCTCTCAATAATTACCCCCTTAGCGAGTACATTTTTAATTGTTAATTCTTTCACGAGTCCCTTATAATAAGGAGCTCAGAGCCGTCCCAAAAATAAGTTTAAAAGTAAAAAATAACGGATCTCCTTTAAACTAGCCACTGAGATGAATTTGCAGAGGACGTTCAGAAGTTTATTGTGGTAATATGACTGAAACGTGAATTCTACCTTGCAATTTATTGGATATACGGGCCGCGGTAGCCTGGTTGGAGGAGTAGCGGATGAGGAATTGTTTGGTTGGTTTTGGGTTTTTATGACTCAAGAGCCATATTTGGCCATGCTGCGCCAGACACGACATACGATATCAAGTAATAGACACGCACAATGAAAGTTTTACTGACACAGAAGAGAGAAATACACCCAGGGAGGAATGAACCTGACAGGAATCGAACCTGCTCCGCCTACAACTCGAAGGTTGCTAGCGCAGTGGGCATACCCACTGGAGCCACGACGACCCCGATTAGCAATCCGAAGGTTGAGAGTTCGAAACTTGATCCAACCCAAGACCATCGTGTACGTGGGGTTGGAGTACTTTAAATCTGTCGTGGCCTCAAATGTCTTCAGGTTGGCGTGGTGTGGAAGTTTGAAGAGTGGGGTGCCAGCTCAGATGTTGACCTCTTATCTGATCGTAGTTCCAAATTAAGAGGTGTTGTCCTCGGATCTTTCTCATCGGGATTGATCCCGGACCGTCGCCAATAGTCACCGTTGTGTTGCTCCAGTGTGTGGTTAATTCAACTAACTACCATCCTCATTGGAAATACGAATTAACGGCAGTAAGAATATTTTTGGAAAATATGCACGAAATGCGATTTTATATTTTTGACGAATTTTATTTCATTTTGACGTATGAAATGTGCATATCGATGTTTGTATTTATTATAAATGGACTTGAAAAAGGTTTGAAATGTGAGTAAAGACACTGCTATAAGTATATATTAGCAATTTAGAAACGTTGATAGAGATGCCATACATTGGTCTCCTAGTATTTATGAAAAATCTTTTAAAACGGTGGGCTTATCTGGAAACTAGTTTTAGAAGTATTTTTCTCTCTCCTATTAATTCACAGGTTTGTTTTCATGTAATTGCTTGACACATACTCGTAAAGAAAGATAACTAAAATCTGTAGGAACTGTTTGCCTTGGTCGGGAAATAGAAAGAAACATTTTATTTCCTTTTCGTTTATGTGTATCATTTATTTCTATTTTACGTTCCAATTCTTTCGAGAACATTATTCCTTGGATTGATTGCTTTTTTGATCTGCGTTCTCAAAGAAATAACTTTAATCTTTTATCTTTTCAGTCATTGTATAAAGCATAAATGGAAAATCCCCAAACCTTGCGTTCAGCATAGTAAATATAAAAATGTTTTTTAAAAAGGAGCTCGCAAGCTTACCAAAGGAGTTATTAAAAATATATAAGTGTTGACGGTACAAGTTAAAAACATTTTAGCACTGTAAAAGGTTTACCTATAGTTAATTACCCTCCTTCTTAATACAGGATTGTAGTAACCCAGTTGGTAGAGTCGCGGATTAGCAAACGGAAGGGGGCGAGTTCTGAACTCGATCCAACTTCAGACCGTCCTGTACGTGCGAGCGAATGCACGTTAAATCTGTTGCGGCCTCAAATATCCTCACGTTGGCATGGTGTGAAAGCTCGGAGAGTGGGGTGCTAGCTTAGGTATTGACCTCGTCATCTAACCGTGGTTCAAAATTGCCCTTCGGGATATATCCCGGACCATCGCCATTAGTCATGCATTGTGTTGCTAAAATACATATACATATACATATACATATACATATACATATACATATACATATTATATACATATACATATACATATTATATACATATACATATTATATACATATACATATATATATATATATATATATATAATAAGTAAAACTACCCTAAGAATAGAATAGATTTCCCCGAGAATTTTGTTTTTGTTTTTATTTGGTTTCTCCTTTTTGATTTGTGGTGATGGTCTATATATATATATATATATATATATATATATATATATATATATATATATATATATATATACACTGCTGGACACCGTAAATGCAACACCCTGAAGGAAGCATGCAAATAATATGAAATTTACAACATGCATTAGCGGAGGTGAGATATGCAAATGATTAGAATTTCAGCGCAGACGCACATCACGCGCGCCTGTGGCGCCACTTCAAAGCGCTATTTAAGGCTTGGAGATTTCGACGATTTCAAGTACGGCAATTGTGTTTTTCTTGTGGTTTTTTCAAAAAAACGATCAATTATGCCTCGTAGAAAACAGCGATCATCTTTTGATCAAGTATCCGAGTTCGACAGAGGAAGGATAGTGGCCTACCGAGATTGTGGATTATCTTTCAGGGAAATCGGTAGTCGTGTTGGACGAAACCAAACAATTGTAATGCGGATATGTGATCGTTGGATGCAGGAGGGTACGACGGACCGACGTGTTCGATCGCATCCACCTCAGTGCACCACTTCACGTGATGACAGGCATATTGTGCGTATGGCAGTGACGGATCGCTCAGCCACATCATGAACCATAGCACAGCACATTCAGTCTGTACCGCATCATCCAGTGTCTGCGCGTACCATTCGACGCCGTTTACAGCAGAGTGGTCTGTCCGCAAGACGTCCATTGCTTCGTCTACCCTTGACGCAGAACCACAGACGTTTCCGCCGCCAATGGTGCGATGAAAGAAGGATGTGGACGGCAGAATGGAATGAAATTGTCTTTACTGACGAGTCACGCTTCTGTCTGCAACACCACGATGGTCGGATTCGAGTCTGGAGACACCGTGGAGAGAGGATGCTGAACAGCTGCGTTATGCACCGCCACACTGGTGCGGAGGGTTGGTATGTGGTATGGCACCGGGTATTATGGTATGGGGCGGTATTGGATATCACTCTCGCACTCCTCTAGTACGCATTGCCGGTACTTTAAACAGCCAGCGCTACATCTCCGAGGTGTTGGAGCCAGTTGTCCTTCCTTACCTTCAGGGCTTGCCCTCAGCCATATTTCAACAGGATAATGCGCGACCACGCGTGGCACGCATTGTCCAAGGGTTCTTCGTCAATCGCCAGATTGAATTGCTTCCCTGGCCAGCTCGCTCTCCGGATCTTTCGCCGATAGAAAACATGTGGTCCATGGTTGCTCAACGATTGACCCAGAATACATCCCCAGCTGCCACACCAGATCAACTTTGGCAACGTGTGGAAGCTGCGTGGTCTGCTGTACCCCAAGAACACATCCAAAGTCTCTTTGAATCAATGCCGAGGCGTGTGGCAGCGGTGATCTCCAACAATGGCGGCTACTCTGGCTACTGATTTTGGCAGGAACCACACTTCACAGAAGTCTATAAATTTAATCATTTGATACTTATTCAACATGTTATCTACAAAATAAATTTTGTTGTGATATCTCTTGTCTTTCTTGGTGTTGCAATTTGGGTGGCCAGCAGTGTATATATATATATATATATATATATATAACTTGGTACAATTCTCACTACAGATCCCTTAACGTTCCCCTTTCCTCTCAGTCTTTGTCTTCTTGACCGAGTGGTCAATATATCTTGCCACCCCCTTTCACCTTTGAACTCAAGCCAAGTCATTAAACTTTGACCTCCCACGGACTCTCCTGCTTTCAAATCGCATATGTAAAAACAAATTACTCCTTCGTTAAGCCACCGACTTCTGCCAATGAACTTTCCTGTGCCAACAATCTTTCTCTTAATCCTTATCTCTCTAGTGAGTTCATCGCAAACTTTTCATTCTTTCACGAGCCCATTGGAATAAGGAGCTCTCAAAGCCATCCAAAACACCTTACACTCAACAACCTCCACGTCTTGCAGACTTCTTGTTTGCTACATCAATAAACTGTCATGGATATTTCTGCCTCTCCAATTGGGGAACCAACATTACACTCAGTACCAATGGACCATTCTCTATGGTTGCCTTATACCACTCTTGCCCTCTCGTCACGACTGCTGGCTTGTGTATGAATATATATATATATATATATATATATATTCATACACATACAAAAGGCACGAAATTTGGACCTCTGCTTAAAACTAAAAAATAATTCGGACGCTTAAGACTTTTCTTAACTACATAGACCTCTTCTGTCTTAAAATTTCAAACAAATTTCTTCACCCTTGGAATTTTTCTTAGAATGGAAATGGTGCTTAATTCATTTCCTCTACTTCCTTTAAAACTAGCACTCTCGACTTTGCAGAAATTAAAAATTCAATTAAAAACCTACAATCTCTTTTTATTATTACCCCTATAGATAGAGCCAACTACAATTTCGGATTCTTTTGCAAAAACTTTTATCTTAACCCATATACTAGATGCTGAACTTAAAAACTCCATAACTTACAAAAAACGAATACTGCCCATAATATTATTATTAGAAAATCATTGCCTTCAACAAAACTTTATAGCTTAAGAATTACTTCCCCTATATTACCATCACCTCTAAATTTCACAAAAACCCCCATAGCTTTTAGATATATCACTGTGGCACTAACCTAAATTACATGTCTAAACCAGGCAAAATCTTTTTTTAATTTTTTAAAAATCATTCTTAAAGCAATCACGATGAAAGAAAACTGTTGGATCATTAATAACACTCCAGTTCTTAATTTTCTCTCTTCTAATAACAATATTTCCTAAATAGATACCTTTGATTTTTAAAGATCTGTTCACTAGTATCCCGCTCCATAATATTATAAATGTTCTTAACTCTTACAACACTGAATTTAATCCTCTTAATATTTCTCAACAATATTGGAATAACCTGACTAACTTTGTGTCCTACATAATTTTATCTTTAATGGTGAACATCTATTCCAACAAGTACAAGGGATACCACAAAGTACCTCCTTCTCTAGCATTCTTGCTAATCTCTACTTCCATTTCTTTGAAAGATCATAAGCATCTAAATTTGCTAGCTCTTATCGCTACGTAGAGACTTGATCATTTTCAACTCACCAGAGTTGAGACTTTTGGAGAAATATTTATCCCACTGAACTCATCCTCAAAAAATCAAATAGTTCACCTTTATCCACTAACTTCCTTGACATTCATATTGAGTCAGTTCAAAATTAACAATATATATTTACGATAAAAGAAATGATTTTCAATTTAACTTTAACAAGCTTGTTCCCTGGGACTCTAGCATCTTTATCAGTATTTACAGGAACTGAATTCATAATCAAATCCATAGAATCCATCACATTTGCAGGGATCAAACTACTATTGATAATCAGCTGAAAACTCTTAAAACAACCCTCATAATTAACGATTTTCCCAATAGTTTTCTTAAAGAGTTTTTTCCATAATTTTCATTCTTTTTTACTTCCCATAGAAAAGTTTTTTATTTCTCTTTTTTGTCCCACCACTAGATGGCGCCATACTTTGTTTACATTATATTTTTACACTATAGCTTTCCATAATACCCTTAAACTCATCCCTGGTCTCACTTTTAAATTTCTGTTTACGAATGACTCCCCCTTTTTTCACATTTTCAAAATCTCTCACACTACCCTACTAAGCCCAAGACTTCTAAATATTTTCTCGATCCGTGTTATTCCTGATCAAACAGGATCAGTGGCAGCCAAAGATTTCCAAAATAGCTTAATCTGGTGACATTTCTGGATGGCAAGACTATATATAATTTTTTGTTGGCTGTTATTCCTTTGGCGGTTATCTTTGGGTATTCCTCATTCTTTCAAGTCTCGCTGCTGTTTTGTTCTATGTTTTTATTTTTCGGGGGGTAACTTATTGTATTCTCTTTGGCTAAGCCTCACACAAGTGCAGAAAAAACTCAAAGCTTTTTTTTAAAGTGACTCCTGCTTGAATCCCCTTGACAAAGTAAGCGGGAACACACCCTTCATATTTTTACACATCTTATCTTGTTTCTCGGGAAAATCTTATTTTTAAGGTAGTTTTTACTTACTATTTCCCTGTATTTCTTAGTGGCTTTCAGCGCCCTGTTCATCTAAAGGGTTGTTATTTTCTTTCACCTTATTTTGTTCTTGTTATTTGTATTTTGTTTTTGATTGGGTCCTCTTATCTAATTTTTGGTGATGGAATATATATATATATATATATATATATATATAATAAGTAAAACTACCCTAAGAATAGAATAGATTTCCCCGAGAAACAAGATGAAATAAAATATGTAAATGTTAAGTGAGCCTGCCTACTTTTTCAAGGGGAGCAAGGCCAGGTTGTCACTTAAAAATGCGATGCTTTGAGTTTTTTCTGTACTTATGTGAGGCCAGGCTTTTTCTTTCAATTTCATCACTGCCCACAATCTTTACTCTTTGTCACAATTTTATTTTCTTGTTAAAATTTACCTTTCTTCCCTCCCTTTCATTTGCGCTAATTTGTTCACATTATCTCCAAGCCACCCTCTTTCGTTTTTAAATCCGTTATTCTACATAATACGGATCTGGCAATGTTTTGCTCTCCTAGCTTGGGCGGCAACTTTTGGTAAGGTATTACGTTGGCTATGTTCTTTTGATTCCTAACCTTGGTAACAGGTATTATTTTCATGATTTTTTTCTCTCTGGTAGTACTTTGAGTTTTCGGGGGTAACTTTTGTTGATCTCTTCGGCCTGGCCTCACATAAGTACAGAAAAAACTCAAAGCATCGCATTTTTAAGTGACAACCTGGCCTTGCTCCCCTTGAAAAAGTAGGCAGGCTCACTTAACATTTACATATTTTATTTCATCTTGTTTCTCGGGGAAATCTATTCTATTCTTAGGGTAGTTTTACTTATTATTTCCCTTTATTTGTTCTCTGCGGCTTTCAGCGCTGTTCATCTAAAGGGTCAATATTATTGTTGTTATTTTGCTCCATTTTTGTTCTTGTTATTATTTGCATTTTGTTTTTGTTTTTATTTGGTTTCTCCTTTTTGATTTGTGGTGATGGTCTATATATATATATATATATATATATATATATATATATACACTGCTGGCCACCCAAATTGCAACACCAAGAAAGACAAGAGATATCACAACAAAATTTATTTTGTAGATAACATGTTGGCCAAGTATCAAATGATTAAATTTATAGACTTCTGTGAAGTGTGGTTCCTGCCAAAATCAGTAGCCAGAGTAGCCGCCATTGTTGGAGATCACCGCTGCCACACGCCTCGGCATTGATTCAAAGAGACTTTGGATGTGTTCTTGGGGTACAGCAGACCAAGCAGCTTCCACACGTTGCCAAAGTTGATCTGGTGTGGCAGCTGGGGATGTATTCTGGGTCAATCGTTGAGCAGCCATGGACCACATGTTTTCTATCGGCGAAAGATCCGGAGAGCGAGCTGGCCTGGGAAGCAATTCAATCTGGCGATTGACGAAGAACCCTTGGACAATGCGTGCCACGCGTGGTCGCGCATTATCCTGTTGAAATATGGCTGAGGGCAAGCCCTGAAGGTAAGGAAGGACAACTGGCTCCAACACCTCGGAGATGTAGCGCTGGCTGTTTAAAGTACCGGCAATGCGTACTAGAGGAGTGCGAGAGTGATATCCAATACCGCCCCATACCATAATACCCGGTGCCATACCACATACCAACCCTCCGCACCAGTGTGGCGGTGCATAACGCAGCTGTTCAGCATCCTCTCTCCACGGTGTCTCCAGACTCGAATCCGACCATCGTGGTGTTGCAGACAGAAGCGTGACTCGTCAGTAAAGACAATTTCATTCCATTCTGCCGTCCACATCCTTATTTCATCGCACCATTGGCGGCGGAAACGTCTGTGGTTCTGCGTCAAGGGTAGACGAAGCAATGGACGTCTTGCGGACAGACCACTCTGCTGTAAACGGCGTCGAATGGTACGCGCAGACACTGGATGATGCGGTACAGACTGAATGTGCTTTGCTATGGTTCGTGATGTGGCTGAGCGATCCGTCACTGCCATACGCACAATATGCCTGTCATCACGTGAAGTGGTGCACTGAGGTGGATGCGATCGAACACGTCGGTCCGTCGTACCCTCCTGCATCCAACGATCACATATCCGCATTACAGTTGTTTGGTTTCGTCCAACACGACTACCGATTTCCCTGAAAGATAATCCACAATCTCGGTAGGCCACTATCCTTCCTCTGTCGAACTCGGATACTTGATCAAAAGATGATCGCTGTTTTCTACGAGGCATAATTGATCGTTTTTTTGAAAAAACCACAAGAAAAACACAATTGCCGTACTTGAAATCATCGAAATCTCCAAGCCTTAAATAACGCTTTGAAGTGGCGCCACAGGCGCGCGTGATGTGCGTCTGCGCTGAAATTCTAATCATTTGCATATCTCACCTCCGCTAATGCATGTTGTAAATTTCATATTATTTGCATGCTTCCTTCAGGGTGTTGCATTTACGGTGGCCAGCAGTGTATATATATATCCTATAAAGTATCTCTCTTTATACGAGAACTCTTAGCGAATGCAATTTTCAGCGAATCGGAATGAAACTTGAGATTTAGAGATTTCAAGGAATGCGCTCGTCTGTTACGTCAATAACAAGAACCGAACTCTCACAGTTAACAAATTTCGAAAAGCAGCACCAGTTTTTAATCGAAAAGTGATCGGCACAGAGATAAATAAAAAATTCCGTTGAAACTTTGCCTTTAGCTCTAAAAACGACTGCAATATTTTTACCCCGTAGCTCTAACCTTTACTATAGGTCTAATTCAAACTAGAGAATACAAAATCTGAAACATTGGTTTTCATTATCGCTCACAAGCATTTTAAGCACTAAGTAGAAACGAACACTAACAAATCCTTTCATATATAAATTGTCCAACGTTGCTTCAAAAATAAAGAATGCCAATGTTCGGAGGAAACGGACATCTATTTCCCTCTGGATAGATGTTTTTATTTCAAACTTCCAGCTGCACAAAATATTGACTGTTTTCTATCGACTATCTATATATTTCACTTTCGTACTCTCACAGAAATTGGCGTTCTATGTATATTGGTGAATGTAAACAATATAAAATCAACCGCTACGATGTAAATTCGCCAATTTCGCCGCAAAGCTTAAATATGCTTAATCGGTGCTAGGAGTTAGGGCCGTTGAGGTTCAGTGAGTTTGTCCTCTGCGCTAGCAACCTTCGAGTTGTAGGCGGCGCAGATTCGATTCTTGTCAGGTGAATTCCTGGGTGTATTTCTCTTCTGTGTCAGTAAAGCTTTCATTATGCGTGTCTATTACTCGATGTTGTATGTCTTTTGTCTGGAGCAGCGTGACCAAATATGGCCCTTGCGCCATAAAACCCTCAAAGCAACCAACCTGAGCTAGGAGTTGCATAATATTGCAAGAACTGCACGGAAGAATTCTTGTCGCTCTAACTAAATCCTTCATTGGACTGGCTAAAGTACCAATAAGGGGAAATCTAGAAGATAGAAATCTGAACTCTAAAATAGGTTTTAGCCCGGTTGAAAGATTAAAGGATTTGCAACCGGAGGGTTGCGAGTTCGAATCCAATCAAAGACCGTCGTGTACGAAGGGGCTGGTGTGAAAGTTTGGAGAGTGGGGTGCCAGCTCACAGATGTGACCACGTCATCTGACCGTGGTTCAAAATTACGTGGTGTTGTCCTCGGATCTTTCCCTTTGCGATTGATCGAAGCCAATACCCCGTTGTGTTGCTCCAGTGCGACGTTAATTAAAATACATGCATACGTACTATGGATAGTAGATAAATGGATTTCATAAATGGATAGTTCATAAATGGATTTAAAGAAATTTTATCGCAGGTGTTATGCCCAGAGCCTGCTAGTTAATAATCTTTTGATTCAATCTCTTATTGAACATTATTGCAACATTAGAAAGACTAACGTAATTAATTTTAAGTTTTGTTTTAAACTTAATATATTTCAAACATGATTTTACGAAGATTAATACTTTGTAAATTGCTACGGTGAATGATATGCATCCATTGTCAAAAGATTTAGAGTTTAAGGGACACAAAAGATTACAGAGATCAAACATTAAACTTTAGAATTTCGGATAATTCATAAAATTAAAATTTTTATATTTTTATTACAGAGATCAAGATTACAGAGATCAGACATTAGACTTTAGAATTTAGGATAATTCATAAATGAAAATTTTTATATTTCTGTTGTGGGGGTCAAATCGATGAAAAATAATTCAAAGATCACAATTTAAAAATGTTGATGAAGTAAAGAGAAGTTACTCATTGCAAAAATAATGCATACGAAGCATAGAATACTCTAAATTAAGTATTTTATGTAGAGCTGAAGATTTAATGGACCACTTGTCGCTAGGTAGTTGATTAGCGTCGCACTGGAGCAGCACAATGGGCTATTGGCGACGGTCCGTGACCAACCCCCAAAGGGAAAGGTCCTAGGACAACATCACGTAATTTTGAACCCCGGTCAGATGACAAGATAACACCTGTGTGAGCTGGCACCCCAATCTCCAAACTTCCACACCACGTCAACGTGAGGACATTTTGAGGCCACGACAGATTGAACGTGCACCAGCACCCGCGTACACGACGGTCTTTGGCTGGACCGAGTTTCGAATTCGCAATCCTCCGATTCCTGCTCCCCAACTAAGAAAAGGTACATCTGGTGAACGCACGGGCCATGGAAGAATTGAAACATGGTGAACATTGAATTGTTGTATGTTGCATGCCACGTGCGGTCACGTATTGTCCTGTTGAAAACTGGTAGCAGGCAAACCCTATAATTAAGGGAGGACAAAATCCTGGGGTCAAAAGAGGTCTACGCCTTGAAAAATTTCCCGCTGCTGCAGACGACGTCGAATCGTGTGTGATGACCAGGCTGTTGTGTAACACACCCTAATTCTGGAGGAAGCGTCTTTGATGTTACAGTACGATCCGTAATAACCATGTGCACGAGATTCTTATTGGGTGGTGTGACAAGTCTGCTACATTCGTTTACATCGGTCAGTTTGTCCCTCCTGCACCCACATATTCCATATTTGCATCACTGTGGCTTTATGTCGTCCAACACTACCACCGATTTCCCCGAAGGATAATCCGCAGTGTTGATAAGCCACAATTATTAATCTGTCAAACTCAGAAAAGTGCTCGAAAGATTGCCATATTTTCTGACGAGGCATAATTAAGCCTCCTATGGAAATTCCGAGGTTTCCAAGGCAGTAAATTATATATTTAAGAAATTCTTGAACCACTACTTTATTTTAATATTCAATGTTATTCTTGAATTTTAAACTCATGCACATTTTACGAATTTTTACAAATTTTTTGGCGTGAAAACCGAAACAGTACCGAGGAAGCATGGATGAAAAGTTGAGAGTTACAAAAAACGTTATAACTGTTTTGTCTCATGATTTCAGAAATGGAAGAAACATCCAGAAGATATAAATACAGCATCGTATAAACAAAGAATCTCTGTACATGGCATGACCTCCGAACCAAGTGCGCAGGCGCACTGAGCGCGGGGAGGGACTTCGCAATATGTCAAAATTCTAGTGCTGGGCAAGCTTTGGGATAGTGTAACTTTGGATTGTGTAGAGTGAGGTCTGTGTAAATGACGTCATTCGAAAGCTACTGATATACGCTACAATTAATTTTGGACAACAATAATTAATATCAAACTTCACTTCAATCGTTCAAACTGTAAATTAATTGTTGAATATTCACAATAAACAATGTTAAAAACTTCTTATGGCTGCTTCATTTATTCTACAATCCAACTCCTGGCCCCAGTATTCACGTCAAAACTACGGTTTGTGTCCTTGACAGAACCTAAGAATTTTTTTAGCTAATTTCTGAGATTTGGTTTTCGAAATCTCTGAGAATTAGATCGAAAAAATAGGCGTCTAAGCTTATGTTTGAACTTCAGGAAAATATGTTATTCTCTAGTAGACAGTAAATACCCCCGTTCACAAAATTAGCACTTAGAAAAACAATGCTCTTGAATCCATCACTTATTTCTTTTATTTTCAAGTTAGTGGCTACTCTTAATCCTTTTTCCTCTTCGAAAAGTAATTATATACGAGATGTTTTTTAAATCTTTTGAGGTGTAATTAAATTTTTTTTTCGGACATTTAATCGAAAAATAGCGATTAGATCTTTCGAGATGCTGAGAGAATGAACGGACAGTATATTTTGAAACCGGTAATTGTTTTGCAATTTCTTTGACATTTACTTCAATTCCGAGAAATTAAATATTTTGTAATGTGTCGCTTGTAACATCTTAGTCCTCAACTAAGGCGTCTCGTTTAATATTCTGCGGGGTTTGAAAAAATTTAAGAACGAATCCTTTTGATCTCTTTAGAATACATTACGGAATTGAATGGAATACTTTTCAAATAAAAGAATTGCGTTCCCAAGAGAACCTTCGATGATTCCGGTTATGGTACATTGCTCTGGAATGATTTAGAACAAGATGGAAACTATTTCGCTTTCTTCTGATTCGATCCCGCTTAACGGAAAAAACTTATATTCCATGAAATATTGCTTCATTTGAAAAAAAAAACATATATTATAAGATTGGAATTCTATAACTCTAACTCGAATACAAAAGCGTTACCTTTTATTTTACTCAGTTATTCTAACATTCATTGAAGTAATCGATAATAGTACAAGCAGAATTACCCGGTTTTGCTCGGGTTCAATTGGTTAACCGTCTAAGTGGTTTCGGCGAGTTATCTAGTCCATCAAGATCTGACCAATTTTGCTAATGACGAGTTATCTCGTCCGCCAAGATCTGATCAATTTTGTTAATGACGAGGTATCTCGTCCATTAAGATCCGGTCAGTTTTCTTCTAATGACAAGATATCTCGTCCATCAAGATCTGGCCAGTTTTCTTCTAACGACGAGATATCTCGTCCATCAAGATCTGGCCAGTTTTCTTCTAACGACGAGATATCTCTTCCATCAAGATCTGGCCAGTTTTCTTCTAACGACGAGATATCTCTTCCATCAAGATCTGGCCAGTTTTCTTCTAACGACGAGATATCTCTTCCATCAAGATCTGGCCAGTTTTCTTCTAACGACGAGATATCTCTTCCATCAAGATCTGGCCAGTTTTCTTCTAACGACGAGATATCTCGTCCATCAAGATCTGGCCAGTTTTCTTCTAACGACGAGATATCTCGTCCATCCAAATCTGGCCAGTTTTCTTCTAATGACGAGATATCTCGTCCATCGAGATCTGCTCAGTTTTCTTCTAATGACGAGATATCTCGCCCATCGAGGTCTGGTCAGTTTTCTTCTAATGGCGAAATATCTCGTCCATCAAGATCTGCTCAGTCTTCTTCTAATGACGAGATATCTCGTCCATCAAGATCTGGCCAGTTTTCTTGAAATGACGAGATATTTCGTTTATTAAAATCTACTCATCTTTCTTCTAATGATGAGATACCTTGTCGAGACAACCATGACCAAGACAACCAAGGGTTAACTTTGATTGAAAGTGATCCGGAAAAATCACTTTTCTCTGTCAGAAAAATGTAGATGACCAAAATGTAAACAGAAAGCAAATAAGTCGGCGAAAAATAATTTTTTTAAGATCCGTTTTGACATTTTTATAGTTTCTACAGTTTACTTTGAACGAAATAAAATTGCTTGCTTTATCCATCTATATAATCCATTTCACATGTATCAAACTATAATGTAAAACAAAATTGTAGACACTTGTAGCACTTTTGCACCAGGAATGCGATAATTCCGAAATCTATCATTATGGAAAGGCTGACAAATCATATTGATAAGATATTCATGATCAATTTAATTTCAAGCAAATCCATTTATTTTCTTTAAAATTTCATTCCGCATATGAAATAACAGCTTGTTTTAAAATTAAATGTCTTCAGTAAGACGAAAAAATAAATCGATCACTATTTTTCGAAAAATGGAAGATCAATTTTACAGTTTAAAAAAAGAAAATTACTGTTTTCAACAAATGTTTGAGATTACAAAGTTGCAGAAGAATACCTTCAACTCATAAAGTAAACAACTTTGATCTTCCGTCACTCGAGACAAACAGATTCCCGTAAAGTCTTAAAGCAAATATTATTTTCTACAAAACACGGTGATATTATCAAGACGCATTATTGTCAACACTGGAGATTAAAGCCCCTTCGTTGTTATACGTATGTTTTCCGTTATACTTCAAAAGCTCAAGGAAAAACTTTCAACTTTTAAAAGTTTAATTGGAAGATTTTATTACCTTGTTATTCCGAGATCAGGAAAGCTTTATTTAAAATTCGCTTTACTCCAAATGCAAACAGTTTCAAGTCTATTCTTCGCAGAAATTCTTTTTGTAAATTCCGATATCTAAATTGAAACTACGTACCTATTTAGAATGACAGATTTTGTCTCTAACTATTGTGTACAGCTTTTAATGCAATCCAATATTGTAATTTGAAACTTTAAAAGGGGCAAACGTAAGTTTTACTGATTTTAATTTCTTTGCAATGGTATGTGTGTGAATGCTACGTCAAAATTAAAAAAAAAATCTTTGAATTACAACGTATGGTTACACGTCTTATTTTAACGCCAAATGTCTTATTTTAAAACGACTACTTTAGCACTATCTTTCTAATGTAAGACATTACTATCTTATTACAAAGGTTTTGTTTGTACACGATTTAATTTATGAAACGAAATTCTACAAATTACATCGACCTTAAAATGAAATAGACTGAGCATGTGCCCGGATCTTCATTTCTTCCAGTTGCTCGGTTTGAAGATCAGGTCACGTGGTTGTGGGTCAAAGCATAAATCCTAAATTACTGATTGGTTAAAATGATTATCCACAGTGATCAAAAAGACTGCTCTGCGCTTCCATAGCCAATCGGCTAAGTCGATTTGTGATTTACCCTTCAAAGACCATACGACAGCGACTTCGCCCACATGATCCGTCTATTTCATTAGAAGGTCGATGACAAATTATTATGTATTGAATCACTGATTTTTATAGAAAGTTGGTCGAAATATACACATAACGCCAGGAAATGAATCATATCTTTACGATACTTTTCACAAAATGAGTTCTCTATATAAATAAGAATGGAGTGTTTGTTTGTACATTGAATGTTTTCGACACATTTCAAGTTTTCTATTCGTTTTGAACCCTTCTGATGCAAAATCCGTTGTCTATGTGTGTGCCCTTGCTACGTCCAAAGGTTGAATATATTTTCATGAAACTTTGCATACTGTGAGTTAATACTTTCAGTGACTGAACTTGGTTGCGTAGTCTGTCCGTCTTGCCGTTCTATGTTCGATTTTTTGTGTGCTTGTACAAGTATCACATAAAATTTGTTCAATATATTTTAACGTTTTATATTTATACAACACATTTTAGTTTAGTGAATGCATTATTTAAAATTTCTTTGCTTACAAAATTTCATGAAAATATATTCAACCGTTTGGACGCAGTACGGGTACACCCACACCCACACACATACATACATACAGACAGACAAACAGTCACCAAACGCACAAGAGACGGATTTTGCATCAGATAGGCCTAAAACGGATAAAAAAATTTGAAATGGGTCGACAATATTCAATGTACAAAAACTCCATTCTTATTTATATAGATTTCAATAACTTGGATTGTTTTCAAGCGCTACTGAAATATTAATTATTTTCCAAAACTATTTTTACGGAATTTAATTCTAATAGTTTATTTCTAGCCTTATTTTTTCTTTACGAAATATAAAAACATCTGAATGTTTGGAACAGACGATAAAGAGAAATAAACTATACAGAACGAACCTTTTTAAAATAGGATTGGTAGCTAATATGACAACCTTGGTATATTTTTAATCGTTTGCTTTTTTAAATTTGTGTTCGTTACATTCCAAGATTATATTTTGTAGTGAAAAAACAGATACATTTATTGCTTTACGTTCAAACCTTATTTTTAAATCTGTTTTGACATGTAATTCTGGATCTTCAATTTGATGTTTTTCGTTCAATAACTGTAATCAAGGTATAAGTAATTACTTAATTAGTTTTAAAAACATTTTTTATCATTGTATGATAATTTTGGGAAATGCTTTTGTTCTTAAATGACATACAAGGCATTTATATGCATACTCTAAACTATTCTATGCATTCTGGGTAACATTGACAGTCTAAAGACATTTTTTCTTACTAAAAATTTAAATTCTACAAAAATATAAAATGTTAAATATGACATTTATTTACATTTATGAAATTGTGTATTTAACAATTGTGTACCTCTATTAGAGTGTGGTTGTTGTTACATGGGATGAATAGGAATTACAATTTCTTAACGAAAACGGAAATTAGTTAACCAATTGAGCCCGAGTAACACCAAGTTATTCTGCTAGTTAATTATAAAATGAGAAAATGAATAATTTATTTTGCTGTTGCCAGATACCAATCAGCAAAATAACACTTTTATTATCAGTGGGTTTTTTGCTCGCATTATATAGACTCGTTTCCTCACAAACTGTAGCCCTCAAGTTCACACCTTCTTTGGGTGTGTATGGGCATGACAATCTCGAGGTACTCGAGTGATCCTTCCTCTCTTTCATTTCTACTCTTGTTTATCGTTCAGCAATTTGCTTTGTCTTCATTGTTTCATCCCCCATTTATTCTCCAATCCCTCTTTTCCCCTTACGACAGGTTTTACTTGACGCTGCCTTGCGTTTAGCGCTGCTTGGCCAAATATGGCCAATGGGCCATAAAAACCCAAAACAACCAACCGAACAAAAGTTATGCAAAATGAAATGCTTTTATCATTTGATACCATTAGTAAAACATTTATGAATTATTGATATTATGCAAACACTTTTTCTTGAAAATTCCTTCGTCCTGGACCATCACCAATATCAGCATTGCAACGTTAATATCATTACCTTGAAAATTCCTTTTAGCTGCCAGTGGAATAATGGAGCTTGTTTTTAAAATAAATGTCATCAGTGTAGACAAAGCAAACTCAATCAATTACAATTTTTCAAAAAATAGAAGGTGGATTTTACAGCGTTTTTTAAAAAGCAAATCACTGCTTTCAACGAATATTTCACACGTTTCTAATTACTTAATAGCTTCAATTTGTAGAGTGAAAAATCTCGATCTGTTACTTAAGACAAAAATTTCAATTTTCAAAATTCCTAAATGATATTGTATTGTGTAGGACCTTAATACAAACAGAAACAAAATTTCAATCATTGAAAATCGCAAAATTCTGAAAAAATCAATGAACAAACGTGTTGAATTTATATTTCCTTAATGTATTCTGAAATAGAACAATTCAAAAAAAGAATTTTGAATAATATGGATCAAGACATTAATGATTTAACACATATTTATAATACTTGGAAATGCTCAAATACAACAGCCATTTCTCTGTCAACTCAAATACATAAATATGGAATTATAAATCAAATTAAAAAATAAAACATTAATTCTGGTGTTGCCAGATACCGAGTAGCAAAATTACGCTTTTATGATCAATGCGTTTTTGTTTGGAATTTTCGTGTTCCATTAAAAAATGTAAGTTGTGTAAAATTAAGTATTTAAAATATACATTTTTTATCAATCCCAAATATTCATAAATTGTTTATATTATGGAAAGAAATAAAAAATCAGTTCAGCTTGATTATAATTTTAAATAAATGTTTTGGAAAAAAATTGTTTTTCGAGCAATACTGGTAAAACAATGTTATTGGAAATTTGATTTTCGTCAATACTGGTAAAACAAACTGAGATGAGTACCACAATCGTTTTATGCTCAATGTTATTCCTATGGCAATTTCGAATTGATTTTAGACCCCTCTGCACACCTAGGTTATAGATAACGAGGGTTAATATGTAGCTACGTTACCCGTAGAAAGATTATGTGTACCAAATTTGGAGTGGATTGGTCAAACGGTGTAGATTTGTAGAGAACAGACAGAAAGACAGACTCCAATTCTGCTTTATATAATACTAGCAGAATTACCCGGCGATGCTCGTGTTGAATCGGTTAAATCCTATTGATCCTATTTCATAGAAAAATGCAATCATCATTTAAGTGTACAGAAACTAGTTTAACATCGTTTTAACTTTTTTCATAGTTTTTACAATTTACTTCGGACGCCAATATGTATACATAATATATCCATCTATATAATCATATTCTTGCTGTAAGACAAAGTACAAAAGCTTTTTCTGAGATGACTTCAGATGTCGATTTCGAGTTTTGGAGTGATTATGAATGCCAATTAAGTTCATTTTCAGTAAAAATGAGGAACTTTCAGCGTATAGTCTTGCACTCAGTTTTCAATCAATTATCAATATTTATTATTTGTGATACCCTTGTATCATGGATTCGATGTTTTCGAATTACATTATCACTGTGAGAGGTTGGCAAATTAAACTTACGGCATTCGTGGTTAATTTATTTTGAAGCCCACACTTTTTTTCTTGAAAATTCTATTCATCGGCACGTGGAATACCGGAGCTTGTTTTAAAAATAAATGTCATCAGTGTAGATAAAGCAAACTCAATCGATTACAATTATTACAAAATCACTGCTTTCAACGAATGTTTCGCAGGTACCTAAAATGCATACGAATAGTTTCAACTTCAACCTCGACCTTCTGTCACATAAGACAAAAAGTTTCAATTTTTCTCATCAGTCCTAGTTTAAATACATTCTTACTCTGATATTATTCCAAGATCAGGTCTTATTTAAAATTCGATTTACTTCAACAGAAATTCAGTTTTAAATCGAATCCTTATGATACTTTTTCAATTGAGAGATTCAGTTTCCAATATAGAAACCACGAACTTATTTAGAATGATAGATGTAGTTACTTGAGTATGGCTTTCAATAATGAAACATGAAAACGAAATGTAAATTTAATTTATTTTAATTATCTAGTAATGAAAATCTGGTCAAAATTTAGAAATATCTTTGAACAATGTATGGCTACCCTTTTTGATTTAACGTAATCTATCTTGTTTTGGAATAACTTTACCGGTCATTTTAAAATAAGAAGTTACACACTAATAAAAAAGGTTTCTATTTATTTTTGTGACACATAATTCTTCAAACCATAACGTATTTAACCAGACTCAAGGAAAGTTGGTCGAAATATACATAAACCACCAAGAAATTACCCATGTCTAGTGATATTTTTCAGAAAATAAAAATAATTCATTTAAATTTAACTCCTAAATAATATCTGTAATATGGAAAGTATACTCGAACGCATAAATACAAATAGAAACGAAATTCTGGTCATTGAAAAATGTAGAATTCTGAAAAAACTAAAGATATGAACAAGCATGTCGAATTTTAACTTCTTGAGAATTTTCTGAAATAGAGAAATTCGAAAAAACACGTTTGAAATATATTGATAGACAATAATGATTTATTTACGAAAAGCGCACAAATTTACAAAACTTAGAAATGCCCAAATATTTCACTGTCTTAACTCAAATATACAAACACGGAATTCTAAATCTAATTTATAAAATAAAACATTAATTCTGGTGGTGCCAGATACTGGATTACAAAATTACGCTTTTATGATCAATAAATTTTTCGTTTGGGCTTTTCATGTTCCATTACAAAATGTAAGTTGTGTAAAATTAAGTATTTTAAATATCAATTTTTCACAATCAAATATTCATAATTTTTTTTGGAAAAAATAAAAAAATCAGTCCAAACATAATTAGAATTTTAAATTGCTTAAATATAGCGTTTTGACAAAAATTGTTTTTCGAGCAATACTGGTAAAACAATTTTATTGGAAAATTTGATTTTCGAACAATACTGGTAAAACAAACTGAGCTGCGTATCGCAATCGTTTGATGCTCAATGTTATTCCTATGGCAATTTCGAATTGTTTTTAGCCCCCTCTGCACACCTAGGTTAAAGAGAAAGGGGGTAAATATGTAGCTATGGTTGCATGTGCATGTTAAATTAACTTCTAGGATAATGGTAAAGACAAAAATAAAAGTAAGTTTTATTTAACAAGTTAAGGCAAGTTTAATTTTACAAGTATTAATTGCCGCAGTCTTTTATTTGTGAGAATCCCTGTTTGGTACTGCTTGGCCAATGTACTCACTGATAACAAATTTCTCGCACCGCGCGGTTGCCGTCCGTGGACACAGCTATGCGAGATTTCCGCGCGAGAAAAATCGCGCTACCTTTCGAGCAGAAAAATTGCAGCATTATTTGCACGTCCTGGACATGATCAAGCAAACTGTATACTTCATTAGAAGGTCGAGAAATATGACGTGGTTGTGATAAAAAGTATGAATCCTAATGTGGGACAAATAATTGATTGTTCAAAGTGATTATCCAGCCTGATGAAAAACACTAATCCGTACTTGATAGCCAATCGGCCGAATCGAATCACTTGGACATACGAATCGACAGCCAATTGGTTCGATAGCCAATCGGCTAAGTCGATTCGTAAGACCACGTGACTTATCCTTCAGAGATCTTATGAAAGCAACTCCGTCCACATGCTCTGTCTATTTCATTAGAAGGTCGATGGTATACATCGACCTCCTAATGAAAAAGACGGATCATGTGGCTGGAGTCGCTGTCGTAAGATCTCTGAAGGGTAAATCACAAATTGACTTAGCCGATTGGCTATGGAAACGCAGACTAGTGTTTTTAATCATGGTGGATAATCAATTTAAAAAAATCAAAAATTTAGATTCATTCTTTAACCCACAACCACGCGACAGATCTTTAAACCGTGCTATCGAAAGAAATAACAGAAAGCTGCAATCACGTGCTCCGTCTATTTCATTAGAATGTCGATACGCCCACATGTTCTATTTCATTAGAAGGTCGATGTCTCATAATCGGATCACCAGACTAGTAAAACGAGAATACTCCTCTCCAGGTGAATTAGAAGCCGACTGGGGACAACCAAAATCATGACACTAACCTAAATTAAATTTTAGATAGATTTTTTAACTTCATAGCTCGAAAGTTTAATTCAAACAGACTTAGGCACAAGAGGCTTGATTTAATGTCAATAACAGTGGGACAGAATTAATATTTTTCTAATTTTAAATAACTTTTTCCTAATAAATGAACAATGATTTTTGAAAAAAGTACTTCAACAGTAGTAAATGTTTGGGTATTTAATAGTCACTTCCATTTGGGAGGGTATTAACATTATAAAGTTAAAAAATTCATGGGGTTAAATTTCAATCAAAATAAATGCATAAATTTGCAGAGCAGTTTTGAATTTTTTCGTAATAATACGTAACACTATGTAAATTTGCATTTTTATAACATACAAAAGGCTTTATCGATATCGTGTTTCCAATATAAACCTTCTAAAAAACGCCTTATAAAATAAACATGTAATAATAAAAACCATTTATGCTAATGCTCATTGAATAATAATAATGTAATAAATAAAATAAGTATCTAGGGATTTTTCATTTATAATTATTTAAAGACTGAGTAGAGACTAAAGTTGCTGATCAAGAAGAGAAAGAATCAGAAAAAGATGCATATCGATATCATGGGAAAGTTTACTCCCATTTAGAAGAGAAATTTAGAAGACACACAATTGCAAATTGTCTGGAATAATAGCGAAGACAGATATCTCAAAACCACACCCCAAAATATTTCGCAAAAAATAAACTAATCACAGTTGACATGAAGCATTTGCAATATATCTATCTGTGTTTCATAACAAAACAGACCTTTGCCATTTCGGAAAACAATCGCACCACATAATTTAGTTTCGCAAATTGAAAACATATTCGGTTGGTTGGCTGCTTCGGTGTTTCGTGGAGCAAGAGTGACATTTGGCTAAGCTGCACCAAACACAAGACAGACAACGCCAAGCAAAATGTCGTCAAATTAAAAAAAGAGGTATTGGCGAATAGAATAATCAGATGAACGCAATAGAATCATTTCAAAGGATTATATTGCAAGGAAATGAGCAATAAAATCTTTCCAAATGATTCTATTCTACAGAATGGATCAATATAATCGTTCCAAAGGATTCTATTCTTAGGAGAGGAGCAATAGGATCGTTCAAAAGGATTGTATTTTACAAAATGGGTCAATAGTATCGTTTCAAAAGATTCTATTTCAAGGAAAGGATCAATGGAATCGTTCAACTGATAGATGTAATTATTTAATCATTAAGTTTGCTGTGGAATAAAAGCAATTCTACACGACTCGGAAATCTCTCGGAGCTCAGAGGGTTAATGGCTTTAACTGGACCAATTTTACGAATTCCGACTTGAAACACACACTTTGTTAACCACCCTGGTGGTTGCCTCGACGAGATATCTCGTCATTAGAAGAAGGAAACTTATCAGATCTTTATCTCGCCGTCATAAAAAATCGGCAATATCGATGACGAGATATCTCGTCATTAACAAAATTGGTCAGATCTTGATGGATGAGAAATCTCGTCGAAACCATTTGGAGGGTTAAGAACTTAAGCAAATATAAACGAACAAGGCTACTCAAGTAACAGGATTGTATATCAAACTTCTTACTACAGTATGCTTTCTAGGTACGGCACTAGAATAATTTAACACGTACAATTTAAAACATGTCTACAATTTAGTTACCCTAAACTCACGAAATGAAATAACCCTCCTGATGGTTGTCTCCACGAGGTATCGCGTCATTAGATGAAAACTGACCAGATCTTGCTGGACGAAATATCTTGTCATTATAAGAAAACTGACCAGATCTTGATCTTGATCTCGTCATCATAAAAAAATCGGGAATATCTTGAAGACGAGATATCTAGTCAAGTATTAGCAAAATTGGTCAGATCTTGCTGTACAAGATATCTCGCCGAAACCACTTGGAGAGTTAAGACCCTAAAGAATAAAATCACACAAAAATACAATTTTTTTCTTCACAGATAAGGTGGAACCTCCTTAACTCTTTGGGGTTAGGTGGGTTAAAAACTGTCCCACCTTTTGCTTAGCTTTTTAAGCATGGTGGGATATTTTTTAACCCACCTCAAAAAGATGAACTTTCTCATTATTCATACAGTTTAATATTTCATTTAAAGTTTTTCATTGAGTTGGCAATGCTATGAACTAACGCTAAATGTGAAAATAACCGAAAACAAAATGTACATATGTCAAAACGCATTAGTTGTTGACACTGTTGTGATTAAGGTTTGCGAATTGTATAGTGCAGTGAATTTTCGTCTTTCATAAATGTATATGTTGTTTTTTCGTAAAAATTTGTTATGGGTAAATATACCGTTAATAAAAAAAACATGTTATTTGACGTTTGATACTAATTTTGAAGCTGAATAAGTGAATAAACAATTCTGTACAACTTGGGTTTTTTTCTTTAAAATCATGTGCCTTAAGAGTTAAACATAATTTTGTGATTCTCAACTGTGTCCCATAGTAAAATTTTTGTGGGTGTTATAAATGGCATTTGTTAGCGATCCTCATGCAAGATGGTGCGGTGTAATCTAAATGAAGTTTGTTAATATGGATAAGCTATTATTCTTTTCTATAGTTTTTTTACGTTTTGGCATTATTATTGCACTTGTCTTGGAACATGTGTGTCCTTTGATATTTTGTTATACCTGGCCTTTTTTGCCTGATTAGACGTTTCATTAATTTTGCCTTTCTAACTTTACTATTCTACTTTAGTTACAAAACCGATTTTTTCTCCACAAAAAGTTGGGACCCCCTTAAATCAGAGCGAGATACATTCTTCCGATCAAGCAAGAAGTCCGAAAGAAACCAAAACGGACTGACCAATAGAAAGGAGACAATCACCACAAGAAACCCTCGCAAGTGTGCGCATTGTTTTGAAAACACCACGCGGAGACTAGGGGCACTACATGCAGCGCCTCCCGCCCAACTGGAGTGAAGATTTCGCCGGAGAATCCCACACGCGAGTCAACCACAATTGCACCAACACCTCTGCACCCATCGTCCCTCGGGCACTTAGCCACGACGGTCTGGTGACGACTTCTCAACTCGTGTCACGGGATTGCTTTGTTTAGTTCGGTGTTTTTCGAAAACTCTGGAGAGTTATGGAGTTGTGACTTAACTGCGAGACTGCGCGGAAAAGTTTCGGGTATTAAAAGTTTTATCTGGATCGGACATGGAGATCGGAAATTCGAGCAATCACATTTTCCCAGGAAAGGGTGATTCGAACGCTGAGTCAGGACGACGTAAGTACCACTTTCCTTGACCCTCCAAGTGGTTTCGACAAGATATCTCGTCCATCTAGATCTGACCAATTTTGCTAATGACGAGATATCTCGTCCCTGAAGATCTAGTTAGTTTTCTTCTTATGATGAGATATCTCGTCCATCAAGATATTGCCGACATGAGTATGGCGACAAGAACAAGATCTGGTCAGGTTTTACTAATGACGAGATATCTCGTCCATCAAGATCTGATCAGTTTTCTTCTAATGACGAGATATCTCGTCCCTGAAGATCTGGTCAGTTTTCTTCTAATGATGAGATATCTCGTTCATCAAGATATTGCCGACATGAGTATGACGACAAGAACAAGATGTGTCAGGTTTTCTTAATGACGAGATATCTCGTCCATCAAGGTACTACCGTTTTATGGATAACGACGTCCATCAAGATCTGGTCAGTTTTACTAATAACGACGTCCATCAAGATCTGGTCAGTTTTACTGATAACGAGATACCTTGTCGAGACAACCACAAGTGTTAATGAAATTGAAATTTGTTAGTTCGTTATATTTATTAATTTAAGAGGGCAGTAGATTTTCAAATTCATAAAAATCGATTTTTTTTAATTTTTAGTTTAAATACTAATTTTTATATCAAATTATGTACAAAGTAAAATAATATCTCAATGTTAGTAATTTTTAACGAAGTTACATTAACATCATAAAACAAATTGCATATAAGTATACAATTAAGCTCGAATACACAAAAATGCGTTTTTGACATTCATTTCATTTCGAACTGTTCCATGTGCATTAGTTTATGCTTGATATTTTAAAAATATTTTTGGATAACTTTTGTAATCTATTGCATACATAAAAGTGCTTATGAGAAATTTATTGTGCTGCCTAGTTTTGAAATTTCGGTTTAAAAGCTGATTAATCTATGCTTTCAAAAAGTTTAAGTGTTTTAGTACACAATTTTTAGTTTTAGAATTGAGTTAACCTCACTAAATTGTGTTAATTTATTAATATGTATAGATTCTATTTTATAAATGAAAATAATGGTAATGCATGGAAAATTAATGCGCATGGGACCTATTAATTTATGCTAATATATCAAAATTTTTGAATACTTATTACTTAATAACTTCCGCAGAACTTACTTTTTTTGAACAAACTGCATGTATAAATTTTTTTAATAGCAAACAGCCTGTGTACGTGCACATTTTGCAACAAACCATAATTTCCAAAGTTTATTTTGAAACTTCACTATCCTCTTAATGGTCGTTTCGCTACAGGAAAATATTTAATTATATATATAGAGAGAATAAAATATATAATAAAAAAAATGCAAGAAAAAAAGCATACTCAAATTCAGTTAAATAAGAGATAAGACAAAACACACACTTCATTGAAGCTGATTACTTATTACATTAAAATCATGAAAAAATATATCAACCTCCGAGAAAGAATTATACAGTTTAAAAAATCTTATTTGTAGCATAATTGCTGGTCTTTTTTAAAGGTTTAACAAAAAATAATTAACAGTTCTGGGGACGTTAAATCAATTCAAGAAACCTAAAAATGAGAATCAAATTTATTAGGTAGGGGTTATAAATTTTTTTTGGTTTGTGGTATACTGTGTAGGTGCCTCGTACAATGATTTTTCAGTACATATATCGAATGTATACTAACCATCGTTCCTCCTGTTTCCTGTTTCATAAATGAAGATATAAAATATCTGTCCTGTCAAAAGACAGTTTTACTGAATTAAAAAATATATTAAAATGCAAGAAATATGAGATCTTTCCGCTATTTTCAAACGCAATCTGCGTTGGCTCATTATCTTTGACGCGTTCTATTATTTTTTGATCAGTTCCAAAATCGGTACATCTTGGATTTTTGAAGTTTTTTGCACTAATGTGTTTCCATAGTTTGCAAAAATATATTGTTTGGTCAACTTTTCCCAAATGTTTTCTCTGCAAGTAGTAGATGGCACGGATTCAATTCCTCCCTAGGTGTATTTCTCCTCTTTTGCTCATTAAAACTTTCCTTTTGTGTGTACGTTCACTTACTTGACGTTGTCTGTCTCGTATTTGGTGCAGCTTGAACAAATATGGCTCTTGAGCCATATAATTAAATGCAACCAATCAACCATAGTCTGACGATTTGAAAATTGAAGAACTCATAAAAGCAGTAATCAATAGAAAATACCACTTACATCGTTGTGCACATAAGGAATTGGGAGGGATCAAGACCTCAATCCAATCCAAATGTTCTTCTCACGGACAAAGATCTATTTTGTTAAGAAGTTCATTATGCTCTGTGCTTTAATTGCTTGACTTATCTAAACTTCTGTATATTTATAAACAAAAATTAACTCTTAACTATCTGAGAGATTCAACGCATATATTTGTTCTGCAACCTGTAGTCTTCCTTGCATGAATTCTAATCAGTTCTGACCTTCGAACCAATAAAATCCTTAGGATTATTTCAACCAATGAATGTGGTTCTTTAGTCACACTGTGGTGCTATGGGGAAACAATGCTACACTACTCGGAAATTTCGTGATGTTAAGAGGGTTAATCTATTTTTATATTTAAAAGCTATCCAAAAAATAAGTACAATTAAAAATTTTGAAGTTTATGGTATATGGATTAGTTTGGTAGTCAGTTATGAAAAAATATAAAAATTTTAATTCAACGAATTTCAATTCAAGTACGTCTTTTTTGCTTCATGGTATACTATTCCTAAAATCATAACAAATATTAAAGAATAAATTGGAGTAAATTCAGATACATTTTGTAAACAAATAAGTTACCTGATTTACATAAACACAATTTTCAACAGCGATTTTCAACCTTTTACATCTCATGGCACACGTATACTAATCTCTAAAATTTTGTGGCACACCAAAAAATATATTATATCTTGTTATCGATCTGATAAAAAAATAAGTGTAATTTTGATTAATTTACAAAAGTAATAATTATACGGACCCTTTTTAAAATAACTTAAATTTTTTTTAAACAATTTATTTATACTTTGCAATAAAAAATAATGCTATAAATTATTTATTCAGTACTAAAAATACGGATATTTACTTGAAATTATTTGTGAACATAAAACTAAAAGTTGAAATGAAATAAATCCTATGCAATTTAAACTGTTTTACATCCCTAACATCCCCTTTTACATTCTTACGGAACACAGGTTGATTCGGTCTAATTTATAACGGATTTACAAATACTTTTTCGATCAACTGGTGGTTTTCTCAGATTAAATGTTGTTATTAAAGATATTTAATGAGTTAAAATTTACAATTATACAATAGTATTATTCTTATTTTTAGAACTCTTAATACGAGAATGTGTTGAATAATTCTAAGAACAATTGCAAAATATGGGACAAAACTAATTAGTTAAAAAAATCTCAGTCATGAAACTCTTGGATTCTGCTAAAAGAGAAAGTTCGTTTCGTATTTCAGGATATAGTTAATTGGAGATGTATAACAAATGTATAATTTTGTTATTTCAGGAATATATCGATAAAAAACGTTTATATAAACTAGCCGTTACTTTAAAAATTACCTCCATTCATCTTTCTCTCCAATAAGGCTTAAGCTTGTTTTACATTGGAACAATGGATGCGGAACGGATCGAGTCGGCCAATCAAAGCAGCGATTGACAGAGGGAATGACTGCTTTTTTCGTCGCTGATTGGCCAACGAGGTCCGTCCCGGATCCGCGTTGCTCTAGTGTGAAACAAGCATTTGAGCACAACAACGATCATTTACAGCATGGTTTCCCAAAGTGGGCGCTATCACCCCCTGTGGGCTTTGAAGGAACCTTGGTGGGCAATGTTGGCCCAGGGGAAATAGGGGAGTGTTGTGGAGCAAGATTAGGCAATAAGATGCTAAACACTTGTGTCTCTTTAGAATGTCTTAAACAAGCACTTATTCACTTGATCATTCGCTACAGTGGTGCATTGTTGCTAGAATTATATGTTGTAAAATGCAAGTTACATGTGATCGGTCTAAAATGAAGGCGGCAAGTAACAAACCATTATGCTACATTGCTTCAAGAAAGCATTCTCATTTTCATAATTAAGCTCTGATCGTCAACTAATCGCTTTGACCTCAACTTCTTAGCGTAATTCTGTGAAAAAATCTTGTAACTCTTCTCCGCACGAGATTTTGATCCTGTTCCTTCGAAAGCTTTCTGTTTTCTACTAGCAGAATTACCCGGCGTTACTTGGGTTGAAATGGTTAACTACTTCCGTTTTCGTTAATAAATTGAAATTCCGATTCATGACATGTAACAACTACCACACTCTAAGAAAGGTACACAATTGTTAAATACACAATTTCACAGATGTAAATAAATGTCGTATTTAACATTTTACATTTTTGTAGAATTTAAATTTTTAGTAAGAAAGAAAAGTCTATAGAATGTGTCAATGTAACCCAGAATGCATAGAATAGTTCTGAGTATGCATTTAAATGCCTTGTAATATCATTTAAAAACAAAATCGTTTCCCAAACTTTATGTATATTTTGTTTGAGTACATTAATACAAGAGCATGCTACAAAATATCAGCGCTACAGGAATATTTTTGGAAGATATCCATAAAAGTCTGGGAAACTGATTTAACAGTAGGAGCTCCAAACTTTATGTATTCACGAATGACATGAAACTTGGTATCCGAAATTAAATTATGATACAGATTCAATATTTTGTGTCAAAATAGGGGATTGCTATTGAAAATTATGAAGAACATATCAGTATTGTGTATTGGTAAGTACTAGAGATGGGCAGAATCGAGTACTTTTAAGAATCTAATACTTGGTATTCAAATACTTTCACGTATCGAATAAGTATTTGAATACATGCAAAAAAATTAGTAAGTTGAAAGGATCAGCCAACTATGATATAAGTCTGAATATTTTTGTATATTTTAGCTGAATATTTTTGTATATTTTAGCTGAATACTTTTGTATCTGAATACTATGATCTTCGAATACTTTTGTATCTGAATACTTCAGAAAAATACTTTTGTATCTGAATATTTTAGAGTACTTTTGTATCTGAATACTTTAGAAAAATACTTTTGCATCTGAATACTATAGGTTTTCGAATACTATGGATGAATACTTTTGTACCTGAATATATACTTTAGTGTTCGAATCCTTTGATATTCGAATACTTTAGCATCTGAATACTTTAGCATCTGAATACTTTGGCATTCGAATACTTTGGATGAATTTTTATATCTTTATACTTTGAATTAATACTTTTGAATCGGAATACCTTGGATGAATACTTTTGTATCGGAATAATTTGGTGTTTAAATACTTTGTATGAATACTACTGTGCCTGAATGCGAGAAAGAATCGAGTACAACGAATACTTTTAAGAATCGAGCACCAGAGTACTTTAGTATTCGAATATTGCCATCTCTAGTTCAAACCAAATATGACAAAACATTCCATGTGATAGAAATAATTCCTAGAATAAATGCAAGACATTTTTTCTCCTGAATGCGATACCTAATTTTACACTCGAAAACGAAATTCTTCGATGTCTCTCCGTGCCAAAAAATATATATAAAAAAGAGGGTAGGCACAGTCCCCACTGTACCGTAAGGTTTGGTTCGTGAATACTTTTGGGGGGAATACCTGGTAAGTGGGTCGCTGGTAAAATGAAGACTGGGTATTTGTTTGACATTTATTTATTTAGCCAGTTTTGGTGGATACATAACAGTGGTGTTAGAGTGTACGCAATGCTTAGTATTCTATGGCGACCTTATGGATGGGTCTGTGATAGCTAAAGTACGAGACAAACGGCATGGTGTTGATGTTGATGTTCTTGGCAAAGGTAAAATAGATGGTATTGTTTCCAAGCGTGGTGGGCGATGATGTGGATATCTAGTCGAGGTTCAGCTCTTCTCACATGGTCAAGCGACGTCACCACGTACATGCCCCTGCTCGGCATGCGTCTTCGGTAAGCTCTAGATCTTTCCGCACTTGTCATAGATTTGGACTTCTTGGTATCATTTTGTTCGTCTTGAACTGCTCTTTCAACCTGTTTACGTTTCCTATGCCGCAATAGAACTTTAATGTGATATTTTGGCTTCATAGTGAAATCTTCGACAAATCGTCACATGCCACTGCACGCAATTTTCACACAAATGGTTTAAACTGTCAACTAGTCAAATGAAATTGTAGAACTCGTCGCTCTCTTCAATTTAAGCACGCACTCGCTACGACCCGTCGATTAGAACTGAAGTTACAGCAGTTAAACAGGCCAGCGTATGCCCGAAATGTGACTCATTTCCCCCACCACGCGGTTCAAAGGCCAGAGGGGGGAGTGGATTAGGGGCCTACCTGGTCGACGCGGCCCACCTTCCTCTACACGATAGTAGGTCATTTATCATATAGGCTGACTCCAATTGGAGTTATGGGGCTTTGAGGTATCAACACTTTTCGTGACGCGCAAGTTTTTGCCGTTGACCCCAATGCATGCACCATAGACCCCCGGACCGATTTTAAAGACGTATTCACTTCAAAATATACCAGTGCAATTATATACAGTCGTTCAAGCCAGAATCTGAAGATTTGAAGATTAATATAGAGCAACTTGGAATAAACTGATGCCAAATGTTTGTAGACTCGAATGGATGTTGTAGTCTGTCTACCGTTGCTCGAACAAGTAACGAGAAATTATCTGAAACGCAACATTCCGAAAGAAGAAATATCACATCCTATCTGTAGCCCAAGAAATCGGAAATGTCCGCTATAAAAGTCACTCTATATAGTATCGGGACTCAGATTTAAACTTATCGGAGGTGATCAGATAACGCCGTCCTTGGATTTTTTGCAGTTGGAGCATTGATTATTGGAAAGCTTTTAGGTGGGGAAGTTCATTGTTATTTGAACAAATAGAATCCTATAGAATTTCGATATCAGAGGAGTATAGAGATTGGGTGTACGTCTATGGAATTGCCGATTCAAATAAGTTGTCGCTTTCAGAGCTTATGAGCCTGATCCGTAGAGCTTGTTGTCGGTGCATTTGTATAATGTAAGAAAGAGAAAAACGAAAAACAGGAACTGAAAAGTTTTATTCATGGAATACGCTAAGCTGTTTTGAGTGAATTCAAATATGCTTTTAAATTCTATTATTGCAAAGTAGATGTCACAAAAATAATGTTGAGCTGCATGAGGAAATCAGAACAAGAGAAAATATTACATTCTTCAAAGGATCTTTAATAAATAGAAAATAAAATAAAACTTGTTAAAAGAAAAGAATTTGACATCGATTTTGGAATCGGATTATCAATATTGCAGATGCATGTGATACTTGAAAGGTTTTCAGATCAGTTTTATTTGAATTAATTATGGAAATTTAGATGCTTGATTAAAAGGATATCCATATGATATATTCCATCTTACAAAGATGGAACTTGCCAACATGGAGTTTGTCTTTTTAGCATGCCTTTTTCGTTTATGTGCCTCGAATAAAATTAAATATTTCATTCGACATAAATAAAAAAGTACATATACACTTTACTATCAATTATAATAAATGTCAACTGCCAATATTTTTTACGATTAAACTGTATATAGAAAGCTATACAAAATACTTTTAATGTAAGGATATGATTTAAAACACAATATTATTCCAATTTGATATTTAAAATAGTATATCAAATGTTTTCCTTTTCCTGATACTAAATTTTATTTCGATGTATTTGACACTTTTCCTTCCGGCTTCGTCCGAGAAGTTTTGCTGCATCAAACCAATTCGTGTCTGTTTCCTCATCAGTTTTGTTCTTTCGGTGAACTGGTTTTTGAGCTTCGTCCGTGCTTGTGTTTTTTATATTCCGATTCTTCAGCTCATGCCAGATTTCGACGTTTCGTGTTGATTTGAGTTAGATAAAAAAATTGGTCTCTCTTCTTGCGTAATGTTCTACACAGTAAAATTTTCTATACTTCTGAGGAAACGAGGTAGCGAGCTGAAAATATCTGCGCTTGCCAAGAAATTCCAGACAGAATCAGCTGTGCAAATTTCATGGTGCCAAGAACCTAGCGTTCTATCGTTTTTGCTGCGTCAGACAAACCAAGTAGCGCCTGTTTCCTCAGCAGGGTCTCTGCGTCGGCAAACAGCTTTTTGAGCTCTGTCCACTTCACGTGCTTGCGTTTTTCCTATTCCAATCCCTCCGCTCGTGACAGCTTTTGACGTGTTGATTCGATTGTCATTAAAAATTGGTCGCTCTTGCAAATTGCTCTATAATTAACCCTCCAAGGGATTTCGACGTGATACCTCGTCCATCAGGATATGACAAACTTTTTTTAAGACGAGATATCTCGTCATCAAGATATTTTGAGTGCCGATTATTTTCTGATGGCGAGACCAAGATCTTGTTAATTTACTTCTTTTGACCGGATATCTCGTTCATCAAGATCTGTTAGTGTTTTGCCCATGACGAGATATTTACCTCACTGAGACAACCACAAGGATGGTTAATTTAACTTATATGGTTCTAAGGGAATGATATAGTAAGCTTCAAATAGTTGGGTTGATCAAGAACTTTCGAACAAAATAATCTGAGAATTTCATGACTCTAGATCTGTGTTCGAAAGTTTTTACTGTTTCAGACAAATAGATTTTCTATTTTATATACACTACCTGACATTGAAAATGCAACACCAGAAGGAGTGCGCAGAACTCGATGAAATTTACAGGGTAGGCGCAGCTCACCGAGATATGTAGATGATGCAAACTGCGCTGCTGTCCCGCGCACGGCGAGTGAAAAACCAGGGAAGGAACCTGCAAAAGTGGTCAGTTTCGCGCCGCTCTGTTTGCCAGGTAAATCAAGTTGCAATTTGTTTTTGTGTCTCAGAGGAAACGTCTAGTAGCGGAGAATGCCAGGACGCCGCCAATCAAGACAGTTCCAGCAAACAGACGACTTCACGAGGGGTATGGTGATTGGCCTCAGAAGGGCAGGTTGGTCCATACGTCAAATCTCAGCAGATACCCACCTACACGCGTCGACGGTGCACCGGTTGTGGCACAGATAGTTGTACCAAGGGAATGTGGCACGTTTGAGTGGGTTCCGATGCAGCCAGAGTGACGTCAGCACGCGTGGAGCGACGCATCTGCCGGCAAGCATCGGCGGCCCCGGAGGCCACGTATGTCGCCCTTTTGCAGCATGTGCAGGACACCCTTGATGCTCCCATATCGTCCAGGACCATTAGCCGCCGATTGATCGCCTGCACTCATGGCGCCCGTTGAGACGACTACCATTGACCCAACAGCACAGACGTCTCCGTTTGCAATGGTGTCGGGATAGAGCCACGTGGACGATGGAATGGCACAGGGAGGTGTTCTCAGACGTGTCACGTTTCTGTTTTAGCAATGACAGTCGCCGTGTACGAGTCTGGCGCCGATGTGGTGACAGGGCCGATCCGGCCGCATCTGTGGAACGCCATACCGCGAGACAACGCGGTATAATGGTTTGGGGCGCCATCGTCTACGATAACAGGTCACCTCTGGTCCGTATTCAGGGCACTGACGGCCCAACGATACGTGGATGACGTGCTGCAGCCGGTGACACTACCTTTCCTTCAGGGGGTGCCCAATGCCATTTTCCAGCAGGATAACGCCCGGCCGCACACGGCACGCATCAGCCAACATCCCCTGCAAGGTACCCAGGTGCTTCCCTGGCAAGCTGTCTCCCCTGATCTCTCTATCGAACATTTATGGGACGTCATTGGACGTCGCTTGCATGCGTTGCCACCGGCACGTTCAGAATACGAACTCTGGCGAATGGTTGACAGGGAATGGGTAGCCATCCCTCAGGTCACCATCCGCACGCTCATTGCGTCTGTACCTAGACGTGTTGCTGCCTGTATCGCCGCTCGCGGTGGTCCTACAACCTACTGATCAGACGTTCTTGCTGCTCAGTGGCAAGGTGTATAATGTTGCAATAAAGATCACTTATTGCTCGTTGCTGTCTCTCTCTGTTTGTCAAATTTCATCACTTTCTGCCAACTCCTTCTTGGTGTTGCATTTTCAATGTCAGGTAGTGTATGTGTTCGTACTGTGTATATCTCCTTGATAGTTGTTGGTGCTACTCCTTAACTGGCGTAAATCTTCATGTACTTGGCGAGCGCCAAGAAAGTTGCCAACTTTTCAATTAGCGCCTGATCTCTTGATGTGATAAGTCGATATCATCAGCGTTTCTCTCCAGGAACCATTCTTTGTGTACTTAGGATTGTACAACTAATTCTTTTGTGTACTTAGGATAGTACAACTAACTCTTTTGTGTACATATGATAGTACAATTAACACGTTTGTGTACTTAGGATAGTACAACTCTTTGTGTACCTATGATAGTACAACTCTTTGTGTATTTAAGATAGTACAGCAATCGATGCAAATAAATGAAATTACATTCCACTAAAGTTTGTATTTTAGTTTGAGTCTCGTCAATAAGATTGCAAAAATTGCAAAAAAATAAACATAACCAAATTAGGATTCCATAGTTCCAAAAGCTTTATCTTGTATTTGTTGAAAGCAATGTCTGGTGCGTAGATGCGAACTTTATATGAAGATGCAAACGCATCGAAATAATTGTTCAAAGTACTTTTTCGACACAAAAAAACGTCAACATATTTATTTCTTCGGTAGAAGTACAGTTGAAGCCATTTCAAGTGAAACACAATACGCATTCACCGTAAACAGACGGAATAAAAATGGTAAATACTCCAACCATTACCCGCCTTTTGCACTCAGAATCAATTGCCGACTCTGACAAATATCTGAGCCCTACTTCGAATTAATACGCATGTAAGGCGCTAGTTCAGTATAAAAAATACCGATTTTTCTTGTGTATCTATTGAATATATGTGCGCCCTACTTTTGGGATGTCATTTGCTCTCGCATAAAATAAATTGGAAACACGTTGAACAAAGATAAAACTTTCCATTTTCTTTTGAATTTCTTTTCCTGCAGCTACATCTTTTTTCAAAGAGAAATGTACTTTCGGAAAGGAAGTTCAGTGAAAACAGAAAGGAGAATAAATAGGAAGCCTCTATATGTGAATTTTGACTCCCATATTTTTCTAGATAAGCTTCACCGCTTTTTATAATTGCCACATTTCTCTCTGGAACTTAGGTTGCTTCAAAATTACATAATGTTGTCCTCCTTTCCCTTCGGAGGTTGATCCCGGACCGTCTCCAATAGTCCGTTGTGTTGCTAAAGTGCGACGTTAATTAAAATACCAACCTACCTACCTCTAAAACTTGAGGCCACGATAGCCCGATTGGAAATGTAGCGGATTAGCAACCGGGATTGTGAGTTCGAAACTCGATCCAACCAAAAAAGATCGTGTACATGGGGCTGATGCACGTTAAATCTGTCGTGGCCTCAAATGTCCTCAAGTAGGCGTGTTGTGGAAGTTCGGGGTGCCACCTCAGTTGTGATCTCATCATCTGACCGCGTTCAAAATAACGGTGTTTTGTCCTCGATCTTCACTTCGGGATTGATCCCGGAGCGTCGCCACTAGTCGTTGCTCCTGTGGGACGTTGATTCAACTACCTACTTATCTCTCTAATGCTTGTTGGCCCGCGGTAGCCCGGTTGGAAGGGTAACGGATTAGCAACAGGAGGGTTGCGAATCCAACCAAAGACCGTCGTGTACAAAAGGGGCTGGTGCGTGTTAAATCCGTCGAGGCCTCAACTGCCCTCACGTTGGCGTGGTGTGGAAGTTTGGAGAGTGGGGTGCCAGCTCAGGTGTTGCCTCGTCATCTGACCGTGGTTCAAAATTACGTGGTGTTGTCCTCGGATCTTTCCCTTTGGGAGTGATCCCGGACCGTCACCAATAGCCCATTGTGTTGCTCCAGTGTGACGTTAATTGAAATCCCCCCCTCCCCCCCCAACTGCCCTCACGTTGGCGTAGTGTGGAAGTTTTGAGAGTGGGGTGCTATGTCAGATGTGACTTCGTCATCTGACCGTGGTTCAAAATTACGCGGTGTTGTCCTCGGATATTTCCCTTTCGGAATGATCCAGGGCCGTCACCAATAGCCCGTCGTGTTGCTCCAGTGTGACGTTAATTGAAATACCTACCTACCTCAAATACTTTAGACTCTTAATAGTCTACAAAAACTAGTCTCTTTATTTTTCAATTTGAAACTCGTAGATACATCGATAAAACCTCAATAAAACCGGCAATAAAATTTAAAATTTCCAACTATGACTAATTAGCAGAATATACCCGGGGTTGCTCGGATCGAAATGACGAACTTACGGTTAATAGTCATGCACTCAGTTTTGCTATCATTCGACTTGGGGCCCTCTTGAATCAGGAATTCCCTATTTTCGCCATCATTAACGAAAGGATGACAGATTAATTTGATTCGATATTCAAGATTCATTTTTAAGGTATGCGTGTACGCTGGAAATCACGAAAATAGACCGGAATATCAATATTTTTTATTGCTTCAAAATGTTTTCGAACTCCTTAGCTTTCAGACCATGCCAAGATCTTGTAAATATTCGGAAGATTTTTCTAGTTACAAGGATTTTTAGTTAGCACTGTCAACATGTACAGCATGTTTCCAAAACTTTAAACTCAATTTCGGAATAGCTGCGTTTTTGCAATATGTTGATTGTTCAAACCGTGATAACTCAAAAATGAATATTGATCAATTATAATTATTTTTGTATCAAAATCTATGTAATGCAGCGGATGGTTTGACCCTCAATCAGAGTTCTTAGTCAAGAAATGAATATTTAGTTGATAAAATGTTAAAATTCCTGAAAAAAAATCTTGATTTGTTTTATGCTCCCTTGATGAAAAAATTATAAAATACCTATTCTTTGTAGGAACTTGATTGAAGGTCAAAACATTAAAGATAATGTTAGGAATTATTTTTAACAGGAATAGTCTTTCTAGATAAATTAGAATTTGAGATATCACTGTTCAAAAACATGCTAGTTAGTTACTTAGTACACTGCTGGCCACCGTAAATGCAACACCCTGAAGGAAGCATGCAAATAATATGAAATTTACAACATGCATTAGCGGAGGTGAGATATGCAAATGATTAGAATTTCAGCGCAGACGCACATCACGCGCGCCTGTGGCGCCCCTTCAAAGCGCTATTTAAGGCTTGGAGATTTCGACGATTTCAAGTACGGCAATTGTGTTTTTCTTGTGGTTTTTCAAAAAAAACCTGATCAATTATGCCTCGTAGAAAACAGCGATCATCTTTTGATCAAGTATCCGAGTTCGACAGAGGAAGGATAGTGGCCTACCGAGATTGTGGATTATCTTTCAGGGAAATCGGTAGTCGTGTTGGACGAAACCAAACAACTGTAATGCGGATATGTGATCGTTGGATGCAGGAGGGTACGACGGACCGACGTGTTCGATCGCATCCACCTCAGTGCACCACTTCACGTGATGACAGGCATATTGTCCGTATGGCAGTGACGGATCGCTCAGCCACATCCCGAACCATAGCACAGCACATTCAGTCTGTACCGCATCATCCAGTGTCTGCGCGTACCATTCGACGCCGTTTACAGCAGAGTAGTCTGTCCGCAAGACGTCCATTGCTTCGTCTACCCTTGACGCAGAACCACAGACGTTTCCGCCGCCAATGGTGCGATGAAAGAAGGATGTGGACGGCAGAATGGAATGAAATTGTCTTTACTGACGAGTCACGCTTCTGTCTGCAACACCACGATGGTCGGATTCGAGTCAGGAGACACCGTGGAGAGAGGATGCTGAACAGCTGCGTTATGCACCGCCACACTGGTCCTGCACCGGGTATTATGGTATGGGGCGGTATTGGATATCACTCTCGCACTCCTCTAGTACGCATTGCCGGAACTTTAAACAGCCAGCGCTACATCTCCGAGGTGTTGGAGCCAGTTGTCCTTCCTTACCTTCAGGGCTTGCCCACAGCCATATTTCAACAGGATAATGCGCGACCACACGTGGCACGCATTGTCCAAGGGTTCTTCGTCAATCGCCAGATTGAATTGCTTCCCTGGCCAGCTCGCTCTCCGGATCTTTCGCCGATAGAAAACATGTGGTCCATGGTTGCTCAACGATTGACCCAGAATACATCCCCAGCTGCCACACCAGATCAACTTTGGCAACGTGTGGAAGCTGCGTGGTCTGCTGTACCCCAAGAACACATCCAAAGTCTCTTTGAATCAATGCCGAGGCGTGTGGCAGCGGTGATCTCCAACAATGGCGGCTACTCTGGCTACTGATTTTGGCAGGAACCACACTTCACAGAAGTCTATAAATTTAATCATTTGATACTTGGTCAACATGTTATCTACAAAATAAATTTTGTTGTGATATCTCTTGTCTTTCTTGGTGTTGCAATTTGGGTGGCCAGCAGTGTATATACCAGCAAATACACTTCTTGAAAATTCCATTCACTGGCCGATGACGTAATTAAAAGTGTTTCAAAAATTAAATGTATTCCTTATTAAAGGATTATTTTTAGTGTCTTACTATTACAGTTTAATGCAGTTAATTTTTCTTACTTGATAATTTTATTTTAGGATTATTAATGAGGCAACATCAACTCTACATTCATTAGATTGCGATGTTTTAAAAAGAAATGTAACTAAATAGCTTGCAAGTGATCTTACAACGTTTTATTTTGAAAACTTCCTGAGATTAACCCTCCTACATTAACCCTCCAAGTAGTTTCGACGAGATATCTCGTCCATCAAAATTTGATCAATTTTACTAGTGACGCGGTAACTCTTGATCAATATATTGTTAACTTTTTTTTATCTAGTCAGTTTTCTTCTAACGACGAAATACATCGTCCGTCAATATCTGGTCGGTTTTGCTAATGACAAAATATATCGCCCATCAAGATCTGATCGGTTTTGCTAATGACGAGATACATCGTCCGTCAATATCTGGTCGGTTTTGCTAATGACAAAATACGTCGCCCATCAAGATCTGATCGGTTTTGCTAATGACAAAATACATCGCCCATCAGGATCTGATCGGTTTTGCTAATGACGAGATACATCGTCCGTCAATATCTCTGGTCGGTTTTGCTAATGACAAAATACATCGCCCATCAAGATCTGATCGGTTTTGCTAATGACGAGATACATCGTCCGTCAATATCTGGTCGGTTTTGCTAATGACAAAATACATCGCCCATCAAGATCTGATCGGTTTTGCTAATGACAAAATACATCGCCCATCAGGATCTGATCGGTTTTGCTAATGACGAGATACATCGTCCGTCAATATCCGGTCGGTTTTGCTAATGACAAAATACATCGCCCATCAAGATCTGATCGGTTTTGCTAATGACGAGATACATCGTCCGTCAATATCTGGTCGGTTTTGCTAATGACAAAATACATCGCCTATCAAGTTCTGATCGGTTTTGCTAATGACGAGATACATCGTTCGTCAATATCTGTTCGGTTTTGCTAATGACAAAATACATCGCCCATCAAGATCTGATCGGTTTTGCTAATGACGAGATACATCGTCGAGACAATCGCCAGGAGGGTTAAGTTAAAGAAACACTGCTATGTTAGAGATATTTTGCTCTGAACTCTACATATGTGTAACATAATACATAATATATTGTGATATGATGTGAGCATGAAGTATTTTTATGTAATATTTAAATTTACATGTTATTTGCCTTCTTTGAAGATCAAACTATTCATATAATTGTATGCATCATGGTAAAAACACTTGCAATAGCGCTTTTTTGCTTTCAATAGCAGACCACATGACGACTTGACTAAAAAAATACCAGGAATATGTTATGCTACCGACATTTCAAAAAAACGATTAGGATTACAAAGAAAATATTGTGGTAATACATTAGATCAGGAACTATATTAGTACCTTACGATTCCAATAAACAGAAACCATTTGCCATCTGTCTATTCCTTGATCAAATTACTCCTCGTGGAAATGTAGGGCTTTGTCAATGGATACTTGGTAAAGGATGATTGTTAATCCAATTAGGGATTCCACAACATCCTTGGGCTCTCTTATATCATCAGACATCGAGATCAAATGCTACTTGTAATAAGAGATGACTTTCATTTCCAAGGACTTGTAATAACATCCCGTGTAGATCAATCTAACACTTTAAGGAAATATAAAAAGCATTTGGTGGAAGATTGATTTATGGATGGTTTTAAGGGCTTAGGGGCCGAACTGTCCCAAACTTTGGTGTAATAAAGAACCAAATGATTTCAGAATCCTTTGTTGCACCTGCTGTTGAGACTGTCGGAACCAAATCATCCTGTCGTTCTCTTAAATTACCTTTATTAAAATCTGTTCCATAACTAATGCATCATTATACACGGCTACGCTTAATCTACACAAGCTTTCTCGAAAAACTTTTTTAAAGTACCATGACAACTATTGTTGCCGTTCTTACAAGAGAAAAGATGTTAATATACAAGATAACAATTAAATTCCACACCATATATTTAATGAGTTTTAATACAATTATTTTTTATTGATTACCATAGATTCATAAAACTATTGCATGACAAATCACTTAAATTTTTAGTAGGAGGCAGAATCGAGTATTTTCAAGAATTGAATACTTAATATTCAAGTACTTTCACGTATCGAATAAGTACTCTAATGTATATATAAAAGCTATGGGAAGAATCAGCTAACTGGCGATATAAGGCTGTGAATAATTTTGTATCTGAATGGATTTCTATCAGAATACTTTTGTATTTAAATACCTTGGTAAAAATTAAAAACTTAAATTTTTAAAAACCTAAAGTTTAAAAATTTTGAAAAACATGAGTTGCTATCAGCCTAAAAAACTCTAAAAGTTTAAAGTTGGAATACTAAAAACATTTTAAGATATTAATTGTTTTGTTTTTGACTGAAAAATTTTATATAAATATATAAAATAGATATGCATCTCATATTTTGCACAATTTCATCTCTTATATGAGGTATAGGTTTTATATTATAGGTTTACAGGTCCCAGGACCAGGACTTCCAAAACAATTTACATAGTGTGACGGTCAGATACGGACCTCCGAATAGGTTTATCCGGACAGCAGTTCAAATACGACTCTCCGGATAGGTTACCAGTTAATGGACCAGATACGGCCTTCCAAAACAGTTTATCTAGTCTGCCGGTGAGATACAGATCTCCGATACGTAAATAGCTACGTTGAACGTAGTGCAAGTAGATTTATATGTATATTCTGGTTCCTTCCTGTTCTTGAAGACTGATTAAATCTCAAAGATGTTTGGAACAAACTAAAATCTGAGAATTTCCAGGTAATCCCGTCGTTGCATCACGCATTCGATTATATCGTTCTTGTTTCCTGATGAAATTCAGTTTGCAGAAACAGGGATCATCTCACTCCATAGTCTGATATGCAGAATTCCTGGTGTAGAAGTTTGGAGAGTGGGGTGCCATCTCAGGTGTTGACCTCGTCATCTGACCATGGTTTAAAATGACGAATTGTCGTCCTCGGATCTTTCTCCTTTGGGATTGATCCCGATTCATCACCAATAGTCCGTTGCGCTTCTCCCGTGTGAATACTGATACCCGATGTGAATACTGATACTCCTACTATATAAAAGGCAAACTTATGACGTACGTGGATCACTTTTTATCCTCTATCACCGGGTTAAAGTGAAATAAAATATTCAAATACTTTCACGAGAAATCAAGCGCTCAGAATAAAAAAAAATATTAATTCATGATAAAGATACCAGGAGACGAGTTATTGCAAGCTTTAATATTTATAATAAAACAGTAGAAAGAGTAAGAGTGTTGACACAGGAACTTGGGGAAAGTGTATGTGATAGTACGATTAAATTATTAATAAGTACATAATTTTCAATATCTGGCAACGTTAACATAATTTCTAATCACTTAGTTCTCTTTGGAATTATTAATTCAGATGTAGTTCTGTAGGATCAATTGAATTCTGCATTACTGACTTTTGGTGAGTTTATTAGTGATACGGAGATGTATTTTTCTGTTGACAGATTTATTAATTGACTTGCTATTCTGCGTATTTTGAGTTGTAAATATTCATAAACAGAGAATCATATTAAGGATATGTTTCAATGCGCACTCTTTTTAACGATTACGCCGCAGGACAATAAGCACTCGAATACCAATAAGTGATATCCAGAACCCGTTGTAGCCTTATCTCAACGGGCTTTACAGATAGAGTAGTAACAATTGACTAGTTTTACAAGTATGAATAATTTATTTACGTTCATTATACTTCGAAAGAGATTACTTGTAGAGTGATTAAATTATATTCTTAACTCTCGGTGGTTTTCTACGAGGTATCTCAGAAGAAAATTGACCAGAGATTTAATGGACGAGATATCTCGTTATTAGAAGACAACTGACCAGGTCATGATCTCGTCATAATAGAAAAACAGGCAATATCTTGACAAGATATCTAGTTATTAGAGAAATTGGCCAGATCTTAATGGACAATATATCGCGTCGAAACCACTAGGAGGGTTAAATTTCCCCACATCTGGGTTATCTGTCCATTCAGATATTCTTCAACATTCGGTTCGATTGGTATCGAGTCTGTATAAGAATTAAGAGCAGTCAAGTGTAATTTGAATAACAATTCTATAAATGGCTATCCAAAGCTGGATCTCAGAAGAAATTCCTATGAAACCCTCCACTGTAGTAATTTGTCTGAAGAGAACCGTTTAACAACTCAATTTATCTTGTACTGGAACGACTTAGTTTATCTTACCAGACTAGTAGTTACTTTACCGATGTGCCTACAATTTGATTTCGCAATCCATTTTGATGAGTGAGTTAGTAAAACGGTTAAGGTGACATTTAAACGGTCATAAAATTTGTTTTACACCGACAATAAGTCATTGTTGATTCATTTCTGTATTTGGAAACGTTTCGATGACTACGAATTTTGAAGTATGAAAATGGAAACATAATAGTAAGATTTAATTCTAGTTACTCAACAATATACAATAATATTCAACAGTTCCATCCATGAGAAGAATTTTCAGTGTGAACAAACAAACCAGGGACAAAAAGCGAAGATTTTGCTTCCGCTACCCAAATACTCTCGCGTGATACACATCAGGGTTGCCTTAAAATATAGTTTATCACCCTTTTGGCGACGTTTGGCATTTTATCTGATTGGCGCTGACCAATCAGCCATCGAAAATATAAATTCGGAATGCATTTTATGGAATTTTGTTAGCGTTTATATTCCAAAAGCAAGCCAAGTGACAGCACGTTCCACTATATGAACGCCAATGCCACCTACATTTAGCTCATCAGAAAAAGCTTCTCACACTAAAATCAATCCCAAACGGTTACTGTTATTTAACTTCGTAATCTTTTTTAAACCTTTTTCATGGAATTGAGAGTCACTAGTTGAGAATAATTATAATTGAATTTGGCGAAAACCGTGAATTCCTTTTGCATTTTCAGCCTGAACGTTTCAAGCTATCTGTTTACTTTATAAATAAAAATTCTTGTTTACATTATGTTTATTCAAAAAATATTACCTATGAATTATTGCTTAGAATACATAAATCCAATCAGAGGTTCACATGCATATACCCATTCTGGAACCTGCAGTCTTCCGTGGATGGTTCTTAACTAGTTTTGATCATCTTGACCAATAGAATAAATTATTTATTCATTATGTGTGTTGGGGCAAAAGCATGCTACACAATTCGGAAATCTCATGATGTTCAGAGGGTTAACCTGGAATCAATTTACTATTTCCTATTTGAACATTGCAGAACAGAAACGATATTTTGGCTGATTCTATTATTCACAAGCAGGGTTGCCAGTTTTGAAGAAGGAAAAAGTCCCAATTCGGCTTAAAAAACGCTCAAATGCCAGAAATAATTTTAAAGTTTTTTGTCGTAAAAAAAGTAATTTCTTGTTTAGAGATTTTTTGTGAAATCAGAACAAACCACTGGAAGAATAAAATACTTCTGGTTAAGACTGAATTTGATTTATAGCCATTTGGGCGACGTTTGGCGTTAATTTCCACCGACGTCAAATTATTCGCGTGGAACAATTTTAGCCAGACTTCAAAGAGCAGCAATTTTCAACATGTGTTCGTCACGTTTTCAGTTAAAAAACCAAACAAGTCATCAATTTGTGATCAATTACATTTGAGATGTGCTGAAATCGCATTAAAAAACAAGAAGAAAAGTCACTTCCAAAATGAAATAGGACCACCAAAACACTAGTCCTTTATATTTAGGTTTTCAGGAAACATCCTGATACCAACAAAGAAGTCTTATGCAAGTGCTGTATTGGCGATAATTATAGAGAAATATATTCACGAAGAATATTATACGTAAAATACAATATGTCATGCAATTCATATTTGAGAAGTCCATTCAACTGATACAAAAATTATGCTACATAGCATGTAATTTTAATCCCTAAAATGCGCCCAATGTAAAATTTCGGCACCCAACACGGTAAAAAGTAGCCTAAAGAGAGCATCTGCGCCAATCTGGTAACACTGCTCACAAGCAAAAACAATAATAAAAATGACCATTTGAAAATACTTCAGTTGCTTGTGAGAGGCATTTCTGTAAAACTAAATGTAGATGGCGCTAATGTTTTTATGGTAGAACGTGCTTTCCTTTGTGATGCTTCCTGTGCGTACTTAGTATCGGAAGTAAGATTCTCAGCTTCCGGTGGTTTGCTTACACTGAAAATCACTCTTATTGTAACATACATTGTGGAATTACTTTCTTCTATTATTAGCTTGGTTTTGAAACGTTTTTCACTGCATCCACACAAGAATGAATTTATTATTATAATTCTTTTAATAACTTTTCAAATTAAATCAAAGTAATACAATTTTTAAATTGAAAATAATTTTTAATAGACCCCTTGTCATTATAAGAACATCTCAGTCTACTACGTTTTGCTTCTTCCTCCTTTATTGTATCGTCTGTATTGTGTTTGGCACAGCTTGGCCAAATATGGCTCTTGAGCCATAAAACCTCAAAACAACCAACTATAGTCTATTAATAGAATTAAATTTATAACCTAATTTTCCAAGAATATGCATTCGGAGAGAATTCGTGAAAACATCAGATTTTCCAAAAGCTTACAACAGGAAAAGAAAATATTTTTCTCGATGCTTAATTCCTGGATCTGAAAACAATTATATCGTATGAAGTAAGTCAATGAGCGTATTAAGGGATTTAACAGGCTTTGTCTTTAGCTGTTAACAAAAGGTTTTTAGATAGCTTTTGTTCTAAAACTAATAGCCACATAAAAACATTCATATTTATTTACAGATTTTCACTTTCTTCATTTAATTTAAAAAATTAAATAATGAAGATCCGTTGGCAGTCGACTAAATAAACCCATATAAATCTCTAAATTCTTTTTATTTTATTACGAAAAATATTTTAAGTTGAATATGCAAAAGCGTTTTCGGATAAAAAGGTTTTCATACAAGTTCTCCGTTTCGTTTAATTCATTTGCAGTTCAACTGATCACGAACAAAGGAAGAAACTTTTATCCAGAAGGAAAAAAATATTCAAATGCTCTTTCACATCGGCTTAAAGTTTTTTGACAAAGGAAACTTTTTCTCAGATTGGAGTTTCTTACAGATAGAACAATTAAGTTCTATTCGTAAGGAATGTAGTTGTTTTTGCGACATAACAGAAAAAGTTTCAATGAAATCATCAATCCATCCTTACGTTTCTATTTATAGCAAAAGGTTAATATGTTTAAGAAGGATTAACATTAAACATTTTTTGTATTTCGGAAATTTTTTTCTCAAATCTATCTTTTGAAAATATTTTCTCAAAACTCATCATACGTATTTTTGAAAATATTTGCTCAAATTTGTTTCTGGAAAATATTTTCTCAATATTCATCATATCTATTTTTTGAAAATATTTCCCCAAAATTTCTCAAATCGATTTTTGAAAATAATTCCTCAAAATCAAAATGGAATATAGTTTTATCTTTAACCCTTCTGTAGAAATCAGGAAAAATCAGACAGATACATATCTATATATAACTACGTGTGGTTGTGTAAGAAATGAAACAAGATAAAAAATGTAATCTTCATTTATTTAGCGGAAAATTGCGGCAGTCTACGGATTGAATGGAATCATACACGACTAGCATGGGGAGATGATATGAGGCCCGTTGAAGACATAATTGTCACCCATCTTGCGAGGCAGAGGCCTCACAATGGTGTCGACAATGACGGCATGGAGATTAATTTTTTCAAGAGCCAGTTTTCTGTCACGTAGCCGCATGGTGATGAGAGTTAGCGATGAGTCAATCGAAATATGGTTCTAAAGCGCTAAACATGGTTTTATTACAGAATTGATTTATGCCGCTTTAATATATTTCCTGGAAAATGTGTATTTTTCATGCTATTTATGCTGTGTACAAATGACAGGCGTTTGAAAATTAAGGCATTAGCTTTTCTGCTTACCAATATCTCTGAACACAATCAAAACCATTAAGTGCAGTACCCGTGTCTAAATGTATGCTATTCATTGGTCGATTGAAATTGAATAAAACACATTTAGATGCGTTCCCGTCCAATTATAAATAAATGGGCACTGAGGCAATCATAGAAAACGAAACAAAACAACAGCTGAACTACGAGGAAAACTTTGAATCAGCAAGCCACACTCTTGCCCTTCCCTTAGCTCCACTGAACATGTCAAATTCACATTTTTCCAAACTACAATTTTATTAAAAGTTTAGCAGGTAGATATGTAGTTGAATTGATATCACACTGGAGCAACACAATGGGCTATTGGCGACTATCCGGAATCAATCCGATCCGAGGACAACACCTCATAATTTTGAAGCATGGTCAAATGACGAGATCAACACAGCTGCTGCTCCACTCTCCCAACTTCCGCATCAAGTAAACGTGAAGTCTGGATGAATGAAAGGTCATTAAGAAATTGGTTTTTGAAGGATAAAAGTACCTTTCTTAGCTAAGAGGTCCATCCATTCATTTCCTTCCATCACAGTGAATAGGAACCAATTCGTGAGTTTACTGCTCACTACGATTCCTAGTCTCAAGTGTTTCGAGGGTGATTGCACGAATCTGAAGACTGTTAATTTCTTTTCCATTTATTTTAACATCCAAGTCAAGTTTTGAATACCATTGTGTCCCGCTTTTTACAAAGACGGGTTTGCCCGAGTTAGAAAAAACGGCGTATTTACTCATTAATCACTATCATAGCTTACGATACCTCGTCCTTGTGAAACTGCCTTTCACATCCATGCCGATTAATTGAAGTAATCCAATTTTCACACATCAAGCAATTGATCCTAGATGGCTCAAGAATTGTCTGCTTCTTCATAGAGCTTTCTGAATTAAATAAACGTTTATTGAGTTACAGAAGTGGCAATTACAATAGTTAAAGACGTGGAGATGCTAATACGATTAAAGGAATGAACGTGGAAGGGTTTGTCGAATCTGAAATGTCCTTTGTCGAAATGGCTGGTTGATTTCGGATTTTATGGCGTAAGGGTCATATTTGGCTAAACTGCGCCAAACACAAGACAGACAACACAATGAGGGAGGTTCTGAGAATGAAATAATATCATTACCTTTATAAATTACATTGTTTCATTCGGACGATTATTATTCCATAAAGCGCCGATTAACTTACATGGAATGTTTAATGTATATTTTCATTCCCATGTATCTGACGGACCGTCGCCAATAGCCCGTTGTGTTTCTCCAGTGCGACGCTTAATTAACTTACCTACCTATCCATATATCTGAACCTCTTTCAATGTTGATGTATGGTGCCAGTGCTCTATTACATTACGGCTACATGTATGCTGCTCAGGGAGTAGCAGGGCTTGCTATTCCTTGAGAAAGCAGTTGGGTCCCATGGTTTTGAACGAGTCGGGGACTGGTGGAAACTTATACAAATACCTTCCTCAATTGGCATCTTTAGCGCTGATTCTGGTACCGAGTTTATTCTTCGAGTTCCAAAGTTGGCAAGGGATAAATTGTCTATGGCAATCGCCGAACATGTTTCTTTGGCTTCTGCACATGGCCAGCCCTTGTCCGAGGCAACTTTTCATATCTATTCAGAAATCAACTGACCCATAGTCGGCCGTCTTCTTGCGGTAGCTACCCTATAGCTCAATTTGTGTATCGTTCTGGATTGTTACTAGTCGATATTCACTAGAATAAAACTAGTCTGTATGAGTAGAGCATGTGCGTTGAAGGGTCTAGTGATAGTATTTATTGATAACTTTGAGCACATTATATATTTCTCTGAAAAAGTTAGTTTAACTTTCTGAACATCATGTGATTTTCGAGTAGTCTAGAATTGTTTCTACCCAACAGCCCACTCAATGACTTAACCACGCCTGTTGGGTGCAAGAACCCATGGATTCTTTCAACTTTTAGAAAGATTTTATTGGTCCTTGCCTTAGAGAATAGAATCCTTTAATAAGAGTCTGTTGATACTTCCTTAGAATCAAATCAATTGTAAAGATTCTATTGCTCCTTTCCTTGGAAGCGAATCCTTTGGAAAGATTCTATTGGTAATTTCCTTTGAATATAATCCTTGAGTAAAATTCTGTTAGTTATTTCCTCAGAATCGAATCCCTTGTAAAGATTCTATTGGCCATTTCCTTGGAAGTGAATCCTTAGAAAGATTTTATTGGTGTCCTTTCCTTAATAGAATCCTTTAGTAAGATTCAGTTGGTCCTTTCCTTGAATCCTTTGGATATATTCTATTAGTCTTTTCCTTAGAATATTATCCTTCGGAAAGATCAACACTGGTTAGAAATCATGCAGGGAAAACTGCATTTTGCAACGCGGAATTATGCTTATGAACCCCTCAGAGGGTTAAATTGTGAACTAGTTTTCACAATATGAAATCAAAATAGTGACATTAAAAGGACCAAATGCAACTGGATTCATAGTTGCAAGTCTTATGAAGAATGACTACAGCGCACTATGGAAAAGTAATAGATACAATAAGCGTGGAAGAAAAAAATTTAAATCTATACCCATATAGACAGATGATGAAAAGCTATATTTGACTTTCCATTTATAATGGAATATAATGGCTATCCATTTATAAGTAGGTTTTTAATTTGAATTTCTATTTCCTAATGAAAATTAATGATTAAGAATAGCATTTGTGTATTTTATATAGATACATATATTTTATGAAATTTGACAAAATGCGTTTATTGATTCATGATTGTACAATTATGCATCTGAATATCCTTAGTAATAGTCTCCAATTAACATATTGAATACGATTAACTGTTTTTCAACATTCGAAAATTCAGCGAATTCCGCATTCATTTTAAATTTCTGTTCTGCGTCGATCTCTCCTTTGGTTTTTTAAATTTATCCTTACCCTTCTTTAACCAGACTGTTGAAGAGTTTCATTAGAAGGATTATCTCTTGTTTTTAATACTGTTTTGTTGTTCCATAATGCAAACCAATCCATATTTGAACAAAGCCTCAAAACTGGTAATTTCACAAAATTATGTTTCATAAATTTACATTTTTATTTTGTGAAGAACTCTTCAAAATATAGTTTGAAAAATTCTTAAATATTTTTTTATTCGTGTTCATATTTTGTGCTAAAACATAATGCTGAAGTTTGTGCATTTAAATGGTAAAGAGGATTTATTGCAAAGTTTTCCTTTTCATGAATTATTTTAAGGAGACGTGTCACACGTTTAAGTGATTCAAATAAGAGTTAGAACACACTGTATATGGCACACCTGTTAACCCCCAAGAAAAAAAAAATCCAGAAGGTTTTTTCAACATAAAAACGAACACGTAACTGTCAGAAATGCAAAATTCCTAAAAATAATTAAAATTAAAAATAATTAAAAGAGCCAAATTAGCAACAATTGCGCCAAATTGACCTTAAAGAAACAATTAAAAACAGAAAGTGCAACCCTGCTTTTACAGTAGTGCGCCTCCCGCAAGAAGTCGATTGACCTTGGTCAGTTAATTTATGAATAAGTTCGAAGGGTTATCTTGCATATAAGAGCTGCCTTATACAGAAGCCAACGAAACATACCTATCGATCGCCATAGATGGTTTAATCTCTCGCCAACTTTGCAATCGAACGATAAACTCGGTGCCAAAATCAGCAGACACCAATTGAGCAAAGATTTGTTTGCGTTTCTACCCCCATTCCCCTAATTCAACTAATAGACTCATTCAAAACCACGTGACCCAACGCCATCTCACGGGAGCCGAACTATACTGTTATATGCTTGGCGGCAGTTCGAACTTGGCTAAACGGATGTGGCGAAATTTTACACAAAATGACGCCAATTATAGGCAATTAAATCTTTTCTTGCGAGTTTTAGAGGTATTTGAAGATCTCTGGAAATTAGTACGAAAGGTTTTCACGAGTCTAGCAAAACTGATTAAACGTTTTTCTTCCATGGTTGTCACAGCTTGGCGTCAAAACTTCGAAACTACTTTCACTAGAGAATTTTATCCCCCAAAAATGCTAGTTTCCATCCTAGATCGGAAAACATATTGTTGGCAGGTATGGCAACGTTGTTCCTTCATGGATTACCATAACTTGGCACGAAATCGAGAATTCGGTGTCATTTGAAAATTTATCACATTGAAAAGAAAAATCAGGAAGAAATTTTTCCTGGAAAGATGTGTTTTTCCGGAAGACTTCCGGAATAGACTTTCGAAGAGTTAACAGGTAAGATATGGCATTTCTCATAGAGGCGTGTATACATTTTAAGGGGTCAATGGTGAATTGACGGCATGTGTTTAGTCCAGGCACTTATCTCAAAATCAAGACTCTGCTAATAATGCAAATTAAGCAAAACTCAAAACAGTCATACTTTTAATCGACACGGTTTGATATATTTATTTATCGAGTTTATTTAACGCAAAATATGTAAAACTCTTCCGAGAATATCAAAGTTTGTAGCAAATGTTCCCACTCAAGGACATTACTGAAGTCGAACATCCATCGATTAATCGATATTCAGTCAATCTTTGTCACCCTGACAGCTTGTCTCGTACCTCATCTTCCAAGTGTCAATCGCAAAGGTTCGGGGCAAAGACCAATTTGCTAATTACGCAGTTTTCATGCATTAACTGCTGAATAGCTGGTGATCGAACGGCACACTTTGTAAAAAGTATTTAGAGTTGAAGAAAAGAATTCGAAAAACTGATTTAGGAATACCTGTTTATGGGAGGGCTTTTCTGTGATGCTAAACACACCCCCACACACAAAGATCGCTTATGTTTTGGTAAACTTTTTCGGAACTTTTGGCATAACGTGACATGTTACTAGAATACAATTGAAGCATGACGCTTATCAGGGAGATTTTTAGTGTAAACAAACCAGACGGAGATTTTACTTACTGTTACCCAAATGCTCTCGCTGGATTATATCAGAGTTGCCTTTAGTCGTTTATTGTCGTTTTGGAAACGTTCGTCGCTTAATTGAATTGGCGTTAAACAATCGACAATCATGCATCAATTTGGAATTCGTTCTTTGAAATTTCTATTGGAGACGTGCTGAAATCGTACTAGAAAAACAAGCCAAATGACATACAAAGACTTGCTGTTTACTAAAAGCTAGGTAGGTGGTTGAATTAACATCGCTCTGGAGCAACACAATGGGTTATTGCTGAAGGTCCTATCCCGAAAGGAAACATCCAAGTACCAACCCTCGTAATTTGGAATCACGGTCAGATGAAGAGACCAACACCTGAGCTGGCACCCAACTCTTCAAACTTCAACACCACACCAACGTGAGTACATTTGAGGCCACGACAGATTTAACATGCACTATCTCACGTGTCCACGATGTTTTTTGGTTGAACCGAGTTTCGAACTCGCAACCATCCGATTGCAAATCCGTTACTCTTCCAACTGGCTACTGCGACCGGCTGTTTTTTCAACGAGGAGCGTTATTAGGAAAAGACCTTATTCATCAGACCTTATCATCATAGGAAAAATTGTTACCAATCCCCTTGACCAAGGTAAAACCGACTCCAAGTTCGAAGGACAATGTTTTTAATTCGCACAACGTTCAACTTCTGTTCGTCCAGGATATGTAACACAGAGACACCGATACAAACCAAAGTATGGGAAGGAGTTGCTGAAATTTCGGAGCATGGATAGGTTAGAAATTTCTAAAATCTCTTAATAAGTCGTATACCTTGTGTATCAGCTTCTAAGGGCCAGATTGAACTGAAACGCGATCGATCGACTGAAAGCATTACGATCGAGTCTTATTTTAGAATTCATATCCCCGCCTATATACGATCGAGGCTGTTAGGGTTACCACAGTAGTAAGATGATTGCTCAAATGGTTGTGACGTCCATGATCGTCAATTGACCAATAAGAGAACGTGAAATTGATTCATTTTTGTTTACCTATTTTTTGGCGGTTGCAGTCTTGGAAACATTAAAATGCAATGGCGCTTTGCGGTGTGCAAAGAATGTGAGAGGAACTTACCATGCTTCTGGAATTCATTCTTTCGAATTCCTATCAGCAACGTGTTGAAATCGTATTCGAAAATACAAGTCTAGTGACGTCACATCAGGAATACGTACAAGAAGCATGTTCCACTACATACACGCCATCGCCACCAAAATTTAGCTTGGCGGCGATGGCTTTATGCTTGGTGGAGAATAAAAGGTCACTTCTCATTAAAAATGAAAGCATCTCCCAAAACGACAATATATGAAATTAGTTCTTTTCCGAAAGTTTCCGGTATGTTCCAATTATTATGAACATCCCTGTCCAGGTCATGAAAAGGAAACCCTGTGATTTCTGTAAGATCTAAGAAATTTAAGATCGTATCTCACACACACAGTTATTTAGAACACTCCTTACTAATTGAGGGGCCGATGTAGCCCAGTTGGTAGAGTCCTGGATTAGCAACCGGACGGTTGCGATTTCGAAACTCGATAAAACCAAATACCGCCGTGGACTTTTATGCTTACCATTAGGCTCCGGGTTCAAATCCCAGTCATGGCAGGGATATTCTTAGTGGTACAGTCCCACCTAGACGTACTGATAATAATAAGCAATGGCAATTAGATTAAACACCAAACGTTGTCAGAATGACAATAAGCTACAATATCACGGTAATCCCGATATGGTATGCTAGAGCATTTGGTAGAAGTAAAATCTGCTTTTCGTCTGGTTGCTTACACAAAAATCCCTATCGCAAGTGTTGGCGTGGTGTGGAAATTTGAAGAGTGGGGTACCAGCTCAAGTGTTGACCCCGTCATCTGACAGTGATTCAAAATTGCGAGGTGTTATCCTCAGATCTTTCCTTTCGGGATTGATCTCTGACCATCGCCAATATCCTCTGTCTGGCTCCAATGCGACGTTAGTTAACTACCTACGTATTCCTATGTAGTATAAGTATTTAGGTATGGTATGCTATTTTTTTATTAATGTCACATTGAAACCAGCACAGCGGGCTATTTATAAGTATTTAGGTGGTAATATTCGTGGTATGGTAATATATATGTATATGTATATGTATACGTATATATATTTGTGGTACTATAAAATTAAACTTCATTCAATATACATTTTTTGCTGTGTATGGTACATTTTATTGCAGATTTAACATTTGTTACACGGGTCAGAAATTTAGAATATTAGCGTGATTCAATTTCTTCTGTATCAAATATGTACACGCGTTTAAAATATACGTTTACGTATGATACGTGTACATTTGAGAAACATGTAAAGCTTTATCAATAGATACCATTAAAAGAATTCTTTCATATTGAGTGAAACCGCAGCATATAGCAGTTCCTGCCGCAAGTTATGATGTAGCGCATCGGTATCACTAAGCATGGTTATGACGACAGGTTTAATCTCGAAACCGTATTCTAAGATACGCATAGCACTGTAAGATTTGATAACGGCAAACAGTAGGATGGGCCAATTTCTGAAACAGCTTTCAAGTTAGGAGACTATATTTCACTGCATGTTGACTTGAGGCTCTTAGCCATTTGGATAGCGGAACCCAAATCACTTGAAAGACGAGGCGGAAACTTGAAAGGTTGACTTTTGGAATGCAATAACGAATAAATATCGTGTGATGGGTTTTTGAAATGTTTTGCATTGCCGTTCCCATTGAAACAAGGGGCCACGGTAGCCCGGTTGGAAGAGCAACGGATTAGCAACCGGAGGGTTGAGAGTTCGAGGGTTACAATCAGATGACGAGGGTCAGCACCTGAACTGGCACCCCACTCTCCAAACTTCCACACCACCACAACGTGAGGACATTTAAAATCAGATTTAACGTACACCCGTACCCTCGTACACGACGTTCTTTGGTTGGATCGAGTTTCGAACTCGCAACCCTCCATTCGTTAGGTCTAGATAGTCGTAAAAATAATGAAACGCATCCCTCTTTTGACATAACGATGTTTTAGGGAAGTAGACTGGATGGCCCTAGATTATTTTCAGAAGAGATGTTTGTGGTTACGGATATTTTTTAAAAATGCAATCGTTTTACTGACGATTGCACATGAACAGATACCTCGCCGACGGCCATGGTAGACACCCTCTAGTGGTGAAACATTCAATTAACTTTTTATACCACTAAAAACCTAATAAACTGTAAACTATGAACTGTTGTCTTAGAATCTTTTGATCCCGAACCGTTGTGTTGCTCCACTGTGAGATAAATTCAGCTACCTGATAATCCGTTTTGTGTAAACCGCACTTTATAATATCCCTTCATGAAACTCTGAAGCCTACTTTGACTTTTGGGACACTGTATGGGTCTTATACTTAAGAACACAGTGAAATACTTTTCAAATTATAATCCGATTGGGGGCTATAAAATTTGCACTGTTTTTTTACAAAAAAGGCTGTATATAAAGTTTGGTACAAAAATATTATGTTATATGGGAGTTATTACCTAATAAGTGGTGGAAAATTTGCAAAAATTGATACGTCGCACGCGCATTAGTTCTACATTTATCGTCAAAATTTTAGTTCACGTAATAATTTACTAGTATATACATATATTTGAAATTGCCTTTCTATTTGGTAAGTGTACCTCGTTTGAAACAATTTTGAAAACTCAATTTATTTGTTTTGCTTTTCATTGAATAAGTGAACTCAATTGAAAAGTAAAAAAAATAGTATAAAACACTTAAAATTTTGCAAACAAAAACTTAGGTTAAGCAATATTTTAAACCAAAATTTCAACCTGACCAAACTTGAAGACACAGAGCATACTTGAATAATACGGCTTCAGGATTGATCTCAGACCGTCACCAATAACCCGGTTTGTTGCACCAGTGAAACGTAAATTCAACTACCTAGTTACCCCAACTACCACAGCAATATAAATAGAATCTTTCAAAAACACTCTTACAAGTCCTCCAAACTTCCGCAAACTTGAAATTTCTCTTAAAAGTCGAGAGAAAATGACAAAAGAGAAAAAACTACAACTCACGGTTACAGATGGTTCTGAATGCCCAGCGGCAGATTCTTATGCCCTGGTGGCCAAGCATTTTTTGGAAGAGCACAGTTCTCGAAAAAATCCGACTAGGAAAACCGTTTGAAAAGTTTCTTTTTCCCTCATCTAGATCGGCTTTTCTGGATTTTGGGAATTCACATTACTGAAAGTGTCTACGGATACGAAAGTGCCTGCCAAAAATTACTGTGTCAATTTCTAAGGACGAAAAAGGTCTAGTACCTCATATACGTACTTCGTCGTGGCGCTGATTAAACAATAGATTTTTCTGGAAGAAATATTTTTTTAATGGCCGGCCAATTGAACACTTGCTATTAACCCTTCAAGTGGTTTCAGTGGTTCAAAATTACATGTTGTCCCCGGATCTTTCCCTTCGGGTTTGATCCTGGACAGTCACTAATAGCTCGTTGTGTTGCTCCAGTGTGACGTCAATTAAATTGCCTACCTACCAAGTGGTTTCGACGAGACATTTCGTCCATCAAGAGCTGACCAATTTTGGTAATGACGAGATACCTCGTCATCCAAGGTATAGCCAATTTTTCATGGTGACGAGATCAAGACAGGGTCAGTTTTTTCTAATGACGAGGTATCTTGTCCATCAAGATGTGATCAGTTTTGCAAATGACGAGATATCTCCCAGGACAACCACCAGGAGGGTTAAGGCACTTCAAGAGCGGATTTGTGAACTACCTAGCGTTATCCTGGTGCACCACGGGGAGTGGGTTAATGTTACACATTATAATACACGACCCACATTCTAGGCAAAAATCATTTATCTTTGATGAATTTTTATTTGACTCTGGTTTACAGCGAATCTGATAATACACTGAACCAGTAAAGGCTGAAAAAAATGTATTAGAATGTTTACAAATAATTCAGAGGATTTAACTATAAAGCTACATATAGATGGCGCTAGTGTTTGGGGAATGACGTTACATTCAGATCTTGGTAAATTACTCGACACACACACACCTCCTTAGTCAGTAAATCAATTGTCTCATTGCCAAATAAACCAATGTGAGATGGTATCTACTGCAAGCAAATAGTGCTATTTGGGAAAAGTACAAATGATGTTTATCTACGACTTAAATAAGACCATATTATCCGTTCCTCTTTACTTGTTCTAGAGTGGTCCTTCGACGCTTTAAAGTAGACGAATACAGAAAAATATATTTAAAGCAATCCAAGTTCCAATACGTGTTTACGAAAAGGAGACAATCCTCTTATGGATAAGTGTCAAGAAGAATTCGGAATGAAACTAGCAATAGTTGAATATATATTAAATGGTAACAATTACCGTTATGATTATCTCTATACTCACATTAATAATCTTAAATTCTTAACTTTGACCTTGTGTTTTTTATATGGCAGCGACCAATAAGAACCCAATACGCGCCACAGTATAAATCACACGCATTTACGTTTTGCAGTTTTTATTATCTTTCTAATCACGAGTCAAATAAGTACTTTCATCGTATTAAAGAAATTAGGGATCTCCTTTTTAAATTGAAAGGTAAGGATATCAGTTTTCAATGGGTTCCCGCCCATTATGAAGTTAATGGAAATAAAGTGAGGGACGGTTTAATAAATTGTCATAAAAATGAGTCCAGTTCCTTTAGCTAGAATCTCTCTCCCAAAATACTCAAGCAATCAGCCAACCATCATCAAAGGAAATACAGGGCCATAGTAACACAGATGGTAGAGTAGTGGATTATCAAAGGGTTGCGAGTTCGAAACGCAGAAAGACCCCCAGAAAAGCTGTCACTTACGTTGCTAAAGCTAGAATAGGCCATATTATTATTCAGGCATACTTGTACAAATTACACCTTGTAGATTCAGATAAATGTCTTATTTGCCTGAAGTTTCTTCTCTACTGACGTTGTATGGAAATTTTGACTGCATAATGTGGCTCACCTGTTTTTAATTATTTTTTATGCATATTTCATATTCATTGAATACATCGTAATATCGATGCCAATACACTGGACTCATATATCAAGATGTAATTTATTATCTTCCTTCTAAAGTTTGATAGATTATTAAAGTTTACTGGTAATAATTGATGTGTTGCTTACTAGACATTCCTTCAAAAAGTATTTGAGGTTGTTCAACCAAATGGAGGGTTTCAATTCATGTAAAAGTTGTGGTTCGAATTACATCGCCTTTCCTTATTTGCCGATAATATTAGTACTATTATAAATATTAGTTAAAACAATCGCGACGAACATCAATACGAAAATTTTATTTAGAGGCTGTTTATGTAATACTTTTTCAATTAAATATAACACTAAAAACTGCATTTCACAAATCAATGGATTTTTTTATTAGTTCTGTCTTTTGCTGCCATACTTTTGCATCTTTTAGAATCAAAAAATATTTTTTTCTATAATGTGTATAGAAATTTCTTATGCTTTCTTAATAAAATACAATAATATTAATTCTCCATCCACCATTATTAACATACATCATTCAGATTTTGATGTGACAAGCATAAAACATTCCTTTACCTAACGAGGTGGTCTTAGGTTGGAAAAAAAAGACTTGATAACTTCCAAAAAATTATATTCACCACTTTCGACACTTAATGGTAAAGTTAATGGTAATGAGGTAACCGAATATTTTAATGTATAAAGAGTTCGCTCATGTTTCCAAAGAAATCCATTAACAAAAATAAAAATTCTTTACTCGAACTTTTATGAAGGTTTTATATTGAAATACCTCTATTTGATTTATCTTTCCATGCTGTTTCTAAAAGCTCTTTAAAAGCAATTTTTACTTTCATAAATAGGCCTTAGTGCGAAATAAGGTATCTCGATAATAGAATTTTATAAAGTAACGTGTTTATAGTTCACGTCATTTGGGAATTTCTTCTTACTCTTCTTCCTCCATAATATAAAACAAAATATTGTTTTAATTTACTTCTCTTATGTCACTAGTAAAAGCATGAAACTAAACTAGTAAAAGTATAAAATTTTTGCGGAGACTGAAACTTAAGTTGCAGCACTACACAGAACCCCTCCACGTAATATGTTGAATCTTGTCAGCTTTACTCAAGAATTTAATAAAAAGAATGGAAATTTCTGCATCTCCACTTGTGAACTCACTACACAGCTAACGCTACACACACACTCTACACATTACACACATATACCTTACTTTAGCTCGTACGTATACATACATATATATGCAAGCTAAGATATATATCTTAGCTTGCATATATATTTTTCGAATATGATTTCAGCACTTCGCCGAATTGAATTTCCAAAGAAAGAATTGATTCATCGTTTTCGGCTTAGAGCAGAAACTCTTCAACTGACATTTCTTCGGAGACACTTAATTCTTATTTCAATAATGAATGAGAAATATATAGTCATATTGTCATCTGTTTAAAATATATATAACACCATCAAAATACTCAGAATTCATATTTATTGACCTAAAAACTAATTGTTATTCTTAAAACTGCTGTACAGTAAAAAAATTGTATTTCCAAGTTAATGAGTTTCTGCTCCAAGCAGCATATACGATAGTTAATTGGTCAACTGTTAGATTAAAATCTGTTAGATTAAAAGACAAACGTTGCATATGATAAACCATATTTTAAGGGAAACCCAATGTGTATCATGCGAGAGTGTTTGGGTAACCTCCAGTAAACCAAAGTAAAAAAAATGGGTATATAAGTAAAATCTTCATCTTCCGTCTAGTTTATTTGTACACTAAAAATCCCTCTCCAGCCACTACAATAATATGAGAAGCATGATAGTTATTTAAATAAATATGGAGCACTATAGCTGAAAGAAAAGTGAGAATATATAGTTGTTTTTATTTAATTATACAAAATTTTGTGTATTTATTCGGAACCAGATATTATGTAAATATCTCGGAAACCAGATATTATACATAAACTATTTCATCCATGTCAGAGCAAAAGGGTTAAGTATGACTTTCCATGGGTTCAAAGGATTCAAGTGCATTATGATAATTTAAAAAGCATATAATATGCTTAAAATAAAATTACGTGTATCATGGCGGGCTTCTTTTTCTTCCTGAATGCTCGTGAGAAAGAGTGAAATATTCAACTTCAGATTCTCAGAAGTAGTCATTTTGATTTAGCCCCTTTTACCCCGACGCGGAAGATTTATACTTTTGTATCGCTTCATAACATATATAAAATCTAATATACTTTTGGAGATTATAAATTGATTTTTTTATGTGCAAAAGGAGATAAAAAAGTATGCGAAAAACACAGGAAAAATAAGTTTGAAAAAGACTTAGAAAAAGATTGAAAAACGCTTACTTAAGTGCATAACATTTTGTTATTTCAGAAACTTAAAACAGTTAACTGAGTATTAAACAAGATCAAAGATTCCTCTGCGCAATGTCATCCTATTCTATAAATAGGTAATGAATGCTGCAAGAAAAACATTCGTGGAAGTTCAACACTGTAACCTAATAAGTTCAGGGTTAGGAATGCAAGGACAAACAGAAAGCAATCTTGTTCCAATATGATACGACGATGCATTAGTCCTTAAGGTTTTGCGGTTATTCTATGCACTCGGTTACGTAGATCAATCATCTGTAAACGAAATTCCTGATGGAAGCAGAGAAATAATCCATAAAGCATTTGAGAACTGGAATTCATGCAACAGTTCACTTTGATACCATTTATGCGTATTAAAATTGAAAAACTATTGATATCACATTCAATTTCGGAATTGATATCAGGCTTTATAATCTTCGCAGAATCGGAAAGCACATACGAAATATTTTACTGTTGTGTTTTCTTGAGTATTTTTTGATAAATGTCCTAATAGCTACATAGTTCATTTTTCGTTGTTCTTATTTTGTGTATTAGTATATGTTTCAATAGTGGAGCATTTGTTTTCAAATTCATCCCTTTTTACTTATCCTATCTATAAAGTACGAGTTGTCATCGTAGTTGTATGCTGGTATTAGAGTTTTTATTTATTTTGATAGACAGTGGACTTATTTCTCATCCTCCACCTAAAGCACTTATAAACATTAGAATATCAAACGAGAGTAGTATGTGCTGGGCTCGGGTGAAGGGGCATTTTTCAATAACTCTCCATCTCGAACGTTAAGCGACTTACAGCATTGTGGGTGTTGGTGGATTGAAAAAATGACAGACCTGCCTGGATCTTTTAATGAATGATATTATTTAGCATCAATCCTTGACCCTATTTACAACAAAGCCCGAGATTGAATCAAGTCGCGTCTTTCATAAAACATTTAGCTGGTGTGTCTCCAAACAGGTGGTCGCAGAGACGCTAATCTCCCCTCACACACGTGGTCTTCGTTTGTCACTTCTGCACAACTTAACTGCGCAGACTACATAACATATGGTTGGTTGAAGAACCTCCTCAATGAATGCCATCTATTATATATATATATATATGGTACCGGCCTATGACACCCGCTGTTTGTGGCGCTTCAGTCGCCAACCTACCGCCACGAGACCTGATGCTGCTGGCCAACGCTAGAGTAGCAGATAGTGTTAGACTGTGTACGACGTAGGACTAACGACGCAATGTTAAACGATGAAATAATTAATGTCTATATTCTATGTTAAATGTTCAATGTAATCGTCCGTCTCAATATATGTTTGTGTTAAAAATTGAGTCCGAGTGCTTTTTGGATACTAAAATTACTGGACTTGCGGTGTTCTTCTACAAAATGGTGCCAGAAGCGGGACGAACTTAACGTTTGAACTGATCTTTTAAAATAAGCAACAGTTGCAGATTTCCAGACGTCTCCGCTGAGTTAGCTTTTTATTTCAAGATGAAGTGAAATGACATTTCTGAATTGGAGAACTGAAAATTGAAAAGCCATCGAAAATTCGATGTTTGCATAAAATTATTTTTGGAACAGAAGGCGATCGTCAAAACAGAAAGTGTATTAGAGAATTTGATGGTTTTGCTTTTAAACCAGAAGAACCCGCTTATAAACAGAAATTTGAGTTTATTGACCAAGAATTCTCTCTTAATAACGTCATAACAATTTGTAATTTGTTGTGTGTAAGTGATGAGGGAGCAAAACCTGAAATAATAACTCGAATTCTTGCATATCTTTGCGATATTACATTACTGAATAAAAATATCATTCGTGAAGACGAAGATAATGAAATTGATGATCAGAGGGATACTGATTCTTTAGAAGATTATGATCAATCTATAGATAACAAACCAAATAAAAACAATAGTTCCGTTCAACTTCCAGTTCAAGAATTATTCAGGCCTAACATTAGTTTTTCTGATATTGAAAATGCTATTGTTACATTTTATGGTGATTCTTGGCAAAATATTGATAAATGGATTGATGAATTTGAAAATGTTACTGATTTATTTCAATTAAGTGATTTGCATAAGTTATTGTTTGCTAAACTGTCCCTAACTGGAAAAGCAAAGTTATTCATTCAAAGCGAAAGTAGTATAAATTCTTGGATTAAACTTAAAGAACTGTTAATTTCTGAATTTGGTTCAATTTTTAACTCTTGAATCTCACGAAATGTTATTGAATCGGAAAATGAGAGATAATGAATCACTCGATGAATATTTTTGGTTATGCGAGAATTGGCAAACAAGGGTAATATAGATTTTCCCTCGTTGATGCATTATGTAATAAATGGTATTAATGATTCTGCTAACAATAAATCTATTTTATATGGAAGTTAAAATATTAAAGAATTCAGAGAAACTTAAAAATCTACGCTAAAATTAAATCGGATCAGAATTTTAAAGAAACCACTCGTTACAATAACAAAGCTGGAAAAAGTCAGGATTCAATGCAACATCTGCCTACCCGTCATAAATTTTTATCTGCAAACAAAACTATCCGTTGTTACAATTGCGGCGAGCTAGGCCATAAGAGTAATTTTTGTTTAAATAAGAAAAAAGGATTTAAATGTTTTCGCTGTGATCAGTTTGGTCATAAATCGAACGAATGTGCCAATAACAAAAATGGTTTTCGTCAAGTCAGCTATGCCAAGGTGTCTGCTTTGAGCTCTCAACACCCTTTGGAGGCTATGCATAAACTAATTTCCATTTCCGATGTGCCGATTACAGCACTTTTCGATACAGGAAGTGTTTTGACTTTGATTCGAGAGAATGTTTAGAATAAGTTAAGAAGGCCTAGTTTGAATCCTTTTACTTCTGTTTTGTCTGGAATAGGAGAAAATAAAATCAAACCATTAGGGTTTTTTCACGGTTCGTTAAAAATAGATGAGATTTTCGATTCTAAAATATGTGTAATGGCTTACGAAGCTATAATAGGAATGGATGTTTTGAATCAGGCAGAGGTTAAGATAAGTAAAAATGGTATAACTGTCACCAAATCGAAAATTGATGTGGTCTCTGATGAATTCGAAATTTTGAATATAAACATTTCTGACACATGTAACGAATTAAATATTTGTAGTAATGTGTGTAAAACAGTTAGAAATGAAATAAGTAATTTAGTGTCAAATTATAAACCGATTGGAAACAAAAAATCAAATATTGACATGAATATTGTTCTCAAACATGATGAACCTGTATTTCATAGACTTCGAAGATTACCGTTTACAGAACGCAAAATAGTTGATCAAATCCAGGAATGGTTACATATGAATATTATTGAACCTTGTTCTTCGGAATATTCTAGCCAAGTTGTAGTGGTTAAAAAAAAGATGGTACCCTGCGTGTTTGTTTCGATTTTAGAAAGTTAAACAAGATTATAATAAAAGATATGTATCCTTTGCCACTGATTGAAGATATTTTGGATAAGCTTCAGTGTACACGGATTTTTAGCACATTAGACTTAAAAAATGGTTTCTTTCACGTGAAGGTTTCAGAAAAGAGTAAACCATACACATCATTCGTAACGCAGAATGGACAGTATCAATTTTTACGTACTCCTTTCGGATTATGTAATTCACCTGTAATTTTTCAAAGGTTTATAAATGATATATTTCGTGATTTAATTAATAAAGGTTTTGTATTGCCTTATATCGACGATATTATAATTTTAGCAGATGATGAAAATGAGGCATTGAAACGTCTTAAGTTAGTATTTGAAATTGCTGAAAACTATGGATTAGATATAAATGGGAAGAAAAGTCAATTCTTGTTTAGTAAAATTGAATATTTGGGACATGTTATAGAAAACGGAAAACTTTATCCTTCCCCGCACAAAACGAAAGCTGTTATTAATTATCCTGAACCGAAAACGCTCAAAGAGGTTCATTCATTTTTTGGACTAGCAAGTTATTTCCGAAAATTTATTTCCAATTTTGCTTTAATTGCCAAACCCGTCAGCGATTTGTTGAAAAAAGAAAATAAATTTCAATTTGATGAAAACGAAAGGAATTCTTTTAACACACTGAAACAATTACTCTATGAAAAACCAGTTTTAAATATTTTCAATTTAGATAGCGAAACTGAAATTCACACTGACGCAAGCCAATTTGGTTTTGGTGCTATTTTAATGCAGCGCGACCTTAACGATAACCATTTCCACCCAGTGTATTTTATGAGCAGAAAAACTACGGATCAGCAACAAAAATTTTCAAATTATGAACTAGAAACTTTAGCGGTTGTTGAGGCTTTAAAAAAATTCAGAACGTATGTTTTAGGTCTTCATTTCAAAATTGTTACCGATTGCAATGCATTCAAAATGACAATGAGCAAAAGAGATATTTGTACAAGGATTGCTAGATGGGCTGTCTCTCGAAGATTTCGACTATGAAATAGAACATAGGTCTGGAACGCAAATGCGACACGTTGAGGACTTGAGCAGAAATCCCGTTATGATGATAGATTCCGAAAATTACGTGACAGCTAAAATAGCAGCTGCCCAACAAGATCATGATTACATAAAAGTATTGCAAAATCTAGTTGAGAATGGGAAAGATGAAAATTATTTTATAAAGAACAACGTTTTGTATTAGTATGATGCTGGTAGAAATTTATTAGTGATCCCTGAAGCCATGCAAACTGAAATTATTAAGGAAAATCATAACAAAGGTCATTTCGCTGTAACAAAAACAGAAGAGCTGATTAAGATAAATTTTTACATACCTGGACTCAGGAAAAAGATAGAAAGCGTTATAGCAAATTGTACAGACTATTTTGTATAATAAGAAGCGAGGAAAAGGAGGACTCTTAAACACTATACCGAAAGAGAATGTACCTTTAAGTACATATCACATTGATTTCATCGGACCTTTACCATCTACAAATAAAAATTACCAACATATTTTCACTATAGTGGATGCATTTTCAAAATTTATTTGGATTTACCCGGTAAAGTAGACACGTGCCAAAGACGCTATAGACAAACTGAAAGTTCAACAAGCAACATTTGGTAACCCATCCAGAATTATCAGTGATCGTGGAAGTGCTTTTACCTCGAAATATTTTGATGAATATTGCCAGGCCGAAGGTATTCAACATTTATTAATTACAGCTGGAATTCCGCGAGCAAACGGTCAAGTTGAAAGAATGCACGAAACTCTAATACCAGTATTATCAAAATTATCCTCTAATGATCCTTCAAAATGGTTTAAATACACTGACGTTGTTCAACGAGAAATGAACAGTACTATCGCACGAAGTACTAAAGTAGCACCTTTTGAACTATTGACTGGTGTACGGATGAAAAATAAAGAAGACCATAGAATAATAGAAATTTTAGAAGAAGAATATGAGAAAAGTTTCATGAAAAATAGAGAAGAACTTAGGGAAGAAGAAAAGCAAAACATTTTAAAAATTCAGGAGGAAAACAAAAAGACCTACAATCGGAAAAAAAAAGAATCGCGAAAATACAAAGGACAACTTGTAGCTATTCAAAGAACTCAATTTGGGACAGGACTAAAATTGAAGCCTAAATATTTTGGTCCCTATAAAATAACAAAAGTCAAACCCAAAGATCGCTATGATGTTGAAAAGGTGGGAAAACATGAAGGTCCAAATTTTACATCTAGAGCTGCCGATTACATGAAGCCTTGGAACCAAGTTTAAACAATATCATGATGTTCACATACGAAATTAGACAATTTTCACCCCGATTTTGTCCAGAAAAAGTGTTAAAAATCATTTTTTTTTGTTTTACGATGAAAATTACGGAAATTCTGAAGAAGACGAGGACGACATGGTCTTGATTTTAAAGATGACAACGACAAATAGGCCATAATAATGAAAACGACGATGACTTCATTTCCGACGAAGATGGCAACATCACCAAAGACGACGATTATGGCGACATCAACGAAGGGGAGGCCCCAAAACAACGATGCCGTCCTAGAAAAATAATTATGACGATAACAGACTATAAATTTTTTTTTGAATAGATATTTTCTGCTTGTTTTCTTTCTTTTGCAGAGTTTGTTAAATCTTCTAGACGTTAGGATGCGGAGGACCGTCATCCGTCAGGAGGGCCGAGATGTGGTACCGGCCTATGACACCCGCTGTTTGTGGCGCTTCAGTCGCCAACCTACCGCCACGAGACCTGATGCTGCTGGCCAACGCTAGAGTAGCAGAGAGTGTTAGACTGTGTGCGACGTAGGACTAACGACGACAATGTTAAACGATGAAATAATTAATGTCTATATTCTATGTTAAATGTTCAATGTAATCGTCCGTCTCAATATATGTTTGCGTTAAAAATTGAGTCCGAGTGCTTTTTGGATACTAAAATTCCTGGACTTGCGGTGTTTTTCTACATATATATATACGCACATATGAAACTATATTTAAAAGTAACCTCCTAAGTACAATTCTCACTACCCTTATCGGTCCCCTTTTCTCCCTATCTAAGTGGTCAATATACCTTGCCACCCCTTTCATCTTTGAAGTCAAGACGTCTCGTTAACTTGGACCTCCCACGGACTCCCCTGCTTTCAAATCGCATATGTAAGATCACATTCCTCCTTTGTTAAACCACCGATTTCTACCAATGAACTTTCTTGTTTGATCTCCTGGTCCAATATATTTCTCCTAATCCTACCGAGATCATTGAAAACTATTCATTCTTTCACGAGCCTCTTGGGCTAAGGAGCCCTCAGAACAATTCCAAACCCTCAACAACCTCCTCGCCATATGATGTTACTACCCGTCTATTGAAATAATAAAGAATTGTTGTGGAACTTTCTTCCTCTCCATTTGTAGAATCTGCATTACACTCAATACCAATGGATCATTCTCTCCGCTCATTACACCACTCTTGTCAGGACTGCAGGTATATATATATATATATATATATATATATATATATATATATATATATATATATATATATATATATATATATATATATATATATATATATATATATATATATATATATATATATATATATATATATATATATATATATATAGACCAGCGAAGCAATGTAAATAAAATTAACATTAGAAAAAAACAGTAAGAATAGAAGATGAATCACCAATTTTCCAAGAGAATTCTAAAAGTATCTCCCCGGTGCAATCGAACAAGATATGTTCCAGTCTTTTCCTCATCAAGACAAATAAGGGTCTTGTTGGAGTCAGCCAGGTGAAAACGATTGAAGTATGCCTGAGTTACAATGTTGCCTATTCTAGCTTTAGCAGAGAAAGTGGCAACTGCTCTAAGTATTTTGTAAGTAATGGAGGCCATTGGACTCACTCTGGAATTTTAGAAGATGGCGATTCATTCCAGTGTTCCTCCATAAAGTACACCAAAGTGATCGAGCCTCTCTCCGGACCCTGCCCAGACACCTAGAGTGGGTGACAATTTAGTTAACTTATCAGCTATTTCATTGTCATACACTTCGCAATGCGCAGGAACCCTGTGCAAAGTGATTACGAGTGAAATGAGAGTATATTATATATCTTTAGAAACGTAGTGAGAGGTTAAGGCTAGGTATATAAACGTAGAATATTTAGATACCTAGTCTTAATATGGAATGACCTCTCTTTAACCACCTCTCGTCACTCAGACATATCAGCACTAATCCATCACTATAACTTCAAAAAATAACAATGTAAAATTTTATTTTGTTATTACCTAACATTTTATCATATATTTTATTGTTTAATTTTTATATTTTATCTGCACTTAGTAACCGTTTATTTTGTTGTTACTGAACATTTTATCATACGTATCATATTTATTGTTTAATTTTTGTTTCATCTACGCGTAGTAATCGTTTATTTTGTTACTACCGAACATTTTATCATACATTTCACATTTTATTGTTTAATTTTCATGTTTCATCAACGCGTAGTTTGTTTCATGTTTCATCTGCACTTAGTTACTTTAAAAGTAATGTTTAATTATAACTAGCCCCATTGTTTTATATAAAGAATATTATAAAAATGTTATCTGTATTTGTAATGTTACAATCGCCAAAGACTTATAAAAATAAGAAACCTTCGATTTCCGGGCGGTTTGAACCCCCGTATCCACCTCTGGCTACGCCGCTGCTGTAGAGTTACATAAAAATTTCTTGCATTCGAATTTGCACTGCAATATTTTATATTATTAAATATTCAATCGAAACATAATGAACTAATAATAATTTGCATAGAAATTCCTGTTTTATGGATTTGTTTTACATTATTCAAATAAAAATCCAATTTTACAGTTTAGAACTTTCACAATAGTATACTTACCCTCACATTATATGAGATCTGTCCAGAAAGTAGGTTTACATGAGAGACTGGTGCATATTAAATCTACCGTGGCCTCCAATGTCCTCACGTTGGCGAGGTGTGAAAGTTTGGAGAGTGGGGTTCTAGCTCAAGTGTGATCTCGTCATCTGACCGTGGTTCAAATTTACGAGGCATTGTCCTCGATCTTTCCCTTCGGGTTTGATCCCAGACCGTCGCCAATAGCCAGTTGTGCTGCTGCAGTGCGATGTTAATGAACTAATAATAATTTGCATAGAAATTCCTGTTTTATGGATTTGTTTTACGTTGTTCTAATAAAAATCCTACCTACTTGTCTGGAAAGTATCCAGCCGAAGCTAATATGTGAACGGTTTGTGCGATATCAATGTAACTTGGCATCGAAGAAGAGGGGACATTGATGCACATACGTGGAACGTCACGATTCTATTGGATTAATCAGTTGAGAAGTAGATGCCCTTGAGTGAGAGATGTTTTATGAGATCGTCGCATTCCTATTCACCGAGAGATTATTTTGTGTTAAACTTACCAATTTGTCCGCGGAAATTATTCAGATAATTAACTCTTCAAGTGGTTTCGATGAGGTATCTCGTCCATCAAGACCTGAACAATTTCGTTAATACTTGACGAAATATCTTGCAATGAAGACATTACCGATTTTTTGATGATGATGAGACCAAGATCTGGTCAGTTTTCTTCTAATGACGAGATATCTTATTCACAAGTTTTGGTCAGGTTTGCTAATCGCGAGGTACCTTGTAGAGACAAACACCAGGATGGTAAAGAAGTTTTCTCAATGGAAGACGCCTAGTTTTTCCTGCCCATAAAAGGCGCTACGAAGCAACGTCAAGGTCCGAAAAGAAGCAACGTCAAGGTCCGAAAAGAAGCAACGTCAAGGCCATGTTGAGTGTGTTTTGTTTTTATTTGAAGGGTGTTATCTATTACGAGTACGCTCCTCCAGACCAAACAGTTAATTAATAAGAACTCTCTCGAAGTTCTTCGCTGACTGAGAGATGAAGTACGAAAGAAATGTCCACTGCTGTGATTGGGAGATTCAGCACAACATCCGGCCATTAATCTCGTCTCAAGCGGGGTTGTAAGGCTTGAACATCAAATAATTCAGGTGACTCGGCCCCCTATGGCCCAGAGTTGTCTCGTTTAGGTAGGTATTTAATTAACGTCGCTCTGGAGCAACACAACGGTCCATTGGTGACGGTCCGGGATCAACCGCCGAAGGACACCACCACGTAATTTTGAGCCACGGTCAAAGAGGTCACACCTGAGCTGGCACCCACTCTCCAAACTTCCACACCACGCCAATGTGAGGACGTTCGGGACCTCGGCAGATTTAACGTGCGCCAGCCCCCTTTGTACAAGACGGTCTTTGGTTGGATTCGAACTCCGGTTTCTAGTCCGTTACTCTTCCAACCGGGCTACCGCTGCCCGATGCGATTTAGGAGAACACGACAAGGCAGCTGATGGGGATTCCAACAATGGAATTAGCGGAGTGTTTTGAAAAGTGGAAGAGACGCTGAGAGAAATGTGAGGTCTCAATGTGTCTATTTTGAAAGAGACTAGTCGCCTAAAGTCCTTCAGAGGCACAATTTATCTTGTTTCATATTATATGGCTAGATACTTTTCAGACAGACCTCGTATGTCCGTTGGCAGTTTTTAATCTTCCAAGTGATTTCGACGTGGTATCTCGTCCATCAAGGTCTGTCTAATTTTGCTGATGACGAGATATCTCGTTATAAATAATACTGACTGTATTCCGAATGTTAAAGATGTTGCCGTTTTTGGATGAAGACGAGATCCAGATTAGGTCAGTTTTTCTAATCTCGATCTCGTCCGTCTAGATCCGGTCAGTTTTGTAAGGACGAGATACCTCGACGAGATAACCACTAGGAGGGTTAAATTGGAAGGGCAATTAATATTCAGATGTGCGAAGGTAATGGAAAGATCACGAGAGTAAATTTAATGACACTTAATACCTTATTAGGGAAATTAAATTTGTAGACATGCATTAAATTGTGCATGCATATTTGCTAGTACCACACCTAAAAACATACTATAGTAAGAAGTTTCATACATAATTCTAGTTATATGAGTCGTCTTGTTCGTTTTGATTTGCTTAGGTTCTTAACCCCCTCCAAGTGGTTTCGACGAGATATCGTCCATCAAAATCTGACGAATTTTGCTAATGACGACGTTTGCTAAACTCGATAATATCTTGCCATCAAGATATCGAGTTTTTGAAGATATTAGGATGAGATTAGTTTTTGTAATGTCTCGTCCATCAAGATCTGGTTGGATGTGCTAATCACGCGATATATCGTTATCGATAGTGCGGATTTTTTTGATGATGACGAGATCAAGATCTGGTTAGTTCTCTTCTAATGACGAGATATACTTCCATCAAGATCTGGTAAGTTTTGCTAACGACGAGATATCTCATAAAGACAACCTCAGCAGGTTTAAAGACAAATAAAATAAAATTGTTCGTGACCCTCCTGCGGCCTTTTACCAGTTTGTGAAAAATCACTCTTGGATGTACCTCGAAACTATTTTCGTCAGACACCATAAAAACCTAGGACACCAGATAATTTCGGAGAGAAAGAAATGAAAAATATAAATACGAATGGTTTTCACTTGAAACTATTCTTGAATTTTCCTTTCTTCTAAACCCAACAAAATCCATTCGGCAGTTCCCAGAGTCTGATATTTTTAAAGCTTATCGACACTTTTTAAAGTTCAGCGACTCTTCATTTTTTCAAATTTCTGTGGCATTTTTTTATGTTCTGTTTTTTCGCTCTCATATCTGTTTTTCCAGTCTTAGAAGATTTTTCAGTATTCAGTTCCTTATATTTGGTACAATTTCTCAGTTACTTTAATGTATCTTTTTATGAAAAAGTTACCTCAGGCCTTTTGTAAACAGCACAGCTAGTAAGAGACTTGATCACACTGGATATTAACCCTATTGGTAGGTATTAACAAAAGTAACCATACCTTTAACCCTCCTGATGGTTGTTTTGACGAGTTAGCTCGTCATTAGCAAAACCATTAGCAGTTCTTGATAGGCGAGGTATCTTGTCATTAGAAGGAAACTGACCAGCTTGACATCGTCATCACCAAAAAATAGGCAATATCTTGATGCTAATGAGATATCTCATCAGCAAATTTTGTCATATCATATTGCTTATCATATCATTTGTCATATCATTTGTCATATCATATTGCTTATCATATCATTTGTCATATCATATTGCTTATCATATCATTTGTCATATCATATAACTTCACACTCATATTGCATACTAGCAAAACAAGCACCAAGTCAAGTCTCTCAACCATCGAATGGAGACAAAGGCCCCTGTGGGGCCAAGTGCTAAAATAAATTAACAGCCAGACATCAACATTTTCGCCATGTCTTTGTCTGGCAACCCTATATAACCTTGAAACAGTAACAAAATATGAAACTCTATCAGCAAAGTTATTCACTTCGACTTCAGTGAAATCAGTGCAACTATTGTGGTGGGTTCCTGTCATGTCAGAAAGACCACACAAAGGGAAAGTTGGAGAGTTAAGACAATTAGGTGGACATGATTTTGCAGGTTGTCGTGTCACCAAAACAAGTTACTTCCCATAGCTCTCGGTAGATCCTGTTTCAACTCAGATCTTAACTAGGAGCTTTCTCTTTTGACGTACTTTATTGTAAATGGCCGCTTTCTTTCTTTCACAGAAAGCCAATTTGCATAGAATTTCGCATTGTTCTATAGAAGTTTTATGAGAAATCGATCTGAATAAATAAGAAATATATTTATTGCTTGTATCCGTTGTTGACACTCGATAATAAACAACGTCGATTTCTGTGCCTCGTACGTTTGCGAAATTTTTAAAATATCGATATTTACGTAAAGGAATCTGTTGCATGATTAAATTCCTATCAGGTACAAAACTCCTTGATACAATGAATCTGGTGAGATTGACAGAGAAACTGAATAAATTTAAGAACACAACTGCTCACTTTATGTTGGAAGTGCGTGAACTATCAGACAACATCGGTCTGTCCTTAACAATTCCCTTCTCTAAGATATAATTACTAACTTGGAGTTGCACTGTAATTAACTACAGCACGATTTGTTGATTCGTTTCATTTGTACTAGGTCTCAACCTTGTAATTAGTTCCTCTTGAGATCTTACAGAACATAATCGAATTTTCTATATTTATCATTTTTGTTGCGAGATCTGCTCTAACAGGATACTGCGCTTTGTCAATCCCGTGAGAATGTTTTTAGTAATTTAATTTTGTAATCAAGGTGTTTGTGATGATGCTTCAAAAATAGCAATTAGGATTAACACTATATATTAGTTCATTTCCTTCAAGAACATATTTTAGTACGATTAGGAGTCGCAACTCCATCTCCATTTTCATGCTCCATTTATTAGTAAGATATGTTTAACCGTTCAAGTGATTTTGATGACATATCTGGTTAAGATCTGGTTAAGTTTGCTAATAATGAGATATCTCGTCAAGACAAACTGTACTATTACCCCCAAGGGAAATGAAGATAGATCCAAGTAGGTTGGTTGGTTTTGGGTTCTATGGTGCAAAGAGCCATATTTGGCCAAGCTGCGCCAAACACAAGACACAATGTAAAGCAATTGTGAAAAGAGAGGATGGAAGGAAGAAAGTAAAGAAAGATCACTTGAGCAACCTGGGGGTGGCGATCCCTACGTTTACCAGAAAATCCAAATAGGAAAAACAGAATATTTCTTGTCTAGAACTGGCGACAGTTTTTGCATCAGAGACTGGCCACTACAGCGTAATTTTCTACGCGAAGATAAATGGCCCGGAGGGTTACAACAACGACTGAACAATGCAAGTTATTATTAGAATACTTAGATAGGTAGTTAATTAACGTCACACTGGAACAACACAGCGGGCTATTGGCGACGGTCCGGGATCAATCCCGAAGGGAAAGATCAAGGACAATGTCTCGTAAATTTGAACCACGTTCAGATGACGAGAACAACACCAGAACTGGCACCCCACTAGCCAAATTTCCACACCGCGCCAACGTGAGGATATTTGAGGTCAGGACAGATTTAGCGTGCACCAGTCCCAGTGTACACGACGGTCTTTGGCTGGCCCGAGTTTGGAACTCGCAACTCTCCGGTTGCTAATCATTAGAATACTTAGAAGTACATGAGGTTGTTTTTAGATTTTATGGCGTAAAGGCGATATTTGGCAAAGCTGCGCCAAACACAGGACAAAGTCAAGTGAAATTTGTTGTGAAAGGGGAAAAAGGGATTTGGGAATAGAGAGTGTGATGAAAGCAGAAAAAATCGGTGGAAGTAAACGAGGATTTATTCACAAATACACAGTATACACATACGTTTGAGTACCGCTCTTGTTAAGAAAATAATCCTCAATTACATTCATAATTTAATGAAAGTAATTATTTGCGCTGTTTAAAAATATTGAGTAATGGCAATTAAGTTAGACAAAATATAAGCATAGTGATCTCACATACGAGGATGAATCTAGTTATCCTCCATACCAGCTGCGCCTACTCTCCACTGTCTCGTTTATGTAAGTTGAGGTCTGTTAGTAAGTAGTCTGAGGTCTATTAGTATTAGGAGTCGCGAAACTTCTTCGTCGACCCCTTCAAGTGTTTTCTGACTTTATATCGACCCCCTCTATTTTAATATTATGTAATTATAATAGGACAAGCAAAGAAAACGCTTATGTGAATTTTTATATTGTTTATTTTATACACTGCTGGCCACCCAAATTGCAACACCAAGAAAGACAAGAGATATCACAACAAAATTTATTTTGTAGATAACATGTTGACCAAGTATCAAATGATTAAATTTATAGACTTCTGTGAAGTGTGGTTCCTGCCAAAATCAGTAGCCAGAGTAGCCGCCATTGTTGGAGATCACCGCTGCCACACGCCTCGGCATTAATTCAAAGATACTTTGGATGTGTTCTTGGGGTACAGCAGACCAAGCAGCTTCCACACGTTGCCAAAGTTGATCTGGTGTGGCAGCTTGGGATGTATTCTGGGTCAATCGTTGAGCAACCATGTTTTCTATCGGCGAAAGATCCGGAGAGCGAGCTGGCCATGGAAGCAATTCAATCTGGCGATTGACGAAGAACCCTTGGACAATGCGTGCCACGTGTGGTCGCGCATTATCCTGTTGAAATATGGCTGTGGGCAAGCCCTGAAGGTAAGGAAGGACAACTGGCTCCAACACCTCGGAGATGTAGCGCTGGCTGTTTAAAGTACCGGCAATGCGTACTAGAGGAGTGCGAGAGTGATATCCAATACCACCCCATACCATAATACCCGGTGCAGGACCAGTGTGGCGGTGCATAACGCAGCTGTTCAGCATCCTCTCTCCACAGTGTCTCCAGACTCGAATCCGACCATCGTGGTGTTGCAGACAGAAGCGTGACTCGTCAGTAAAGACAATTTCATTCCATTCTGCCGTCCACATCCTTCTTTCATCGCACCATTGGCGGCGGAAACGTCTGTGGTTCTGCGTCAAGGGTAGACGAAGCAATGGACGTCTTGCGGACAGACCACTCTGCTGTAAACGGCGTCGAATGGTACGCGCAGACACTGGATGATGCGGTACAGACTGAATGTGCTGTGCTATGGTTCGTGATGTGGCTGAGCGATCCGTCACTGCCATACGCACAATATGCCTGTCATCACGTGAAGTGGTGCACTGAGGTGGATGCGATCGAACACGTCGGTCCGTCGTACCCTCCTGCATCCAACGATCACATATCCGCATTACAGTTGTTTGGTTTCGTCCAATACGACTACCGATTTCCCTGAAAGATAATCCACAATCTCGGTAGGCCACTATCCTTCCTCTGTCGAACTCGGATACTTGATCAAAAGATGATCGCTGTTTTGTACGAGGCATAATTGATCGTTTTTTTGAAAAAACCACAAGAAAAACACAATTGCCGTACTTGAAATCGTCGAAATCTCCAAGCCTTAAATAGCGCTTTGAAGTGGCGCCACAGGCGCGCGTGATGTGCGTCTGCGCTGAAATTCTAATCATTTGCATATCTCACCTCCGCGAATGCATGTTGTAAATTTCATATTATTTGCATGCTTCCTTCAGGGTGTTGCATTTACGGTGGCCAGCAGTGTAGTTACTATGCTTATTGTATGTATAAAATATAGTGTATATTCTTATATTGCATTATAACGTCAAATGGATACGTTTTTGTTTTTGACATCATTAACATTACATATTTGATGGGAGGGATAAATAAAATATAAAATTTAATTTAGATAACAAAATAGCAATAATACAATCTTCCTTTATACATGAAAATAAGACCTTTATTAACTTAGTATACAGTTTACTAACGTTGTCAATGTGAAGGGTGTGCTTCGTGACTCTTGACAAGATGAGCAATGTTGGGTTGAAAAGTAGTAAATTTCAGCCTTAAATCGAAACGGAATTCTATATTCACTCTTAATTGCGTTGTTATTCAGGATTGAGGTAATCCAAGTTAACCGAATTAAATATTACCCGTACAACGATGTCTTATATTCTTCTATCGACCCCTGGGGGTCGATATAGACCATTTTGGCGACCACTGGTCTAGATTATCGATAAATAGAAAAATCATACTAATCGACTAATCAGAGATGCAGGATCGTTCTGGAAGCCAATTGACTAATATACGTCAATTTATTAATAAATTTGTAATTGTTATTCTCTCAATTGTCTTAAGAACCTTTCTTGTTTGATAAGTTAGAAATTGATAATATCAAGGAATCGTTAAGTTAGTCTATTGTTTTTACGAGAATTTTCTTAATTCAAAAGTAAGTATATTGTCTTTCCGGCAATTTTTATTGATTGATAAGTTAGGTTGGTTGGCAAAATATGTCGCATGGGCTGTAGTCAAACAACGTCGAATAAATGGACATTCTTACAAGTATATCTTTTACTTTACTTTTTATAGAGATGAGATAAATACACCAGGGAGGAATAGAAACTGTACCCCCTACAACACATAGTTTACTAGCGCAGCGACTAAGCACAGAGCCGCCACGGCAACCCCTGATAAGTTAGGAATCGAAATGATTAAGGAACTGATAAATTAGTTCTCTTTCCAACAATCTTTCTTAATTGAGAAGTTAGTCGATTATGATTTCAACAATCTTTATTGGTAATTTGGGAATTGATAAGATCGGGGATTGATAAGCTAGTCAAGTTCCTTTTCGACAGTCATTCTTTATTGATAATCGACGAGTTGATAAGATTAAGAAACTGATAGTCGATTGTCTACCCGACAATATTTCTTGATTGATAAGCTGACTGATAAGTTAGTCGATTATTATTCCGACGATCTTTCTTTATTGATAGGTTGGGAAATGATAAAATCAAGGATTGAAAAGTTAGTGGAGTGTCTTTTTGACAATCTTTCTTTAATAATAAGCTACGAATTGATAAGATTAAGAAACCTATGGTTAGCCGATTGTATATCCGACAATATTTCTTGATTGATAAGCTAGGAACTGTTAAGTTAATCGATTGTCTTTTCGACGATCTGTCTTGTTTGATAAGTTAGTCAATTGTTATACCGACAATCTTTCTTCATTGATTAGTTGATCGATTGTTATTCTACCAATTTTTCTTGATTGATAAGCTACAAAGTTTTAATATTAACCCTCCAAGTGATTTCGACGAGATATCTCGGCCGTCAAGATCGGAATAATTTTGCTAATGACGAGATATATTGTCATCAAGATATTATCGATTTTTTTCATGACGAGACGAAGATCTGCTCAGTTTTCTTCTAATGACGAGATATCTCGTCCATCAAGATCTGGTCAATTTGGATGACAAGATACCTCGTCGAGACAACCACCAGGAGGGTTAAGGAATTGATAAGTTAATCGATTGTCTTTTTGACAGTCTACCTTGATTGATAAGTTAGTTGCCTTTAACATTTCTTTTAATATACACTGCTGGCCACCGTAAATGCAACACCCTGAAGGAAGCATGCAAATAATATGAAATTTACAACATGCATTAGCGGAGGTGAGATATGCAAATGATTAGAATTTCAGCGCAGACGTACATCACGCGCGCCTGTGGCGCCACTTCAAAGCGCTATTTAAGGCTTGGAGATTTCGACGATTTCAAGTACGGCAATTGTGTTTTTCTTGTGGTTTTTTTTAAAAAAAAACGATCAATTATGCCTCGTAGAAAACAGCGATCATCTTTTGATCAAGTATCCGAGTTCGACAGAGGAAGGATAGTGGCCTACCGAGATTGTGGATTATCTTTCAGGGAAATCGGTAGTCGTGTTGGACGAAACCAAACAACTGTAATGCGGATATGTGATCGTTGGATGCAGGAGGGTACGACGGACCGACGTGTTCGATCGCATCCACCTCAGTGCACCACTTCACGTGATGACAGGCATATTGTGCGTATGGCAGTGACGGATCGCTCAGCCACATCACGAACCATAGCACAGCACATTCAGTCTGTACCGCATCATCCAGTGTCTGCGCGTACCATTCGACGCCGTTTACAGCAGAGTGGTCTGTCCGCAAGACGTCCATTGCTTCGTCTACCCTTGACGCAGAACTACAGACGTTTCCGCCGCCAATGGTGCGATGAAAGAAGGATGTGGACGGCAGAATGGAATGAAATTGTCTTTACTGACGAGTCACGCTTCTGTCTGGTCGGATTCGAGTCTGGAGACACCGTGGAGAGAGGATGCTGAACAGCTGCGTTATGCACCGCCACACTGGTCCTGCACCGGGTATTATGGTATGGGGCGGTATTGGATATCACTCTCGCACTCCTCTAGTACGCATTGCCGGTACTTTAAACAGCCAGCGCTACATCTCCGAGGTGTTGGAGCCAGTTGTCCTTCCTTACCTTCAGGGCTTGCCCACAGCCATATTTCAACAGGATAATGCGCGACCACACGTGGCACGCATTGTCCAAGGGTTCTTCGTCAATCGCCAGATTGAATTGCTTCCCTGGCCAGCTCGCTCTCCGGATCTTTCGCCGATAGAAAACATGTGGTCCATGGTTGCTCAACGATTGACCCAGAATACATCCCCAGCTGCCACACCAGATCAACTTTGGCAACGTGTGGAAGCTGCTTGGTCTGCTGTACCCCAAGAACACATCCAAAGTCTCTTTGAATCAATGCCGAGGCGTGTGGCAGCGGTGATCTCCAACAATGGCGGCTACTCTGACTACTGATTTTGGCAGGAACCACACTTCACAGAAGTCTATAAATTTAATCATTTGATACTTGGTCAACATGTTATCTACAAAATAAATTTTGATGTGATATCTCTTGTCTTTCTTGGTGTTGCAATTTGGGTGGCCAGCAGTGTATTTGAAAAAGAACAATCAAGTTTAATTTGTTCAATAACTTTCATGCGATATTGAAATAGAAACACAGAATTTTTGTATGATAAAATTTTAAATAACAATATTAATTACATCCTTATAAAATTCAAAAAAATAATAAGAAACGTAAAATGGACGGATGCTTTTGTGACCTACTGTATGTTTCACTGATTAGGTTGCTTTTGCATATCTCGACCAATGCATCAAAATTTTCCCGAATATAATACAAAATTAGTTAAGAGAAAACAAAATTTTCTAATAGTATGCTAAATTAACTGTTCGTTAATATTGTACTAATTGTAAAATATTTATTATGTTGTAACTTTATAAGAAAATAATTTCAAACACTTTTTGGGAAGCATAAAATATGTAAAAAGGAGTAATTACACTGACCTGAAGTTATAGAGAACTTTTGAGGGTAAAATGCAGCCTGAACAAAAGATGTTCATTAACAATTTACATTTACTTACGTTTACAAAAATAAATTTTTATATCTAACTAGCACAATTACCCGGCGTTACTCGGGTTGAATTGGTTAAATGTTGATTGAAAAGTGATCAGAATAATCACTTCTATTTCATAGAAAAATGCAAGCATCATTTAAGTGTAAATTTTTTTTAACATCGTTTTCAAGTTTCATAGTTTCTACTATTTACTTCGAATGCAAAAATTCTAACATTGATGGTATAAATACGCAATGTTATTCCTATGAGGATTTCGAATTGTCTTTAGCCCCCTGTACAATATAGACGATAAAAAAAGACCACTTTGTATAAAAATAATCTTATAATATCATAAAAATTTACATTCCGATCATAAAGCTACAGTTTAAGAATTTTCAGACGGGATACATAAACGATACTGAGCGATTTTCAGCGCAACCGCACCCATCTGCAATTACACCATGCTCTAAGATTCTAAAGAACCTCCAAGGTCATCTTGAGAGGCGACTCCTGTAGATGTTAACTCTTACGTCATCTGCACAGCCAGACCGGGAAAGAGCGCCCCCTAGCAAGTGCTTTGTCCAGGATGACGGGAAGTTACACCCCTCTGCCCACTCAATACAAATAGAACGGGGTTAATATGTAGTCTACGTTACCCGCAGGATTCCACAGAATATGCGTACCAAATTTGGTGTAGATTGGTGAAACGGTGTAGATTTGTATAGAGAACATACAGACAGAGGCCAACTCTGCTTTATATGTATAGATTCTAACATTCACTGTATCTGTATTATCTCTCTTTCTGAATGGATACATCATTTTTTCAAATCCTATCAGAGCTCATTTAATACGACGCTGCTATCAAGATAAATGCCATCATTACAGCATATTATGTCTTCAGATACTAACTGCGAACGTATATTTTTGCCTGAAAATGCCGTCTAAAAATGTTACATACACTTTGTGACCTCCTCTGCTTGCCACAGCAACAAGTACCAAGTAGATGAGATAATTTCAAATAGCAAAAAAGTCCCTAGACTAAAGAGGATGAAATTACCGGCATTCTATGGAGTAAATTTGGCAGGTTTAGACGTCATTTTTTCTAGAATTTTCGAAACTATGGATATTCCTGATTTTTTTTATATCCTTAAGTCGAAATAATTTAGTATCATTCCTGATACGAAATCCTATGGGACATGAAAACATTGGATGCGAAAAAGCCCTAATTTTGCTCTATTATTATCCAATGAGTTTTCATTTCCATCTGCTTTCCCTGTGTAAAGTTCTAAACGAAAAATAAGGCTTACGATACTGCATGAATTAGTAGCTAAAAATGCATAAATATTTTAATATTAGGATATATGGTACTAATTGGTCATTATACATTAAAAACGTGTAGCACTGCAATCTTTTTGCATTATTCATAATAACTTTATTTAAAAGAATATTTGGGACGGATTGCGAACATCAGGCCCGAGTACAGTTTTCACGTGAATACTCGGGTCTGATGTTGGATTGTGTAATGAATGAAGCAGACACAGGTTTGAACGATTATTTATTTTGAATATTCAACAATTAATTTACAGTTTGAACGATTAAAGTGCAGTTTAATATTAATGTTGAAAGATAATGTTATTTATTAAATGTCTGTGATTGTAGCGTATATCGGTAGCTTTCGAATGACACCATTTACACAGTCCTCATTCCACGCAGACACTGGCCCAATGCTTGACCAGCACCAAAGAATTTCGACACATTCCGGATCCCCTTCCCGTAATCAGCGCGCGCCTGTGCACTCAGTCCGAAGGTCATGTTAGGTACGGACGTCCTTTGTTTCCAAGACGCTATATTTATCTTCTGGTATTTAGGTAGACATTTTTTATTGACGTCATACTGGAGCAACGCAACGGGCTATTGGCGACGGTTCGGGATCAAACCCGAGGGGAAAAATCCGAGGACAACACAACGTACTTTTGAACCAAGTCAGATGACGAAGTCACACCTGAGCTTGCACCCCACTCTCCAAACATCCACACCACGCCAACGTGAAGACGTTGGACGTTTGAGGCCACGACAGATTTAACATTCACCAGCCCTCTTTGTACACGGCGGTCTTTCATTGGATTCGAACTCGCAACCATCTGGTTGCTAATCCGTTACTCTTCAACCGGGCTACCGCTGCCCTTTATCTTCTGTATGTTTCTCATAGTTCTGAAATCATAAGACAAAACAGTTGAAACGCTCGACTTTTTTAGCATGCCACGCAATACTGCTTCGATTTTAAAGACGTATTCACGTCAAAAATTTATTATTGTTTAATACAGATCTCTCCCTTTGCAGAAATTTCACTTTCATAAGTGATTTTCTTTTTACCATATGAGGGGTTCTTACGAATATATCAGTTCTACAACCTTCAGTCTTACCACCATGACTTCTCAGTTCTGATCTTTACCAATAGATTCTTTCAACCAATGTGCGTGGATGTGGTTATTTGGTCATTAAATATGATATACTGTAAAAGAGCAATACTCGGAAATCTCGTGACTCAGAGAATTAATTAAACTTGTATCGCATTTCCCTATTTTGCCGTTTTAATCCTAGAAAGCTAATAATTCGTACATTTTGCATCATACTACATTTCAATGTCCCTCCAAAGTAAGTTTAGCATTTACGGCTTTGAGGTATTTAGGTATTTTAATTAACGTCGCACTGGAGCAACACAACTGGCTATTGACGACGGTCCGGGATCAATCCCCGAAGTTAAAGATCCGAGACAACACCACGTAATTTTGAACCACGGTCAGATGACGAGGTCACACCTGAGATTTTATGGCTTTGAGTCGACACGGTGTAGGAAGTGTCTGTACTTCTTATATTTAAATACATAACTTCAATCTTCTAGCTCCACGATACAGTTGAAACATTGTACCACATTACCTTTACACCACATACGTGAAAGGAACACAATAATATAGGAAAATATAAATAAAACTATGTATATTTCACTAACGTACGAGCCACAGAAATTGATGTTATTTATTTGTTTTCGAATTGCAACAATGGATATAATCAATATAAAATCGACCGTTGCGGAATTCATTCGTTAATTTCCCCGTTTGATTTAAACCGTGGTTCAGGTGGCATGTTCACTGCGCTAGCAACCTTCGAGTTGTATATTTCTCTCTTCTGTGTCATTAAAACTTTCATTGTGTGTATATGAATATTACTTGATAATGTATGTTGTGTCTGGTGCAAAATACGGCCCTTGCGCCATAAAACCCTAAAACCAGCCAATCCTCTTGGTTTAAATGTTCTGGATTTGATCTATGGAGCTGAATAATATTGTTAAAACTACAAGGAAGAGCTTACCACTGTAATTAATTATTCAGCAGTCTAATTACAGAAAGCAATAAAGCAAATAAAAACAGTGAAGAAAATATGAGCGAATATTGGATTAGCGTCGAAATTTGTCGAATCGCCTTTGGACGGAAGATCGGATTGAAATTGAAGCAGAAGTTTAGAATCTAATTGTGACTAACATGACTGAGTTATACCATGGCTGAGGTATGCTTTTCCATGCATTGGAAATAAGACTTAACCACCACCATTCAAAATAAACGAAATGATATTATATGTTTTGGGATAATTGTATTCAACTATGAATCAGTTGTATCTGAAGTTCTCTTAAATTAATCTAATTAACATATATCTGTGTAAAGCAGATTGTATTTTCAAAATGCATTTCTATCAATTCTGTCATTTTTCGAAAGAAACCAGGCATTTATTTGGTCTGAACATAAAAATCTTAAAGATGCTTCAAAGCTAAAAGATAAAATTTTAAGTAATTTTTGCACTTTGGAACTTTTCATTCATAACAAACCAAACATTCAAGTTTTACACAGTAATTCATTTAACAAATGTTATTTTCTTTGTTTGGTATCTATATAAATAAAAATGGAGTGTTTGTATAATGAATATTTTCGACCCATTTTGTTTTTTATCAGTTTTGTGCCATTCTGATGCAAAATCAGTCTCTTGAGCGTTTGGTGTCTGTCTATCTGTCCATCTGTCTGTATGTATGTGCCTATACTACGTCCAACCGGTCGAATATATTTTCATGAAACTTTGCATACTGTGAATACTTTCATTCATTTAGTGACTGAACTTGGTTTCGTTAGTCTGTGTCCGTCTACATATTCTATAGATTTTGTATAAGTGTCACATAAAATTTATTTAACGTATTTTAATGCAATGTTCTATATTTGATACTCCATATTTTAATATAGTGAATACATTATTTGAAATTTATTTGCTATAACATTTAAATTTTTTGCTATGTTATTTGTTATATTTAGGCAAGTTTCGTGTTAAAGCAACTGAGTAATAACACTTAAATCAACCATAATTTGGTAGTTTTGAAGTAGCTGGAAGGTATATTGAGCATTGCAATTACTTGGATTGTTTTATCAGTGCTGTGAAAAATCAATTATTTTCCAAAACTATTTTTACGGAATTTAAATTCTAATACTTTATTTATTTTGAGCCTTATTTTTTTCATTACGAAACAAACATAAAAAGGAGGTATAAAATTCATTTAGGTGAATATGAATTCAATATCCATTAAGATGTATTGAAATAACATGAAATGTGAGTAACGACACTTTGCTATCAATAGATATAAGCAATTATAATGTTTCTAATTATATTATGCTAGCAGATGCAATGTGCGGGTCTATTAGTGCAACATAAATTATGAGGAAATTAAATGCAATTTTGTAGTGTGCAGAACTCGTCTTATAGCTTACCGTTAACCCTCTTGGTGGTTGACTCAACGAGATATCTCGTCATCTCTTGGCATTAGAACAAAACTTATCATATCTTGACCTCGTCATCACCTAAAAAAACGGCAATATCTTGATGACGAGATATCTCGCCATTACCAAAATTGGTCAGATCGTAATGGACGAGATATCTCGTTAAAACCACTTCGAGGGTTACTTATAGCTTCCCTGAAGAGCAAAAAAAGTATTCATTAACACGAATCCTAATAACTTTTCTAAAAATTAATCTTTTTCTTTAGATATTCCAAATTACACGTGGGGACAAATTATCTAATCCAATTTGAATAATTTATCCTACCTATTTAACGGTACCGTCAGTTTAGCCTTAATAAATGTCTCGATCAAGTCTATTTTAACGGCATAATGAATGGCTACATAGCTGTGCCCCTTGTGACATACTTTTACCCTTATCAACAGAGATTAAGATGTCTCCTGATAACACAGTGATGTATATAGGGTGTGGCGATACTTTTCGACTAATGCTGTTTAAATTAAGCTGATAAAGGAAGCGAACTAGTCCCATCATTGTTATTAGGTGATACAGGACGACTAAAAGGAATAGTATTTAATTTCCATGGAATGTGTTAGTTTGGTTGTATAATTGTTACTATTGTTGTTGCAATATGGAGTTTGTTTAACTTGAGCATCATTACTTCATTAAGGTATGACTACGTTCGGAGTCCTTTTAAAAAATGTTCGAATTATACTATTTTTTAAGGTAAAACAACTTATAAGAACACATTATAAAACAAAAATCACTAAAGATCATTATAATGTATTAGAAAATTGGCAAACATTGGAAAATTTAGGTAATAAAATGGCGTTAACGAAAAATATTACAATTGAAAAACTTGAGTGCATTTGCCTAAAATTTTACATAAAGTCTGTTAAATATATAAACTAGGGGCTGAAGTAAAAGATATGTAACATTATTTTCCACTCATGAGATATTGGGAAAAATGTAGAAGAAAACATGAATTTTTGAAATTTTTCTCCTTACGCCACAACACTGAAATCACTCTAAAAAGTTTTGTTTTCAAGATAACTTATATACACTATTTCAAGTCCTCCAAAAAAATATGAAAATCAGTACACCAAATTTTATCCAAAAATATACAGTACATCTTTAGTTATCGCGTTTCTCGTGCAAAAAGTTTGCTCAAAATCACAATCAGAAAAATGCATTTAAAAAATTCGAAAATGAATTAAAAAGCTGTCGAAATCTATTCCTATTGCTATATCTACGTTTCTATTCACTATACAAACAAAATAAAAACTGTTTTATAAAGAAAAATCTTATTAAATGAAATGAAGTATGACATTTTAGTCCAAAATCGACTTTTCAATAGGTAGTCAGATACCTTAAATTCAGATATCTGTCAACCTAGTCTCAAAACTATTCAAACAACTCAAAACTAATTTAATCAGATTCATTGTTCCTCATACCTTTTCCTCGCTTAAATAAAATATTTTAATGTGTCTGTACTCAGCTTCTGTCTCGTAGAAGTCTGCTTTCGTGATGGGGATAAAGTTAAACCGGTTATAAATATGTGATGATTCTTTACAGTAATAAATATTGTAATGTAGAGGTGGGAGTATTCGAATACCACAATCTCGTGTACTCCATTATTAACAGTATTCGTTGTACTCGATTCTCTTCATTAGTCAAACTCAGTAGTATTAATCCTGAGTACTCGAATACTAAAGTATTCGAATATCAAAGTAATCAGGTACAAAATTATTAAACCAAAGTATTCAGATACAAAAGTATTTAAATGCAAAAGTATTCAAATACAAAAGTATTCAAATACAAAAGCATTCAAATACAAAAGTATTCATATAAAGTATTCAGATACAAGTGTTTGAACACTAAATTTTTAGATAGAAAAGTATTTGAACACAAAGTATTCAGATACAAGAGTATTTGAATACCAAAGTATATTCAGATACAAAAGTATTCAGGTACAAAAATATTCATCCAAAGAATTCAGATGCAAAAGTATTTGAACACCAAAGTGTATTCAGATACAAAAGTGTTCGTCCAAAGTATTCAGATACAAAAGTATTCATCCAAGGAATTCAGATACAAAAGTATTAAGATACTAAAGTATTCAGTTACAAAAGTATTCATATAAAGTATTTGAACTCCAAAGTACTCAGATACAAGATCATGCACAGCCTTACATCGCAGTTGGCTGATTCTTACTTTCTATTCGCTTTTTGTATATGTATTCGAATATTTATTCGATACAGAATACCAAGTATTCGATTCTTAAAAGTACTCGATCTCTAATTTAAGACCGTCATATACGTCGTTCGTTTTCCGTCTGGTTTTTGTTTACACTGCATAGGATAGATTACTCTTCTAATTATTTTAAAATTTGTCGTTGAATAATTAAAATTGGAACATAATTGTAAATAAACAAAAAATTCTAAGCAAAACGAAGCTAGCTTATAGATTGGAAATTTAAACACTCTGCCCTGTATCCACTCGCAATCTTATTTCTTGAAAATTAATGGATGTTATGGTTCAGCATATTATTAACACAAGAAATAATTTCCACTTGCATAAAATATGGAAACAATACAAGGTATTCGGATAACCCTTGTTTGAACAATGTTGTTCATGCTACATACGTACCATGCGCAACTACAAAGATTCCAGGTCCGATATACTGTATTTTTCTTCAAGAAATCAAGATTATGAAGCTATGGTCTCTCAGCTTTACAGATTCTTCTGGCCAAAACAGCTCTAAAATATGACCCATTGAATTTAAATGCATTCAGAGGATATTCGGACATTTTTTGAACGATTTTAATGAACTGAAGATAATTATTTACATGAAATTTTTGTGTTTTAAATGTTCTCTATGATAGCCTTATTGCTAACTATCTTTCTACACCTTAATTTCCATGATAATAGCTTTTGTAGTATCGACAGAGATATTTTGTCCCATTCTTGTTCCACAGTTTTCCAAAGTACTTTGAAGGGTTTTCGGTCTACGTTTCGATAATACTCTTTTTAAAAGAAGTCCAAAAGCACAAAAGTCCATGGGTGAGACATCTGGAGATTTAGCAGGAATATCAGTAAAGTGTATTGACTTGATACCAGTTTCTTGTTCCATTTTTTCTAAGAATTTAATAGTGAATTTAGAAGTGTGGCTGCTTGCTTTATCCTGATACAGCTCTACTGATTGTAGGCACTGTGGTTAAAAGTATGGTATTTCTTTTTTGAACATTGGGGATAAAATATGGTCTTGATAGTTTGTGGGGAGTTGATTTTTACATATTTTCCACTCTCTTTACTTTTAATTTTCCATTATATACAAAACCGGCAACAATCATAAATCCGAGATAGTTTGTTTAGATTCTTTGAACCACGTTTTAGGATTTTTTTCTCCTCTTCTATGATAATAAATTGCTCTTTTTTTATTGCAATCATTTAAATACACCCACGCCTCATATATTGTCCCATTTTTCCATCTTTCTCCAGCTAAATGCTTCTCATGCAGAATTGCTCGACGATGAACGATTAGACGATGAACATTGTATTTTTTTACCTTTCTAAGATTCAAATCACTGTTAACTATTTTATTTACAGTTGAAACTGAACATTTTAATGACTTTGTAATAGTCCTTTGACTTGGCGGATTCTCTTTTAAAATTAAAAATCTTACCCTTACAAATATTCTCAAAAACTATTTTCTTTTTTCGATACGTATTTGGAAGTATTTTTCCACTTTTACATTTTTTTCCTTTCTCATTAATAATATTACTTATCGTACCTTTAGATATAAAAAAACATGACTTTTACAGCTTTTTTGAATAATTAAATAAGCATAATTATCTTCGGAAAGTGCGGAAACATAGCCTTCCATCCATTGCTTATTTAAAAGCGCCATTTTGAAAGTAAACAAAACTCTGAGTTAGCAGACGATAAGTTGTACTTTAACTATTTAACTGCTGTGAAAATAAAATTCTTTCGTAGCATACAATTTTTACAGCTCATCAAATTCGTCCAAAAAATATCCGAACAGCCGTTTGTATGCTACAAATAAATTTTGTTCTTTTTTCTCAGATCGGACTTCAAGTTTATATTATTGTTCTACTCTCACCAGTATCTATATCTATATTTCTCTTGATATACGTCATATCAAATTCAAACTCGGAATAATCAGACATGATCATTATACAAAAAAACAATTCTAGTACTCTGTCAAATCAAGTATTCTCATAAATCCCTATGAGTGTTACTTTGTGTTATAATAAGTAGGATCTGATCAGTCATGATATGATTGAGTTCCTTATCTTGTCAATCTAGTTCATTGTTAAGTTTTTTTTTGTCGAGATGAGTTATCTTATATATAAAGCAGGAAATCTATTTGAAACAGAAAAACTCCACAATACCGAGCTCTGGCGTCGTGAAACTTCGTCCCAGCTTACTTTGTTCGGAATTTCTAGATCAAAGCAGCTATTTTCGGCTTGCTGTGCCGTTCCTTTAGAACCATAAAGTAAAATTTAACCGTCCAAGGTGATTTCGACAAAGTACCTCGTCTATCAAGATTTGACCAATTTTGCCAATGACGAAATATTTCGTCACCAAGAAATTTCCGATTTTTTTATGACGACGAGATCAAAATCTGGTCAATTTTCTTCTAATGACGAGGTATCTTGACTATCAAGATTTTGTCAGTTTTGTTAGTGACGAGATATCTCGTCCAGATAACCACCCGAAAGGATAATATCGAACTTTTAGCAAGAAGAAAATCCAATTTCTAATCAAATTCCAATCAAACGTCAAAAACTGGCGCTATCCGGGCGACCGGAGATTGAAAGAACACAAGCAGGTGAAGAGGATAAAGCTAAAAAACTGTTCAACGACGCGACAAAACTGCTAAGGAAACAGGACCGACCTGATTTACAAGAAAAACTCTCGGGTGAGATAAAATAGAAAAGCTAGAGTTAAATTGTCTTGATACTGATATAACAGCTTTCTGGTACGAAACAATGACCTCAGAGTGACAAGCTAAACCATACAGATACCTGGTTTCATTTGTTCTTTAAATTTAGTTATAGTTTGATTCTATTTGTACAATCCAACAACCCACACTTTATTCAATGGAGGAGCACTTATTCTTTTGCTGACTTTGTTACTCGACGCGACTTTCATTTAATTCTAAGTGTGCATTTCCCTCAATTTAGAATGTCAAAGAAGCAACGTTGCTAGATTCAAAAGAGAAATTGCCTAATTTGACATTTAATAAACGCCCAAACAATTTTTTTTATAGAAATGTAATTTCTGTTCTAGAGATTTTCAGTGGAAACATGAACAAACTTCTGGAAGACGAATAAAATACTTCCAGTGAAACAGATTACAAACAGAAATTATAAGTACAAAAAAAAATCTAAAAATTCAATCTTTTAAGCATATTACTTCCAGTGAAACAGACTACAAACAGAAATTATAAGTACAAAAAAATCTAAAAATTCAATCTTTTAAGCATATTACATAAAAATAATAACGAAATGAGAACTACAAAGACATTAAATTTAAAACATGTAAATATGTTCTCGTTTCAGAAAAACCTGATACATTTGAAAGTTCCATGGGAAGATGAAAGAAAATATTTGTAATCTTTTTCAGTAACTCTTTCAGAAGATAGCTAAGTAAAAGGAAAACGTAAGTGTTTTATGAACAGAGTTTGAAATTCTCTCTCTCTCTCTCTACGTAAACGAAAAATTATTCAGAGTTTTTGGAAGACATCCAGTTTCGTGCAAAATACTGCCTCCAAATGATGTATAACGTCTCTTAGAAGGATTATGATATTTCGTTGAAGAAAAATACGAGGCTTATGTGCTTAATGTGATCATAAATTCAAAACTTGTTTTCGTTATACAACTCTGCATATGGGTCAGATTCTTTTATCAGTTTAGTATGAAATTCAGTAATTCCTTCGTTTGTCATTTGATTTAGGGAAATTTTTCGAATAAAAACCCTTTTGTGTTGAATCGTTAAACTATAAAATATGAAACAATTGCACATTACTGTTGTTTTACTTAATTTAGTAAACGACTGAAACTTAATTTAGTATTTTAGGGCAGGCTCTGGTATTCACTGAGTGTAAATTATTCTTTCTACAAAGCCGTTGGCAGCTATACGACTCATTTTGACGGAGTGGTTGAAGCAATTTGTGAGGCATTAAAACAGCTTCTTCTGAGAAACGATTCATTCGAAAAAGCTATTATATTATTTGAATGTAAAACTGCAATACGAGCTGTCTCTTTAAATTCATTCAGATTGTCCTCGAGTTATGCAATGCAGAGAACTTGATAAGCTAGCTGATGTGTTGGTGCTTCAATGGGTCCCGGCTCATTGTGACGTACTTGAAAATGAGAGAGCGGACTATCTCGCCAAAAAGGAACCAAGATAATCCAAAAGCCGTTAATCCACTGTCTTTCACACTTTTAAACTTTGGATAAAAGAGTTATGCAAACACTGCCACAAGAAAGACTTGTCAGTGCTGTCAAGGATAAATCTTGGCAATGTCTTCTTTTCTCCAGTGAATTCGTTCCAGACCTCTCAAAGGAAGGCTTCAGTTGCTGAGTTTCGCTTCCTGACTGGGCATGACTGTATGCGTGCACACTTATTTTACTATTGTTGACTCTCCTGACTGCATTTTATGAAAAAGAAGACAGTCTACGACGTCTCAACACTTAGACACGTGCATTGCACTTAATAACTTTAGTAACAGAGTAGAGAAGTATTGGAAAGGCAGGGGGCGAATGAAGTAAAGTTAAGTGCCTCAATTTAGTAAATAATCAAATAACCGTGCATTTATTTTACTTGCGAATAAATAGAAGTAAATGTATTAAAAGTAAAATAGGTATGTAAGTAAAGTACGTAAATTAAAGTAGATGTACTTGGGGCAATTCTAGCTCTTGCGTTGGGAAATATTTGTTTATTTTTCTCAATTTTATTTATTTTTGTTATGGGTGAGCAGTCTTCCCCATTCCCACTGAAATCAAAACGTTTTCGAATTTTGCTATCTTTTGCACTCAAAACCTACAATAGATTGGAATGTGAAATTTTACGTAATCTACGTTCAAATGTAATTTATACGTAAAACTGTACCTAGATTTTGCAGAAACATAATTTCGCTACTTAGAACCACGGCTAACTGGATCGATGAAAAACTTCTAGTAGCGATTAGTCGAATTTTCGATGTGTCTATCATAGAGGAAGAATAAAAGTAGAGTGAGCAATGGTAACGTTTTATGTGCCTAGGATCGTCTAGGGGCAAAACTAGTAGTAACGTGACTTTTAGACTGTTTTCGTCTGCTGGGTAGAAACGAAAATAATTGTACAATGCATAACATATAAGTGCTTTCACTTTCAACTTATCTGAGTGACAATAATAAATAAAATTCAGTGCTTTGCAACAAAAATATGAAACTCGCGCTGCAACAAGGAATTTTCAAATTCACTTAGGTGCGGTACTAGAGGTTTTTCTTCCTATTATCTAGAAGTCTTTGCTGTTATCCGCGCTTAAAACAAGTTCTATAAGGGGCGGAACGCCCGTTTTTACGCTACACGTGCACATGTGACAAAAATATTCTGTTAAGAGTGCCAGTCGAGAATCTTTATTTTATTTAAACAAAAGCATTTTGCATTGGTGCAGAAAATATTTTAGAGGCTCATTTAAATAGCTCCTTATTTTCACCAAAATAAATTCGAAAATATTTTATTACGGATGTATCACAAAATACGCTTCTTTGGGAACGTGCAATTTGGGTTCAATTTATTTCTTCTTTAAACAAGTGTAACTTTTCCTCGGAAGCATTTGTGCTCGAAAAATATGGAATACCTTTAAAATCCTGCTTTATGATACTTTCTAGGAAAATATTTTTAGCTGTGAAATAGTTGCTATTCGTGAAGATGAAGATTCTCTTGAGGATGAGGATAAACCAGCACATCCACAAAAACTGTACGCGTACGATAAATCAGTTGTAGTGGATGGATTGGACTCAGATCCAGAGACTAGATACAACCCTCCAAATATTTTTATCAAGCCTGCGATCCAAATGCGGCCTTCTAAACAAGTTTATTCGGCTCCCCAAGCCAGTATGGCATTCAGACATTCGTAACCGGCTCGCTAATATAGACCCTCCGAAAAGGTTTCCCAGCCGTGGTTGGAGTTGGATACCAGATATTCCTAGAGCATACTCATTCATAAAAAATGAATATTTTAAAGTAACAAATCGGAGCCTAGAATTATTTTGAAAATAGCCATGTTGAAATTTTTTCGCAAGCAGATTTATACATATATTATTGTTTTATTTTCTCCGCGTTAATGTTATAAATGTTTTAATGTACTTTTGAAAAGAAAAGACGAGTTAACCATTTTAGAGTCTTGCATCGTTCCTACTACAGAAAATTCAAAGCTATCATTTGAAGGAATACTAAGCCTTTTTTAAAATTTATTTGAAGGCATTGTATTTGTATGAAAAATCACATCTTCATATCAAAGTGGCTCGGCTTTGTCACATCTGTGCAAATGTATACTTAAATGTAATCAACAAATATTTTATTTCTCTCTTAACAGATCTAAAGATCTGAAAGTTATTTCGAAGGAGATATGTCGTCCATCAAGATCTGACCAATTTTGCTAATGACGAGATACCTTCTTCTTTCTTATTCCAGTGTAAAACAAACGAATTACACTAAGTCATTGAGTCTGCAAAAAAAAGATTTTTGCAGATGGGTCCTTAAAGATGTCTTAATGTATGGCTCCAATGAAATTCAGGATGTGTGAGGGAGAGGCTGGAAATGAGCTGCATTTTGTACTGGCGGGAAAGGATTTCTGGCCCTTAAAGAATACCATCTTTTTCAAATAGCCAGATCGGAGCCTGGCAAGCACAGAGAAAGCTTGCCCGAGCAATTCAACGCAAGTAGCTCTCCTGATGTTTTACAGTGATCAAAAGACGAGATAACTCGTCTTAGAGATTGACGACTGAATACCAAATGATGAAGGTATTCAATGATGACGAGATCAAGATTGTATGAATGCTTTCTAATGACGAGATATCTCGTCCATCAATATCTGTTCAGTTTTGCTAATGACGAGATACCTCGTCGAGACAACCACCAGGAGGATAAAGACACATTTATACGGAATAATGAGTTTAATCCAAATCTACTTACACGATTCGACAAAAAGTGAGTAACAGTTAATTATAAAATGGGGCAAATTAACTATTGTGAATGTGTGCTACATGGAACTATTTAGTAAAATAAAAACACAGCATTTCAAACATTTCAAATAAATCTATTTGAAACCTAATTGTGTTGCATAGATATCAATTCAAGCACTCAGATTTCAGTACTTTTACGGTATAGGTGAATCATGGGTTACAAATTGATTTATTTTCAGTTTTTCCTTTGGCTTGAATTGAGAAAACTTCTCTTACTTCGGGCAAGAAAGCATATTCTCGCGATATCCGTTTACTGAAGGCAAGATGTCAATTAGATTTATAAGTGTCACGTGATTCTCTGGTCTCAGTTTCGTTATTCAGATATGCTCAATTTATTCTTAATTCGTCTAAATCTTCAAGAAATTGAAAATGCGATAATTCCTATCATAATACAGTATACAATCCAGTAACTATCTTCGTTTGTTTATTTATTTTCTAAATCAAAGTAACAGAGGAGGTTTCGATGTAAACAAGCAAACCAGATGGTGTGCGAAGATTTTACTTCCTCTGCCTAAATGCTCCCGCAAGATACACATCGGGGTTATCTTAAAATGTAACTTATCACCATTTCGGAGACACTTGGCGTTGAATCTAATTGACGTTGACCAATCAATTACAAATCAATTCGGAATTTATTCTTTGGAATTTTTACTGGCGAAGCGCTGAAATCATATTAAGAAAAACAAGTCAACTAAAGTCATGTTCAGAGCTCGTACAGGAACCATGTTTCACCGCAAGAACAATACCGCCACCTATAGTTAGTTTCACAGAAAATGCCTCTCATAATAGTACTTTAGCGTTTATAGCATTTCTATTATTTTATCACTTTAGTGATCTTTGTATAGAAATAGTAAAACAAAGGGGCAAGTTAAATGTAAACAATATGTTCTCACAGTCGGCGTCCTCAGCACAGATTCTGAGTTTGATGCCAGAAGTGATAGCAATGGTTACGAGTTGGTGAAATAAATAATCCACCTACTGCGATCGCCATATATGATTTTGTACTTGGCAGCCCTTACTTGAGAATTTACTACCTTTCTAGAAATGGACTCCCCCAACATCATCCACCTTCTCCACATAGTCATAATTTATGAGCTCTGTAGTCCAATTCTCGAGAGTCAGCAGTGGAATCAGTAGAGAATCGAAAGGTGTTTTTGAATGAGTTCTGTAAACTAAGTGATAGCGCTTTGTTACTCACCTAGGTTACTAGGTGATAAATGAAGCGCTTCCACAATGGACTCTTTTATGCTGGTTCTAAGTTTATCGTTCTGTGCCGAAAGCGATAGTAGTGAATAAATTGAAGGGGGAAACCATGCACGGAGAAAGCCATTCATGCTTTGGCGCACGGCAGCTTTCTGTAACTCGCTTTCAGGGCCAGTTGGAACAGTAGAGTATTAGCAACCGGAGGGATGCGAGTTCGAGACTCTATCCAACCAAATACCGTCGTTAACGTGGGGGCTAGAGCACTTTAAATCTGTAGAGGACTCATGTCCTCAAGTTGGAGTGGTGCGAAAGTTAGGAGAGCGAGGTGCCAGCGTTGTGTTGATCTCGTCATCTGATCGTGGTTCGAAATCCCGAGTTGTTGTCCTCGGATTGATTCCCGGGATTGACCTTCGGGATTGATTCCCGACCGTCGCCAATAGCCCGTTGTATTGCTCCAGTGCGACGTTAATTCAAGTACCCCCATTAACGCGCTTTCACATCTAATCAAAATTGGACTGATCCAAGGTCGATTGCCTTCTCGTTGCAGGCGCACTATACCTTTTACAGTATTTCGTCAGCTATTTTATTTACTGACGATTAAATACACTATAGTTTGGCCCTGTACAGTTGGTAGTTAAGTTACGTGATTTTTGAACCTGAATCCCAAATTGATCAAATAGATTAAATTAGGGCTACTTTTCTGTTATAGCCATACCAATAAACTTCGGCGCCAATTTGGCACATTTTTGCTTATTTCTTGGCGTTATTTGTTTCCATACCAGCCTTTTGTTTTTTGGCGCCATTTTAGATCATTCCTTTGTTAGTGCAATGGATTTCGTGATTTGGGATTTGCCAAGAGATTAACAAGCGGGAATACTTTCTCTAAGAAAGAAATTTCTTCACTAAGAAAAATTGTGTTCGAAGAACCACCACCTAATGAAATTAAAATGTGACTCGAAGCCTAAATGGCTATGTAGCCTTCGTTTATGACGGGAAGAAAAGGGTGTCCGAACAAAAACGTGGTTTAGTGGATTAGGGCTACTTTTCCGTTATAGCTATAACAATAAACTTCAGCGCCAATTTGGCGCATTTTTGCCTATTTCTTGGCGTTATTTGTTTCCATACCAGCCTTTTGTTTTTTGGCGCCATATTAGCTTATTCCTTTGTTAGTGCAATGGATGTCGTGATTTGGGATTTGCCAAGAGATGAACAAGCGGCAATACTTTCTCTAAGAAAGAAATGTCTTCACTAAGAAAAATTGTGTTCGAAGAACCTCCTAATGAAATTAAAATGTGACTCGAAGCCTAAATGGTTATGTAGCCTTCGTTTATGACGGGAAGAATAGGGTGACCGAACAAAAACGTGGTTTAGTGGATTAGGGCTACTTTTCCGTTATAGCTATAACAATAAACTTCAGCGAAAATTTGGCGCATTTTTGCCTATTTCTTGGCGTTATTTGTTTCCATACCAGCCTTTTGTTTTTTGGCGCCATATTAGCTTATTCCTTTGTTAGTGCAATGGATGTCGTGATTTGGGATTTGCCAAGAGATGAACAAGCGGCAATACTTTCTCTAAGAAAGAAATGTCTTCACTAAGAAAAATTGTGTTCGAAGAACCTCCTAATGAAATTAAAATGTGACTCGAAGCCTAAATGGTTATGTAGCCTTCGTTTATGACGGGAAGAATAGGGTGACCGAACAAAAACGTGGTTTAGTGGATTAGGGCTACTTTTCCGTTATAGCTATAACAATAAACTTCAGCGCCAATTTGGCGCATTTTTGCCTATTTCTTGGCGTTATTTGTTTCCATACCAGCCTTTTGTTTTTTGGCGCCATATTAGCTTATTCCTTTGTTAGTGCAATGGATGTCGTGATTTGGGATTTGCCAAGAGATGAACAAGCGGCAATACTTTCTCTAAGAAAGAAATGTCTTCACTAAGAAAAATTGTGTTCGAAGAACCTCCTAATGAAATTAAAATGTGACTCGAAGCCTAAATGGTTATGTAGCCTTCGTTTATGACGGGAAGAATAGGGTGACCGAACAAAAACGTGGTTTAGTGGATTAGGGCTACTTTTCCGTTATAGCTATAACAATAAACTTCAGCGCCAATTTGGCGCATTTTTGCCTATTTCTTGGCGTTATTTGTTTCCATACCAGCCTTTTGTTTTTTGGCGCCATATTAGCTTATTCCTTTGTTAGTGCAATGGATGTCGTGATTTGGGATTTGCCAAGAGATGAACAAGCGGCAATACTTTCTCTAAGAAAGAAATGTCTTCACTAAGAAAAATTGTGTTCGAAGAACCTCCTAATGAAATTAAAATGTGACTCGAAGCCTAAATGGTTATGTAGCCTTCGTTTATGACGGGAAGAATAGGGTGACCGAACAAAAACGTGGTTTAGTGGATTAGGGCTACTTTTCCGTTATAGCTATAACAATAAACTTCAGCGCCAATTTGGCGCATTTTTGCCTATTTCTTGGCGTTATTTGTTTCCATACCAGCCTTTTGTTTTTTGGCGCCATATTAGCTTATTCCTTTGTTAGTGCAATGGATGTCGTGATTTGGGATTTGCCAAGAGATGAACAAGCGGCAATACTTTCTCTAAGAAAGAAATGTCTTCACTAAGAAAAATTGTGTTCGAAGAACCTCCTAATGAAATTAAAATGTGACTCGAAGCCTAAATGGTTATGTAGCCTTCGTTTATGACGGGAAGAATAGGGTGACCGAACAAAAACGTGGTTTAGTGGATTAGGGCTACTTTTCCGTTATAGCTATAACAATAAACTTCAGCGCCAATTTGGCGCATTTTTGCCTATTTCTTGGCGTTATTTGTTTCCATACCAGCCTTTTGTTTTTTGGCGCCATATTAGCTTATTCCTTTGTTAGTGCAATGGATGTCGTGATTTGGGATTTGCCAAGAGATGAACAAGCGGCAATACTTTCTCTAAGAAAGAAATGTCTTCACTAAGAAAAATTGTGTTCGAAGAACCTCCTAATGAAATTAAAATGTGACTCGAAGCCTAAATGGTTATGTAGCCTTCGTTTATGACGGGAAGAATAGGGTGACCGAACAAAAACGTGGTTTAGTGGATTAGGGCTACTTTTCCGTTATAGCTATAACAATAAACTTCAGCGCCAATTTGGCGCATTTTTGCCTATTTCTTGGCGTTATTTGTTTCCATACCAGCCTTTTGTTTTTTGGCGCCATATTAGCTTATTCCTTTGTTAGTGCAATGGATGTCGTGATTTGGGATTTGCCAAGAGATGAACAAGCGGCAATACTTTCTCTAAGAAAGAAATGTCTTCACTAAGAAAAATTGTGTTCGAAGAACCTCCTAATGAAATTAAAATGTGACTCGAAGCCTAAATGGTTATGTAGCCTTCGTTTATGACGGGAAGAAAAGGGTGTCCGAACAAAAACGTGGTTTAGTGGATTAGGGCTACTTTTCCGTTATAGCTATAACAATAAACTTCAGCGCCAATTTGGCGCATTTTTGCCTATTTCTTGGCGTTATTTGTTTCCATACCAGCCTTTTGTTTTTTGGCGCCATATTAGCTTATTCCTTTGTTAGTGCAATGGATGTCGTGATTTGGGATTTGCCAAGAGATGAACAAGCGGCAATACTTTCTCTAAGAAAGAAATGTCTTCACTAAGAAAAATTGTGTTCGAAGAACCTCCTAATGAAATTAAAATGTGACTCGAAGCCTAAATGGTTATGTAGCCTTCGTTTATGACGGGAAGAATAGGGTGACCGAACAAAAACGTGGTTTAGTGGATTAGGGCTACTTTTCCGTTATAGCTATAACAATAAACTTCAGCGCCAATTTGGCGCATTTTTGCCTATTTCTTGGCGTTATTTGTTTCCATACCAGCCTTTTGTTTTTTGGCGCCATATTAGCTTATTCCTTTGTTAGTGCAATGGATGTCGTGATTTGGGATTTGCCAAGAGATGAACAAGCGGCAATACTTTCTCTAAGAAAGAAATGTCTTCACTAAGAAAAATTGTGTTCGAAGAACCTCCTAATGAAATTAAAATGTGACTCGAAGCCTAAATGGTTATGTAGCCTTCGTTTATGACGGGAAGAATAGGGTGACCGAACAAAAACGTGGTTTAGTGGATTAGGGCTACTTTTCCGTTATAGCTATAACAATAAACTTCAGCGCCAATTTGGCGCATTTTTGCCTATTTCTTGGCGTTATTTGTTTCCATACCAGCCTTTTGTTTTTTGGCGCCATATTAGCTTATTCCTTTGTTAGTGCAATGGATGTCGTGATTTGGGATTTGCCAAGAGATGAACAAGCGGCAATACTTTCTCTAAGAAAGAAATGTCTTCACTAAGAAAAATTGTGTTCGAAGAACCTCCTAATGAAATTAAAATGTGACTCGAAGCCTAAATGGTTATGTAGCCTTCGTTTATGACGGGAAGAATAGGGTGACCGAACAAAAACGTGGTTTAGTGGATTAGGGCTACTTTTCCGTTATAGCTATAACAATAAACTTCAGCGCCAATTTGGCGCATTTTTGCCTATTTCTTGGCGTTATTTGTTTCCATACCAGCCTTTTGTTTTTTGGCGCCATATTAGCTTATTCCTTTGTTAGTGCAATGGATGTCGTGATTTGGGATTTGCCAAGAGATGAACAAGCGGCAATACTTTCTCTAAGAAAGAAATGTCTTCACTAAGAAAAATTGTGTTCGAAGAACCTCCTAATGAAATTAAAATGTGACTCGAAGCCTAAATGGTTATGTAGCCTTCGTTTATGACGGGAAGAATAGGGTGACCGAACAAAAACGTGGTTTAGTGGATTAGGGCTACTTTTCCGTTATAGCTATAACAATAAACTTCAGCGCCAATTTGGCGCATTTTTGCCTATTTCTTGGCGTTATTTGTTTCCATACCAGCCTTTTGTTTTTTGGCGCCATATTAGCTTATTCCTTTGTTAGTGCAATGGATGTCGTGATTTGGGATTTGCCAAGAGATGAACAAGCGGCAATACTTTCTCTAAGAAAGAAATGTCTTCACTAAGAAAAATTGTGTTCGAAGAACCTCCTAATGAAATTAAAATGTGACTCGAAGCCTAAATGGTTATGTAGCCTTCGTTTATGACGGGAAGAATAGGGTGACCGAACAAAAACGTGGTTTAGTGGATTAGGGCTACTTTTCCGTTATAGCTATAACAATAAACTTCAGCGCCAATTTGGCGCATTTTTGCCTATTTCTTGGCGTTATTTGTTTCCATACCAGCCTTTTGTTTTTTGGCGCCATATTAGCTTATTCCTTTGTTAGTGCAATGGATGTCGTGATTTGGGATTTGCCAAGAGATGAACAAGCGGCAATACTTTCTCTAAGAAAGAAATGTCTTCACTAAGAAAAATTGTGTTCGAAGAACCTCCTAATGAAATTAAAATGTGACTCGAAGCCTAAATGGTTATGTAGCCTTCGTTTATGACGGGAAGAATAGGGTGACCGAACAAAAACGTGGTTTAGTGGATTAGGGCTACTTTTCCGTTATAGCTATAACAATAAACTTCAGCGCCAATTTGGCGCATTTTTGCCTATTTCTTGGCGTTATTTGTTTCCATACCAGCCTTTTGTTTTTTGGCGCCATATTAGCTTATTCCTTTGTTAGTGCAATGGATGTCGTGATTTGGGATTTGCCAAGAGATGAACAAGCGGCAATACTTTCTCTAAGAAAGAAATGTCTTCACTAAGAAAAATTGTGTTCGAAGAACCTCCTAATGAAATTAAAATGTGACTCGAAGCCTAAATGGTTATGTAGCCTTCGTTTATGACGGGAAGAATAGGGTGACCGAACAAAAACGTGGTTTAGTGGATTAGGGCTACTTTTCCGTTATAGCTATAACAATAAACTTCAGCGCCAATTTGGCGCATTTTTGCCTATTTCTTGGCGTTATTTGTTTCCATACCAGCCTTTTGTTTTTTGGCGCCATATTAGCTTATTCCTTTGTTAGTGCAATGGATGTCGTGATTTGGGATTTGCCAAGAGATGAACAAGCGGCAATACTTTCTCTAAGAAAGAAATGTCTTCACTAAGAAAAATTGTGTTCGAAGAACCTCCTAATGAAATTAAAATGTGACTCGAAGCCTAAATGGTTATGTAGCCTTCGTTTATGACGGGAAGAATAGGGTGACCGAACAAAAACGTGGTTTAGTGGATTAGGGCTACTTTTCCGTTATAGCTATAACAATAAACTTCAGCGCCAATTTGGCGCATTTTTGCCTATTTCTTGGCGTTATTTGTTTCCATACCAGCCTTTTGTTTTTTGGCGCCATATTAGCTTATTCCTTTGTTAGTGCAATGGATGTCGTGATTTGGGATTTGCCAAGAGATGAACAAGCGGCAATACTTTCTCTAAGAAAGAAATGTCTTCACTAAGAAAAATTGTGTTCGAAGAACCTCCTAATGAAATTAAAATGTGACTCGAAGCCTAAATGGTTATGTAGCCTTCGTTTATGACGGGAAGAATAGGGTGACCGAACAAAAACGTGGTTTAGTGGATTAGGGCTACTTTTCCGTTATAGCTATAACAATAAACTTCAGCGCCAATTTGGCGCATTTTTGCCTATTTCTTGGCGTTATTTGTTTCCATACCAGCCTTTTGTTTTTTGGCGCCATATTAGCTTATTCCTTTGTTAGTGCAATGGATGTCGTGATTTGGGATTTGCCAAGAGATGAACAAGCGGCAATACTTTCTCTAAGAAAGAAATGTCTTCACTAAGAAAAATTGTGTTCGAAGAACCTCCTAATGAAATTAAAATGTGACTCGAAGCCTAAATGGTTATGTAGCCTTCGTTTATGACGGGAAGAATAGGGTGACCGAACAAAAACGTGGTTTAGTGGATTAGGGCTACTTTTCCGTTATAGCTATAACAATAAACTTCAGCGCCAATTTGGCGCATTTTTGCCTATTTCTTGGCGTTATTTGTTTCCATACCAGCCTTTTGTTTTTTGGCGCCATATTAGCTTATTCCTTTGTTAGTGCAATGGATGTCGTGATTTGGGATTTGCCAAGAGATGAACAAGCGGCAATACTTTCTCTAAGAAAGAAATGTCTTCACTAAGAAAAATTGTGTTCGAAGAACCTCCTAATGAAATTAGGGCCGCGGTGGCCCGGTTGGAAGAGTAACGGACTAGCAACCGAAGGGTTGCGAGTTCGAATCCAGCCAAACACCGTCGTGTACAAAGGGGGCTGGTGCACGTTAAATCTGTCGTGGCCTCAAATGTCCTCACGTTGGCGTGGTGTGGAAGTTTGGAGAGTGGGGTGCCAGCTCAGGTGTTGCCTCGTCATCTGACCGTGGTTCAAAATTACGTGGTGCTGTCCTCGGATCTTTCCCTTTGGGATTGATCCCGGACCGTCACCAATAGCCCGTTGTGTTGCTCCAGTGTGACGTTAATTGAAATACCCCCCACCCCCCTAATGAAATTAAAATGTGACTCGAAGCCTAAATGGTTATGTAGCCTTCGTTTATGACGGGAAGAATAGGGTGACCGAACAAAAACGTGGTTTAGTGGATTAGGGCTACTTTTCCGTTAGAGCTATACCAATAAACTTCGGCGCCAATTTGGCGCATTTTTGCTTATTGCTTGGTGCTATCTGTTTCTATACCAGCCTTATGTTTTTGGGGTCATATCATTCCCTTCGTAGCATTCCTTTCGTTACTGTCGTACGATTAATTTATTTATAGTCAAGTGTTAACGTGTATTGAATTCTGTGAATTACAGCTTCAAATGAATCACAACACAACGGTAGATTGAATAATTATATGCGAGAAGTATGTGCCAATTTCACTAACAAAGGAATAAGCTAATCTGACGCCAGAAAAAAAATAAAAAGCTGGTATAGTAACAAATAGCGCCAAGAAATAAGCAAAAATGCGTCAAATTGTCAGGATTTGAACAATAATCTATTAATTATTTGAAGTTACAATCTGATATGATAAATGATATGGAAACAAGAGATGTCTAGAACGAAGTGAAATTTTACTCACTTAACCTACTTTAAGAATTTGAGCATCTACGTTTCGAATGTTTCAATTTAGCTTCCAGTGTTCTAAAATTCATTACAAAAATGAATTATTTTTTAGGCAGTCGGGTGATGCAACTGCATGATACCAAAATTCGAAATAAATTACTTTTACTATGTCATATATTAAGTCATGAAAATATACATCGTTGACCCGTAGCAAAATAAATCGATCCAAGAAGATAATATATCTTAAATATTTTTAAACGATGATGCAAGCTCTTTCACTGAAAACATTTATCACATAAATGTAAATATACATATGAATCAATTATGCATGTACTTTAAATATTTGATTCTAATTTATCTTAAGGCGTGTGTCTGGATTTTTTCCCCGAAACTATAACGGTTTCATTTGAAAGAAACATTGAAAAATTCCACGAACATTTTAATTTATATAACTTTAATGTTCGCGTTTCTATCGTATCTAAATTTACATCAAATCAAATACAATTCAAAGTGCTTACAACACAATTATTGCATATGATATAAAAATCTGGATGTCAGTCATCTTTCGTTCAATATAGATAGAAACATATCCCTCAATACAAATAGAAATATACCCTCAATATAATTAGGGACAGATATGTCTCAATATAGATAGAAACATATTCCTCAATATGAATAAACATATTCTCCATATAATTAGACAGATATCCTACTATGGATAAATCTCTCAGCCTGATAGAAATATACCCTCAATATACAGGCGGCCCGCGACTTTCTCACATTCTACTTTCGCACAATTCGCTATTTCGCACATTTTTAAAATTCACTTTTTTAAAGATTTTTGTCGATAATGCAAAAATTGTTCGCTTCCATGCAATCGCTCCCACGGAGCGCGGTAGCTCGCGCTCACTCATACATTGCCCTCTAGAGTAACGGATATCTCGGAATCGTCGTGACGTCACTAGGGTTCCGAGCCGCGGTGGCGGGGGCCGAATGTCAAATACATACAATGTATTAAACAGGTTTAGTCTTGCGTTAGGGCACGTGTCGATGCGTTGTGTGTTTTGCCAATTTATTTGTTTATGTTTAAATATTTAGCCCTTATAAATATATAAACATGAGTGAAAAACGGAGAAACTGCAGTGTTGATACGAACAAAAAGAAATTAAGGACCATAAACTTCATACGATCGAGACAAAGATGGAAATAATTAAACGTTCTGAAAGAGGTGAATCTTTTGCTTCAATCGGCCGTTCGTACGACATAAACATGTCTACAATATGTTCAATTTTGTCGGAAAATTTTTTTTGGAAAACAAGAATAAAATTAAAGAATACGTTCAAAATTGTGAAAATATGTCTTCAAAGATTGTTTCCAAAAGACACGGCATAGTGATGGATCAAATGGAAAGATCTTTGTCATCATGGATTCATGATCAACATCAAAACGATGTCCCTCTGAGTTTTTCAATTATTCAAGCTAAAACTCTTTGTTTGCATGAAGATTGGAAGACTAGATTAAAAGAAGATTCTAACACGGTGTTTGAAGCAAGAAATGGCTGGTTCGACAAATTTAAAATGAGGTATTCTTTACATAATATTAAATTCACTGCAGAATAGGCTGATGCAGATAAAGATGCTGCAAAAAAATTTAATTTTTCACTGTCCAAAATTATCGTAGATGGAGAATATTCTCCTAGATAAATATTCAATGTAGACGAGGCGGGTTTATTTAGGAAAAAAATGCCTAATCGTACATTCTTATCGAAGGAAGAATCAGTTGTGCCCCTGGACATAAACCTGATATTGCTTCTTGGTGGAAACTTAGCTGGTGATTTAAAATTGAAGCCAATGTTACTTTATCAAGCAGAAAATCCCAGAGCATTGAAAGGGAAAGATAAATAATTGCTTCCAATCATTTGGAAATCAAATAAAAAGCCTAGGTTACTGCGTTAATATTTAAAGATTGGTTCACTTTGCATTTCGTGTCAGTTAAGCAATACTGTAAAGATAAAAATTTACAATTTAAAGCATTATTAATCTTAGACAATGCTCCAGCACACCCAAAATCTCTGCGGAATTTATACCCAGAAATCAATGTTGTTTTTCTTACTCCCAATACTACCTGCCGCATACAGCCCATGGACCAAACAGTGATAGCTACGTTTAAACGATATTATATGAGGACAATAATGAATCAGGCCATCAAGACAACTGGCAGGGAAGGTGGGCCTACATTAAGAGATTTTTGGAAGAACTATAATATATGGAACGCAATAAACAATATTGGAGACTCGTGGGCTGAAATAAAAGAGTCAACAATGAAAGGTTCCTGAAAACAATTATGCCCACAAATGATGAGTGATTTTATAAATTCCGAAGAAACTCCGGAAACTATCACAGATGAAATAGTTAGCCTAATGAATGAACTAAACTTGGACGTCAACGAATATGTTAATGAGTTGATTGAATCTCATTCAGTACCTTTGTCAAATGAATACTTAATTGAGCAACAAGAGTTAAATGAAATATACAATGAAAGTGAGGAAGAAGCTGATAAAATCGTCAAGACTGACAATCAAAAATATGAACGAAGCCTTCATGCATCTTGACAAAATTTTGACTATCATGGAAGAATGTGATCCCAATGGAGAACGTATATCTCAAGTACGTAGGGCGATTGAGAAAGACACAGCATGTTATAGAAATCTTTATCAAGAAAAGAAAAAAGGGTGGTATTCAACTAATTCTTGACAAGTTTATAAAGAAAATACCTGAAAGCACTTAAACACGCCTCGTTAACCTAATTATGTATATTGATAAATAAATATTTTTAATACATTATTGATAAATAAATATTTTAAATATATTATTGATAAATAAATATTGTAAAATACAATTTTTGATGTTTTTTTACATCACTCTACTTTCGAACATTCAACATTCGCACACATTTTCAGGAACCAATTATGTGCGAAAGTCGAGCCCCGTCTGTAGTTAGATAGATATATCTCAATATAGATAGAAAAATATTCCTCAATATAAATAAACATACTCTAAATATAGTTAGATAGATATCCCAATAAGATAAGTATCCCTGAATATAGATAGAAACAAACATACCTTTATTCCTTATACTCCAGAGTGACTGCCTTTGAATCTCAGTATACATGCAGTAGTAAAATACTACTTTCATACTGTAGGCAATGAAAGGACTGAATAAATTTCAATTTCTTTCATGTTTGTGAAAATGTTGAGTTAAATTTGAGGAATTAAAATGTTCGAACATACGTACTTCTATGTGGCTAAAAATGAGCCATATCAATCTTCCTGTATACATTAATTTCGAACAGCTTAAAAAAATGATATAGGCAACAATTGTTTAATTAAAATTTTAATAATTCCTAGCAACTTAAAAAAATAATAAATTTGATATAGGAAACAATTTTTTTATTACAAATTTTAATGATACAAGACAATTAAGCTAAATTTCGAAAAACAATTGAATTATTTTTCAAAATGTGTTCAGTATTTTCCATTTTGTAACATTGTGTTTGATATTTTGTTACTGAAACATTAATATATTACTGAGTTGCCTTAACCCTCTGAGGATCACGCGATTTCCGAGTAATGGGGTATTGCTTTTTCCTGATGACATGCCATCATGGCTAAATAACCACTCCGATTGGAGGAAAAGTCCTAGGGAAGATTATATTGGTCGAGAAAGTCAGCTGGTTAGAAGAGTCATACAAGGAAGATTGACGGTAGCAGAACGGATATATGCGTGTGAACCCCTCAAAGGGTTAAGGTTATATAAGATCTAAATTAAAATCACACACATTACGTCCAAAACAAAGCTTTTTCTTTCTTAGAATCCATGTAGGGTAATGGTTTATGGTAATTACTAAATATAATAACACAGATTCTGTAAATAATTTAAAGTATGTGCTATTATATTCTGCATGGGAGACATCATGTATTATTCATAAATCTTTCTGGGAAAATGCTGATTTAACCCTCCTGGTGGTTGTCTTGATGATATATCTCGTCATTAGCAAAACTATAAGCAGATCTTGATGAACGAGATATCGTCATCAGGGAAAACTGATCAGATCTTCGAAACATCAGGAAAATCTTGTTGACGATATATCTCGTCATTTGCAAAATTGTTCACATATTGATGGGCGCGATATCTCGTCGAAACCACTTGGAAGGTTAAATTTTGCGGAATTGGTGGGTTTTTCAGTGTAAACAAACAAATCAGACGGTCTGTGAAGATTTTACTTTTGACCAAATACTCTTGCATAATACATAAATGGGTTACCTTAACCCTCTGCATACGTCGGGGCAAAATATCGTTTTTATCTTTGGTTACGGCAGCCGGCCCAACGGCTTTACGGGCAACTTACTGAAACTGGCCGAAACGGCCTTTAAAATGCTTTCCTCCAGGGGAGAGGGAATATGTATCGTCCCATTATCACCTAATGTCCCGGTTTCTATTGTCGAGTCGTGGGTATGCCTAGAAGGGACAGATTCTTCCCTGGTAAACTAAAAGGGTGGCTGTGACTTTTTAAGTGTATCTCTTTTCATTTTCTCAACCTCTCACAGACTAGATGCTTGAGGATAAACAATTTGCGAGGCTCCCCGTCGATAACCCTGGCATCTTAATCAACGGGGAGATAAGGCTATTCACGCGCGGGTCTTTTTGTAGCACAGAAAATAGGGGATGGAAATCGTAATGGGCTTCAGCGATTCTTCAGGAATTTGAGGTCTGAAAGAATCCGAGCCTTTCGTAACGATGGGACTCAAAATTTCTGCCGGTTGGGCCGGTCCCCGTATCCAGAGGGTTTAAAATGTAGTTTATCATCGTTTTTGCAGCGTTTTGGGTTTAATCCAATTGGTGTTGACTAATCAACTATCACATATCAATTCGGAAATTTTATTGCAAAGTGCTGAAATCGTATTCTAGAAAAACGCCAATTGACGTTAGAATATGTACAGGAAACACGTAACGCCACAGAAACACTACCTCCACCTACATATAACTTGACAAAAAAGTCCCACAGGTAGGTAAGTATTTTAATTAACGTCACACTGGAGCAACACAACGGGCAAATTGGTGACGGTTAGGAATAAATCACAAAGGGAAATATCCGAGGACAACACCACGTAATTTTGAACCACGGTCAGATGACGAGGTCAGCACCTGAACTGGCACCCCACTTTCCAAACTTCCACACTACGCCAATGTCAGGCAGGACATTTGAGGCCACGACAAATTTAACGTGCACCAGCCCCCTGTGTACACGTTGAATTCGAACTCGCAACCCTTCGTTAAATATTAAAAACATTTCCCATTTTAATTTATCCCAATAAAGAGAGATCGAAGAAAGTAAATAAAAGCGAGCTGATTCTAACCTTGTCGTCTTCCAAGAAAATATAACTTTTCAAATTCTTAGAAATTTGTAATTACTTCCTTTTCCTGTAAAAGATGGCATTTTCAAAGCTTTTCATTAATAAAGAAAAAATTAATTTCTAGTATTTATCTAGAATTACAAAACAAAAATATCTATTAAAAATAGTAATAAAATTTATTTTTCTTTCTTTACTCTTAGATATGTTTTGGATATTTCGTTTTTGATGTGTTTTTATATGATCATAATTTAATTAATTTTATTATGATCTTATAAAAATTTAAGAGCGTTTAATTTGAGATATAATGTTATATAGGAAGATCTTATGAAACAGTATTAAAATTTAAGAATGTGATATTTCTACATTTCGAAGTTGTTCATGTCTATCAATATTTATACGGAAATACATAGATACAAGCAACTATACATTATTAACAATCTTTCAATTATCAATAAAGGAATTTCGATGCTTTGTAAAATATTATTTGAAATGTATTATACAGAATTGAACAAATAGTCTGTATTTTTCATATTGAAATTTTATAAATTAGCTATTAAGAGGCTGTTCGTACACGTTTTTTGAACGATTTTGGTGAGCTGTAAAAATTGTATGCTACGAAAGAATTTTATTTTCACAGCAGTTAAATAGTTAAAGTATAACTTATCGTCTGCTAACTCAGAGTTTTGTTTACTTTCAAAATGGCGCTTTTAAATAAGCAATGGACGAAGGGCTATGTTTCCTCTCTTTCCGAAGAGAATTATGCTTATTAAATTATTCAAAAACTCTGTAAAAATCATGGTTTTTCGATATCTAAAGGTACGATAATTAATATTATTAATGAGAAAGGAAAAAAACGTAAAAGTGGAAAAATACTTCCAAAAAAGTATCCAAAAAAGGAAAAAATTCTGAGAATATTTGAAGGTAAGATCTTTAATTTAAAATGAATCCGCCAAGTCAAACGACTATACCAAAGTGAACGTGATAACTTTCTCTAAGAGATTTATGATTGTTGCCGGTTTTGCATGTATTGGAAAATTAAAAGTAAAAAGAGGCGAAAAAATGTAAAAATTAACTCCCACATATTATCAAGACCATATTTTATCCCCAATATTCAAAAAAGAAATACCATAGCTTTACCCACAGTGCCAACAATCAGTAGAACTGCATCAGGGTAAAGCAAACAGCCACACATCTAATTCGACTATTAAATTCTTGGAAAAAATGGAAGAAACTGGTATCAAGTCAGTAGTCTTTACTGATATTCCTGCTAAATCTCCAGATGTTTCACCCATGAACTTTTATGCTTCTGGACTTTTAAAAAGGGCATTATCGAAACGTCGACCGAAAACCATTCAATGACTGGAAAACTGGAGCAAGAATGGGACAGAATACCACTGTCGATAATATAAAAGTCATTATTATCATGAAAATTAAGGTGTAGAAAGATTGTTAACAATAAGGGCTTTCAAATGAAACATTTAAAACACAAAAATTTCATGTAAAAAATTGAGCTTCAGTCCATTGGAAATCGTTCAAAAAATGTCCGAACAGCCTCTGTAAATTTGGATCTTAAGTATTTATATACATTTATATATATATATATATATATATATATTAAACAATCAAACTTACAAAATATTAAAAATCAAACACAAAACATCATAACGTAAAGTAACAGAAATGCAGATCAGCCAAACGTCAAAAGTGCAGACGAGCAAAAAGCCAAATGGCTAATAAGCCAAAATACTGGGGGTATAAAAATAGTCAAACAGAAGCCAGAAAGCAGAACTGTCCATGTATGCGCGTGAAGCTGCAGACATAGCATGGATAGCAATATAATTCAATATTACAAAACAAAATAAAGAGAAATTTAGGATTTAAACTTATTCTTAAGTTTAAATTCCTAAATTTCTCTTCGTTTTGTTTAGTAATATTGAATTATACATACATATATATATTTTTTCGGACTTTTTTTAGTTGGTAAATATAATATTTCCTAATTAGATTATAGTTTGTAGACATAAAAGTGGATAGTAGTTACTTGGGAAAAGTATACTTTACGTGAGAGAATATTTTCCTTACGTAAAGCAACAAAAATAGAAAGGTGAGATTTTAAAGTTTCGAGTAACTAAAAATATCATAAGATAAATATTCGTATCATAAGTTCCTAGTTTAGAGTTCTATATTAAATTCAATTTCTTTCCATTTCAATTTGAGCAAGATTACTTTCTAATGAAAATATTATTTCATGATAAAAACGTAGACAAGTTCATCATGGCTTTAATATTCTTCATATCTTTACGCAGAACTTTGTGTGGATGGTGCGAGAAATGAAACGAGACTGTAAATGCATTCATTTATGGAGCGACGAATCACGGATAAACACTCTACAGATTGAATGGAATGAAATTGGACAAAATGTGCACACCCTCGTACGAAGCTTTATTTAGAGCTTAAAAAAACTCGTTATCGAATTGGGCTCGGATACAACGGATACTCTATTAATCGGAGCTCGGATAATCAACGACGTATTGTTTAATAAACATTTTACACATACACAACTTACTCAATGCAGTGAAAATAATTCATTTACGTCCATTAACAACATAAGCATTATTTTAGCTCTCCAAGTGTTTGGACGAGATATCTCGTCCACGATCTGGTCAATTTTGCTAATAACGAGATATCTCGTCATCAAGATTTTGCCGATTTTTAGGTGGTGACGTGATCAAGATCTGGTCTGTTTTGCAAAGTTCGGTTAATTTTGTTAAGTTCAGTTAGTTTTGCTAAGTTAACTCTGGTTAGTTTGAGCCAGCCACCAGAGAAGAGGAGAGGAGAGAGGGCTACGTCTCCAAGAGTTTCCACGAGATATCTCGTTCAAGATCTGGTCACTTTTGGTTAGGACGAGATATTTCGTCGAGACAAAGCTGCCCTGTTTCTCCAAGGGGAATGGAGATTCAAGCAGGCAAAACAAATTATTCCTTACCCTGAACTGGTGACAGTTCAGAACATGATTTTGCATCAGAGGCTGGCTACTACAGGGTTGTTTCCACGAGAAGATAAACCACCAGGAGGGTTAAATAAAAGTAAGGGATGTTCACAACACAAAATGAACAAAATAAATAATAAGCTATATCTCAATCGGCATATTTTTGAGTTGCCCCACGCTCGCAGATTTTGTTACATTTTACTCACGCGCCTCAGCGGTTCAAAATCCCCCAACCGGAATTAAGCTCCCATCCGATGTAAGAGACCACAAACGGGAGTTTTATCCCGTTCCTGCTCAATCTCCGGGGAGTAACTTGCCGGAATATTTCCGGATTTCCGAAGCGTGGGGAATGAGGGAGGCACTCAACTGCAGAAATAAGTACCAAATCATGTTGGTGTTCCGGGAATCGACGCAGGAGATGAGATTAGGAATCGGGTGTTCATTTGTCAAAGGATCCCTTCGTTGGGTATGGGGATATGATAGTGATCTCCTGAGAGGGATGGGACACAATGCTCTGAATGAAGCCTTTTTCTTAGTGGCTGTTTCTTTCAGTCAGCCTCTTTCTTTCAAGACCTAAGACCATTCCTGAGGTATTAGCAGCCCACGTGCAGGCCTTAACAAGCCTACCCCTCTTTTCAAAAATTTATTGGGTTCCCCGCAAAACAATCACCCTTAATTCTCCAACGAGATATTTTCGATGAGATATCTCGTCCATCAAGATTTGGCCAATTTTGATCACGACGAGATATTTTGTCATCAAGATACTGTCGAATTTTTTTATGATGACGAGATCAAAATCTGGTCAGCTTTCTTCAATTGACGCGATATGTTGTCCATCAAGATCTGGTCAGCTTTCTTCAATTGATGCTATATGTTGTCCATCAAGATCTGGTCAGCTTTCTTCAATTGATGCGATATGTTGTCCATCAAGATCTGATCATCTTTCTTCAATTGACGCGATATGTTGTCCATCAAGATCTCTGGTCAGCTTTCTTCAATTGATGCGATATGTCGTCCATCAAGATCTGGTCATCTTTCTTCAATTGACGCGATATGTTGTCCATCAAGATCTGGTCAGCTTTCTTCAATTGATGCGATATGTTGTCCATCAAGATCTGGTCAGCTTTCTTCAATTGATGCGATAACACATTTTAATAAAAATCGAGATATTATAACTTTTAAGATGATATATGAAATATGATTTCAGATTTACAATACTTTTTATTCGTCTGTAAAATTTTATTTTCAGTTATGTGACGTTGCTCGCGAGGGTATGGTTTTTGTTTTGATTATATTTATTCTGTATATGAAAGCATATTGTGTATACATTCTTGTCCCTTTATAAGAGAGAGTATATCGAAAGATAAGTTTCGTTCTTTGTTTACTTGCCTGAAGTGGAATGGTATTATCTTTTATAAGGTTCGATTAGTTTTTATGTTCCTTTGAGAATTCAAGTAATTTTTTCTCACCGCGACATAGTACTTCAATCTGAATATCTGAAGAAAATACTAATATATATACAAGTGAAAATCAGTTTGCCTTTTTAATTAAAGTTTGCTCTTACCTATTTAAGTTCGTTATCTCCAAAGAAACATGAAACGATTTGTTATAAATCTGGGAATCGTTTCAGGGGACATCTAAAAACAAAGGAAATGAAAATCACAAGGATTAAATTCCTCAGTCAGCCGAGGTGCTAACCTCGTCATCTGACTGTGGTTCAAAATGACGAGGCGTTGTCCTTGTTCGGGATTGATCCCGGACCGTCACCACTAACCCGTTGTATTGCTCCAGTGCGACGCTAATGCAACTACCACCTCATTTTTTTCATGCATGTTCTTGGCCACGGTAGCCTGGTTGTAAGAGTAGCAGATTAGCAACCGGAGGGTTGCGAGTTCGAACCTCGATCCAACCAAACACCATCGAGTACGTGGGGTCTGATGCACGTTAATCAGACGTGAACTCAAATGTCCTCACGTCGCATGGTGTGGAAGTTTGGAAAGTCGGGTACCAGCTCAGGTGTTGACATAGTCATCTAACCGTGGACCAAAATTAAGAGGTGTCCTTGGATCTTGGATCTTATTTCGCTCCTAAATTCTCGTCAATGCAGGAAGAACTGCGGTATACCATAAATTTAATCTCTAATTTTGAGTTGGTGAGATATATTCTAATATCTTCCTTTTAGAAATATTGTGCTAATAATTGGGATGATTAGGATTTTGCGGATACTTTAGTTGGTAAGGAAAACTTCCTCGTGGTATTACATCCTTCCTTTCTAACGTGATTAAAAGCAAAGATTATCTGAATTATCTGAAATTGAATAACAAAGCAATCGGATAGAGCTCTACCAAACGTAGGTTAATGCACTCTAAATTGAACAAAATTTATTGCAATAAGTACAAGAAAGTTTTCAAAGTTGACGTACTTATGTTCTTACCTATGATGATCAAACGAACTATCCGTTGTAATAGATTTGCGAACAAGTGTCTAGGGTATAGGATACATCTCATCTGAATAAGGTTAAAAGGATGTCCGTTAATTTAATTTATCGATTAAACCTAAGAATGATCGCGACATTGATACGATTGGGTTAGAGAGTATCGTCTGAAATGAATACAATCTAGGAATCGTGAAATCTTCTGGCAGTTTAAAATCTGATGTAATTAGGAAACCTAGGCTAACTTGGTTCAAGCACCTTCAAAGGCATCAATACTACGAACACGACTACAAACGAATCAAATTAAACCATTCGGTTGCTGCATTTGTAAATTAGAATTACTAACGAACCTCGATGGGGACTTAGTGCAATTTAATGCATAATGTATATCTATTTATATAAAACAGAATTGGAGTCTGTCTTATATAAACTAGCTGAATTACCCGGCGTTGCTCGAGTTGAAGTGTTTGTAATTCATCGTAATATGACTCACTGTTCCATGGGGATGAAATGAGTTTTTAGCCCCTTCTACAGAACCAGGAAAAATAGAACGGGGGTTAATACTCAGATTATGTTTCCCGCAGGATGCTAATGAATGAATTCACAGAATTTGTTGCGAATTGGTCTCACAGTAATCCTAAAAATACTCAACGTTCTTATGGGGATTTAGAATTGTTTTAGCCCCCTCTAGAGACCCAGGACAAAACGAAAGGGGTTAATTTATAACCTGTTTCCCGTAGGATTCTAAAGAACGAATGTACCAAATTTGGTGTGAATTGGTCTGACATTGAGAGTATAAATAAGCAATGTTATTCCTATGGGGATTTCAAATAGTGTTTTAAACCCTCTCTGCACACCCAAGACAGATACTACGGGGGTTATTATGTAGCCTATGTTACCCGCAACATTCCAAAGAGTAAGTGTATCAAATTTGGTGTGGATTGGCCAAATGGTGAGAACAGACAGACAGACGCCAACTCTGCTTTAAATGTATAGATCTATTATTTTTTATCGATCTACATCAAAATTGGCACATTTATTCTTTAGATTCCTATGGATAACGTGGCCTACATATAAAACCCCGTTCGATTTGTTCAGTGGACTAAAAATTCGTAATCCCCATAGGAATAACATTGAGTACTGCTGATTGCAATTGAATCTCAGATTATTTTACCAGTATTGCAAAAGACAACTTTTTTCAAAATATACTTTGGGGTGCGGTAGCCCGGTTGGAAGAATAACGAATTAGCAACCAAAGACCGTCGAGTACAAAGGGGGTTGGTGCACGTTAAATTTGTCGTGATCTCAAATGTCCTCACGTTGGCGTGGTGTGGAAGTTTGGGAGGTGGGGTTCAGGTGTGACCTCTTCATCTGACCGAGGTTCAAAATTACGTGGTGCTGTCCTCGGATCTTTCCCTTAGGGTTTGGTCCCGGACCGTCATCAATAGCCCGTTACATTGCTCCAGTGTGACGTTAATTAAAGTACCTACCTATCTACCAAAATATACTTTTTAAACTTTATTTTTTCGAATTTTTTTTTATTATTTATGAATATTTGATTGACGAGATATGAAGAGATTTAAAGGATTCAATTTTCGGAAATTTGCATTTTGTGAGGAAAGAAGTCTATTTAATGCGAAAAGAGCAAGCGAAAACTACTGATAACAAAAGCATTATTTCACTATTCGGCGTCTGACAACGCCATTATTAATGTTTCGTTTCAAGACCTTCGGAATCCAATCTTGGTAACTGAGGTGTGCTTTTTGCCATGCATTTTACTGGTAGGTAGGTAGGTATTTTAATTAACGTCACACTGGGGCAACACAACGGGCTACTGGTAACGGTCAGGGATCAATCCAAAAGGACAACACCACGTAATTTTGAACCACGGTCAGAAGACGAGGCAACACATGATCTGGCATCCCACTCTCCAAACTGCCACACCACACCAACATGAGGACATTTGAAGCCACGACAGATTTAACGTGCACCACCCCCTTTGTACACGACGGTCTGACTGAATTTGAACTCGCAACCCTCCTGTATGCATTTTACTGGAGATAATAATTAACACCAATAAAATTTTAAAAAATGTTATATATTTTTGGTTTATTTGATTTCATTGAGATGTTTGAAATCGATTTATTTGAACATACATCGAACAGCATTTATAATGCTATATTCATTATAAATGGATTGAAACGACATATGAAATGTGAGTAACGACACTGTTATCAGTAGAGGTATGCAATTAAGATAATTTAACTCCGGTGCTCGTGGATTCGCTAGTAAATTCATATTTCACTAACTTTCTTGGGACATAAATCGGCATTATTTGTGCATTAGCGAATGCTAAAAAACGGATATAAACTGTATAAAATTAACCACTACTAATTTTGCCGATTCGTTTAAGGGCTGGTGCACGTTAAATCTGTCATGGCCTCAAATGTCTTCACCTTAGCGTGGTGTGGCAGTTTGAAGAGTGGGGTGCCAGCTCAGGTGTGACCCATCATCTGACCATGGTTCAAAATTACGTGGTGTTGTCCTCGGATCTTTCCCTCCGGAAAGATCCGAGGACCGTCGCCAATAATCCGTTGTGTTTCTCCAGTGCGACGTGTATTGAAATACCTACCGATTCGTTTAAATGTGCTTGATTTGGACACTGGAGCAATAAAATACTGTTAAGAAACGGAAGAGCTTGCCGGTCAAAGAAATTCTTCAGCCGACAGAAGGCATTAAGGAATCTGGAAAATAGAAATCTCTGCGTAGAAAAAAAAATAGGAGTGAATGAGAAGAGATAGATTTACATAGTTAGATTATAGTGAATCGTCTTTTAAGTAAATGGGATAGAAGTCTGGAATGTAATTGAGATAACATGACTGTAGAATGAATTTTTTGCACGTACTGATAATGTTAGAATATACCGAATCGCCTTTTAAGTAAATGGGATAGAAGTCTGAAATGTAATTGAGATAACATGACTGTAGAATGAATTTTTTGCACGTGCTGATAATGTTAGAATATACCGAATCGCCTTTTAAGTAAATCGGATGGAAAAGTCTAGAATCTAATTGAGATAAGATGACTGTGGGATGAACTTTTTGCACGTACTGATAATGTTACAATATACCGAATCGCCTTTTAAGTAAATCGGATGGAAAAGTCTAGAATCTAATTGAGATAAGATGACTGTGGGATGAACTTTTTGCACGTACTGATAATGTTACAATATACCGAATCGCCTTTTAAGTAAATCGGATGGAAAAGTCTAGAATCTAATTGAGATAAGATGACTGTGGGATGAACTTTTTGCACGTACTGATAATGTTACAATATACCGAATCGCCTTTTAAGTAAATGAGATGGAAGTCTAGAACCTAAATGAGACAACATGACTGTGGGATGAACTTTTTGCACATACTGTATTAGAAGTTTATCCCAATAAGAAGCACACGAAACACTGTTTTATGTTTGCTGACTAATTTTATTCGATTTGGAGGTGTGCGTGTTAATGCTTACATCGATTATAAACGGACTAAAAGAAGGCATAAAAGTGATTAACGATACTGCATTCGATTGATATAAGTGTAAATTTCAACGCAGATGCCAAGCGCGGGTATTCTAGTAATAAAGAAATCCAAAAATTAGGATTGAAACCGTGGTCGCTTACTTCGTGCAGGCGCGAGCGGTGAAAACGCTCTGATTGGTCTGCACGTGTCACTTCCTCCTTGATCACGGCTTGGAAATATTGATTGTATAAGACAATATTATTACTATTAGAGGTAGATATACTAAGACAGGTTAAAAACCAATTTTGACGTTTTACGGGTAAAAGAATCATAAGGATATTGAGTTTCGATGTTCAATTCGAGTTTTCAATAAACTACCTTCACTTGATTGGATTTTACAAGCATTTAAATATGAAAGAACCGAATCTTAACTTGTTCATTTTGATGTGTTTATAAAGTGTTCAATGTCTAAGTAATAGGTGTCTAAGTAATGTCTAAGTAATAGTAAAAGTAATTTAAGTTTAATTATTAGGAGATAGGAATTTGCTGTCAACATACTTGAATTCTTAAGTTAACGTTTTGTTTGATTAGTTAAAACCGCCTTAATTAATCTAATTGGACTTAAAAGATCTCTAAACCTTGCTTACAAAATTAAGCATAGTATTAAATTCTAAACTTCTGAGCGTCGATTTCTGAGTATTGCTTTAACCCAACACACTTTGTGACTAAATAACCACGTATATTGGGTGAAAGCATCCATGGATTCTTCAACTTTTAAAAAGATTCTATTGGTTCATTTCTTAGAATAGAATCAATAGTAACGATTCTATTGTTCCTTTACTTGGAAGTGAATCCTTTGGAAATGTTATATTGCTCATTTGCTTAGAATAGAATTCTTTGGTAACATTATATTTCTCCTTTCCTTTGGGTAGATGTTATACATTTTCTCAGAATATAATTCTTTGGAAAGAATCTATTTCTCATTTCTTTAGAATCGAATCTCTTTAAAAGATTCAATTGATCATTGCTTTAGAATGTAATCCCTTGAAATTATTCTATTGCTCATTTCCTTAGAATATAATTACTTGAAAATATTCTATTGCTCATTTGCTTAGAATATGATATCTTGAACATATTCTATTGCTCATTTCCTTAGAATCGAATCTCTTGAAAAGCCTCAATTTCGTATTTCCTTAGAATGCAAATACCTTGAAAGTTTTCTATTGCTCATTTGCTTAGAATAGAATCCTTTGGAAAGATTCAATTGCTCATTTTCTCAGAAAAAAATCCCTTGAGGAGATTCAATTGCTCATTTTTTAGAATGTAATCCTTTGGAAATATTGTATTGGTCAAGATGGTCAAATTTGGTTAAAAGTTATGTAAGAAAACTACAGATTTCAAGGTGATTATACGTATGAAACCCTCAGAGGGTTAAAGAAGAATCTACATAAGATTATATACCTTAAATATATATTCGTTTACTACTGCTAGGAATATAAATACATTCGGATCAAATTATGAACCCAGGTTTTGTATAAATACAGATTTCAAAATCAATTCACTTTAAAAAGTATATATTTTTAATTATTTCTCGCTAACTAGATCAATAAAAATGTATTAATATATCACCTGATCATTCCAAGAAATAAATTTCTGTCGTAGAAATTGAAATAAAAACGCTCGTCTAGAAATTTAAACCTTGAATTATGCTTGGATTGTGTGTTTACCGTGTTTTATGAAGCAAAAGTTAAAACGAATTAAATAGGCATTGCTGATTCCAGGAAATCGGAAGATTTAAATTTCAATTATAATTATACTTTACGCTGGGGTTTAAAAGTCAAAATGAAACAAAAATTTATTTTCACTGAAATGTCATACCTATTAGTGAGAATTATCGATGTTTGCTCTGGCTTGAATATCGGAACTAATTTTTAATTGTGCAAAACACAATTTGGAATACGAATTTAAAATTGTATTGCATAATAAGTTGAGCTACACTTTTAGATAAAAATTTATGGATAATTCCAATAGAATGTTTTATTCTTTAACCATCTGAGAGATGTGAGATTTCCGAGTAATGTAGTACTGCCTTTACCCCACAACATATGATTAAATAACTTAATATTAGTGACTAAATTACCACATCTATTCGTTGAAAGAATCTAGGGATTCTTTCAACGAATCTAGGGAATCAACGAATCTAGGGATTCTTTTTCGCAGCACAGATAGCCCGGTTGAAAGAGCAACGAATTAGCAACCGGAGGGTCGAGAGTTCGAATCCAACCAAAGACCGTCGTATGCAAAGAGGGCTGGTGCACGTTAAATCTGTCGTGGTCTCAAATGTCCTCACGTTGGCTTGGTATGGAAGTTTGGAGAGTGGGGGGGGCAGCTCAGATGTTAGCTCGTCATCTGAACGTGGTTCTAAAATTACGTGGTGTTGTCCTCGGATCTTTCCCGTCGGGATTAATCCCAGACCGTCACCAACAGCCCGCTCCAGTGCGACTTTAATAAAAAACCCTACCTACCTATCATGGCATAAAATATTTGAAAAGATTCTATTGCTCTTTTCCTTAGAAATCGAATTTTGTAGAAAGATTCCCTTGTTCCTTTCGTTAGAATAGAATCTTTTGGAAAGTTTCCATTTGTTTCTTTCCTTAAAGTAGAATCTTTTGGAAAGATTCCATTGCTCATTATACCATTAGAAGATAATCATTTGTAAAGATCCCATTAGAATGGAATCCTTTGGAATGGTCTATTGGTCAAATACTTCAAATTAGTTAGAAGTCATACAGGGATCATTCTAAATAGGTACGCTGTTTCCATTTAGGTAACATTTCTGATTTGCAAGAAAGTGCCACAAAGAATCGATTTAAAACTACATGCCAATTGGAGTAAACTGAATTTTAAATTAAACTTCGCTGATCTTGGAATAATATCACGGTTATAGAATATTCTAACTAGGACTTTTGAAAAGTTTAAAGTTCTCTAAAGTGACAGAGAGATCGTTGTTTACTTTACGAATTGAAGCTATTCTCATGCATTTTTGCCATCTCAAACGTTCGTTGGAAACATTGATTGCCTTTTTAAAAAAAACGCTGTAAAATTGACCTTCCGTTTTTTTCTTAAATTGTAATCGATTAACTTTGTTTCGTATATACTGAAGCCATTTCATTTTAAAACAAAATGTTATTTCACTTCCGGAATGGAATTTTCGAGAAAAAAATGTATTTGTTTGAAAAGAATTATTGATCATGAATATAATATCAATATGATTTGTCGCCTTTCGCAATGATGGTAGAATTTGCAAGTGTAACATTCCTGGTGCAAGAGTGCTACAAGTAAAACAAATATTGATAGGAAACCGGCTGCAATAATACGATATAGATTCGTCATTTTTACAGGTATTTGTTATTGGCATATTTTTAATTAGCGTCGCACTGAAGTAACACAACAGGCTATTGGCGACGATGTGGGATCAAATCTAAAGGGAAAGGTCCGAAGACAACACCACGTAATTTTGAACCATGGTCAGATGACGAGGTCACACCTGAGCTGGCACCCCACTCTCCAAACTTCCACACCACCCCAACGTGAAGATATTTGAGGCTACGATAGATTTATCGTGTACCAGCCCCCTTTGTACAAGACGGTCTTTGGTTGGATTCGAACTCGCAACCCTCCGGTTGGTAATCCGCTACTCTTCCAACCGGGCTACCATGGCCCTCATTTTTACAGGAAATGAACTGAAAGGGCATTCGCAATCACTCCTTAACTCAAAATCGACTTCTGTAATAATCGGCTCACTATTACTTTTCGTAGTACTTTTGTATTTTGTCTTACACTAAAATGCGATGTATGTGAAATGGATTATATGGATGCATATGTATTTCGTCCAAAGTAAATTGCAGAAGCTATAAAAATGACTAAAGGAATTTAAAAATATTATTTTCCACTCACTTATATTTTCTTGTATATTTGTATTTTCTATTATGGAGAAAAGTGATTATTTGAATCCCCTTCAATTCACGTTTAAACAATTCAACCCGAGCACATAATTCTGCAAGTGTTGTTACACATTGTTGGAGAAGTCAGTAATACAATTTCATGCATTGCTAACATTTTAGCTATTTGAGAAATAGCTTTTGCTCTCGTTTGTGTCAAATGGCGTCCTCAAAAAACAGTTCATGTAAGTATAAATATAAAGAACCGTAAACGTAAGATATAGTCATTGTAGCGAATAGATTTACTTTAGATCCGCAGAGCAGATACGGCCCTACGAACAGCTTTAACAGGCCCGCATACCATATGGGCGAATCTGGCTAGATTTTACCGGCCCATCAATACGGTCCTCTGAATAGGTTTTCCTAGTCCGCTAACTAGATACGGACCTCCAAATAGATAAGTTGAATTTTGCGTTTATAACTAAGACTACTTTCCACAGACATTAACTCACAATTGAAGAAATGAAATTGAAATATCCAATCTAAATCTGTAGTTCTTAGAATCATAAAACTATTTTAAGAACCTAATGAGACTCCTCTTTTGATTTTAAATAGAAAATCCCCAAAACAAAGTGGTAGGAGTTCAATATACGTATGTTGCTGGGTTTTTTTCAGTCTGAAACACATTAAATTTAAATTCGTTCGTTAAACTTTCGTATGTTGTTTCTTTCCAAACGCTTCTAGTCTTATATTTTTATCAGTACGGCGTGGTGTTAAAAATAGAAAATCGAAACTTGAACATTCCTTTACCTGTGGATACAATATATGAGAATAAATGGAAATCAAACGGAAATGTTCTAAGAATTTTGTAATATAGAATTTCTTATAGAGTTCTTTTATAATGTCCTATAAAAAGTTTAAGCGCATAAAATTAGCTTTCAATTCCTGAATACTGTTTGAAAAAGCGTGGTGTTGACTTTCTTTTCAGCAGAAATATTTTCTTATTTTGAAGAATAGTTCTTGTTACTTTGTGGTCAATATGTGTCTTATAATAATTCAATAGGATTCTTGTAGCCCGTTATATATTTCGCTAACATTTTCGGAGATATTTGTTTAATTTTAGACTTTCCATTCAATTTTAAAGTAATGGGAATAGAAATTCTCCTTTAGATATTTTATACGAGGTATGAGAATAAGGGTGTGGAAGTGTTCTCAGAATATTGTAAACTAGTATTACATTGAAAGTTCTTTTAAATCGCCTTTTTAAAGCGTATTAAATTCGTCTTTAGTTCCTGAAAATGTTTGAAAATGCTTGGTATTGGATTTCTTTTGAGCAGAAATAGTTTTCAGACTGCAGAATAGCTACTTAGTGGTTAATATGTCTTAAAACATTTTAAATAGGATTCTTGTAGACCGCCATATATTTCGCTCACATTTTATGGAAGTATTCGTTTCAATTTGAGACTTTTTGGATAGTACGAAACGAAAATAGACCCCCTAAGAGATCTACAGGGAATGAAAAATATATGATAAAACATAAAATAAGTAACGCGAAACCTTCTCAAATTCCTCCATCTTGCGATTCCATGACTTTATTTTGGCGTAAAACTACATCTTAAGGTACCATACAGATCAGCGGTGGACTCGACATAATTGTGTGACCAATTTCAACTTGCAATAACTCCGGGGCTTAAGCTGAATTCAAATAGGACGCCAAAGCTCAAAGTTACAAGCGAGACCAATCAGAGCCGGCGCTAGCGGTGAAAACGCTCTGATTGGTCTGTGTCGCTTTGCGCATCGCGTTTCCTATTTGAATTCAGCTTTACTGGACCTGCAAAGACGTTAGCATTGACCTAATTGACTAAGATGTGGGCGGAATCGCTGTCTTTATGTACCAAATGTGTGGGTCACGTGGGCTTGGAAGTCGGCTGATTGGCTATCGAAGGGCAAACCAGTGTGTTTTCGTCATGCTCGTAGCTTAATCCTTGATTATGGTTCCTTTTTTCTCCCAACACCACGTGAATTTCCTCCGGAGATCTTCAAATCGAGCGAGCGAATGCAACGGTGGCTCATGGTTGGAAAAATAGGGGAAGGGCCTCCAGGGAAATCCCCGCCCCGAAATTAAATCCGGTCTGTAGAATCACTGTTTGTAGAAACAGTCTATTCAAAAGAACGTTTTCATTGAAATGACTTTAGAAAGCTTAGCATTCTCCCTCAGGGCATCGTGTTCTGATTAAAAAAAATTCTTGGCATTAATTCACACTTCAGATATTCAGCAGAATCATCGTGCCTATGGAGTGCTCGTGTTATGTTTAATAAGTCTGCGAATCCGTCTTTATTCCAAATAGAATGTTTATTATTTAAAAGCAATCACGGCCAACAAAATAATCTTTTCAAGGTTATACTACTGCATAGCCATTTATACTGAGTAAACCAACACTTTTGAAAACTAATATTGTACGACTTACCGCTTTTTTTTATTTCTTTTTTGGCCTAGTCGTCAATAAATCCGTTGGACGTGCTTGACGCAATACGTCCCTTTTGTCTTCGTCTTTCCACCGGCTAACGGAGTTTCCAGTAAATTACACAGAATATCATTAATTGGATTCATTCCGCTGAAAAATCTAAAACAAAATCATTGGTCTATTTCATTCGGCAGTTTCGGCGCGATTTGCTAGACTTTTTGGCGCTAAAGCTCCCTCTATTAGTTTTCTGTATTCGCTGCTCGCAACGGGAAACGAGGGACATCTATTTTTAGATTTCAACCAGCAACCCTATAGAGGAAGGGGAATCGCTGTTTCTACCTTTTGCCTTCCTTCGGAGCCGACAGTCTAAATGTCTTTCAGCTGCTAATGGCGGTGTTGTCATAGCAACCATCTGGCTTACGGAATATGCGCAGCTATTTTTCAGCAAAAACTTCCATGCTAAGCTTTCGCTGTCTACAGTCGTAAGCATTGTAAAATATTTTCCGTGTATTAAATAACACGCTCTGCGAAATTAAATTCGTTCATATTTGTAAGTACTTTATTAATTTATAAATCGTAAAAGAAAAAAAGAGAAATTTTATGTAGAAATATTGAATATATATATATATATATATATATATATATATATATATATATATATATATATATATATATATATGAAATACTGAAGAAGACTACTTTGAGAAATGTGATTCGAAAAAGAATTTGATGAAAAATGTTGGGGAAGTGGCCCTTCCCTTCCTTCCCCTGAAGAGCCTCCACTGATCGGATGAAATACCATGAAGCTGCGCAGTCTAATTCCTCAAAGATCGAGGTTTGGTAACACATAGATGCCGTTTGCGACAATTAAGTAGCGGATCAATGTCAGTTTGTGACAGCGGGCGAAAGTAGATGTTCATTTTCGTGCTCTCTGCGTCGTGAGTATTTTTGTTTTCAATACATCTGAACTAAAGGGGATTGAACATTGAATTTGATGTGTAATTAAAGTTGACATAGTGGACAAGTCGAGTGAATTGTTCACTATGTATGAAAATATTACAGTGGCCCAAAAATAATTATAGATCTACCTTTAAACACAGCGGAAAGTACCCACCTTATCCCCCTTCAGTTTTTTAAAACTGTTTTTTAATTGGAAATAGGAATTAGCATCAGTAATCTGACATAAAATGCTGTTATATATTTTGGATAATTTTATTTCATTCAGGGGTATGAAATCCATTTATGTGAATATGTATACTATTGTTGGATTATTATGGATACTATTGTTCGTCATAAATGATTGAAATAATTAATGGATACAATTAATAGATACGAGCAATTTAGAAAGTTTAGCACTATGCGTGGGTCTGTTAGTTTTATAAAATCATCTAACTTAAGATACACTTTTCTAACAATAATGATCTCGATTTGGAAACTGTCTCTCCTTACAAAAGAATCCTTGTTTCTCATTTGATATAGCTCCCTTAGAACTAGGACATTTCCCGAAGAGACATATCTTTAGTTATAATGAGACAAGCTCCTTTTCTTAAAGTGCCAGCATTTAAATCTAGTTGGAAGGAATATAAAAAGGTCAAGTCACCTGCAATCGGGGTTCTTTTTGCAGATGCTCCAGTGGTTCGCAGCTGCCGCTTCCAAATACTTAATAACAAGAATAGAAACATTATTTAACAATTCTCATTCCTGGTTTAACTTTCACTTTGAATCCGCTCTTAAAAGAAAATATTCACATTGAAAAATTTGTAACAAGTAATTATTTTTAACGCCCTGAGGACACCAATCAATGGATGTTCACACCAATATATCCAATATTCACACCAATATATCCAATATTCACACCAATGCATATAACCAGTATTGACCATATTGACCAATATAATCTTAGTATTCTTTCAATCAATAGATGTGGATATTTATTCATTATGTGATCTGTGAGGAGAAATCCCTTCTCCAACCTGTGGTACTTATTCATCTTGTTGTCTGTGAAGAGAAATCCCTTCTCCAACCTGTGGTATTTATTCATTATGTGGTCTGTGAGGAGGAAATCCCTTCTCCAACCTGTGGTATTTATTCTCTGCTTTACTTCTGACCAGACCTTCTTGAATAATAGAATCTTTCTTGCCCCACTGAGGGATTTACACGCATATATCCGCATTCTGTAGTTTTCACTACGGGACTTCTAAACGTTTTTTGACCTTCTTGACCGATAAAATGTTTCCAACCAATAGATGTGGTTATTTAGTCATTATGTGTGTTATGGGGAAAATACATCAGTACGTTACTCGGAAATCTTTGGATGCTTTAGGATAAAATATAGTTTGTCACCTAAAATTGAACAATTTGTTACATAAACTAATAATATAATTTTATTAAACCAGGTCTGATCAAAACTACAAAGGTTTCATAAGCAACGTTCAATTAAGCATACAGTATTTTAAATGTTTCGGATATTCTAATTCAATTCTAAAATGTAGGTAGGTATTTTAATTAACGTCGCACTGGAACAACACAACGGGCTATAGGCGACGGTCCAGGATCAATCTCGAAGGGAAAGATCCGAGGAAAACACCTCATAATTTTGAACCGTGGTCAGATAACGACAAATCTAAAAGTATAGCTAAGAAAACCTAACATTTAAACTGAAGTAGTTCTAAACCTGGCTTTAATATGTACTCTTCTACAACCTGAATGTTTTAATAGAACCAAATATTGGTTGATGTACTTTCAGACTTTGACTTTCATCAATTGAAGGACACTGATAAAAACATTGTTTTATGTGAAAGTATTTCGAGTAAATAATTTTTTTAAACTACGAATAAGGGATTTATTACTTCATACGGAAACATTTTGAATTAGAAATTTTGTGTTTTAAGGGAAGATTGGTATTTTTTTATATGCGGCACTTATTCTTTTATTTTACTTGAATACATAAACAGTCTAAATAACACATCAGTTTTGCAGTTAGGTGGTTCTTGTTCTTAGTGCCTCAAATATTTAGATATATTATGACTAAATATAAAAATTATTTCATTGATAATCCGATGTCAGTGTCCTTAGGGGTGTATCTAAAGATACCTTGACACAGAATATCAATTAGGAGAGAGAGAGAGAATTTTTGATATACTCAGTCATAATATATCTATATTATTTGAGGCACTGAAAGAACCACCTAACTGCAGAGAAAAAAATTAGCAGACCGCGCGTAGCATCTGTTTTAAACTTGCTTAATTGCGTATATCTAATGATAGCAAAGTGTCATTACTTACATTTCATATCTTATCTTAATCCACTTTTATGAATATAGCATCTAATTCACATAAATGAATTTCATATCTCTAAACAAAATAATATTATTCAAAAATACATAACAGCATTTCTTTTACTTTATTGATGTTAATTCTTACTTCCAATAAAATTCATGATGAAAAGCACACCTCAGTCATGTTAAGACTGTTTGATACTGAACGTCTATTGCCATTTCATTCCATTCACTTTCTGATAGGCGATTACGTTGACGTAATTGAAAAGTGTAAATATTTTCGTCGATAAAATGTAGTTTTCTAATTTACTAAGTTTCTTATATGTATTATCAATATATAAATACCTCTTACACAGTTCAGTTTGTCGCCCTTAGGTTTTCTATTTTTCCGCTGAAAAGTATTTTTCTGATTTACTAAGTTTCTTATATGTATTACGTGACCTTATGTTGTTATACTTATAACTCTCTCGCGTAGTAAAAAAGAACCCTAAAGCGACTGTGTAAGATGTATTTATATATTAATACAATTAAGTAGCTTAGTAAATTAGGAAAATACATTTTATCGACGAAAATATTTACATTTTTCAACTATTTTACTTTTATTTAGCTTGTAAATTCGAATTACTTGGGAATCATTGAATACGTTTTAAAATTGTTACACATATCTTTCATGGAAGGTTAATTCTAAAAACTGTCCAAGATTATTTTAAAAAGTGTATTCTAAAACCAATTAGGAGAAAGTAAAAATGACTCCGTCCAAAAATTCTGAAAGAATTTTCACTCGAAGGCGATTTAAAGTGCTGTATGGATCTGGGAATTTCGGTTTCAGTTCACTTACCCGAGGCCACATTAATCGATTTCTCATTTGTGTGTTTCCTCTGTCTAGAACTTTTACACACTATAAATAGAAAAACTCAAATTATCCGGAAAATTAAGTCAATAATATGGTCCAATGGTTTAAACATTAACTTTTAGAAAAACTGGTGGTATGTGTACAATACGTTCAAGTGAGATCTGTCTCTTCTGACTTCAACTGACACCTGAATTTTTATTTGACTGGTTTACAGTGAATCTGGATATGCATTAAACCAGTGAAGCTGAGAAAAATTTGTTAAAATGTTTAAAAATAATTCGGAAAGTTTTACTGTAAAGCTAGAAATAGTGGGTGCTAGTGTTTTGGAGAACGACGCTTCATTCAGATCTTGGAAAATTAATTTAACGCGATTCAACTTCCATAACTTAGTATAAACATGCAAACAATTTTTAATTATTTTATTTAACTATAAACAGGACCAATACATGTATTACAAATCTCGCACGGAAATTAGAGCATTGGTATTAGAGGGATAAATGCCAAATTTCGCCAAAACCACTATAGGTAGGTATGTATTTTAATTAACTTCGCACTAGAGCAACACAACGGATTATTGGCGACGGTCCGGGATCAACCCCAAAGGGAAAGATCCGAAAACAACACCACATAATTTTTGAATCACGGTCAGAAGACGGGGTCACACCTAAGCTGGTGCCCCACTCTCCAAACTTCCACCCCACGCCAATGTGAGGACATTTGAAGCCACGACAGATTTAACGTGTACTAGCCTACTTTGTACACGACAGTCTTTGGTTGGATTCGAACTCGCAACCCTCCGGTTGCTAATCTGTTACTCTTCCAACCGGGCTACTGCGACCCCTCAAAACAACTAAATGAAATTTAAACTATGAGAGGATTTTCAGTGCAAACAAACCAGAGTGGTCTGCGAAGATTTTTCTTCCGCTGTTCAAATGCTCTCATATGATAGATATCGGGGTTATCTTAAAATGTAGTCTATTGCCGCTTTGGAAACGTTAGGCGTTAAATCTGTTGAACATTAAACTATAGTACATCAATTCGGAATTTATTCTTTGAAATTTTTATTGGCGAAATGCTGAAATCGAATCCGAAAAACAAGTCAACTGACGTCACGTTCAGACTACGTACAGGAAACACGTATTGCCGCAGACACACTACTGCCACCTGCATTCAGCTTGACAGGAAATGTCTCATACATGAATGTAAAAAGTATCCTTTTACGAAATTTGACCTGTTGTGTTGCTCTAGTGCGACGTTAATTAAATACCCACCTACATCACTCAAAATTTGACCATGTTTTTAACTCTCTGATACTATAAATCGTACTTCTAAATGTATTGTTCTTAGAAATGCAATTACAATAGAGCAGACTTGGGAGAATTCGCATATCCTTTAGAAGTATTCATATATCCTTTCACCTAAGCATTGAAGCTCTCTTCCAAAGAATAGCATGATTCACAAAAGATTTACAAATGATCATATAAAAAGAATTTTTTTGTTCGCTACAAAAATCAAGTTCGAAAGCTGGTTCAACAGACAAGTTTAAAAATAAGGAGTTAGACTTTGAATAAAATTCGACTTTGATAAGAATATACTTGTATTCGTATTTGTTATATAAAACGTCTACGTACAATGATTTCGTATTTTTGGTATTTTTTCAATTAACGTCACACTGGAGCAACACAATGGGCTATCTACGTACAATGAAGGTAAATATAAAAAATCAAAGTTGTACGAAGAAAAATGGAATAATACAGACATTCCATTTAACAAAAAACTTTTCAAGTTCTATATATACACTGCTGGCCACCGTAAATGCAACACCCTGAAGGAAGCATGCAAATAATATGAAATTTACAACATGCATTAGCGGAGGTGAGATATGCAAATGATTAGAATTTCAGCGCAGACGCACATCACGCGCGCCTGTGGCGCCACTTCAAAGCGCTATTTAAGGCTTGGAGATTTCGACGATTTCAAGTACGGCAATTGTGTTTTTCTTGTGGTTTTTTCAAAAAAAAAACGATCAATTATGCCTCGTAGAAAACAGCGATCATCTTTTGATCAAGTATCCGAGTTCGACAGAGGAAGGATAGTGGCCTACCGAGATTGTGGATTATCTTTCAGGGAAATCGGTAGTCGTGTTGGACGAAACCAACAACTGTAATGCGGATATGTGATCGTTGGATGCAGGAGGGTACGACGGACCGACGTGTTCGATCGCATCCACCTCAGTGCATCACTTCACGTGATGACAGGCGTATTGTGCGTATGCAGTGACGGATCGCTCAGCCACATCACGAACCATAGCACAGCACATTCAATCTGTACCGCATCATCCAGTGTCTGCGCGTACCATTCGACGCCGTTTACAGCAGAGTGGTCTGTCCGCAAGATGTCCATTGCTTCGTCTACCCTTGACGCAGAACCACAGACGTTTCCGCCGCCAATGGTGCGATGAAAGAAGGATGTGGACGGCAGAATGGAATGAAATTGTCTTTACTGACGAGTCACGCTTCTGTCTGCAACACCACGATGGTCGGATTCGAGTCTGGAGACACCGTGGAGAGAGGATGCTGAACAGCTGCGCTATGCACCGCCACACTGGTCCTGCACCGGGTATTATGGTATGGGGCGGTATTGGATATCACTCTCGCACTCCTCTAGTACTCATTGTCGGTACTTTAAACAGCCAGCGCATCTTCGAGGTGTTGGAGCCAGTTGTCCTTCCTTACCTTCAGGGCTTGCCCACAGCCATATTTCAACAGGATAATGCGCGACCACACGTGGCACGCATTGTCCAAGGGTTCTTCGTCAATCGCCAGATTGAATTGCTTCCCTGGCCAGCTCGCTCTCCGGATCTTTCGCCGATAGAAAACATGTGGTCCATGGTTGCTCAACGATTGACCCAGAATACATCCCCAGCTGCCACACCAGATCAACTTTGGCAACGTGTGGAAGCTGCTTGGTCTGCTGTACCCCAAGAACACATCCAAAGTCTCTTTGAATCAATGCCGAGGCGTGTGGCAGCGGTGATCTCCAACAATGGCGGCTACTCTGGCTACTGATTTTGGCAGGAACCACACTTCACAGAAGTCTATAAATTTAATCATTTGATACTTGGTCAACATGTTATCTACAAAATAAATTTTGTTGTGATATCTCTTGTCTTTCTTGGTGTTGCAATTTGGGTGGCCAGCAGTGTATTTCACAAAAGAGCGTGGCATATGAATCGACATTACTTATGTATTGGGGAATGGTAGATATAAACAATATAAAATCAAACTCGAATAGAATTAATTCGCCAGTTTAGTCGGTAGGTTCAAACATCTTGATTAGAGTTATGGAGATAAAACTACATAGAAGTGTTTGCCCGCTCTAACGAAAAATGCCATTAGTGTGATTAAAGGAGATAATGGGAAATCTAGAAGATGAAGAATCACTGCAGAACAAAGAATATGAGGTAACGCAGAAATAGTTCTACAGGTAAAAAAACGAATTGCCAAAGAACAAATGAATGGTATGCAATTGGAATGGCTGTTCAGAATCTAATTCAAATAATAAAACTAAGGTATGAACATTTTGGCCGTATTTTAGTGGAAATAAAAAATTACCATCCCATAGGAATTGCATAAAAAATTAAATGTGCCTTGGATGCATATATATAGAATAAAAATGGAGTGTTTATTTGTACATTGAATATTTTCGACCTATTTCAAGTTATTTATCCGTTTTGGGCTCTTCTGATGCAAAATCCGTCTCTTGTACGTTTGGTCCATCTTTCTGTATGTGTGTGCCCGTACTACGTCCAAACGGTTAAATATATTTCCATGAAACTTTGCATACTATGAGTACTTACTTCCATTTAGTGACTGAACTTGGTTGCGTTAGTCTGTCTTCCCGTTCTGTCTGATTTTGTGTCTGTGTGTTTGTACAAGTATCACATAAAATTTATTCAACATATTTTAATACTATGTTCTATATTTTATAAATTATTTTTTAGTTTAGTGAATGCGTTACGTACAATTCCTTTGCGTACATATTTAGGCAAATTTCATGCTGAAACATCTGAGTAACTATATTTAAATCAACCATAATTTGGTAGTTTTGGAGTAACTGGGAGATATATTGAGCACGCAATTACTTGGATTGTTTTACCAGTGCAGCTGAAAAATCAATTATTTTTGCAACAACCATTTTTATGGAATTTGAATTCAAATTTTTTTATTTTGAGCCTTATTTATTTTCTTTGCGAAATAAAAATTATTTCCGAATATTATTTGGGACAAACGTGCAGTAATATTTTCGTACTGCACAGTAACATTTTCCATTTTTTTCACTCGGAATTAATTTCGTATTTTTAAATTTTGTCTAATTTTTAGTTATAAATTGTGGCAACTATGCGAGATCAAAAGATAAAAAGGAATCACGAATTAATATCTTTAGAATAACTTTTTCCCGCTAAGATTTATTTTGTCTTAATTAGCTTTTTTCTGTATTAAATATTTATAATTTTAAGTAATTGTACTACCCTTTTCATCACATACAACACCACCACAAATTATGCGATTTAAATCGGCATGTAAGTAAGAATAAAACGAATTTTAGTGGAATTTGTCATTATTGAAAGAACGTTAGTTTTAAAAATCCAAACTAAGAATTTTGAAGTATTAAAAATTCTTTGTCATAGCGACAGAAGATCAAGGTGGCTTATTTTATGAATTGAAGCTATATTTAAGCAACCAAAAAAAGAAAGTTTGTTGAAAACAATTATTTCTTTAGAAAAAATGGTATCAAATCGGTTTGCCATTTAAAAAAGGATTGGTAATAGGTTACCTTTGCTTTGTCTGTACTGAAGACATTCAATTTTGAAACAAGTTTTTTGCACGTGCCACAAAACGGAATTTTCAAGGAAGAACGTATTTGCTTTTAAAACAAACTTAGTGAGAATTATACTATCAAATTAATTTCTCATCTTTGTCTTAATGATGGCGAAATTCGAAAATTCCTAATGCAAGTGTGCCGCAAGTTAAAAAATATTGCTAGGTAAACTATGAGTGCGAGAGTATTCATATTAGATTCGTCAATTTTACGAATTGAGTTGAGTAATTTTACAGGAAAAGAACTTAAGAAAGGGAATTCCTATTCCTCCCTCAAAATCGTCTTTTGTAGTAGTTACATTAGTGTTTGTCACCTTTCTTCAGTTTGTAGCTTTAGCAGGGGTGCGATAGGTGTGAAATATATTCCACGGATGGATATGTATGTGTAGGATTTGTGTCCAAAGTAGTGTAACGTCTTGGTTCACGGATAGCTAGACTAGTTACCATTGAAAGTATCTGTTTCTAGACTAATGTATTTTATTTTGCAATTTGTACAAAAGTCGGAAAAATGAATGAAGAGTTCATTTAATGTTAGTTCATTGGAAAGTCCAAAGTTCTATCGAGGCACTTCTTAAGGGTGCTGGCGAGCCTCTCTCAAATTCGCTCGGGGGAGTCTAATGCACGGCTACGGGTGAGCCTATTCTCAACAAAAATACTCAGATGAGTATAGAGTCCCAAGGCAGGATATCTCAGTCTTTCCAGATAGGATCAGATCAATCTCCACTACTAGGATGAGCAGTTGCACAGATCTCTAAGAGGCTTCTCCTTCACGGCTACGGTCGAGTCTTTCTCAATAAAATACTCGGGTGAGTATAGAATCCCAAGGTGGGATAAATCAGCCTTATCAGTCTGGTGAACTTTAGATCTCGGTGAAGTCTCCACTACTCGGGCCAGTAGCGACACAGGTTTCTCGGAGGGATCTCCTTCACGGCTACGGCGAGCCCTTCTCAATAAAATACTCTGGCGAGTATAGAATCCCAAGGCGGGATAAATGCGCCGACAGTGAACGGGTGTTCACGTCTCTCTCCAAAACGGTCTCTCTGCTGACCGCCTCTCTCTCTCTGCTGTTCTCTCCAAGCTCTCTCTTCTCTCTTCTGTCTCTCCTCTCTGTCTGATCCTCTCAAGATCTCAAAAACTCTCTATATATATTGGGTGCTTCTCGACTCCTCCTTTTCGTTTCGGGTCCGCCTTTTAATCGGTGCTGGTTGACTGTTGAAAATTCTCACCATCTTCGGACCTTCCCGAATGGCTCTCTCACGTTGGCCTCTCCCCTTGACTTTTACGATAGACTTCGGCGGATTTGAAAGGGAACCATAAAATCCTGTTGGCAAAAGTCATCGTAATTCATCTCCGTCTTCTTTGTCTCGAAATGTCATAGAGAGCGACAGAAAGGCGCCTGTCCTTTGTTTCGAGACCCCCTATCTCTTCCGGCTGCCGTGGTGGTCGCTTCTCTAGCCGCCGTTACAGTAGGTTGTAGAAAGTATAAAAATGTCGTAAAAGGTGTTAAAAAAACTATTTTACACCTAATTGATTTGACTTTTTTCTACGAACGAGGAAGCAGTTATTCTCGTCACTTTTTCAATCTACAGTTAACCAATTCAACCTGGGTAATTCTGCTAGTATTCATTAGAAATGGATTTAAATAAAGTATGAAATGTGAGTACTGACACTACCACCATCAAGAGAGATATGCAATTAAGAAACTTCAATTTAGATGATATGCGCGGGTCTTCTATTAATTTGTAATTCTTGGAAAAAAAGGCTGAAAATGCCAAAATGGCATTTTTACTTATACACCTACACGACTGAATAAAAACTCCGTACCGAAAACAGAATTTTGTCACCGTGGTCTTTAATATCCTCTAGCCTTTGACGTAATTGTTACACAACTTAATTCATTTTTTTAAATATCTTGGACCACATATCCTGTAATTTGCAAACAGATTTCATTTTTCATGGTGATGCATTTCCTATCACTCAGTGCATTATAATCTTTACCAACTAGAGATTTTGATCAGCTTTTTAACATGAACTGTAGAATAGTATTTTTAAGTGTACATTTTCTCTTACTATCATTTCTTCCATAAGTTAAAATCTTAGGTGACGGTGCATTGTTTATCTTGTGTTTAGTGCAGCTTGGCCAAATATGGCCCTTGCGCCTTGAAAACCAACCAATCTAACTAACGGTGCGGCCTTGGCGTTATTTCAATTTTTTGTCGCCAAATTAATGCCAATTGGAAATGGTTAGCACATAGATGAAATATAAAAGTCAAGTGAGCAATGGTAACCATTTTATGTGTCCATGATCATGTGACCAAAACTACAAAACTAGTAGTAAAGTGACCCAAAGAAGTGAAATATAAGATGTCTGAACATTGCTATTGAGAGGAGCTTTAAAAATGGAGACCAACATGTTAACTAGTAGTCACGTGACTGTTCTGAGAAAAATTGACTTGCTTTGCCGATTGAACTTCGTTTGGCGATACAACATCGTATGACAGGTAGGTGCGTGAATCCTCATTTCTATAGAGTGGTGACAAAATGGTGAAATCGCCAGGCTTCTATTATCAGGTGATAAAAAAATGGACCAATCAGTAGATGAATCAATGATGGGCGTCTTCTGCCTTTCCAATCAGATGATGAATCTTCGTTTCTTCTTAGCTGACAAAAGTAGTACAAGGGTCACGTTTCTACTAATTTTGGTCACATGATCCTGGACACATAAAAAGGTTACTATTGGTCATTCTACTTTTATACTTCCCTATGCTTAGACTACTTTTGTCTTCCGGATGGAAACAAACATTCATCATTTGATTGATAAACTGGATGTGTACGTAAGTAGGCGGGTAGTTAATTAACGTCGCACTGGAGCAACACAACGGGCTTTTGGCGACGGTCCGGGATCAATACCGAAGGGAAAGATCAAGGACAACGCCTCTTTGTTCAAAATTACGTGGCGTTGTCCTTGGATCTTTCCCTTCCCTTCGGGATTGATTCCGGACCGTCGCCAATAGCTCTTTGTGTTACTTCAGGGCGACGTTAATTAACTACCTACCTTGCTACTGCTATTAGTTTTACTCATTTCATTTCTGTAATTAGAATAAAATGAGAAAACGGTTAAAGTCAATCTAATCTGAAAGCATCCAGTCTCATAAATATTAATGACAAATATACAGTCACAGAGTGAAAAGGAAAATAATAAATAGTGTTCATCATTTAATTCACAAATCATGTCTTACAAGCTTCAGGTAACGCCTAATTTTTCTCACACATAAACTAATATTTAAGCTCTGTAACTAACAATCATCATTCTTCTACATTTTTCCGCCATTTTGTGACGGAATAATAAAGCATTAATGTTTTGTTATTACTCTTAATTAACTGGAAACGTTTCTGAGGAATATAATTATTAAAAATCCGAACGACGCGAGTCTTCAGATAAGATTAATTTCTCAGTCGTATCTGCCAATTACCCTAAGGTTAAATGACTTCAGAAATTGATAATACTTTAAGTCGACAGACGTTGAGAGTTTTTTCTTTCACCTCATTGAACACCTTATCTTTGCAACACAACGTTGCTTCACTACGAGAACAATGTACCCAAGGTCTTAAGATTAAGACACGCAGCGACGATAATAGCCTCAGATATGTAAAAACAACATGTCACAGAAACGTAGTTCATTTGTATAACCGAACAGTTTTTATTTCCGTTGCGTTTTAAGGCTTCGAGGACTGAATCATTTTTCAATTTAAATACATAATTCAGTAAGTTTGGACCGGGGATATTTATATCAGTTGGTAGTTGAACACTAACGTCACACTGGAGCAACACAACGGGCTATTGGCGACGGTCTAGGATCAATCCCGAAGGAAAAGATCCGAGGGCAACATCTCGTCATTGTGAACCAGTCAGATGACGAGGCAACACCTGAACAGACACCCCACTCTCCAAACTTCCACACTACTCCAACGTGAGGACAATTGAGGCCACGATAGATTTAACGTGCACCAGCCTCCTTTCTACACGACGGTCGCTGGTCGGTTCAAGTTTCGAACCCGCAATCCTCCGCTTGTTAATCCGCTTCTCTTCCAATAATGGTTGGTATTTAATTAAAGTCACACTGGAGGAATAACAACGGGCTTCTGGCGGTGGTCCGGGATCAAACCCGAAGGGAAAGATCCGAGGATAACCCCACGTATTTTTGAACCACGGTTAGATGACGAGGTAACACTTGAATTGGTACCCCACTCTCCAAACACGCCAACGTGAGGACATTTGAGGCCATGACAGATTTGACATGCACCAGCTCCCTTTGTACACGACGATCTTTGTTGGATTCGAACTCGCAACCCTCCGGTTGCTAGTCCCTTATTATTCCAACCGGGCCACCGCGGCCCTCCAACCGTGCTCCACAACACACTTGGATCCGACATCCTATGAAGACTAAGAAAAACTATCAGTAGAAGAGCATGTCTTGGAGAAAAATGAATTCAATGAACAGTAATGTAGTCTGGGAGTTGTAGTTACCAAAAACAAGAAGGAAAACAATATCCTGCAAGTGGGTGCGACAAAGAGAAAGGGATGGTGTCTATAAAGCACGGCCTGTAGCCAGTGGTTTCCAACAGACAAGATATTGAATAATTTGCACCATTCACGACCATGTGTTCATTTAGATTGATTCTTGCTATTACTTTTCGAAACCGACTTAAGATCTTTGCATTAGATAGGAAAACAACCTTCTTAACCCTCCAAGTGGTTCCTACGAGATATCTCGTCAGTCACGATCCGAAAAATTTCGATAATGTCGAGATATTTCGTCCTTCAAGAGCTGATCGATTGTGCTCATGACTAGATATCTCGTCATCTTCAAAAAGGCAATATCTTGATGACGAGATATCTTGTTCTGAGCCAAATCGGTCAGCTCTCGATGAACGAGATATCTCGCCATTATCGAAATTTGTCAGATCTTGATGGACGAGATATTTCGTCATTATGAGAAGACTAACCAGATCTTCATCTCGTCATCGTCAGAAAGTCGGCAATACCTCGATGACAAATATCTTGTCATTAGCCAAATCGGTCAGCTCTCGATGAACGAGATATCTCGCCATTATCGAAATTTGTCAGATCTTGATGGACGAGATATTTCGTCATTATGAGAAGACTAACCAGATCTTCATCTCGTCATCGTCAGAAAGTCGGCAATATCTTGATGACAAATATCTTGTCATTAGCCAAATCGGTCAGCTCTCGATGAACGAGATATCTCGCCATTATCGAAATTTGTCAGATCGTGAAGGACGAGATATTTCGTCGGAACCACTTGGAGGGTTAAGAAAGCTGTTTTCCTATCTAATGAAAAAATCTTTTGTCCGTTTTGAAAAGTAATAGCAAGAATAAATCTAAATGAACACATGGTGGTGAGTGGTGCAAATGATTCAATATCTTGTCTGCCGAAAACCACTGGCTCTACAGGTCGTGCTTTATAGACACCATCCCTTTCTCTTTGTCGCACCCACTTGCAGGATATTGTTTTCCTTCTTGTTTTTGGTAACTCTTCCAACTCCCAGACTACTTTACCGTTTATTGAATCCATTTTACTCCAAGACTTGCTCTTCTACTGATACTTTTTCTTAGTCTTCATAGGATGTCGGATCCAAGTGTGTTGTGCAGCCGTGGTCGAACCGGTTGGAAGGCCGCGATATCCTGGTTTGTAAAATAAGGGACTAGCAACCGGAGAGTTGCTAATTCGAATCCTACAAAGACCGTCGTGTACAAAGGGGGCTGGTGCATGTTAAATCTGTCGCGGTCTCATATGTCCTCATGTTGGCACGTTTGGAGAGTGAGGTGCCAGTTCAAGTGTGACCTCGTCATCTGACCTTGTTTCGGAAGTACATGGTGTTATCCTCTGGTTAGTTTTCTCCTAGTGACGAGATATCTTGTCCATCAAGTTCTGGTCAGTTTTGCTAATGATGAGATACCTCGTCGAGACAACCACCAGCAGGTTTAAATGATGAACTGGTAGAAGTAATCATTATGGAGCAACGTATGGAATATAACAGCGGTCGAGTAAGCCTTTTAAAAAGTTCATGTAGCCTAAAACAAGTTCCTCACAAACGGTTTCAAAGGTTCATTGATTTGTTCTTCGTTTAAAATTTCAGCAAACTAATAGTAAGCAATACATCTTTGTGAAACGGATCAAACACTGAGATGATAATCGTTCTGTATATTAGTTGCAGTCTGATATCAGTTCTGATATATTAGTTGCAGTCACTATGAATCGCAAATAAATTTGAAATATCTAAAGCTGAATTTATAGAAATATACTTGGATTATTCACCTTATCAACCTTATTTGAATCAAGAAGCTTTTGTCAAGAGAATAGCGGATAGGTTCAAAATGGCTGATTGTATGCCGTGTGACATTCCTCAATATCGAAAGCTAACATCATACGAGTTTGAGCATAGTGTAGGATTTCATGAGCCTTATCGTGAATTCATTAGTGTATTACTGCATATGTGTAACTCGTCAAATGTATCGTATTCCGTAAACTATCTGAGTCTGATTAAAGAGAATCCAGTAGATACTGTCGAGTTCGAATCCAGCCAAAGACCGTTGTAGAGGGTTGGTGCACGTTAAATCTGTCGTGGCATCAAATGTCCTCAAGTTGGCGTGGTGTGGAAATTTGGAGAGTAGGGTGCCAGCTCAGATATTACCTCGTCATCTGACCGTGGTTCAAAATTCGTGGTATTGTCCACGAATCTTTCCCTTCGGGTTTGATGCCTGACCGTCGCCAATAGCCCGTGGTGTTGGTCCAATGCTACGTTAATTAAAATACCTACCTACCAATAGATACTGGTCTGATCTAAGGAGGATTGCGTTATTTGAATGGGTTGTCTAAATCCAATGTAGTACTTCAAAAGTTTATTAGAGATAATTCGGAAATTTATGTTTCTGTATATATTATTATGCTTTCTTAATGACTCCTTATAACTTGATGTGTGAAGATTTTTATTGATTATTTATTTTTCCTGTGTATGAGCAAACAACTACTAGCGTTGTATCTTAATTTAATACTTATTTTGTACATGAGCAATCTGCTCCTAGTATACCAATAATTTGGTAATGTATAGTTTAGTTTATTCTTTAACTGAAACTTTAATGGAACGATAAATACATTTTGAATGTAGAATGCTACTGCGAACTTTTTGTTTGTATATATTTCTATGATCCGTTTAGAATATTCCATGTAAAATTAGTTATGCAATTTTTAACTGAACATACTACATCAGAGCCTTAGAAAAACTATACGATATCTTATTCCACTATATAACACAACTAAGGAGATCTTGTACTGCAAATATAGATGTTAGTATTTATGTAGTATAAAATCAAAACAAAATTAAAATCACATTGTGGTAGGTTGAAACATTTGGATATTAAATCGAATTCTTTCTTATCCCAGACTAAAAACCAAATTACACTAGGTCATTGAGTCTGTGCAAAAAAGTTTTTGGGCAATGGCAGATGGGTCCTTAAAAAGGTCTTCATGTATGGCTCCAATGCAATTCAGGTTGTGTGAGGGAGAGGCTGGTAATAAGCTGCACTTTGTGCAGGTGGGAAAAGATTTCTGGCCATCAAATAATATCTTTTCAAATGGCCAGATCGGAGCCTGGAAGCATAAAGTTTTCCGGGGCAAATTTAAGACAAGCATCTCTCCTGGTGTTTTACTGAGGTGCCAATGATGAAAAAGTACTGTAGATGATCTGCGCAATTGCTTTTTAATTAACGACAGGTGGTCGTCCTCTGTTTGCACAAGTCCATGATATGGGTAGAGCGCGTCTGCTATTGATCATAAGATCTGGGAGCCATCTCTGTAGCAGTCCGACTTAGCCACCCGTTCACCTTGCTATGTTACCCGGGTAAAGCAGCACAGCCTTCACGCATTGGGTGGCACCGACGTACTTCGCCTCTCGCCACGGTGAGAGCATAGGATAGGACTTTGAGAGAGTTAAATTGAAGTACATTCGTGAAGTAATAAGCTTGCAAAAAATTAATACTATCCATCGTCAAAATCGGTTATCTGACATATTTACAAAAAGATAGTTTAAACCTAGGTTACATAACGGGTCAAATATTGCGAGATTAAGCGAGGGAATTAAAGATAATTGCACTTCTATTTAAGGTAGGTATTTGTAATTAACGTCGCACTTTTGCAACACAACCTGTTTACTGTCGATGGTCCGAGATCAAACCCGAAGAGAAAGATCGAGGACAACACCACGTAACTTTGAACCAGGGTCAGATGACGAGGTCAACACCTGAGATGGCACCCCACTCTCCAAACTTCCACACCACTTAAACGTGAGGATATTTGAGGCGACGACATATTTAACGTGCATTAGCCTCCGCGTACACGACGGTCTTCGGCTGAACCTAGTAATTAATTATATAATTGTTAAATAAGCATTTTACTACAACACACACAGTAGCCTTAGGAAAAGCTATACAATATCTAATTCCAATATAAACATAATTAGAGATCTTGAACTGCGAATATAGATGTTAATATTTATGATCAAAACAAAATAAAACTCATTATTGTAGGTTGAAACATTGAGACATTAAATAAAAGTATATTCGTGAAATTATAAGTTTGTAAAACATTAATATATTTAGTATGCATCAAGTCAAAATTCTCCTAGGTTAAATAACTCAAGGAACAAATGTTGCATTGTGTGCTATTAAGAGAGGGTGTTGAAGATAATTGCATAACAATAAAATATGTAAGAAGTTTAATTTTTATGAGTGGCAATAATTTCGGTTTCTAAATTAAAATTGCGAGTTCCAATTTCAATTTCCAGTTGTATTATTTCCCGTCTTATTTTGCTGTGTCGTTTTCCGTTATGTCCTGTATTAACCCTCCAACACTGGTCTCAATGAAGAATCTCGCCCATCATGATCTGGTCAATTTTGTTAATGATGAGATATCTTAGCCCAGGTAAAACTTCCCAAAACTCCAAGGGAATGAAAATCCATGTAGGAAAACAAATTCTCCCTTGCTGATAACAGATGACAATTTGGAGCAAGGTTCTGCATCAGGGGCAAGCCACTACAGGCAAAGATAAACCACCAGGGAGGTTTAATCCACCTGGTGGTTTATCTTCGTGTTGAAAATTGCCATGAAGTGGTCAACCCCTGATGCAAAAACCTGTTCCAAACGGTCACCATTTCTGGGCAAAAGATAATTTATTATTCCTACTTGATCTTCATTCCTCTTGGAATAATAAGGCAACTTTTTTTTATCGAGGAGGTATCTTGTCATTATCAAATTTGATAAGATCTTGGATGAGATATCTCGTTGAAACCACTTGGAGGGTTAATAAATGTGTATTTATCTGCCTCTGACTTAATTTAAAAAAAATTTTAACAGTTTCAAATACCCTGAAGACAGTTAAAAGTGCCTTTTCAAATAAAATAAACATCCTGAAAGATAAGTGAGCTCTTACTGCACCTCAAAGATAACATAAAGCCGTTTATCTCTAGAGGCGTTGTTCCACAACATCACGAATGGCTGGAGATACGACGACAGATATTCCCGTCTTATTTTTCTAAAGGGTTTCCATTTCCAGTACCTGGAGCAAATTCAGTTTGCAACATTTGATCCGTCCGAGCGAAGCAGAATATAAAAGAACCCAAATCCCCTCTTGCCGATTCCGAAAGCAATTCCAATCACATATTTTATGTATGAGCAATATTTCTTTGGAAGGCGTATAATTTATTTAAAAAATACATACGCATAATTTCAGCCACAGAAGGTGGGGAAAGGATCGCTCAAGCAGGACAAACACCAAGAGCATCGATTTCTGCGGCTTCAATATCGTGGCTGAAACATTTATGCACCAGAATAATAGCCCCATTTTCTCCGGGAGATGTGGTGTCTAATAAACCCGTAAATTGACGTGGTGAAATGTTTGTGGAATCGGTGAGAATGTTCCGGTTTTTCACACCTCGCTGGATGTGGGTGACACTTAATGACTTCTTTTATCACTGGAAATAATGTGATTTATAGCTTGCGCCATGCGGTTGTTGAACTCCGTGTTGTAGCCTGTGTTACAGGAGATTTTGGACTGTACAGGAAAGTGATACAAATACGTATCACTTAAAGTAGAGAAAGGGTTAATATAATAAAAACCAAGGTATAAGTTATGTTCGGAATGATAAGGTGGGCGGGGGTAACTGACTGCATTTATATTAACCATTCTGGTGGATTTGTCTATATGAAGTATCTTGTCATTAGGAAAACTAATAAGGTTTTGATGGACGAGATATCTCGTCATTAAGAGAAAACACTATATCTTGATATCTTCGTCATAAAAAAATCGGCAATATCCTCGTCATTACTAAATTGATCATATCTTGAGGGACGAAATATCTCGTCGAAATACACGGAAGGTTAATGTGCAGTGTTGCCAGATTGGGCGTAATTGTGCCCTTTGGGATTACATTTTACCTTGTCGGGCACCATTTTTGGGTTATAAATGATACGCTATGCAGCATTGCATAGGGGGGAATATTGTATTTCACCTGTAATATCCTTCACGAAGATATCTATTTTTATAGTTGTCAATAAACTGATTGCACAATACTCCTCGTTGGATATTAGGTACGTAGGTAGTTGAATCAACGTCGCACTGGAGCAACACAGCGGGGTACTGGCGACAGTCCGGGATCAATCCGAAGGGAAAGATCAGGGACGACATCTCGTCATTGTGAAACAGATGACGATGTCAACACCTGAACTAATACCCCATTCTCCGAACCTCCATTCCACCACAACGAGAGGAAGTTTGAGGCCATGAACGTGCACCAGCCCCACATGCACGAGTCTGGTTGGATCGAGTTTCGAACTCGCTCACCTCCGGTTGATATCCCCGACTCTGACTGGGATACCTGTGATACGTCCTAAATATGGAAATAAGCAAATATGTCATCTTTTAACACTGTTGGAAATTTCCTTACCACATCTTAGAAGCCTAATCTGTTTTTACCTTCTGACACTAGTGAATAATATTAGCACATTTCCGAATCATTGAGAGCCTCGGTAGCCCATTTGGATTAGCAACCGGAGGGTTGCGAGTTCAAATTCAACTAAAGACCGTCGTGTATAAAGGGGTTCGTGTTAAATGTGTCGTGGACTCAAATGTCCTCTCGTTGGCGTGGTGCGGAAGTTTGGAGAGTGTGGTGCCAGCTCAGGTGTTTCTGTTCGTGTTTCAAAATTACGTGGTGTTGTCCTCAGGGTGTTGTCTTTCCCTTTTGGGTTTGATCCAAGACACCAATAGTCCATTGTGTTGCTCCAGTGTGACGTTAATTAAAATACTATCCCGAATCTTTGCACGAGGAATGATAGGGATTTGTTGAAACGCAGCGGTGACAACATATTATATTTAAACTCAAGTTTTTCTCTTGTTTACTTGTTTTGCTTCATCAAAACGTGTTGCTATTTACCTTTTTATCAGCTTTATTAGCCATTTTTGAAGCTTTTAAAACCTGACTACCATTTTGACTAAAGTTTATCTCTTTACTACATCAACGACTATTTCATATTAAGAGGTGGATTTAAAACCTCAAAAGACTCAAAATGAAACGTAGAGTTAACGAATATTTAGAATATAAATATTGGGTATAAATACCCACTTAGTCTCCAAAACTAAGTTTAGAGAAGCTATTGTGTAATAAAGGCTGGAGAGCGAGATAACTTAATTACCTGGCTGTTACAAACCCGTTTAGAGCATTTATTTACGCGAAATGACTGCCGCAAATCCTCTTTCAGAGTTCGTATTAAATTAGTGCAATTTTTAATTTGTTTAACTAAATTGCATTCACTGTATTTAATTACGAAATGAGTCGTAAATAAAAGAACTGAAATTTAAACGTACTCAATTCTTTCCTCATGGAACGAGGTGGAAATTGTTAATGCAAACGCTATTTCTTTAATTAAATTGCATTCACTGTATTGAATATGAAATGAGTCGTAAATAAAAGTACTGATATATGTAGAATTTGGAAAGACTGGGGATTCAAAATTTAAAGAAACTACTGAAGAGTATATTATAAATTCAAATTTAGTATAAATATTTTCAATAAACAATTAATTAGAATGCACGATTGTTTGTGAAGCCTAATAGTTTTGGGGCCGCGTTGGCCCGGTGGAAGAGTAACGGATTAGCAACCGGAGGGTTGCGATTTCGAATCCAGCCAAACACCGTCGTGTACAAAGGGGGCTGGTGCAAGTTAAATCCGTCGTGGACTCAAATGTCCTCATGTTGGCGTGGTGTGTACGTTTGGAGAGTGGTGTGCCAGCTCAGGTGTTGCCTCATCATCTGACCATGGTTCAAAATTACGTGGTGTTGTCCTCGGGTCTTTTTCTTTGGAATTGATCCCGGACCGTCACCAATAGACCGTTGTGTTACACCAGTGTGACGTTAATTAAAATACCTACCCAAAAAAAAGCGCTGATTAATCGTGTATAAAAATAGGAGATTCTAGCATGGTTATGCGATTTCAAAAAGTTCATTTTTATAGTCAGTTGTTTTAACATAATTTACCAACGAACCTGAACACTTTAATACATAGCCCATATGCTAATATTATATATATTTCAATATTTCGTACTTATTTAACAGTGCAATAACTTCGACACTTTATCAATAAATGTTAAATAAAGCAATAGTATGATAGAGCACTATTTCACCAATCAACTATGAATTTAAATTTTTAAAAACCAAAATATTGCTTTAATTCTGCAACTGAATGTAAATATAATTTAATTAAAATATAAAATAAATTTTCATCAGGAATTTATATGACGTAATATGCGAGTAATTTCAAATGTTTATGTATTACACAATATAATATTTTTATTTATATTATATTTTCAAATACGCAGCCAAAAAAATCGGAACATCCCGAAGCCAGTGTTAGACTGAAATAAGAAATGGTTGGTGCACGTAAATAAATTCATGTCACGTGTCCCAGAGGCTGCTTACAATTTATGACAACGCCCGGCTCGTCTCTCCCAAGAGTGCCTCCGTGGTGTAGAAAACCCTAATTTAACTAAATATCTCCAGATCTGTCTTCCATTAATTATGTCTGGGATATGATTGTCCGTTATTTGCACCCTACCCATAATGTTAGGGATATGGAGCAGCAGCTGCTGAAAGCTTGGCATAATTTGATAAGGATAGCACATGAGATGTTTGTTTGACTCCATGCCACGCCATATACTAACATGTATCGCCACCAGAGGGAGCTTTACAACTTAATAATTAATTACCCCCTGATGTGACCATGGTTCAAAATTACGTTGCGTTGTTCTTGGATATTTACCTTGGGATTGATCCCGGACCGTCGCCAATATCCCGTTGTGCTGCTCCAGTGAGACGTTAATTGATTACCTACCTTTCTGATGTAATTCGACTATAATAAAGAGTCCTCTAGAATTGAGATTGTGATAATTTCTTTACCTCTTCATATACATTGCAATATATGTACATCTGCAATATAAGCGGTCTCTTCAAATGCAGTCAGAGATTGTCCACGAATCATGCAATACAGACAACTCCTTGATAAGCTAGCCGATGTGTTGGTGCTTCAATGGGTCCCGGCTCATTGTGACGTACTTGAAAATGAGAGAGCGGACTATCTCTCCAAAAAGGGAACCAAGATAATCCAAAAGCCGTTAATGCCTCTGTCTTTTCAAGCTTTCAAACTTTGGATAACAGAGTTATTCAAACACAGCCTAAAAGAAAGACTTCTGCCGAGGATAAATCTTGGCAATGGCGTCTTTCTTTCAGTCACTTTATCCCATACCTCTCCAAGGAAGGCTTCAGTTGCTGAGTTTCGTTTTCTGACTGAGAATGACTGTCTGCGTGCACACTTATTCATTGTTGACTCTCCTGACTGCATTTTATGAAAAAGAAGACAGCCTACGACGGCTTAAGACTTAGACCACGTATACTGCACTTAACTTTAGTAACAGAGTACGGAAGTATTGGGAAGGCAGGTGGCGAATAACATAAAGTCAAGTGCCTGATACTTGTTTCATTCATACACATTGCACATGCCGAGTATCTTTAACATTTAACTCTAGCTTTAGGGAGTCGACGTTTTAGGCACAGGGTTTGTTTATATAACTATCATCCAAGTGGACTTGAGTTTCTTCAAAAGTTCTTTTGTTAGGCAAAGGATTTGCTTCAGTATTCAATACGTACATGGTGGCCCAAATGTCACTTGACCATTTTAAAACATAACTCTTTTGCTGTTAATTTTTTTCAGATTATTTATAAGTAATCCTTAGAAAATAGTTGTGCAGAAATTTACGACAGAGCAACGAGTAAACGTAATCCAATTTTATCTACAAAATCAATGGTCAATTGTGCTAACCCAAAGAGCTTACATTCGTCATTCTGGGGTCAGACGAATTTCGTGCGTCCTGCAGTTGAGAACACACCATGGTGGCAGCAAGACTCCCCATATACCTCGTTCGACGACTCGTAAGGCAAATTTTTGGATGGCGGATAGTTTCGTGAAACTCTGAATTCAATTGGCTTACATTCTCACCTGACCTTACGGCTCCAGACTTTTTCTTGTGGGGATATGTAAAAGAAAGAGTATACCGTTAAAACCTCGGACCATCCAGCAATTGAAAGACAATATCCTTGAAGAAATTGAAGGAATATGCCAAGAAACATTATGAAAGGTGATGGAGCACACTTTAGAAAGAGCCCGTTACTGCCCAGAACAAAATGGTGGCCATTTGAAGGACGTAATCTATAAACTAATTAAAAATAATTTTCAAGAAGTATATTTATTGTTTATGAAAGAATAAATGTGAAATTTTAATACATAAAAAAGTTATTCTATTTTTAAATGGTCTAATATCTTTTGGGCCACCGTGTATTATATGAAGAATACTGGATTTTCTGATTGTGTTTTTTTAGTTCAACGGCATTGTTATACTTCAAATTTAAGAGAAGAGATAAAAACAACGACAAAACTAAGCTACCTAGATAGTAAACAATTTTCAGAACAAAGTAATTTCATTGGCTGTCGCATAGAGCTTTCCAAACTGAGACAACGATATTCCGAAAACTCGTATACCTGTATACTACATTTCACCTGGGGAAATTTGGATTGAAAAACATCTTTTATTTTAATAATATATTACCCAGGAAGAATGAAGCTGTTTTATTTTCATATTTTTCACTAGAAGTGAGGTTAAGAAATTCTCAAAATTACTTGTACTATTTTTCGTGAATTTCTGAGAAGCTAGCAAAATGCGTATTTCCATCTGGCAAGCCCACCTGTACGTTTTGCAGGGCTCAAAAAATTTAAATATTCAGAATATTCGTAGGGTTTAAAATGAAAGGAAGTTTTATTGTAAACAACGGATAGTCTCAATATTTTACTACTGCTGTTCAAACGCTGTGGCATGATACACATCAGGGTTATCTTAAAATGTAATTTTTCGCAGTTTGGGCACCTTTGGCGTTTAATCTAATTAATGTTGAGCAATCAACAATCATATTAATTTGAAATTTATTCTTTGGAATTTTTATAGGCGAAGTACTGAAATCGTATTTGAGAAACAAGCCATCTGACACCACTTTCAGAATACGTACAAGTAATATGTATTACCACAGAAACACTATCATTATCTATGTTTAATTTGACGGAAAATGCCTCTCAGCGCCGAAAAAATGAAAAGCTTTTTTTAAAACAATTTCACTTTTAGTTCTCAAACTTTCAGTCTGCTTTTCATTGAAACTACCGTTTTATCAATGCTTCTGATGAGCCTATATATCAGAGCGGTAGTTCTGACTCTTGATTTAACCGACTCTGGATTCGAATCCCGGCCAAAGAACGGATGCTCGTTGCGGTGAGAAGGCAAAGTTTAATGAGATGATGACTGAAAACTAATGACTAAAAGATTAATCATGAGTACTGATTGATTAGTTTTAGTCCTTCCACGTTAACTAATGATTGAATTTTTTAGTTTTAATCGAGTTTTAATGATTAAAAACTATAACTGAAAGTGTGCCTACATTCAACATTCCGAATGCAGTAAAAATACTTGTGCTTATGTGAAGTTTTCAACGAAATAATTTACACACCAACATGTTGAAAAGTACCATAAATTAAAAAAAATAGGATCACGTGATAAAAGTATCTATTGATTAATATTCTACATCGTAACGAAATTCACGTAACAAAAAAATCAAATTACAAAACTTGAATCAAATTATATAAAAAACCAAACGCGTATGTAAGTTAAATTAGCTTATTTTATAGTTATGAAATCATTTCTTGAAATAATTTAAATTGGTTTTCGTAATAACTCGTTTCTCAAACATCCAATCCAAACAAAGACCATCGTGTACACGGGGGCTGGTGCACGTTAAATCTGTCGTGGCCTCAAATGTCCTCACGTTGGCGTGTGGAAGTTTGTAGAGTGGGGTGCCAGCTGAGGTGTGACCTCGTCATCTGACCGTGGTTCAGAATTAAGTGGCGTTGTTCTAGGATCTTTCCCTTCGGGTTTGATCCCGGATCGTCGTCAATAGCCCGTTGTGTTGCTCCAGTGCGAAGCTAATTTAAATATCTACGCACCTACCTCAAACATATCGTCGGGTAATTTATGTGATTTTGTGGTATATTTGTCATTGTTTCAAAGAAAACTTTGTCTATAGGTTCAAACGATATCGTAGGTGAAATGTGCTTTATAAATTCAGTAAACAATATATTGTCCCAAAGTAATTTGTATACCTGTACTATAAGAATTTATTTATATTCATGACTAAATCTAACGATGAGATTAAATGATTAATGACTGATTAGTTCTGGTTAGAAACCCTTTTAAGGTATTGGCCTCTCTAGTTAGCCCTCTTATAGAAAAAGATCAGCAACATTAGGCAAATTTGAATGAATTCGTATGAAACATTTTTCTAATACATGTAGGGCTTCGGTAGCCCGGTTGGAAGAGTAACGGATTTGCAAACGGAGGTTTCGAGTTTGAAACTCGATGCAACAAAACTACCGTCGTGTGCGTGGGGCTGTCGCGGCCTCAAATGTCCTCAAGATTAAGGCCACGTGGGGAAGTTTGAAGAGTGAGGTGCCAGCTCAAGTATTGACCTCATTTGTATTTCAAAAGGACGAGGTGTTGTCCTCGGATCTTTCCCTTCGGGATTGATCCCGGACCGTCGCAAATAGTGTGTTGTGTTCCTCCAGTGGCGTAAATTCAATTACCTACCCTTCCGGGAAAGCAATATGAAATTCTCAGTTACTAAATCACTTTGAAAATTTAACCTAAACGACTTATACCGTGATTTTGCAATCGTGTGAATCTTTTCGGTTTTGTATTAACTCAGGAAATCTCGGACCTGATATAATGTTCATAGCGTTATCTGTCACTCAGTAGGTCCCGGGTTTGAATCCCGGTTTTATAGAGTGTGGATGTTGGTGATTGTGCCTGTTGGGAGTAGCGGTGGCTTCCCATTGGTTGGTTGTTTTCGGGTTTTATGGCGCAAGGGCCAAATTTGGCCAAATTGTGCCAATCACAAGACATACAACATAATGAGGAAGGAAGGAAGAGCAAAAAGCAGAAGGGTAGGTGATAGTAAAAAGGAAAAGGAGGGAAGATCACTCTGGTATCTTGGGGTTGTGATTCACGTACGCACCTAATGAAGACGACCCCCCCCCCCCGAGGGCGGCTTCCCATTGGATTCTCCCTCATTAACCCTCCTGGTTTATCTCCCCGTCTAAAACTGCCCGGCAGTGTCCAGATTCTGGTGCAAAATCCTGCTCTAAAGTGTCACCCGTTCTGGGCAAGGGGCAATTTATTTTTCCCACTTAGATCTTCAACCCCTTTAAGGCAGTTTGGTCTCGGGTATCTTGTCCATAGTAGAATTGACTAGATCTTGGACTAGGTATCTCGTCGAAACACACGAATCGTGGTAGCGCAGTTGGAAATATAACGGATCAGCAACCGGATGGTTGCGACTTCGAAATTCGGTTCAACCAAAGACTGTCGTTTACATTGGGGATGGTGCACTAAATCTGTCATGGCCTCAAATATCCTCGCGTTGGTATGGTGGAAAGTTTGGAGAGGGGGTGCTAGCTTAGGTATTTGAGACTCGCCTCCTCCTAACTCACCTAAAGGTTTAGAGTTTTTAATAGGAGGAGGGAGAGGGATTCCCGCTGCACAGGAAAGAGGACCAAGGGAAACCCGACCCCCCAGACAGATTTATTATCAAAAAAGCGAAACATGCGGCAAACAAGGCCAACACACTAAAATAACATATAAACAAAAAGAATCCAACAAAAACCACCCGGAGTCGAGCAAAGGTAACAAAATTAAAGTGCTCGACTCCGAAACAAGACCAGGTTTAAATTTGAGCAAGAAGCGAAAAAGAAACAAGGCTCATAAGAAGGCGCCCAAAAAGCAAAGGACGGTTTATAGGGGGGGGGGTATTTCAATTAACGTCACACTGGAGCAACACAATGGGCTATTGGTGACGGTCCGGGATCAATCCCAAAGGGAAAGATCCGAGGACAACACCACGTAATTTTGAACCACGGTCAGATGACGAGGCAACACCTGAGCTGGCACCCCACTCTCCAAACTTCCACACCACGCCAACGTGAGGACATTTGAGGCCACGACAGATTTAACGTGCACCAGCCCCCCTTTGTACACGACTGTGTTTGGCTGGATTCGAACTCGCAACCCTTCGGTTGCTAGTCCGTTACTCTTCCAACCGGGCCACCGTGGCCCTGACGGTTTATAGGAGGCACCTATGATTAATAGGGCTCATAAGAGGCGCCCCGAATTTTAAGACATACTAAAACGAGCTTAAATTAAAAGGGGCTTATATAAAATGCCCAATAATAAACGTGCTCAAATGAGATTAAAATATAAGGGCTTATAATAGGTGCCCAAAAGATATAAGATAAAATTCTCCGTGCTCGAACGGAGTAAAATCCAAGCAAGCTGGTCAAACATAAAAAATATTACAATACAAATTATTACAAAATTATTACAAAGAATTATTAAAATACCGTTAAAAGACAAACACATTTTTAAAACATTAAAATTGGGTGTCCTACACAGTAGGACAATCCAAATATATGAACAATGTAAGTGAAGGAGATGAAATAAATAACATGAGGGATGAAAGTGAACAACTAATGTGATATGTCAGAATTTTAAAATTTAAAATTTTAAAAAGTTAAAAGGTTAAAATTAGACCGGGACTATCCCTAGGCCTACTGCATTAAAAATCAGTCTCGACCACGGGGCGTGGCGATCCGATCCGCCACCTCCCCAGCAGCCACAACACACTTGGATACCTTATATAGGGAAATTTTGTTGTTTGCTACCCCGCGCAACCATTCGTTCTTGTACGCCGGGGCCGGTGCCCGAATATGATGGCTGGCCGTGTGTGGGCAGCTGAAGAGGTAGTGGTCGGCATCGCCAACCTCCCCACATATACAAATGTCAGTGGCTTTTTTCTTGAACCTATAGAGGTACGCTACGAACGGACCATGTTAGCTTAGGTATTGTCTTAGGCATAGCTTATGTATTTGAGACTCTCCTCCTCCCAACTCACCGAAAGGTTTGGAGTTTTTCGTAGGAGGAAGGAAATAGATTCCCACTGTGCACAAAAGAGGACAAGGGAAACTCAACCCCCCAGACAGATTTATTGTTTTCTCAAAAGCTTAAAATACAATTGGCAAACAAGGCCGAACACAAAAAACATCAAAAAGAACAAAAAATATTAAAAGAACACAACTACAAAAAGAATAGCTTATGTATTGTCTTCGTCATCTGACCGTGGTTCAAAATTACGAGGTGTTCTCGGTTGCTTCCCTTCGGGATTGATCCCGGACCGTCGCCAATAGCCCGATGTGTTTGTTCCAGTGCGAGGCTAATTAACTTCCTACCTCGTCGAAACACTTTGGAGGGTTAAACCTATCCACATTAATGGTTTTTCACAGGGAAATGCAATGCATAAACTCTCTCTGGAAACCTTTTATATCGCTGCTTTATACACTCATCAGTTGTAGCACCGAAAGCGAAAACAAAAATAAATTATTTCGTTAATCGCATTAACTCGACAATTCTCTCATCACACTTATAAATTTCCTCGCCTCCCTGACTTACTCCACACGGATAAACTCAACCCCACTTCTTAAAAAATATTACTGTTAATTAATTAAGAGAGAAATTCGATATGACCTCCGTCACAAAGCTTAATTCCACCGAGTCTAGCACATCAATTTTCCTTCACTGAGTTCTTCCCCCGGACATATAAATTAGTGATGACAAGTCATGGTCAGCAGTCATAGATAAATTAGTCCAAAAGTTTTCCTATATATCATTATCCATGTAAATTATTCCTTGGATACACTTATGAGTGATTAAAGCTTGTGCCGATTAGCTTCTGGCAAAATAATTGTAATTGCTTTAATCAGTGGGGGATCCAGAGATGATGTTAATGAGAACTGGTGATGTTCGTGAAATTTGTTGGAGTTTAGAGAAATCCTATTGACTTGGATACGTTTGGTAGTTTTCGTTTTACGTCGCAAATGATTGTTTGAAATGTATTTTAAAACGACTTTTTTAATTTTAAACTGTTTAGATAAATTCAGCATCTACTCCAGGCGAATTCCCAACGAAAGCAATCTCTTCTCTTTCATCAAACCTCCTGTAGGTTGTTTTCGTGATTAGACATAGTGACCAGATCTTGATGGACATGTATCTCGTTATTAGTAGAAAATTGACCAGATCTTGATGGACATGTATCTCGTTATTAGTAGAAAATTGACCAGATCTTGATCTCGTCACCATAAAGAAACCCAGCTATAAATATCTTGACGAGATATCTCGTCATTAGCGAAATTGGTTTGATTTGGATGGACGAAATATCTCGTCGAAACCACTTGGAGGGTAAAGAATGTATTTCAAAACAAAAGCAATATTGAGAGTTCAATGGTGTATAAAGTGCATTAGCTAAATACGAAATACTAGAAGACACCGCGCATAGCATCTGCATTGAAATTTCTACTTATATCAATTGATGACAGTGTCATAGATTTATGACAGTGTCATAGATTAATGACAGTGTCATATATTGATGAGTGTCATAGATTGATCAGTGTCATAGATTGATGACAGTGTCATAGAAGAGATATATCTCGTTCATCAAGATCTGATCGATTTTGATAATGATGAGATTCTCGTCACCAAGAAGTTGTAATTTTTTTATGACGACATCAAGATCTGGTCAGTTTTTTAACTTTCCTGGTGGTTTCTTCGGTGTCTTATTAACAAAACTTTAGAGATAAGGCTTTGTGATATCTTGTCTTTCGTGATGTTGCATTTTCGATGGCCAGCGCTTAATTCGTTTGAAACGACGTCTGTTGAATCTGCTAGCTTTAATTGTCTAAAAACTTGCTGCTCACAAACTTGTTCTTCTGAAATCGCAATTATCTCTTTTTAAAATATGAAAGCTCTTATAAATACCAAAGTTTTAGATCAATAAAATACTTGCTGTATATTGAAAACAAATTTGTCTATTGTGCAACTATTTGATAGCTAAAAGAAATTTTTTATGCATGAATTAATTGGTGTTCTTTTATGTTATCGTTATCGTTATCAAAGGCACGAATCTGCGAAATTGAAGTTTCTACGAAACCACTTCAAAGTTTTGATGCATCGGAAAAAATCGAGTTAGGACTCGAAGGTTGTTTTCTCATGAAAATCGGCATTTCCACTGCGAATAGATTCGTGGCTTTGGCGTAGTATAAAACATGAAATGGTGACTCAAAGAATTCAGTTAGGCGAAAATCGCCAGAAATGCAGATTCGTGCCTTTGGCGTGGTAGTAATGATATATAACGATAGTTTGTATTTTTATGGCGCAAGGGCCATACTTGACCATGTTGCTCCAGACACAAGACATACAAAAGTAACATATATAACGGAGTACAAAAACCGACTTGTTTACTTCAAAAGCAAGCTTCTTAAATTACATTGCTTCAAAACTCAAAATAATTCGAAACCCATGTTGTAAAAATATCGTAAGAAACGACAAGTTTTGTTACCTTATCAGTGGATATGCTTTAAAGAATATAGATATTTAGAAAATACAAAGTTTCGCTGGTCCAAAAGCAACTTATGAAAAATTCAGTGAAACCTAAGTTAGAACGGCAAGTGCGTGTTATTTGAAACCAGTGTAGTAAGCCCTTGCTACTTAGAGCACTTAAGCTCGTCTGGTTTTTTGCTCTTGGGTTGAAAATAACAAGTTTCTTATGCTGTGTTGTTCATGTTTATGATGCACCGGGCCGCAGTAGCTCCGTTGGAAGAGTGACGAATTAGCAATCGGAGGGTTGCGAGTTCGAATCCAATCAAAGACCGTCGTGTACAAAGGGGGGTTCGTGCACGTTAAATCTGTCGCGGCCTCAAATTTCCTGACGTTGGCGTGGCGAGGAAGTTTGGAGAGTGGGGTGCCAGTTCAGGTGCGACCTCGTCATCTGACCATGGCTCAAATCGGAACTTTCCTTCGGGTTTGATCCCGGACCGTCACCAATAGCTCGATGTGCTGCTCCAGTGCGACGTTAATTAAGATACCTACCTACCTTATGATGCAACATTATTCACAACCTTCTATTCATTGCATTTTTTATTACACTAATCTATCTCATATAAGGGTAAGTTTTAAAAGTTTACATACGAGACTAGCGTTGATTCGAAACCATGCTCAACTGAAATGATTTCAAGATATTCTAAAAATGATACATTAAAATTACGCCTCACCACTTGAATGGCATAGACGACATTTAACTACATACATGCGATTTCATACAAGAGTAAATAAAGTAAACAAATTCAACTAAAACCTGTAGATTTTAATCAGGACAAAAAATATACAACAGAACCATTAATTTTAGAACTGGAACTTCTCGAGCGTGCAGATTTTAATTTATCGTTTTTAGAATTTCTTCGTATCAATTTCTTTTCTCCACAGAAGTATAGCAATGAAAGAACATAAAATAACGCACAAGTTTTGTTGTCACTAAAATTAGGGTTTTGATGACCTAAAAATGTCTAGAAAGTCTCCAATAAAACTGATTTATGACCTAAAAATAAATTTTTGCAATTATTTTGTAACAGGAGATTCATGAAAAACAAAACAATCTAAACATTCCCTTTGAGATTTATTTTCAGTAAAGGCAAAAAAAACATACGGTCTCTTGTCCCCAAACTCTTACATGATACGTATCGGTAGAACTTTAAAGTATACTTTATGGCTGTTTTGGTGACGTTTAGTGTTTGATCTGATTGGTGTTGGCCAGATGCAGACTTGTTAAGACTAAGGGCCGCAAAGATTCATTCTAACTTATGGAAGGGCCGTCAAAACACACGTGAAAGTTATCTATCATATATTATTTATTTTATTTATATTTATCACATATTGTTGCAAAGAAAGATAATAAAAATGTCACGCATCAAATAATTTAATTTGATGCGTGACATTGCATTGATTTAACAATGGTTTTAATATTTGGTCCCTTTTGTTGTAGCCAAGCTCAAAATTGATTCTAAGTTTTCATTAGTCCCAAGCGATTCCTATTTTCCGATTTAATATTCCTGACTGAAAACGTTGGGTGCCGCGGAAGCCCAGTTGTAAGAGCATCGGATTAGCAACCGGAGATTTGCGAGTTCAAGACTAGGTCCAGCCAAAGACCGTCGTGTACCGGCAGGTGCATTTTAAATCTGTCGTGGCCTCAAATGTCCTCACGTTGGCGTGGTGTGGAAGTTTGGAGGGTGGGATACCAGCTCAGATGTTGCCGCGTCATCTGACCGTGGTACAAAATTACGCAGTGTCGTTCTCGGGTCTTTCCTTTCGGAATTGATACCGGACCGTTGACAATAGACAGTTGTGTTGCTTCAGCGCGACGTTAATTAATTACCTAACCTAATATGAAAAAGTTTGTTCACACATAACACACAGATATACGTGTCCCCCTGGTTCCACAGATACTTTGATGCGCGCATGTGCAATTTAAAAAAAATTACCAATAATGTGATTTATTATATTTAAAATAATACATATTGAGGTGGGCCACCAGCAAATCAACGGAGGGCTGCATGCGGCCCGCAGGGCGTAGTTCTGTGCATCCCTGGTATTAACCAATCAACTATAACATATCAATTCGAAATTCATTCTTCGGAATTGTTCTTTCTTTGTTTTGGTCTAATCTTCAAAGAAATGTATTAACCCTCTTAATGGTTGTATCGACGAGGTATCTCGTCGTTAGCAAAACTGACCAGATCTTGATGGACGAGATATCTCGTCAATTTGAAAAACTCTGACCACAGATCTTGATCAAACAATCGGCAATACCTTGATGACAAAATATCTCGTCGAAACCATTTGGAAGGTTACGATATTTGGAGTATAATATAAGTGAGGTTCTCCGGCTAGAACGGAAGGAATGTTGGTAGGAAGGAATCATTTGATCCCCGAGGGACGTAGGTGGGGTGTCTTTGTTCGGTCATCCGGGTTCTGTGAAGGAGAAAGAAAATAATTGCGAGGTATAAAAGGGAATTCGAGGGTTGGGCACGGAGCTGAAGCGATGCATGGAGGGTCCTTTGATGTCCTATTGAATTTTGATGTAATAGATAAAAGTATGTATATGTTACCGTGAAAGACCGAAATTGGAGAATGTCGACTTTCACCGGTGAATATCGAGACATACCAAATACGTCGGTAAAAGATCGAATATTTCATTACATTCTTGTACATTCGGACCCTCACCGGTGTATGTCGACAATCACAGATTTGCTCTGGTGGAGGTCGAAAAGAGAGGAGCCGAGGTTTTTTTTCCGATACCCTAATTTATACTGAATGGATACTGCAGTGAATCGTGATCTTTTTTTTGAAAAGTTAAATGCATTAATTGCGGATAAACCAGAAGACAATTGATTTATTTTTCTCAAGAAAAGTACTCTAAAATACTTTCTGAAATGTTACGAACCTCACAAAAACAATTTCCTCCTGCTCAAATTGGTGATACTGTACGAATACAAGTCCCTGATGTCGAACGTGGTCGTACAGATAGCCGAAATGTGTTAACGGTTGTTGTTGGAATAGAAGACTCCGACTTCTATAAACTGGCAAATAAAAATGGTACCCTCAAGCAGCTTTACACACGTAATCAGTTCGTAATTTGTAAAGAAAAGTTACTTTCCATAGATGAGATTTCTTTTCAAGAAATGTCGCTGAGAGAAGCAGCTGCAGCTAATTCGAGAAGCGGGGGGCAAGGCTATAGACGCTGTCATTGCAAAAGGAAGTGTTCCACAAATAAATGCAGTTGTAAAAGCAAGGGACTCTTGTGCAATTCAGTGTCATAATAGTTTAAGTCGTTGCAATAAATAAGATTTGAATCACATAATTAAGTAAGTTTTTTATTACTATTATTTTCTTTTCTCATTTAGAATGTACTGTTTGTTTTAAGTTTTTGGTCACTCCTCTCAGAAAGAGAGTCGAAAAAGTTACGTCACCCTTGTGACGTTTTATCGCGACTGAAATACGGAGAAGAAAATATAAATCTCCGACATGTTCAACATTCACCATTAGTGCATGGTGAATGTCGACATTTGCCGGTGTAAGTCAGAAATAAGGGTATTTAGCAAATATTTCGGACATACACCAAGCGACTATGTGAATGTTGACATTCACCGGTGAAAGTAGACATTCTCCAGATTTCGGTCTTTCACTGTAACATATATAATATGATAGTCGGAAATGAAAACAAATGGTTTAATTCAATGTACACAGTCATCTTTAGTAGTGAAAAGGTGAAAGAAAAGAACATGAAATTTCGCAAGTTACCATCTAGAGGGAAATCTTGGAAATCCTCAGAAGTGTTATGAACCTTTTTGGAAACAGCAAATTTCGCAAATCATAGAGTAGTAAAGTAACTAATCTTAAAGTTGTAAGTAGAGTATGAGAACTCCATCATGTGGGAGAGTAGTCATGATAGAGTCTGAAAAATAATCTTCCACATACTCACGCAGGATGTATTATTTTTATGTTCAGAGTTTTCTGGAGTTGGAAGAACTGAAATTTTAAAGCAGTAATGAAATAACCTAGTTTGAACAGATTATTCGTGTTCGCAATTCCGTGGTGTAAAATACTTGAGCGAGTTTAATATTTTCGATGGATTTGGCGTTTGTAGGAAGACGATCGGGATAGAAATTTCTCAAATTAAGTCTAGACGTTTCTCATAAGGAAAAGTATGTATTTGAATTAATAGGTTTAATGCATTTTTCGAGAAAAATATAAATGTGAAAAGCGTCACATACTTTCATGCATATATGGATGAAGATGATGGGTTGGATTTTATGGTGCAAGGGCTATATTTTGCCAAGCTGTGCCAAAAAACACGTCCATGTGAATTAAGAAAAACCACTCTTATTTATTTCTTGGTATAAAACACGTTTTTATACTATCATGCAATAACCCAAGTTTAGCCATTATGAGTTAACGGTTATTTCCTGCGGACGTGGGTGTATGTTAAATCTGTTATAGCCTCAGATATCCTTGCGTTGGCGTAGTGTAGAAGTTTCTAGAGTAGGATGCCAACTCAGGCGTTGACCTCGTCATCTGACCATGGTTCAAAACTACGAGGTATTGTGTCTAGATCTTTCCTAGTGTGGAAGTTTGGAGAGTGGAGTACCAGCTCAGATGTGACCTCGTCATCTGACTGTGATTCAAAATTACGTGGTGTTGTCCTTGGATCGGGCTTGATCCCGGACCATCGCCAATAGCCCGTTGTGTTGCTCCAGTACGGCGTTAATTAAATTACCTTATCTTACCTCGGATCTTTCCCTCTATGATTGGGAGCCGCGGTAAACCGGTTGGAAAAGTAACGGACTAGTAGAGGATTGCGAGTTCGAATCCAACCAAAGACCGTCGTGTACAAAGGGGGCTGGTGCATATTAAATCTGTCGTGGTTTCAAATTTCCTCACGTCGGCATGCTGTGGAAGTTTGGAGAGTGGTGTCAGCTTAGGTGTTCTCGTCATATGACCGTGGTTCAAAATTACCAGCCGTTCTCCTTGGATCTTTGCCTTTGGGATTGGATCCCGTGTCCCAATAGCCCATTGTGTTGCTCCAGTCCGACGTAAACTCAATTACTTACCTACCTACATGCGGATATAAATACCTGATACTTAATAATTTGGTGTGGTGTGGAAGTTTGGAGAGTGGGGTGCCAGCTCAGGTGTTGCCTCGTCATCTGACCGTGGTTCAAAATTACGTGGTGTTGTCCTCGGATCTTTCCCTTTGGGATTGATCCCGGACCGTCACCAATAGCCCGTTGTGTTGCTCCAGTGTGACGTTAATTAAAAAAAAAAAAAAAAAAAAAAAAAAAAAGATACTTAATAAAATAAAATAGCAGTATTATAATTCAATAAACTCTTGATTGAGTACCTTTACTGTCTCTTGCTTTATTTAGTTCTTTCTTATAGATGCAGCAAGTGTCAAACGTTTTCGGGAAGGTGGGACTTCTGGAGAGCCACCGCATCTTAAAGGGTTAAGAGTAGCATATGATAGTATTGGTATTTGGTATTTTCAATTAACGTCACACTGGAGAAGCACAACGGGCTATTGGTGACGGTCCGGGATCAATCCCAGAGGGAAAGATCCGAGGACAACACCACGTAATTTTGAACCACGGTCAGATGACGAGGCAACACCTGAGCTGGCACCCCACTCTCCAAACTTCCACAACACGCCAACGTGAGGACATTTGAGGCCACGACAGAATTAACGTGCACCAGCCCCCTTTGTACACGACGGTGTTTGGCTGGATTCGAACTCGCAACCCTTCGGTTGGTAGTCCGTTACTCTTCCAACCGGGCCACCGCGGCCCCAGCGTATGATAGACTTTTTCTGTCAAGCTAAATGTAGGTGGCGGTATTGTTTCTGCACGTATGTAGTGACACGTATTTCCTGTAGGTATTACGGTCGTAACATCCATCGGCTTGCTTTTAGAATACCCAATACCCATTTCTGCCCCTAACCTGTAGAAATTCCAAAAAATGAATTCCGAATTGATAAATGATAATTTATTGGACAATGCCAATTAGATAAAACGTCCAGCTTTGCCAAAACGGTGATAAACTATAATTTAAGGTAACCCCGATTTCTGTCATGCGTATGGTATTTTAATTAACGTCACACTGGAACAGCACAACTGGCTATTGGTGACGGTCCGGGATCAATCCCAAAGGATCACCCATTTCTGTCATGCGATAGCATTTGGGGGGGGGGGTATTTCAATTAACGTCACACTGGAGCAACACAATGGGCTATTGGTGACGGTCCGGGATCAATCCCAAAGACGATAGCATTTAGGTAACATGAAGTAATGTCTCCGTCTTCCGTCTGGTTTGTTTGCTTACACAGAAAATCCCTCCTATATAAATATTTGGGTAGTGTTAACGATCCACTAGTCACGGATCTTTTTAAAAAATGAGATCGTGGTATATCTGTGAGGTGCTCGACTTTCCTTTTCTAGTTACACATGCAATTATTCATTGATTATTCGTAGTATATTTTATTCATTGAAAAGATACGTAGTATATTTTTTGTGTTTATATGTAATATATTTTACTGTTATTATTGTCGTTTCGGTACACTGAAAAACAATTTCCATGCACCTGTCTAAACAAGTGCAACAAACGGGGAGGGTAGGTAGGTTGTTATTTTAATTAACGTCACATTGAGCAACACAACGTGCTATTGGTGACGGTACAGGATCAATCCCAAAGGGAAAGAACGAGGACAACACCACATAATTTTGCAAGCGGGGAGAGAGTGAAGTCTATAGCGGAAATATAAAAATAGAGTGAGTAATGGAGTAATGGTAACCTTTCTATGCGTCTGGATCATGTGACCAAAACTAGCAGTAACTTAACCCTTAGATTACTTTTCTCAGTCAGAAGGAAAGAACAGTTAACATCAGTTTAATCCAAGGGACGGAAGAATTGGGCCATCCTTTGATTCATCATCTGATTGGTCTGCGTGACACGGCAGTAGACTTTAACGATTTCGCCATTTTTGTCGCCACTCAATAGAAAGTGCAATCACCACATCTACCCTTCCATAAGATGCTATATTGCCAAACAATGCGATAAAATGTCAAATCGGTCAACCAAATATTTCACAGAACAGTCACGTGACTACTAGTCGACATATCGATCACACTTTTTCAACCTCTTTTCAATAGCAATGCTCAGTCTACATAATATGTTTCTCGTCTATGGTTATGGAAGAAAGATTTATATTCCTTTGAATAAGGAATATAAATCTTCATTTCATACACTGGTATCAAAGAGTGCTCTAAATGGACTCTGGAACACAATGGTCCGAATTCCACAAAAGTTTAACACTTTTCTTTATTTAATTTATTTGTGTCATGTGCAAAATACATTCATTCTAGATAATACGTCTTCACCCTCGAAGGTTACTCCCAGTATATAAATATCAGCATAATGGCTGCAAAGAGTTAAATGACTAAACTTAGATATACTAACCTCTTGATTAGAGCTACATTATGATGTGAATTAACTTTTAAGTGCGATACTTTGCAATGTTAAGATCGATGGTGGTTCCTTTCTTGGTGAATTAGGTTGAGGTTTCGCTCCTATATATTGAGGATTTCCGCTGGATTGGAGGATCGTGGTGAAAAGGGAATCTTCTGCCTGACCCTAACGACGGCAGAATAGGGATGGGCACTTCGGGCCAAAGTATCGATATTATGAATCGATCCGTTTCGAAGCACATAGCATCGATACACTTGCAATATCGGATAAAATGTATCGATTCATGAAATATCGACATTTAATATTAGCAGAAAAGTTGTATTTCAGTTTTCTTCTCTCCACCTTATTTGCAGGGCCGTCGTGGCTCAGTGGGTATATCCACTGAGCTAGCAACCTTCGAGTTGTAGGCGGCGCAAGTTCATTCCTCCAGGTGCATTCCTCCCTGGGTGTATTTCTCCCTTTTGTGTCAGTAAAACTTTCATTGTGTGTGTCTATTACTTGATGTTGTATGTCGTGCTTGGTACAGCATGGTCGAATATGGCCATTGTGCCATAAAACCAACCAATCACCTTATTTGCACCTGCACTTCACTTCGCCTTGGTATGGGATTATCATCTCCTAGGAAAGGAATCGCATCGATCCGACCCGATTGGAACGAATGCCGGTACGATACGAGTACTTCAAGAGTATCGTTACCAGTACCGTTACAAATCGCTTGTTATAGGACCACTTTTGGATAAGATCAACTTGGTATCGGACTAGCATCTCCTGGGAAAAGTTTAAGACTAGGTCCGGCCCGATTTCAACGCATACCAGTTCGTTACCCAGATTCCATGGAATGTCTACGACCACATTCACCAAAATAAATCGATCCACTCTTTGCGAATCGATCCAAAATTTCGAGAGATTAAAGTATCAATACCTGGAGTATCTATACAGTATCGCCCATCTCTACGGCAGAAGACGAGACAGTGCGGTAAAATGATTCCAACGACAGCTCCGGACACTAGCCATAGTACATGCCAATACCTTGCTTTGGTCATACAACAATAGAATTCGGGCAATACATCCAAGGAGTTCCAGACACATCTCATTTGACGGCAGCTAGGTAGTACCTTTATCTGAACATCCATGACGTAGGGACCGAGACAAATACTTAACAAGGGCCATCACACGCGACTGATAAAACTCTTATCTATCTTCCAAAGAATACATAGGTAGGTAGGTATTTAATTAGGGCCGCACTGGAGCAACACAATGGACTATTGGCGACGCTCCGGGATCAACCTCCTAAGAAGAATTCATGGGAAAATGATATAAACTGTGTTTAGCCTTTAGTCCTCAAAGTGGTTTCGACGAGATTCTCGTCCCTCAAGATCTGACTAATTTCGCTATTTACGAGATACTTTGTCATTAAGTATACCGACTGAAATCCGAATAATGGAGATATTGCCATTTTTTGATGACGAGAACAAGATCAGGCCAATTTTTGATAATGAGGAGATATATCGTCCATCAAGGTTTTGTTATGTTTGCTAATGATGAGATACCACGTCGAGACAGGAGGTTTAAAGACGGGAAATACGGAGTGAAAGTTGATACTACCACCTTGAAGGCAATGCTAATTTTTATTACAAAAGCTATGAAGTCATTAACCCTCCAAGTGATTTCGACGAGATATCTTGTCCGTCAAGATCAGACTAATGTTCTCAATGACGAGATACCTCGTCATCAAGATATTGCCGATTTGTTTATGATGACGAGATTATGATCTGGTCAGTGTTTCTTCTAATGACGAGGTATCTCGTCCATAAAGATCTGGTCAGTTTTGTTCGGTTTTCGAGATGCATCGTCGAGACAACCACCAGGAGGGTTAAATTTACACTTGATTTTCATTTATCCCCGCTCACAATTCCAGCTTGTTCACAGCGCACTTGCAAGAGCTCGGTTATCTCACTTTGAATTATTTACATTGGACATAAGAAAACATTAACCCTCCAAGTGGTTTCGACGAGATATCTCGTCCATCAAGACCTAACCAATTTCGCTAGTGTCGAGCCATTTCGTCATCAAGATATTGCGAATTTTTTTGATTCCGAGACCAAGATACGATCAGTTGTCTTCTAATTACGAGATATCTCGTCCATCCAGATAGGGTCAGTTTCGTTACTTCGTCAAGACAACCACCAGGAGGGTTAATTGAAGATTTCTAGTAAAAACACAACATACAAGCTCAGGAACCATTGTTACCATTTTATATTCCACCAAGATTAATAAATCTCTCAATAAAAAAGCTTTCCCAGCGCATTTTTCGTGTCTCCTTTTCCCCCTTTTTTAAAAGGTGCCCCATCAAGATCTCAGGAGACTACTACAAGCAGGAAAATAGGTTCATTCTTTTTGAGAAAAGTGATAATAACCCACTGTAAAAGACAGCCCGGAAGCATAAATCAGGAGACACCGCGTGGAAACAAAGCCACTAGAACGTCAGGAATCATTTATCCTCTAGGGATTTTGCGGTTATGGTGTGAGGACTGATTAATTAAGGCCTTTTTCCCTTTTGTTTCATCGATTTTTACGCACTCTTTATTCTTTCACACCCCTCAGATGATTATAAGACTACACAGGCGAGTATTTTATTCTGGAGGCACTACTTTTCCAGATAATAAGCCTGCGAAGGTGACATCTGGAATTCGGAATGGGTGGTTTATTGGAGCACAGATCGTTATGTTCGGACTGGACAAATACTTGCTAATCAGTTTGGCTCTGATTTAGGGTGACGCTGTAGAAAGACATGTTTCTTGTAAATTTTGGTGATTGCGGATCTCAGTCTAGAAATTATGAGTCAACTGTTCATGAATAGAGATGGAAATATTAGTCAAAATGGGGTACCACGGTAGCCCGATTGGAGAGGGGGGTAGTTGAATTAACGTCTCACTGGAGCAACACAACGGGCTATTGTCGACAGTTCAGCATTCATTTCGAAGAGAAGAATCGAGGACAACATCTGGTAATTTTGAACAACGGTCCGATAACCCGGTGAATACCTGTGCTGGCACCCCAGTCTCCAAACTTCCACACCACGCCAATGTGAGGACACGACAGATTTAACGTGCACTCCCATACATTCGTCATCTGACCGTGGTTCAAAATTACGTGGCGTTGTCCTTGATCTTTCCCTACAGATCTGATCCCGGACCGTCGCCAATAGCCCGTTGTGTTGCTTCAGTGCGACGTTAATTAAAATACCAATACCCATACACGTTATATCTGTCTTTGGATTGGATCGAGTTCTGAACTAGCAACCTCCGGAAGTTATCAGCTACTCTACCAACCGGACTATCGGGTAGCCCGGTTGGTCGGGTTCAAAACTAGGTCCAACCAAAGACGAGCGTGTAAGGGGGGCTGCTGCACATTAAATCTGTCGTGGCCTCAAATGTCCTCACGTTGGCGTTGTGTGGAAGTTGGGAGAGTGGAGTTCCAGCTCAGGTGTTGACCTCGTCATCTGACCGTGATTCAAAATTGCGGGGCGTTATCCTCAGATCTTTCCCTTCTGGCTTGATCCCAGACCGTCACCAATAGGCTGTTGTGTTGTTCCAGTGGGATGTTAATTCAACTATCTCCCTACCTTAGTCAAAATAGTGGTAAAAAATCCGAAATAACGACTAACAAAAATTAAAATTTTTAAAAATGTTAGCAATGGCCATTTCTGCAAATCTAGACGTCCAACATTATCAGGAAAAAAATGTCACAAGGAGAAAATGCGTGTTTAAACATGTTCTAGAATACTGTTACCATAGCTAAATCTTTTCACAAAGCCTTTCCAAGCCACGTGTAAAGGCGTGGAAGCACGTCATTCACTAGTGCTCGGCAACTTAAACCGATACGATTTCTCTGATGTTCAACTGGGAGATTGGGCCACTTCTGCTGGTTTTAAATCAAACTGGCGAGAAAATTATCAATAAAGTCGACGATGGCATGTTTGTTTACTTCCTTACTTTTGACACGACGCGCGTATTCTTGCAGCTGGAATTTCAAAGCTCGTTTGGTTTTGATCTACATAGCCCATGTCACAGGTGCAGGTCATATGACATTCTCGATCTCTTGGTGGTATGAATGGGATCTTTGACTGGAAATGGATTGCTCTAAAAACTACTCTAAAATCAAAACCTTTAAGGGGTTGTGCAATTGTATTATTTCATGTCGTGTCCCTTTCTGAATCAGATATCGCCGTGTGCATTTTGCACAACTTTGGCGATGTCGATTATTTTCTCGCTGTAAAGCAGTTCTTCAGGATGGTAATCGATGGTTTGAGGAGCAGCTACTGTTACATGGTAGGTGAATATATGATTGGATGTGAGTTCCAACACCCAGACTGTTACAATGTTTATACGTTCTGGTTCCGTCACTATTAATTTTTATTATGTCCTGTTCCTGTCTGGATATTGTGGTGGTTAATGTATCGGTATTAATTTCAAAAATTTATTGTATAATAAGTGAGCAATGGAAGGTAGAAAAGATTGGAAACCATTTTTGATTGAGCTTTGTCAAACAACTGCTGTGGTTCGGTGGATTAAACTTATGGAAGGCCTAGTGAATAACGCGGGGATTGAACCCTCTCAAAAGCAACGTTACGTAAAAAAGTAAACTCTTCTTAAGAGATCGTCACTCTGAACATAATGTAATAGTTTGGAAAACATGAATAAAAAACTGCTACTTTCTGTTTCAGACGATAATATGATTTAAAATGAGCGAACACGGCAACATCCCTTTCCATAGATGCGTGTGGTAAAACAGTTGTCATAGTAACCAAAACGTCTAAAAAGGGTAAGGCTTTGTTGATTTTTCAAAGGTGAATTTAGTATGTCATGAGGTGATTGATTGACATATTCAATTCAGTAAGGAACCTTATAGGGGGAATGATTAGTAAAGCTGAAAAGTATGAATAAGTCAAATAAAGAAAAATAAGCTATTTTTACAAAGTAAAAGAGAGAGAGTATATATATATATATATATATAACTAAATTTTATCAAACTAAATATATTTACCTAGTATAAAATGATCATTATTACTTTCGGTAAAATTTGATTTGAGTATATGGAGAACTATACTTTATCGATTTTGTTTCAATATAAATTCATAGTCTTTTAATTCTATATAACAAACGAAAGTCTTAACAAAAAGAACAATATAAAAATATTTAAGTACCCTATTTCTACTATAAACAATTCTTTCTAAATAACGCTCATCATAGCAGCATGTTTCTCATCATAGAATGTATCGATGTAATAATAAAGTTCCTTTTCAAAACAGTGAATTATCGAAGTATTTAGCATATCTAAAATACAATAATGTTTGTTTAAACATAAGCAAATTTGTTTAGAGGCGAAACATTTATACATCATCCTTTTCAACCCGTGCGAAGTTAATTCTAAAATAAACTCGGATTCATATTTAATCGCTTAAGGTTGCATCATCATAGCAGCATGTTTCTCATCATAGAATGTATCGATGTAATAATAAAGTTCCTTTTCAAAACAGTGAATTATCGAAGTATTTAGCATATCTAAAATACAATAATGTTTGTTTAAACATAAGCAAATTTGTTTAGAGGCGAAACATTTATACATCATCCTTTTCAACCCGTGCGAAGTTAATTCTAAAATAAACTCGGATTCATATTTAATCGCTTAAGGTTGATTTATTGATGAGAGTGGCAGCAAATATTTACTCTTAAACTTAATAGGATTTATTTTCAAAAGCTCAAATACTTTAGCTTTCTGTCTCCATTTGTGCCAGTAATTCGAAGAATAGGGGAATAATTGTTAAAAGACGCACACACACTTAAAAGCGTTTTATCTTATGAAGTTCGGTTTTAATCAACGAAATTCCTTTACATTTAATCTTATTAATAACAGGTTGCACTACATACTATTTTTATGCTTAGAATATATCGGGAGCAATTTTAATATATAAAGCAGTGAAACAAAACGCATGTGCCAAAAGAACTTTATGTCTCATATAGTATTAGTAATTAGTACATATTCAAAGATTTAACATAAGGTTTATTCTACTTTATAATCTTACATATCTGTAAAGGACTCATGGTATTTTTTGTACGTCACAAATCTTAAAACAAATACCGTATATGTTACAGTGATAAGACTTCGCTTTATCGAGACGAGCACTAGCTTTCAACTAATAAATTTTCTAATTAACCGTCCAAATTGTATCGACGAGATATCTCGTCCATCAAGATCTGACCAATTTTGCTAATGACGAGATATCTCATCAAGATATTGTTGATTACTTTATGATCAAATTTCATTATTATTTTATGATCAGTTTTATTTTAGATCAAAATCTGTTCAAGTTTTTTTTACTAATGACGAGATATCTCGCCCATCAAGATCTGGTCAGTTTTTCTAATCAATGCATACGTCATCGAGACAACCACCAGGAGGGTTAAGGAAGAATTTTTTTCTGAAGATTCTAAAATTCAAATTTCAACTATATTTTGCATCATTCCACTTTGATATACAATATTGAGTGGCCATATTGTTTCGATCACCTATTTGTCTCACTCTTAAAACTGTTTCAATTAATCAAACGATATGAATTAATTAAATATTGGTGAGTGTCTAAAACAATGTAGAGACAAATGAGATGAATTGCAACCCCCATTTACTCCACATAGGATTAGTGAACACGGTTGGTGTTACGCCCTTTTCAACTTCATCTCGAAATCGGATTTAGATCTGGTGTTAGAGGAGACCATTTCAGCATGAAAAATTCTCTATCGTGCAACTCAAACAAATGAGCAATGTTGACATTTAGATACCGTCTTTCATTGTACTGCAAGAAGTGTACTTCTGAAATGAGCTAAACCACCACTATTACTGACCACGGGAAACTTACTAATGAAATTTTAGTCTTCCTTCAAAAGTCAAATTATGATAAAATAATGTAACTAAACAACTCTCTTATAAAATTTGAAATGAATGTGCATCTTTTATATTTATAGCATCGCTTAAAGCACGTCAAAAATGTGGCAGTAGTATATGAATATTTCTTAGCTTCATGATTTAAAAATATTTTAGTAGTTGTTTTATCTAATTGTTGTTTCACTACAGAAAAATATTCGATTACAGTCAAAAAAAATATGACCCAAAACATGCAACAGAAATGTAAGAACAAAAAATGCAAGAAAAAGATGTAGACAAATACGGTTAGACTAGAGACACAACAAAAAACACTTTATTGAAGGAGATTACTTATTGAATTGAAATCATTAAACATACAGTGGTTAGAAAGAGTTTCCGTAAGGATATGAAAACGGCGAATCAGTTATGATAATTTCTAAAGAATCTCAACACAAATTCAGAAACTGCACAAGAAACTAATATCACACTAGAGAATGTGTTCGCTACAAAAATTACAATATAAACTGAAAAGTTCCATATTCTGGGTGTCTGGAACAAAATTACTCCAGAAACAACAGAATAAACTTGTAGGTGTGATGTCTAAACGTCTAAGAGAGGTAATTAAAGCAAAGGGGTTTAACTGATCACTAAATAATGAAACATGGGAGTAAATAATAACATTTAATGAAATATTCTTTACCGTAAGGAGCTTGTTTTGCTTTTTATTTGGCACATTTTTGTATTGTGAATTTTGCTTTAAATTACATAAATATTTTTGTTTAAATGCTATAGAAACTTTCGATGCAATTATGCTCGTCTGTTTTTCCATTTTTTTATTTAAATATTTATTTTCTGCGAATAATAATGCCATTTACTTTAAATTGTAAGTTGGTGCGGAAACTTTTTATTCACTGTATATCAACCTCCGAGAAAGAACTATACAGTTTAAAAAATCTATTTTTAGCAAAATTGCACATACATTTTTTTAAAGGTTTAACAAAATATAATTTACAGTTTATGGTGATATGCGTGGAGACATTTAAACCAATATCAGGAACTAAAAAGATCCAATAAATTTTGTGTATGTTTTATAGAAGGTAGTATAAATTTTGTTTAAGCAATTTTCTAAGGAGCTTCAAAGTAACGAAACTGAAATGATTTCGCAATTCAAAATGTACACATGAAGATTCATAATTAATAAAACAAATGTGTCACAAAAACTTATTCTGTATTCTTTGAATATTCATGATATGACAGTCTCAATGCGGATCCAAATTACACATACATATTCCGAGTTCCAATTTAACATAAATATTAAATAATAAAATTAGCGTGTTTTGAAAAAGTATTTAAATAACAGACAAATGATTTTTACAATTGAATCGGGAGAATTTGTTTATCAATTATTTCTCTCTAAGGGTTCCATTGAAGATAAAAAAATTTGTAGTAAATGATATTTTTATCTTTTAAATAATTTTGAAACTTCTTGTAATGACAGGGGCCGTCGTGGCTCAGTGTGTATGCTCACTGCACTAGCATCCTTCGAGTTGGAGGCGGCCAGGTCCGATTTCTGTCAGGTGCATTCCTCCTGGGTGTATTTCTCTCTGTCAGTAAAGACTTTCATTGTGTGTGTCTATTACTTGATATTGCATGTCTTGTGTATGGGGCAGCATCGTCAGATATGGCCCTTGCGCCATAAAACCCCAAAACAAACCTATCGTCTTGTACGAAAACTTGAGGCTTTATAAGAATACGCTTAATTCGCAAATCAACGCATAGGCTCCCTATCTATTGACAAAGAGGTTAAATCTGTCATTATATTGAGAAAGTGGTTAATCAAAAATTTTCAAAATGTGGTGTGAAAACAGAAGAAAAATACGAAGTTTGTTGCGACATTTCAAAACCATATTGCATAACGTGAAGAGAAAGAATTGTTGCAGCAGTGTTATTTATGCAAAAGTAATGTTAAAGTATTGATTCGTTTTTTCCAGAGTTAGATATGTGTGACCTCGATCCTAACATCTGCGGTATAGAAGCTGGTTGTTTCAGCACCGGAGAAACTACCTACATGTGCATATGCCATGATCTTCGACCAGCAGGTGTCAACAACAGCTGTGATCGCACCGAAGGTAAGAGATCATGAAACAGTTTTGTCACTACTAACTCATGTCATCATAAAAATACGTTTGAAAGCATAATGGAACATTAAAGAGCGTAATTTAAGGGTTTCGTGTGTCGTTATTATATTTCATGACAGAAATAAAACTATGTAACATCCAACGCATTCGCCTAAATAAAATTTTAATATAAAATAAATTTATTTTCCTTCGTACATTCAATTCAGCGAATATTTGAACTCGCTGATGACAGCCTCGATTCGTTATGAGTCTTTCGACAAAGGTAAAATGTAGATGGCGCTAATGTTTTGTGGTTGAATGTATATTAGAAGTGGTATCACATGGTTACATTTAAATCCTGATGATTGTCTTTATGAGTTATCTCGTTATTAGCAAAACCATTAGCGGATCTTGGTGGACGAGATATCTCGTCATTGGAAGAAAACTGACCAGATCTTGATCTCGTCATCCTAAAAAATTCGGCAATACATTGATGACAATATATATCGTCATTAGTAAATTTGATCAGATCTTGATGGACGAGTTATCTCGTCTAAACCACTTGGAGCGTTAAAGCAACTCCGTCGTCTATTGAGCGAGAGCATTGGGTGATCGGAAATAAAACTCCATCTCCCGGTGGTTTAATTACTCTGAAAATCCCTCGCATAGCGTTCTACAAAAGGTAAATAGTTTCCAATAACTTCAAGTGGTAGGTAGTTAATTAGCGTCACACTGGAGCAACACAACGGGCTATTGGTGACGGTCCAAGATCAATCCCTAAGGGAAAGATCCAAGGACAACGTCTCGTAATTTTGAACCACGGTCAGATGACGAGAACAACACCTGAGAAGGCACCCCACTCTCCAAACTTCCACACCACACCAACGTGAGGACATTTGAGGCAACGGCATATTTAAAGTGGTCACTACACGATGGTCTTTGGTTGGATTCGAACTCTCAACCCTCCGGTTCGGTTGCTAATCCGTTGCTCTTCCAACTGAGCTACCGTGACCCTAATTTCATTTGATGTCTGAGTAATAAACTGATATTCACGTAGGAAGGATTTTCGTAGAAATGTTTTTCCAATCCTAAAATTTTGACCTCCCGTTGGCGTGGAAGTTTGGAGAGTGGGGTGCCAGCTCAGGTGTGGCCTCGTCATCTGACCGTGGTTCAAAATACGTGGTGTTGTCTTCGAATCTTTCCCTTCGGAGGTTGATCCCGGACCGTCGCCAATAGCCCTTTGCATTGCGACGTGAATTAAAAATTCCAAAAATTCTGTTAATTTAATCCCTAATTGCATTTGGATTACATTATTATTATTATTATTTTGTTCATTGTGTAGCGTTTCCGTTTGTTGCATTTGGATTGTATTTTTATTATCATTTTGTTCTCTTGCAAATTTAACAAATTTTGAATTCTTTTATCACGTCATATTGTATTTTTGTGCTTACATGTTTTGCCCTTCACTCTTCCCTTTTGTTTTTCATGTACTCTCTTAGATGTTTTATATGTATAGTAGATTGCTCGTCTCTCCCAAATCACCGAAACTCCTCCGTATATAGCTTAAGGCGTCCAATCCAATACAATACTCCGGAAGTTATAATATAAATATAAAATATGTGGGAGATGAACATTTCTTTGCACAAAGAAATCTCGCATAAACAATAAAATCTTTCCAACAGATTTTATTCTAAGGAAAGGAACGATAGAATCTTTCTAAAGGTTGGAAATATCCATGGATATTCTAAGCAATATATGTGATTACTTAGCGCATGTGTGGAGGCAAAAACAATACACTATTCGGAAATTTCTCAGAGGGTTAACTGCTTATATCTTAAACAACTGACAAGACTTCGCTTTGGCCATACCCGTTTTACACATAGACACTTTTTGATCAGAGAACCTGTTCCGTTATGTTCAACTTGCCATTGTATTTTATTTTACTGTTCGATATGTTTTGACTGAACGTAGAGCTTTTAATAAAAATAGACAAATCCGATTTGGAGTTTCAAATCCAACCCTAAAAGACCTTTTAGGAAATCCTTGCAATAAAAATTTGTTTTTATTCATCTCTGAGATCGGTTTTGTGAATTTTATTCAGATTTTATACATTGACTAGTTTCAATTCAAAATTGAAAATGGGTAAATTTTACATCAATCTTTATTTTGTCTAGAGTTTTGGTGTTGTGTTTTGCGCAGCTTGGCCATGTGTGGTCCTTGCGCCACAAAAACCCAAGCTGGGTGGACAATGCGGTATGCATTCCATCAACACATTTTTTCAGTATTACAAAAATGAAGAAGCCCACAAGGGCTTCTTCATTACCTTTCCTCTTGAGCTATAGTCAGTGCGTCGCCAAGTGTTAATTCCAGAAGTAAAGTTTTTTCCAGATAGACTAAGCGGTCACGCGACGGGGATCATTTAAAGCAGACGTAATTTTTTCGCTCCAAACAAAGTCGGAAGAACTTCTGGAGCGCTGCCTAATGACTGTTTAACGCCAAACAATCATGGAAGGTTGCGCTTGCCTAACTTCCGCTATGTCCTGTTAGTTTCGGATTTTTGCTCCTTTTACGCCACGTCGTTTTCAGTTTATTCGGAAACCATGGCTTTGATTTGACTGTTAAATCATAAAAGATGGTGCTTGTTTCCAGAAAGCAGGATGTCTTTCCTTCTTAGTAAATGATTTTGCATACTTGCAAAAGGCGATTTTAATAGGAATTTTTTCGTTATAGAATAACTTTTAATTCTGTTGTCTCTAAGAAAAGCATATTTAGTAGAGTGAACCCAAAACTTGCTTTTTGGACGTCCACTTAGTCTTACTATAATGCTACTACTCTTACCACTACAACGAATTTTTCCCAACTGGCTCTAGGGGCCGTGGTAGCCAGGTTGGTAGAGTAGCCGATTAGCAACAGAAGGGTGCGAGTTCAGAAATCGGTCCAGCCAAAGACAGTCGTGTACAGGGGGACTGGTACACGCTAAAAATATCGTGGCCTCAAATGTCCTCACGTTGGCGTAGTGCGGAAGTTTCTAGAGTGGGATACCAGCTCAGGTGTTGATCTCGTCATTTGACCGTGGTTCAAAATTACGTGGTGTTGTCCTCGATCTTTCCCTTCGGGGGTTGATCCAGGACCGTCGCCAATAGCCCGTTGTGTTGCTCCAGTGCGACGTTAATTGAATATCTACCTATCTACCTCAGTTAAGATTAACTGCAGCTTACGCTTTGGGCGGTTCTTTGCAAAAAGCCGCGAGTTCGCTTTGATGCTGAAAGCCGAAAAGTCCAGTTGTCGGGAAATAAAATAATAAATAAATAGAAACTAATTTATTTTTATAGTTAATTTTATGTTCTAAAATTTTGTGTTCAGGTCGTTTGCATATCAATTTTTTATTACAACAAACTATTTATTTTCATTAATGCATAAATTTATGTTCTAATCCTAAGTTTATTTCTAAAGTTTAAAAAATTTGATACGGTTCCTAAATTGTGTGTGAAAACTACTGTTTCGGCCTACATACTCTTACAGACATGCTAACTCATCATGAATATCTTGATCGTATTCTTTAATTGGTATTTAATCTTAATCGTTTGTTTTGTACTTCTGATAGACTATCGGTGATTCTCACCAATTGTTAGTTATCCCAAGAAACGCATAAATTCGAAGTGTTTTAGCATATTCTCTATAATACATGTAGAATACTTAGAACACTTTAGGATGAGTGTACATGGAAAACACGTAGAACTATACTTTAGCAAAAGGGATAAAAGCGACATAATTAACAATTAAAGACGTTTAATAAGAAATTAAAGGAGATATTTGCAGGTTAAACATCATGTTTCAATCATAACAATTTAACTTCATCGTATCATCATTAGGGATCATGGCCGTACACCATCCTCTTCTCGCGTCATTCTTCTGCAACTCTCTCTCTCTCTCTCTGGAATCACAGGGCAAATCATCCGTCATCAGTCTGGCTAGACTTCGCGGCGCTTTTTCATTTCCTGTGTCATGCACAGGAAGTGGAATGTGGATGGCTTGATCTTTAAATCATTTCCCACATGCATTTCATTATTTCATTACTGCATTGTTTTTACAGCTTGAAAACAATGCATACATTTCTGTAAAAATATCCACGAGGCGGCATAAAAATTGTTTGAAAAGCAATTTAAAAAAATTACAGATCAAAAGTACTGGTTTCGGCTTACACCGCAATTATCATAACAGTACCTAATTTTAACATACCACACTGCGTTTAAGTTAACAATATTGTGACTAATAGTTTTAATGGAAATTTAAGCCCCAATCAAGTTAAAAACAGAAAGAATATCCGACTTGCCTCGGAAATTCATATCGATCTAACTCATTGAGCTGCTTGAGATTTCCGATAAGTGTAGTGTAGCCTTTACCCTACAACACTACAATGACTACATAACTACATCTATTGGCTAAAAGAATCCTAAGAAAGATTATTGATCAAGGTCAAAACTGGATAGACTTCATGCAGGGAAGACTGCAGGTCACAGAACGGATCTATGCTTATGAAACCCTCAGAGGGTTCGTCTTTACGCAGGAAAATGTAGGAAATTTACTCAGTATACGTACTTCATCTAAATCATTCAGCTATTACTTATAAAAGATCCCATATCATTTCACCACCATAAAAATTCTCTAACCTCGAATAGTGAATTAAGCAATGCAACCTGCTATAGTCAATCATTTCTATTAGTTTTTCTATGTTATTTACTGCAATAAAGTCACGTTTAAAACAATTGCGTTTAGATACTTATTTGTAGTTATATTTTCGAAACAGAGTCCCCCTTTCCAAGTTCATCAACAGAGAACAGTGTAACAGACTCCTCTCTTCAAATAGCTCCAACGATTGGCTCCTTTGATTCCCATCAGCTGCTAGGAATGCTCTCCACTTCCAAACAAGTCCCAACCAATGTCACAGAAAACGTAAGTACAAAGATAAAATGTATGACCCTGGTTCAACAGGCCCACAGAATCTGGGTCAATCCACTTCAATTTGAATTAAGTAGAAACTGAAGAGGATTGAACAGGATTCTGTGAGCATGAAGGGCTATCTAAACTAAGCTAACGCAGAGCTTATCAGTCTGAATCCAGTAGAAACTGACTGACGAAGATTAGGGAAAACCCTTTCCTTGCGAAATAAGTTTCACACTGTTTGAATACACAGTGTTCCGCTTCAATGCACCAGAATCTACGTTAGTCAGTTTCTACTGGATTCGGATTGATCCCATTGGTGTGAAGGGGTCCTTACCAATCTTCTTGGGTTCGTGAACATGGAATAGAACCCCCTAGTTATTATAACAGTGTGTATTAATGCTATCAAGCGATAGCATTTGCAACGTTTTGGCTGGGGGAAACATCGAAGGCGATCAACAAACATAATTTTGCGTTTGGTTGACTTCTAAGGCTTCTAAAGTGCATGTTACCGTTAAAGCTCGAAAGCCGTTAATGTTCACATTACCTAGGTAATCTGCAGATTAGCTTATTTGTTCCATTGAAGTGCGGAATCATCTACAAAATAAGAGTTTCCTCACTTTACCTAGGTAATGTGCACATTAACGGCTTTCGAATCGTTCAAGTACAAAAGTTTATTTCTCTAATTTCCTTTCCCTCCTTCCCTTTCTCAAATTAATTTCCTTAATTGTAATAATAGTTTTAAACCGTTTAATTGATTCTTTGTATTATACTTTGTTCATTGATTGATTCTATCAACTATTCTGTTGATTGATTGATTGATCTATCAACTTGATTCTTTAGATATTGAAGAAAAATAAATAACATTATGTTTCAACTATTGTCAGTATATTTTATTTACATCTGCTGATTATTATATGAAATTACTTATAACTTTATGGGGTGAAAGTATAGCGTGTTTTTCAATTAGTAGTACCTAGTATTACTGAGTTGTTTGTCTGAGTATTAATTATGAGTATTATTATTATTTATTACATTATTACACGTACTTTAGTGGTAACACATATACCACCTGTTCAAAAATCGACTGACCCAAGCTCGATTACCTTCTGGTCGGAGCCGCACTATAGTTTTACTGGTAACTAAAGAAATGAAAATAAAATTAACAAATTAGGTAAACACACATATAGGAGGTTTTAGTAATTTCAAAAATAACATTTATTTTTCCTTTTAAAAGCAACTTAGTAGGAAATGTCTGGTCTATGACCTTGAAGCAGACCTCACAAAATTCAGATATGCTTTCCACAAGATTGTCCAAGAGTTTCTGTGGCAATGAGTTCCATTCACGTCATATACTACAGCACGTCTTTGCTCATTTGCGCTCCTTATTGGTGTTGTGTAGACTGTAATGCGACTTCCCAAGCCTGCTCTTTTGGATTGAAATCAGGTCACCTTGTTTGATACGAATTAAGAATTGTCCTTAATTTCTGAACTTATAAGAACTTGGCTTAGAGCAGAAACTCATCTGACATTTTTTTCGAGACACTAAATGCTTATTTTCATGATTATTAGAAATACATTATCATATTATATTCTGCTCGAAAGATATATAACACAATCAGAATGGTTGTAATTTTTATTTTTTGACCTAAAAACTAAAAGCTAGTCTTTAAACAGCTGTAACAATAAACAAATATTTTTGTCTGTTAACCCTGCTTGTCTCGAAGTTTTCTAATGACGAACTATCTTGTCATTAGCAAACCTGATCTGATCTTAATGAAGAGATATTTCGTCATTAGAAGAAAATTCACCAGATCTCGATCTTTTCATCACAAAAAAAACGGTACTATCTTGATGAAGAGATATCTCGTCATTCGCAAAATTGGTCAGATCTTGATGGACGAGGTATCTCGTCTAAACGGAAGGTTAAATGTGGGTGAACAGTTAGTTCTCTGTGTTGCAACCTATAAGCTGCTGGAAAATCCAACAGTTCATGGCATCTTTCTTTTTCGTCTGGATAACCCCCACGAAGGGTTATGAGTGTTTCAATATCCTCCCAGAATGCGAGGTTTCCAGTTAATCCAAAAGTTCATGGCATTTTTCGTTTTCGGCCGGAAAACCCCCACGAAGGGTTATGAGTGTTTCAATATCCTCTCCGAATGCGAGGTAACTAGCTAATCCAACAGTTAATGGCTTCTTTCGTTTTCGTTTGGATAACCCCACGAAGGGGTATGTGTGTTCCAATCTCCTCCCAGAATGTCTCGTCATTAGAATCTTATCATTAGAATAAAACTGACCAGATTCTGATGGACGAGATACCCCGTCATTAGAATAAAACTGACCAGATTCTGATGGACGAGATACCCCGTCATTAGAATAAAACTGACCAGATCTGGATCATCATCATCAAAAAATCGTCAATATCTTGACGATATATCTCGTCATTTAAAAAATTGGTCAGTTCCTGATTGACAAAATACCTCATCGAAACGACTTGGAGGGTTAATGAGTTTCTGCTCTAAGCCCCGACGTTGTGTTTAATATAAATATTTTGTTTCACAATGTTTCCGAGAACTGATGGTTTTTTAAATACAGATAAGGTAACTGAAGTGACTGACATTTTTCTTTTTATTCAGAACGCCACTCAGTCGAACGTCACCTCCAACATGATCTCCCAGTCGACAGGTGGTTACCACGGCCCGCCCTCCGTCGTGATAGCGTGCCTGCTGGCGTTCGTGGTCGTCTTCATGGTGGCGGTGGTGCTGTTCGTGTACCGCAGGGGAAAGCTGTGGTGGCTGCCGTGCTGCGGGGGTGGCAGGAGCACGGCGGCAATGTCCCTCAGCAAGTGCATGCAGCAGTACATCACCAACCCCAACTACTACGCGGCCTCGCCCGACAACCCTCTGCTGAGGACGCTGAGAGACCTGCAGATTCCCCAGGAGAGTGTTGTGCTGCTCGAGGAAATTGGAGAGGGAGCTTTCGGAAAGGTGCACAAAGGTAAAAGTGGTCGATTCTTGTTGCTGATGATGCCAAATAGACTAAAGGAATTAGCAACAATTCTAACATGGTCTAGTGAGTAAGCAGCCACTATTCAATCTAGTAAATACTAATTCAATAGACTTTGTCGCCAGTGTAGATGATATGTGGCCTCCTCTTCATAACCAAGTACTATACCAAGGGAATTAGAAAAACCACAACACAACCTAGTAAAGGGATTAACAACAAATACATCAACGTATTAGACAAACAGCTTGAACATAATCTAGTAAATTCTAGACCATAGAGTTTTAGCAATTCCAAACCATTTTATGGCACAAGGGCCATATTTAGCTAGACAGGCGTCAAGTAATAGACGTACACACGAGAAAAGTTTTACTGACACAGAAGAGGGAAATACACCCAGGAAGGAATTGGACCTCTTCTTTGACGGAACATTGAAGGGGCAGCCGTGGGTCAGTGGGTTTCTTCTTAGTTGGAGGCACACTGCCTCCGCGCCGACAAGTGCCACTACGGATAGGGGCAGGGCCTCAAAAATATTAGCACAGGTGGTCTCGCAGAGCGAGAGGCGAAACACGTTAGTTCTGGTTCTTAAGAACTTTTTCGACGGTGTACGTCGACCACAGGTCAACTTAATAATTGCCATGCAAATCTCAAGGCCGGAGGATAGAAGGAGCTCCCTCCCCATTTTAACCATCACTCTTCTAAAGTTGGAACAAAAACGGCATCTCGTGTGAAGAAGCAACCCATACAGAGGGAGGTCTGTTGTAAATATGCATCCTACAGTTAAATTACCTAACATGCAAATATGCGTGCTGGCTAAAAAAAAATAGAATATGAGATATCTGGTTTAACATCTCGTAAAATGACTTGCTAAAAGTAACCAGTTTCCTGGGCGCTGTATTCGCTGGAATTAATTTTAATTACGTACCTGCATTTGCATTACGGTGGAAGGGAAAACCAGCAAAACCTTCCATGGTAGGGTGAGCAGGGACCAGGGATATGCTCTGGTGCAACGCAACACCACGCGCCAAAAAGCGAAGTTTGGAAAATCGTCAAGACGTCTCCCCACTCTTGGGTTGCGAGTGGTGCAGGCCAGTCGCGGGTGCTTACTCGCAGCCTACGAACAGCTGTTTTCCGCCCGTGAGTCGTGCTCCGATTATGTGAGCTGACGAAGCTCACATGTTTAACTCGGAAGGGAAGCCCAATACCAACACGACTGCCATAGGTTTTTCACCGTCGGGAGGTGGTGGCTGACCAGGCCATTAAACACAGCTCCCATTTTAATAGATTCGGAGGAGACGACCTCATCGATTCCCACATCACCGACGCCACGATGGTTCCAGAAAAACCACCGCTTTGCCCATCCGCCCCCACTGGGGGATCAAAGAACGACGGAGAGGGCGGCACTCACCCCGGTTGATGAGGCCTGAGATCTCAGTGCAAACCCAACTCCGACATGGCCAGAAACGAATGGGAGTTCACTTCGTCCCCATCCGCTCCGGCCATCTCCATGGCGACCGGACCATATATGCCGACAGGATTTAGCCTGGCGGAATCCTCGGTAAAGTGATCCCAACTTAGCTACCGGCGACTGCCACGAGGTGGCACCTGAAGCTTACTTGACCCGAGTAGCACATCAATACTGCTATAATCCCCGGGCCCGTCTATGTGAGCTTCCGGTTAATGAGACGCGCAAGCACCCCAAGCCTATTCACTCACTATAGACTCGGCCACCGTGGGTCAGTGGGTTTACTCACCGCTCCAGCAGCCTGTGACTTAGCCCGGGTGTACTTCTCTCTTCTGTGTCAGTAAAACTTTCCTTGTGTACGTCTGTTTACTTGACCGAGAAAATATTACTAGACGCAGCTGGGCGAGATTTGGCCATAGCCCTATAAAAATACCAACCAATCAACCTTAGAAGATGTTTGAGAAAATGCATTCGTTTGTAACACTGGCCCACTAAATGACTTATAATTTTGCACAATACTATAATTCCTCCTTCAATAACCCTACTGGTCGTTTATCTTCAAGTCGAAAACTGTCTTGCAATGGCCAGGTTCTTATTCGAAATTGTCACCAGTTCTGAGCAAAGGACAATTTGTTTTTCCTACTTCTCTGGACGAGGTAACTTGCCATCAGTGGAATTGATAGGATCTTTATGGACAAAGTACCTCGTCGAAACGACTTGGAAGCTTAGTGGCTGAAAGGGTCACTATGGCTCAGTGGGTTTGCCTACTATACTAGCAACCTCACGCATTGTAGGCGGCCCAGGTTCGATTCCTGGGGGATTGACTAAGTGTATTTCTGTCTTCTGTGTCAGTAAAACTTTCCTTGTGTGTTTATGTACATTATAGTTGTCTGTCTTGTGGTTGACTGCGCTTGGCCAAATACAACCCCATTGCGCCATAAAACTCAATCTAACCCATTAATTACCTAAAATTAAATATCCATGCCTAATTTCGGTACTGGAAGTAGAAAAATGTTCTAAAAATAAGCATATCTAACATAAGTAATCAAGAAATATCAGAGAGAAAAACCATGTAACTGATCTTATATAATTCAAAAACTTATAACGAGACTTACAGGAGCATTATATAAATCAAGAATTCAACTTGAAACTTTCTGGTATTAACCGAAGTCATGACGAAATCCCATTTCTTTATCCCTATAGAACAGGCAAGTTAAATCATAACTTGAATGAATAATGCTTAAAGTTAAAGACTAGGAACTGCATCTGAGTGTGGTTCTCAAGTTGGTTGGTTGATTGTTTTGGGATTTTATGGCGCAAGGGCCATGCTGCGCCAGACACAAGACACAATATCAAGTAATAGACAAACACACACAATGAAAGCTTTACTGGCACAGAAGAGGGGGTTCTCAAGAATTCGTCTTAAAAGTGAGGTTCTTGAGTAGAAAAGAATCTTATGGCAAGTTATGGAATTCGTTATTTGGAATGCTACTGCCCAATATGAAAAACACCGGAACAGAAATAAACTTTTTTAAATTCTTAGATGGAACGGGAGAAAATATTTTAACCTTCCATTATTTTAAAATTTGATCTTCGAATGGAATTTTTATCTTTTCGCTGATTCGATGGACACACAGGTGTGACGGTAAACTCAGAAAATTTTATATTTGTGGACATTTTATAGATAAGAAGGAAATAAAGCATTCAAAGAATGCCAACGACAGTTCGTGAATGTTTGAATCGAAAGAAGTACACTTTGTTCTTCACAGAATTCTCTTATCAAAACAATAGAATTGAAAATAGTAAAACGACTGCCTGTACACGAAATAAACAGATATTTTTCTAAGAATAGATGTTTTATTTATATGACTGTATGGAAGTTTTTGGAAAGGTACATCTAAGTATTAATTGCAAGTTAATTTCAACATTTCAAAAACTAAAATTGTGTTTTTAGTGCAAGTACAAGATTTATTTTCTCGATCTTTGTCTCGATCAATAATCATTTCAATTTGGTTGATTGGTTTAGGTAGGTAGGTATTTAATTAACGACGCGCTGGAGCAACACAACAGATTGAGTTAGGTTTTATGGAGTAGTAGCCATATTTGGCCAAGGTATGTGGAACACAAGGCAACGTCAAGTAATTTACAGTAGGCTGATTAATAGTTGAATTAACGTTGCACTAGAGCAGCACAATGGCTATTTGCGACTCGTGTAATTTACATACTCACACTGAATATTTTAAGACGCAGAAGAGAAATACGTCCATGCTAAGTTACAAGAATTGAACCTGAACTGCTTACAACTCTCAGGTAGCTAGTGCATAAGCATTTTAAGATTACTATGATAGTTTTAAGAATGATTATCAGTTAATAAGAGCAAGACAAACTTGTGCGTAGGGAGATTTGCATTAGAAAACCTTCGGATTATTTTCCTTAACCCACCAAGATGTCCTAACTCGTCCCAAGATGTGACCAATTTTGATAATGACGAGATATATCGTCATCAAGATATTGCCGACTTTTGATGATGACATCATGATCTGGTCAGTTTGTTTCTAATGACGAGATATCTCGTCCATCCAGATCTGATTGATTTCGCTAATGATGAGATAGATCGTCGAGACCACAACCACCAGAAGATTTAAGTTATATGAAAGCATTAACATTAGTTTCTCTCGAATTAGTTCAAAGTGTTCTCGTTGACATTTTGGATATGAGACGAGTCTCAGGCAATTTTATACCGAAATTGCACTCAGTGAGCGAAAACAAAACTGTTTCAAAAATTCTTGAAATATTTGAGTACGTCTAAGCCGACCATTAATATTTTACAATATTAAGAAATAGTAATGAATGGTTATTCTCTTTGAGTCTGACTGGAAAACTAAGACTGAGTCTTCACAGTGGGTCTACCACTTTTTCGCATTTCCTGACATTCCCGTTCAGTATAATAAAAATGTCAATTTTGTCCTATTTCTAATAAAAACTATGAATATATTTTGGAGAAGTGACTGAGTTCCAAACATCTATTATCAAATTGCAACGATGTTTTGCACTGTGTGGAAGGTTGAATTAAGGATATATCCATCAAATGCCGTATGAATCGGGTGATTTTTTTATTCCTTGGAGTGATTTTATATAACAAGTGTTATTTTCTCAATGGTGAAAATTGTACACTCAATTAGTGTTTGTACGAATAAGCCATTTGAAGCCTAGTATATTTAAGTTTAACATTATCTTGTGATGGATTGTCATTTATAAAGATATCTGAAAGGATTGCGTCTATGATTTTTTCAAGGATTTTATACTTTTGCATTGTCGGATTTAAGATTGGGGTAAAGGATTATTTGAATTCCACCTTGAATGCTTGATCATACGGTGCGTTAGAATTGGAACGAACTTCTTCCATTAATTAATTTTGTTCTCACGTATTGCCTTTTTATAAAGGGATTTTTGTAACTGTCTTCCCAGTGTTGCTTAACTCTGGCATCTGTTTCACTTTTAAGCCCTCTCTTAAGTGCTTTAAACTTTTTCTTTCTTCGTTTGGAGATCTTCATTCCACCAGTTTGGATTTCTAGTTTTCTAATGGAATTTCGTTTTGAGCGATCGATTGTAAGCATCAGTAATCACCTCAGAGAATTTCTGTGTCACGACATCCAATTCTTGTACATTATTGCAATTGCGTAAGTCGATGTCAATTGAGTTTATTGTGGAGAAGTGCGAAAAGTATTGCGTCCTCCGTATTTTGATTTGAATCTAGTAGTACATGTAGTCATTTCTTACGTACTTGCACGTTCGAAAATAACCATATTGTGGTCGCGTAGGTTTCTCGATTAAGAACTTGACAATTTTATATTCCGTGTACGAGGTGATGGAAACGTTATGTCGGGCCAACTGATTCCACACGCAGCATTATCACAATCCTTGTGGTTGTCTCGTCATTAGCAAAACTGACCAGATTTTGACGGACGAGAAATCTCGTTATTAGAAGAAATCTCACCAGATCTCGATCTCGTCATCACAAAAAATCGGTACTATCTTGGTGATGAGACATCTCGTCATTCGCAAAATTGATCAGATCTTGATGGACGAAGTATCTTGTCTAAACGGAAGGTTAAATGTGGGTGAACAGTTAGTTCTCTGTGTTGCAACCTATGAGCTGCTGGAAAATCCAACAGTTAACGGCCACTTTCTTTTTCGTCTGGATAACCCCCACGAAGGGCTATGAGTGTTCCAATCTCCTCTCAGAATGTGACTTGTGATTTATGTAACTTGATGTCGGTAGTTCATTCTTCTGTCGGTATGTCATTTACGTCTTTAGGAAGTGGGGCGTAGATTGATCCAATGACCAATGCTATTTTTTAAATTATTTTATATGTAGTTTGAATGACCACATGGTTTAAAGCTTTATCAATAAGTATTGGAATGGCGTAATGTTCACTGATTGAGATGGATATATATATATATATATATATATATATATATATATATATATATATATATAATAAGTAAAACTACCCTAAGAATAGAATAGATTTCCCCGAGAAACAAGATGAAATAAAATATGTAAATGTTAAGTGAGCCTGCCTACTTTTTCAAGGGGAGCAAGGCCAGGTTGTCACTTAAAAATGCGATGCTTTGAGTTTTTTCTGTACTTATGTGAGGCCAGGCCGAAGAGATCAACAAAAGTTACCCCCGAAAACTCAAAGTACTACCAGAGAGAAAAAAATCATGAAAATAATACCTGTTACCAAGGTTAGGAATCAAAAGAACATAGCCAACGTAATACCTTACCAAAAGTTGCCGCCCAAGCTAGGAGAGTAAAACATTGCCAGATCCGTATTATGTAGAATAACGGATTTAAAAACGAAAGAGGGTGGCGTGGAGATAATGTGAACAAATTAGCGCAAATGAAAGGGAGGGAAGAAAGGTAAATTTTAACAAGAAAATAAAATTGTGACAAAGAGTAAAGATTGTGGGCAGTGATTTAAATCCGTTATTCTACATAATACGGATCTGGCAATGTTTTACTCTCCTAGCTTGGGCGGCAACTTTTGGTAAGGTATTACGTTGGCTATGTTCTTTTGATTCCTAACCTTGGTAACAGGTATTATTTTCATGATTTTTTTCTCTCTGGTAGTACTTTGAGTTTTCGGGGGTAACTTTTGTTGATCTCTTCGGCCTGGCCTCACATAAGTACAGAAAAAACTCAAAGCATCGCATTTTTAAGTGACAACCTGGCCTTGCTCCCCTTGAAAAAGTAGGCAGGCTCACTTAACATTTACATATTTTATTTCATCTTGTTTCTCGGGGAAATCTATTCTATTCTTAGGGTAGTTTTACTTATTATTTCCCTTTATTTGTTCTCTGCGGCTTTCAGCGCTGTTCATCTAAAGGGTCAATATTATTGTTGTTATTTTGCTCCATTTTTGTTCTTGTTATTATTTGCATTTTGTTTTTGTTTTTATTTGGTTTCTCCTTTTTGATTTTTGATTTGTGGTGATGGTCTATATATATATATATATATATATACAATAAACTAATTAAGGAACGAAGCAAATAACGCTATATATTTAGAAAATATCTTGATTACCAGAGTCAAAGAGTGACTGAAATTAGAAGTTAAATTTAGGAATTAAGTCCAATTTGCAATTTATCTGCACAAAAAACACTCAAAAAATGTCCGCAGAGCACTTCCAAAAGATTTCGAGAACACTCACAAGTTGCTGTTGGACGATGGAAATTAGGAAACCGAGAAGATTTTTCATCAAAGCGGGGTCCCGCTACGACTTTTACGGCTTAGGGTTAAGATGCGGAGCATCGAATGCGTGGCACTCCCTTGTTGTGTTAGAGCTAAAATGAAAACTTAGCTATAACACAAAATAATAATCCAAATGTATTCAAACTATTATGTGAATCAAAATTTTTGGAATGCTTGGAAAATGAATACACGCGAGACTTCAATTTTTGCTAATTTATCAAAATTTTTAAGTAATAACTTACGAATGACTTAATATTTTGGACCAAACTTTATATGTAGGCCATTGACAATGTAGCGGGTACTCTGCAGATTAGACGGACAAAGAAGAGGGGGAAGCGATGCATAAATAGTTGGGTGACCTTCTTGGTAGAAATACGCAAGCTTGTGGACCGCTGGACCAAGTACATCGAAAAGGAAGGAGACTGTAGAAAAATGAAACTTGTTCAACCCCGACATAATAGATTAAAAAAATAAAGTGCGGATAATTTTTGACTTTCTCTCGTACTTCTTCCAGCGATATTTACTTTCTACGAGTGAAATCAAGTCTCTTAGTTGTAGAGTTGTTTCCAATGAAAATTTATGAACGTTTGGTCCTTCAAGCATTCCGTAGGGTGTTAAAGTAGCAGTCTCAGTAGAGATCTCTGTGGCAGGTGCTAACTGTAGCCGGGACGTTATAAGAGATTCTGCCAAATCGCGCCATGGTTCTGCCAAATCATGGTCGTCAATGAACTGGGGAGTCACATGCCATTTTGGAGGACTTTTGAGGAAGCTGCCTCCCATTTACATAGCTTCTTGAAGAAACCAAGAAGCTTCGAACGGTCAACTCGACTTCGGCACATACGAGATTTGAACTCGTAACGAAGCGCTTCAGTCTACCAGTTCCTTTAGCCACTCGGTCATTGGTGGGGCAAATAAAGATTTCGAAATACACAATATTTTAGAAATTCTATTTTAAAACATACTCATATACCTGGTGTTCTTCACTAGCCTGTAAAATGACAGGGTTTTTAAAATCTGTTCTTCAATAAATATAACACAAAGTGGAATCATGATTCACATTGCATAAACAGTTTTTGCATAATTCTTTGAAATAGTTTATTTCTTTTCAATTTGCATCCATTTCCATTCTCTGATGGAGAGGTTAAGTTCCCTACATTGAATAAGGTCATAGTACACTGGTTATTTCATCATGGCATACGGAATGTATATTTTCATCTTCGTTTCCATCGTCAATGAATCTTCAATTAGGCTCTTATTGAATCTCTTTTCATGACGCCCCAATCGAAACGATGCGGAATGTAAGAGTAGCTATTGTTCATGAAGTAAGTCGTTTGCTTCTAGACCTTCCTCTCTGGCTACATCCCAGCACAGATGCACATTTTCCTGGTCGAATATATTCCCCTATTTTAGTACCTGGTTTCAAGGAAGTATTTCCACATTCCAAACTACTAATTTTATCATGTCCTTTGGAGGTGTCTACCATCGCGGTATTTTCATCACTTTCCTTAGCTTCGCCAAATCATATTTATCCACTCTTCCATCTTTTTTCTTATCCTCACAATCATATTCATGAACCTTTTCATCATTTTCCTTATCCTCACAATCATATTTATCCATTCTTCCATCATTTTTCTTATCTCCACAATCATATTCATCCATATTTCCATCATCATCCTTATCCTCACAACCATATTCATAAACTTTTCAATCATCTTCCTTTTCCTCACAATCATATTCACTAAATTTTCCATCATTTGTCATTGCAAGTGCTTTGGTGGTCGAAGGTTCCATTGCGATGTTTTTGTTCACAACCTGAGCTTTGTTCACACCCTGTTTCCATATTTATCACCGTCATTTGCTTGTAAGAGACCTTCGGTTGATTCTATATCATCATATTTTACCACTTTTCTTCCTATTTAATTTTCTTCAATGTTTTTTATAACTAAACCAGTATTCACCATTTTCTCCATAAAACCGCCGAAAGCCTTTACCGACATCAAATACGCCATCAGCGGTACAATATAAGCTGCTTTGACGATGATAATCAATTCAAACAGTCCCCAAGTCCAAGGGAATGATATTAACCACGCAATAACCATTAATTTAAATCATTAAAAAGTCGTCGAACGAATTATATTTCCCAACTAAGTAAATGGTTTGCTTGTGTGATCTCATTCTCAAAACAGTCGTTGAAAAAGAAACTATTGTTGTAGCGTGACTATTGTTATATCCTATTATTACGTCTAGCTAAATTACCAATATAGTAAAGTATTATTTTTTAAAGATACTTGAAAAACAATGGAAGTCAGCAGTGGTGTAACTGAGGGGGTCTCGGAAGCCCCAGTGTCTAAAGGGGCGGCATTATTATTATGAAAGAGGCACAATATTAAAATTTTGTTTCTCTTACGAAGTTTTTTTTTAATCTTATGTAATCTCTTCTGAATTCAGAGCACTTTAATTAGTGTTACTTACGTCGGGATCATTAGACCGTTTTCATTATATATAACTCCAAGTTTATATAATTTGATAAACATTATACACACAATGGATCCAAAGAGAATCAAGTCTATTTAGATAAGAGCACGAATAGAGAAGGTAGGTAGGTTGGTAGGTAATTTAATTAACGTCGCACTGGAGCAACACAAACAGCTATTACGAATAGAGAAGGACAATTTGTAAGAAATGATCCATTCAAAAGTAAACTCCATTCAAAAAGTAAAATTTATATTGTAAAATAAATAATTCAGACCATAGAAAAAGTACGAATTCAGATTGCAAAAAGAACTCAGGTTTTAAAAAAGGAACAGCTATTACGAATAGAGAAGGACAATTTGTAAGAAATGATCCATTCAAAAGTAAACTCCATTCAAAAAGTAAAATTTATATTGTAAAATAAATAATTCAGACCATAGAAAAAGTACGAATTCAGATTGCAAAAAGAACTCAGGTTTTAAAAAAGGAAGGTAGGTTGGATACTAAAAGAGGTATGTCAATAATTGTCGCCAAAATCGGTTTACTATAACTGAACATTTTTCATTTTGTTTGTGTGTGCACAGAATATTTATACTTTTAAATAAATTTTGGAGAAAATATAGAAGCGATTTTGTTAAATTTTACATATCTAAATTTTATTTTTAAATTAAAAATAGTTACAATTGTAAAATTGAGTTTTTAAAGTTAATTAAAATATTAAATTAAAAACAATTTGAATATATTTCTGAAAGCGCTTATAATCAAACTGCATAGATGATTGCATCTTATTACTTAATGTACATTGTATTTGCGTTTATGAAGTGAAATCAGAAGATTTCCCTCTAAAAACTGTTTGGAGACAAAAAATAATTAGTAAAACCCACGTATTATGACTCCTATTAAGAAAAACGTTTAAAATCATAAGCTCTTTACTTCAGGAAATATTAAAAAAGGATGAAGTTTTATTTTCTTAAGCTGACTCATAGGCCTTCCAACACTCACATCTCTTTGTTTTATCATTTAATTCCTGTTCGTGTCTGAGAAATCCTCTTTCGTTGTAGGGGCTTTCTATATTTTTCTTCCCAAACATTTTACTCTGAGAAGATAAATGCTTCCATCCAAACAGATTTCATATGTTAATTACAATAATAGGATTAAACCCCTTCCCTTTGAAGGTGTTACAAAATGTTTAAATTGCTTATAGCTTAAATTGTACTTAAGGAATTAGATATTTCGAGACAACTTTCGTAACTCTCACTTATTTTAATTTAAAAGAAATGTTTATTAAAAAGAAACTTCTTAAGCTAGTTTGAATAATTAATAACTTGAGACTCATTTGGTCTGCAATTTTCAAAGCCAAATTATATGAATTGTGTAGAAAAATATATATGATTTTTTCGTTTCAGTATATTTCTTCGCAACTTGATTAGAAAATTGTAAAAGAGCATGCTAAAAAATCAATACAGCAGGATATAAAAAAATGTTTCTTTGATCAAAATATACAAGATAATTTTTTCCTGCATCGTGACGAGTATATTTATTGCCTGGTTCGTTTATTCAAGCAGGATAAGGGGGCAGGGGTAACCCGGTTGGAAGAGTAACGGATTAGCAATAGGTGCTCGTTAAATCTGTCGTGGCCTCGAATGTCCTCATGTTGGCTCGGTGTGGAGGTTTGGAGAATTTGGTGCCAGCTCAGGTGTTGATCTCGTTATCTGACCGTGGTTCAAAATGATGAGACGTTCACCTCCGACTGATCTCGTACCTTCATCAATAACCTGTTATGTTGCCTCAGTACGACGCAAATTCAACTACACTGGTGTTCAAAATTAAGAGAATGTGCATATTTTGTCGAATTTCTAGAAAAGTACTGAACGAAAGGTAAAACTAATGCTTCCATACACAGATGCAAATCTTTAGTGTCGAATACGTAAGCGTACACGTGAGTGGGGTGGTGCATTTAGAAGAGCGTGCGCTTTCTAAGCGCACATGGTAATTTCCGCGCTTCATTCGCTCGCACACCTCGGCGAATTTCGTGGTGTTTTTTGTTTAAACATTCAGTGAAATTCAAAAGCAAACAGTTTAAATGAGTAACCACCAACGTTTGGATGATGGAATGAGGTGGCAAATTATCGGGAGACTGGAAGCAAGGCAGTTTCAAGTACAGATTACTAGAGACATGAATGTAACGCCAAGCGTCGTGTCCAACTTATTTAAACAGTTTAAGGATACCGGATCCGTAGAGAAAGCCTAGACACACAATTTCAAATCTGTATAAAAATTTTAGCAAAAAAAAATCAATAGCAAAATTTAACTTCAGATACCAAATTTCATGTCATTAGGTCTTACCTTGTCGAAGTTATGAGTATAGAACGATTGGAGCTCTTGGTGTTAAATCAGTTTCTCAAACTTTTATGGATATCTTCCTAAATAATATTTCTATAAAGCTGTTATTTTGTACCATATTATTGTTAAACGACCCAAACAAAATCCACCTAATATTTTATTTTAAAAATAGTTTTTATTATGCAATAATAATTATTAAATTAATATTTGAAAAAATTATTAATTGGAACCTTACTATATTTTGATAGGATTCGATTCAGAAAGACTTCTAATATGATCATGCAAAATTTCAGCTCATTCCAATCGTTAGTTTTTGAGTTACATTAAATTTTCCTCATTATTGCCATTTTAGGGGCAACCAAAAGTTTAAAAAACGTCTGACAAACCTCGGATAATAATTCTCGGATCGTTTGCACATGTAATTCTCTAATCGTTTACACTTGCAAAAGAATAATAATTCTCGGATCGTTTGCATGCGTTGACAAATACGTTTGAAATAGTGTTCAAATTTGAAATTCCAGTAACTATAACTACAATTAATCTTGATCTACGAATAGAGATTTTCAATGTAGAGATTATCCCTGAAATTAACAGAAATTTTAACATTGAATATCTCCGGATATATAGATAGTTATGAAATTTCATATTTAGACTAATTTAACGATGCCGAATCTGATTAAGGCGTCAAAGCATGTTTCCATTGGAAATTGTGTTTGTGCAAAATTTGATCTGAAGATGGCCCCTACTACAATTTTTTTGCATTTGAATTTGTATAGGACGTTATTCCCTATTGAATGATATCTTTCAATTTGCTCTACTATGAATAGTGCTCGAAAAGGGGGTGGTTCGTTTTATTTCCGCGACTGTACATAACTAATTTCATTAAAATATGTTCAGTAGTTCAGGAGATAATCACCCAAAAGTGGAAATTCTCTTAATTTTGAATACCAGTGTGCCTACTTACCTAAAAACGATAGAAATATATTACAGATTGACATAGATTGTATTTCCTCTATTTATAATAATCTGATAAAAGTTATTTTCAGACGCAATCACTGAGTACTAATATGTGGTATATTTTCCGAGTCCTACAAATAAAGCCGAAAAATGAATAGCCTATTACTATTCTTACACGGTATTTGAATACAATTGCATAAAAATAGCCTCTGCTATACGAAAATCAATTAGCTAATAGGTTTATTGAGAAATGAAAATAAAATATACGCTAATCAAAATTAGTCAAGATTAATGTCTCGTTGTTTGGAACTAAGAGCTGTATAATGAAGTAAAAGCAGTCGTTCCTCATAAAAGTAAAACACGATTAAATCAACTTATGTTATGGAGAATTAATCTGGGTTGAGGCAAGATATTAGACTGGTAAAGGCACTCGTTTTTCGATTGAAAGACCACATGATTGAGCTTAAATATTAGTAGAATAGCATAGCTGGAGTCTAATACGCAAACCTGAGGCAATTCGGTGTATCCCCAGTGAAGACATCAGAAGCAAAATTGTCAGCTTCTAGACTATGATGGCAGGAATAGAAGTTGGAAGGAAAGAAACAGAATAAGAATTAGGGAACAGAACTGACGAACTCCCTAAAACTTGGTTTGCCAACTTCTCTGTTAGAAATTAAGGCGAATATATGTACTTAAGAACGAAAGAAAAGCAATTATTCTGGTCTTGTAATATAAGATGCACTTTTTCGATGGTATCTAGTTTTTGTTTATCCAGTTATGATTCAGACATTTTTATGATCTTATTCGAATGGATAAATGGATTGATGTTTATAGTACAAGTGCAGCTAAAGATATATGCCTTATCCAGATTTGAAATGTTGTGTTCAGTTTGAGAAATTTGAACTATTTTTAAGATATACAAATCTTCCTTCCCACTACACAGACCATGAGTACCTTATATAAACAAATGAAAACCTTATCAAATTGGTAATAAAAAATGCATAACTTCAAAATAACGACTAATAAAGATTCAAAACTTTTAAAAAACCGTCAATGGTCATTTCGGTAAAACAAGACGTCCGCCATTATCAGGGCAAAAGTAGATCACTAGAGGAAAAAGGTCGCCCGGTTGGAGTAGTAACGGATTAGCAACCGGAGGATTGCGAGTTCGAATCCAACCAAAAGACCGTCGTGTACAAAGGGGGTTGGTGCACGTTAAATCTGCCGTGGCCTTAAATGTCCTCACGTTGGCGTGGTATGGAAGTTCGGAGAGTAGGGTGCCAGTTCAGGTGTGACATCTTCATCTGACCGTGGTTCAAAATTACGTGGTGTTGTCCTCCGGCTCTTTTCCTCCGGGTTTGATTCCGGACAGTCGCCAATAGCAAGTTGTGTTGCTCCAGTGCGATGTTAATTAAAATACCTAGCTTCCACGACTCACTTATTTAAATAAACCTTTCTGATCCGCGTTTATAGGCAAGGAGAAGCACCAACGTCATTCACTAGTGTGTTCGACAACTTCAAAATTGATTGATCGCGTTTTCTACTGTGGCATACTTCTGTCCTGATGGAGGTGGACGTCTTGCTCCACTGATGGTCATCGAAAGTTCAACACCATGAAGGACAAACCGTATCAAAAGGATATTTATTATACAAATAACGAAAGGCATATCTGGGTGAAATGATTGAAATTACAGCTCCGTTCGACTTGCAAAACCGTCGTCTGACCGAGATTAAAAATTTCTTTCGGGTTTGATCCCGGACCGTCACCAATTGCCCTTTGTGTTGTCCCCTCCAGTGCGACGTTAATTAAATATCTACCTCGACATGCAAAACACGATGAAATCTGTATTTTGTGTAGCCGCGATGGTCAGAAATAACTGCTACTGCAAGTCTTGGCATTGATAGCAGTCTTTGGATGTGTCTTTATGATCATCGACCTTAGAATGAAATAGACGGAGCATGTGCCCGCAGCTTCATGTTATTTCTTCGTTACTCAGTTTGAAGATCTGTCACGTGGTTTCGGGTAAATACCTGAATCCTAAATTATTGATTGGTTAAAGTGATTACCCACCGTGATCAAAAGCACTAGTCTGGGCTTCCATCATAGCCAATCGGCTATGTCGATTTGTGATTTCCCTTCAGAGATCTTACGACAGTGACTCCGCCCATATGATCCGACTATTTCATTAGATCGATGTTTGGGATATGTCAGTCCATGCTACTTCAACACCTTTTCAAAGTTCATCTGATGTAGGCGCGGGTGATCTGTGGTGTGCCAGTCCTTAGATGATAATCGACAATACCTGAACCTGGTGGGCGTTAAGGAATTGCTGTACGTTGCAAGCCACGTGCGGTCGCACATTGTACTGTTGAAAACTAGTCCCAGGTAAGCCCTGAAGATAAGAGCTCCAAAATCTCATAGATGTAGCAATGGCTGTTGAGTATTCTGACAATGCGTACTAGGCGAGTATAGGAGTAGAATCCACTGGGTCTATACCAGGTGACGGACCAATATGGCAAAGCATAATGCAAGAGTCGTGCAAACTATCGCGGTACAGCTGTATTATACGCCTCGTTTGGTGGCAACGTTCTTGGCGCGTTTTTAATGTCGCCAAGGAAAGAATTCTTAGAAAAAAATCGTTTTTCTAAAAGGAAAAAAATAAGCTTTAGTGAAAAGTAATTAACGGGAAAAAATTCAAAACTGAAGAAACATGGTTTTTTTTATCGAAAAATAATTAGCATTCTAGAGTATTCGAAATGAAAATTTAAACATTCTGCTTGCCGAGGTTGCCATAAAAACGGGAATAACCTTAGTAAAGATGGGTTGCATTCTCCTGCCATAACTCGCTACTAGAAGTGCGCCACAAAACGCGCCAAGAGCGTTGCCATCAAACGAGGCGTATAGTACAGCTGTACCACTGTCACCATGGTGCCGCCAGTCTCGGATGTGACATCATGGTGCTGTAGACAATCGAGATTCGTTTGAGAAGAAGATGCCATGGAATTAGTTTTGAAGTGGTTTACTCAACATTACAGTAACTTGTAATGTAGAATCTAAGGCAGTAGCAGCAATGAACGCCTTGAAAAAATGACGTCGAATTGCAAGTGCTGGGTTGTTGTGCAGTGCACTCTAATTCTTGAGCTAGGATTCTTGATTTTGCTGTACGATCCGCAATAGCCATGCGCACAAAAAATATCTGTCCTTTCGTTCGGTGGTGGTGTGAGACGAGGCCACTGCAATCATTCACGTCGGTCAGTTCGTCCCTTCTGCAACCACCTATTCCACTTTTGCATCACTGCGGCTTGATTTCGTTTATCACGAGTACCGATTTCTCGGAAGGATAATCCGTAGTCTCGATAAACCATAATTCTTCCTCTGTCAAACTGAGAAACGTACTCATATGAATGAGGTATTTTTCAGCGAGGCATAATTAAGCTTCCTATACACAGGAACAGCAAGAATATACAATTTCAAAACTTGAAACCCGACCTCTGTTCTCCCTTTTTATTCTGATTGCAGGGAATTACGAGGTGTCCTCGGATCTTTCCTTTAGGGGTTGATCCCGGACCATCGCCAATAGCCCTTTATGTTTCTCCAGTTCGCTGTAAATTCAACTACTACCCAAGTAAGGCGCACCGATCGTCACTGAGAAGATTCTGGTATCCGATTTGTCGTTCAACGCAGTATGCATTTGCCAAACGAGTCTACATGTGAAATCTTCCATTTGATTGCACTACATCCTGGTCCGAAGACGGCACCAGATTTGCCAGTGTGCGTGTAAAAACGACCTTTCTAAATTAAATGGCCTTGTCTTAATACAGGGTGAACCGAAAGTCACAGAAAAAGTAAAAATTCAATAATTCGAAAAGTATAGACAGTAGCACGATGCCAGAAAGACATGAGATGTTTTTAATAACAGAAATTTGTACTGGTCGAATAGTTACATTTGCCACCGCTAGGTGGCGCTTCAGTTGTGTAAATAGTTTATACATTTGGACACCGCAGGTGACCACTTACCTCCCGACATGAGTCAGGTTTAAGTGGTGTCTAGGTCACCTACGGGAAAGAGGTTTGGACCCACCCAAAGGGAGAACGCGACAGTCACGGTTGTGACCGAAGTCATCCCCGTGACCAGACGTCATTTCTTAATGCATTATTGCATAAATTACAGTTTTAGATCAATATACAAAAATATTTACAAAACAAATCAAACATATTACATAGATTAGCAAATAGAAATCCAAGAATCACAACACAATAATTTACAATTTTTTTTCCTAGTACAGTCTTTGTATGCGGTATTTGCATTGTTCACATTCGCATGGATTGTTCGCCCCTATGGGCTTACATGACTGGTTAGTACATGACTGGTTAGTTTATGTGCTTTGCTATCTTTTAATAGTGTCAGTATTTTCCGTATATTTCCAAATAGTTTATACAATGGCGCTGCACAGTTCGCAACGCTGCTAGGATTACAAATGTTCAATGTGACAGCCTTCTTCGTGAGAATGGCCGTCACACGTGGCACGACACTGCACAGCATCGAAAAGGGTTTCAGCTGTAATTCCTGTCAGATGATGGCGAAAAGCTTCTTTCAACATGACCAATGACGTCGGCCGACCTCTGTACACCATCTGTGACTTCAAGTAGCCCCTCAGCTCAGGGACCACTACAGCGCCACCTATCGGTGATAAATGTAACCATTCTGGCAATAAAATTGTTCGTTATTAAAAAAAATCCCATGTCTTTCTGTGCATTTCTGTGAAAACAGCATTGTGATACTGTCCATACTTTTCGAATTATTGAATCTTTGCTTTTTCTGTGACTTAAAAGATAACCCGGTATGTTTTTCGCTTTGAAATTCTGTACGGTTTGAAACGTTCTTCTGTTGAGCGTTACCAAATTAATATGATGTCACATCAATACATTTCTATAAAGTTGAAGAATTTAAAACGAGTGCTTTAGTCGCGAATTAAAATTTATACAATTAAAAAACGAAGACCTCTATTTATTTTGCAGGTCTTTATACTGACGATGCTGGCGTTACATTTCCTGTGGCAGTGAAAATGCTGAAAGAAAACCACAGTCAAGACGCCCAAACAGAATTCGAGCGTGAAGTTGAAATCATGTGCTCCTTTTCCCACGAAAACATTCTTAAATTGGTAGGAGTCGTATTAAAAGGTGAGTAATCAGAACATTAGTTGTTTCCTATTCTTATACTACGACAGGAAGTTTTTATGTAAAGGCGCCATTTGGTTTGGGAAAATCGTTGAAATTAAACGTATTTTATTAATTTTTATTTCATATTTTGTTTACTCAATAGCATTGTTTACGGAATATGGGGTTTCATTTAAAAGTTATTCCCCCAAAAAACAAAATCGTTATCTTACATAAAAAAACCCTGTATAAGCACATGAAGAAAACTTAGGGTGTGATTTTTATACTTATTTCTGCATTTTTGACTTATTCTTACACAGTAAAGGATAATCTCTCATTTTTATATTATTTGTTTTATGTTCTTATTCATAAAAGAATAGGTAGGTAGATGGTTAATTAACGTCGCACTCTGGAACAACACAATGTGCTATTGGCGACGGATTGAGATCCATCCCGAAGGGAAAGATCCGAGGACAACACGTAATTTTGATCCACGGTCAGATGGCGAGGTAAACACCTGAGTTGGCACCCCACTCTCCAAACTTCCACACCACTACAACCTGAGGACATTTGAAGCCACGATATATTTAACGTGCTCCATCCCCGTGTACACGATGGTCTTGGGCTGGACCGAGTTTCGAACTCCAACCCTCCGATTACTCTTCCTAACGGGCTACCGTGGCCCGCACTTTTATAAGATTTAAAACTTTAAAAATTCAACTGTAATGCCATCTAATGTAAACTCTGATGAAAACCTATTTTTGTGGAATCCGTAAACACTTTATTTTGCTCTCGCTAAAGCATATTTAAACTGCAAACACAGCATTTTCACAGAGCACTTAATGGGATTTAAAACCTTTTGAAATCAACCCTAATACCATATAATGTAAACTTTGAATAAATCGCTTATTTTTGTTAAATCCATAAACACTTAACTTTGCTTGCATACAATTATTCAATTAATGGCTATCTGATATTCTCGGAGTAGTAATTTAACCCTAATGAAGGTTTTCGAAGGAGATAGGAGTATAAAAACAAATTATTGTCTATCCATCCCCAATCCGTGTTTTTTATCTTTGCTACTACCTTTGACGATTAATTATCATTCCTTTCAAGCTACGTGCTCCCAAAAAAATTATGAGATAAGCTACGGTGATTTAATGAGAGAATACTTTCAGATCCATCGCTATTTGCATGTGAATTCTTTTGGGGGTTCTTCCACTTCCTTAGGTAATTAAAAAAACATTTTTATTCTTGAGACTTTTGGGAATAAATTGCGTGTACTCTTAGCTAACGAATCTATTAGTTCGTGAGTTCTATTTCCGTTCAAACGAAAATATAATTGGATAGTAAGAACTTAGTATCAATTTTCTAATTAGCACTTTAACTGCAAAATTTTAAGTATTTTTAAGAGGAAAGACAAGAATAGCTTTTAAAGCGATTAGAATTATTGATAGAATCAAACTTTACATGTTACTTAAGACATCAAAAGTGAGACTGGAAAGATTGAAATTTCCTTTATCTAATACCTCGTAGCATTTGAAAGTATAATTTTAAGATTGTTCCATTAAGGAGGACCAATACTTCAGAAGTGTTTAAATTAAAAAGCATTCAGCATAACAGAATTATTAACACTAGTAGTCGAAATTCGACCATAATTCATTTAATTTTTAAGTTTGAACGTTAATAAGGTTCTTTTGTCAAAGAGTATAACTCTATATTCATTGCATATAATATTTTTGAATTTTGTTCTATTACATAAGCTGCGAGCATGTACAAATACGTCATAGGAAAAATGCGGTATAGCTTGGTTAAACCATATCTAAAAAGCAATAACGCGTTGTTTGACATTTTCTTGGGTTTTTTTTATTGTTATACTGGCCACAGGTTTCGCCAAGGCTTCAAAGTTAATTTGCCTGTCTTTTTCAAATTATATAAAATTTAAATAAAAAATAAATCCAAAAAATGAAATAAAGAATACGTGCTTCGTATTTTTATATATATATTTTTTATTGAAACAAAAAACCGGGTGGTTAAAAAAATAAATTTTGTCCATTAAACTTAAAATATTCCCACAATGAATTTAATGATTCAAAACTTCTGTGTAGACGATGTTTTTTGTAAAAACTCTTTCATCGTTTGCTAAATGCCCTTGACCGTTATATTCTGAAATATAAAATCTTAAACCATCGAATGATCGAACTCTACTTGCTGCGACGTACAATTGACCATGTGTAAAAACTGACTGGCTCAATAAAATTTCAATTTTTTCGAATGCTTGTCCTTGAGACTTATTTACTGTCATCGCAAATGCAGGTATAATTGGAAATTTAGTTCTTTGAAAGTTAAATGGTAAAATAGTTCCGGAATATGTTAAATTTATACGTGGAATCAAAATTCTCTATTATTGCGTGCTGTTCCAGTTAAAACTACGCAATCAATAGTATTACGATGCATAAATTTGATGCGCATTCTTGTTCCATTGACTAATGCTTCCTTTGTATTTAAGTTTCTGATCAGTAAAACGATGCAAATAACTTTCAATTCTAACTTATGTGGTGGCAAATTATGCCAAATCTCATACTCCTCCGTGCGCTCAATGTGCTTAAAAAGGGGGGAACAAAGTTTTTTCTTCATTTATTAATATATAGATTCTTTAGTGATAATCTATACTCAGTGCGACTGTTTGACCACAGGCTAATATGTATTTGACATTGACAGATTTAAATTATCCGCATTTTGTATTTTACTCGGAAGAGTTTTTTTTATAAATAATCTAAATAAACTCCCTCTTGGAGTGGATTTCACTGCGTGGGGATTAGATCAATTACAAATGTCATCCACTCCACATTTACTCCGCTAAATATTTTACAGTATATGAACGTAAACAATGAATGTTTTATTTTGCTTAATTTAATATATTTGTAACGCATATTATACATTAATTTTATCTTTCTGCACTCCTTCTTCATATGAACTTTAATTATGCCAAATCTCATACTCCTCCGTGCGCGCAATGTGCTTAAAAAGGGGTACAAAGTTTTTCTCTTCACGTATTAATATATAGATTATTTATTCCATTAAAGAGAGCCATTTCTTCAGAAGTGTTTACATTAAAAAGCATTTCATAGACCTATCAAAAAGTGTCTTGCTTATACTAATTTCGGTTTTTCTTCTTTTTTGTACATTCTATACATTTTAAAACTTTCTAAGTTAATAGGAATTCATAAAATATGTATCAGTCTTATTTGTTTTAAAAGAAAATTCAATGTTAAATCTCTGTTCATAATTCATTTTAAATTACAGTAAATATGTTATGTCTTAAAATACTATTATGTGTAATTGCTATGAGACTAGCTACAAAGCCCTTTGAGATAAGAATAGAGTGGGCTCTCGAAATCACTTATTTCCACGCAAGTGGAGTAATCGTAATTTGTGAGTGCGCATTGAAACATCCCCTTGATATGCTTATTGTTCATGAATGTTTCAAATTCAAATACTCAGAATAATAAGTAAATTAAAAATCTCACAACTCAAGAATACAACTTACACTCAGTAATAATCTCAAGCAATTCAGTAATACTAAACTCAATGGCTAAAATAAACTCACAGCTCAAAATTACATCTCAATTAATAATTCTAAATAGAGCTAACAAACTAAACATTTAACTACGAGTTGCCAAATATCGAAAATTTCATACTTATTAAGCACGGTAGGAAGAGTAAGGGATTAGCAACCGGAGGGTTGCGAGTTCGAATCCAACCAAAGACCGTCGTATACCAAGAGGACTCGTGCACGTTAAATCTATCGTTGCCTCAAATGTCCTCACGTTGGCGTGGTGTGGAAGCTTGGAGAGTGGGGTGCCAACTCATGTATGACCTCTCATCTAACCGTGGTTCAAAATTACGTGGTGTTGTCCTCGGATCTTTCTCTTCGGGTTTGATCCCGGGCAGTCGCCAATAGCCCGTTGTGTTGCTCCAGCACGATGTTTATTAAAATACCTACCTACCTGCATACTTATTAACAATTTAATTAAGCTATCGCCATGCGTGCTTTTTCAGCTCATGTGTGACCTCGTCATCTGACCGTGGCTCAAAATTACGTGGTTTTGTACCTCAGATCTTTTCCTTCGGGTTTGATCCCAGACCGTCGCCAATAGCCCATTGTGCTCCTCCAGTGTGACGTTAATTAAATACCTACCCCATGCGTGTTTTCATTAAATTTCAGCATTAATATTACTTGCGTTTTGTACTATTTTTTTCCATAAATATTATCGCTTGCATCATTACTCCATCGACCATGAATTGGGCGGAGCATGTGGACGGAGTCGCTGTCTTAAGATCTCAGAAAGGAAAGTCACGTAGGCTTAGGAATTGCTTGGGACAATTGACTATTGAAGCGCAGACTAGTATTTTTAATCACTATGGATAATCACTGTAACTTCACGCACCACCAGTCTCCTGAGTCCCCATAGAACACTTATGAGAAGAAATCGATCATGAACTGAAAAATTACGATACCAGCAACAACGATAAACTGGAAAGTTCCACATTCTGAGTGCCTGGAACAAAATTACACCAGCAACAACAGCGAAAACGTATAAGTGTCATGCTTAAACGTCTAAGAGAGGCAATTAAAACAAAGGGAGATTCAACTGATCACTAAATAATGAAGCATGAGAGTAATAATAACATTTAATGAAATATTTTTTTACCGTACTGCGACTTTTTTGCCTTTTATTTGACACATTTTTGTATTATTGGGAATTTTGCATTAAATTATCTAAATATTTTTCTCTAAATGCCATAGAAATTTTCTAAGCAATTATGCTCGTCTATTTTTCCATTTTTCTTACTTCAATATTTATTGTCTGCAAATAATAAAGTAATTTATTTCAAATAGTAAGTGCGTACGGAAACTTCTTTTATTCACTGTGCGTAATTATATAAAGAAATAATAATCAACTACCGGTTTACGTAAAATAAAAATTTCGATTTTTATCAATTAAGCTGCAATAGATAGGCATATGCAATTTGCATCAATATTTCATCAATTAAATTTCTGTAATAATTTCAGAATATTCCGTATCCTCCAAAATATTTAAATTTCCCAAAATTAGTTTGTATACATCATTGCTACAATCACTTAAATTAAAATGTACTTGAACAAAATTTATTATCTTTTCTTAAAATAAATTTTCGTCTCATTCAAATGAAGCAATTTTAAATACATCGCTTTGATCTATCCAATTAATTTTTCAATGGAATGTGATGCATATAATTTAAAAAGCAATTCTTAATTTCTGAAGGCAAAAACGACGCATTCGACGCAAAAACGACGGCAAAATAAATCGCATTCCAAAAGGTTCTTATCGCCATTACTGATTATCAATTAAATATGTCGGTATTGGAAGCGAAATGATTAATAAATCGGTCTTACAAAGAGATTTTCATATTAAAATGCTGGTATTAAATTTGTACATGAGTGGGACATTCAGTGTAAACTATCCAGACGGCCTGCGAAGGTTTATTTCTGCTGTCCAAATGCTTTCTCATGATAAATATCAAGACTATCTTAAAATATAGTTTATCGGCTTTTTAGCAATGTTTGGAGTTTAGTCTAATTAGTGGGTTGACCAATAAACTACACTACTGTTTGTGAAAACTGCAACACTATGAAAGAATCATCAGAAATAAATTAAATTTATTCCACGTATTACTTATAGTGGTTTAAATAAGAGATCAAATTTCCAGAATAATAAAACAAAAATAATGCCGAAAATCAATATCTTGTGCAGCCGCCACGCGCAGCGATGAGAGCCTGTACACGTCGTGGCATCGAATCATACAGATTCTGAATGTCATGCTGAGGAATGGCATTCCAGATGGCCTCTATCTGATACCAAAGTTCAGCCGTACTCTCTACCCGACGAGCAGTAAGAGCGAGTCGCCGTCCTATGTAATCCCAGACATGCTGAATGGGCGACATGTCCGGGAACGTGCAGGCCATGGAAGAAGCAGAACCTGTCGTGCACTGAAGAAGGCTTGTACATTCCCAGCAACATGTGGAAGGGCATTGTCTTGTTGAAATACAGCTCCGGGAATGCGTTGCAGGAGGGGTAGGACCTCGGGCTCCACAACTTCCCTGATGTAGCTCCCGCTGTTTAGGGTCCCCACAATTTGGAGTAAGCGGGATCGCCCATGATATCTAATAGCGCTCCAGACCATAACGTCAGGCATTCGTCCAGTATGACGCTGAATAAGACACTCCGGGAGAAGGCGTTCACTTCTGTAGCGTCTGACGAGTACTCTTCCATCGTTATAGTCCAGATTGTAGCGGGACACATCTGAGAAGACGACTTGTTGCCAATTGATATGCCATTGGCTGTGTTTGTGAGCCCATTGTAGCCGGAGGCATCGGTGGTTCAGCGTCAAGGGAATCCTTGCACGTAGCCCATGGCGCAGCATACGTCGTCGAACCGTGGGGACAGACAATGACACACCTGTAGACGTGATCCAATGTTGTGCCAACGCACGAGAGGACGCTGTACGGTCCGTCACCGCCATGCGGATGAGGTGTCTGTCGTCCCGTGGTGACGTCATATTGCGTGGCCTACTGCCGGGGTTTCGACTTGTTCGGTTCTCCATGGTCCATCCCTTTCACACACGCATCAGTGTTGTGCCATTACGCCCCGTGCGAGTGGTTATTTCACGATACGAAAGTCCACCCTCACGGAGGCTGATCATGCGGCCCCGTTCGAACTCCGTTAGTTGCTCGTATGGCACTGCGTTTTTGGCGAGGCATATTGACTTCTAATCAATCATTTACAGCAGTCAAATGACGATACACACATTTTAACGCACCTTTACAGTGCTTTTTATACACGGCTCACTTGGAAGTTTAGAGGGTGCTTCTCGGCCCACACATGCGTGATCGCTTTGTAATTCAAATCATTTGCATATCCTAACCTGTTTTTCATTTCCTGCATGTTTCGTTTAATTTGCACGATTCCTTCACGGTGTTGCAATTTTCACCAATCAGTAGTGTATTATATATCAATTCGGAATATATTCTTAGGAATTTTTAAAGGCACTACGCCTTTAAAAATTCGTATTCGAAATTCTGAATTCGTATTCGAAAAACAAGCCAAGTTCAGGATGCGTACAGGAAACACGTATCGTCGTTGAAACACTACCGCCACCTATATTTAGCTTGACAGAAAATGCTTTTCCTCGAATCTCTCGGAAATCTTTCAATCAATAGATGTGGTAATTCAGACTTTGTAGGTGATGTGAGTACTGTATTATTCGGAATTCACGTGATGACTAGAGAGTTAAATTAGATAGAACTAGATATATATATCTGTAAACGGAAGTAAAAAACGAAAGTAGATTTGAATCGAAATAATTTTAAGTAATTAGAATTGCGAAAGATTTTAAGAGAGGTATTTTATTCATTACAAATATTTCATTTGAAAAGGTTTTAACTAAATGAAACGAGTAAGGTTTATATGAATATTTATACAATTTATTGTAGACCACATGCATGTAAATGTCCTTTTGGTAGGTAGTTGAATTAACGTCACAATGAAGCAACACAACGGGCTATTCGAGACCGTTCGGTATGGTATGGTACGGTATTTTTAATTAACGTCACACTGGAGCAACACAACGGCTATTGATGACTTTCCGGGATCAATCCCAAAGGGAAAGATCGGAGACCATTCGGGATCAACCCCAAAGAGAAATATCCGAGAACGTAATTTTGAACCACGGTCAGATGTCGAGGTGAGCTGGCACCCCACTTTCCAAACTTCCACACCACGCCAACGTGAGAACATTTGAGGCCAAGACAGATTTCACGTCCACCAACTCCATGTACACGACGGTCTCTGAACTCTTCCAACTGACTATTCTACCAACTGAGCTACTATGGCCCCTAATGTCTTTTGGAGCCATTTACGTAACCCTCCTGATAGTTAGTTGGACGAGGTATCTCGTTATTAGCAAAACTGACAAGATCTTGTTCGACGAGATATCTCGTCGTAAGAAGAAAACGCTATCACGATCATTAGAAAAAAACTGGTCTGCCCTTGATCTCGTTATCACAACAAAATTCGGCATATCCTGGTGACGATATGTCTCGTCATAAGCAAAATCAAAATTGTTCAGGTCTTGAACGAGATATCTCGTCGAAACCACTTGGAGGATTAACATACTTAGACCCTTCTGAACGTCACGAGATTTCCGAGACAAGTAGTTTTGTCTTCATCCCACAACGCACATAATGGCTAAATAACTTCACCTATTGAAAGGTAGGTAGATATTTTAATTAACATCACACTGGAGCAACACAACGACTATTGGCTACGGTCCGGGATCAAATCCGAGGACATCACCACGTAATTTTGAACCACGGTCAGATGTCGAGGTGAGCTGGCACCCCACTCTCCAAACTTCCACACCACGCCAACGTGAGGACATTTGAGGTCACACAGATTGAAAATGCACCAGTCCCCCTTGTACACGACGGTCTTTAGTTGGCTTCTATTGATTGAAAGAATCCTATGACACAATCTATAGGTGAAGAAGGTCAAAACTAGTTATAAATCATGCAGGAAGGTCTACACATTGTAGAACGGATGTGTGCATGCGAACTCCTCTGAAGTTAAGATACCTACGCTAATGAAAAGTTATAATCTTTTAATATGTTTAACAAATCGCAGTTTTATTTCCAGAAAATGAATCTACACCATGGATGGTATTTGAATTCATGCAGCACGGTGACCTGGCTCAACTCCTGAGAAGCAACTCTGCTTTGTTGAGAAGACCAAGCAGCGAGCAGGGCGTTCAGCTTAGTCAGGTAAGGCATGGCATTGAGTCTCAGGTTGATTATATTCGTTTGGTGCGCAGCTCCTTACACCTCTTGCCATTGCTTACAAAATTGAGTTTTATAGATTATCGTACAAAATTATATTTGTTTTAATGATAAACCAAATGTTTCATAATCTTACCAACGATCCAAATAAAGATACGTTTCAAACCAACAGGTTTTTTTTTAATCTGAAAAAGCAATTTCAGCTTCGAAAATCGGCACGGAATGAAAAACGTCTTTAGCTTCTTTAAATAAGAGGGATTTTCAATGAAAGCAAAACAAACCACCGGAAGACGAGAACTTTTCTTCCGGTAGGTAGGTGTTTTAATTAACGTCGCACTGAAGCAACACAACGGGCTATTATCGACGGTCCGGGATCAGTCCCAAAGGAAAGATCTGACGACGACACCACGTAATTTTGAACCATGGTCAGAAGACGAGGCAACACCTGAGCTGTCACCCCAATCTCCAAATTTCCACACCACGCCAAAGTGAGGACATTTGAGGCCACGAGAGATTTAACTTGCAGTAGCCCCCTATGTACAGGACGGTCTTTGATTGGATTCGGTCTCGCCACCCTCCAGTTTCTAATCCGTTACTCTTCCAACCGGGCTACCCTCTTTTCTGTGTCGGTTACCCCAAACAAACACCGTATACAAAATGCGTTCTACAACAAAAACGCTAGAGATATCTACATTATAAACTTTATAATTTTTATTTCCAACACGTATGGCACTGATGCGCTGTAGGGATTGTGAAACGGTTTAATCCTCCTAGTGGTTTTCTCGACGAGGTATCTCGTCATTAGCAAAACTGACAGATATTGATCTCGCCATCATAAAAAAATCGGCACCTTCTTGATGACGAGATATCTCGTCTTTAGCGAAATTGGTAAGGTCTTTATGAACGAGACATCTCATCGGATTGTCAAATTGTTGAAAGTAGGTGGGGTAGGTATTTGAATAAAGTCACACTGGGGGAACAGTGGGCTATTGGCGATGGTCCTGGAACAATCCCGGAGGGATTGAAATGTGTAAGATTTATTTCATTTCAATGGTTTAGTTTTGAAACTTTGACAAATGCGTTCACAAATAAGATCAAGTTATACCCATATGTATAATTTTGAGTACTATTTTTTTAATTAAAAAGTATCTTAAATAAATTGTTTCAAAAAGATTTTTAAAAGCCAGTTTTGAATAAAAGGGGAGATATAATTACTATTATTATTTTAACTAGTTTATTGCTCAATTGCTGTTTCTCTACAAAAGAATATCCAATTACAGAGAACTGAAAATATGATCCAAAAACCGCAAGGAAAAACATGTGCAAATACAATTAGATAACAGATAAAACAAAGCTCTTCATTGAAGTAGATTACTTATTGAATTGAAATCAATAAACAATGTGTCAACTTGCGAGGAAGAATTTTAGTCTCTAAAAATCCATTTGCAGCAAAACTGTTACATGCATTCTTTTTTAAAGGTTTAACCAAAAATAACTTATATAGTTTCTGGTGATGTACCTGAGGACTTTAATATCAATACAAGAAATTAAAAAGGCGAATCCATTTCGTTACATAGGAGATTTTAATAATAGTTCAGTTATACGTGTTTTTTTGGCCAGGTTGGGAAAAAATACAACGTATTTTAGTGTGCCACAGAATTTTAATAATTAGTTTATGTGTGCCATTAGATTATAAAGATTGAAAATCTGGGATAATCGTTGATTGAAAAACCAAACAGATCACACATTATTATTATCACAAAGTAACGATGAAAATGTCTTTAGCGAAGAGATCCATTTTTCGTAGATATTTCAATTGTTCTTTAACCCTTTCTAAACTTTTCGCAGGTATGAAAAGGTAATGACATCACTTGGGAATCTGATTGGAAAAATGGAAAGGATATTTCCTCCTAAAACACGTCTTTTATTTACATATTTATTCAAATGTTGTTTCTGCAAAAATATCCAATTGCAGTGAAAAACAATTTGGAAACAGTTTCGAAAAAATTCATCTTCTCTCTCTCAAATTCGATAACTATTCTTTTTTAATACAATAGACGAGTAGTTACATCATAAGGCGTGGTGGTCGTTGAGGGTTTGGAGTTTGGAATGGTTCTGAGGGCTCCTTAGCCCAAGAGGCTCCTGAAAGAATGAATAGTTTTCAATGATCTCGCTAGAGGGATTATAATGAAGGGAAATAATGGACCAGGAGATCTAAGAAAGTTCACACATTGGTAGAAATCGGTGGTTTAACGAAGGAGGAATGTGATTTTACATATGCGATTTGAAAGCAGGGGAGTCCGTTGGAGGTCCAAGTTAACGAGACGGCTTGGTTCAAAGGTGAAAAGGGGGTGGCAATATACAGGGTGTCCCAAAAAGGTTGTTCCGCGATTTATCTTTTTACCATTTGGAGATAAGTAGGCAATGTAAATTGCATAAGTGCACCAAATAAGGTAAGTAATTAAGATATGTGAATAAAATTATCACGTGATAACAATTTAAGCGGATCCAGATTTTAATTTGTATACCACCCCTCTAGATAAAAATCCGAGATAGCAAAAATGTTCCTTACCTGTATCCCTATCGTTAGTAAAAAACCATATTTCTGTAGGTTGAATAGTAACGGAGATACAAAAGGTTCCATTTTAAGGGGGCCGTATCTAAATTTAGAACGGAAACTGACCCATGGCCAAGAATGAAGAGCTAAGTTCTGCATTGCTGCAGATGGAAAAATTTCCTTTTATTTTTATTTAAACCATTTTTTCTACAATATTTTTATTAAAGATTACATTGTCTACTATTATGCATTGCGATTTTCATCTGCAGTTGCAATACTACATTACTTTGCACAATGTTGCACTTTCTGACCGAAAAAAATGCTTTTTAGCATTGTGTATGCGGTCCCTAATCTGACTGCTTGAACAGCTGTGCACAAGCGGTATAAGTCAACTTTTTTGCGTCCTTATGCCTCCGTTACTGTTCAACCTACAGAAATGCAATTTTCTGCTAACGATAGGGATGCAGGTAAGGAACATTTCTGCTATCTCGGATTTTTATCTAGAGGGGTTGTATACAAATTAAAAACTGTATCCGCTTAAATTGTTATCACGTGATAATTTTATTCACATATCTTAATTACTTACCTTATTTGGTGCACTTTTGCAATTTACATTGCCTACTTATCTCCAAATGGTAAAAAGATAAATCGCGGAACAACCTTTTTGGGACACCCTGTATATTGACTACTTAGATAGGGAGACAGACTGGGAGAAAAGGAGACCACTAAGAGACTTATCTGTAGTGAGAATTGTACTTAGGGGGTTAGTTTAAGGTATCATTTCACACACACACACATATATATATATATATATATATATATATATATATATATATATATATATATATATATATATATATATATATATATATGTGTGTATATATATATATATATATATATATATATATGTGTGTGTATATATATATATATATATATATATATATGTGTGTGTATATATATATATATATATATATATATATATATATATATATATATATGAAACGATACCTAAAAATAACCCTCTAAGTACAATTTTCACTACAGATCACCCCTTAGCGGTCCCCTTTATCCCAGTCTTTGTCTCCCTATCCAAATGGTCAATAGTTTGCCTCACCTTTGAACTCAAGCCGTCTCGTTAACTGGAGATCCCACGGACCTTGCGAGGATTCCCTTTCACCTTTGAACCAAGCCGTCTCGTTAACTTGGACCTCCCACGGACTCCCCTGCTTTCAAATCGCATATGTAAGATCACATTCCTCCTTCGTTAAACCACCGATTTCTACCAATGTGAACTTTCTTATTAGATCTCCTGGTCCATTATTTCCCTTCATTATAATCCCTCTAGCGAGGTCTTTGTAAACTATTCGTTCTTTCACGAGCCTCTTGGGCCTCAGAGCCGTTCCAAACTACAAACCACCCTCCACAACCTCATGATGTAACTACTTGTCTACTGAAATAATTAAGATTTGTTGTGGAATCTGCATTACACTCAATGGATCATTCTCTCCGGTTGCCATACACCACTCTTGCCACTCTCGTCACGACTGCAGGCTTATAAGATCTGTTATTATGACATATATATATATTTGGCCATGCTGCACCAGACACAATACTTACAATATCAAGTAATAGACACAATGAAAGTTTTATTGACACAGAGAGAAATACACCCAAGGAGGAATTCACCTGACAGGAATCGAACCTACGCTGCATACGGGTATTATATGCAAAAAAACAACGAAAAAGGCAAGGCAATACGAAGCAGTGGAGATACACGTAATTTGCATAAATCACAAGCATCTATCGCAACGAAAATTTGTAACCACCGTTGTATTATAGGTAAAATGTTCTGGTTTCTTATTGGCCTTTCTTTCCACTTTTGTTGTTAACACTCATCTTCCTTTATAATGCTCTTGCGTATCGTTCTTAAGAGCTAACAGTAAAATTCCAACGCCATTTTTAGTTTGTTTTTGCACTATGCCGATCAGATTGAGATAAAAAAGTAGGTGTTGCTATTCTAAATTTGTTAACTGTATCCTCAACCCTGGGAGCTCCGTTATTGTTAATTTTTTAACTTATCGAGCGCATACCTTAAAATCTCTAAATCTCAAGTTTCATTCCGATTCGTTGAAAATTGCGGTCTTTAGGGGCTCATATGTAGGAGTTTACTTTGTGACTCCCCAGATAATATGTATTTAGTAAAGTAAGAATGATAGACCTATAGACTACTTTAATAAATACGATATACAGAGTTTGTATTAAGTAACGTTAGCAGACACACACAAAATGTCTGCGGTAAGGATTATTAATTACTTATATCTATTAATGGTAATGTCTTTACTCGCGTTTTATACCAAACTTAAATCCATTTATAATGAATGCAAGCATCGATATGTATCCTTCATACCTCCAAATGAAATAACATTAATCAAAAATATAAAGCGCGCTTTCAGGTATACTTTTTACTGGTGTTCATTCATGAAGGTAGGTAGGTACTTGAATTAACGTCGCACTGGAACAACACAGCGGGATATTGGCCTAGGTCCGGGATCAACCCCGAAGAAGATCCGAGAACAACGCCTCGTGATCTTGAACCATGGTCAGATGACGAGGACAACACCTCCGCTGTAACCCCACTCTCCGAACTTCCACACCAGTCCGACGTGAGGACATTTGAGGCCAAGACAGATTTAACGTGTGTCAGCCGCCCACGTACACGACGGTCTTTTTTTAATCGAATATCGAACTAGCAACCCTCCGGTTGCTAATCCTCTACTCTCCCGACTGGGCTACCGTGTCATCGCTATTCATTCATGAAAGGCAACAAGTGCATATTACCCCAATTAACTTCTAAACCTCCACTTCAATTGTATCCCATTCACTTGCTCAAAAGAGATTTTGTCGGATCTTTCCCTTTGGTTTTGATCCCGGACCGTCGTTAATAGCCTGTTGTGTTACTCCATTGCGACGTTAATTAAATACCTACCTACCCAAAAGACTGTTTTTTCACGTCTAAACCTATTTTCGCATTCGTTCATAATTTTCTTCCTACACTACAGTCTTCCCTGTGTGATTGCTAACCCGTTTTGAACTACTTGTCCAGTAAAATCCTCTGGTTTTCTTATAACCTGTAAATATGATTATTAAGTCATGTGTGTTGTAAGGTAAAAGAAAGATTTCACTACTCGGAAATGTAATATCACAACGAGATGATTAAAGCTGCATTTTTTATATCAGAAATCCGAATCCCATGACAAAAATTAGTTGAATATTTTTTATCTAAGTTCTTCCTACGCTCTTCTGTTTAAGTATAACTCCCCCGTCTAGTACATTCTCAGATAGTTTTGAAGTGTTGGAGAAGGTACAGTTGTGAGCTTCTTTGCTTTCAGCTTATTTCATTTCATTGCTTTCAATGATAAGAGAGTATCAAATCACGCTCTTCCACATGGTTTTAAAAATAACCGATTCGAAAGAGCTCGCCCTGTAGAATGGTGTAAGAAAGATTAAAACGACGCAGAGGGGCCTAAGTGCTTTTCTAGAAGTTATAAATCAAAGAATTGAAAGTTCTCTCCGCTTTCTAAATTTTTACTTTATTCTCTCGAAGGAAGCCGTTCATATCCTCCGCTTTCAATCACTGTTTCTTTACATCTTGCGCTATTTTTACTAGGGTCTTTCTTACGAGGGTTTTACGAAACAAAATAGATGGTTCTTTCAAGGTTCCTCAGAGTTCACCTAACCGTATGAATGGCTAGAATTCGCTCGTAGGAGTATATTTGAGGATTTTCGCTCAAACAGACCATCTGATCATCGCATTTAAGTGCAAATAAATTAGGTTTCTACCGAATCCTATAGAAAAATAAAGACATGGAAACTAAAAGCACCAGAGCCCGACGGAATCTGGTAAGCAGCTTTTGAAACCCCATGGAATACTGAGATAAATTATTGTATCGGAAAAGTCTTTTAGCGATTCCTTTCATACAATCAAGAAGTTCCGTTCTTAAATCCTAAAAAGAAAAGTTAGTTCAATCTCCAGCCAAAGACCGTTTTGCACTTGAGGGTGGTGCACGTTAAATCTGTCGTGACCTCAAATGTCCTCACGTTGAGTGATTTGGTAGTTTGAAAAGTGGGGTGTCAGCTCAAGCGTCGACCTCGCCATCTGACCGTGGTTCAAAATTACGAGGTGTTGTCTTCGGATCTTTCTCTTCGGAATCGATCCCTGTCTGTCGCCAATAACTCGTTACTCGCTCCAGTGCAATGTAAAATCAACTACCTACATACTTGACTACACTGTACTTACCCTCAAGGTGGAATGTGAAACTTCCCAATGCTCCTGAAAGAGGATTAAATGAATCTCTACACTTATTGTTTAATTTTGTTAATCGATTTTATAGGTTTACATTTTCATAGAGCTAGCTGGTAAAATGAATGTAACCCATTTACTCTGTTGCTAATGTACACTGGAGGGAAAAATTAAAGGAACTATTATAAAACGGTGCTTTATATTAATTTTATTAAGTGAAGTCCAATGAAAGTTAGTTGGTTGGTTACTCAAGGTCAACGTTATCACATTGTGACGAAGCATCTTACACTCCTTTTCCCGGAGGTGTTCCTCTCCCCTTTTCAGACTATGGAGGCGCCGATCAGCCCAGCAGCCATGGTTCGGTGCCGGGGCACAAAAGGTGAATGGAAACCGAAGCCCCTTCATCTCTGCCGACGCTCCCAGGGTTTTGAAGGAATTCGGGGACAGTTCGTCTCGGCGGCGCCCGAACATTCTGGAACTCATGAGAAAAAAAAAGAAAAATCCACCAGGAGGAGAACTTTGACCAATGGGGGACGAGAGGACGTCCCCCACCGCCTTTTGCCGACCCGAGTCCGGGGAGGATGAAGGCAGACGGCGCTAGAACTTCAACGGTGTTGGGAGTGTCTCTCAGAGGTCCCAGAAAGGGTACCGCCTTTAAGTCCCGTTGCGGGCAAATTTGTTTTCTGTACTGTACATATTTCATGTAACTGGAGATATTTCTTTGTTATTAAATAATCCAGAAAGCAGTACAACCATTAATACTCATTTATACGATTTCCCACCACATAGTGTGAAGACGCTACAACATCGTCCAAAGGGATTCACCTTCGCTACACAGAAATAGGCAAATTTTTGCGCCCGTTCTTTCGGAACGTGTGGAAAGGAGTGTAAGGGGTTGCTTAAAATTCGAATGTCAAGGATTGTACGCGTAGTTGGATAAAATTTTCGCGTGTGGTAGGTGGAACATGTCGTTGCGAAGGCATTTGACGGATTGTGAGAAATGGCGTTTAATAGGGAGAATGGAAGGAGGACAGACACTCACACAGGTCTGTAAAAAAACTAAAAGTAGCCAAAAGCGTCATGTCAAGAATCGGTTTAAAGACACTGGTGATGTATGTAGACAACCAGGTCAAGGTCGGAAACGTACCACAACAGACTTTCAGGACCGTTATTTGGCAACGATTGCTAAAAGAAATAGGCAACTGACGTCAGCCCAGATTTCAAGGGAGTTCGCTGCATCTACAGGAACTCGACTATCTAGATATACTGTGAGTGACAGGCTGCATAAAAGAGGGCTGTATGCAAGGAAACCCATGATTTGTGTCCCAATAACTCGGGCTGCAAAATGCGCCCGGTTGCAGTGGTGCAGGGATCATCGTGACTTGAGTACCACAGACTGAAGCCGAGTTCTCTTTACTGATGAGTCTCGTTTTTGTTTGGAGAGTGATTCCAGACTACAATCTGGAGGGAGTAAACCACACGCAATAAGCCTGAAAACATCCGTGAAAGGCATCGATACAAAGGTGATGGAATCATGGTATGGGCGGGCATAATTTTGAATGGCCGCGTCGACCTACACATTTTTACCAGTGCAATTATGAATGCTGAAAAATACAGAGATGAGGTTCTTGATCCTTACGTCAAGTTGCTTAGGGGTGCAATTGGTAATAACTTCCTCCTAATGGATGATAATGCTCGTCCCCATCGCGCTGAACTAGTGACCAATTATCTTGAGGGCGAAGGAATCCAGCGGATGGAGTGGCCCGCATATTCTCCGGATTTAAATCCGATAGAACATGTGTGGGACGCACTAGGACGCCGACTTGCATCATCACTGCAGCCCCCACCTAGCACTCTTCAGGAGCTTCAAGGCGCTATTCATCGTGGATACACTTTGTTACCGCAGGAACTCCTGGACAATCTAATACACAGCATGAAAAATCGCTGCAAAACTTGCATTTTGGTCAGGGGTGACCACACACCGTATTAATTTTTTCTATGTATCTCTAAAAAGTTGTAACACCAATTTTTCCAAACCCTGCTTTATATCACATTTCCTATCTTCTTATTTAAATTCATTTTTTGCAGAAATAGGATATTCTGCATTTTGAAGATATGTCAAGCATGACAGAATAAAGATCTTGTGCAAGTTCCATGTTCATAGCTGCAAATTCATTCAAGTTACATGAGTTTTTATAATTGTTCCTTTAATTTTTCCCGCAGTGTACTTTTCGATAATTCAAACTGCCTACGAAATATATTTTTCCCGCTTGCAAATCGTCCTATTCCGAATGGGTGTTTTCAGAATATAGTCTGGATAACTTTTTTTCAGTATTCCAAACTTTGTACTGGATACAGCCAATAACCATAAAAGTATTTTATATTTTAATTTTTCTTTCGTCTCTTTTCTTTTTTTTCTATTCACTTTTTTAAAATAAATCGGGAGAATTAGAACACGAGAATATTCTTTAAAAATAGCTTTATCATATGAAAGGCATTTTGCATCAAATTAAATACAGGTGGCGGTATTATTCATGCGGCGATACGTGTATTCTGAACGGGATGTCAGTTGACTTGTTCATCGGATACGATTTCAGTGATATTGAATCAGAAATTCACAATGTAACTAACTGTCCCTTCACTTCTAAGTGTCTTTTAGAAACGCCAAGGGGATGCTATTCTTAACGCTTGGTAGGCAAATAAATATACAAGAAACAAGAAAGCACAGAGCCGAATAATGAAAACGTCAAATTATCTTCGCTACAATATTGGTAACATCTGTGAAGCAATGTAGAACTTGTCTTCCTCTAATGCAGTGATTCTGAACCTTTTTAGTGATCGGCACCCCCTTGAATCTAAAAATAAGCTCTCGCACCCCCTTGAAAAATGTTTCTATTTCTTTATTTAGGAAATTACTTCTATTGCAAGATAATTTATTTATTGAAAAATAAACGCATATATTTACATATACATACAAAACAATATCTCAATTTTTAATGGCTATGTTGTTTATTCATAATAATATTTTTGAAGCGAGGCTCCTTTTTGAAAGAGCCACGCGTAAGTCATCACTTCCATTTAAGCCAATTCTGGCTTCTGTTTTGTGCAAAAGTGACGAAAGTCCTATTTCACACAAGTAAGTGATGGCAAATGGTAAAAGCGTCTGCAATGCTGCTTTTACCAGCTGGGTATACGGTTCTAACTGTGTACACCAGAAGAGTTCTGTCCAGTTTTCAAATTCCATTTGAATACGTGCATTGACTCATATTTCAATAAAATCGTCTTTCATTAGATTACTCTCGTCCATTGAAACTTCTCTCGCACCCCTGGAAATGCTTTTAGCACCCCCAGGGATGCACACACTCCAGATTAAGAACCACTGCTCCAATGTACCTAAGCAATTCTACATACCAATCTTAAACCTTCACTTCTAGGAAAATCACCACACTCATTATTTAGGTCCATTAAACCTCAAGCTATCTAAACTTGTATATATAATTTTATCTATCTTATTCAATGGATTGCCCTCAGTGGTACGTTTTCTTTAGGTGTGTACGAGCTTCACGGGCCGGAGGTACTCTAGTGATCTTTTTCCCATGGGGTTTACCTCTTTAGTAAACACTGGGGTCGCGCTCCCTGGATACTCAAGCGATCTTTTCTGCTTTCATCCCACTATTCTGTACCCCAATTACTCTTTTTTGCCTTTCATATGCATTTGTACGCATGTCTTGCTTATTTACTTTGCATTTATTTCACTTTATATTTAAAATTGTCTGTCTTGTGATTGGCCAAGCTTGACCAACTATTCCCCTTGCCCTATAAAACCCCAAAACAACCAACCATTCAATAGATTAATTTAAATATGGTCACTTTTTAAAAGTAAACAATAATGATTAACAGAGTACTGCACAGCCCAAAACATAATTTCTGTGATATAAATCAGCTGACGGGCACTTGTTTTTATTAGTCCACTCTAAGATATGCCGTAGTTTGCCTATGATGCCATCATCTTCAAAGTCGCCAATAAAACTTCCAAAGTATAAATTCCGAATTCATATGGATCAACATCAATTGGGGATTATTACCTGAATATTGAAAAAAAAATCAACTACATTTTAAGATAACTCCGATATGTATAAGAGCATTTGGATATCAAAAATAAAATATTTGCGGACCGTCTGGTTTGTTCACCCTGAAAATCCCTTTCAAACTTTGTCGTTAATGTATTTTTCAATATTTTGAACCGTTACGAAACTTAAATTAGTGACTTTGCAAATTCTCAGATATTTGATGAGTTTTCAAAATATAGTCTGGATAATATTTGCACGGTATTCCGAACTTTGTAAAGGATGAGCAATACAAAATTTGATACTTTCATGTTTTTTCTTTTCATTTCATCTTTCTTTTGCTTTTAAATAAAATAAGAGAATATCAGAACATATGAATATTCTTTTGAAAATAGTTTTGTCATAATACATACTGTTACATAAAACATACATCTCTGTTCATAATGCCCAGATAAATTTTTAACTTGTTTTAGATGGCATATAATCTGCTAGAGGTTCTGCACTCGGTTCAATAGTTTTTGTTATTCGAACGCTAAAACCATGATTGAAAACCTCTTGTTAATTAAATAAAATTCTATTAAATAAGCAACAAATGTCGTATCTTAGAAACGTGAGAAACATGTTTGTTCCATGCGTAATTCCACATTTATAGCATAGCTAAAATTATTGGTAACCAACAATTTGTGTGTAGTAAAACAACAGAAATATATTTTATCTTATTATTCACTTAAAAGTATCAATTTTATATGAAAGGTATTTTCTGTCAAGCTAAATATAGGTAGTGGTAATGTTTCTGCAGCGACTATTACATAAAACGTGCTTCTTGAATACATTCTAAACGGGATGTCAATTGGTTTGTTTTTCGAATGCGATTTCAGCACTTCGACAATAAACATTCCAAAGAATAAATTAGAAATTGATATATGATAGATTTGTCAAAACCGATGAGATAGATTAGAGTTTTCGCCAAACTCTGCCAAAACGGCCTTAAACTACATTTTAAGTTCCCCGATATGTATCAAGCCAAAGCCAGTGGGCAGTATAAGTAAAACCTTCTCAGACCGTCTGGTTTGTTTTTTGCACTAAAAAAATCTCTCATATGCTTTTCAAACGATTTTTATTAATATTTTAATTTATGTATTTACCTTTTTTCATATCGTTTTGAAATGTGGCAACAGAAAGAAGATGAAAACAAATAATGAATAGATGTTCCACGAATATGTATTATGAATTTCTGGAACAGTAGAAGGAAAACCATTCGAAGTTATGCTGTTGCATAAATTTCAAATGTATATACGAAACACATATGTAGTATGAAAATATTCTTCAAATTTGCTAATGGATTGTTGATTATGCTTAAATAAGACTTATGTGGCAACAGAAAGAAGATAAAAACAAATAATGAATAGATGCTCCACAAATATTTATTATGAAAATATTCTTCTAATGGATTGTTAATTATGCTTAAATAAAAATTATATGGCAACAGAAAGCAGCTAAAGACAAACAATGAATAGATGTTCCACAAATATAAAGAATGAAAATATTCCTCAAATTCCCTAATGGAATGTTAGTTATGCTTGAACAAAGAATTGCCAACTTTTAAACATGCTTTTCTGTTCTGCTAAAGAAATATATACACGCAATAAGTTCTTTCCAGTGAAAACTGAAGTTTGAAAAAGGAATATTACGTATAAAACGTTTGAAGCACGCAACCAAAGTGTAATTTGAGTTATTTAGCATGTAAACGATTAACATCCTGAACCACTTTTGCAAACTTATACGCAGCTAAGGGAAGACACGATAGAATTTCTCACTCCAGTTGTGTAATCTGATAAATTTATCACATCCTTGCTAGTTCCCAGTTGCATTCATTTCTACTAAAAGGTAATAGTCTGATGAGACCGAGATTTACTTACTTCACTTAACTGCTAACGCATAATTGTTAGGATGTAAGAGACAGATCTTTGATTTTCTGTTAAAACCCTATCACATTTGTTCAGACATAAGACAATTTTTCGAAACAAGACTAGTCTATGTAATATTTAAATCCAACGTTCTGTTTTAACTAAAACATTTGCTGATAAAACTAGAGATGAATATTTTCCGTGCATTACACCATTAAGAATATCTCAGTGCTACACTAAATTAAAGGAACATTAAAAGGTAAGCATTGACTTAATGTGAGGCAATATTCTAGTGAAGTGAATGAGGCTTTTAATTTAGGTGCTTTTACAGTTATGGAGTATTTATCAGATAACACAACTGGAGTGGGAAATTCTATCGTGTCTTCCCTTAGCAGCGTATGTTTTCAAAAGTGGTTCAGGATCTTACTTTTCTCTTTATTAAATAACTCATTGGAATGATTTGGTAATTATTTTTCAAAATAACAGAAAACGATTTTCGTAATAACTTGTCTTTAGAAGTTATAATTGAATAGTAGATGTTCCATTACTTTAGATATTGAATTGTTCCGCGTATTAATTTTTTTAACACTTAATTAAATACTTCTAAATATTTTATATTTTTAAAAATTATTAAGAGAATGAAATCAATCCTACAATATATATTTTAGGCCATCAATTAATTGAGAATTAATTTAATTCTTTTCTAAGCTGTACAATGAGCTGAAATTTATGAAATGTTATTTTGATATGCGTCATTGTTCATGAATGTTTGCAATTCAAAAAATACACACAATAAAGTCAATTAATAAATCTCACAACGCAAAAATACATCTCAGTAATAATCTCACAAAACTCAGTAACACAAAATTCAATAAAGCAAATAAAGTAACAGCTCAAAACTATTATCTCAATTTATAGTTCTAAAATGGAACCAAAAAAATTAAACATTTAACTAGTGTTGCCAAATATAGAAAATTGCATACTTATTAATAATTTAATTATACTATGGTATGAGCGTTTTCACGAAGTTTCTGTATAAATATCGCTTGCGCTTTGTACTTATTTATCATAAATATTATCATTTCCATAGCTCGTTTCCTTAGATCTATGTTAAAATTTAATATTTATTTACTGTACCTGAAAAATTTCTCGTGTAAGTATTTAAGCATAGTATTTAAATTTAGCCATGACAGAGAATAAAAAATGATCCACGTAGTCGCAAGTCTTGCCTTTTGTATAGTTGAAAGTAACAAACTTTAACTGTTTTATAACGAAAATCTAGATTTCATACGAAATATTCAACAAAGGAATTTATTCTTTGTGTATTGAATGAACAAATTTAAAAGCATTTTGTAATCAATTGAAAATGCTTTTCTTTAACTTCCCAATTGTTCGATAAAGTTGCCATTTGAAGTATTTTCTTTTATAAAGAGATGTGTCATCCCCAATTAATGAACTACTCAACGATCATTAGCGTTCATTTAATGTACCATTAATGTCATTTGAAATGATTAATAGGAGTTTTATTTCAAACTTAATTCCTATCTTCTAGGGAAAGTCAACTAGTTATTTGAGATTGAATTTAAAAAATTACATCTTATTTCATCTATCTAAATTGAAAGTCAGTTTAATTTTTCATTATTTTTTCATCGTTAGATTTCCTCTCTTCATGCTATCATTTTTTCCATCTTTCATCATGCATATAATCATTTCCTGCTTCATTATTTCATTTGTTCAATTAATTAGCCTCTATAAAGTGTCTAGAGACAAAATATTTTAATTTCTGTCTTTAACCAAACTTGAAAGGTTATCTACAAGGTAAAACGTTCATTGATCTTAAATTTTCGTGTTTTAGATTCAAACACATTTAAAAACGACCAAACGAAAAGGTAAATTTCCGTAACTGAAAAAATGGAATATAAATGTCTTCATATTTTTAACAAATGTAAGTAAAGTAAATGTATTATCTCTGTACATTTTTTAAAAAATTTCTTTTTTTTACCTTTTTTTTCGTGTTTGAGAAATATGTGGCCAGTACCAATTAAAATTTAAAGGGGTGCAGTTGTGTTGATATGAGTTATCGCAAGTAAAATTCCCGATAGCTTGTCTTTTATCTTGTAAACCATCACTTTTATTTGTTTACAACTTTGAGAACATGTTTTCAATTCTGCGAAAAAAAAAAGACTTTTTCTGTATTAATTATTGAAGTAACAGAGACTCTTAACATCATAACAACTTCAGTTCAACTTTAAGAAGTTGTCTTCTTAGGAAGTGATACATAATGTAGCACTTCCTAAGTATTTTATTAAAAAAGCTAAAGATTGAATTCCTAGAAGACAAGCTCTTGTAATTATTCTGTATCAAAACCCAATTAAAAGGGCATTAAGTTCGGGGATTTTAAAGCTGGCTTAACGTAAATGTAAGGAAAAAAGCATTTTTCGAAAGATTGTATTTATAATTTCATGTATTATCCATTCTGCAGGAAAAAATTCCTTGCTGAAATATTTAAATCCAGTTCCAAGAAAAAATTATTTCAAGTTTATTTATTGCTAAATTGCATGCAGGATGAAGAATAAGATCATAGAGGAAATGTAAAAGTAGAGTGAGCAATGATAACCTCTTATGTAATCAAAACTAGTAGTAACGTGACCCTTCGACTGCTTTCGTCTTCTGGGTGCAGACGAACATTCATCATCTCATTGTTCTTCGGGACGGGAGAAGACGCCCATTCATTGATTCATCAACTGATTGGTCCACGCGATATATTACTAGACAAAGGCGTTTTCATCATCTTCCCTGCCGCTCTATAAAAATGAGCATTCACACATCTACTGTATAAGATGTCATATCACCAAACGAGGCGATAAGATACCAAATCGATCAACCAAGTCAATTTTTGCACAGAGCAATCACGTGACTACTAGTCGACATGCTAGTCACACGTTTCGAAGCTTCTCTCAACAGCAATGCTCAGTCTATTTATATTTCACGTCTATGAATAAGATTATACATTTCACTGACGCATATGGCACAGAAATTGACTTCATCTGTTTATTGTCAAATGGCAACAACTGATATAAACAATATAAAATCGACCCTCTCGGAATTCATTCAGAGCCGCGGTAGCCAGGTTGGAAGAGTAACGGATTAGCAACCGGAGGATTGCGAGTTCGAATCCAACCGTAGACCGCCGTGTTCAAAGAGGGCTGGTTCATATTAAATCTATCGTGGCCTCAAATGTCCTCATGTTGGCGTGGTGTGGAAGTTTGGAGATTGGGATTCCATCTCAGGTGTGACCTCGTCATCTGACTGTGTTTCAAAATTACGTGGTGTTTTCCTCGGATCTTTCACTTCGGGTTTGATCCCGGACCGTCACCAATGGCCCACTGTGTTGTTCCTGTGCGACGTTAATTAAAATACCTAAATACTTACCCGATTACAGAAGGTAGTGAGAAATATGGAAGATAGAAATTAGCATAAAATTGAAAATATGAGCTATGGCAGGTTTTCGTCAAAAATCGCATTTGAATAAAAGATTGGGATGAAATTCAACGTTGAAAATCTAACTGTGATTGCATAATTGAGATTTTTGCCATGCATTTTACTGGAAATTAGAATTAACACCAATAAAAATAACGAAATTCTGTTACACATTTTTGGATAACAGTTATATTAATTATTTACCTATTTCATTTTGCGGTATGAAATTGATTTATATATGAATATAGATATTATATTCATTATCAGATACGAAATATTATATTCATTATCAGAAACGACACTGTCACGGTTCTTTCCTTTTTCTACCCTCTACTACTAGAGAATAACGCTTCTAATGGTGTGCACTTTTTAAAACATTTAAACATCATTTCCGAGTATTAATATTTGATATTCACGTATTTTAATGCTTACAAAAAGGGACAATTATTCTATCATCGAAGGACCCTCCATGCGTCTTTTCTTCTTGCGCCCAACACTCGAGTTCTCATTCTTTTTCCACCATAGGACCAGGCTGACCGTCCAAGGTCACCCCGCCTAAATCCCTCGGAGATCAAATGGTTCCTTCCAGCCAACATTCCGCTGCGCCTGGACGAAGAACTTTACAGACACTCTGATTACAGATAAGCAATTAACCCTCCAGGTGGTTTACCTTCTCGTCGAAAACTGACCTGTAGTGACCAGCCTCTGGTGCAAAAACCTGTTCCAAACTCACCAGTTCAAGGAGGGACCATTTGTTTTTCCTACGTGGTTCTACATTCCTTCTTGGAGTAATAGGGCAGTTTTGTCTCAACGAGATATCTCGTTCTTAGCAAAATTGACCAGATCTTGGACGAGATAAATGGTTAAAGGAAACGAAGTCCCGATGATAGACAATTTGGATTAGTTATGGCACAATATCATACCAGGAAGGTAGAAAAATATTCCTATATTTTAACCAGGGATATTGGCAGACTACCCACGGGCTCTAGATTTAATGTTTACAAATATTCTAGGAATATTAAGGTTCAGTATAAAAATTTCATATCATTTGATTTCTAAGAGTGGTCTAATGGGCCATTCCTCTTTGGAGTAATAAGGCAGTTTTGTCTCTACGAGATATCTCGTACTTGCAAACTTTACCAGATCTTGGACGAAATTTCTCGTCGAAACACTTGGAGGGTTCTGAAATATTGGAGCAGATACTATGCGTAGGTGTTCGTTAGTATTAATTATTTCTTTTCTTTTCAGATCGATCTTTTGTGGATATCACTCCAGATAGCCAACGGCATGCTGTATTTGTCCTCCCAGCATTTTGTCCACAGAGATTTGGCGACAAGGAATTGTCTGGTTGGTGACAACTTATCCGTTAAGATATCCGATTTCGGCATGTCTCGGGATATTTATACTTCAGATTACTACAAGGTATGTACTCTATACCTTTCTTCTTTCCTGAATGAGATATTACGAAATCAATATCGGGTTACTGATGGTTAATACTTTGATAGACTGTCGAAATGAGACACGGTTAACCCTCCAAGTGGTTTCGGAGAGATATCTCGTTCACCAAAATCTGACAAATTTTGCTAATAACGAGATTTCTCGTCATCAATATTTTGGCCCATTTTTTTGTATGATGACGAGATCAAGATCTGGTCAGTTTTTCTTTCAATGACGAGGTATCTCGTTCATCAAGATCGGTCTTACTAATGGCTCCTCATCGAGACAATCGCCAGAAGGGTTAAGCGTGGTAATCTATGAGAAAACAGTCGCATTTAATTTCAATGTAACACTAACAAATCGCAGAATTTGGAGTCAATGGGCCCAGTGGGTTTGCCCACTGCACTAGCAATCCGTGAGTTGTAAATGGCGAGGGTTTGATTCTTCCCTGGATGCATTTCTCTGTAAAAGATGTCCTGTGTGTATATCTTACTTGACAATGTTTGGTGCAGCTTGGCCAAATATGTCCATTGCACCATAAAACTCAACCAACCACAGACATATTAGATAGCTGGTTCGTTTGGTTTCATGGCGCAAGGGTAGTATTTGGCTAAGCTGCGCCAAGCACATTACGGATTACGTCAAGCTGATGGAGATACGAACAACAGATACAGGAAAAGTTTTACTGAGACAGAAAAAAGGAATACACTCAGGAAAGAATCGAACCTGCGCTTTCTACAGTTCGCAGGCTGTTGCGCATTGGGCGATCTCACTGAGTCCCCACGTAAATGACAATCTTTGGTTGGACCTAATTTCAAACCCGCTGCCCACCAGTTGCTTATCCGCGACTCTACCAACTGGGCTACCGCAACTTTACATATTTTGAGAAAACATTGATATAAGATTGATAATACAGAATCACAGCGCAGTTGTACGCAGGAAAGAACTCAACAGAACTTAAGCTCTTTTTGACAAGATAAAAAGGTTGCTGGAATCAGCTGGTGAGTTGGAAACACCAGGAATGCGCCAATGGTTCAATTTGTTACATGTTTATGTTTTAGGCACATATTTTAAGTAAGGTTCAAATGCTGTAAAATGCTGAAACAATTCCAGACATGCTTTTCATTTTTCTGTAAAAGAGAGCTTTATAAATATAAAGGGACAAGTCTCGGCATAGGAAAATAAAGTTGAGTTTGATGTATCTAACTTGTGAAAAATTTTCTTTCAGATATTTCTCAATATGATTTCAGACTCTTGATTTATTTGAAAAAAATTTATGCCATCAAACTTTTCTGTAATTTTTCTGATTCATTTGAGATATTTATTTTACACAACAGATTACTTTATTTTTATCCTAATTTAATTTTATGTATAAAAATTTGGTTAGTTCTTTAAGCCAATTAAAAACCACAAGGTAACAGTTGTCCCTATTAGTTAGTTCATCAGTAAGCAGCTCATGAAAATACGAGGCATCTAAATTACGGATTTTCTTTGCAGGTGGGTGGCTCGAGAATGTTACCAATCCGATGGATGGCCCCAGAAAGCATTACATACGGAAAATTCTCCTTAGAGTCTGACGTATGGGCGTATGGTGTCGTACTATGGGAAATATTCACATACGGAAAACAGCCCTACTACGGCCACTCTAACGACGAGGTAAGTCTGTCTTACGACGTTTCTCTCCGTGCCATTGGAGGGCCGAGCTAGCCCAGTTGCGAAGACCGTCTTGTACAAAGAGGGCCGGTGCACTTTAAATCTGTCGTGGCCTCAAATGTCCTCATGTTGGCGTGGTGTGGAAGCTTGTAGAGTGGGGTGCCATCTCAGGTGTGACCTCGTCTTCTGACCTGGCTCTAAATTACTTGGTGTTGTCCTTGAATCTTTCCATCGTACTCCAGTGCGATGTTAATTAAACACCTACCTACCTCCGTGCCATTGGCGTTTGTTTGGTGATTGAATGAGGGATTACATTCTGACAACCCAGCAAGGAAGGAGGAAGACTTGGCAGCCAATTTCCCATCGGCCTTCTAATAAAATAGACCGAGCATGTGGCCGCAGTCGCTGTTCTAAGATCTCCGAAGGATAAATCACGTGGGCTTACGAATTGACAGAGCCGATTGGTTGTCGATTCGCTGACTAGTATTTTTGATCAAGGTGGATAATCACTTTAACCAATCAATAATTTAGAATTCATACTTTTACTCACAATCACCTGACAGAACTGGAAAAAATAACATGAAGCTGTGGATGCAATTTCCGCTGTGACGATGAAAATTAATTCGGGAATGAAGACCGTATTCGTCAACTAGAAATTTACCAATTTGCTTTATATGGCTTACCTTCTTTGTTCTTGGAGTTTTTAAATTATTTTCTCTATGGAATGCAAAATAGTGTGCTGGTTGAACACATAACTCTTGAGATAGCTCCTTAATGTTACAAAGAAGTGAGATCTTGTTTTTATATTATTTTACTAGCAGATATGCCCTACCTTACTAGGGTTGAATAGGTTAGAACTATAGATTGAAAAGTGACCAGGAATAATCACTTTACTTTCCTAGAAAAATTCCAAATTAGTGTGAGTAAAATCATTTTTAACACCTTTTAATGCTTGCGTTCACATTTTTATAACAATGTATATTCATTTTAAATGAAGAGAGAAAAACTGCATATTTTTCTTAAAACGAAAACCGGGCAGTTCGCCTTTTCTTTTATAATTCCTGATACTTATGTTGATAAGTCAGTTGTATTGAGAGATTAGTATCAGAGTAATACAAACTTGAACTTTTTAGAGATTATTATTACAGGCGAACGTAACAAACGGGTATGAATAATAAAAATCGACCGCTACGAGATTAATTCAAATTATTTCCGCTAAGTTTGTATGTGCTTAACTTGAGCAATGGAATTTTTCAGCAGTCTGATTACGGAAGGTAATGAGAAATCTGGAAGATCTGAGCCAAGCAGAAAATAGGTGTTAGAATGCTGGTCCCAGAGGAATAGGGGGCCCTGAGAAGCAAGAATGGGCAATAAGAAGATGCTAACGAAATTGTTATGCTAAAACGATGCTAATTAAATCAAACACTTATCCACTTTGCCATACAGACACAATCACTGCTGTGATGCTTTGTCATTGATTCACTAATCTAGTGGAATAAACTGTAAATAGTAAACAGTGGAGATTTAAGGATACTACTGACTAAAATGGAGCCTAACATAGACGAATTGGTTACACAGTGCCAGGATCATCCTTCTCATTAGTGATTATTTTTAATTGATTTGATATTAACTACTAACAGGGTATGCCTATTTAAATCAGCTTGATTTAAATCACGATTTTAATCATGATTTAAATCAAAATTTCCTTTTCCTTTCTGCATTAAGTTTATAAATATTGAAAATGAAATAACTATGAACAAGATGCATGTTATTTTATTCCAATAAGTTAAGAACTATATCAAATAAATAAAGTAAATGAAAAAAAATGACACTTAGTCGCAATGAAAAAGTTTTTGAAATATCAGAAAAGTATTCCAAATTTGCACTTAAATCTTTATAATTTGGTATTTTAATATTTTCATTTTGTTTTATGAAATATGCTGGTTAATTTTTATTTAAATTTAATTAGGAAATTTAATGCATTGATCCATAGGAATTCTTTACACTGCTGGCATAACTATTCTGTATTTATGGAATTGAAGTTTGGAATGTAAAAGTTAATTCTCCCATCTGATAATTAAGTGTTAACAAAATAGATTATTGATTGAGGTGGAAAGCTATTTCAATGATTAAGCTCAAAATTCCACTCAATTGGCACGTTCTAGGGAAATGTTATTATACTTATTCTATGCTGTTGAAGGAGAAAAGCACCATTTTCTTTTAAGTTATGTATAAACCCTTTTTGTGTGCTTGGAATATCACTTAGAAATACTTATCAATGCTCAGAGAAAATTTGAAAAATAGGCATATTTATGTATATTTTTCATGTCTTATCCTATTTTAATTTTTCTTACAAATAACAGTTTTCACAAGTAAGTACATTTTGCAAGTTAAATATTAATGAGAAGTAGGAATCTTTTCATGAATTTTGTTAGTAAGTTCCTTTTATTTTATTTTCTATTGGTCACATGATTTTTTCTCAAAACCAAGTCTTTAACCAAATTACTTTACATAAAAAAAGAAAATATGTGCATTTTATTCATATATGATAAATATATAATGCAAAAAAATTCTAAAATTTGTCTGATTTTTAATAACTTTATTCAGAAATGTATAACATAGTGTTAGTGGGATCCTGACAACCTTATTTTATTAGGTCTAAAACATTTCTTGCCACTGGATATGGGTTTGAATCAAACCAATCTAAGCCGCTCGAGTACCAGATGGGAAAACATTGCTTTTGCATGGCATTTGTTATGCTGTTCTATTTATTCTACTATGTGATTAACTGCTAATTCCTATATCGCGTTTTATTCTTGCAAATATTTACCTTACTATATTTCCTAATACTTTAATGTTATTCATAAATATTAATGTTTAACGTAAATCAAACTATCTAGAAACTGCACTGTGATTTGCGTATTTCATATCCAACAAGTTCAAACGTAAGGGATTAATTAAAACCATAAAAATCCGATTTAAATCAAAAAAAATCTGATTTAAATCAAATAAATCCGTTTTTTATAATTTTTTTATCATAATTTTTTCATATCCTGACTACTAATAGCAATGATCAATCTAGTGTGTTTTTGTGCAATTTTAGTTTTTGACGTAAATACCTCTATAAAATAGGAAGATGAAAAGATAGGAAGATGTAATGGCTTGCTTATATAATATGGGCGGTATGAGAGACATTTTTTGTCAAGTTAATATAGGAGGCGATAGTGTTTCTGGATGATACTTGTTTCCGGTTACTTATACCTAACTTGACGTCACTTTGCTTGGTTTTGAAGTAAATATGCCTTTAAAATTAGAACAGTACTGGAGCATGCATGAAAATTTGAGCCTTACAAAAAAAGCGTTACAACTGTTTTGTCTTACGATTTTAGAGCTAGAAGGGCGAGCTTAGGGCCAGAATAACTTTGGATTGGTTGGATTGAGATAGGTTAATTAACGTCGCACTGGAGCAACACAACGGACTATTGGCGACGGTCCGGGATCAATCCCAAAGGGAAAGATCCGAGGACAACACCGAGGTAATTTTGAACCATTGTCACAGACCTTTAATCAATAAAATTGTCCAATAAAAATGCACTTTAATCGTTCAAACTGTAAATTAATTGTTGGATATTCACAATAAAGAATCGTTCAGACGTCCTATGCCTGCTTCATTCATTCCACAATCCAACATCAGGCCCCAGTATTTTCGTCAAAACTACGGTTTGTGTCCCCGACACAACCTACCATTTTTTGTTACATCATTTTAATGATGGTTGTTTTAGGGTTTTATGGCGCAAGGGCCATATTTGGCCATGCTGCGTCAGACTCATGACATACAATATCAAGTAATAGGTAGACAGACACATGAAAGTTTTTACTGGCACAGAAGAGAGAAATATACCCAGTAAGGAATGCGTCTGAGAGGAATTGAACTCGCGCCGCCTACAGCTCGAAGGTAGCTAGAACAGTGGACATACCCACTGAGCCACGACGACCCCCATCATTTTTATGAATAGCTTTATAATTTTGATTTCAAGTTGTTCCATTTCCAAATTAACTGAATTCTAAAATTACACACACAGCTGCATGAATATATTTGGTGAAATTCAAAAATTATGGGCACAACTACGCTTGCAATTTATTATTAGTTATGATCGTTTTCCATGGGGGCACCGAAAAAACTTGAAAAGAGGATGTTAAGCCCAAAAAGTTTGGCAAACTATGCTCTAGAGTTTATAAGTAGCCACAAATGCTTATAGATCCTCTCCAATTAGTTCTGAAAGGGTCATTGTTATGTTAATCAGGAATCATATAATCCCAAGAAGGGATTAGTTAACGGAATTCTAATGATTATGCAAGGATGGAATGAGCTCACAATCCCTACAAAATTAGTACATTCTGATCAAAGAGTTGTTATCCCCAGAATACCATTGTGTGTGTGTGTTTCCAAAGGATTAAACAATTCCTTTTAAGCTGCGCAGGAAACAATTTCCTTTTTAAATTGCTTTCGATATGGCAATTTATAAAGCCCTCCACCGAACTTTGAAACAGGCAATTCAACGTGGTCATATCTCTAGTTCGAAACTCGACAAATTTAATAGTATCGATAGTCGAAAATCAAAAACAGTTGCATAAAGAATATATGAGTACATTGACTTCTAACAATGTGTATGAAGAAATTCATGAACATAAAGAAATAGCATTTTTAACCAACGTCAGATGACGAGATCAACTCCTGAGCACTCTCGAAACTTTCACACCACACCAAAGTAAGGACATTTGAGGTAGCGACAGGTTTAAGGTGCATCAATCCCACATATACGACCTCTCTTTGGTTGGATCGTTCCGAACTCGTAACTCTCCGCTCGCTACTCCACGATACTCTACCATCCGGGCAACCACGGCCCATGCAATCCATCGGAAAGATTCCATTGGTCTTACCTTCAAATAAAATCGTTTGAAATGATTCTACTTGCTATTTCCTTAGAATAAAATCGTTCGGAAAGATTCCTGTGAGGATCGATAGCTTGTTACTCAAAAGTGAGTACTGTTAAGACTGTAGAAACGATACTTTATGTAAACTCAACAAATTTCTTATCTCCCCAGGGATAAGACGATAGCGGGATCTCTAGATGTATACGGGTTGCTGGTACACTTACAAGAGATGAAGTGATTACGTCTAGGATCGTGCAGCGCCCTCTGTCAACAGGGGTCGTAACAATTCTATTGATGTTATTCTTAGAATAGAATCGTTTGGAAAATTTTTTTGATCATTTTCCTAGAATAAAATTACCAGGAAAGATTCTATTGGTCCTTTCCTTAGACTGGCTTGGGGGTTGCTAGCGCAGGGAGGAACCCACTAAGCCACCGTTACCCTACAAATATCAACTCGGAATTTATTCTTTGGAATTTTTACTGACGAAATGCTGAAACTGACTCCTCTCTCAGAATACGTACAGGAAACACGTATCGCCGCAGAAACACTTTTGCCACCTATATTTATAGGTAGGTAGTTGAAATAACGTCAGACTATTAACGCAACGCACTATTGTCGACGGTCCGGGATCTATCCCGAAGGGAAAGTCCGAGGACAACACCTCAACACCTAGTAATATTAAACCAATGTCAGATGACGAGGTCAACACCTGAGCTTGTACCCCACTCTCCAAACTTCGGCACCACGCCAACTTGTGAACACTTGAGACCATGACAAATTTAACGTGCACCAGCCCCCATGTACACGAAGGTCTTTGGTTGGACATAGTTTTGAACTCACAACCCTGCGGTTGCTAATCCGCTACTCTTCCAACCGGGCTACCGCGGCCCATTAATCTTTACAGAAAATGCCTCATGAAAAATATTGCCAAGGTTTGTTTGGTAGTTATTTGCTGAATTTAAGTCGCATTGGTGCAACATAACGGACTATTGGCAACGATCCGGGATCTTGAAGGGAAATCTCAGAGGACTCCTAGCCATTTTGAACCATAAGCAGACGACGAGGTCAACACCTGTGCTGGCACCCGTTTCCAAACTTCATTAACACGCCAATATGATATCCCAAGGGAAGATTTAGGTTTTTGTTAACTTTAAGTTCTGTTTTAGTGAACTGGAAACTGTTGTTATTAGCCATCACAACATAAAATGTACCGTAATGAATAATCCTAATGCTGATTAAAATCTGTTTCTGACTTTAATGGGACAGGAGAAGGCTTATCAGCCTCCTGAATTGATTTAATGAGAGTTGGTAGAGAGATTTTGATTCGTCCGTCTACGAAAGCGTACAATCGACCCTATTAAAATACTAGATAATCTGCTTTAACATGAGGTTCTATCGTAACAATGGAACTTAAAGCTGATCCCTTAGTTTGAAAGTTTACAGAAGCCATTACAAATTGCATTGCAAGTGTACCGTGAATTTAATTTTTACTATGCCGTGAAACTGCTACTAGCGTATTCTAAACGTTATTGTCTTGATATTATGAAGCAAGTGCAAATTATAATATTAAATGTATTTTTGATTATTCAAGTAGAAATTGATATGGAATGTGATAAAAAATGAATTTGGAATTTAGAAGAATTGGAGCCTGAGTGTAAAAAAGTGTCGATCCGTGTTCGTAGTTTGTATCGTCCTTAGGTTTTTTAATAAATGTGTATATTTTTCTAACAACCTTTTGTTTCCATGTGTGCAACCGAAAAACTAATCTAAAATTATTTAAATAAAACTTACTGATACCTTGATCAACCGAAAAGTAACTGTAGAGTGTTTTCATCTCCAAGGTGAATTAGGAGCCGATTCAGTTCACCATGCTATCTCCGGAGATTAAATTGTAACAGCAGTGGGATGGTATATCCCTGACAAAAACATCGTTTTGCATTTTAAGTGACAGTTTTCTAAAGTAGGTACTACCTCTTCCTGTGGTTGCTGAATGAATCTTGGGGCAATGTTGGAACTAAGGGATATACGAGATCGTTGAGGAGAAAGACTAAGCAATAAGATGCTACAAAATCTGTCTTCTAAAAATCTTTTATTGAAACACTAATCCACAATAATACAAACACAAACTACGGTGATGCAGTGTCATTGATTCTGTAAACTTAAAAGGAGGAACAGACTGTAAATAGTTGATTGGAGATTTAACCCTCCTGGTAGTTGTATCTACGTGGTATCTCGTCGTTACCAAAACTGACCAGATCTTGATGAACGAGATATCTCGTCATTTGAAGAAAACTGACCAGGTCTTCATTTAGTCATCATCAAAAACTCGGCAATATCTTTATGACGAGATATTTCGTCATTATCCATTGGTCATATTTTGATGGATTGGTCATATTTTGATGGACGAGATATCTCGTCGAAACCATATAGAGGGTTAAGGATGATGCTGACGAAATTAGAGCCTAATATAAACAGATTGGTAGCACACACAACACCAGGCTCATCCATCTCATTAGTGATTATGTTTAATTTTACTGATTTGATTGATATTAATTACTAATAGTAGTGAACAATCTTGTGTGTTTTTGTAATTTTTTTGTTATTTCATTTTAATAGATAGCTTTATAGCTTCAGTTCCAAGTTGTTTTGCTTCTAAACTAGCTTTTTAAAGTTCTAGATTACACACTCAGCTATATAAATATTTCGTTCGAATTGCAATTGATAAGCTCAGCTGCACGTGTAATTTATTATTAGTTAAGATGGAGTTTTTTCAGAGGGGGCGCCGAAGAAGATTGTCTCTGAAAAGGAGACTTCGGGAGAGAAAAAGGACTAGAAATGGACTAGAAGAAGCCGAAATGGACTTTATAATCTAGTGGCTTACTTTATCTAATCTAAAAGTTTCGGTCATAGCAATGGAACTAGATTCCTCAGTTTGGAAGTTCATAGAGATCGGTACAAATCGCATTGGAAACGTCTTTGTTTCGTTATTTTAAGTACTGAATTTGGTAGTTTTAATTCAATTAAGTAATTTTGTGAGTTAGTGACAAGAATGTTTGTCTTTAAGTGATAAGAATTGGGTAGTTTTAATTAAATTCAGCAAATCTGTCTCAGTCAAGTGCTCGTTTGATGTCGGTCGTAGGTAGTTGAATTAATGTCACACTGGAGCAACACAACGGGCTATTGGCGACGGTTCGGGATCAATCCCGAAGGAAAAAATGAAGGACAACGCCTCTTAATTTTGAACAACAGTCAGATGACGAAGACAACACCTGAGCTGGCACCCCACTCTCCAAATTTCCACACCACGACAACGTGAGGAGATTTGAGACCGCGACAGATTTCTCCCGAGACCACCAAGTTTCTGCCCTCAGGGGCACATCTTCTTTAGGTGTGTACCAGTATCACAACTCCGAGGTACCTGAGTGATCTGTCCTCCTTCTCTGTTTTGCTCTCGCCTACCATTCTGCTTTTTGCTTTTTCCCCTCCCTCGCTGTTGTTGGGGGCCGTCGTGGCTCAATGGGTATCCCCACTGCACTAGCAACTTTCTAGTTGTAATCGGCGCAGGTTCGATTCCTGCCAGCTTCATTCCTCCCTGGGTGTATTTCTCTCTTCAGTAAAACTTTCATTGCGAGTGTGTCTATTATGTGATATTTTATGTCTTTTGTCTGGCGCAGCATGGCCAAATACATATTTGGCCATGCGCCTTGTCCCTTGCGCCTTGCCTCATATTAGTCCCTTGCGCCATAAAACCCCACACCAACCCAAAATCAACCGAGTTTCGAACTCGCAATCCTCCGGTTGCTAATCCTTTCCTCTTCCAACTGGGCTACGGTGGTCCCCGGAAAACCCTGTATACCTTTTAAATAGTTCTTATCACTTATGACTGTCCTCTTATAAATTGTGAAAAAATTTCACCGATTTTCTCTTTCTTACAGGTCGTAAAGCTGATACTACAGGGAATTCTTCTACTACCCCCAGAAAACTGCCCCTCGTTCATTTGCAGCACTATGGCCGGATGCTGGAAAACTGAACCAAGGGACCGTTACGCATTCCAAGAAGTGTACGACATCATTTCCCCCCACATACCAGACAGAACGATCACTTCTTCACCAGACGAATCCGACACGAGAATGGATAACGACAATTACCTGATTCCAACCAGTGTCACAGTTCTATAAGAGAACGTCCCGGTTTCGGTTCATGAATTTTGACTTCATTATGCCATCGGAGATTCGTTCCGTGTTTGATGTCTCTCGTTTTTGTATATTTTCCTCTTGTGAAGTATTCATGTACTGAAATGTGATTATTCGTGGTGTTACTGCATCATCATATTTTGACCCTCACGCAGAGGATTCGGCGTGATTTTGGCTTGTACAGTTTCAGCTTATAAATGTAAATATGTTGCATTTTCTACACTGATGTCCGAAAGTTGAGTATAACTTATAATGTTATATCGTGAAACAAAGTTTAGAGTAACGCTCTACTTGATATGATTATATATAGTATATTGCAAGTACAAGAGCAAAAGAAACAATTAAAATACCAATTATGAAAGAAAGTTACATTTATTGCAATTAAGAAAACGTTATCAACAACTATTGCCCAATTATGAAAAATCAGAGAATCAACACGAAATGTTTTTCTTTAAAGTAAATAAAACAGAAAATCAGGAACTTTATTATTTATAAGATGTTTTGAAATCAATATAATCCTGTAAAAACGATTAATTATAAATAATTAATATAGTATCAAAACTGTCTTTGGAGACATACACTTAAAAAATTTAATTTAGGTAAGCTACAAAGTATAAATGGTAACATGCGTTGAACAAGCAGGTATTAGCGGATGGTTTGGTTTCTCTCTCTCTATGTTCATTTTTTTGCAACACGACTGCTGATTGGACAGGGATCTACTTCTCAGACAGAAGATGAAGTATGAATGATTCCTGTTTTATCAGAAATTTTTAGCTATGTGTAATTATGCGCATTCTTTCCTGAAAACTAACAGACCAATGTCTCCAATTAATTCAATTTTGAAATGGAGCATAATTCAGAATTAACAACTCATGGTCTTCTAAAACATGAGGGATTTTTACTTTGATTTCGTTCTACTTCACATAAATCCAAAACAGGTCGATCAAGAGCTGCGAGAGCAAGAAATATGTGTCCTAAAGAACAATTTGACTAGTACATTCAGTGTTGTGGAAGTTTCAATCTACGACTGCCTTGATTCCTATAATTTTCTCTTAAAAATGTTTAACAGACGCCTGTTGTACTTCATTTTATGCTAATGATCAATACTTGAAACATTTCTCACTATAAATGCATGAGAATGGAATGAAATACTCTCAATTAAGGTTCATTTATTGAACTTTAATAATCAGTAAATCCAACGTCCGTTAGAGAATAGTTAAGTGAACAGAAGGAATTAGGTTTTAGGTATGTGATTAATTGAAACAATTCTTTGTATTGATCACTAGTTGCAATCCATCATTTTTTAAAATCAAATATGCTTAACTTTAGTTCACCAGTGTAGATAGCATGTGATAACTAATGACGCTGAAAAACCGTTTAACTAGTGGATACTATATATTTCTACGCATTCAACTTCATAATTTATTTTAAGGCAATGTATATTCCTGAAATAGAAGGTAGCCAATAGCCCGTGTTGTTCCATTGCTATGTAAATTCAACTATCTACATCCTGAAGATCACAACGTTAGCTGAAATTGTTGTGGTATATTAAGAAAATTATCTATAATGATTTGGAGGGTAAAGACTGATGCTCCAATATTTAAAGAGTGATTTTAAATAGTTAACCCTCTGGGCGTCACGAGATTTTCGAGTAATATTTTTCCCTATAACACCAATAATGACTAAATAACCACATCTATTGGTTGAAAGAACCTAGGAAAGATTCTATTGGTTAAGAAAATCAAAACTGGTTAGAACTCATTCAGCGACTACTGCAGGTTGCAGAACGCATAAATTCGTGTGAGCCCCTCAGGGGTTAATAGTTCTAAAAACTATATTGTTTTTGTTGTTTACTTTTACAACTATAATGCTATATGTATCTCTTCAACTGATTCGTAAAAGCAATGATTTTTTTTATCTCAAAAGGAAATTTTTGAACGTGGATAACACCTGAAAAGTGTTGTTTCTGTAATTTCATTATTACTGGTTTTGATTTGTATGGCCTACTGCTAAGGTTCCCTTTTTTACAAATACAACATAGTACAAAGAGCAATTTATATTTCTAATGTTTTGTGTGTTTTTCATTTACGTATTTTGGATAAACATTAGTAGTTTCATGTAATGCAGAATCAGTAAAAGGTATAGTAGATGTTAGGAAATATTAAGATCCTGTAAAATAAGTTGAAAAGTTTGGTAACAAAATCTCTACAGCACATTTGAATTGATGTTTTTGTTGTCACTGCTTTTTAATTGACGAATTCTTTTGCGTCGAAAAATTAAACTAAATATAATAATATATTTAAGGTATCGTCAAATGTGATGTGATAACATTTTAATTTGTTTCGTTTATCGCATCTCACAGCACCATTTTCTCTCAGGTATAATAAAATGAAAATGGTAGATACACTGTCTTAAAGAATATTATCATAAAAGGTGTAATGAAATGAATAAAAATTTGTATAGGTAGTTATTAATTTACAAAGCATAAAAACTAATTAAAGTGCGTTTTTAAAATGAAAGAAGTAAATAAATGTAAGACGCTTGTCACTTTACCCGATTTGAACGGTATGGTTCTTAGAAGAGGTATTTTCAATCAAGATAATATAGGTGACTGTAATGTTCTTGCGAAGAAACGTGTTTCCTGTAAGTGTTCCGGATGTGACGTAACTTGGCTTGTTTTTCTAATACTATTTCAGCACGTCGCCATAGATAAAAATTCCAAACAATAAATTCCGAATTCATGTATGATAACTGATTGGTCAACGCCAATTATATCAGACGCCCAAACTGCGATTACCCCAATATGTGTCATGCCAGAGTATTTGGGTTGCAGAAGTGTAAAAAATTCCAAAGAATGGATTCGGAATTGACATATAATTCGGAATTGATTGGTCAAGGACAATTATTAACGCCAAAATGGTTATAAACTACTTGTGATGGAAACTCCAATATACATCATGCTTGAGAATTTGGGTGGCGGACGTAAAATCGTCGCTTTCTGCCTGGTTTATTTGATTATGCTGAAAATCCCTCTCATATACCAACAATTTAAACCGATCTATAATTATTATAATCACTGGACTTTAAACATTAAGCAAAATGTGAAGAACTTGCAAGTATTGCTTGCAAATAAGAAGTCACTCCTTGGATATTTTTTAATGCCCGACCATTGACTTCTTCAAGGAGCAAAATAATGTGTATTTGTGAAGAAGTACCCAGTGGGAAAAACCGTCTTTATTCCTAGCAGGGACACTCACCAACATCTATGCGCGTACAAGCTAAGATTCGAACCCAGGTAGTCGAACTTGGTGGCAGATAAAAATTTTCAATTTTATCCCAAGCAATTTAAACTGAACATTTTATCGACTTTCTAAATTCTTGCTGAAATGGTGAAAGTCAATAAGATACAATTTTTATTTCCTTTGTTACTTAAGTACGAGTTTTAAAAAGAAAAGATGCATAGTTTTTAGAACAAAAACTTTCTGAATCTTAAAAATAATCTAGCAGTTCCTAGATCGCGACTCGGTACCGGGCCCTGGTATCAATTATACCAGGCCCTAAGTGGTTCTCCTGGTATTAGTCTTTTTAGTTTTTTAACATTTTTTACGAATTATCCTGAGGAGAATAATATTCGTAAATGTGTCAACAATCTACGACGCATAGCACCTAAATAACATCCAGGTAGCAAATATCAGATACCAATCAGCAAAAATGTATGTAGTAAACTTTTCCACTGAACTGATCAAAGCAGTTTGTATTTAGGTCCTCAAATCTATTAATACGAATACTATTTCTTCGCAAGTTCGAATTGCACCACCTGTCTTCGTTTCCTTCAAGCTAACACCATTAAAACCAATTTAGTACAATAACACATTTTTTCTGATTGTTATAAAATTTTGGTGATATGATATGTCACCAAATATATATCATGGGATATGTCAATGGAAATTAATTTCATGGTGTTGGCCTGAGGAAACTATAATATGCTACAAAATGTAATTAGTCCAGTGATTGATAATTAATTGAAATGCAATTCAATAATTTTCAACATGCTACACAAAATACATAAGTTTATTAATACACAATATTTGTGGTAATGTCATAATTTACTATTAATATTTATTTTAGATTTATGTATGAGTTTTTAAAATTTGGAAAGGAATTTAAAGGTGAATTTGTTGGGATTACCCCCTTGTCTTAGAATTTACCTGGCGGTCGGTCTTAAAGGTTGAGAAACACTTCTCCAGTAAGTACATGTATTAGGAGGAAACTAGATGTTTTAACAAAAACAGTGAAGTTATTGAAGATGAGCTTAATCTATGTGTCACGTCGCATCCAATACATAAGTTTAGAATTCGTGTCATTAGTTGGATGTCATGAATGACTCTACGCTGGGATTTTAAGTGAATCACTAAGAATTTAAAAAGAGATGTATATAAATATACGCTATTTTCTCTGAAACGGTCACGGTACTAATATACTTTTTTATTGTATGAGAAAGTAGAAACGCCATTGATTAACATTTCAAGAGATTAAGAATAGAACTCGGATTTAGCAATGCAATTTTTAAAATGATGTAACCTACACTTCATAGATTTATTATCAAGAATTAAATTGCACTTAGCTAGAAAAACAAAGTAAGCAAAAGCGCTGACAATTATTGAATATATGAATCCAAAACCTGTCATATACACTGCTTCAAATTGTTCAAGAAACTAAGAATTATTAATTCAAGAAACTAAAATTATTTTGAGGCTTATTGCCGTTTTAAAGATATAGTAGAGTCTCGTTTCACCGACCTTCGCTCATCCGACATTCCGTCTTACCCGACGCCTCCAAAAAAAACCCCGCATAAATCGGCGACCAGAAAAGTGTGCCCCTTGTTTACGAGATTGAGACATTTTAACACAAGTCAATTCCTCCCATACCTAAAATGAAATGAAGCGATCCGTAGCTATAGCAACCGCCACTCAGACATTTATCTAGACTTTCTTTCCGTGGTATGTCTGTAGAGGCGTCCGTGTGTGTTAACGTGATTAAAGTAGTTGTGAAGCAGTTTTTACTGAACTTAACGTGAGTATGGCGACGAAAAGAAAGTTGTTTTTTGAAAGAAAATGACCTCCCCAGAAAATGACCTCCCCAGAAAAGCAGTTTTGTTGCTAGACAACGCCCCGACGCATCCTGATGCAGAGGAGCTTCAAGATGGGGATATTAAGGCTATGTTTCTGCCACCTAATGTAACCGCCATATGCCAACCGATGGATCAGGGCGTTTTGGAAACGCTAAAAAGGAGTTATCGTAGGAAACTACTATCGACAATGATAGAAGAAATTGAAGAAGGGCAAGACATGATTGAAAAATTGAAACGCATCAATGTAGAGGAAGTTACCTATTGGGTTGCAAAGGCCTGGGCTGACGCTAGGGCTCAAACAATTGCCAAATCACTGAAGAAGCTGTTAGGCGAAGATGAAATTATGGAAACGGAAAACACAGATAAAACCGAAGAAAGCATTCTACCCTTAGTCCAACGTATCCCTGGATGTGAGGATACATCTTCGCAAGAAGTTGAATGAACGAAGGACGATCAGTATGAAATAGAAACTGATGAAGAAATTGTTGCTCTTGTCAATAGCCATGGTAACGAAATTGATGATCAAGCATCAACTGTTGAGCCTCTCAGAATCTCGCATAACGATGGAGTTAAGGCTCTAGAAATCGCCATGAAGTACGTTGAGCAACAAGAAGCTATGGGGATCGACATAATGATGCTGCAAAGATGGCGAGACTTGGCAGCGAAGAAACGGCAATCGTCGGGAAAGCAGACTAGGATCACAATTTTTTTAAATCGTCACAGAACTGAACTTTTTATGGATTTAACTTCCGACAATGCTGTTACTGTAAGTTCATTTAATCCAATTCTATACTTATTTGTAGTCAATTTTTAACGTTAACTTCAATACAGTGCGATGTTTTGGTGCTAATTTGTAAATAAATTACTCTATAATGTTACCGTGTATTGAATTGGTTTTTTCCGTTGATTTGTAAAACGTGATGTTTAGGTGCTCAATTTGTAAAATTATAACATAGTTTGACGTTATTAGACTTTTTCTTAATTCCTCCCTATTATCCGACATTTACGCTTATCCGACGTTCTGCCGGCCCGTTCATGTCGGATAAGCGAGATTTACTGTACATAAATATAGATTTTTTTTACAAAATTACCCCTAAAAAGAGTATTTAAATTTTTATTTTACCACGCTCCTCATTTTCTTCTAAAAATCATTTACTTAAATGTAGCAGATTTTGTTCTAATGATGCGTTTAAAATGTTAAAACGTGACATAGTGAGGTCATAGGTTCAAATGTTAAATATGAAAGTGATTGCCACAGTAAACAAAGCATTAGAGTGCATTGTAAAATTCAAATACTAGAATGCAAAATCGGGTAACCATAAAGACTTTTCCAGAAATGCAAAAAGATAATTAATTTTTAATAATTTCCATTGAATACTTTTTATTTAAAAAAAATTCGATACAATTCATGAACACGGTATCTGACCATCGCCAAACGACTATTTGGACAGATTTACGAAGGGTTACAGTTTCCAGATTTCGCCAATTGGCGATGGTACTGTGTTCTCCGGTCTAGTTAAAAAATTTTGGCAACCCAAGTATCACCATATCTGTTTTTTACATTCAAAGTCCCAATTCATATTCTATTGCTACTTAATTAGTTTTTCTCCCTAGTGCGGGTTAACAACTTGGAGTCAACATTATCGCATTTCGTAACATAACTTTTCGAAATGCAAGGTGCTAACTATCTTATTTCACTACATGAATATAGAAATTTGTGTTTATTAGAATTTTGCACTTTAGATGTTTCCAAATTTTTGCAAAAGCAAATTTTTCAGCGTAATAATAATTGAATCTTTTTCAGTAGAAATCTACAAGATTCTAATGATGCCATTTTTTAATTGCACAGCATTTATATATATAAATGGTTCGTATAAGTTATACAACAGAAATGAGGTTCTGAAGATATGAACAGTTGCTTCAGATTTCTACAGTTATTTTGATCTATTGTTTTTGGAATACATATTTTTAACTGTTTTCTTGTACATGAAGAGGAATTTGATTAAGTCAAAACGTTTGAAGAACTAGTCGTAAGAACTTTTTGTGATACATTCTTTGTTGTGCTTTCATAATCATTTGTAAATATTTTTGGTTCTACTAACTGAAACTCCATACTCCGTTACGTACTTTATTGTATCACATTGTGATTGTTCTTATGTGTACTTAGTTGTCGACTGATGCACCAAAAATTTTGTTTCTACTTTTGAGCTGAACGAGAGGAATTTTCTATCAAGCTAAATTATAGGTGGCAGTAGTGTTCCTGCGGTAAAACGTGTTTCCTGTACAAATCCGGACGTGACATCACTTGGTTTGTTTATCGAATACAATTTAGCCAAGAAAAATTTCAAAGAATGAATTCTAAATTGATACATGATAGTTGATGGGTCAATACTAATTAGATTAAATATCAAACGTTGTCAAAACGGTAATAAACTACATTTTAAAGTAACAGATATGCATCATGTTAGAGCATGTGATCAGCGGTAGTAAAGTCTTCGCAGACTGATTTGTTTACACTGAAAATCCCTCTCATAGCTCAAATAGTACGTCATGGTTACTATTCATAGATTCTTTTTGATGCACTGCTATTTTATGTGTGCAATATGCTTGGAATCAAAATAATTGTGATTTATTAATTTTATATTATTTATTATAAATGTGTTTTTATAAAGTCATGTGTGTTGTATTTGAATAAATTGTAATTGTTTTTACTATACAAAAATAAATTATGGATGGTTGTCGATGGTAATTGTTGTTTTATTCGAAAAAAAAGTATTAATGACATTTTAATTCCACACATTATATGTTATTATTTTCACCCATATCTCCAGGTTTTGAAGATTCTAATATCTTGCATACATTTTTAAGGCGTTGCTACATTTGTTTTCAATAAGAGGCATTTTCTGCAAAGCTAAATATAGGTAGCGATACACGTTCCCTGTACGTATTCCGAACGTGACGTCACTTGGCTTGCTTTTTCATACGATTTCAACCCTTAACTAATAAAAATTCTAAATTTACATATGCCAGTTGATTGGTCATACTAATTAGATTAAACGTCGAAAATCTACATTTTTGGGTAAACATATGACAGAGCACTTGGACAGCATAAATAAAATCTTTTCAGACCGTCTCATAGACACATCGATATCGTGGGCCTTTTCAAGTCCACTTCATATAAATAGAATCCGGGTCAATCCGAATCCAGTACTAACTGACTGACGTAGATTTGGGAGCATTGAGCCGAACGCTCCTGATCAGAACCTGAGGTCGCTTTTACGTCACGAAATGGGAGCTATCGTTCCCGTTTGTGCCACAAAAATTTATCATCAGAAAATTTGTGCGTAATGGCAAACATTTTACTTCATAATTACTGTAAAGCAGAAAATGACCTGCTGAAAAGATTCAAAATAGAAAAACTTGCAATATTTCAAAATTAAAATCGTTGTCTGGATTGTAACCTATAACTAAAGAAAAATAAGTTTGACTTTTAGAGGTCATGATAACCTGATAACGTTTTTGCTTATAATTTAAATTACTGTATTACATTATCACCACTAATATGTATAACCATTATTTAAAAAAGATTGTTATAAGCTTATAATTTAACTTCAAAAAATTGGTCTTGAGCTATTTAAAATTCTTGCTACTTTTTAAATTTCAATAAAGATTATTTTTTCTTCACCTTTACAATGTTTTAAAAATTGTGTGTAATTTGATTTTCTACAAATTTTGGATTAATTTCAACTATTCACTTGCATTAGCTATTGAAAAATTTATAATTTTTTATTTCCTTACATTTATTAATCATATACACTACAACAAATATATTGATTTCTCATCGTAAAAACTGTTATATTAAAATGTTACTTTGCGCACTTCTGAGAGGAAATTAAATAAAAGATGTTAATTGTTGAGAAAGAAAATTTGAGTTGCATACAAAATAAAAATAGAATTTGTAGGTATATTTTCTTAGTTAAAATATTTTCATTGGAAAAATAATTATATTTTGATAGGCTACCACCTTTATATACTGAAAATTCCTTAACTTAACTCTTGAATTTCATTCGCCTCAGACAAACACAATTTTGTTAAACACGTCTTTAGTCTGAAAGAAATTTCAGAGTACTATTTGATTTACAGAGAAAGACACTAAGGTTTAATAAGTGAACAGTTAAATCAATAAAAAGTGAACAATCAGAAATGCAAGTTTTAACTTTTGTACTAGTAAAAAATTACTTACAAATCGTATAAGAATGCATTTGTTTCATTCCTTACATAAATACAGTTTATTACTATTTTTTAAGCTGTCAAGTTATCCAAAAGTTTGTTTAATCGCGTAATTTATCCTAAAAATAAGTATTACATAAATCAAGACAATGAATACTAACTATTAAATAGGAAAGGTATCGAAATTATTTTGTCTACATTTACTTCAATTTGAATTGTACAAGAAAGAGGAAACATATTCCCACAAGTTGTCACATAAGTATGGTCATTGGTCTTTTAAATTGTGCTATAATTACTGAATGACTTCTTTAAAACTTTTTCGATTCGTTTCAAAATTCAGTACACTTATTTCTAAAGGTCAAGACTCTAATGTAAGACAAATATTCAACGTTTTAACGAATTATATGATACTGGGACCTCCTAAAAATTGCTCCAAACACTTTATGTTAATCCCGGAAATACAAAGGAACGAACATTTTTATGTGTGTAAATTAATCTGAAATTAACAACAAAAAGATTTAGCTGTGTGGTTTCAAATCTTGGAAAAAATGGATTGATGGATTTGCTTATATCGAGATTTTACTATTTATTTCCATCTGATCACGGACTCTTCGCTTGCTAATTCTTCTCTTCAATGGCCCCATATCGTGACGTCACAGAAGCTGCATTCAGGCCCGTTTCTTCACGATCTCCCTCCATTATCTTTGAGATTTATCCCGGACCGTCGCCAATAGCTCGTTGTGTTGCTCCAGTGTGACGCAAATGAACTACATACCCTCCACATTTTAATTAATAGTTTATAAAAATTGTATGATTTATAAATTAATCTATGGGACAGAAAATGTTGAAACAAGTCAAAAGTTCGACTTGTTTATAACAATTTGAAAAATATTAAAAAAATATAAAATAACTAAGAATAAGTGGGAAACCAGATAAAAAAATAGGTAGAGTTGGATACGATTTGAAACCAATTCCCATTTCAAGATCAAAGGGTTACATGACTTGCATAGAGATTACAAATGTTAAATCTGATGGACGGAAAAGAAAGAATGTCAGAAAGAAAAACAAAGGTAGGCGAGACCATTTACGAAGACCAAAAGTATGAAAATTTCATTAAATCTAGAGAGAAAATTTACTCCTTTTATTTATGGCTTACTCGTAATTTCTTTCATAAGTTGAAAAACACCTCCACAATGAGGCTAATGTTCAAGTTGTCATAATATTTTATATTCGTTAATTTTCATTTATATTTTCAGATATTTCCTTAGTTCATTACTTTATGCTGTTTCATATTGCTCTTTTTAATTAACTTGTGCATGGCCATGACCGACGAACGTATTTACTACAAATGGTTAGCGAGACCTTTTGATAAAAAATACATTTCGACGGAATTGCAAAAACCTTTTGAGGGTAACAAAATATCATTTTTATCTTTTTACTATTTCATTTATTTTATCAATAACTGCCGGGAACAGAGAGACGGGCATCAATATCACGGGTTTCACTGTTACTAATGATGACGTCATAGCGCGTGTAAGCCCCAATAAATTGGAGAATTTGGATAGTATATGTTTTCGTTGACCTAAGAGATATTTTACAATCAACCAATCAGATTAAGTTTGGAATCATAATCACAGTTTAGAATCACAGATATTCTTCAGTAGCAGTCACAGTTCGAACTGTTACTGTGAAATCACTGTTTGAAACATCCCTAGTAAATTCGCGTTCGTAGTGTCACGGGATACTAACCAGTTTAAATGACTAACGTAGTCATGCATGTCCATTCAGAATGTTGTGTCATACCTTATTACCTTTGCATCGTATATATTCTGTATCGACGTACTACATTTCATTTAGGACGTGCACTTGATTAATAAATTACTTTGGATTATCATGTCCCAATAAATCTCCCTGAATTTCATCATGCTAATAATTTCAAACCTTTGTTGGCAGAGATATTGTTTTGCCATACGATTTTAACTCTATGTGGGAACCACACGCATATATTCGTTCAGTAACCTGCAGCCTTCCCTGCATGACTTCTACACAGTTTCGACCTTGAGGTGAAACAAGTGAAGAAGAGACAAGTGAGGAATAAAATCTTTATTGGTTTCTTTCAACCAATAGATGTAGTTATTTAGTCATCACATGTTATGTAGGAAAAAACAATACTTCACAACTTAAAAAATCTCTTGACGCTTAAAGGGTAAAAATGGTCTCTATGATTCTGTAAGGCGGCAGACTGATGTGCAGAGATATGTGAATTATGGTTGCAAATGATGCATTTTTACATCACAAAACATGATGCAATTATTAAATTAATCAAGAAAGAAAGTTCATTGCATAACATTCAAAATTGTATCAAAAAGGTGTTTGCAATTTTTGTACTCACAAAGAAAATGTATTTAATACGAAGACTGTATATAATCTATGAGAAGGGTTTTCAGTGTAAACAAACAAACCAGGCGGTCTGCGAAGATATTACTTCTATACAAGTGCGTTCGCATGATACGTATCGGAGTTTCCATAAAATATCAAACATTCGGCAACTCTAACGTCCAAATTGTTGACTTTTAATGTAATTGGTTTGATTAATCAACTAAAAAATATCGATTCGGAATGTGTTCATTAGGATTTTTTCAGCGAAATGGGCTAAAACGTCTTGACAAGAAGAAACCAAGTAGTTCCAAGGTCAGATTAGGTACAGGAAACACGTATCGTCGCAAAAGCACTACCGCCCCTATATTTAGCTTTGACGAAAAATGCCTTCCATGCGGCCTATAATAATATTATATAATCATGTCATCTTCCTATCCTAATGGACATAATTTTTCAGAAAGTCCTAAGTCCCTTGGCTACTATGGAAGCTAGGGGATTTGTGACCTTCAATAACTGCGTGCTTAATATAATAATTCAATCAATGAATACAAAAGAAATCCGCTTTATCCACACTCAGATCAATTTTTGAAATGGTAACGGCTAATTAAAATTAAATCGACGAATATCATATAAGCTATAGCTGTCAATTTAATTCGGTAATTTTGTTATGATTATTTATTTTTACAATTGTAATCATAAGAGGGAATGATTAGTTTTCTGATCGTAGAAAGCATCTACCTAAGAACGGAGTATCAGTGACTGTCATGAATGAATATTCACACAGGTCAAATATTTTCTGATTGATCTGGAAGCAAAATGAACGATTTTAATGTCTCATATTAATTATTTTGACAAATAAAGTTAATTGCAAAAAGTTAAGTACAAACCTCAATAACATGAATAATTATAAAATGGGACTTCACATTGTATTAATACAAGAAAGTTGGGTGTTGTAAAACAATTTCCGTACATCCTATATTAAGGAATCAATCTAATATCATTACAAATCAGTCCGATAGTTGGTCCCAGCATTTAACCCCCCTGTGTCTCGACGAGGTATCTCGTCATTAGCAAGACTGATCAGATCTGGATGGACGAGATATCTCGCCATCAGTGAAATTGTTCAGATCTTGATGGACGAAATATCTTGTCAAAATCACTTGGAGGGTGAAATTGACTTGCGCATTTATAAGGACACGTGAAAGACGATGCAGCTTTATACGCATAACTTTATAATGGAGTAGGGTTGTACTCCAATATATACTACAGTATTGTAAGTTAATTTTTATTGTGGCATTGTTCACTAAGTTATTGTTAGGGAATTTATAAGTCCTCCAACATTAAAATCATTATCAAGTTCGTTTAACGAGCTAATATTATAATACTAGCTTGTGGAACGAATTTAACTAATGCCTTCCATGCGGCAATGTGGCCTTTTTGGTTACAATTAATATGTAAGTAGGGGATTTCAAATTTTTCTTGTTTACACTCTAAGGTACGATGGTTTTCCACATCAAAGGCATCTCGCCTTCGTAAGACAATTTGTGGCCAAAGTGATTACACTTATAGCATTGCACAGGACCTGGTCTTTTCTTGTAGCTTTCTACAATAATGCAAATATTTAAATATTCTTAGATGTTATTTCGAGAGCTTCATGGCTTGGTGTTCCAGTTCGATTAGAAACATGGGGAGGGGTAGATTGGTGTGGGATCTGATGATCTGTGATTATAATAATGGGAACGTTTTGTCGCTCAGTTTTTGATAAATATCTCCAGTAGCAATATCTCTAGGGAGGCCTTAATGACAATTTCAAGTGATTTTGCGTAAGAGTGAGTTATGATAAATTCTTCGATATCATTTTCTTTAATGTATTCTATAACGCTTTGTTTTGGTTATGAGTGAACGTGATAATTGTGAAATACTCTCCGGAGAGTTTTCAATGAATATTTTCTCCGAATTTGAGTTTGATGTGCTCAAGGATTTTAGCTGATTTAATGATAAAATAAAATTTTAATGATTGAATCAGTCCGGTTACTGACTGATTTGATCATTGTAATGATTAGTTAATAGAGTAGTCAAATTGCTTCGAAATATTGGCTCAATTTTGAAGGGGAAGTATAGGACAATATACGTAGGTTCATTATCTTCATCTATAGTTTCTTCTTCTGATTCTACAGTCACTGGTAATTGATTTAAAAACTCTTCCTTTTGGAATATTACATCTCGACATCGAAATACCGAATAATTTATTTCATCATACATTCTGTAGCTATCATCACCATCATAACCTATAACAATAAATTTTTAATAACTGCAGAAATTATCTTATTTCTTTTAATAATTATTTATTACTTAAAATAATTATTTTATTTATACATAAGACGAAATTAAAATTGAAAAAAAAATAAAGAAAGAAAGAACACTTGCTTGAATATATAATAAAAATACGATGATAAATAATAAAAATATATAATAAAAATTTTGTAAACAACAGAGCTCGAGCAACATAAAAATTAACAGAGTTGAGTTGCGTCTCTTATTCACACTAAACAAAAAAATAGAATAATATATACTCCAATCCAATCTTTGCATTCAGGGTATTAAGCTTTGGCTTGTGTAGTGGTTTTGTGAGTCCATCTGCTAGTTGATTTTCAGTGCTAATCTTTGAAACTTCTATATATCCTTCCTGTACCTTTTCCCTGACGAAAAAGTGACGTACCTTTACGTGTTTGATTCTCCTATGGAACTCAGGATTCTTTGCAAGTCTTATTGCTGCTTCATTATCTATCCAAAGAATTGGTGTTGCTTCACCATCAGTCATTTCTTTTAATAATCTGCCAAGACAAACCAAATCCTTTGGTGCTTCACTTGCTGCAACTATTTCTGCTTCTGTTGTTGAGAATGCAACTAAAGTTTTTTTTTTTTTTGCTTGTCCGCAATATTGCTCCACAGGCATACAGGCAAACAATACCAGTTATTGAACGTCCGGTTTTATCATCTCCAGCATAGTCGGCATCGGTAAATCCTTCTAAATGTCCTTGGTTAAAGTTGGATTTGTAAATGATACCTTTTTCTTGTGTTCCCTTTAAATATCTGAATATCCTCTTGATTTTTACAATATCTGGTAGGATTTTCAACACTTCTTGCTAAATAAAAGGAAAATGCTATATCTGGTCTTGATCCAGTTGCTAAATATAGTAGAGTTCCTATAGTTGATCTGAAGGGAAAATTCTCTTTTATATCAGTATTATCTTGAGAATTATCATCAGTAATTGGTGTTGAAACTGCTTTGCAATTTTCCATTCCAAAATCTTCCAACATTTTCTTAATATGGCTAGATTGGGTGATCTTTATTGCACCATAATTTCTTTGTTCAATCTCAATGTCCAAAAAGAATGAGGCAGGTTTGAAGGTAATCTTATATTCTGTTTTCAATTAATTTAAGGGGCCGCGGTGGCCCGGTTGGAAGAGTAACGGACTAGCAACCGAAGGGTTGCGAGTTCGAATCCAGCCAAACACCGTCGTGTACAAAGGGGGCTGGTGCACGTTAAATCTGTCGTGGCCTCAAATGTCCTCACGTTGGCGTGGTGTGGAAGTTTGGAGAGTGGGGTGCCAGCTCAGGTGTTGCCTCGTCATCTGACCGTGGTTCAAAATTACGTGGTGTTGTCCTCGGATCTTTCCCTTTGGGATTGATCCCGGACCGTCACCAATAGCCCGTTGTGTTGCTCCAGTGTGACGTTAATTGAAATAACAATAACAATAACAACAACAATTAATTTAAGAATTTATTTACTTCATCTTGGTTTGATGCAACTAAACCATCATCCACATAGAGTGCAAGTATGATGTTACGATCACACACATTTCTATTTCTGATAAATAAACAAGGATCAGATGCACTTCTAATGAACCGAGCTTGGCGAGAAAACTTCCAAATCTTTTATTCCAACATCTAGGAGCTTGCTTAAGTTCATATAAGCTACTGTTTAGCCTACAAACCTTATTTGTATCATCACTAAAGCCTTCAGGTTGAATTTCTTCAGAAAGTCTCCATACAAAAAGGCTGTTGAAACATCAAATTCATTAATTGCATATTTTCACTAGCTGCTACGCCAATTAAGGTACGGACAGTATTTCTATTTGTTACTGGACTTAATGTCTCTTCATAGTTCTTACGTTGGGAAAAACCATTTGCTACTAATCTTGCCTTGTATTTATCTATTGAGGGTTAGTTTTATGTTTAAAAACCCATTTGCTTGCAATCGGCTTGAATCCAGGTGGAAATCAACTACTTCCCAAGTTTGGTTTTCCTTTAGAGTTTTTATTTCACTGTCCATAGCATATAACCAATCACCTTTTTGTTTAGTCCTTATTGCTTCATCATAGGTTTCTGGTTCATCCATATTTTCCAATATTGAGTGCAAACTGTAATCATCATATCTTGAAGGTTCCTTAATTCAAGATAGTCCCTAAGTTGTCTTTGATCTGCTGTGTCCTTCATAGCCTATTAAAATTCAACATCTTGCCTTTGGATCCATCTTGTTTCTCTTTTGATCAGGAATCCAACCGCTACATGCAGTTCCAATCACTCGTAGATGCTTAAGTCTTGGTTTCTTGTCATACCATATTTCATAGGACAACTTTCGATCAACCGAGGACTTCGCAGTACTGTTTAGTATATATGCTGCTGTATTGATTAGCTCGGACCTAAACTTTTGTGGACAAAATCTTTCTGAAATGCATGAGAGATCTTGCTGCTTCAACTATGATTCTATTCTCCCGTTCGGCACATCCATTTTGCTGTGGAGTATATGGTGTAGCAAACAGCTGTCTCACACCATATTTCTTTTGTAACATTCTCATTTGTTTATTATCAAATTCTCCACCATTGTCGCTGTGGAATTCTTTGATCGGATGACCTTGAACTTTTTCTTCTTCAAGCACTTGATTTAACTTTTCCAGAGCTTCTGACTTTTCATTGAGAAAGTGAACAAAGCGCTTTCGAGAAAAATCATCTTTAAAGCAAACAAAGTAAAGAAAGCCTGAATTTGATGGAACTTGAAATGGTCCACAAATATCTCCATGCAGTGTCTCTCCCTGCTTGATTACTCGTGGTCGGGTTCCAAATTTCTGACGATGTATTTTTCTTTTTATACATCCTGTACAATGTTCATCTTTAATGTTTGTCCTTATGTTCAATTCTCTCTCGATAAGATCTTTTTTATCTTCATGACCCATTCTTTCATGATAAAGCTGCAAAATATTTTGATCTTCTATGAAATTTGCTTCTGTCAACTGTGATGATTTTGCTTTCATTTCCACTTTAAACAGTCCTCCATTCTCTTTACGATGTTTTCTTGTTTACCTTTAGGCTACATCTATTTGGTCCTGAGATAAATTCACTGTTGGGTAGTTTATCGTGAGTTTGCAGAATTGAAAAAAGGTGTTTCTTAATATCAGGAACATACCATACATTTTCAAGAGCTAAATGAAGAATATTTCCATCCACAAATGATTCAACTTCAATTGTTCCTTGACCCAAAACTTTAGCTTTTGATCCATTTGCTGAACTTACTTCGACAGAGTGCACAAATTCACTATAGGTTTTGAAAAATTGATTTTGGTTAGTAATATATCTTGTGGTACCATTATCAAAGTACAGTGAAACTTCGATTAACCGTCACTCCTTTAACCGTCAATTTCTGTTAACCGTCAGTCCGTTTTATTAAAAGTTAATTAATTAAATATTAAAAGTTAATTAATTAAATATTAAAAGTTAATTAATTAAATATTAAAGTTATTAGTACGTAAACACATACATACTATACTCTATGTACAGTAACCAGATTGCCACGAAAAATCATCCTCGCTTTACTGCTGAGCTGCGGAGGCGCCGGAGTGGCGCACTATTGTTTTATTGATGAGGCACGTTCTTGGCCCGCCTAGCTATCGCACACGTGGTCAGTTTCAGTCGTGGCTGAAAAGCTGTTGTGCTCGGTGCTGTACGTTATTTGTTGCGTAGTGGCTTAATTGTTTCGGCATACGATAGTGACATTCACACCAGTAAGTTTTGTTAAAGTTTCTTTTCTTTTTTTGTTTTTGTGCAGCAGTTAAAAAATGGCTGAAAAGCGTAAACGGGTCGTGGTCGGAAACTGAGAATGTTAGTGTCGGCGAAATGTGCAACTGTGCAATAATGTACCGAATGTTGAAGACATAACGCCAGCAGAAGTAACAGAGTGGTTTGGATGTGACAAATTGGACGGAGGCTTTGACATTTTGAACGATGATGAAATTGTTTCCAGTGTGATTGAAATCGAAGAAATTGACGAAGACGAGTGTTATACTTTGAATGAAAAAACTATGCTAAGCCATACAGAAGCAGAAAAAATGTTATCAAAATGCATTGAGTGGTTTGAGGAGTAAGAAGAGGCGAACGCAACGCAGAAACTTCTACTTAAGGTACGGAACATTGCCGCTCAGAAAGTACGAGCGTCGAAGAAACAAAAGAAAATTAGACTATTTTAAAATTTGAATATATATGTACATCTAGAGCGTAAGTTTATGTAACAATATGTACATTGTACATATTGTAAATTGTATTTTGTTTGTTTCTGTAAATAAAATACATTTACAGCGTATTTCCAGTTCGTAAACGTGCATTTTTTATCATTCGTTCATATGCAATGGATGGGTTGTTGTTTAAGGATTTTCTGTTATCCGTCTATTCGATTAACCGTCCCGGTCCCGACCCTGACTGTTAATCGAAGTTTCACTGTACCAGTTATTTTTGTCATCACTTTCTGTAACAAATGCATGATCATCTATTGATTCCATGAAGGCATTTACTTCTCTTGAGTTTGTATTATTTTTATAATTCCTTGTTTTGGTTTCTTCCTTTTTTGGTCTTCCAGCAGCAATCCATTTATAACAATCTTTAATCCGATGGCCTTATTTTTTACAATAATTGCATGGATATGTGTACCTCTTGTCTTTGTTGTTACCTTTCCCATTTACTCTGTCTTGGACAATTTTCTTGACTGTTAAAGCTTCCTGATCAACACTTTCTGATTTAGAGATTAACTTGCTTGCTTCTGTGCAGAGCCAGTTGATGAGATTGTCCACATTTCTTTCTTTATCTTTATGAATCATAAGTCAAGTTGTTTGAAAATTTGAATAATCTCTGGATAGAATTTCAAACATCTTATTTATAAGAAAAAATGGTGGCAATTTTCCATTACTGCTGTTTTGACATTTTCCTATTCCTTCTTGAAGGTTGTTCCAAAGCTGCCTAGTTGAAGAGAAGTTTCCAGCCATATCTAGACGTTCTTTCCATTTACAACCAAAAAAACTCCAAACAAATTTCAAAGGCTTTATTTTCTTCTACACCAGCAAAAAGATTGTGGAGTTCTGTCCAAACCTCATCTGGATTTAAAAGATTTCTTATTTGAGCTCTAACTTTTGGACTCAAGGTTGAAATTAATAGAAACATTATTTCTGATTGTGTTTTGTTAAATTTTTCCAAGTCTTTCTTGTAGACATTTCTTTCTTCTAATGTTGCATTGCTACAGGGTTCTGTAGGAATTTTTAATTTTCCTGAAATTAAATCCTTTGTATTACGAATTCCGTTTAATTTGATCTAAATCAAATATTTCCATATCTTCCCAGTTTTCCCTTCCTTGAAAAGGCTGGTGCACGTTAAATCTGTCGTGGCCTCAAATGTCCTCACGTTGGCGTGGTGTGGAAGTTTGGAGAGTGGGGTGCCAGCTCAGGTGTTGCCTCGTCATCTGACCGTGGTTCAAAATTACGTGGTGTTGTCCTCGGATCTTTCCCTTTGGGATTGATCCCGGACCGTCACCAATAGCCCATTGTGTTGCTCCAGTGTGACGTTAATTGAAATTCCCCCCCCCATAACCTATTACAATAAATTTTTAATAACTCCAGAAATTATCTTATCTCTTTTAATAATTATTTATTACTTTAAATAATTATTTTATTTATACATAAGAAGAAATTAAAATTACGTGTACACGAAGGTCTGGTTGAACCGAGTTTCGAACTCGTATCCTCCGGCGTCAGAAAATGGACACAGAAAAGAAAAATTTTGCTGATGTAATAGAGAACTATACCAAAGATATCTTACCTCGCCATCTAACCGTGGTTCAAAACTACATGGTGTTATCCACGATACTTTCCCTTCAGGATTGATCCCGAACCGTCGCCAATAGCCCGTCATGTTGTTCCAGTGGGACGTTAACTAATTACATGCATACTTACCAACCAATAACGAAATCGAAACACGTCATCTTATTCGAAACTGTTTCACTTTTGGATTCCAGCTTCACTGTCAAAAGCATCGACGCGTATTTCTTAACTTTTTCTCTTAGTGGCAACAGTCTTCATGTATCTGTTTGTGTTGTGGTCTGCCACGTAATCTTTCGCCCTTGATTTCACTTAAAAATCTGTTTAATTTGCGAAGTAAGATTTAATAGAAACCCAGTTTAATTACCTAAAGAGCCCATCATGGGCAGCGGAGAAAGTACATTAGTTCCAGGAGGCGGAACCGAGGGTTATCATGTATTACGTGTGAGTACCACTGTACTGCGAAAAGTTCTCGTACTCGATATTTATTGATTATCTATCGTAATATTCAATAAAATGACCTTCTCTGTTGCTTGATAATTTCATTTAATTACATAGATCATCCAGTTGCATTTTATTTGATATAATTGTTTGTCAATATGATATTTACCGGCTTTTCCGCAGCTACTGTTTATCGATCGATTAACAACTGACAGAATTGTTTCGCGTATGATTTGTGCCGACTTCTCTAATTGCATTGTTTTCCACATCCAATGTTTATCCGCATGAATTGTATTCGGCAATATTGAAGTGTAGTTTCTAAATGTTTAAATAATATTTGATTGAGTAATCAGCAGTATCTGCTATTTATATTTGATCACCACCATTCATATCCATTACTCCTGGGTTATATTCAAGAATCAGCACTGCCAAAAACTGAAATATTTCTCCCTCTTAGATCAGTTTGATTTACTTTTACATATTTTACATCAAGTAAACATTTTTCAAACTTTCTGTATAGCTATATGATTAACTTCATTGTTACAAAAATAATTTAAGTGTTACTTAGGTCCTATTCCTTAGGTGTATTTTGAGCCTACAAGTGTAAGGGGATATAGGAACAAGTGAGGTATCTCATTTGAAAACTTACTGAACATTACAAAATAATTTTAAATTTGACATCAGTATAAACATATCTGAAAATCCAGTTAAAAAGTCATCAAGCAACATACCCGAAATATTCAGACATTACGCTTGAAATATTTCAGGGCTGCCCAGTTGGAAGAGCAACAGATTATCAACCGTAGGGTTGCTAGTTTGGAAATTGGTTCAGCCAAAGACTTGTGTGCACTGGGCTCCATTAAATGTCCTCATATTGGCGTGGTGTGGAAGATGGGAGAGCGAGATGCCAGCTCAGGCATTTACCTCATCATGACCGTGGTTAAAAATTACGTGGTGTTCTTCCTTAGATATTTTCCTTCGGGACTGATCTCAGACCATCGCCTATAGTCCGCTGTGTTGCTCCAGTGAGACGTTAATTAATTACCATTTTTTTACCAGATTTTCTGCAGTATCTATCACAAAAGCATTCCAATTTTGCACATAAATCTTTATAATTGGCAATTTTAATAGTTTCATTTTGTTTTATGTAATATATTGGTAATTTTATTTAAATTTATTGTGAAGTTTTATGCATTGATCCCTTAAATTTCTTTACACTGTAGAATAACTAATCAATAGTTATGGAATTGAAATTTGAAATGTAAAAGTAATTCACTTATCTGATAATTTAGTGATGTTAAAAAAAGATTATGGGTTGAAGCAGAAAGCTATTGAAATTGATAAATTTTTTATTTCAAGCTCAAAATTCCACTGAATTGATATGTTCTGGGGATGTTATTACACTTGTTCTATGCTGTTCATAGAGAAAAGCTTCATTTTTTGTTTTATATATAAACCCTTTTTGTGTGCTTCAAATATACATATGAAATACTTGTCAATACTTGGTGCAGTTGGCCAAATATGGCTCTTGTGCCATCAAACCTAAAACCAACCAGCCTTTATCATACAAATTTAATATGTATTTTCGGTATCTTTCAATTGGTGGTAGATAATGAGAAAGCATAGGAATTACCTCTTTAAAATGAAGTAGGGTGTCTAGCTGAATTGTTTTCAGAAATTGAAAAACATTAATTTAATTAATGGATTAACCAATATAATGGATGTAAGGTACTTGAATGTGCTCACATTGGGATGAATATTAAACTTACTGATTAAGCAGATTGCAACTTTTTTTAGTTTACAAGTTATAAGTCTTGACAGAAATGCTCATATTTTGTTACAGCTTACAATATTTTTCTTATGTGTCTATTCCTTTTCAAAACTGATTTGCTTAAGATTGACAAAATTATTTCATGCATTACATTATGAATTTTGTATATATTAGGTGCAAGATAATTCTCCAGGTTCTAAAGCAGGCCTAGAAGCATTTTTTGATTTTATTGTTGCTGTTGGAAATACACGATTGGTTAGTATCACTCCATTCTCTTTTAAGATTGCACAAAGTAATTTTTAAATGTATTTCTTTTCAGGCAGCACAGGTTTGATTCATCCCTGAGTATTTCTCTCTGTGTCAGTAAAACCTTCCTTGTGTGTGTTTGTCCATTACTTGACATTGTGTTTGGTGAATCTTGAGTCAATGTAGCCCTTGTACCTATCCAATCAATCATTTTGTTAAAATAGAATTTTATTTTAATTATTAGCTGAAAATTAAAAGTTAATTAACCAATGTACTATCTATGTTCCTCTCTGCTAATGTTAATATAAAGTAAATGCCCAATTGTGTTTCGACATTGCCCTTGTGCCATAAAACCCAAAATCAACCAATTGTGTTTCCAAAAGGCTTCAAATTTAGGTCATGCATTTATGCTATCCCTTGTTAATATAACTTCATCTAACAATGTTTTTGTTTGATTCCTTTTTTCTCTTCAATTACTTGTTTCTGTATTAGATATTGTTTTGATGGGTTTTTATTTAAAAATCTTTCTTTCTAAACAGTGAAGTTTAGAAACACTTTGATGAAAGATTGCACTGATATTTTATAAAATATTTTTGATTGGAAATTATATTTAGAGTTTCCACTTTGTTGTGAGTTTCATTGATTTCAATAGATTACATTTTTTATGTTTCTCTCAATTTTTTTGCATTTAATAATTTGTGTTATACTTGGCTCCAGCGAGAAGGCAGTTGAGTCACATGATTTTGCATGAGTCTGTTAAATTAGGGGACTGGCAGTAACATAAATTCCTTCCACAATTGGCATCTTTAGCCTGGATTGTGGATTTCAGTTTGTCGTTCAGTGCTGAAAATGATGGCATTGATAACGAGTTGCAAATATAAAACTATCCACTGTGATCACCTTTCATGATTTTGCTTATGGCATCCTTTTCGTAACCCATTTTCACACCTATTTGAAAATCGACTGACCCAAGGTCGACTGCCTTTTTGTCGGAGCTGCACTACAGCCATCTGTCATGTGAATTCCAAGTTTTAGTATCTAACAGTATTCAATAAATTAGATAGAAAATTAATGATAAAAGATTAAGAAAGCACCATTAACCACATTATCTTTTTTATTTTAGAATCAGGACAATGATACCTTGAAGGAGATTTTGAAAGCAAACATTGAAAGACCCTTGCATATGACAGTCTACAGTACGAAAACTCAGACTGTGAGAGATATTGAGATAACTCCTTCAAACACATGGGGTGGTCAAGGACTACTTGGAGTCAGCATTAGATTTTGCTCCTTCGAAGGAGTCAATGAAAATGTTTGGCATGTCCTGGTATGTACTGTTTCTTTTTGCAAATATTTCATACTGTTCCTTCTGAAGGTAGTAGGAATATTATCCGAGAATGACAATATTTTCCAACATTAAATATTGGAGGATATTCGATAATTTTCTATGTGAAACTTTATTTTCCTGGAAATGTAATTTATTGATTGCAGAAATGAACCTGAACCTTATTTTATGTATCATTCACAATATATTGTAAAGGGTCCCAAAATAGACATTTTTTGTTGAAGAATGTGGGTCTGGATATGCTGCATTTAGGTGGTAGAGGGTGCCATTTAGGTAGTCGATAACATCGTTTCTGTCATCATTCCCCACTCGGATTTTTAGCAACATGCATCGCTGCACGAATTCAACTTGTCATTGAAAATCCGAGAGGGGAATGTCTCACTTCACAGAAACAACATTATTAACTGACCTAAACAGTGGCATTTCTGGACACATATTCTTTGACAAAAAAATGTTTATTTTGTGCCCCTCTACCACCCTTCACAATTTGGCCATTTTTAATATTCTACTGATAATGCTGCTGCCATGGCGAAGGCTAGTGATATAAGCAACACAACCCAATTATTAGCCTCAAGATGTACATCCTCTGAGGCTAAAATTAGACGTTTTAAACTTAGGATTTTTTCATTAATATATTCATTCATTATTTAAGAAATACGTTGCATGGCAGTTTTTATGCCTTTAGAAGGCAATTCTCTATTAGTATTCCCTTGGAAAATATTCTCAAGAATATTCTCCAAAAGATTTTATCGAAAGAGTTGCATTTTCTAATCCATTCATTAATTTAAATTTTTTTTTATAAACAACACTACATTAAAATTCAAAAATTATTTTAAGTTTAAAAAAGGGTATTTAAATCATGAGAAACTTACTGCTGTCCCTAAAATACTTGACACTGTTTTCCTGATGATATTTTTTTATTAATGGTATGTGATGTTTTCATGAATTACATCACATAGTTTTATAAATAAAGTACTTTATGAGTTGCATGTCGTTTATGAGTAAATTTTTCATTTTGTAACTTAATTGTCTTGTACTTTTCTTAGTAAATTTAAAAGAACAATGTTATGCAAAGTAAACCTTGGTAGATCTGTGTTAGATTATAGCTACTTTTTAACATTTCTGATATGAGAATATCGATATTCTCACAAAATTTGTTTGAAGATTAATCCTAATGCCTCCAACCTGCAGTAATGTTGCTCAAGCCAGCATTCTATGCATGCTGTAATATTATGGGAGTAATAATGGTTGAAAGGCTGCTATCTAAATCTATGTACTTAGTGCACCTGCACACTTATGTTTTATAATACTGTATTAAAATTTTGTTAATAGTTTTTTTTTAATTTCAAAATTATCTTAACTTTAAACCAAAAATGTTATAGTTTTAGTTAGCTGTTATGTGTTTTATAAGCAGTTATATTACATAATTTATAAATTAGTTTGGTTTCTGTAATTGGCATGCTTAATGTCTGATCAAAATTGGTTTTCTTTTATTTATTTAATTTATCTTTGTTTCTTGTGCATTGTAGAACATTTAGGAAACCAGTGTTTATTTTTCTGAAATAACTAATCTTTTCGATTCAAACATGAATTTTCATTGATGGAACTAAAATTATGCATTGTCTTTTAAAATAGTGCTTTTAAAAGTAAAAATACATAAAATTGCAATGTAAGTTTCAGCCTTATGCTATTAGTAACACCTAATTGCAGGGAACTAAATGCAGTTAAACCTGTGAAACTAAGGTCACATTATCAAGGTGTTTGTCATACAAGAGTCAAAGAAACGTCTTAGGAGAAATTTTCTTACCCTAAACAATTAGCCTCATTTCATTGTTTTATTTGTTATCTTTCATTATATAAGGTATCTTGTATCAGGAAAATCAAGAATGCTCTTGATCAAGATTCTAAGTACCCCTTGTAAAAGCATATTTTAGAGAAATAATTAGGAGTCTAGTATTTTTTCAAATGCTCAGAATAGAGTTTCACCCAAAACAGCTGTCAAATGCCCACAATTCATCTGCATGTTTCAATAGTCCTACTATACATAGACTCAAATTCTTACTGATATCCAACTACACAAAAGTAAGACTACCTTTCAAATCATTAACTTAATATCAATTAGAGCTAATTTATTCATCTATTTTTATATCTTGTCTGTTTTGTGTATCATTGGAATTCAATCTTGAAGTGGAGTAATACTTCACCGATGGACTACTGATGATTTATTCCTCCTACAAGATTATATTTTACTTTTACGTTTGTTCTGTTTCACATAATTTTTCTCAACTCTAACAATGGTTTTTTCTGATCTTTGTTTTACGTTTTACCACTTCGTTGCTTTTTTAAAACACAGAAAGAGTAGAATCGTTTTTCTCTATTAAAATATTTTTATGCAAATTTAATTCTATATTTTCCCATTGTTATAGAAAAATCTGCAGTTTTGTATTAGAATGATACTGTATAGGTTATTTGTTGCGATATTCTAAGAGGAATTATTTTTAACATTTAAGGAATTGTTTTTCTATCATTTCAGGAAATTCAACCACATTCTCCAGCTGATCTTGCAGGTCTATATCCCTTCGATGATTATGTGATTGGTGCAGATTCTGTTCTTCATGAGGTATGTATAAAAAGAGTTTAAAATTTCAAGGTTGCTTATCTTTGGAAACTTTGCATTAACCCTCCAAGTGGATGGACAACATAACTCATCCATCGGAATCTGACCAATTGTGCTAATGACGAGTTATCTCATCATCTAGATATTGCTGCTTTTTTCATGACTAGATCATGATCAGGTCAGTTATCTTCTGATGACAAGAAATCTTGCCTGTCAAGATCTGGTCAGTATATTCTAACGATGAGGTACCTTGTCTAGGTCGAGACCACCACCAGGAGGGTTAATAAATTAAAAATTAGTCTTAAGAATAAGAAATAATATTAACCTTGGTTTAATTTTGTTTTTTATGTTGGCCACGTCCTGTTGAAGCAGATTTTACCAACATTCATAACTTTTTCAGTTATTCTAGCTATGATCAGAAATTTAACGCTAATTTTATTTCCTTCAAATACAATCACTTCAAATGATTAAATTTTCAAATTTTAATGATTTTAAAATTGAAATTTTCTTCAACTTGAGTTTTCAAGATTTATTTTTGATTCAAATTTTTCTTGTAGTTTACCAATACTTTAAGGTGGCTTACATACTGCATTGTTACATGTGTATAAAAATGCTTACATTCCTCTATTTTACGGTAACGTCTTTATTAGATAATTTAGGGAATTTGCCTTTATTTGAAATGATGTGAAAATATTGTATATCACAATGGGATGCATTTACTCACCACTAAATTCATTTATTAAAATAACACCTTGATAATAAAATAACTTTTATGTTTTGCACACTAAAGTTATTTTTGGATTTCCCAGAAATTAAATTATAAAATGATCCTAAATTTAAATTATTCATGAAAAGTTCTATAAATAATTGTAAAATAATTAGATTTACAGGAATGCAATATTTATCAAAATCATTTTGAAAATGAAAACCATAAAATAGTGCCTTAAAACTGAAAAACCACTTTTTGCTGAAAATTTGGGCTTTTCAAGGCAGCTGACCTTGAAAAAACTTTGCTTTCAAGGTCAGTTGCCTTGAAAAGCACAAATTTTTAGTTTTCAAGAGCCCTTAAAAAAGATTTAATATTTGCATAAAAGCCTTAAATACTTTTAGGAGCCCATATTTAAAAAAAATAAAAACACTACATTTCATTTCACCTGCATACAAAAATCACGGTTAATAATACTTGATTTATTGTTCATAATGTCATTTTAATCTTTACACTACGGCACTTTTATTCCTCTACCCGAATGAGGTATGACTGTTGTACAACCCATAGTCTAAAGGTTAAGTGTTATAAATGTTCATACTATCATTTTAAATTATATAAATGCTCATAACCATTTTATTAGATGTTCTACAATTGAGTAATATCTTTTAAAGGCAGGGAGAAGTTAATAATAAAGTTACATGTTAAGTTTTCTTTTATTAAATGTCCCAATGGTGCTAATTTGTAAGTTGCTCCCAGTTCTTGTTGGGCCGCAGTAGCCCGGTTGGAAGAGTAACGGACTAGCAACTGGAGTGTTGCGAGTTCGAATCCAACCAAAGACCGTCGTGTACAAAAGGGGGCTGGTGCACATTAAATGTGTTGTGGCCTCAAATGTCCTCACATTGGCATGGTGTGGAAATTTGGAGAGTGGGGTGCCAGCTCAGGTGTGACCTTGTCATCTGACCATGGTTCAAAATTACGTAGTGTTCTTGTATCTTTCCCTTCAGGGATTGATTCCGAACCATCGCCAATAGCCCGTTGTGTTGCTCCAGTGCAACATTAATTAAGTACCTACCTACCCATTTCTTGTACTTTGAGTTAATATTTGAAAGTATAAATATGTGATGTTTCTGTATTGAGTAGTCTGTTTAGAAATTCAAAGTTGTGTGTTGCGTTTTATCCTCTCCAGATTTTGGAATTCCAAACATTCCAGAATTGCAGCACATTCTTGTTTCAATTTTAATAAATCTTTGTTTCCAGATATAATTTTAGGATTTCACCTTTCCCATTCTACAACCTTTTTATATATATTTCAAATTTAATCTTTCAGTCAGAAGATTTGTTCAGTCTAATTGAAGCACATGAAGGCAAAGCTTTAACTCTTTACGTCTATAACGCTGTTTCTGATTTGTGTCGAGAAGTTGTTATCACACCAAATAAGAACTGGGGAGGAGAAGGAAGGTAATGTGTATTCATAACTTGCGTTTTACTTATTATTGTACTCTTTTTTTAGTATGAATTAGTATAGCTTATTCTAAACTTAACCCATGTGTATGCGTTTAAAATAAGTAAACATAAGCAACTGGAGAGCTGCGTGTTTGAAACTCGGTCCAGTCAAAGACTCATGTTCACCGTGCTGATGCACATTAAATCTCTCGTGGCCTCCATTGTCCTCCCATAATAACTGGTGTGGAAGCTTGGAGAGTGGAATGCCAGCTCAGGTGTTCTCGTCATCTGACCATGGTTCAAAATTACGAGGTGTTGTCCTTGGATCTATCCCTTCGGGATTGATCCCGGACTGTCGCCAATAGCCCATTGTGTTGCTCCATTGCGACTTTAATTAACTACCTACCTGCATGCATTAAGTTTGAGTGAAGTATCCTTTAGAAAAGCAATTTTAAAATGTTATGTTTAAGAAACTTTCTGAGATATCTGTATTTGATTAGGTTTTGCAATGTTTCTATTGTCTATTTCTGTTTGAACCTATGAAAATGAGTTTTCATGATTTCTTTTTTATACAATAAAGTTTCTCAGCCTAAGAAATTTCTCTCACTGCTTATCCCTCATATCTGACTGGTTCAAAATAACATGGTGTTGTCCTCTGACCTTTCCCTTTGGGATTTGAGGCTGTCATGGCTCAGTGGGTATGCCCACTGCACTAGCAACTGCAAGCTGTAGGCAACACAGGTTTGACTCATCCCTGGGTATATTTCTCTCTTCTGTGTCAGTAAAGCTTTCCTTGTGTACCATTACTTGATATTGTCTCGTGTTTCTAGTGCAGCATGGCTAAATATGGCCCTTGTGCCATAAAAACCCAACCAATCAACCAACACTCTGGGATTGATCCCAGACTCGTCAATAGCCCCTTTTGCTCAAGTATGTCATAAATTCAACTACCTACTTCACTTCTTATCCGGCAATTTCCTCAGGCAATACAAATATAGCAGGAATCGTTAATTTCTAAGTCTGTCTGACATTCAGTGAAATGTGGGGCCGAGCATTGTCATGCTGGAAGCCAACACCACGACAATTGGTCAGTTCTGTCCCCTTTGCTTCGATTACTGCTTTTAATACTGCCATTTGAGAACAGTATTTTTCCGAATTTATTGTCTGATTTTGTGGCAGCAATTCATAATGAACAATCCTTTGTAGTCCCACCATACACAAAGCATTACTTGTTTGGGATGCAGCCTCCTCTCGATGTTACCCCATGATCTTTTTCTTGTAACATTATAGTATAGTATCCACTCCTCATCTCCTGTAATGAGCTGTTTCAAAAAAGGAACTTCTTCATTTCGTTTCAGCAAAGAATCACATGCTAAAATTCAAGCAAGCATATTCTGTTGTGTTGTATGGGGTACTCATACATCGTAGCGACTTAACATACCCAATCTTCTTCAGATGATCATGAACTGTACTTTTTGGAATATTTAGTCTGTGATAGTTCCTGAACCGTGTAACGTGGATTTTCAGCGATAGCATCTTTTAATAGGTCCTCGTTTACAGAGGATGGTCGTCCAGAGCGGGCTTCATCTTCGAGGCTGAAATTTCCACTCTTAAATTTATCAAACTACCTTCGAACTGTGTCATAAAAAACAGCACTTTATCCATATACAGCACAAATTTTATGAGCAGTCTGGCTAGCATTTTTTCCTTTCTTAAAATAAAAGCATAATATGACGAAAATGAACTTTTTGGTGCTCCATTCTTAGCACTGCAGTGAAACAAAAATTGTGCCACAACATAAGCTAGAATTATGCAGTGAAAGCAGAAAAGACCGAATTTACACATCTGCTTCAATCAAGGTCACTCCTTACCAGCAGTACCAAAATAATAAGAAAGCGCGCTTCGATTTGAAAAGCTGCAGAACTTTCCAGATGACCCAATATCTTTACCTTTTTCCATATTCTTTATGAAAGTTTGTTTTATGTTTCATGTTTTGTATATGCATATTTTTAAACTCCTTTTATTGATGATTCGGTTGATATTAAAATTATTTAGTCTTGCGTTTGTCAGTTTGTCCACTATCAGACCTTGTGCCATAAAACCCAAACCAATCATCAATTTATTTGGTCTTTGAATTCACTGAGTATATTTGGGCTATTATAACAAAATTATGACAAGGGCAATGTAAGTACTAACCTAGCTGTTATGCAGCAAAAGATGCTTTTAGAACATCTAATGAAAGTGTCCAACACATAATCTTGTATGGATGCATACATATGATGTCTCTTTCCTGGAGCATGTGCTCTTATGTACTCAAGCATTAAAGTTCCTTTTCATGTGCTGGATTACATATGTAAAGTTTGAAAAAATCATAGAAAAGCACTGGTTATGAAAGTGGCCTTAAAAATATTGCCTAATCTGTCATCAAATAATCAAATTCAGTCATGTCAGATCTCATTTTCCTAAAAAATTTAGTTCCTTTCAGGTGCTTTCCTCCCTGGGTGTTCTCTCTTCTGTGTCAGTAAAACTTTCATTGTATGTATGTCTTGTGTCTGGCACAGCATGGCTAAATATGGCCCTTGCACCATAAAACCCAAACAAACCAACCTAAAAAATTTAGATCAGATCTGAAAGAATTTGCAACAAATTTGATTCATTGTGAACTTTTAAGTTTGAAATTAGTTCAAACTTCTGATTTCTTTCAGATTGATCTATATTTTCTGTTTTATTTCAACTTTGTTTCTTAGACGCCTGTTTATATCTTACAAGTCTTAGGAAAGATAATGTGAGATTTCCTTTATCTTTGTATAACAACTAAAATTATGTAACATTGTTTTTCAGGTTTTTATCATCACAATAGATTGCATTTTAATAAGTACTTTGTATCTTGACAAATTTTGCTCTTTACAAACTGCTCGAAACACTTTTCCTGCCACATGTACGGTTTTCAGTACACTAAAACTTATTTTCAGGCCATGATATATGATTTTGTACATTTTCAATATAAAATAAACTATTCAATATAAACTTATTTGCATTTGTTATACTGTGCATTTTTTAGTTTCTCAATATTCACTACTAAAAGTTTCCACCTTGCAAAAAGAGAACATGTAGATACATTTTGCACATCAAACTGGGTTGCAAGTGTCATGAAAGTATCATTTTGAGGTCAAGTGTTTTCGGTATACATGACCCGGAAACAATTCCCAAAAACGGTTTGGCAGGGAACTTATTAAACAGATTCAAAAGACTGATGAATATGCCATCTCTGCTTTAAAATGTTGATTTATAGCTATACCATTAATATTTGGGTACAGTAACCATAATGAATTAATTAATAATTTAACTGTACTTTCTGTGTCCTATTTCAGCTTAGGGTGTGGAATTGGATATGGATATTTACACCGCATTCCTACTCGACCTACAAAAGTGGAAGTCATGAAATCTCCATACACCCAACTACCACAAAAGAATTCTCAAACAACTGGGTATTCTTCAGTAAGTGTTAGATTTGCATTTAATAATTTTCTAATTTGGGACTGATTTCTCTTTTAATTTTACCTCTATCTCAAGAAACAGCTCTAAATGGCTCCACAGATGTCTATTGCTTTATATATCCACTGGCAATGCAAACAATGACATACATAGGTGCTGTTGCTATGTATTTTTCATAGGCTCATCTGTGCTAGTTTTTCTGGTACTTCAGTTTATATTTATATAATGTGAATTGTCATAAAATCTCAACTGTATACAAAAGACTGCAAAATAGTTATATCATATTGCACCTTCTAAAAAGTAAGCATTGCAAGAAAGTAAGTGATTAATCTTCAAGCACATTTTACTTAATATGAAATTTGTAGAATTCATTCATATCATTACTACCATGCCAAAGGCACGTACGTATCTGCATTTTGGTGATTTTCGCCTAACTGCATTTTTCGAATCACCATTTCATGTTTTACACTATGACAAAGCCATGAATGATCTTGATTCTTAGTGAAAATGCCGATTTTCATTAGAAAACAACCTTTGAGTCATAACTCGATTTTTCCCGAAGCATCAAAACTTTGAACGCGTTTTTGTAGAAACGTCAACTTTGCTGATACGTGCCTTTGACGTGGTGGTAACAATATCTTCATTGAAAATTTGTATAACATGCCTTCATTTTATTTCCATGATTTGTTTAAACTGAATGCAGTTTGTGAAAGAGAAAGATAGAATGCTAAATTAATTGGATGTCATTTCATCACTTGAATAGATGACTTATTTATAGGTTTTAAATTTCATGAGAAAAGTGATCTACTAGTGTTGTTTCTTCATAAAATGTTTCATGCTGTGGATACTTTTTAATATTAAACATTCTTGTTCACAGGTTCAATTAAATGCCGCTAGCCCTCCTGGTGCACAGACGTTCAGCCCACCACCAGAACTCAATGGAAATCAAAGCTTTGTTACCGGAGTTCCAAGTATGTTTAAACTAACTGAAACACATGATTATTTGAAAGTACAGTAATACCTTGATTAGACATTACCAACATAACACTTCAATCCCTATCTAGCTCTCATAGATGACAACATGATTGAATTTTTCTTTATGTGTCATTAAGAACTCTTGATAACTTTTCAGTAGAAAATCTACTCTAGATACTTGTCACCAGAAATTCTACTACTCTAAAGTACTTGTCATCAGGAACTACTTTAGGTACTTGTTAGCAGGAACTTAATTATTCTAGATACTTGTCATCAAAATGTGTACTCTGGTACTAGATACTAATACCCTAGATACGTTCTCTAGTACTAGATACCACGTTGTCGTGGAAGTTTGGAGAGTGGGGTACCAAGGTGTGACCTCATCATCTGACCGTGATTCAAAATTATGTGGTTGCGTTCTCGAATACCACCACAGTTCAAAATTTGCTAAGGCTTGGAGGTGAATTCCTCACTCTTTAGATTTCAAAAGGATGTTACCCTTGTTTCCTGAATTCTGAAAAAAAAAAAAAAAAGAAAATGTATTTTTCTACACTGCATGTGACCATGCATAATGATGACTACATTGATGAAATTATTGGAGATAAAAGGAAACCCTAAATTATAGTGTTCTAGAACCTTACAAAAGGGACTGCAGATGTAGACAAAATGTCAGCATGTTCCACTGTTGGAGTCACCAACAGATGACCAATGGTCATATTTTATTCAGCCTTGAACTTTGTTGCAAGAAGTGCGCTGCTTTCAAAGAACGACCCTCCTTTGAAGAACAACAGGACATTTAAAAAAAGACTTAACTTTATCTCTGATCCAGGTTTTCATCAGACAGTGGTTGGAAGTTGTTAGGCTGATCTGAAGCTTGAAAAATCTTATGCCCAATTCTTTGGTGAAGCCACCCACCAAAAGACAAAAATTTCAAACAAAGGATCATTTGTACTTTGCCCAAGAAACAAAGACAGGAAAACTATAACAAGTTTTTAATGGGATAATTTCGCATGCAAAGATCATGTCTACAGTTTTTGTGAAAATTGTGTTAAGGAAATCAAAGTCTAAGTAGCTGTATTCTAGCAGTTATTTTATTTTTTACACTATATAAGAATTTGTATTTTTCATATTGCACTAATTATAACAATTAAATACCAATTCGTAATATTTTCCTTTTCTGTGTTCTTGAAAGAGAAATTTCAAGCAATAAACAATGCAGCGTAACGTAAGGGGTCTTTAAAGACTCGTGCTCTCGTGTGTGAAGAAGCTTCCTCACACATTAGAGTAAGTAGACAGTGCGGCTGTTGGTATGGGACAACTTCACTCACACTACCAGCTTGTAAACTATCCCCATGGAAACATACTTTAGGGGATGGTTTATCACTGTTTTTTCTCTAAGTATTTTTACTATTAGATCAGTTATACAATAAAAATATGACTTAAATATTTTGCTTGTAATTTGTTATGGAAATTATATCTACTTTTTTCATCTCTAGGCCAACCTCCAATTGCAACTCAGCCCACATTGCCTCCTGTAGAACCTGTAGTTGTTGCTCCAAACAGTTAGTATTCTATTAATATCACTTTAGAATATTTATTAGTTAGCTATTCAGCAATACACTCAACATATAAGTTTTCGTATTTCTTCAATTGTAAATTCTTTTACAATTAGGCGTGCTTGTTTCATTATTTTAAATTTCTTTTGTAGCAAAAGTAGACAATATTGATGCAACATTGAATAACGCACCCAATGTGCAACCTCTCACTACAACACTGAGTTTACCTGGAATGCCTGTGATAACCGTGAGTGCTACCTTGCCGACGGATACACTGGCCAATTTGACTAGTGTATCATCAGCTACAACTGTGACTGCATCAGGTTTGCATGAGTATTCTGACCTTTTATATCTCCTTACACATGTCTTTGAAGCTTTTGATCTAATCATAGTATGTTGTATGAAAGAACCATCTAGTTTACATGGGAATCAATTTGTTCATAATAATTTAGATTATGTAAAATATGTTAATGTGCTTCTTTTGTCACACCCCATTCAATACTTTTTACCTTCCTTCATCATTCAGGATTTTTACCATATTTATAAGATTTAAATTGAATTCCATGAAGTTTTGCCACCTAAGATGTTGATATCCCATCTTAGTTCTTGTTTTATTAAAATAAAATTTTACATTTCTTGTGACTAAAATTTTAACCTTCATGTTTAATTTTTATGCAACTTGTTTGGTTTTATTCATTACATCTTCTCCTTCAATGTTGATCTGGTTGTTATTCTGATGTCCTTTAAATCTATTTTCTAAATTTTATTGTCTTGTGTTTGGTGCAGCTTATCCATTTTTGGATCCTGCATCGCAAAACCCAAATCAACTAACCAACCCACATAAAAATTTAATTCAAATATAAGAAGTTTAAGGTAAGTTTAGATATAATTTGCCCTTGAGAAGAAGACTTGAAGAACTTGCAAACTTAACAAATATAAATCATATAAAATTTAAAAAGTAGCCAAATAATTTCTCCAAAGCATAATTAAGTATGTATTTAAGTATAGATTTGAAAATGTAATACAGTGTGAAGTTATTTTTTGATGGTTAATCATGGACAGATTGTAAATTAAGATGGTCAAAGAAAATTGAAATTTGGTTGGAACAAATTCCAATAGCAAAAAAATTGAACACATTTCATTTTTTAAATTTAAATAAAATCTTGCCAGTATCATGTGAAAAGCCAAACTACCAGAATTTGAGATTTTTAAGATTCATTACGATATTTAAATTTGAAAAACTGTTTTGATGTTGTATGTCAAACTTTTTTGCTATTAGAATTTAATACACTGAATTTTGATTTTTCTGGCTACCCAAGTTTATATGTGTAATTGCATTTCAAAACATAAAAAGTGTATAGAAACTTCCTAGTTTTTTTTGTGCTTATAATAATTTTCTTATTAAAATATTATTTCTTTGTTAATAGTTATGTTAATTAAATAGGTTCGAATCCTTTTCTTAACATTTAACCTAAACATAGACATTTAAAATGTTCTATCAAATTCTTTTTTTCCTGTATAGTTTATTTTAAATCCTAATCCCTATTAGTGATTATCACTTTTTAATTAAAAATTTGTGATCCTTTTCTTTAAGTAAAATATATGTGAAAACTCAGTCTACTCATGATAGTTTTATCGCAAGGGTGGACTCTTAATTTTGGCTTGTTTAGCATTCTACATATATTTAAAAAAATATTTTTTGATCTGATCCATTCAATATTATCCAAATTTTTTATATTTGACCACTTGTATATTCTTCCTGTAATTTTTTTATCTAATTTATTTAAGAAACTTTGCACTCTTAAAAAATTATATCTTCCCTTCGTATTTTTTATGTTAGACACTTCATGGATAAATATTAGGTATGCATTTATTTCATTCTGTGTTATTTCCTTTGATAGAGTATATAATTTTTTCTAGAAGTCAAAAGCTTTGTTTGATTTATTTAGTCTCAGATCTTATATTTTTAACTTTATATGTTCAGAGTTAACCACTGTAGTGGCACCCGCCTGTTTGTCTAGCAGTAGTATGTTTAGGCAAGTAGTGTTTGTAAGAAATTTAATTGCTTTTAGCATTGTTGTGTTAACCAGTTTTTTATGTGATTTTGAGAAGGTATATGAGTTATTTGATTTAATTTTTCAAGGGATGTTTTATATTCTGCTTGCATTTCTGATGGCAAATTACAAGTACACTGGATATCAGAGATCTGAATATTGCAGTTGGATTCAAGCGAATTCGAAATCAGTTAGTTTGAAAAGGGTTGAATGTCGCTATTAATTTGCATTGCCAAAAAAGTACAGAACTGTATCTGAATACTTTTTCTCTACCACATTCAAGTAGCAAATAAAACCTTAATAAAAACAAGCTGCGGTAGCCTGGCTGTAAGAGTAACAGATTAGCAATCGGAGGGCTGTGAGTTTGAAACTAGGTCCAACCAAAGACTGTCAAGTACACGAGGGCTGGTGCACGTTAAATCTGTTGTGGCTTCAAATGTCCATACGTTGGCATGAATGTTTGGAGAGGGGTGCCAGCTCAGGTGTTGACATCGTCATCTGACCATGGTTCTAAATTACATGGTGTCCTAGAATCTTTCCCCTGGGGATTGATCCCGGACCATCGCCAATAGCCCCTTGTGTTGCTCCAGTGCGGCTTTAATTAATTACCATTAATAAAAACTTTACAATTTTGGAACTACATATGTTGTCTGAAAAGATGCCATTGGTCCTTAACCTTCCAAGCTGCATGCCCACATACAGCTCAGAAAATTCAATTCAAATTTTCAGAAAAGCTCAAATAAGTTCCTTTATGACAAGTGGCAGATCCAAAATATTTGGACATCTCACATCTCCAAATGTTTCGGGCCTGCTGCATGGACCAGAGTTCAGTAAATATATTCTACATTAAGTGTAGTATTTCTAAGTATAATGAATTTGGTGTGTTTGTAACTATTTTTTCATTTAAATAAGCATTGTGTTAATTTATTTTTAAACGAAAAGCAAACTGAATATTTTTAATATAATTTCTTGTTTCCAAAATATTCATTTTCTTGTGAAGTACAATTCCAAAGCCAGTTAAATTCCTTAATATTATCCTAAAAATTAATTTTATTTCTAATTTTATCGATCTTTACATACTGAATGTGTCCAAATCATCTTTTTGTGTTAGAGCATCATCTATGAGCAGTGGCTTTGTATTAAGTATAAATGGCTGAGAATCAACCTAGATGAAAAATAAAGAACCTTGATAATAGATGGAGATAAAAAAAGCTTTCATATATTCATTTAATGAACTTAGTCTTGAAAATATTAGTCTAAGCCTGCCATAAAATAATGATGTGACTTCTATTGTCCTTATGTGATAGTCATCCATGAAAGCTTTGTTATTGCTCTTTAAGTTGATGTATAAAATATTTGAATTGTTAATAGAATTAACAAATGAATAATGATGAGGTTTAATATGTAGTGAACTTAACCACCTCTTAAAAATTAATTTACAATGTCTGAGAAACATTGTATGCAACAGTGCAACTCATCTCAACTGTAAAGTACTTTTTGGTGGATGGAGTTGCATTCCCTTCCATACTCTGCTACAAACTGGTTTACATGATTATGAACATGTATGCTTTCAAATAATCCACCACAATAGACATACACTTCGATGGATGGTGTGTTATAAGCAGTTAATTACCAAGGCTATGCAAATTACTTCCAAGAAGTGTTTGAATCCCTGATACCAGATATTGCTTCTGCTGTCACAGCTTCACTCTTCGTTTTCTTCACATGGCACTTCACACTTACCCAGTTGCTGAAGGCAATCAGGACAGTCTTACAGTCACAATCATTCATTGTATGACCATTCATATGGAAATAAATATACAGTGATCTTATTACAGCTTTCACAGAATTGGTAATCAACCAACTTGCGCTAGCGCCTATTGAATTCAGCCTCTCCTGAATTCTGATGTTTCCGAAGTTATGGGAATTGCGTTATCGATTTTTTGTTTTATTAATTTTGGTATGTACCACATGATTTTTCAATATAGTTTCCGATTAACTATATGCACTTGTCCGATTGCAAAACTAGTTTTTAGGTCATCTAAAGGATGTCGTACTTTGGGATTCTTATCCATTCCTTCACTGCTCATTTAAGTCCTGAAATTGCATACTACGTAGAGTGTTTATAATTTGGGAGATAATGATAGTTAATGTGGATGTCCCACTTCCATACCCCTCTGAACATCCATAGAAAAAAAATGGTTTGAGAATTTACAGCTTCTTCCAGTTGCCAAATCAACACTAAAAAACAAGTCTATTTGCCAAGTGGCGGAAACATACTGATCGGTATTGACTAACATCATTGGGCAAAACCTGTGAGCTTTAGGCAGCAAATGTTCCGATTCCTCTCTGGCTGTATTTCTGTCTTCTGTGTCAAACTTTCGTAATGTGCATATGTCCATTACTTGGCCCAAGCACATCTCTTTTAGGTGTGTACTCTATTGATTTTTTCTTTTCCCTTCGGGTTTACTCTTTAGGTGTGTACTGGCATCACAATCCCGAGGTGCCTGAGTAATCTGTCTTCCTTTTTTTAACTTGAATTTCCCGTGTTTGGTGCAGCTTGGCCAAATATGGCCATTGCGCCATAAAATAACTAGCCAAACCATTACTTATCTGTCTTGTGTTTGGCACAGCTTGGCCATGTATGGCCCTTGCACCATGAAACCCAACCAACCTGAAAAAATCAGTCATTAGCGTTGCATCGTTCAGGGCAGCGGCAGTCCAATTGGAAGAGTAGCAGATTAGCAAACGGACGATTGCGAGTTTGAAACTCGATCCAACCAAAGACCGTTGTGAATGTGGGGGCTGGTGCATGTTAAATCTGTCTTGGCCTCAAATGTTCTAAAGTTTGGAGAGTAGGGTGCCAGCTCAGGTGTTGACCTCTTCATCTGACCATTGTTCAAAATGATGAGGTGTTGTCCTCAGATCTGTCCCTTCAGGATAGATCCAGGACTGTCGCCAATAGTCTCTTGTGTTGTTCCAGTGTGATATTAATTAACTGTCTACCTATCTTGCATTATTCGGCCTTGTCGCAACTCCCAGAAGTTGGGAAATGTCTATATAGCATTGTTGTTACATATAATGGCTATATATGTAACAACACTATATATGTAATAACACTATATAGCATTGTAATAAATTTCAACCATGAAGTACTTTTTAGTTTACTGAAAATTGCACTGGCTTTTACTAAACATTTTACTGACTTATGTTATTTTTCAGGCCACCCCCCTGTGGAAAATAGCAATCCTAATTCCTACGCTGGTCAAGCCATGCCAGCACCTCAGCATGTATAGATTTTACCAAGGAGAGAGATTGGTCATCACTTTTATTGAACAATAAACTGTTTTAATCCTCACTCTTTTATATGAGAAGTGGACGTGTCTATGCCAAATTGTATTTCACTTATAAAAATCCACATTGCCTTCGTGAGTGCAACTTAGTTACGTTTGGCATTGCATAGCTTATTCAATCTTGCTGCTCCACGTGTTAGTCGTGAGCCTGCGTTTCCTCGGAACGCAACATGTCACCTTACGAACAACGGGACATCCTCTAAAATATCTATTGTGAAACTGAAAATGGCATTTGTAATTAATGTAACTGTCACTCCTTTGGATTTTTCGGATGTATTTATTCACACTAAAGTTTTCAGCTAGCTTCCTGTATTTATTTTTGTGGGAAATTGATCAATTAACCAGTTTGGTAGCTGTTTTCTATCATTTATCAAATATCCCTGTGATGCCTTGAAAAAGTGAATAAGTAATAAATGTATTTTACTCTGTTGGATCTGATAAATGTTCATCTGGTTTAACAAAGCAAAGTGAAATAGTCAAATTTTTAAATCGGGGAATCTATTGGATTTTACTTTTGTTTTCGTTCATTCTGTTTTCTGCTGATGCTTTATCTTGGGAACTTATCGTTCCCTCATGCACTCTAGTTTTCATGAAAAGGTGAAAAGTTTAGTTTCTTATACAATGTATATTATGTCATGCTTTTGTTTTTCAATCAACTTGATCTGTACATTATGCAATGAGTACACAAAATGAAATTTGTTTTAGATTCAAACATGTACTGTGCATTAAATTCTAAAGCATTTACTTTTATAGAATATTTATTATTTTTTTGAATGAAATAGTCACCCAAAAATAGAAGTAGAGTTTAGTTGTAACTGGCCACTTTTTCTGTAAAAAAGTATGCATTAAAAACATTTTTATGTATCTGGCAATACCAGATATCCTTTGTCATTTGCATTGTATAGTGTTTGTAAATATTAAAAGTAATAATGGATTAGTTTATATTTCCTTCCTTTCTTATTACCAGATTTCTTTAATTCTTCATGTTGCAACGTTTGTGTGAGACCTTTTAAGTCAATATGAATTCAGTTAGAAATTTTTTATTTCATTTCTATCCTTCGCTGTTCCTTTTAACATACAAAACCTGCTTTCTAGTTCAAGCAGAAGACTTCAATGTGTGTATGTGTATTGTGTTTTATTTGTGAAGAATTTGAGAGAACTTTATGAAAGTATTAATATATCTCATTTACTGTTCTGGAATCAAGTCACAAATGATATTGGGTTTCTGCTTACTCAATGTTTAATAAATATTTCAACTTCACACGTTTCAAATTATTTTTCTGTGTTATGTTAAATCAGGTGTATTTTATTTTAATTTAAATGAATTAACAATGAAATAATTGCAGATTTTAAAAATTCAACATTTGTATTTTTTTTCTTGTTTTGATTATATTAAAATATATTTTGACTTTAAACTTTTGTTTTTCTATTTCTTACAAATTTCCACTTCAGAAAAGGGGCAACAATTTGGAACAAAAATCAATGAAAATTTTTATAATTACACTGCTGGCCACCCAAATTGCAACACCAAGAAAGACAAGAGATATCACAACAAAATTTATTTTGTAGATAACATGTTGACCAAGTATCAAATGATTAAATTTATAGACTTCTGTGAAGTGTGGTTCCTGCCAAAATCAGTAGCCAGAGTAGCCGCCATTGTTGGAGATCACCGCTGCCACACGCATCGGCATTGATTCAAAGAGACTTTGGATGTGTTCTTGGGGTACAGCAGACCAAGCAGCTTCCACACGTTGCCAAAGTTGATCTGGTGTGGCAGCTGGGGATGTATTCTGGGTCAATCGTTGAGCAACCATGGACCACATGTTTTCTATCGGCGAAAGATCCGGAGAGCGAGCTGGCCAGGGAAGCAATTTAATCTGGCGATTGACGAAGAACCCTTGGACAATGCGTGCCACGTGTGGTCGCGCATTATCCTGTTGAAATATGGCTGTGGGCAAGCCCTGAAGGTAAGGAAGGACAACTGACTCCAACACCTCGGAGATGTAGCGCTGGCTGTTTAAAGTACCGGCAATGCGTACTAGAGGAGTGCGAGAGTGATATCCAATACCGCCCCATACCATAATACCCGGTGCAGGACCAGTGTGGCGGTGCATAACGCAGCTGTTCAGCATCCTCTCTCCACGGTGTCTCCAGACTCGAATCCGACCATCGTGGTGTTGCAGACAGAAGCGTGACTCGTCAGTAAAGACAATTTCATTCCATTCTGCCGTCCACATCCTTCTTTCATCGCACCATTGGCGGCGGAAACGTCTGTGGTTCTGCGTCAAGGGTAGACGAAGCAATGGACGTCTTGTGGACAGACCACTCTGCTGTAAACGGCGTCAAATGGTACGCGCAGACACTGGATGATGCGGTACAGACTGAATGTGCTGTGCTATGGTTCGTGATGTGGCTGAGCGATTCGTCACTGCCATACGCACAATATGCCTGTCATCACGTGAAGTGGTGCACTGAGGTGGATGCGATCGAACACGTCGGTCCGTCGTACCCTCCTGCATCCAACGATCACATATCCGCATTACAGTTGTTTGGTTTCGTCCAACACGACTACCGATTTCCCTGAAAGATAATCCACAATCTCGGTAGGCCACTATCCTTCCTCTGTCGAACTCGGATACTTGATCAAAAGATGATCGCTGTTTTCTACGAGGCATAATTGATCGTTTTTTTGAAAAAAACACAATTGCCGTACTTGAAATCGTCGAAATCTCCAAGCCTTAAATAGCACTTTGAAGTGGCGCCACAGGCGCGCGTGATGTGCGTCTGCGCTGAAATTCTAATCATTTGCATATCTCCTCCGCTAATGCATGTTGTAAATTTCATATTATTTGCATGCTTCCTTCAGGGTGTTGCATTTACGGTGGCCAGCAGTGTAGTTTAACAGCTTAGTAAAAAAATCTGAAGTACCATATCTTCCATTCTGTTGTGGTTTATCAATTTTGCTGTTGGTTCTGGGTAAACACAACTGTAAATTTATGATTTATAGGTACTGTAAACAAAAGTAGACTGCTAACAAATGGTTAATGTTGAAAGTGAGGTCTTATGTTAGGAAAGTTATAGCTTATCTTGAAACCAAATTTGTCTTCAATACCAAATAATTTTCCAGCTTTAATTAAATTAAAAATTGTTTAGTCTAGAATCTGATAGGTTAAATGTTTTGTAACGATATAAGACCCGAATTCCCCTTAATGGGCGAGTTTATTTCACTGCGGGTAGAGAAATGGAACATTCCTGTAGATGGGAAATGGGAAAATCCTGCCAACTTTTCCTTTCCCGTCTGGTTAGACGCAACTTATGCTTGATCCTAGTTACTGATACAGTCGTCAAAGATCGTCAAGTTGGTGACTTAGCAAGGCTAACGGGCTAAAGTTTAATTGATCCTTACATATTTTATCGAGTTGTATTATGTTACGAAAGAGTAGTCTCCTCCCATGGTGGCCGCACTGTACATATAATACTGCTTCGTTATTTATGTATTATAACTGCTATGAAATGATTTGTTTAAGTATACTTAATGTACAATCGAATTCAACAAAATATACAAGAGATGAATGAATATGAGAAACCATGAATAAAGCATGCGATTGAAATAGTTTTTTTCAGGGTAAAAAACATTTAAAAGACAACTTCAGTCACATGTTGACTCAATCGAAATTCTTGGAACAAAAAATGGTGGCACAGATCTGATTGTCTAAGATCTAGAATGTTGCAAATATGTAAAATCAGCTGATTTTTCATGCTCACTGAGAACTGAAATGTCATTCAAGACCAGTTTATTCATCAGTTCAAGTAAGATTACAAGATTAGATTCTCGGTTGGAAGAGTGATTAGCAACACGACGGTCGTGTACAAAGGAGGCTGGTACACGTTACATCTCGTGGCCTCAAATGTCTACGTTGGCATGGTGTGGAAGTTTGAAAAGCGGGGTGCCAGCTCAGGTGTGACCATCTGACCGTGATTCAAAATTACTTGGTGTCCTAGGATCTTCCCTTCGGGTTTGATCCCGGACCGTCAATAGCCCGTTGTGTTGCTTCAGTGTGACCCGTCTTCGGACTGTTTCAAAATTACGTGTTCTCGATCTTTCCCTTTGGGATTGATCCGGATCGTCACCAATAGCCCGTTATGCTGCTCCAGTTTGACGTTAATTAAAATACCTACCTACACTCCTAAGGTAGGTATTTTAATTAACGTCACACTGGAGCAGCACAATGGGCTATTGGTGACGGTCCGGGATCAATCCCAAAGGGAAAGAGCGAGGACAACACAGTTTTGAACCACTGTCAGGTGATTGATACACTCAGACCAAAATACAATAAAGTGAGTATTCTAGAATCTACTACATGCATTTTTTATAATAAAAGTACAAAAATTATTCGATTACTATTAGTTACCTTAAGTATTTTAATATATTAAACACTAGGTAGGTATTTCAATTAACGTCACACTGGAGCAACACAACGGTCTATTGGTGACGATCCGAGATCAGTCCCAAAGGGAAAGATCAAGGACAGCACCACATAATTTGGAACCACGGTCAGACGATAAGATCACACCTGAGCTGGGGCCTGATTTTTTCATTTTAGGTTTTACGAACCCTTCTTAAAAAACCTTAGATTGTGTTGCTCCAGTGCGACGCTAATTAAATACCTACCTTAAAAAGCCTTGATATTTGCTGCAAGTCCTTAAAAATTTTAAGCCTTAATTTTTTACAGGATAGGTAGGTATTTTATATCACCTATTCAAAAATCAAGGTCTTGTCAAGGGTCAAGTGTTATATCAAATTTGATGTCTTAATAGCTTTTGGGTAGTTAAAAATTAGTGTTGTTAAACCTGGGTCCACATGAGATCCAGACATCAATCGCGTGAAAGATCCTTCACCTGTGCCCTTACTGGATAATCTTACAATCTGAAATTCGGATCTTTCCCTTTGGGATGGATCCCGGACCGTCACCAATAGTTGCTCCAGTGGGGGGGGTATTTCAACTAACGTCACACTGGAGCAACACAACGGGCTATTGGTGACGGTCCGGGATCAATCCCAAAGGGAAAGTTCCGAGGACAAAACCACGTAATTTTGAACCGCGGTCAGATGACGAGGCAACACCAGAGCTGACACCCCACTCTCCAAACTAATCGTCCGATTGCTAATCCGCTACTCTACCGACCGAGCTATTTGCGGCTCGAGAGTTGCTAGGATTGGGCCAACTGCACTTCCTTTTTAACTCTACTGGTGGTTGTCTAGAAAAGGTATCTATTAGCAAAACTGACCAGATCTTGAGTTACGAGATATTTTGCCCTTAGAAGAAACTGACTTAGATCTTGATTTCTTCATTAAAAAATCGACAATATTCTGAAGACAAAATATCTGGTCATTAGAAATGTTCGTCAAATCTTTATGAACGAGATATCTCGTCAAAATCACTTGGAGGGTTAACTTATAGGTAAAAGTGTTGTTTTGTTGTCTTGCAGGGAAAAGAAACAACGGCGAATTGGACTTACCTGTAAAAGGTCGTCTAAAGCTAAACAGACGCATTTTGTTTTCCGTCCAATCTCGACATACCCAGTTATCAATATTACGCTATACTACTCTGTCTACGGTGTCAGTTTATTCATCTGATTAACCATGATGACATACCTCATAAATGGAATTTTTATGTAACCGAAATATAGTTTCTTAAGGTGGGGTGCATCCCAAATGTGTCTCATCACTAATCCCCAGCACACCTCATCATGAGTATTTATATACATGTAACCTTTATTTCCTGGCCTGAGAGAGAACCTCTCAAAAAATTTCTTTATCGGCTGCTTAACTCTCCACGTGGTTTGGACGAGATTTCTCGTCCATCAAGATCTGACCAATTTTGCCAATGAAGATATTATCGATTTTTTGATGATTACGAGATACCTCGTCAAGACAACCACCAGGAGGTTTAAGATATGTGGGACTCAAATAAAAATTATTTTTTAATGAGTAGCTCGTTGTGCTGCTCCAGTGCGATGTAAATTCAACTACCTATCTACCCTAGGATACTTAATTTATTTATAAATCTATTATACATTATTTGTGGCGTAACCTAGATGAAACCTTTAAAAAATTAATTTATGTAAAGGGAAAGGAAAAATATTTCCCAAGAATGTGAAAAATATCCTGCATTTACTTGTTTCTTCCATAGCCAATGGTTTTTGAGCATAATTAATTGGCTATGGACTTTTTCCTTGGTTAGCAGCTGTGTCGTGTGTAAAAAAGCTCAATTTCTCTTGATACGAAGCATTATGCATGGGCATTAATTTTTAAAAGCAACGAAAACTCGCGAAGTTAATAAATTCTGTTTTTATTCATATTTTACTGATACCACGCTAGAAAGAATCGAATTACGAAACAGCTTGCCTTCATTGGCTGCAGGATGCAAAAATATGTTCTAGCTGAAATATTTTTACTTGGTGCTTTGCATTTCTTGTGTTTTGACTCAATAGATACCTTGTTTGACAGAAGCTGGTTTATTCATGAAGCTGGTTGGTTTTTTTATGGCAGATAGGCCAGATCTGGCTAAGCATTGCATTTTCAAGAAAATGGATATGCATACACGAAGAAAGTTTTACCATAGATGTGAAATATAAGTTGATTGCTATTGAGAGGAGCTTCAAATACACTGAAGTGCCAAAAGTCATGGGATACCTCTTTAATATTGTGTGGGGCCTCCTTTGGCTCGGCGAAGTGCAGCAACTCAACGTGGCATGCTCGCAAATAGTTGTCGAAAGTCTCCAGGAGAGATGTACAACCATGCTGTCTCGATAGCCGCCCATTTGTGTGGTTGTGGATCTGGATCTTATGCATGAATGGATCTTTCGATCATATCCCAGATATGCTCCGCGGGATTCATGTCTAGCGATAGGTGGCAAAACTATGTGCTGGAATTGTCCAGAATGCTCCTCAAACCAATCGCGAACAAAATGGGCCTGGGGTGACACGGAGCATTGTCATCCTAGAACATCCCATCGTTATTGGGGTAAGTGAAGTCCATAAAGGGCTGCAAATGGTCACCAAGCAGCTGAACATAGCGATTCCTGTCAATGACCGGTTCAAATTGATTAGAGGACCCAATTCATGCCAGGTAAGCACCTCAACACCATTATGGAACCACCACCAGCTTGCACAATGCCTTGTTGACAAGTTGGATCCATAACCTCATGGAGTTTGCGCCACATCCGAACTTGTCCATCAGCTCGAATCAACTGGAAACGTGGACCATCGGACCACGCTACCATCTTCCAGTCATCTAGGGTCCAATGCATGTGTTGGTAAGCCCAGGTGCGGTGCTGAAGTCGGTGATGTGCTGTGAGTAAAGGCACTCGAGTCGGTCTTCTGCTGCCATATCCCATCAACGCCAAATTTCGCTGCACGGACCTCACAGACACGCCTCTAGTACATCCCTCATTGAATGTGGCATTCAGTTCGCTTCTGCTTAGACGTCGCTTGTCTCGATCATTTAGCAGACGTGGCCGGCCACTGCGTTGTCCCTTGTGGAAGGTAATGTCTTCCATGAGGTACTCGCCATACACCCTTGTCACTGTGGAGCGAGAAATCTCAAGTCTCAACTTCCGAACTGCTATGCCCTATGCGTCCTGCTCGAACTATCATTCCACGTTCAAATTTGGTTTATTCTCGTCGGGTAGCCATTTTCACGTTATTAAACGTTTTACAAGACATTCAAGAGTCCAACAGACAGCACTGCTAACCATCTGACTCTCAATACCCTTTTAACGAGACGCGAGCACCACTTGTAAATTTCCATACTGCTATGAGTTTAGCACGTTAGTGCAGTGTGACCACTTACCTACTAGCAGTCACGTGACAGCTCTGTTACAAATTGACTTGGTTGACTGATTTGGTACCTTATCGCGTCGTTGGCACTTAAATCTGTTGTGGCCTCAAATGTCCTCACGTTGGCGTGATGTGGAAATTTGGAGAGTGGGGTGCCAGCTCATGGGTTGTTCTCGTCATCTGACCGCGGTCCAAAATTACGAGGCGTTGTTCTTGAACTTTCCCTTCGGGATTCGGACCTTCGCCAAGAGCCCGTTGTGTGGTTCCAATGTGATGTTAATTACTATTATTATACCACCTATGCCTACCTTTATATTTGAAAGCTGTAGGTGGAGTAGGTTCCCATCCGGCAACTTATACATACCCCGGGTTTATTTATATCTTCTATATCAATAAAACTACTCGCTTGGGAGTGCGTCCATTTACTTGACTTTATATGTCTGGCGCAGCTTGGCCAATTGTGAACTTTGATCATTAAAACCCCAACCAACCCATCGCTTTAACTGAAAAATCCATTTCTATGAAATGGATTTTCAGTGTAAACTAAAAAATCATACGATCTGCTGTCCAAATGCTCTCACATCGGGTTACCTTAAAATGTAGTTTATCGCCGTTTTGTCAACGTTTGTTGTTTAATCTAATTAGCATTGACCAATCAACAATAAAAAACATTTTGGAATTTTTATTGGCGAAGTGCTGAAACCGTATTCCAAAAACAAGCAGAAATATTACCGCCACCTATATTTTTAGCTAGACAAAAAATGCCTCTCAGATTCAGACCACTGACATTCTACAGGGTATTTCAAAACTTCATGTACAAACTTTTTCGGATGGGTTCGGTACACGAAATTAAGCTGCATTCACATTGAGATGTATGTCCTCAAACGTCAACAGGATATGCCATATGGTACCTACACGCTAAGATTCAGAAATACTCGTAGAAGACAATGTGTGTGAACATTTTTTCTACCCCTCATTTTATGGTTTGACTGTAGCTGCACACTTAGTTCCACAGTTGGTGCTTACACCGGCGACCACCAACACACACTAATGCATGCCTGACAGCATCGAAACATGAATTGCCCTTCATTTTTAAAAAGAGTTCCGTTGGAAAGCGGGACTAGTCCCGTTTCCTCTTAGCTGCCTCGCACACTAGGTGCATGTCAGCCATCTCAACATTCATGGAATGATAGATGTTACCACAAAGTCAAGATCTGAAACGACGATGGCACAAAATGGCCAACTGCGACGTTGCCCAACAGTTAACTATTAGAGAACCAGGTTCGCTCGTGGACATACATCCCTATAGAAATATGGTTCGATTCGTCGGCTTACTGTCCAAAATTTTTAAATGTTTTTGTCTAGAATGTGGTATGGTGATATGCACTGTTATCTTTTCATAGCACAAATATTTGGTTTTTGAGTTGTTAGGTTGGTTGGATTGGGTTTCATGGTGCAAGAGTTATACTTGGCCAAGTTGCACCAAACACAAGATAGACAACATCAAATAAATTTCTTCTTGAGAAACACATTTGGTAAGTTTAACATATTTGAGGGGTAGATGGTAGGTAGTTAATTAACGTCACACTGGAGCAATACAACGGGCTACTGGCGACGGTCCGTGATCAATCCCCAAAGGAATGAAACCGAGAACACCACCACGTAATTTTGAACCACGGTCAGATGACGTGGCAACACCTGAGCTGACACCCCACTCTCCAAACTTCCACACCACGCCAATGTGAGGAACATTTGAGACCACTCGCAACCCACCGGTTGCTAAACAGTTGTTCTCCCAACTGGGCTACCGCTGCCTTCAGTTGAGGGCTGGAATTTCTCACCCTTCGTTTTCTCAGAACGTGTTTCGAGTGTGTTTTACATGAAAGCCAACGATATGCTCTTCGATAATTAATATATTGTAATCGTGCTTTTACTAACAAAAATTAAGGTATAAAACTGTATTATAACAATAACAACATTACAAACACTTGAAAGCATACTTTCACACCCGCAAATAATGCAATTTAATATTAAAATAATTGTCGGTGCATGATTTTTTTGCATTCACTAATCATCTCATAAAAAGAGTTTGGGTTGTTTATTTCCGTCTGCATGGAGGATGAAAACTCAATCAATCATGTTTAGGTTGACAGAAATAGTGAACCATTGCTGACTAGCCATGGAAATGGAGATAACTTGGAATGCGGAAGTTTTCTGGCTGCATTGTCAAGCTTTATTGAATTGGACCTGTGGATTATATTTCAACTGGATCAACTCGGATGCTTTCGTTTCTGAAAATACTTATGATAATATTCGTTCTTTAGAAAAATTATTTATGGGTTCGATTAAATTAGAGAAGTCAGTAAATAAGGTACTATAAAGGTAAGTTTAAAATTTTATAAAATGGCATTGAATTTCCTCCATGCATTATTAAATGATGAAAATATTTAATAAATATTTATTAAATTATAACAGTAATTTCTCTTTCAAATATAATTAATAAGTCAGTTTGGGTTTGAAGAACATTATGCAACCATGGTTTACTTTGATATAGGTTGAGGTATGGTTCGCAAATTAAGTGGGTTCACGGAATATTGAATGTATTTAAGTACTTATCCCACAAGGAAATTGTCTCGACGAGGTATCTCGTCATTAGCAAATAGACCAGATCTTGATGTACGAGATATCTCGTCATTAGAAAAATAACCAGACCTTGATCTCGTTATCATTAAAAAATTGTCAATATTTTGATGGACTAGATAACTCGTCATTAGCAAAGTTAAAGAGATCTTGATGAACGCGATAACGTGTCGAAACCACTTGGAGGGTTAAAGTATTTTTCCGGCTTCAATTCTGGCAACTCTCCTCGATTTTTTTAGCTTTCGGTGTGGCAACCCCATGTTATTGGCGACAAAGCTTTACATGGAGAAAAAATGTCCTTTAGAATGCATCTTTTTCTCATCATGAATCGTTTATAATGTACAGTAAATTGAATATCTAATACATAGTTTCCCTGGAGAATTAATACCCATTTTTTATATATTAAATGAATATTTCGTTTTGCGTTGACTATTCATGCCTTCCTTACATTGTTATAATAAAATCATTTTTACAGACAATGGAATTCTATAATAATTAAATTTGCTTTGTTACTGGAATATCTATTGTTATATAAATTAACTGTTATATAGTTAACATTCTTGTCAGTGAATAATATTTTTATAGAACTCTTTTTTAATCGAATACCCCCTGCTGATAGACGATATGATCTTAGCTTGAAAAGAGCGTTATTTAATATTTACATAAAACATTGATTTGAAGAACAAAAAGTTCAAAATATCACCAAAATGTCTTCCCCAGCCTCCGAAGATTATAAGGTTTTTAAGAAAGACTCGAACTTTCCAAGGAACCTTATGGAACCAAAAAACAGTTCCAAGTTAGACAACGTTTTCGAGAACGCGATTCGCTTAAATGTCGAGTTGGATTCCCTCAGAGAAGCTCAGTTCACCAGACTGTGTGAGAAATTTCAAACATGTTTGGATGTATTGGTTTCAAAAGAGATGACGGAGGTCTACGGAACGGCATCTCAGTTCTACAAGTCTTTCAAAGCAATGTTTGTGAAGAGCAAAAGGCTGAGGAACAAAGTATTCCAGCTGGAAGGCGAGAAGCGAATGATGGCAAATGAAAGCGCCGGTTTGCTTTTGCAAGTCAGTGATCGCGACGAGAAGATTAAATACTTGGAAGAATGTCTGTTTACCGTGAAGAGTACCAAACAACAAGTGCGAGAAACGAAAGTAAAATTGGAAAAGCAGCTCAAAGAATGCAAAGATTTTTATGATGCAGAAAAGACAAAGGTAATTAACTTCTTTGGTCCTTCTATAAAAGAATGTACACTGTATAGCCTAGGGGTTTATTCTTTTTAATCTAATAACATTAACAATTTTTAAAACGAACATTCACATTTTAACCCTCTTGGTGGTTGTCTCGACGAGGTATCCCGTCATCAGCAAAATGTGACCAGATCTTGATGGACAAGATATCTCGTCATTAGAAGAAAACTGATCAGATCTTGATCTCGTTAGCTACAAAACATCGGCAATATCGTGATGTCAAGATACCTTGTAATTTGTAAAATCTGACCAGATCTTAATCTCGTCATCATAAGAAATTTGGCAATATCTTGATGACGAACTATCTCGTTATTAGCAAATTTGTTCAGATATTGATGGACGAGATATCTCGTCAAAACCACTTGGAGGGTTAAAAACAATTAGCAGGTCCACACATAGCATCTGCACTAAACTTTCTCAACCCTCGTGGTGATTTATTTTCAAGTCGAAAATCACCCTGCAGCGACCATCTTCTGATACAGAAAACTTTTCCAAACTGTCACCAGTTCTAGGCAAGGAACAATTTTCATACTTGGAGCTTCATTCCCCATGGGTTATCCCATTTATCATAGACAGTTTTGTCTCGACGAGGTATTTCGTATTTTGCAAAACTGACCTGATCTTGATGGATGAGATATATCGTCATTAGGAGAAAACTCAGCAGATCTTTATCTCGTCATAGTCAGAAAGGCTATATCTTGATGACGAGATATCTTGTAATGAGCAAAATTGGTCAACTCTTGAACGAGATATCTCGCCATTAGCAAAATAGTTCAGATCTTGATGAACGAGATATCTCGTCGAAAGCACTCGGAGAATTAAACAATCAATGTGAAAACAGGTAAAAACGTACTGTGGGGAATATTTTGTCACTAATTCCAAGTGATTGTCACAAACCGAAAGTTATAAGGTAGGGTTACCAGAATTGACTCCAAATTGCTAGGAGAGTTGAACGTTCCTGGAGCCTCTGAGAAGTTCACACGCATTGCCGTTCTGCAATGGGAAGTGTTTCTTGCATGTCTTCTAGCCCGTTAAGACTCTTGACCAACATAATCTTTTTTAGGATTCCTTCAATTAATCGATGTGGTAATTTAATCGTGCTTTGTGTAGGAAAAGAAATACTATACTACTTGGAAATCTCGTGAGTTTCAGAGGGCTGGAATACCTCTTTAACAATGAATTATTTGCAATAATATTTTAAAATAACATATTTCTACTGTATATTATTAGACTAGTCTTAGTCCCGTTTAGTAGTTTATCTTCGCGTCAAAAACTGCTCTATAGTTGCCAGCCTCTGATGCAGAAACCTGTTCCAAACTGTCACCAGTTCTGGGCAAGGGGCAATTTGTTTTTCTTACTTCGATCTTTATTCCTCCTTGGAGCAAAAAGGCAGTTTGGTCTCAACGAGGTATCTCGTAATTAGCAAAATTGACCAGATCGAGATATCTCGTCTAAATGCTTGGAGGGTTAACGTGAAATAGTGAACAAATATGAAGTTTTAAATTACAATAAACAATTGAAATATTTACATTTCAGTTTGAAATGGTTTTTATTCTGAGAACTTTCTATTGCATCTATACTACATAATGCAGATTGCAAATTTACTCTGAGAGGTAATTTTATTGTCCACCAATTTTCAAAAAATATTGTTCGAAACATTTCTAAAAATCCTGTCTGACCGAGTCAAAATGTTCTCGGTCAAAAATAATTTAGATCATAAAAGACTTTTGAGGAATTGTACATTTTGTTCACTTTCTTAACCCTCTTGGTGGTTGTCTTGGTGAGGTATATCGTCATGATGAGGTATATCGTCATGGCAAAACCATTAGCAGATCTTGATGGACCAGATATCTCGCCATTAGGAAGTAAACTGATGAAATCTTGATCTCGCCATCATAAAAGAAAATGGGCAGTATCTTGATGACAATGTTCGGCCTTCATAAGAGCAAAATGAGTAATTTCTTTGAGTTCTGAAAGCACGTCCACCACGGGAAGAGACTTGGCTCCTCCTACGTCACTTGGTATCGAACGATTTGATTACTTTGATTTAGACAAATGTTAACTGAGCTTCACTCTCCTGGTAGTTGTCTCGACGAGGCATCTCGTCATTAGCAAAACTGACCAGATCTTGATAGACGAGGTATCTCATCATTAGAACAAAACTGACCACAACTTGATCTCGTTATCATAAAAAAATCGGCAACGTCTTGATGATGTATCTTGTCATTAGTAACATTGATCAGATCTTGATGAACGAGATATCTTGTCGAAACCACTTGAAATATTAATTGTACAAGATAATGTATAACATTCTGGATGCTATACACCAAACTAAAAATAGATATCTACTAGTTTTATGTATAGAAATACTGTAAATACATGCTTCTGCATCCTGCCACAAATGTAGATTATAGAGGGCAGTTTTGCAGGTGTGGAAACTTGTATTTACCATCTTTTTACACATAAAACTAGCTTGTCTAAAACCTTCATAGACAAATTTATTCAGAGCCCCCAGCACCTGCGTGTGCATTTCATAGCTCAAAATTTCTACTTAGCATCACAAAAGAAATTATTCCTCATCCTCACATCTAGCATCAAGTTGTGGGAAATTTTTTTACCGTAAGCCCTTCGTAGGGTCGATATCTCACGATGGAGTTGTGTTGAGTAGCCGGGGGTAACATATTACAGAAAGTATTAAATTATCGTGCAGTTCAATTTGATTTCATGATATAAGAGCATTGATAGTGGAAAATTGAAAAGAAACGAATAAATTGATTTTTTTATTCCAGAGTATTTAGTCGTATATTTTACCTACAAAGCTGTTATATACTGGATTTGTACAGGACGGGTAGTCGAGTGTTTGGAGAACCAGGTCCCGAAGGCCCTTAATCTTCTGTGAAGTTTGTGGCTGAACTGAACGTATGTTAGTGTATCGGAACCTTTTATAAGTTTTACTGGAAATTCGGTTACATTTGAAAATTACAATTATATAGAAAGTGAGTGTTAAAGCAAGTACATTTTTATGAAAAAGTTTAGAATAATACGTTTGATTGCTTTATTGAAAAACGTATAGATCTAAATAAAGGTAACTTTAGGTAGATTGATAACTTTAAAAACGCATATAAAATCCTAAAATTCCGTGAGCAAAAGTGTTTTTCGATACATCTAATGCAAATGAACTTTTAATTCACAACCAATCATTAATTTGCAATTACGCAGAAAAACTCTGAAAAGGTGTCGTTAATCACCAACTTATGCACAGCAATGAATGCGATTTAATAGGGATGAAATTTTCATTTTCAGCACCAGGAAAAAGACCCAGACCTGCTCTCAGATGAGACAAGAAAGAATCTCCTTGATCGATACGACGATGTGATGGAAAAAATCTCCTTTCTCAAGCAAGATTTAAGTTTCTCCAAGCAGCGGGAGGAAAATTTTCGGGACAGAGCTTTGCTGGCAGAAAATGTCAAAAAGGAGCTTTTCCAGGATATTCAGTTCGGGAAGAGGGAACTCGAAGGGGCTGCTCTGGAGCGGGAAAAACTGGAGTCCGTTATCGCTGAAAAGGACAAGGAAATACAGAATGATTTAGAATTTATAGATTCTTTGAGAGAAGAGGTTCGGAGACTGAATTTGGATGTCGAGTCATCGAATGAAAAAGCTAAGAGGTGAATTTTCAGTGCGGTGTTTTATTCCATATCTTTGTGTGGTTGGTACAGTATCGCTATAGCTGTTCTTTTCTCTGGCTTAGATTTTTTTTCTTTACATTTTTTATCAACGGCTTATAAAATAATCTTCTACACATTCAAAAGTGATGTAATGGTTGACAACAGTACTTTGATGGGAGTGGGGGGCAGCTGAGAATTTCATGAACTTTTATTTTTTTCGAGAGTAGCATATTGAATGAGTTATTTTTTTATACTATACCCAGACGGACTCTTATTAATTTCTCTACTTACCCAGTGAAGGCACGAGTTAGCAGTCTATTTGGTAGGTAGGTAGTTGAATTAATGCCGCACTGGAGCAACACAGTAGGCTATTGGTGACAGTCCAGGATCAATCCCAAGGGAAAAATTCGAGGACAACACCTCGTGATTTTGGATCACGGTCAGATGACGAAGTTAACGCCTAAGCTGGTTAGCACCTAAGCCCAATTTGTGCAAATTTCCAAACCACTCCAACCTGAGGACATTTGAGGCCACGACAGATCAGGACATTTGCACCAGTCCTCATGTACATGGCGACCTTTGGTGTAAATAGACGGCCTTTTAATAGCAAAATAGAGGGGGTCGATAGAAAGTCAAGAAATTCTTGAAGGGTCGACGTCAAAGAAGTTTGGCGACCCCTGATCTAGATAAAAGGAATGAAATTATTCAATAGGGAAATTAATTGTTAAAATGCAACTGTTATTCGAAACAAAATATATAACATATACACATTTCTGTTTTCTAAAGATATTACTCATTACAATATAATTATGAAATCTATTAAAATAAAAACAGTTTCAGATATTGAAAAGTATCTATCCATTCATTGGTACATCTGTGATCCGAATAATTTTAACCACTTGAGGGGTTCGCATGCATAGTTTCACCTTGCAATCTGTTGTCTTCCCTGCATGACTTCTTACCAATTTTAACATTGAACAATAAAACTTTTCAATGTATTCTGTTCTAAGAAAAAGATAAATTGAAATCGTTCGGAAAGATTCTATGATCCTTTTCCTAGAATGGAATACTTTATATATCTTTCCAAACGATTATGTTCCAAGAATATGACCAGTACAATTTTGTCAAGCGATTCTATTCTAAGGAAAGGACCAAAGAAACTTTCCAAAGGATTCTATTGTAAGGAAAGGACGAATAGATACTTTCAAAAGATTTTATTATTAGAAAAGAACCAATAAAATGTTTCTTAACATTCCTGATGACTGTATCGAGGAAGTATTTTGTCATTTACAAAACTGGCCAGATCTTGAGGGAGGAGATATCTCGTCTATAAAGGGTCTTGTGGTCTCTCACCATTAGAAGAAAACTCACCAGATCTTGAGGGAGGAGATATCTCGTCTATAAAGGGTCTTGTGGTCTCTCATCATTAGAAGAAAACTGACCAGATCTTGAGGGAGGAGATATCTCGTCTATAAAGGGTCTTGTGGTCTCTCATCATTAGAAGAAAACTGACCAGATTTTGAGGCAGGAGATATCTCGTCTATAAAGGGTCTTGTGGTCTCTCATCATTAGAAGAAAACTGACCAGATCTTGAGGGAGGAGATATCTCGTCTATAAAGGGTCTTGTGGTCTCTCATCATTAGAAGAAAACTGACCAGATCTTGAGGGAGAAGATATCTCGCCTATAAAGGGTCTTGTGGTCTCTCATCATTAGAAGAAAACTGACCAGATCTTGAGGGAGGAGATATCTCGTCTATAAAGGGTCTTGTGGTCTCTCATCATTAGAAGAAAACTGACCAGATCTTGAGGGAGGAGATATCTCGTCTATAAAGGGTCTTGTGGTCTCTCATCATTAGAAGAAAACTGACCAGATCTTGAGGGAGAAGATATCTCGCCTATAAAGGGTCTTGTGGTCTCTCATCATTAGAAGAAAACTGACCAGATCTTGAGGGAGAAGATATCTCGTCTATAAAGGGTCTTGTGGTCTCTCATCATTAGAAGAAAACTGACCAGATTTTGAGGGAGGAGATATCTCGTCTATAAAGGGTCTTGTGGTCTCTCATCATTAGAAGAAAACTGACCAGATCTTGAGGGAGGAGATATCTCGTCTATAAAGGGTCTTGTGGTCTCTCATCATTAGAAGAAAACTGACCAGATCTTGAGGGAGAAGATATCTCGCCTATAAAGGGTCTTGTGGTCTCTCATCATTAGAAGAAAACTGACCAGATCTTGATCTCGTCATCATAAAAGAATCTGCAATACCTCGATGCCGAGGTATCTCGTCATTAGCAAAATTGGTCAGAACTTGATGGATGTGATATCTCGTCGAAATCACTTGGAGGTTGAAATAATTCATGGATTGTTTCAAACATTAGACGTGGTTATTTAGTCATTAGGTGTGTTGTGGAGTAAAAGCGATGCTACACTACTCGGAAATCTCGTGACGCTTAAAGAGTTGTCCTAGTGATCACAGCCTTTTTTTCCCCACAGCATCGCCGATAATTTGAAGTCGTGCCAGAAACAGCTCAGTGACTCGAAACAAAGCATCGGGACGCTCAACAAAAACCTTCTAGTTCGGCAGTTTCATGTCACCGTACTCAAATCCGAGAAGAACAATCTGAGAGATTTCATCGACGACAAGAAAGAGGAAATCCTTTCTCTCCAAGTGAGTTTCTGACACAAACGGGGGAACTAGGTCTCAACAAATCTTCACGGAAACTGTTTATAAATGAATTAAAACAGAACGACTTGAGAGATGGGCGGTTGTACCTTTAATTTGCTTCAATTATGATTTCAAAAAATTTAAATTAATGCGTAATATTATAAGCAGAAACAAGCATTTCATTAAAAACCTGAAGCATTTTTGCCTCAATGTCTAAAAATTTCCTACATGTACAGTGTGTTTCGAAAATATTACGCCAAATTGTAAAGGGTGGTAGAGGGCCCAAAATTAACTTTTATAGATGACACATATTCATTCAGAAATGACAAACATCCATTCCCCGAATTCGAACCAGGAACCTTTAAATCCAGAAGCAACATTCTAACCATTGTAAGACCTTTGAATATCTCGTCCGTTTCTATTTTCAACCCCATACATCAGATGTATATCTGCGAGCTCTAAATTCGTGAGGCGATGTATGCCGTCGAAAATCCAAGTGGGGAATGACGCCTTACGCCCCAGGAACGATGTTATCGATTGACCTAAATAGCGCCCTCTACCACCTAAAAGCGGCATTTCCGGAGACACATTCTCTGACAAAGAATGTTTGTTTTGGGCCCCTCTAACACCCTGTACAATTTGGTCAGATATTTTCGAAACACCCTGTATAATTGAAATATACTGAAGTCGGGTTGAGTACTTGAAGTTTCCTGGTTTCACGAAAACAACAGGTAAATGAGAGCCAACTTCTCGGAAATTCTTTAAGAAGCCATCTTCCACCACAGTTCATGGTGGGTGTGATGTGGCAACACCTCCCATGGTGTTGCCACATCACACCCTAGGAAATGTAAGGGCTGCCTTGCCAATTTTGAAGGATCATTGATCCAAATGCTTAAGTGCAATTGAATTCCATGGATGAAATGGAAAAATTTTATTTGATATAAAATTCTATTATATATATATATATATATATATATATATATATATATATAAACAGAATTACTTGATGATAATTAAATTAATTGTTTCATCCATGCAAACGAAGAGATTATTTATTTGTAATAATTTACATAAATCTGGATTACTTAAATAGGGGTTTATTTTATTTTTATTGGATAAACTAATCACAGGCCCTTTGCATCTACACTTAGGCTCCAGTGCAATGTTAAAAAACGAACCCATCACCAAATTCAAACGATGCATCCTGAGTTCCAATGTTTAACTTACACAAATATAGAAAATTTCGTCTCCTTTTCTTTATGAGAAATATTCCAGCATGAGCAGAATCCAACTACCAGAGAAAAAAGGTACATACGGTTAAAAAATACTTATCGTTATTTTGGCGTAGTTTGGCACCAGTTTTTAATGTAAGATACAAGCTGAGAATGCATTTGTGTCATGTCAAGTTGCGCCAAGAGTTCCTATAAAAGTTAAAAAAACTCCACGTACTCTGAAATGAACTTTACAGAAAAAGCCTTATACAATTGGCTGTAGAACTCTTACAAACACAAGTAAATATTTCTGCTTTTTGAACGGCAGATAGTTGAATTTACATCGCACTGGAGCAGCCCGAAGGGGTACTGGCGACGGTCTGGGATCAATATCGAAGGGAAAGATCGATGACAATACCTTGCTCTTTTAAACTGCGGTCAGTTGACGAGGTCAACACTTGAGTTGGCATCCCACTCTCCAAGCTTCCACACCACGTCAACGTGAGGACATTTCAGACACGATAGATTTAATCAGCACCATACCCCACATACACGATTAGTTTTGAACTCGCAAGCCTCCGGCTGCTGATCCGCGACTCAACCAACTGAGCTACTGCGGCCCCCTTTTGAGCAGATAAAGCAAACTGCAAATTACAATATACAGATTTGTCACATTCAGGGCCCCAAAGACATTGGACCCGGCACTATGTTATCAACGACCTCCTGAAATGAATTGTGTTATTTCGTGGACTACATAGAGAACTTTTACAAGAGATTTATAAAGAATGTTGAATTTCAATTAGGAATACATACAATTTGATTAAATGGAAATAAGTATTTTTAACAATCAATTTTAATTTTCCTTTTGATTTAATATCGTTGATTAAGAAATAGAGTAGTCCGTAGATTGAAATCCAAAAGGGAAAACAAGTAGAATCCATCTCACACATAGTTTAATAACATAAAATCTCAAAAGGACAGAGGGGTATGTGTAATATTCATGTAAAGAGAAAAATAACGAAAACTTTAAATAATACTTTTATAAATCATGAACAGAAAATACACCAGTTAAACGTTTTTGAAAGTTAACTTGCCCAAACTTCTCTTTAAGGACTAATTAATTACTAGATTAAATGGATAAAATATAATATTCATTTTGGTAGATCTCAAGAGAGAACACGATACCGGCCCTTCGCCAAATTGGCGACTAGAATTTTCATCTTTAAAATATCGGCCACCATATTGGATGCCTTCCACTTAGAGTGCAAGTGGAAGTGCTTGTAACTAACCAAAGATATTCCAAAATTGCCAATTATTGATGGTACCGTGTTCTTGATTCTAATCACTCATAGCCAATCGGCGATAATTTTGGAATATAGTAACCCGAGATAGGATTATCCGAATAGCCGTTTGGTGACGAAAATTTTATTCGTTAATTTGACGATAGACCGGTACCGTGTTCTCGAGTATTACCATTCGTTTTTACTATGTAATGGTCGGTAACTTTTTTGAGCTCTGAAACCAACTGCTTCGAAATTCAACATCGGTTAATTTGAAGTGAAGGCGAAGAATCTTATTCCCAAATTTTCGACAACCCTTCATAATATCTGTGATGATATGGATAAGCAATGTCAATTTTAAAATTATATAATTTGTTTAAAAACTGCCGCTCTTTACAAATCCAAACTTATCTTATGAGCATTTCTTGTACAAACTAGACACAGCTGAATAAGTCATCCGCTGGGAGAAACGATCTCGCACATAAAGTGCAAATCCTGGAGCCGAAAGTTGAAGCACTGAACGCAGAGGTTGAAAGGTGTCGGGAAATTATCAAACGGCAACAAGAGGAGCTGAATGTTCAACAGAAGAAAGAGACTATCAAAGAGGATGTAGTTGAAAATTTGAAAAAAGAAATTGCGAAGTTGAATTTAGAATTACATACCTCTAATAAGGTAGTACAAGGAGTTCATTTTGTTTTGGTATAACTTGTGTTGATATAACTTGTTTTGATATAACTTTCCCTTCAGGATTGATCAGGGAGCGTCACCAACAGCCCTTTGTATAGCGTTGCTCCTGTTCGAAGTTAATTCAACTACCAACCGTTGCGTTTGAGCACATTTCCGGTGTGATATACTCAATTACTTCTGGAATGTTTTGCTTTATCTGTTGAATCGTTGTAGGATTGTTATTATACACTCGTTCCTTGAAGTAGACAAAGAAAAAGATAGTCCGGAGCAATCGAATCAAGGGAACGAGGGGGCAATCCACACCACCAGATTTTGACATTATTCGGCCAGGAAATGTGTTCTTCAGAATTCTATGGTTGCACTAGATGTATGACATGTTCCTTCATCTTATTGAACACATTCGTGCTATAAACCTTATCTGGATCAATTTCAGACAGAGAGAAATTGCACAGCATCGCACGATATCGTTCACTATTGACAGTAACATTTATTCATTACCTCGAAAAAAATGGCCCAATAATGCCTCCACTCCAAATTTCATACCAAACAGCTACTCTACTGGGATAAAAAAAATCGTCTATGAAGTAACCTTCGATTTTCTGATCCCAATAACGGCTGTTTACTTACGTATCTGCACTGATATACTACACTGATGTCGAAATGAAGTGCGAAAGAATTGAGCAAATCCCGTAGTCGAAATGGCCTGCATATGTAGGGCGACCAGAGGTGGTTATTTGATCGATGTCAAATGGGTCAATATGGTCTAAACATTACATTACTGGGAAAGACATGATTGGTTGGTTGGGTTTTATGACGCAAGGGCCATATTTTACAAAGCTGCGCCAAATAACATCAAGTAAATGGACACACGCATACAATGGAAGTTTTACTGAGACAGAAGAGAGATATGCCCCCAGGGTGAAATGAAAACTGCGCCGCGTGTTGCTAGCTCAGTGGACAAACCTCACCAACCCCCTACTTAAGAATTGCTAATATTTGATAAAAAAATGTTCTGATTAGGAAGATTATAATTTTTTTGTCTGAAAATGAAACTAAGATATTTTCATTTCTCATTAAAATTATTCATGAAATTTTCAGGACTTTTGATTAAGAGCTAAATTATGAGATAAGTACATCTTTTGCTTCAAAATTATCTCCCAATCAGGTAGGTAGTTGAATTAGCGTCACTCTGGAGCAACACAATGGCTATTGTTCCCCGAATAGGTAAAGTACAGATTAAAAAACTAGAACAGAAATGTCGTTATCGTTTCCTGCATACTAGCTCTTAATCATCCACCAATGAGATATGCACTTGTAAACTCAGTTTCAATTTTACCATACAAGTGGTTTCGACGAAATATCTCGTCCATCAAGGTCTCACTAATTTTGATAATGACGAGGTATCTCGTCATCAAGATATTACCAGTTTTTATGGAGACGAGATCAAGGTCTGGCCAGTTTTCTTTTATTGACGAGATATCTCGTCAATCAAGATCTGATCAGTTTTGCTAATGACGAGGTAGTCCGTCATTAGCAAATTTGTCTACCATTGAGAACCACCAGGAGGATTAATGGAAACGCTACTTATTTCTTAGTTTACATTGTGTGAGTTTACGCATGTCATGCATTGACAAATATTATTTTCTTTGGACAGCTTCTTCATGAGAGAACAGTCCGATTAAAAGCTCAACAGCGTAGCATCTTATTCGTTAGGAGAGAACTGGACACACGATTGCGAGCGATCAAGGAACTCGAAAGCAAACTCAAATTCCTCCAAGTCGAAAAAGAAAACATGTCTAAAGAAGCACGATTGTTGACGGACGCCATTTCTGACCTCCAAGACAACGTCAAAACTCTGGAGCAAAAGGACCTCGTAACAGAATCCGAGAAGCTGAAGCTAAAGCGCGAAATTCAGCAAGAGAAAGACCAAACACGTTTTTACCAGAACGCCGAACGTCAGGCTAAAATGCAAGTGAAGAACTTGCAGTTGAGGTTGGAGGAAACTGCGAACTTACAGAGGGCCATCAATACGAGCACAGAAAACAGCAATGATCGGATTCATGAGTTAGAAGTCCAGGCTGGTAGACTTGAGAAACAAATCACATATCTGAATAACAAGAACAAGAGCATAGCCGGTTCTTTGAAAGATAAAGAGAAAACAAACGTCTACCTAACTGCAGAAGTGGATTGCAAAACAAAGGAACTGGCCAACGTCGTAAAGTCGACGAAGATCAAAGAGCAAGAGTTGGACTTCCTGAAGAACAAGATACAGCGCATGGTGGACGATAAAAGAGCAACTAGTTTGAAGATATCAAACATGACAACCGATGCGGATACGAAGGTTAGACGAATTGAATTTTTGGAGGCCGATGTGGCTAAGATTCAGCAGGTTATGAAGCAGAGGGAGGAAGAGATTAAGATACTGAGCATCGAAATACAACATCTGAGGCATTCGCAGTCTTTGACAAGAAAGCAAGTCCAATCCACTGGGTTTCATGAAAAAGAAATAAATCTTTTGAAAAAGCTGTATGAAGACGAGAAATTAAAATGCAGAGCACTGGAAGACGAAATTCAAAAATCAAAGAGTATTAATAGGTAATTACGTGCTTTTATCTTGTACTGATATATAGGATCAATCCTATGCTATATCACACCTTGAAATAATATCTCTTATTCGGCTATATAATCTATTTTCATCTGTCACCTGATGAATTTTAAATTTTCAAACTGCAGAGGAAATCCAATTCTGCTCCTTTATAATTGGTTCAAAGGTCCACTTCTTTCAATCAATTATATTAGCCTTTCCCATGGGTTCTGCCACAGTGTGAAATTTCATAAGGCCATGTGCAGACACCGTCAACTTAGAGGGTTAACCTTCCAAGTGTTTCGACGAGATATCCTGTTCAAGATCTGGTCAATTTTGCTAAGGACTAGGTATTTGGTCCATCTAGATCTGGTCAATTTTACTAAGGATACAAGTAGGAAAAAACAAATTGTTCCTTGCCCAGAACTGGTGACAGCTTGAAACAGGTTTTTGCACCAGAGGTTGGCCACAATGGGGCGACGCGAAGATAAACCATCAGGAGGGTTAACCCTGGTGTTTGTGGTATTGATCCAAATATTTTATATGATAGATTGTTTTTATAAAAAGAATCTATTCATTTCTCTCTTTAGTGTAACTTTATAATCAGATTGTTACTACATAGATAGTTTTCATTGTCATAAGTATGAAGTTACTCATTCCGTAGAATAATGAGTTTTAGAGTTTATAGATTATTTTACTTCCAAATTATACATTTCTGATTTTTTGTAATTCGTTTAACGTGAGTGCAATGACATTAGAAATGCGAATACATTTCTAAACAGATAAAAAAGGTTTTTGAATTATAAATGAGTTTATTTTATGGTCGTTATGAGCTAAACACTTGATATCTGTATTTTATCAACTAGAACTTAATAGGTATTCATGCAACGTAAGCTAATCATAGAATTTGTGCCTAATGCTAAGGATTATGAGGCTAGCTTTTCTCAATCCTTATTACTTGAAGCTGAGCAAGCTTCAAATTTTATGGGCTCGAAAATGTATTTAGATTATCTACTAGCATTTCCAAAATAGTACGCCCTTTTAATTATCCAACGAGCAATTTTAATTTGTGGTTCGACAAACAACACTCGGCTTCTCAGAATAAAAAATTAATACAAAATCACAGAATCAATTCTCATCGAACCGTGAATTGCTTCATTAATGAGATAATTGCGTGAAAGAGTTCAAGCGCAACCAGAAAATTTCAACTAAAGTCTACCATCGAATTTGTAAGTGTCATAACTCATTACATTCAACTCTGATAGCATTTTAGTGCAGTTGCATATTTGCCTGTTCCGTGAATAAACGAATTCAATTTTTCACGAGTGTAGATTGTCGAAGGTTTAATTAAAGTAATTGGCATTCGATTTCCCTCTCTGAGTGAATCTTATTCCTGCGAAAGAACATATTTTAGCACTCACTTAATTAAGGGTGAACACACGTGAATGGAGGATTGAATATCTGGTTTCCTTTTAAAATCGATTTTCGTTGATTGTATTCATTCTACTTAATTTGCCATGGGTTATTTAATTAGCCCATTAGGGACCAAAATTCAGTTTAGTGATTAGGAATACCCCTTAATAAGGAGGAAAGAATTTGTATCAGGAATAATAATATGAACTAAAGGAACTAGGTAGGTTGGGTTTTGACCATGTTGGGTCAGACACAAGACTGACAACATCAAGTAAAGGACATATAAACACAAGTAAAGTTTTACTGACACACTCATAGAGGAATCGAACCTGAGCCGCTAAAGGAACTCGGATTCAGTACCATGGCTAAAGAAAAGTTGGTATTAAGCCAAGAAAATACCGGAATTAAAATTTCACGTCGAGGCAACCACCAGATGGGTTTAGACAAATTGAGGCCAACCTCCTCTTATTAACCCTCCTGATGGTTGAGATGATTGAGACAACCATCAGGAACTAGTCAAAGAAAGTTCATCAAGAACTAACCAAACGACTAGTTCGTGATGAACGAGATATCTCGTCATTGGAAGAAAATAGACCAGATCTTGATCGTCGTCATGAAAATAATCGGCTGAATCTTGAGGAGATATCTCGTCATTAGCAAGATGAGTCAAATCTTGATGAACGAAATATTTTGAGGAAATCATTTGAGGGTTAATAAAAAATATAGAATATATTCAATGTTAGTTTTATTTTAGCCAACTCATCTAAATAAATGATGCAACATTTGTAAATGGGATACAATATAAGATAAATATTTATTTCTTGAAACAAGAAATGTCAGAAACATCTTCATGCACGATTTTAAACCGTAGTTGGTGGTTGTCTCGATGAGTTATCCCGCCATTAGCAAAACTTACCAGATCTTAATGGACGAGATATCTCTTCATTAGAAGAAAACTTACCAGATCTTAATGGACGAGATATCTCTTCATTAGAAGAAAACTGACCAGATCTTAATGGACGAGATATCTTATCATTAGAAAATTGACCAGATCTTGATCTCATCACCATAAAAAAATCGGAAATATCTTAATGATGACAAATGGGGTGATAGTTCAGGTGTAACCTCTTCATCTGACCGTGGTTCAAAATTATGCGATGTTGTCCCCGGACCAATCCCTTCGGGGGTTGATCCCGGACCGTCATCAATAGCCCGTTGTGTTGTTCCAGTGCGACGTTAATTAAATACCTACCTACCTTAATGATGACGAGATATCTCGTCATTAGAAGAAAACTGACCAGATCTTAATATCGTCACCATAAAAAAAAATTCGGAAATACCTTGATGATAGATTTTAATGATGACGAGATATCTCGTCATCATTAAAAATCATTAACAAAATTGGTGAGATCTTGATGGACGAGATATTTCGTCGAAACCGCTTGGAGGGTTTAACAGCATATCAATTCGTCAAACAAGGATATTTTTCTTTTTCAGAGTCAGGAAAAGACTCAAGCCCCCAGTAGAAACGAAACTGAATTCATCTGATTCTATTTTTCTCTGCAGGTGGCATAGTTTTGGATCGGGTAAACCAGCGATGCCAGCTCTGCTCATGAAAAACATGCGTCTGCAAAAGGAACTCGTGAGAAAAGCTGACACCTTGCGGGAAATGGAGAACGAGCTGAAAAACAAAGGAAACGTGATCGAATCCTTGCGTGCAGACACGAAGAGGAGATCTGAATCCCGCATTGAGGAGAAGCTCTGGTCCTGTCAGAAAAATCTGGAATCGAGTAGGAGTGAAATCAAAACTCTCCTTGGGGAGAGATGGGCCTGCGAAGCGCTCTGCGCCAAATATGAAAAAGAGATCGAGATATTAAAACTGGAGCTTCGGAAATGTAGCAATTGAAAGAAAGAGTAGAATTTGTGCACACAAAAATTTAGTCTATTGTGCTATTTGTTCGAATATATCTGTTATGAAATTGTTTGTTAACCATTTGTGATAGAAAAATTTGGGTCAAAATCAAAGGAAATAAATCAATAGGTAGATTTGGTGTCTTAACTGTTTCATTTTAGCAAAAAATAGCAATTTTAACATTTGAGTGTCACGAGATATTCGAGTTGTGTTGATATTCGAGTTTACTCCACGACATACACAAAACTAAAAAAAATCCTACCTGATTTTTTTCTACAAGAGTACTTAACATCGCACTGGAGCAACACAACGGGCTATTAGCGATGGTCCGGGACCAGTCCCCAAGAGATCCGAGGACAACACCCCGTAATTTTGAACCACAGATGATGAGGCCACACCTGAGCTGGCATCCCCTCTTCAAACTTCCACACCACGCCAACGTGAGGACATTTGATGCAACGACGGATTTAATGTGCACCAGCCCCTTTGTACACGATGGTCTTTGATTGGATGCGAACTCGCAACCCTCCGGTTACTATCAAACTGCTTAGAAGTCACGCACGGAAAACTGAAGGTTGCTGAACGGATATATACGTGTGAACGCCTCAGAGGATTAAGTGGTAAAATGTGCTAATTTAGATTTATGAAAGGCTATTGCGTAGAAAACTAAAAATGAAGTTTTAGATGACTTATATTAGTGATTGGCTTTTAGGCTTGTATGATAGGGATGTTCAGTGCGAACAAATAAATCCGACGGAAACTGAGATTTCACATTTCTGTAACCCAAATACACTGCCATGATACATATAGGGGTTACTTTAAAACGTAATTTATCGATATTTTGGCGTTTAATCTAATCAGCGTTGATCAATCAATTGTTATATATCAATTCGGAATTCATTGCTCGGAATTTTTACTGTTGATGTGCTGATATCGTTTTCGGAAAACAAGCCAAGTGACGTCATGTTTGGAATACGTACAGGCGACTTTCCGCCGTAAAAACACTACTGTCATTTACGCACTTAACCTTACATCACTACTTGTATTTAGTTTGACAAGAAGTACTGTTCTACTTCAATGCTAGTGTTATATCTATTCAGAACTGCTTTAAAGAAACGATAAATTTTCATCGAAACTTTATAATCCTCTTTCGACCTGAAAAAATGGTGCCGTTTCAGGGCGAAAATCCTTTCAGTGAGTGGCAGCAAAGCCTTGGAAAAGACGAAGTTCCAGAAAGATTTGAATTTTCAAGTGGATAAAAGCAGGCCTTTCATGTAAAGCTTTTTGAATAGTTTGCAAATGATTTGAGAACTTTGAACACAGTAATCATATTTATATGCACATGTTATTAACCGAAATTAATTATTTAAATATATTGATATATGTATTTAAATTTACCGGATGTAAAGTCAGAAATTCAAGTATTAACCTAAATACCTCATTTTAATGATACAAATGAGTTTTACAATATATACGCAAAACTTCTAAGAACCTTTAATTCCTAAATTTGACAGTATATTCATTAATACATATTTATATAATGCCATTTGAAGTTTTAGATAGTTTGGAATACTTTATATAAACAAATATATTGAGAACCTTTTATTCTAGCCTTGACGAAAATAAGTTTCTAGAAGAGTTAAGGATAGATTTACAATAGCATGAATCGAACAATCATATTTTAAACACTAATCAATCCCTTTGAGTTTTGGAAATGCACGAATTGATATTTGTGTCTCTGGCTTCTATTAATAATAAAAAGATTAAGTTTTGAAGGGAAAACTCTCTCGTACTCTTTTTTTCAAAAATAAGTATTTCCATTTGATATTTAAGATACTCAATAATACCCTTTCTGAAGTGAAGCAATTTATTTCGTGTCGATCAATGTACATCAATGAATTATATTTAATACAGATTGCTGCGAATATTATTTTTGTAAATAATTTATAAAAGAATGATACACTGAATTGAAAAAGAATGTTAGGTTTCTAGGAAACTGCAGAGAGAATACTTCCCTTTCACTTTTTTCAACTTTAAAATTTTTCATAGTTCTAAAATATTAAAGGAATGCTTGAATATAAAGCTTTAATTTGAATTTAAATTTGAAAAATAAACTTACGAATCAGCGAAAATACTTTTAAACCTTTGCTGGTGTTGCATAAGAATGTGCCAATGATTAGAAATTAGATTGAATCCCTTATTTTTACCTATCGCAATTCGAAAAAGTGTCAATAAGTAAGTTTATTCGAGTTCTAAGAGTTTTCAAATTATATCTTATTCAAGTTTCTCTTGAGAAAACTTTTTAGAAGTTCGAACAAGATCAATATTTAAGTCCTGTACTTTGAGAATTGCTTGCGAAGGCTACTGGGAGTATAAGAGAACCAGGGAATTTTACTTTAAGAGAATGTCATTTAACATTTAAATAACATTTGAAAATTCGGCTTAGTTGCTTAAGTTGTATGTTCTATTCAACTCTACAATACAAGTGGGGATCTAAGTTCTTGTGTAGCGAAAAACAAGACAGTAGAGCGACAAAACAAAACACAAATGTTACAAATGACCCGTAGGAATTTGCTGTGTAGCAATTAGAGTTGGGGCCACAAAAACAAATAGTTTTAAAGGCGAACAAAAGGACGAATATTAATATCACGACTTATTTAAATGTATGCAGAAAACTCTTTCAATTTCTTAGATTTTTCTTTGCTGTTATAAGAATATATCTTGTTTGGGATGTTTACATTTGAGTAAGATCTGTGATGGCGGTGTTGAATAGCAGATAAAGTTCGATTTTTGAAATAAGTGAAAGGAATTAAAATGCCACTGTCATGAAAAAACCCAATCTTTTAGTTACATATCAACTCGAGCCTTGTTTACGGTTTAGTTTGTCGTATGCAGAACTATTTGCAGTTTGTGACTTGGTTTCCTTCTGAAATTCCGAAATAGCATGTTAGAATATAGTGATAATCTTGATATACCAAAAAACAGTTGCTCACTTCGCAAATATCTATGATCATATCTTTGATTCTTGATACCCTAGTTGACATCCAGACCTTTTAATATCAAAGACCTTTTAAACAAATATCAAATCCAATTTAAATTTTCCTTCAATAACTTTTTACTCTACGTTTATACAGGTTGTCAATAAAAATGATTCTACAATGCAAGCACAATTTGCATTTTAAATCCTCTTTAAGTCAAGGAAGGACACAAATTGAACCACTTATGTGAGCTAAATCATTGTTCCAAACCAACTCATCGGAAATAAACATGATAGCACAAAAAAGTCCCGATCAATGCACGAAAGAGGAAAAATGTATTCATTCATCTTCAATCCCACCACCTGCTGCTGGCACAGACAAGTATTGACGAGTCGCGTCCATTCTCAGAAATATAAACAATTTCTTCCAGTACAAATGCCCTCTGGACTTGAGCTGCCATCTGTTGGTGACAGATCGAAACGGGAAAGGATCCGCTTGATGTAATCCAGCCATTGACCTATGCTTTTGGGGAAATGGGAATGGAAGGAGTGTGGATATAACCGGTGAAGACGTCACAAAAGGAGTCATCGGATAGAAATGCCAATGGTACATTCATATCGATCTGTTATTTGAATAAACATTCGCTTTTCGTGGGTGTTTGTAATTGAAAGAAACGCAACTGTTTCGTAAGTTCTATGTTGGAAATCATATATTGATATTTTCCTGGATTTATAAAATCCTGTGTTGTGGTTGTATATGTGTTTGCCTATTTTATGCTTTCACTTCAAGGCAAGGTTCTCGAGTTTTTCTTTTTTTTTATGCTATCGATTGTAAACATTATTAACAGGGTAAACATAAATGAAAGTCACCTTATATTGCAGAGTAGAAATGTAGAGTTCATTTGCTATTTATTTATTAAACGATAACTAAAAATTCTCATCTATTGAAATTTCTTTTTAATATTTGAGTAACGAAAGACATCTGTGTCATAAATATGTCCTCCCTTATGTACAAACAGCGAGTACATAAATAAAGAGTACACAAAACTGTATCACTTTAACCCACCATATGGTTTCAACAAGTTGCCTCGTCCATCAAGATCTGATCAATTTTACTAACGACGAGTTACCTCGTCACCAAGATACTACCAATTTTTGATAATGACAAGATCAAGATATAGTCAAGTTTTTTCTAATGTCGAGATATATCGTCCATCATGACTAGTCTGTTTTTCTAATTACTATAATATAATAGTCTAATGTCTATAATCTAAAATCCGCCACCGCAAAATAGCGAGAGCCGGCAGGGGTGTCACAAACGAACTCCCCCTACTTTTTATCTTTTGTGTAATCAACCACTCTAGATTTATACCAGGACCGCGGTAGCCCAGTTGGAAGAGCAACGGATTAGCAACCGGTGGGTTGCGTGTTCGAGACTAGGTCAAGCCAAAGACAGTCGTGTACACGCGGGTTGGTGCACTTAAATCTGTCGTGGACTCAAATGTCCTCGCGCTGGCATGGTGTGGAAGTTTGGAGAATGGGATTACAACTCAGGTGTTGACCTCGTCATCTGACTATGGATCGAAATTACGATGCGTTGTCCTTGGATTGTACCTTAGGGATTGATCCCGGACCGTCGCGAATAGCCCGTTGTGTTGCTTCAGTGCGACGTTAATTAACTACCTACCTTGATTTATAACTGTCTTTCAATTTATTTTTGGTTATTCGAACTGCAGATCCTAAGGGTATATCATATAGACAGGTCGGAAAAGGATATGCTCCTTTTTTAGCCAGTTGATCTCATTTCCAAAAATACCACAGCGAGAAGGGACCCATTGCAGCACAACTCCAATCTCCGAGAAGCCAAGGCCTCGGAAATTCCATTTGCGATGGCTGCAGTTGGTTCGTTTTGGGGCTTTATGGCGCTAGGTCCCTATTTGGGCAATGCTGCGCCAGATACAATTTCAGAGTTCAATTCAGAAAGTTTGTTTCGTCTAGAAAACGTTGCATTACACTTTCGACCTCAAACTGAATTCAAAATCCGAAACGAACAGGAAACTCCATTTTCAATGCTTAAAGGGTTTGAAAAAACCTCTATTCTCGGAGATCTCACTCCCAAAAGATTCCTCTACTTTCTCATAATGCAATCACGTACGTTTTAAAGCTTTTTACCAACTGCACCGTGGAAGGCCTAACTTTAATTTTCCTTGAGAGCTGCTGTTTCCATTGCACTTTTCGGGAAAGTATATAATACGATTTTAAGGCTAAGCGCGAAATGTTGTAAAGGGCGTGATTCAATTTATTTTTCAATAGGGAGTCTTCTTGGTATTAGGACTGAGAAATGACCAAAAGAATCCTTTTGTCCACCTACCTGTGTTTTTTATAAGGGCATGGAGCTATTCTTGTAAAAGATTGAACTGAGAAATCTTTCACATATATCCTTTCACAGCATCTTATAAAGGAAAAGGATTTTTTTCGAAATACTTAACTTCAAATATTATAAAATCAAATTAAAGAATTAATATGAATTCACCTTAAAAGATTCAAATTTTGCATTGGCTTTTGGAATTGAAGGTCTCCAGTCAGCATAGTGATAAACCAGATTGATGCGTAGGTAGGTAATTTAACTTACTTTTGCACTGGAGTAGTTCAACGGTTATTCAGTTTAACTATATAATAGATAATATATGTTATTTATAAGTTGGTTAGGTCTCCAGTCAACAGTTGTTAAGGTCTCCAGTCAACATAGTGATAAACCAGATTGATGCGTAGGTAGGTAATTTAACTTACTTTTGCACTGGAGCAGTACAACGGTTATTTGTTATATGTTATTTATAAGTTGGTTAGGTCTCCAGTCAACAGTTGTTAAGGTCTCCAGTCAACATAGTGATAAACCAGATTGTACCAGTACAACGGTTATTTAGTTTAACTATATAATAGATAATATATGTTATTTATAAGTTGGTTAGGTCTCCAGTCAACATAGTGATAAACCAGATTGATGCGTAGGTAGGTAATTTAACTTACTTTTGCACTGGAGCAGTATAACGGTTATTTGTTATATGTTAACGGTTATATGTTATTTATAAGTTGGTTAGGTCTCCCCACGCACAGTCAACAGTTGTTAAGGTCTCCAGTCAACATAGTGATAAACCAGATTGATGCGTAGGTAGGTAATTTAACTTACTTTTGCACTGGAGTAGTTCGACGGTTATTTAGTTTAACTATATAATAGATAATATATGTTATTTAGGTTAAAATTACATAGTTTTTGAAAGCGCGTGTTCTGAAACTAATGAGACAAGCAATTACCACCTAGTATAATACAAGTTAAACAAATCGTATCACTTGCATATTTAAATGCTATAAAATAAGATAATAGTCTCCACAATAATTACACAAATATTGAAAAAAGATCAATATCCTTTCACTCACAATTTTCTCGAGTCGAAGATTTTATTATTGTGAATTTTATTGTTAATGCTAACGAAGATGATTGATTGGATGATTTTGAGTTTCACAGCACAAGAGCCATATTTGGCCTAACTTCGCCAAACACAAGGCAGACAAAGTCAAGTAATTCTGAAAAAAAGGAAAAGGAAGGGAGAGGGTCGAGAGAAAGATCGCTTAGGCATCTTGGGATCGCGACTTCCATGTTTACCGGAGACAGTAAACCCCATAGGGGAAAGTAGATCACTAAGGTACCTCGGATTCGTGAAGCCCTTAAAGAAGATTTGCCCTAACAGACCACATTAACCCCCAAGTGGTTTCGACAAGATATCTCGTCCATCACAATGCGTCCAATCTTGGAAAGGACGAGATATCTCGTCATCAAGATATTGCCGATTTTTTATGATCACCAGATCAAGATCTTACCATTTTCTTCTAATGACGAGATATCTCGTTGGGATAATCACCAGGAGGGTTAACGATGGATTGTGGAAACAAGTAGTTTTTTATGAGTACGAACTGTTTCGTTAAATATTTTTTAGTGCTGAGAGGTAGGCTGGTATTTAATTAACGTCTCACTGGAGCAACATACCGGGCTATCGGCGACGGTCCGGGGTCAAACCCGAAGGGAAAGATCCCAGGACAACACCACGTAATTTTGAACCACGGTCAGATGACGAGATGACCTGAGCTGTCATCCTACTCTCCAAACTTCCATACCACGCTAACGTGAGGATATTTGAGGCTACGATCTATTTAACGTGCACCAGCCCCCTTTGTACACGACGGTCTTTGGTTGGATTCAAATTCTCAATCCTCCGGTTACTAATCCGTTACTCTTCCAACCTATAGTGCCTTATTAAAATGCCGAATATCATTCGAAAAAAGAAAAATCAAGTAGGTCTGAGTGGATTTAGTTGGAATGCTTTACCGGGTAACACGATCAAGGTTTTCTCGAAACCCCCCTTCAAGCAAACACAGGAGTAAGCTACTGTAGTTTTATAGTTTGTTATATATCGGATGGTAAGCCTTTAGGTAGCGATCTAAAACTAGGTCACTAGTTTTTGGTAAAGATAAACTTATCATATAGTACAAAAGGTTGAGAACTGACTTAGCTTATAAGAATTGTTTAGCCCTGAATGTATATATCCAGGCCTTATTCAGAAAATAATTTCTGAAGGTACCCAATCTTCAGCCCGATTTTCTTTCCCTATCAAATGGCTGAAACGATCAATAAACATAAGGTTCGAAGACTTTTGACTGTTTTCAGATGTATCTACGTTCACTTTACCTGTGCGGAAAACGGGACTTCTATTATTGTTTTTAATTAGCTTCAGGGTGTATTTTTGATTGCTTTTAATCCTCCAAGTGATTTCAATGAGATAACTCGTCTGTCAAGATATAACCGATTTTGCTAATGACGAGACTCATAAGAATACGTTTTAGGTACTTTAATATAAAACAAAATTATAGATCAAGGTTTTTCTATTCTTTCTGGAGACATTGAGAAAAGGAATTCGTTTAACTACTTAACGCATTTATCCATGTTTGACACGGGCGAAAGTTACCGACAAATTTGCACATGCCCGTGTTACACACGAGCGCTCTTGTATCTTGTGTTATTTTATTTCTAATGCCCGTCTGAGATCCGTTCTAGTAAAAATAGATAAGCTAGATTAAACTTATACCAAAGATGGCATAAACTTATTTATCATAGATGATTTACCACTTATTTATAGATGGATATTAAACTTATTTACCGTAGATGGCACCACTATGCACCATTTTTCTTGTGTAAATCAAGTGGTGCATTTTGATGATTAGCTATAAGTTTGTTAGGAATTCTTTGTTATAAAGCAGTTGTTTGGTGTGGAAAAGGTAATTTTTATTACGTTAAATATCATAAAAGTAAACAGTTAACCATAAATTAATTTTTACTAAGTGCTTTTGTAACTTGTTTAGAAAAAGTTATCTGATAATGAGCGACTCTGACGATTTTGAATATACCAATTTATCAGAAAGTTTCAGCGATGAAAGTGAGATCTCTTGAGTGATGGAAGTGAATCTGAAGTTAATATTTTATTATTATTAATATTTTGAAATTCAAAATGAACATGTAATCAAATCGTTTACACTTTGTTTGTATGATAATTTTTTTATAACTTTTACTCCACCCCCCGCAACTGAAATCGCAAAAAATTACTTACACTATACCAATATATATATTCATTTTCTGTCAAAAAAAACCTCGATCATTTTTTACCAGTTTTTCCGAAAAAACTCGTGCTTTAAGTGGTTAAATAAATGATCAAACTGAGTTTACTAACAATTGGAGGCACACCATATCCACCCAAAGAGGGACAATCACACACGTAAAAAATTCTTAGCTTTAATATGGTTATTTTATGACATCTGCGCTAGATCCTGATAGGATAAAGATAATCTTTTATACGGCTACAAAAATGTTCTACACGATACATAAACCCACGGAATAGCTTCTATTGGTTTCAAAGAAAGAAACACTAGACCCAGGTGATTCTGAACAACTTTTCGGAGGCGTAAGACACAGCAATAAAGCCACCAGTTACTACCATAACATATCGATCCAGAGCCATTTTTTAGTATGGAATATTTTGAAGATCTCTAGTGTAGCGAAGTATCGCATAAACGCAAAGTATCTCTGTTTAACCACCATGTTCCTCTGCTGAAGGAAAGGAAGAAAAGGAAAAGGTCGCAGCCTTTCGTTGTCCCCCAACCCACGTTCGATAAGGCACAGAGAAGTAAAATAAAAATGGCTTCTATCGCTAAACGCTCGGAAGGACAGCTTCAGTGTGACATGGTTGCCTCCCTTTTATCTCTTAGTGGGGGAGGCTTAGTGCTGTTTGTCCGGCCACGTGCCATGAGGATCTAAGGACAGGAGAAAAACCAAAATGCAAGTTGGTCGGCGAGTCGGAGATTGGAGAATAATAGTGGAACTAAGGTTTGGTCTGGTAAATGCCGTGCAACACGAAGTGAAGAATTGAGCATATCAAACCTTTAGATCGTAGTGTAGTCAGAATTTTATTTCCAAGGTTCCCAATGGAAATAACGTATTTATTTTTGCAATATCAAGAACATTTCTAGGGTTGCACGACCTATCTGAATGAGAGGATTGAAGTACTACTCATTTGCACTGGAGTAACACAATGGGCTATTGGAACGGCTGGGGATCAATTCCGAATTTAAATATCCGAGAACACCTCATTATTTTGAACCACGGTCAGAGACGAGGTCAACACCTGGTACTCCACTCTCCGAACTTCCACACCAAAACAACGTGAGTGCATTTGTGGCCACGACAGATTTAATGTGCACCAGCCCCCACGTACACGACGGTCTTTGATTGTATCGAGTTTCGAGCTAGTAACCCTTCGATTGTCAATCCGCTACTCTTCCAACCGGGCTACCGCGTCCCGGAAATATAAAGGTAGAGTGAGCAATGGTATCCTTTTTATGGGCCCAGTATCCATGTGAACAAAGCTAGTAGTAACGTGACCTTAAGACTACTGTCTTCCAGCGAGGAAACGAGCATTCATCGTCTGATTGGTTCATGGGATGGGAGAAGACGCCCATTCATTGATTCGTAATCTGATTGGTCGGCGCGACAAAGTAGACTTTGTTGATATCACCACGCTATAGAAACGCGCATTCACACATTTACACCGTCATCAGATATTGTATCGCCAAACGAGGCGATAAAATTCCAAATCGGCCAACCAAGTCAATTTTTCATCCAGCAGTCACGTGACTAATAGTCGACTTGAGTGATCACACGTTTTGAAGCTCCACACAATAGGAATACCCAGTTTACTTATATATCAGGCCTATGGATCATATCGGCGATCCCTCCACGTGAGGGTCCTGTATTACAAAGCATTTCAACTCTTTCCTAGTGTAACGTTCAATTAAATTCTAGGATACTTTCATTTTTTTGCAAAACGCACGCATAACGAGGCAATTAAAATCTCACGGAGGGGTGATTTACGGGGTTGATAGGACATTTCATGCTGCCGACTATATTTATCCACTCTGGAAGGGGTGTCAGGCAAGGAATGGATGACTTATATCGCGCTCCATTCTTTCAAATGAGCAGCACTTGAAGCTATTCATTTCAGTAATGAAGCCATTATTCCACGTGTCTAGGAGGAAAGTGGCTTTTATTTTCGGAGAGGTTTTTTTACGTGTCTGTTTGTTTTTCGAGATGGTATCTCGACACAGGAGGTGATTTTGACGGAGGACGTGAGCCTCCCTTGGATTTTATTCCGGATAGATAAAAATCAAGCTGAATAATTAAAGCTGTCACACGGGAAGTTAAAGTGAAAAGATATAGCTTGAGACAAGACTGAGTTGCAACAGTGTTGCGTTTCCGAAGGAGGAAGTTGTGTGCTGGGTTTGTTAGTGATGAGCAGTTTCTGGATGAGGCGTCACTGTGGTGGTTAAGAGATTGCGATGTCGATGCTGAAATCACAACTAATATATCCCTCCAAGTGGTTTTGACGAGATATCTCGTTCATCAAGATCTGACTAATTGCTTATGATGAGATATCTCGTCATCTAAGATATAGCCAATTTTTTGATGATGACTAGATGGAGATCTGATCAGTTGTTTTCTAATTGCGAAGTATCTTGTCATTTAAAATATAGCCAATTTTTTGATGACGACGAGATGAAGATCTGATCAGTTGTTTTCTAATGTCGAAATACCTCATCTATCAAGATATGGTCAGTTTTGCTAATGACCAGATCAAGATTAGGTCAATTTTTTCTAACGACGAGATATCTCGCCCATCAGGATCTTGTCAGTTTTGCAAATGACGAGATACCTTGTAGATCAGAACAGCCACTAGGAGGGTTAATTTGTTAAAGTTAATAAATGATGAAACTTTATCTAATTCGTTAAGGCCGTTTCACACCAACATAATTTGAGTCAATCTGAATAATGTAAAAACTGACTAACGAATATTCGGGAAAGTCACTTTCGTAATAGTTTGTCTGTCTTAACCCTCCTGGTGGTTGTCTCGACGAGGTATCTTGTCAATATCAAAACTGATCAGATCTTGATGGACGAGATATCTCGTCTTTAAAAGAAAACTGATCAAATTTTGATCTTGAGATCATAAAAAAATCGGCAATATCTTGTTAACGAGATGTCTCGTCATTAACCAAATTGGCCAGATCTTGATGGATGAGATATCTCATAGAAATCACTTGGAAGGTTAAAGTTAATGATTGAAGCCCGACCACTGACTTCTCGGCCTTCGTTACTAAAAGATGCAAACTGACCGCTACTTGTGAAGGAGCACCCAACTGCTGTTATCCCTAAAATGATCATCACTTACACCCACACTCTTACAAACCGAGATTCGAACCCCTGAACTTTCTAGATGGCAGACAAACTCTATGATCACTATGCCAGGTGGCGATGGTTAAACATACTTGAAAACGGCATATTTTTAAATATCGACAGAGTTGGCCTTCCAAGTGGTTTTGAAGAGATATCTCATCCATCAAGATCTGACCAATTTTGCTAATGACGAGATACCTCGTCATCAAGATTTTGCCGAGTTTTTATGGTGACGAAATAAAGACCTGGCTAGGTTTCTTCTAATGAAGAGGTATCTCGTTTATTAGGATCTGATCAGTTTTCTTCTAATGACAAGATATCTTATTGAGATAAACATCAGAAGGGTTAATACATCATTATTGACTAAGTTTTGTTACAATGATAAATATTTAACATGGGTAGTTGAATAATTTTAATCTATTTACACAAGGTTCAAATACCTAACTAAAATATTTACTGTCGTGTCTAATGTTTGGTTAATTAATGATGTATAATTTGTTCTCTTAGATGACCAAAATATTCAGCTTATACTGAATGTAATGCATTTATGGATTACATGTTACAAATATGGGTGACAACGTTTGGTTACAGTAAATTTATTATGACAATTGAATAAGGGTAAATACATTATTCCCTGTTTTCCATTAAATTATATTTAAATGTACGATAGTTTGATTTCTGGAAAAATGGAATATACGTAAATTAAATTTTGATTGTTTAAATAGAATGGCGAATATTGGTATTATATGCGCACTGGTTTGTTTATGCTAGGTATTTAACTTTTATGTAATACGATGGGCTGCGAGATATAGTGGCGTATATCACACAAATTGGAAAATTGATTACCCCACAATTTCCCATTCCAATGTCAATATTTTTTCGTATCATTGTTTCTTTAGTCTTGCCATACATATTTCACACTAAATTAAAGCCTCTTTTTCATGACTTCAACAATGCATGTGGTTACTAATTGACTTTAATTGGAAATAAGAGGTGGAGATCAATAGGTAGGTAATGACATGAGTACATTTGAACTCACAACAGATTTAACGTGCACCAGCCCCCACGTTCACGACTGTCTGGTTGGATCGAGTTCCGAACTCGCAACCCTCCTATTGCTAATCCGCTACTCTTCCAACCGGGCTACTGCGACCCGAAGATCAATGTGTATAGAAAAATTTGAAATAAAATAAAAGATAGTTGCCTTATTTTTTAACAATGCCATACGAGAAATCTAACTGTTGCATTTTGTAGAAAATCAATATGAAAAAACATTACCGTGTTTTGTTTATCAAAAAGAAACTTCAAATATGCTATGTGAAACTATTATTCTTCATAGAAGGGTTTGGTAATGTGAACAGTCATCAAATATATCAAAAACAAAAGACTAGCAAAAAATTTTGTATGCATCATGTGAATAGACATAAAAGCAAACGAAACCTACAAAATTATTTATGAAACGAAAACCCTAAGTAGTATTATCTACATATATTATGATCCAAAATCTTTGAAGTCTTAATTTTGTATTGCTTTTGGTTTTTTGTAATTTATTTTTATTTCGATGTATTCAAAACACCTGTAATAAAAAATAGCATCACTGATGATTAAATAACACAGAAATAATATTTTTTAGACTTAAGTAATTATTATGCACTACATAAATTTCGAAGACTAATGCTGAAATGCAAGTGAAAAAATCCCTCAAAAACTGAATGCGAAATGAAAGCCAACTCAAAAACTTGAATTTCGCAAATGTGCTTTTAGGTCTTATACCACTGTTTCTAAACCCATCATATGGAGTTTTAAATCTGTCTAAAAACTTTAATAGACCGTGAGATTAAAAAAATCCATAAAATTATATATTTAAATAATATTTTAGAAATTTTTTTGTCTTAGCCAGTATTTTCGTTGTCTTAAAATTGTAGAAATTTATCTGAGACTAATACAAGATAAGATAAATATTACCAAAAACCTCACTAAAACCCGTCTGTTTAAAAACAGATTCAGCCATATCATTTGAAGCTTCAGGCATAAAGAGTGAGAACTAAGTCACTTAAAATTTACTCTTTACTCCTTTAGTTTATGTATGTGTGATAATTTTGCTGAAATAAATTTGTTTGTTTATTGATTGGGTGATTTTTTATTTTTATTTTATTTAATTGTTATGTGTAACAACAAAATTATGACTGTAAACTGAACGAATTACAGTCCATTTAAATAACTTCAATGTTCAACACAAATGCTAAAGAAAATTTTTAATTGTTCTGATCGAATTTATTTTATTTATAATTTGAAATTACAATACCGAATAAACTGAATTACATGTACAAAGTTATTGCGTTTCGGTAATAAATTTGGGAAAAGCTTAGAACTTATGACATGCTAATTGTGAAAATAAGCTAATGATTGCACTTAAAAATGTTTGATAAAATGTTTTGTTGAAATTTAAAGAAAAAGTATCGTTAATTGCTATTCACAGACAAATTTGTAGCTCAGCTTAACACTAAAATAAACCACAAAAACAATTAAAACTGTTTGCAAATTAATGAGCAACTTTTTTTCATCGAACTCAAAAGTAAAGGAGGATACTTTGACTTAAAATGCAGCCTTTATGACAAACACAGTTTACATATTATTTAGAATAAAACGTAGGACAAAAAATACTTATTAATTATCAATGTATTCTTTTCATGAACTTAGTCATTCACAGAATGAATGTTCCTTAAAAATAACAAGCATAAATGTAGTTGTAGATGATTTAGTGTTTAAGCCTCTAATTAAAATAAGTCGTCTTATGTACATCGTGTAAAGAGAGTTGTCGATTCCTTTCTAGATTCAGAAAATTTCGATTTTTTTACAAATGGTGTGTTTTTTTGATGCATCAAGATATTTATCAGAAAAAATACACAGGTTAATGTTTTAAGAATCGTCTCTCTCCGTTTGCAATGAAGAAAATAATACCAAAATTTGATAAAAAAAAGCTTGCTCTTCTACAATATACTTCATACAATATAACATCATAAGAAAGCGTTTTAGTTCCTGTACCTGTTTTCTTTTATTTTAATTACTTAAACGATATTAACCCTCCAAGAGGTTTCGACTTAATATCTCGACCATAAAGATCTGACCAATTTTGCTTATTGATTTTTTGATGATGACAAGATCAAGATCTGTGGCCAGTTAACTTCTGATGACCAGGTATCTTGTCCATCAATATCTGAACTATTTTGCTAATGACGAGATATCTCGTCATCAAGATATTGATGATTTTTTATAATGACTAGATCAATTTCTGGTTAGTTTTTTCCAATGGCAAGATACCTAGTTATCACGATACTGTCGATTCTTTTATGATGACTGGATTAAGTCTGGTAAGGTTTCCTCAAATGACGGGATATCTCGTCATCAAGATCTGACCAATTTTGCTAATGATGTGGTATCTAGTCATCAAGATATTGTCTATATTTTGATGATGACGAGTTCAACATCTAGTCAGCTTTTTCTAATTACAAGATATCTCGTCCATCGGGTTAGTTTTACAAATATCTCGTCGATACAACCACCAGGGGTAAGTTGTAGCAATAATCCCTATAGTTATCATTTCATGACTTGAAGGACACCAACAGAACATGACGTGATGGACAAGTGTGTAATGATCCTCATTCTTCACGGTACCAAAGTGGAAAGAGCTTGTCGAACTTCTTTATTTATCGTTTCAATTTGATCCGGAATTAAAAATTCCTGATTCCGTGTCAACAATATCTGGGATCTTGAAATACAAACCGGGTCTAAAAATCTAAAAGTATTAATCCAACCGCTCATTTCCTGAAATTCGACACTGTGTGACAATGCGACCCACGGAACCGTGTCCCTTTCGCGCCTTCGACGTGTGTGACCCACATCGTTCTTGTACCACACAATTGTCTCCATTATGGTCAATCGCAACGGTTCCTGAACCCAGTATCGATCCCAACACGAACAAGAAACCTCGATTCTCCCCTTCAGACAATAAAAGGCAATTCTTTGATAGATGAATTGTTGAAACACGGCTAGGGAACCATGAAACAAAACAAAAATAGAACGGGAAAAAGAGAAGGGAAAGGAAGAAAGTCCTATAAATAGAACGCTTTTGGGGGTGAGATTAGAATCTACCCGATATGCTTTCTTTTAAAATAGGAATATTTGAATCCCCGCGTCACAATGATGCTCGTTTTCGCTGGAGAATCCTGGTTCTTTCTTTCTTTTCTTTTATTTTCCATATGCTCTAACGCGTTCGGTCCAGAGCGATTTAAAATCGCTTTCGGTGAGTCAGCGTTTCGTTTCGCTAATTCGAGGAGTCGCGATGCCTTTTAATTTGCAGTTTTTATTGTCTCGCGTGCGCGTTCCCGATTTATGATGGATCGTTCCGAGCTCTGATGGTAGGGTGCTTTTGCAGTAATGTTTATGTCTTAGCTTTCTTGATCCTCTTAGTGGTTTCGATGAGATATCTCGTCCATCAAGACCTGACTAATTTTGCTAATAACTAGACGCCTCGCCTTCAAGATATTGACGATTTTTTTATGACGAAACCAAGATCTGGTCAGTTTTTTTCTATTGACAAGATATCTCGTCCATCAAGATGTGGTCAGTTTTGCTAATGACAAGATACCTCGTCGAGACAACCACCAGGAGGGTGAAGCTCAGTTGACAATTACCTAAAGTAAAGTAATCGAATCGTCCGATACCACGTGACGTAGGAGGAGCCAAGTCTCTTGCCGTGGTGGACGTGTTTTCAGAACTCATGGAAATTACTCATTTTGCACTTAAGGCGATCATCGTCATCAAGATATTTCCGATTATTTTTATGATGGCGAGATCAAGATCTCGTCAGTTTACTTCTAATGGCGAGGTATCTGGTCCATCAAGATCCGCTAATGGTTTTGCTAATGACGAGATACCTCATCAAGACAACCACAAAGAGGGTTAAGAAAGTGAACAAATGTACCGCCCTTCAAATGTCATTTATGACCTAAATTGTTTTTAAAGAACATTGCAACTAAAAATATACGCTTTCTGAGAGAGGAAAATAAAATTTTAAATACCTTCCGTTGAATTTGAAGTATCTATTGCAGTTTGGAATTGCATTGTTGGGATGTAAGACAGTCTTGTAAAGTTTTCTAGTCAAGTTCTCTTTCAGACATCCTTCCTGTTGCCATCCCGCAACAAGAAAATACACGTTTTTGAATTGATCCACAATTCTTCTAGGGGGTGATAGATATAATTTTTGACATCCTTTACTTTCTAATATTTTAAAAATTTTCTCATTAGATCTTTTGAACTATCATTTAACTCATCTGTCATTTTCTAAGTTTAATTTTACTGTAGTCGTCAAATCTCATTCCTGGAACCATAAATTTATTTTATTTAGGATTTTAATCCTAGCCAGTCATTTTGGAAAAATTAATCTCTCCTAAAATCAATATAAAATTTATAAATACATAGAAATTGTTGGAATACTTATTTAAAGCAGAAATCTGTATGTCTAAAGCACCAAAAACTCTCTGAACCCTGAGCTCTGGCATCGTGAAATTTTTCACAGCTTATTGTTTGGAATTTCTAGATCAACTATTTTCAGCTCGATACGTCGTTCCCGTAGAACCATAGAAGTTAAATTTAATATAGAACATTCCTAGGAGACTAATTGTAATCAAACTCAACACGAAAGTCAAAAGCTGATAGGAACCGAACAATCGGAAAGGAAAGAAGACAAGCCCCTGGATCGGAAAAAGGTAAAAAAAAAAAAAACCGCTCACTGATGCAACGAAACTGGAAAGGGAGGCGCGACTTGGTTTATCTGAAGCAGCAAAAATTCTCGGGCGAAGATGGTTTTTAAGCTCATCCATAATAACAAAATACAGTTAAAATCATTTAGATGAATTTAATTTTCAGTTGAATTTAATTACCCCACCTTTTCTTCCAATTTAGTTTGTCTCAACGAATTATCAATGACTTTATTTCGAAGAATTCCATATGATCTTTCAATTACAGCTGTTTGTAAAATACAGAATGCGTATATTGTTGGGATCCAAATAATTTATTTGAATATCAACGTTAAAGTAACAAAATAATAATTTAATAAAGATTTTACCGATTGGCTGTTTTGGATAACAAAACAAAGTAACGCACGAATATCAAGAATGCATTTCACACATCTATAGAATAGAATGTCTTATTTTCAGTTTTCATTTATTCAAATCCACATATGAGAATGAGAAAATTAAAAATATCGCTTAAAAGCTGTTGCCACACAATCGCAAAAGTATAAAATGATTTATTCAATGCCTGATTCCATATCAAAGAAATGTTAAAATCGTCATAAAGACAATAATTCCATGTCATAACAGTCATCCAAACGCAATCTGTCGTTAGTTACAAATTAATAGACCTCTTACGATTTTAAGATCATTCTTATGTCGATTTGCAATAAGGGAAGAACTGTAATGACAGCGACATTTTTAAATTTAATAACGCTTTATTTAGTTTATAGCAACAACCCTAACGAGATGGATTTAATAGCAAACGGAAAGTACGTACCATACCATTGGGAAGCATTATTCAAGATTTAATTTAAGACGGGAGAATTTTTTAATAGGAGTATACATTCCGACCCGCTCGTTACTTCAGTAAACATCATTATGCCTTTTAGGGCTCCTCAAGTAAAGCTTGAGATTTTGACTTTTTGTTGACAAAATCAAGATCGGTTATTTGAAGGCCTTCAAACTTTAAGTAAATACTGATAATACGAGCGTAACTTATTTATTAATTCCTTGATTGGGCGAGTTTCCTTAAAATCGGAGTTTTGTAAAAGGGAAAGGAATGATTTTGGAAAGAAAAAATTTAATCAATTAAAGTAACATTTCAGGAGAAGTTTTCCAAATGTACTGGAAATTAGACAAGCTTAAACTTATGTGATTTATTCTCGATATTTATTTTTTAATTTTAAATTGGAATTCCTTTGCCATAAATCCTGGTGCAATTAACGGAGGAATGTAATAAAAAATACCTCCATTGAACTTACGATTAAGTAGATAAAGAGGTTCATTTTGAATTTCTTTTGTGTATAGAACCTTCAGATGAAAAATACAGTATGATTATAAAGTTGAGTGTATGTACTCATTTAAATTACTTCCGTTTAAACTAATATTTGTGCTGTATTAACTGGGTCGAGTAATTGAACGTCCATTAGTAACAATTCTATTATGTTTTCAGTTGTTCCACGAAATGTGTAATTAATTACTGCATAGTATTTACTGTTGCTTTGATATATAAAATCTACCAATGCTGCTATTGAGAGGAGCTTTAAAAAGTGACCATAATATGTCGATTCGACTAGTAGTCACGTGACTACTCTGTAAAATTGACTCGCTGGGCCGATTTGGCATTTATCACCTCATTTGGTGACATAACATGTTATGATAGGGTAGGTGTGTCAATCCGCATTTGTATAGAGTGGCGACATAAATGGCGAAATCGCCCACATCTACTATGTTGCAAGGACCAATCAGATGATGAATTAATAGATGAGCTTCTTCTACCGTCCCGTGGATATAATGAATGTTCGTTTCCTCGCGGCAGACGAATGTAGTTTAATGGTCACTTTACTACTAGTTTTGGTCACATGATCAAAAGCAAAATCCTCATCAAGCAGAAGAGATATTTTTTCATCATTGTAAAAATTGTGAATCAGCAATATCTTTTAAAACTTTTTTTTATATAGCCCATTGTGTTGCTCCAGTGTGACGTTAATTGAAATACCCAAATACCCAAATTAAAACTTTTTTTAGTATTTTTGACCATAAAGTACTACCATTATTCACTCTACTTTTGCATTTCCTCTATGATGGGAACTATTCAAAAAGGAGTAAGGCTATGGGCAAAAATATTAAAAATAAAGTTTTAAAAGATACTGTGATTCACATTACAAGACAATTTTTACAATGATGAAAAACTTCTCTTCTGCTTGATGAGGATTTTGTCTTTGGTTCCTTAATTAGGAGACAGAAAGGATGTATCTTAAGAACACTGTATAGGTGCATCCTCAGATAGGCGACGAAAGTTTTCGTCGCCAAGGGGCTATTCGGGTAGGCCTACGATGGATTATCATATTCCATCCATCACAATTATCGCCTTTTGGTGATGGCACCGTGTTTGACTCAAGCATAAAAAACCTGACTATTAAGCTAGGTGATCTCACTTACCTCTATTTTTCTGTCTCCCCTTGGCTGGATATAATTACGAACATTGCAGTTTCACACATGGAGTCGAACACTCAAAATTAAAACATTAATTTATTAACTAAGCACAACACAAAACTATAAAGAATACGGAGTCCCTTCTTTTTTACACTTCCTTTAAACTCGAGTAAATCCCGTTCCATATTATGATTACGACTTTCACGTTCATAATTAAAAAAATACGTTCACTTATATCACAGTTTGCGCGTGTGCAAATAAATATTAAAGTCAAGACACAGCAAAGTTTATAAGTATACTAGTAAGAGTTACACGAGCATGATAAATATTTAATTGAGATACAAAGCATACAATTTTAACTTAATATAGCCCAGAAGTCAATTAGAATTCTGTTTAGGAGTTATTGCAAAGTGAGCATCAGTTTATTCAAAAATCAAACATAATTAAAGACAATGCCTAAAGGTGTTTCAAACGAGCCAAACTAACTTTAGTTAACTAACAACAGTGTCTAAAAATATGAAAACTTAGACAGGAACATCGACTTACGTTCATCTGCAAGGAATAAATGCATGGGATCCTAATTAAGTTCAAAGAAACAACTTTACTGTGAGTATTTACTCTAATGCCCGCTTACTACGAAGTATGTTTCACGTTTTGAATAATTCTAATGGGAAAAAGAAAGTTGCTCGAAAGCTTACCAGGAACATAATTATCTGACGTTTCTAAGAAAAAATAAAATGCGTTGAAAGTGTTTACTTATAGCTTTATTCCCATCTCCAGAAGTAAATATCCATTACAAAACTGCGTTTTCGAAAAGACCCCGAATAATGAATTCATGGCCAAGTCTGAAGTGCGGTAAAATGTTTTGCTCAATCAAGAGGTACGGCTTTGCTTATTAAACGGAGCTTCTGCAAATTGTTTTATATTTCAGAGCTAGAGGTAGGTAGGTGAATTAACCTCGCAGTGGGGTGCAACATTGGGCTATTGGCGGTGGTCCAGGATCAAACACAAAGGGAAGGATCCGAGGACAACACCACGTAATTTTGAACCACGATCAGATGACGAGGCAACACCTGAGTTGGCATTCCACTCTCCAAGCTTCCACACCACGTTAGAGCACAATTGAGGCCACGACAGATTTAACATGCACCAGCCCGCGCGTACACGATGGTCTTTGGTTGCACCGAGTTTCGAACTCGCAACCCTCCGGTTACTAATCCCTTACTCTTCTAACTGGATTGCCCTAAAGAGCTAGAGGCGGTCTCATTAAGGTTGAGTATGGAAAACACCAAGCGATAAGGCCATCATAGCTCATTTCCATGAATTTGACCTAGAGTACATGTCTGTACCAGTCTTTACAGCAAAGGGCGATTTCACAGTGCCGAGGGGATTGTATCATGGGTCTTGCGTGCATTTCTTTCCAAAAGACCCTCAGTGGAGGAATTTACCCGCAAAACATTTGGATTATTTGTAGTAGTTCTTACTTTTATTGATGTTCCTATACGCCTTGATCATAAAAGGGCTGTACCGGGTCATAAAGTAGAAAAACGGAGAATTTATGGCTTGTAGAGTTAAGAATCTGGCGTTTATTAAATTGTGAGTTTAAACTTGGGTCGGCAATAAAATCGCTTTCCCCTGTACTCTGTGCGGTGGAGATGCTACAAAGGTATGGTCTATTGAATTTGATTTAAGTAAATGGTTTAGCTACGAAGGAAAGGAAAGAGTAGTATATTTGTTATGTGTCTAGCCTGTGTAATGGTAAAGCGAGCTGAATAATATCGCTCTATTGTTTGGTTTTAATCAGAAACACACTAAAAATCAAGTTCGAAAGTTCGAGACTCAGAAAGTTTTAAACTCATATTTTAAGATGCTACTTTCCAACAGCCGCAAGAAAAATCAGTTACACATAGAACACATTTTTAACTACAAAAGTTGCTTCACGTAATGTATCAAGACAAGTTCTTATTCGCTGAAGTGAAATGAACGAATTAGAGTTGAAGCAATGAACTTAAAATTAAAAAAACTCCGATAATTTTACTATGAATAATTGCATATAGTTTACTCAAAATCTGACAAGGAGGGTTGATTGTTTTGGCGCTTTACGGTGCAAGGACCATATTTGGTCAAACTGCACCAAACAGAAGACAACATCAAGTAGAAAATGTGCAAAGGAAGAAAGGCATTGGGGAACAGAGTAGTGGGGATTAAAGCAGAAAAAGATCGCACGGGAGCGTGACCCTCGTTTTAACTTAAGACAGTAAGTCCCATAGGAAAAGGGGCCGATGTAGCCCTCTTGGAAGAGTAGCGGACTAGCAACGGGAGGGTTGCGAGTTTGAATCCAACCAAAGACCGTCGTATACAAAGGGGGCTGGTGCACGTTAAATTTTGTCGGGGTCTCAAATGTCCTCCCGTTGGCGTGGTGTGGAAGTTTGGAGAGTGGGGTGCCAGCTTAGTAGTGACCTCGTCATCTGACCGTGGTTCAAAATTAAGTGGTGTTGTCCTCGGATGTTTCCCTTCGGAGGATGATCCCGGACGGTCACCAATACCCCGGTGTGTTGCTCCAGTGCGACCTTAATTAAATACCTACCCATTGGGAAAGAAAAGATCACTAGAGTATATAGGATCGGTCTGACAAGAAGAGAAAGTCAAGAATTTGGGGCGCCGAATTGAAATTTTTTTAATGTAGAATAATTCTTCACTAGAGGAATATGAGGGCAAAAGGGCAGGACGCAACGCCATCATCGACATTCTAATGAAATAGACAGAGCATGTGGGCGGAGTCACTGTCGTAAGATCTCAGAAGTGTAAGTCTAGTGGCCTTTGAATGGACTTGGGAGGATTGGCTAACGAAACACAGACTAGTGCTTTTAATCACGCTGGATAATCACTTTAACCAATCAATTTTCTGTCGCATTAGGATTCGTGGTTTTCTCAAAACCACGTGACATATTCGAACCGAGCGATCAGAAGAAATAACATGAAGCTGCGCGCACATGATCCTATTTCATTATAAGGTCCATGGTATTTCGGTCGTGACGTCACTTGGCATGTTTTTCGAAAACGATTTCAGCACTTCGATAGTAAAAATTCCAAAGACTGAATTCCTTAATTGGAACATGTTTTTATATTTTCCGTACACTCCATTTTAGCCTGACCATGAACGAGTATTCACAAGAGAAAGCAGAAAGAATTTGTCGAAGTTCAAAGCTAAACAATGTTTTAAACTATTTCATTAAGTGTTTGAAATAACTGCGTGAAAAGAATTTGAATAGCAAGACTAAAATGAAGCTTCAGAATTCCCACAATGCTCAGTCTATTTAACTATGCACTTACAAAACCAACAACGCGCTCATTTAAGCGTTACAGAGCATAAAATAAGGAGCATGGAAGTGAGTTCCAAACAAACAACATCTGACATCGAAAACTTCCGGCAAAAATCGAATCAGTACAAAAGAGCAATCTAATTTACATAAACAGCAAGTAAATGCCTCATTAATTTCGTTCCATTTTAACTGCGTTGATTTAATAGGAAGGAAAACAGTTCCCCAATTTCTTTTTCGTTGGATTCGCATATAACATATTCATTCAGACGTATATAGATAATATGTGCATATGAAAGAAAATTTAACCCTCCAAGTGGTTTCTACGGGATATTTCATCCATAAAGATCTGCAAATTCTACTAATGACGAGATATCTCGTAATGAAGATATTGACAACTTTTTGATGATGAGGAGATCAAGATCTATGATTTGCTTGTGGAACGCAGCAAGGTAAAAATCGTGAGTGGTTGAGAAATTTCCCATTGTATCGAATGAGAATTGTCCTGGGCAATGATATCTCGCCAACAGCTGGCGTGACAATCTTGACTCTCGCCAAAGCATAGAACCATTTTTAAAAATTTCATTTACCACACCCGTATTTTCTTCCGTATATTTCATTTCATTCATACTCTGCAGATGGCAAATGGAATTTAAAAGAAAATGGCTGTATGCTTTGGCGATTCAAGATTGTCAAGTTAACGGTTGACGAGAAATAACTGACCAAGACAAATTCTCATTCGATACAATAGGAAATTTTTCAACCACTTGCGCATAACGATACGCATAATGATTAAATAGTCACATTACAAGTTGAAACAAATCTTTGGAAAGATATTTTGATCCAGAAGGTGAAAACTGATTAGAAGTAATACAGGGTTGTTTTGTTTGTTGAATTTTAATGGTGCAAGTGCCGGATATTGGCCAAGCTGTGCCAAACCAACGTTGAAAGTTTAAACTTACAACAAGAGAGGGAGAAAAGCAAAAGTTATAGTTAATTTTGTTATAATTCTTATAGTCAAATAATTATCTATAAATTATGTTGTACGTTCTTGATCTGGTGAATCGGGTTGGTTGGTTATGGCACAAGGGCCATATTTCGCCAAGCTGCGCCAAACAACGTCAAGTAATGGACATAATGCACACAAGTAAAGCGTTGCTGACACAAGAGAAAAATTCACCTAGGGCGGTTGGTTGGTTTATTCAATATTAATGGAGAAAGGGCAAGATATTGGCCAAGTTACACCAAGCAACAAGTAAATGGTCATGATACACAGGGAAAGATTTACTGATATAAGAGAGGAAGACACCAAGGGAGGTTGTTTTATTGAATGTTAATGGATCAAGGGTTAGACATTGGCAAAGCAGCGACAAACACATGACATAGAAACCAACGTTGAACGTTTAAAATTACAATGAGGATTGGAAAAAGCAAAACGTAGAAGGGAAGACTAGGGTAAAACTAAAGAGAGGACAGAGCAATATGGCATCTCGGGGTTGTGATGCTTTCAAGAAAGTAACCCCCTGAGTAAGTTATGCAGGAAAGACAGCAGTTTGCACGATGGCTATATAAGTGTGAATCCCTCCCTTATAATTCAAGGACTATATACATTGTATTTACAGTATATCAAGAGCACTACGATACGGGAGTGCGTGTGTTCTGAATAAGGGTAAGTAGGTAGGTAGTTTAATTTACATCCAAATGGAGCAACACAACACAGGCTATTGGTGGTGGTTCGGGATCAAACAACACCTCGTCATTTTGGACCACGTTCAGATGACAGGATCAACACCTGAGCTGGCACCCCACTCTCCAAACTTCCATACTATACTAACGTGGAGAGATTTGGGTCCAAGACAGATTGAACGTGCAACAGCCCCAACGTACACGATGACCTTTGGTTGGATTGAGTCTTGAACACGCAACCCTCCAGTTGAAAATCCGTGAATATGCCAACTAGGCCATCATGGCCCACTCTGGATAAAGGAGCACTGGGAGCATTAGCGTCTGTGGAAAACGTTAGGGGGAAGTGGACACATATCGTGGCGAAACCACAGAAGCACCGTCTGTCTCAAACTTAATTAAAAGATTAACAAGTAATCAGGCAACAAAATACGTTCTCGACTCATAATTGTAACATTTTTCAATAAATTATGTAAGTTAGAATTAAAAAAAGTTGAAACCAACTGGCAGTGTACATCATTCAACAACAGTAAGAGAAGTATCAACAATTATCTAAAAAGACGTATTTTCTGTACTTACAGTAAACTAGAGGCAATTTAATTTTTCTTCCCAGAAAGCTTTCCGTACTGGTTAACCTTTCCAGGAACGGTGAGACGTCTGGTATCCCACCTCCTTGAAATGGTTGGCTAGGTATAATATTCCGCGTATATTAAGACTGATGCAGTACATAGGAATTCTCTCATTTGATATTCTGATGTCTAGGAGTAGATAGGCGATTAAGCATAAGAGATCCCACACTCCCTTAGAAACAACATTTTCGTTATGTACAAAATACACATTCATTAATGTGATAGATTATCATCATCATAATTGGCACGACAGCCCTTTGTGAGCCTTGGCCTTCTTCAGAAGTTTTCCCCAGACTACCCTCTCTCCAGGCATGGATCTCCAGTTCTTGACTTCCATGGCACTAAAGTCCGAATCCAGACAGTTCCTCCATCTCTTTTTTGGTCTACCCTTTGTCTTTCGCAAAAAGGGACTGCATTAAAGACTTTCAATGGCGTTCCCTCTGGATCCATTCTCAAAAGATGATCTGCCCATCTCATTCTGTTCAATTTTACAAATTTTACTACCTTCATTTTCAAAAAGTTTGCATAATTCAAAATATGCAAATGTGATAGATACCCACCCATAAAGTTTTTTAAAGAAAAATCTTTCTAGCATCTTGCCTTTTAAAGGATTAAAAGTTAGCTTGGGTATTTTGAATTTGTATTTCAATTTCCTCTATTTAAGTGTGGCAACTATACATACTCGTACATTTCACAAAAGAACGTGGCAGGTAGGTAGCTAATTAAAGTCGCACTGGAGCAACACAACGGGCTATTGACGACGGTCGGGATCAAACGCAAAGGGAAAGATCGAGGACAACACCACGTGATTTTGAACCACAGTCAGATGACGAGGTCAACATATTAATCCCCAATTTCCATCTAAATCCGGTCTTTATTAACAGGTATATGACTAGTTTCTGATTAGGCAGCCGACATCTTTGATGACATCGCAATCGCAAAATGTATCGAAGCCTATGTGTATACCAGTCAAAAATGCAGAAAAAGCGGTCCCTACAAAGCATTTCTGAAAGGAATGATGAAAATCGAATTTCAAGAAAATCGGTCAATTGGAATCAGATACAAGCTGCTGAGTGGTCGAGCAGCCGCCATCTTGGATGACGTCATATCCGGAAAACATTAAAGATGGCGGATGTTAACCCATGTCAAAAATGCTTACTAAAGTACTTACTAAGAATTTCTGAAATAAAATTCTCCCTTTTTGAGTCTTTCTACAAAACTATAGTCAGATCCAGGACTAAAAAGAATGGGGATGAAATTGAAGACGTTCAGAATCTATCTGTGATAACAGGACTGATGTGTGCTTTTTGATTTGCATTTTTTATTGGACGAATCAACACCAGTAAGTGAACGAAATACTGTTATACATTTTTGAGTAATTTTATTTCATGTGGATGTATGCAATCCATTTTAAGTGAAAATGGATGCTGTATTCATTATAAATAGATTTAAATAACACATGAAATTTAAGTAGCGACGCTTCTTCAAGAGTTACTCGTATAAGCAATTAAGAAAGTTGATGCTATGCGTGACACAGCCAGTTTAGAATAATCCAAAGTATTGGGTTGATGCGTCCGGTTTATGGCATTGCATCGTAAAACCGAAGTGTTATCTACTTCGTACGTGTAAAGTTTTGATGTTGTTTGAAAGAAGGGATCTCAGCGAGAGTATTTGGGAAAAAGTTGTGCTATTTGGTTGAGTTTTTTAAATTTTAAGCATTTAAAAAGGGCAGAAAACAAGAATTTTTGACATATGCTCTTTTTATTTCCGAAAAGTGGACCTTCCAAGTGGTTTCGACGAGATATCTCGTCCATCAACATCGGACCAATTTCTCTATTGACGATATATCTCGTCCATCAACATCGGACCAATTTCTCTATTGACGAGATATCTCGTCCATCAACATCGTACTAATTTCTCTATTGACGAGATATCTCGTCCATCAACATCGGACTAATTTCTCTATTGACGAGATATCTCGTCATCAAGATATTGCCGATTTTTTTATGATGGTATTTGGTATTTTTTAATTAATGGACGCACTGGAGCTACGCAATGGGCTATTGGTGACGTTCCGGGATCAATCCCAAAGGGAAAGATTCGAGGACAACACTACGTATTTTTGAACCACGGTCAGGTGATGAGGTCACACCTGAGCTGGCACCCCACTCTCCAAACTTCCACACCACGCCAATGTGAGGACATTTGAGGTCACGACAGATTTATTGTGCACCAGCACCCCTTGTACAGGATGGTCTTTGGTTGGATTCGAATTCGCAACCACCCTCCGGTTGCTAGTCCGCTACTCTTCCAACCGGGCTTCCCCCCGCAAAAAAAGTATGAGACTAAGAAAGAAAAATAAAGAGAAAATTAGCTGCCCATCCATTCCCTAGCCTCTTAGTATCAGCCAGAGACCCCAAGTAGAGCGAACAATACAAATCCACAGGTGGCGTATATCCATTTCTTGAGATTTAGTTTAAATGAGGCAGCACGGGCTCTGTAGAAAGTTTAGGTGTTAGAGAGTTTAGCCAAACAATCGTAATCAGTCAGAAATCGGGTTATTGCTAGAACTGCCCTTGGCGTATATGGAACACATTTACGGTGAATTAATAAGTTGTCTTAAGTTTCTAGTTAGTAAAATTCGTGATATAAGAGGTTCTCTAATTTTTTTTCCTTGATGTAGTCACGGAAGAAAACTATTTTTAAAATAAAATATTAGGTGGATTTTGTTTGGGTGGTTTAACAGTAACAGGGTACAAAATATCATCGTACAAAATATCAGCGCAATAGAAATATTATTTAGGAAGATATCCATAAAAGTCAGACATTTAACATTAGAAGCTCCGATCTTTCTGTGCTCATAACTTCGAAACGGTGAGACCTAATGACATGAAATTTGGCATCTGAAGTTAAATATTGATATAGATTCGAAGTTGTGTGTCGAAATGGGGGGGGAGGGTTCTAATGGAAATTAGAAACGTTGTGTTCAATATAATATGACATATACACATTTTATGCATTTGAATTTATAGACGTTAGTTCATGTCAAATGCCATCTTTGAATTTTCTCTACTGTTAAAATTGTTCGAATGAAAAGGGGTGGTGCCTTTTCCGCCACTGCACATTTTTTATGGAACTATACGATATGGATATATGGATTTACCTGAAATCTGAACAATTACAATACTTCTATTTTCTAAATCCGCTTATTCATTACCACAGATTACACCAGAGTGATAAATATTAATGGCGATAGTAATAATGGTAGTCGAATTGCCTCACGTACCTAGGGTAATTTGAAGTTAAGAGTGGTTGGAGGAAATTTTATAATCTCCATATATGGTTGTGCTTGTTTAGGTACTATTTATAAGTTTTGTCATTTTCGATTGACGGTTGTTACATCCTGCAACTACTCCTAAGTATCTATATGATCAGTCAATCAATATTGCTAATTTAGTGCTCTTATTGTCTTCCAACGTTAGGAATCAGATACTTATAGTTACAATTGCCTTATAAAAGTAAAGCAGAAAGCATTAAATCTGATATAATTCTTAAAATTCTCTCTTGATTCACTCCAAACTTCACAACAAAGTAGATAATTGAGTTATTTATTCTTACAAGCCATAAGGCAAATATCTTATTATGGCTTTGGGATTTATTTTAACCTTAAATGGTTACTCTACACTTCGTACATTTAACCATCCTGGTGGTTGTCGTGACTAGACATTCCGTCATTTAGAAGAAAAGTAACCAGATCTTGATCTCGTCATCATTGAAAAATCGTCAGTATCTGGGTATTGGGTATTTCAATTAACGTCACACTGGAGCAACACAATGGGCTATTGGTGACGGTCCGGGATCAATCCCAAAGGGAAAGATCCGAGGACAACACCACGTAATTTTGAACCACGGTCAGATGACGAGGCAACACCTGAGCTGGCACCCCACTCTCCAAACTTCCACACCACGCCAACGTGAGGACATTTGAGGCCACGACAGATTTAACGTGCACCAGCCCCCTTTGTACACGACGGTGTTTGGCTGGATTCGAACTCGCAACCCTTCGGTTGCTAGTTCGTTACTCTTCCAACCGGGCCACCGCGGCCCCGTCAGTATCTGATGAAGCTATCTCGTCATTAGCAAAATTGTTCAGATTTTGATGAAGCCCACTTGAAGGGTTAAGATAAGAAATGTTATAATGGTGCGTAGATGAGCCAAGTCAGCACAACGTGCCATCATTCCGTAAGTCAATTTTTCTGGTATTCCATAAGTCAATTTTTCTGGAATGTCGCACCAGTGACAGCTTCACATCGAAGATTCAGCCCTTCAATCAGAGATGATACAGTGCGACAGAGGGAAAAAATTATTGCCAATCTTCCAAAAGATCAGCTTTCAGATTTTGGAGGGTAGACAGAGAAGATGGGCGGGCAACACATACACACGATCACTCTTCCAAGGGTATCAGAGGTCTTGATTAGACTGATATCCTGGCCATTGCATCAAACAATGCCCTAGCTCTCAAGGTACTCTTCTGTAGGATATTATCTTCTCGACTAATCAAAGCGGCACACACAAACGCCCTCTGTTGAGTGTAATTATTAACTAGCCTGTTGTAAGACGTACTCCCAGATGATAAGTTGTCTTGTTAAGATGTAAACGTAATTTATATTTGTAAATAAATATATTAAGTCTTTCAGATGTTATGGTGCTGTGCTCCTCTTCTAGTTTTTATGATATATAGACTCCCACACTTCCCTAAGCTTTGAACCATGTAGACGAGCGTTACCGTCCATTAAAGGGAAATCTATGCAGGTAGGTAATTGAATTATCGTCATGCTGGAGCAACGCAACGGACTGAAAGCCCAGGTGATCGCACATTAGTAGAGTGATTCCGTAATGCAGCATCGAGTCGTGACAATAGAGTACGGAACGAATCGCATATTTGAAATCGGCTCTAATGTCCACTAAGATTTGCGTCAAAAATAAGCTGTTTTCCACATCAGATTTTGTTCATTCATCCGATGATTATAATTTTTTTCAACGCGGGGAGGTAGGTATTTAATTAACGTCGCAATGGAGCAACACAACGGGCTATTGACGACGGTACGGGATCAACCGCCGCAGGGAAAGATCCGAGGACAATACCACTTAATTTCGAACCACGGTCAGATGGCGAGGTCACACCAGAGCTGGCACCCAACTCTCCAAACTTCCACACCATGCCAACGTGAGGACATTTGAGGCCACCACAGATTTAACGAGCACCAGCCTCCAATCCTCCGGTTGCTAATCCGTTACTCTTCCAACCGGGCTACCGCGGCCCCAATAGAGTACGGAATGAATCGCATATTTGAAATCGGCACTAATGTCCGCTAAGATTTGCGTCAAAAATGATCTGTTTTCTACACCAGATTTTGCTCATTCAGCCGATGACTTATAATTGTTTTACAACTCGGGATACTTGGCTTCAATGGACGCAACGCCATTGCTGTTCAGCAAGTGCAGCAGCTCTCAAAAGTAAATTGAAATTCTTATTCACCCCGACCTCCGATCCAACTCACCCAACAGAAGGAAACGAACTCTCGGATTCGTGTGTGGCAGCGGTGACACCACCACGAGTTATAAATCAATTCCTCGAAAACAAACACCACAATGGGCGTGCACGGGGAATAAGGTAATTGAAGTTTTAACCATCCAATACGACCTTAACCCCGGCAATTCATTTCACCCGTTCCCCTATACAATGGTACACTTAAACCCAGGCAATCCATCAAAATAATTAAGTCATTTACATGTTGACAGCTCCAGATCATCTAACTGTAAACGACGCCGGGAACAACCCCCCCCCCCCCGTGAATCCTTTTACCCGAAATGGCCCGCGATGCTTTTTGAGGACTTGGGTTGTCTGTTTTTCCGGCTGCAGACAGGGTCAAATAGATGCGATGGCACGCGTTTCTGCGTTTTTTATGGCGCTGATGAGGTAGTTGGGGCACGTGTGCCCGGAAAGTAATTGCCTCTTTTGGATTGACTGTAAAAGGAGGGTTTGTTTTTCTTCTGTTTTCCCCTTCTCGTGGTACTCTTTAATTCCGAGTCATTAATTTGCAGTGCGCTTGGCTGGTAGGCATGGAAAGCTCGGTTCGTTGCGCCAAGTGTAATCGAGAAAAAAACGAAAAGTCCCATCTCTGTTTTTTAATTGGACTATCCCGTGCATGTTTAGCGCATTGCCGTTCTAAGTACTGATTCCTTTGCGTACGAAGCAATTCCCTTCAAGTTTTTTCCTCTTGCCATGGTAGCCTGTTAGAAGAGCAAGGGTGTAGCAACCGGAGGGTTGCGAGTTCGAAACTAGGTCCAGCCAAAACACGGGAATGGTGCACGTTGCATCTCGTCTCAGTGGCCTCAAATGTCCTCACGTTGGCGTGATGTGGAAATTTGGAGAGTGGGCTGCCAGGTCAGGTGTTCTTTTCGTTATCTGACCATGGTTCAAAATTACGAGACGTTGCTCTTCTATTTTTCCCTTCGGGATTGATGCTGGACCGTCGCCAATAGCCCGTTTTGTTACTCCAGTGCGACGTTAATTATTACCCCTTCTATAGGGCTGCTGTATACGTTGGTATTTGGCTCAATTTGTTCGTACTAGTCTGGTTGGATAGTTAAATTCGGTAGCAACTTAAACGTACATAATGAGTTTCCACAAGTGACGTCTTCTGCATAAATTTGTTTTTGCCGAAGTTTATTGCCCGGAAGTGACAGCGCTGATTGCCGGTTGGCGAAACAATAGGCAATCATGACGATCGCAGACATACATGATTCTGTGTGCGTTTCCAAGTGTCTATCATGGATTCTGTCTGTTTGTTGCTATGTGCCCCGAAAGGAGTGCATTGCCAGTTGGCGAAAACATTAACTACTCATTGTGATCGTCATACATGAGTTTGCATGGTAGCTCTTTCTTATGATGTTTTTACCATAGATCCTGGCTGAGTTTATTGCAAGGTGCTCGTAACAGCAGTGGTGAAAACAATAACAACTCATGATCATCATAGATGATTTCGTGTGGTAGTTCTTTCCTATGGTGTCTGCCATTGATTCATGCTGAGCTTATTGCAAGGTGCTTTGAAGCAACAGAGTGATTGCCAGTTGGAACAAGTTGGAACAATACGCTCTCATGGCAATCGCCAAACATACGGCATTTTGCGAGGTAGCCTTTTCTAAGAGCTTAGTTGTTTCTTAGAAGTGGCTAAACCTTGGTCTAACCCTGGTAGTGGCTAAACCTTCTCGCATTAATTATATCGGTATTGCATGATTTTTCTCCAATAATATACTATATTGCCGTGCTAGTCAAGAAAGAAGTATTTCCAAGTTTAGTCTTTTAGTGTTATGTTGTCACATGGTGATATAGACTTCTTCCAAAGTTCAGCATGGGATGGAAATTCTCATATGGAGACCACATGCTTGAATTTTATTGGATGAAATTAACTATTTCCAAGTGGGATATGAAAATACCGAATTCACCCACCAAATAGAAATTGAATCCGCCTCAAATATGCAAATTAGGCATACGGTATAAGAGACGTGATAGTGTACAAGTGTTGTGCTTCGAGGATTGACTTTTTTGCTTAAATTTTGGGTTGACTTGAATTCGATTTTCTTTTATATGGCTCTGAGAAAGCGTTTGAGAGATTCCCTACGCTGGAATATTGTTGAGAGATTTAAGCCAGTACAGCGACCATCAACCCCAATCCACAGCCCGATTGGAAGTGTAACGGATTAGCAACCGGAGGGTTGCGAGTTCGAAATTAGATCCAACCAAACACCGTCGTGTAGGTGGATACGTTATATCTGTCGTGGCCTCAAATGACTAACGTTGGCGTGATGTGGAAGTTTGGATAGTGGGGTGCCAGCTCAGGTGTTCTCGTTACCTGATTCAAAATGACGAGGGATTGATCCCGGACCGTCACCAATAGGTTGCTGTGGTACTCCAGTGGACTGTTACTTAACTACCTGGAGTGGAGAGGGTGCGATCAATGAGTAATTTGATGAGGGAGTGCTAAATATTTTTATGGTGGAATGGGATCTCAGAAAGAGGGACGCTATATCGGCACAAATCGTGTTGTATGCAATGTTGTCTTCGGATCTTTTCCTTCGGGATTGAACCGGACAGTCGCCAATACCCTGTTGTGTTGCTCCAGTGCGACGTTAATTTGATTACATACCTATCCACGTAGGCTTTCGGTGATTGCCCTATCTGATTGGCGATATTTGTACAGCAGTACCCCTAACCCCTCTTCCATTGATGCTAGACTTTGATGCTGGTCCTTGCGCATGATTTATTTACAGACCATGCAATTTGCTGCATAGTCTGCTGTCGAGTTACATACAATATTGTTTTATTCATTGAGTTATATTTTAATTTTGAGTGATATTTTGAAACCAGGTGAGAATTTATTACGTTTTTATGAAGATTTTTTTTACGCAACTGTTCTACGAAGAATTAATTTTGTTTAAAACCTAGACTTCCTTCACAATCCCTCAAAGTTGGGGTAAAATCTATGTACGGACATCACTCTCATTCAGATGTTTCCTTGAATGACTATATATACAGCTACTCGGAAAATAAAATCGATTACCCCCATTTATTTAACCCTCTTGGTGGTTGTCTTGACGGAGTATCTCGTCATTGGCAAAACTGACCAGATCTTGATGGTCTAGACATTTCGTCATTTGAAAAACTGTCCAGATCTTGATGGTATAGACATTTCGTCATTTGAAAAAACTGACCAGATCTTGATGGTCTAGACATTTCGTCATTTGAAAAAACTGACCAGATCTTGATAGTCTAGACATTTCGTCATTTGAAAAAACTGACCAGATCTTGATGGTCTAGACATTTCGTCATTTGAAAAAACTGACCAGATCTTGATGGTCTAGACATTTCGTCATTTGAAAAAACTGACCAGATCTTGATAGTCTAGACATTTCGTCATTTGAAAAAACTGACCAGATCTAGATCTTGTCGTCATCAAAAATCGTCAATATCTTGATGGCGAAGTATCTCATCATTAGCAAAATTGGTCAAATCTTGATGAACGAGATATATCGTTATTAGCAAAATTGATCAGTTCTTGATGGACGAGTTATCTCGTGTAAACCACTTGGAAGGTTAAGCATAGTTCATAATAGAAAAAAATTCAATCTCGAAATTCCCAGTTACAAATGTTACGCTACTTTTGATCATCATCGAAATTCACCTTTTAAAAGGTAATAGCGTACGAAAAACTATTTTTAAAGTTTCTGGTTTGATGAGATGTAGTCACTGGTGGGATATATTGAAGGTTACCATGTTAATTTTAGTTCAAACTTGAACATTTTATGGCAGTTCAAGCCTAGATCGGGTGTTGTGATGAATGAGTTCTTCAAAATCGATGTCTTGGGGAACTCCCAAGTACTCCTTTACTTGAGAAATTCTTTTAACCCTCTGATCGTCACAAAATGTCCGAGTACTATAGTGTTGTTACTTCAGAATACACACACATGTTACTAAATAACCATAGATAACTGTCGAAAGAATCCTAAGATGCTATTGGTTAAGATATTCAAAACTGGTTAGAGGACGTACAGGGAATATTGCGGATTGTAGAACGTATATATGCGCGTGAACCCTTCAGAGGGGTAAATAACATCTATCTTAGTAATATTACATTTATGATAAAATTAAAAATCCTTGATTCCAAAATTAATGTAAGAAGTGAATATTTACCTTTCAGTATAGTTAATATTTCATGTTTATTGTCAACAACAAATAAATTCCGCAGTTTAGCATCTATTCAGGAATTAACCCTCGAAATGGTTTCGACGATATATTTCGTCAATCACGATCTAATAAATTTTTCTTATGACGAGATATATCGTCATCAAGATCTTGCCGATTTTCTTATGATGGCGAGATCAAGATCTGACGAATAATTTTGAGATATCTCGTTCATCAAGATCTGGTTAGTTTCCTAATGACGAAAGATACCTCGTCAAGACAACCACCAGGAGGGTTAATGTGCCATATACCTATCTAGCTTTTTAACATTTGTATTTATTTCAGTTACAATATCCTTAACGCTATAGAAAACTGAATATTTAACCAAATAAGTTCATATTTAAGTAAACCATTATACAAAATATGCGATGTCTATGATATTCTACCTAAATGATTCGTTATTCTTATTTTACGTTAGCATAATGGACCTCTAACTTTCATTCACTCTACTCACAGTTTCAATAATAAAAATAGATTCTAAACTAAGTTCAGAATCCATGAATTTTGTTAACAATAAAAACTGTGCAAATTTTGAGTTTCATAAATATACATAAGAGTTATAAAAACTTAATATACGAGGCTTTTATTTCACATAAAAGCATTTTTCTTCACATAAATTGAAATAGCCATAACCACGAATAAACTTTTAGGACGAGATAAACATTGCTTTATTCTTTTTCTAAATGGAACAAAAAGTTTCTGTACTGAAATCAAATTTCGTTTACGGAAAGTAGCATTGAATAGAAGCAGTGGTTTACTCATAAATTTTTGATAAAAAATCTGAAGTCTGGTCACGTTTTTGTTATGATAAACCTTAAAAGTTCTATTTTTAGACACCTTCCAAATTGCTTTCGAGGAGTATATGTACTTTTGTGTTTTCTGCGTTAACTTTACACTGTTTTTGTTCTTTTTAGACACATTCGTTCACTAGTGTGGCGCCATTGTACTGCGAAGGATTAATCGGCTAAACGGAAGAAAAATAGAAATTGAATATTCGACCAACTTGAGCGTGTTAAAATGTGGTTCGGCATAAATTCACAAGGAATTTCAAATGAGCAGTACTCCAAGTTAATATCTTCAGATGGTGGATAATCGTCAGTGTCTAAAGAATGACGAATATACACAAGTGCCAAAAGTCATAGGATAGCACGGAACTTTTCACCCTCCAAGTAATAACCAGGTTTTCTTTTTAACAAAAACAGATTGAAATGTAAAATTGTTAATTAATAAAAGTGACTCTAATAATAGGATCAGCCACTATATGTCCATTATTGACGTTGTTTTTCCTGTGTTTGACGCAGCTTGTCCAAATATGGCCATTTCGCCATAAAACCTAGCCAACCAAGCTTTCGAAGGTCAACATGTCGAATTTTTTTTAACTGCGTGGTTGGTTGGGTTTTATGGATCAACGGCAATATTTCGCCAAGCTAGCCAAACACGAGACAAACAACGTCAAGCAATGGACATACACACACAAGGAACGTTTTGTTGATACAGAAGAGAGAAATACACCCAGGGTAAGTTATTTGGACTGTGTGGATTTATGGGAAATAGAGTTTATGGGAAGACCTTATATGAATGTATTTTGCATTTTTAATTTTTTAAGGATAGGTGGACACCATATGTTTCCTTATCCATCTAGAGTATTCTTTGACGACAAGATCAAACGAAAGAATTTTTGTACCCCTAAGCCTTAATATACTTAGAATGTTTATATACACTACCCTCAAGCCTTAAAGTACTTAGAATATTTCTATACACAAGCCTTAAGCCTTAATGTACTTAGAATGTTTAAATACTTTTTAGAGAAAGCGTGTATTCCATATAAATTCATTAACATTTCTTTAGTTAGAATTTATCCGCACTTGATTGAAATCTAGTACTATAGGTATGAAAACATTTTCAACTTGATACGAGTTCGAAAAAATGTTTAAGAGTAATTCACTGCGTTATTTAAACCATTCTATAGAATATTTTGTGAAGTCCAAGCGATTTTAACAATGGTCTTCATTGGTTTGGCAGCTTTTCCAAGAATCCTAGATTCAATCTTAGTAAATTTTCTAAATATTGCTTTTGTCATGAATTGAGCGTTAAGTTCTTTTGTAATAATTCATAAAATTACTTATCAAATCATGTAAAGCTCGCAATGCAATGTATTATATCGTACAAACTACATAAGGGTAAATTCATGGATAAAACTTGCAGAAATTCTCTTCAAATTCAATACTTGTCGAAAAGACATTATAGAAGGCTCAAGGGAAAAATGAAAAATCTCTGGAATATTAATTATTCGACTTTCTTTCGGTCTGAACTCTTTCCAAACTTCATTTTCTCTTTTCAAAACATTATTTCCCTCCAGCTCCGTAAATGCAAAATGTGTCTGAAAAAATTCAAAATGTCGCACCGCAGAGGCAAGAGAATAAGATGACTTTTTCAAAACAGAACACTTTCATCGCTCACCCGGAGGTATTTCAAAGACTCGCATTTATATGCTAAGCATTTCATATTTCTCCATGCGCCATTTTTTCCATCGCTCTGTCCTCCTTTACGCTCAAATGCTTCGGCAGAATATTTTCTATTGGATAAGTAATTTCTACAAAGTTCCAAATGAAAAAGAAATTTGAATCTGTCATCCATGAAGGGAATAGCTCTTCAGAGCAAAATGAAACATTGGTATTCGCGTTAGGAATTGAGGAAAATTGTGGCACAATACTTTAGACGTTTTCGATATATTATACTGTCCTCTTTTCTCTTTCTACATAATAGTGCGTGCGTATCATGCCTTGAATCCGTTGCTTCTTGCGACGTAGGATTATTTTCTTTCCTCGCAGTTCGTCGTGGTGCACCGTCCTTTGAGATGTCCTCAAATATGATTCTTTGTTCGGTAATCTGAAGTTCTATTCGTCGGAATGTCTCGGAGGTTTTCCATTTTTAAAAATTTAGTGGGATGTTTGATTTTTCTTTTTCCGTTTGGAAAGAGAAGGATTTTTATGAACGCCACACAAAGAATCAAGAAAAGAAAAATAATGCATTTTTTAAAAGGTTCGAACTCAAGTAACTCTTAAATATCGCCTCTAGGTGGAGTTCATGACCCCTTGAGGGATTTTCTAAAAGAACGGGAAGGGGACATTTTTAATTCTCTGAGGAGTTCGCAAGCATAATACCACCGTGCACTTGCAGTCTTTCATGCATAACATCTAATCTGTTTTGACTTTCTTGACGAATATAGTCTTTCCAAAGGATTCTATTCTAAGGAGAGACCAATAGAGTATCTTTCCAAAGGATTATATTCTAAGGAAATTAGCAATAGAATCTTTCCAATCCAATTCCACCAATACACAATCGTTCCAAAGGATTATATTCTAAGTAAATGACACAAAAGTAGTTTGAGTCACGAGTCATGAGTTTCCAAGGAAAAGACCTACATAGTCATTCCAATGGATTCTCTTCCAAGGAAAGGACCAATATAATATTTCTAAAAGTTGAAAAAACTACGAATTCCCGAGAAAGCTATGGTTATTTAGTCATTGAGTTATTGAGTTGTGTAGAATAAAAGATGCATACACTACTTGCAAAACTCGCGACTCAAAGAGGGTTAAGAGGCCATGGAAAACGAAGACCAGGAGTACGTCTCTTAAACTTCTCATCTACACATATTTGACCCCTCACCATACCTGTCTAATCATGATGCTACCTGCACACCAATACTGTATATTAATTGAAATATTCGCGAACTTAGTGCTTGTATGATCAGAGTGGAAATCAAATCAGATTTGTATACGCCATCTTTTATTCGAAGCAATACATATACTATATATTACTTATTACTGTACAGTAATAATACTGTACATATATTTACAGGATGGCCCAAAAGCACTAGACCATTTTAAAATATAACTTTTTTGCTATTAATTCAATTAATTTTTTTCATATTATTTATATGTAATCTTTGGAAAATAGTTATGAAGAAATTCACGACAGAGTAAAAATAATTCAATTTTATCTACAAAATCGACTGTCAATTGTGCTAAGGCTCCACGCTCACCTGAATTTATGGCTCCAGACTTTTCTTGTGGGGATATCTAAAAGAAAGAGTAATACTGTAACAAACCTCGGACCATCCAGTAATTGGAGGTCAACATCCGTGAAGAACTTGAAGGAATAAGCCAAGAAGCATTACGAGAGGTGATGGCGCACACTTTAGAAAGAGCCCGCCACTCTCAAGAACAAAATGGTGGCCATTTGAAGGACATAATCTACAAAACTAATTTAAAATAATTTCCAAGTAGTATATTTATTGTTTATAAAAGAACAAATGTGAATTTTTAATACATAAGAGTTATTCTACTTTTAAATGGTCTAGTGACTTTTAGGCCACACTGTATATGAATAATTTGCAAATAATTAAATACTGTAGCAGAACACCAGTATTTTGCTTTGCTCTCCGATCAGAAGGAGGAACTGTTTATCAGCCGTTTCCAAGGACGCGTGATCGTGCTCTCTTCTGCGCATGTGCCCCGTTTGAAAGTGCGTACGTCTGGTTCTGTTAAGAAGCGAGGGCAATCGTTCTTCTGTCCGGAGATGTGTGCCATTTTCGTTTCTTTGTAAATAAATGTGGTGTCTCGTCCTGAGATTTGATTTTTATATAGCTGGCCTGATAAGTTGCTATAATACAGAAAAATTTAACTTCAGAATTCATTGCGTGCCTCTATAACAGAAGGCATACAGGGAAGACTGCAGGCTTCAGAACGAATATATGCATGTGAACCCCTTAGTGGGTTAACATTGAAAAATGTACAGTTTGAGAGTTAACAGTGAATAAATACGGCTCGAGAAGATGAATTGCTGTATGAAAGAATGTATCTTACTCTTACCCCAAAACATATTTTTGATTAATTTTACAGAAGCATTACTTGGAACCTGGTTTAAATTAGGACTAGTTCTGTTCTGCCTTTTTAAGTGCCTTTCAGATCTATTGTTGCTTTTTCACTGGTACATAAAATGCTTTTGATTTGGTTGATTATTTATGTATGATAGGGTCGATGGTAAAAAAATCATCCAAACAGTTGTTTCTTAATATACATTTAATGTCTTATTTTACCCATCTTCGCTTTTTAGTTATTCATTAAGTTAAGTACAACAGTCAATTACCCCGATTGAATACTATACAAATCAGAATAAATACCTTTTTTTTTTCACTATATTCATCTTCATAATAAATTTCTTCTGTTATTTTGGCAGCAGAGCTCTTGTACTCGCTGAGATAATGTTCCTACTATTCATGATATGTCATTTATCCTGTCCATATCTTTGTATATGTGAACATCCTACTCCTATTTTATTTGTTAATTTGTCCGAGTTATATTTTCGCATTACTTCTTTGCATTATATTCGTAGGAGTTTTGCAATCATGATATTCACACGTATTTCCCTTTTACTGCTAATTTTCCAGTTAGGAGAACGTCAATTACGACTTTTTCACAAATCTCATTTATTTTTCTCCGTTATGGAGGACAGAACCTTTAACCCTCAAAGTGGTTTCAACGAGATATCTCGTCCATCAAGATCTAAACAATTTTTCTAATGACGCGATACCTCGTTGTCAAGATATTGCTGATTCTTTTATGACGGCGAGATCAAGAGATGATAAGTTTTCTTCTAATGACGAGATATCTCGTCCATCAAGATCAGGTTAGTTTTGCTAATGACGAGATACCTCGTCGACACAACCACAAGGAGGGTTAAGCGATCTAATTTCTGTGAAAACAGGTGGAAGTTTCAAAGTTTTACAAAAATATTTAAACAAAGTTTGAAAAAAATTACTTTTCGGTGGATTATTTTCAAATTTAGAATTGTGATAGTATATGGATGTTTTTTTAATCCAATCAAAGACCATCGTGTACAAAGGAGGATGGTGCATGCTAAATCTGACATGGCCTCAAATATCCTCACGTTGGAGTAGTGTGGATGTTTGGAGAGTGGGATGCCAGCTCAGGTGTGACCTCGTCATCTGACCATGGTTCAAGATTGCATGGTGTTGTCCTCGGATCTTTCCCATTGGGTTTGATCCGGGCCGTCGCCAATAGAGCGTTATGTTGCAACAGTGCGACGTTAATTAAAATACCTACCTTGTTTTTTAAAAAAAACTTTTTAAAGTTCTATCAGCTAACACTCTTAGCGAATGCCTCGACGAAGTATCTCGTTATTAGAGAAATACTGACCAGATCTTAATAAACGAGATATCTCGTCATTAACACACTTGGTCAGATCGTGATGAACGAGATATCTCGTCGAAACCACTTTGAGGGTTAAACGTTCATTATTATGAACAAAAATGTAAGAACCATTATTGCCAGTGTTATTTTTAAAGTTTTGTTTCCTCAAGAACAAATTACTGTACAATAATGAAACTTTAAATCTTATTATAGGACTCATGACCTATAAAGTGAACTATTCTTAGAATCGTATCTTAAAAATTGCTATTTTTTACAATAATATTTTAATATGTGCAATTTTAACATTTCTAAGATCATAACTGGAGTAATAGGAATTCAAGTTGTGATCAGTTTGCAATAATCGTAAACTGATCAATATAATTATAGTTCATTTTATAGGTAAGATTGTCCTATAAGTGTACAAAGTTTTATTACTGTAGAGTAAATAGTTTTTGAGATACCTTACGGGCCATAAAACTATAAAAGTAACACTTGGGAAAAGTTGGTTCTTATATTTTTTGTTTATAAACATAAAAGTTTAAATGATGGAAGCTTTTAAGTGATTTCCTTTATAAATACAATATCCATGCTATCAAAGTTCTGAATTTGAAAAGAATCCACAGAAAAAGAATTGTTTAGAGCTTTTAAACTTGTGTCTGTTTTCGTGAAATTAGAGCGTATGAAGCTATTGTCTCATAAGCGTTTACCACTTGACTTGATGTAATTGGGACTATGCATTGGGACTTGATGTATTTGGACAAAGAAAAATAAACAGCTAACTTGTTACAGCTTTTATGAAAAGCGTTACAAAGTACTGTTTATTCATTGTGGGAAGTAAAATTATTCTTTTGGGGCTCATTGTTGTAAAGAAAAAGAACGGTCGATTTACAACTTCCCTTGAAAATACAACAAATGAGATTTTATAACTACAAGGAAGCTGTTAGGAGCTACTCTCTAGATCTCTTGCACGCATCGTTAGAAAACGGAAAAATCTTTTTTCTCGCAGAAACAAAAGCACAGAAAATGAATCGTTACTTGATTTTGAAATGTGTATTTATTTCTTCGATCAGGATTTCAAATATTTTGAAAACTTGTTCATTTCCAGTTGCGAAAGGGTCATTTGAAACTTTTAATAAGCGAAAATGCTTGTTAAGACGCTTGGGAGTTTGTAGTTTCGGCTTAAGCGAAAAATCCTTTTTCGGTAACGACTCCGTTTGCTTGAGGAGCTCTAAATTTGCACCAATTACCGTCCCCCGCTAACAAGGGCAGATTGTCGCTTTGTGAATGCCTTGTTGGAACGGAAAAACAGTTTCCAACTTCTAGCACTTTTATTTCTCTTTATTTAAAACGGCTTATTTCCATTCCGAGAAATTCGAGTCTGGAGGGAGTGATATAAAGTAATCTGAAACGCACTCGCGTGCAGTAACTGCTGAATGCTGCTGTTTCTTACGATAAAACCAGTTTACAATAATTTATTTATGCATTATTCTTCATTTTATTATTGATATAAGCGTATCTACTTATATACAAGAAACAACCACGACACATTTACATAATATTTTTTCCAATGCCCGGCCAGTTGAAGAAGTCATGGCACTACAAGGGCAGAATTGTGAGCTTCTTGGCTTTACCTTCGAGTTATAGGCGGCGTAGGTTCGATTCCTGTCAAGTGTATTCCTCCCTGGGTGTATTGGGCAGCGGTTGGAGGAGTAACGGAATAGCAACCGGAGGGTTGAGTTCAAATTCAACCAAAGACCGTCGTGTACAAGGGGGGGGGGCTGGTGCACGTTAAATATCTCGTGCCCTCACTTTGGCGTGGTGAAGTTTGGAGAGTGGGGTGCCAACTCACCTCGTAATCTGACCGTGGTTCAAAACTACATGGCGTTGTCCTCGGATCTTTTCCCGTCGGTTTGATCCCGGACCGTCGCCAATAGCCCGTTGTTTTGCTTCAGTGCGACGTTAATTAAAATACCAGAATACCATACCCAAACCCAATCTACATTTGAATAGTGCTAAGAGTTCTGTACATAGACATTTTCAACATTGCACAACCCAGAAGACCCAATCTGAATTACAATAGGGGTCAGAGTTCTGTAGATAGACATTTTAGACACTACACAACCCCAACCCTACAAAACCAAATTTGCAACTGAATCGTGCTCAGACTTACACACATAGAGATTTTCAAAACTGCACAACCCAAATCCTACAAAACCCATTATTCAATAATGCTGAGTGCTGTAAGCAAACATTTTCAACACTGCTCAATCCCAACCCAATCGCATGAACAAATATGGCCTTTGTACCATAAAACCCCAACAAACCAAACCAACCAACCAAATCCAATCTACAACTGAACAGTGCTCAGTTATGTACAAGCATTTTCAACACTGCAGAATCCCAACCCTACAAAACCCAATCAGCAACTGAATAGTGCTCAGAGTGCTGTGCGTAAAGATTTTCAGTACTCAGCACAACCCAAACCCAAACTACAACTGAACAGTGTTAGAATTCTGTAGACATTTTCAATACTGCACAACCCCAACCCTACAAAACCCAATCTGTAACTGAATAGTGCTCGGAGTTACATAGACATTTTCAATATAGCACAACCCAATCCTACAAACTCAATCTGCAATTGAAACAGTGCTCAAAATTCTGTACATGATTTTGAAAACTGCACAACCCAAACCCTAGAAACCCAATATGCATCTGAATAGTGCTCAGAGTTAGACATTTTCAACACTGCACAATCCAAACCTTACGAAACCTAATCTGAAGCTGAATAGTGATTCAACTTCTGTCCATAGACATTTTCAACACTGCACAACCCAAACCCTACAAACCCTAATCTGAAACTGAATAGTTCTGTTCTGTACATAGACATTTTCAACATTGCACAATCCCTACAAAACCCAATCTACAACTGAATAGTGCTCAGAGTGCTGTGCGTAAAGATTTTCAGTACTCAGCACAACCCAAACCCAAACTACAACTGAACAGTGTTAGAATTCTGTAGACATTTTCAATACTGCACAACCCCAACCCTACAAAACCCAATCTGTAACTGAATAGTGCTCGGAGTTACATAGACATTTTCAATATAGCACAACCCAATCCTACAAACTCAATCTGCAATTGATACAGTGCTCAAAATTCTGTACATGATTTTGAAAACTGCACAACCCAAACCCTAGAAACCCAATATGCATCTGAATAGTGCTCAGAGTTAGACATTTTCAACACTGCACAATCCAAACCTTACGAAACCTAATCTGAAGCTGAATAGTGATTCAACTTCTGTCCATAGACATTTTCAACACTGCACAACCCAAACCCTACAAACCCTAATCTGAAACTGAATAGTTCTGTTCTGTACATAGACATATTCAACATTGCACAATCCCTACAAAACCCAATCTACAACTGAATAGTGCTCAGAGTGCTGTGCGTAAAGATTTTCAGTACTCAGCACAACCCAAACCCAAACTACAACTGAACAGTGTTAGAATTCTGTAGACATTTTCAATACTGCACAACCCCAACCCTACAAAACCCAATCTGTAACTGAATAGTGCTCGGAGTTACATAGACATTTTCAATATAGCACAACCCAATCCTACAAACTCAATCTGCAATTGAAACAGTGCTCAAAATTCTGTACATGATTTTGAAAACTGCACAACCCAAACCCTAGAAACCCAATATGCATCTGAATAGTGCTCAGAGTTAGACATTTTCAACACTGCACAATCCAAACCTTACGAAACCTAATCTGAAGCTGAATAGTGATTCAACTTCTGTCCATAGACATTTTCAACACTGCACAACCCAAACCCTACAAACCCTAATCTGAAACTGAATAGTTCTGTTCTGTACATAGACATTTTCAACATTGCACAATCCCTACAAAACCCAATCTACAACTGAATAGTGCTCAGAGTGCTGTGCGTAAAGATTTTCAGTACTCAGCACAACCCAAACCCAAACTACAACTGAACAGTGTTAGAATTCTGTAGACATTTTCAATACTGCACAACCCCAACCCTACAAAACCCAATCTGTAACTGAATAGTGCTCGGAGTTACATAGACATTTTCAATATAGCACAACCCAATCCTACAAACTCAATCTGCAATTGATACAGTGCTCAAAATTCTGTACATGATTTTGAAAACTGCACAACCCAAACCCTAGAAACCCAATATGCATCTGAATAGTGCTCAGAGTTAGACATTTTCAACACTGCACAATCCAAACCTTACGAAACCTAATCTGAAGCTGAATAGTGATTCAACTTCTGTCCATAGACATTTTCAACACTGCACAACCCAAACCCTACAAACCCTAATCTGAAACTGAATAGTTCTGTTCTGTACATAGACATATTCAACATTGCACAATCCCTACAAAACCCAATCTACAACTGAATAGTGCTCAGAGTGCTGTGCGTAAAGATTTTCAGTACTCAGCACAACCCAAACCCAAACTACAACTGAACAGTGTTAGAATTCTGTAGACATTTTCAATACTGCACAACCCCAACCCTACAAAACCCAATCTGTAACTGAATAGTGCTCGGAGTTACATAGACATTTTCAATATAGCACAACCCAATCCTACAAACTCAATCTGCAATTGAAACAGTGCTCAAAATTCTGTACATGATTTTGAAAACTGCACAACCCAAACCCTAGAAACCCAATATGCATCTGAATAGTGCTCAGAGTTAGACATTTTCAACACTGCACAATCCAAACCTTACGAAACCTAATCTGAAGCTGAATAGTGATTCAACTTCTGTCCATAGACATTTTCAACACTGCACAACCCAAACCCTACAAACCCTAATCTGAAACTGAATAGTTCTGTTCTGTACATAGACATTTTCAACATTGCACAATCCCTACAAAACCCAATCTACAACTGAATAGTGCTCAGAGTGCTGTGCGTAAAGATTTTCAGTACTCAGCACAACCCAAACCCAAACTACAACTGAACAGTGTTAGAATTCTGTAGACATTTTCAATACTGCACAACCCCAACCCTACAAAACCCAATCTGTAACTGAATAGTGCTCGGAGTTACATAGACATTTTCAATATAGCACAACCCAATCCTACAAACTCAATCTGCAATTGATACAGTGCTCAAAATTCTGTACATGATTTTGAAAACTGCACAACCCAAACCCTAGAAACCCAATATGCATCTGAATAGTGCTCAGAGTTAGACATTTTCAACACTGCACAATCCAAACCTTACGAAACCTAATCTGAAGCTGAATAGTGATTCAACTTCTGTCCATAGACATTTTCAACACTGCACAACCCAAACCCTACAAACCCTAATCTGAAACTGAATAGTTCTGTTCTGTACATAGACATTTTCAACATTGCACAATCCCTACAAAACCCAATCTACAACTGAATAGTGCTCAGAGTGCTGTGCGTAAAGATTTTCAGTACTCAGCACAACCCAAACCCAAACTACAACTGAACAGTGTTAGAATTCTGTAGACATTTTCAATACTGCACAACCCCAACCCTACAAAACCCAATCTGTAACTGAATAGTGCTCGGAGTTACATAGACATTTTCAATATAGCACAACCCAATCCTACAAACTCAATCTGCAATTGAAACAGTGCTCAAAATTCTGTACATGATTTTGAAAACTGCACAACCCAAACCCTAGAAACCCAATATGCATCTGAATAGTGCTCACAGTTAGACATTTTCAACACTGCACAATCCAAACCTTACGAAACCTAATCTGAAGCTGAATAGTGATTCAACTTCTGTCCATAGACATTTTCAACACTGCACAACCCAAACCCTACAAACCCTAATCTGAAACTGAATAGTTCTGTTCTGTACATAGACATTTTCAACATTGCACAATCCCTACAAAACCCAATCAGCAACTGAATAGTGCTCAGAGTGCTGTGCGTAAAGATTTTCAGTACTCAGCACAACCCAAACCCAAACTACAACTGAACAGTGTTAGAATTCTGTAGACATTTTCAATACTGCACAACCCCAACCCTACAAAACCCAATCTGTAACTGAATAGTGCTCGGAGTTACATAGACATTTTCAATATAGCACAACCCAATCCTACAAACTCAATCTGCAATTGAAACAGTGCTCAAAATTCTGTACATGATTTTGAAAACTGCACAACCCAAACCCTAGAAACCCAATATGCATCTGAATAGTGCTCAGAGTTAGACATTTTCAACACTGCACAATCCAAACCTTACGAAACCTAATCTGAAGCTGAATAGTGATTCAACTTCTGTCCATAGACATTTTCAACACTGCACAACCCAAACCCTACAAACCCTAATCTGAAACTGAATAGTTCTGTTCTGTACATAGACATTTTCAACATTGCACAATCCCTACAAAACCCAATCTACAACTGAATAGTGCTCAGAGTGCTGTGCGTAAAGATTTTCAGTACTCAGCACAACCCAAACCCAAACTACAACTGAACAGTGTTAGAATTCTGTAGACATTTTCAATACTGCACAACCCCAACCCTACAAAACCCAATCTGTAACTGAATAGTGCTCGGAGTTACATAGACATTTTCAATATAGCACAACCCAATCCTACAAACTCAATCTGCAATTGAAACAGTGCTCAAAATTCTGTACATGATTTTGAAAACTGCACAACCCAAACCCTAGAAACCCAATATGCATCTGAATAGTGCTCAGAGTTAGACATTTTCAACACTGCACAATCCAAACCTTACGAAACCTAATCTGAAGCTGAATAGTGATTCAACTTCTGTCCATAGACATTTTCAACACTGCACAACCCAAACCCTACAAACCCTAATCTGAAACTGAATAGTTCTGTTCTGTACATAGACATTTTCAACATTGCACAATCCCTACAAAACCCAATCAGCAACTGAATAGTGCTCAGAGTGCTGTGCGTAAAGATTTTCAGTACTCAGCACAACCCAAACCCAAACTACAACTGAACAGTGTTAGAATTCTGTAGACATTTTCAATACTGCACAACCCCAACCCTACAAAACCCAATCTGTAACTGAATAGTGCTCGGAGTTACATAGACATTTTCAATATAGCACAACCCAATCCTACAAACTCAATCTGCAATTGAAACAGTGCTCAAAATTCTGTACATGATTTTGAAAACTGCACAACCCAAACCCTAGAAACCCAATATGCATCTGAATAGTGCTCAGAGTTAGACTTTTTCAACACTGCACAATCCAAACCTTACGAAACCTAATCTGAAGCTGAATAGTGATTCAACTTCTGTCCATAGACATTTTCAACACTGCACAACCCAAACCCTACAAACCCTAATCTGAAACTGAATAGTTCTGTTCTGTACATAGACATATTCAACATTGCACAATCCCTACAAAACCCAATCTACAACTGAATAGTGCTCAGAGTGCTGTGCGTAAAGATTTTCAGTACTCAGCACAACCCAAACCCAAACTACAACTGAACAGTGTTAGAATTCTGTAGACATTTTCAATACTGCACAACCCCAACCCTACAAAACCCAATCTGTAACTGAATAGTGCTCGGAGTTACATAGACATTTTCAATATAGCACAACCCAATCCTACAAACTCAATCTGCAATTGAAACAGTGCTCAAAATTCTGTACATGATTTTGAAAACTGCACAACCCAAACCCTAGAAACCCAATATGCATCTGAATAGTGCTCAGAGTTAGACATTTTCAACACTGCACAATCCAAACCTTACGAAACCTAATCTGAAGCTGAATAGTGATTCAACTTCTGTCCATAGACATTTTCAACACTGCACAACCCAAACCCTACAAACCCTAATCTGAAACTGAATAGTTCTGTTCTGTACATAGACATTTTCAACATTGCACAATCCCTACAAAACCCAATCTACAACTGAATAGTGCTCAGAGTGCTGTGCGTAAAGATTTTCAGTACTCAGCACAACCCAAACCCAAACTACAACTGAACAGTGTTAGAATTCTGTAGACATTTTCAATACTGCACAACCCCAACCCTACAAAACCCAATCTGTAACTGAATAGTGCTCGGAGTTACATAGACATTTTCAATATAGCACAACCCAATCCTACAAACTCAATCTGCAATTGATACAGTGCTCAAAATTCTGTACATGATTTTGAAAACTGCACAACCCAAACCCTAGAAACCCAATATGCATCTGAATAGTGCTCAGAGTTAGACATTTTCAACACTGCACAATCCAAACCTTACGAAACCTAATCTGAAGCTGAATAGTGATTCAACTTCTGTCCATAGACATTTTCAACACTGCACAACCCAAACCCTACAAACCCTAATCTGAAACTGAATAGTTCTGTTCTGTACATAGACATTTTCAACATTGCACAATCCCTACAAAACCCAATCTACAACTGAATAGTGCTCAGAGTGCTGTGCGTAAAGATTTTCAGTACTCAGCACAACCCAAACCCAAACTACAACTGAACAGTGTTAGAATTCTGTAGACATTTTCAATACTGCACAACCCCAACCCTACAAAACCCAATCTGTAACTGAATAGTGCTCGGAGTTACATAGACATTTTCAATATAGCACAACCCAATCCTACAAACTCAATCTGCAATTGAAACAGTGCTCAAAATTCTGTACATGATTTTGAAAACTGCACAACCCAAACCCTAGAAACCCAATATGCATCTGAATAGTGCTCAGAGTTAGACATTTTCAACACTGCACAATCCAAACCTTACGAAACCTAATCTGAAGCTGAATAGTGATTCAACTTCTGTCCATAGACATTTTCAACACTGCACAACCCAAACCCTACAAACCCTAATCTGAAACTGAATAGTTCTGTTCTGTACATAGACATTTTCAACATTGCACAATCCCTACAAAACCCAATCAGCAACTGAATAGTGCTCAGAGTGCTGTGCGTAAAGATTTTCAGTACTCAGCACAACCCAAACCCAAACTACAACTGAACAGTGTTAGAATTCTGTAGACATTTTCAATACTGCACAACCCCAACCCTACAAAACCCAATCTGTAACTGAATAGTGCTCGGAGTTACATAGACATTTTCAATATAGCACAACCCAATCCTACAAACTCAATCTGCAATTGAAACAGTGCTCAAAATTCTGTACATGATTTTGAAAACTGCACAACCCAAACCCTAGAAACCCAATATGCATCTGAATAGTGCTCAGAGTTAGACATTTTCAACACTGCACAATCCAAACCTTACGAAACCTAATCTGAAGCTGAATAGTGATTCAACTTCTGTCCATAGACATTTTCAACACTGCACAACCCAAACCCTACAAACCCTAATCTGAAACTGAATAGTTCTGTTCTGTACATAGACATTTTCAACATTGCACAATCCCTACAAAACCCAATCTACAACTGAATAGTGCTCAGTTCTGTACTTCTAAACAGCTGACGAGGTTTATTATACCTCGAAATCTCCCGCTTCTGTTGAATAAATATCGCGGATAACACTTTTATAGCCCATCCCGACCCCGAAAGTTGTGACGGCAACGACTCTCCGTGCTCATAGCAGGGAAGGGGGTCTAGCGGTGCATCAATCTTCCTAGCTCTGAGCGCAAAGAAGCGAACGGACGTAAATTACGACGGCAACAAAAAACTCGAGTTATAGACTGCGATAATTCGAAACGGGCTGTAAATTTATTTTTCGGTCACCGATGTTTCCTCACCCATGGATTGGCAACACGCCAGTGTTATGGAAATGCGTAAGAGCTGGGAGGCAAATGATAAATTATTCGAAGCAGTGTTCCAAATGTTCTGTTTGGGGATGGACTTGTTCGATTTTTGTTCAAGATTTTTAAATTGAGGTTTTTGAAGGGTTGAAGTGAAATTTAGCCTGTTCGTATTTTGATAAAGTTTTGAACAAGGAGCTAATTATTATACTTTTTGCCATCGTTGTAATTGATGATGAATTACCCCCTCCTCAAAGTGTATGGCTCAATCTCACATAGGAGAAAATATATATTTATTATGGTCAATTACGCATTAATGAAAATACGGGTCAAGAGGCACACCGCTACTTGACTTTGGAATGCAACCAGACGGTTGCGAGTTCGAATCCAACCAAAGACCGTCCTATAAAAAGGGGGCTGGTGCAAGTTAAATTTGTCTTGGCTTCAAATGTCCTCACGTTGGCGTGATGTGGAAGTTTGGAGAGTGGGGTGCCAGTTCAAGTGTGACCCCGTCGTCTGACCGTGGTTCAAAATTACGTGGTATTGTTTTCGGGCTTTTTTCTTCGGGTTTGATCCCGGACCATCGCTAATAGCCCGTTGTGTTGCTCCAGTGTCAACGTTAACGACTCGAAATGTACTCATGACATCCAGAAATGAATATGCTTCTTTAGCAATATTGGACACAAAATAACTAATTTATGCCAAGCTTTAGTCCCTTTGTATCATCTCTCCCAAATATACAGAGGGCCGCGGTGGCCCGGTTGGAAGAGTAACGGACTAGCAACCGAAGGGTTGCGAGTTCGAATCCAGCCAAACACCGTCGTGTACGAGGGGGCTGGTGCACGTTAAATCTGTCGTGGCCTCAAATGTCCTCACGTTGGCGTGGTGTGGAAGTTTGGAGAGTGGGGTGCCAGCTCAGGTGTTGCCTCGTCATCTGACCATGGTTCAAAATTACGTGGTGTTGTCCTCGGATCTTTCCCTTTGGGATTGATCCCGGACCGTCACCAATAGCCCATTGTGTTGCTCCAGTGTGACGTTAATTGAAATACCCCCCCAAATATACAGAAATTATTTATATTTCGAAAAGAAAAAAATCAGAAGCATTTGAATTTAAATTCTGTCGAAACAATTCTTTTTCAGCAGTATTTGTCAAACAATATGAATAATCAAAATGGGCTCAAACTACATCCCGAGAGCTGCGGTAGCCTGGTTGGAGGGGGGTATTTCAATTAACGTCACACTGGAGCAACACAACGGTAGCCTGGTTGGAAGAGTAACGGATAAGCAATCGGAGGGTTGCGAGTTCGAATCCTACCGTGCTGCCTCGTTATCTGACCGTGGTTCAAAATTACGTGGTGTTGTCCTCGGATCTCTCCCTTTGAGATTGATTGAGGACCGTCGCAAATAGCCCGTGTATTGCTCCAGTGCGACGTTAATTAAATACCTACCTGCCTACACTTCACTGCTACTCTCGAAAATTCTGGAGTCATTGCGAGGTGAAATCGGTAACAAATTTATGTCGCGTACACCACTAATCTATCGCATCATAAGATATAGATATACGTCAAAATATATGTTTAGAAATTTTACTGAGCCCTGAGAAGTAAATTAAATTGGAATTTAAATACTGCAAGCATATGGAAAGTATTTTGAATGCACATTTCAGGAATAGCGTCATCCAGTTTCAAATGTAATACAGAAAGTTACTGAAACGTATCACTTCTGACAGACTAAACTGTTAATTAATTTTGTATAGCTACTTGTGCATAAAATCACTTTTCTTGTCCTCATAGAAATTTAACCACGCAAGAATTTAATTAGGAAATTTAAAGCCTGGAAATTTATCATATTTGCTTTAGTGCATGCAATTATGCAAATTACAAACTCAAAAAAGCGATTTGTTTTGTTTAGATAAAATTAAAAAATCAAAACAGGGTACAAAGAAAGAAAGGACATGTTTACGAAACAAAAGCCCAGAAAAATGTTTCACAGCCAATAGCTCATTATGGAAACTGAAAAGCGTACGGGCAACCACACTCTTATAAACTACACTTTCCTCTAATTAACAAGCACGTTTCGGCAAACTCAAAGGACGATTGGATTTTTTTGCATCTTTTAAGAAAGAAAAGCGAATGTTCAAAGCAAGCCTAATAAATATAATTAACTAGCACCCGCTTCTGTGTTAGGGTCTCAAGGAGCTTTTTACCAGTTTAATAGGGTGGGGATAGAAAAAAACTAGATTTAAAGCAATTTAATAAGCATAGCACTTCATATAGCTTCCTACAGATTCACGAAAACCGTGCAATCTAAGTCTACACGAGGCACGCCTAAAACGGTTTCTGCTTGAATGGCATCATAAAGTATGTCTTATCAGAATTTTAATGAATAGCCCGTTGTGTTGCTCCAGTGTGACGTTAATTAAAAATACCAAATACCAGAATTTTTTAATGAACATTAAATACTAAAATACTACATATTCACAATGCATTGCATTTTATGGAATATTTCGATTTTGCTCATGGAGTTTTTAATTGTTTGTGTTCCAGTGGTGCGATGTGTTGGAAATAAATGCAAACACATCTTCATGCGACTGTCGGTAGCCCGGTTGGAGGAGCAACGGGTAGGTAGGTAGGTAGTTACCAGAGGGTAGCGAGTTCGAATTCAACCAAAGACCGTCCTGTAAAAAGGGGGCTGGTGCAAGTTAAATTTGTCGTGGCTTCAAATGTCCTCACGTTGGCGTGATGTGGAAGTTTGGAGAGAGGGGTGCCAGTTCAAGTGTGACCTCGTCATCTGACCGTGGTTCAAAATTACGGGGTATTTTTCTCGGGCCTTTTTCCTTCGGGTTTGGTCCCGGACCATCGCTAATAGCCCGTTGTGTTGCTCCAGTGCTAACGTTAATTAAATACCTACCTACCACTATTCACTACTCAATAGACCGTTGTGTTGCTAGAGTGCGATGTTAATTAAAATATCTACCTAGCTGCTACCATCCACTACTCAACAATGGGACCACGGTATAGTCCTGGATTAGCAACCGGAGGGTTGCGAATTCGAAACTCGATCCAACCAAAGACCATGGTGTGCGTGAGGGCTAGTTACATTAAATCGGTGGTGGCTTCAAATGTCCTCACGTTGGCGAGGTGAGGAATTTTGGAGAGGCTACCAGCTCATGTGTTGACCTCGTCTTCTAACCGTGGTTCATAATGACGATGTGTCGGGATTGATCCTGGATTGTCGGTCCATTACTTTTAAGATATATTCATCATTCAGGATTTGTACCACATGTATACTTAATAAGATTTTAAATTGAATTCCATAAAGTTTTATCGACTAAGATGGAGATACCCCACATTAATTCTCTTTTTTAAAAAATACGGTTTTACATTTTTGTTAAAATTTTACCTTCATATTTAATTTTTATGTATATCACTTGGTTTTATTCATTTCATTTCTGTTTGAATGTTGGTCTGGTTATTTGTTTAAAGTATTTTAAGTACATATCCTAATTTTACTGTCTTGTGTTTGGCGCATCTAAGCCTTGTTTTTTGCTCTATAAAACCCAAATCAACCAAAAAACCAACCTGGACTGTTAGCTTATTGCTTCAGTGCGAGTTAAATTCATCTTCTAACTTCCTTCATTATTCGAGAAAACACTGTAAGTGTACGAAACGGATTTCCGTTTTATTTGCGCATGTAGACTATGTGCGATTGCTGTTCTGTTCAGATCTAAATGCCTTCAAGAAACCCATTCTCATGATGTCTTGAAAATTTATTTTTCCTGACATACCGATTGATGCAGTAGTCTTCACCAAACATTAAGCGTTCTCACAGAAATGCACGCTACAATTCCATCCATTTTTTCTTTGTCTTAAGATGCACGCGTTCTCTTAAATTAAGAGCAAATGAAAATAATAAGAAGTTTTGTAGACGCAATTTATACATTCCAGTCCTACTCAACTGCCGCAGCTAGACTTTTCGCAATCACTTCTGCTTAGTATATTTCCATTGTTACCAAAAAGAAAAATGGGGTTATTATAAATGCAACGCATGAGAGAAATTGCCATTACAGAGGATCTCCCAGCTCGTTCAGAAGAGTTCAAAGTGTACCGCAGATGAAAGTGCTTCGACTGGAATGCATGTTCATTAGGGGGTATAGTTCCTTCGGTTTATTGCTTTTTAAAATGCTCTAGAAAGGTGCAGCATTGTTTCGTTAAATAAAAATATGAACGTTTCGAATGTGATTAAAGAAACAAAAGAGTGCTGCAAGGCTTTGTCCTTTTTACAGTTCAGTGCTGAGTTTTTATTTCGTTCGGTGAATGTTATATTCAATGACCTTTTTTAGGATGGGAAAACTTCAAAGTATTAGTTGTGTTTATTTTGCGAATGACTATGTAATTGCATCTTTTACGTTAATGTACATTTGATCTAATATTCATCTAATATATATTTCAAAAAAATTTCAGTGTAAAAAAACCCATCCGTAAAATAACAATGCAACTCATAAGTCAGTGTCTATTTGTTTCACAATAAAAAATGCAGTACTATTTGTTTCACAAGCATGTGAGTGTCTATTTGTTTCACTTCTAGTTTTACATGCAAAAAAATAACGAATCGTAGAAAATATTTTGTATCATTTAACCCTGTAAGTGTTTCGACGAAATATCTCGTTCAAGGTCTGGTCAATTTTGCTTTGGACAAGATACCTCGTCGAGACTAAACCGCCCTATTGCTCCAAGGGCAATGAAGATCCAATTAGATCCCCTTGCCCGTATTATTAAATCGTCCCTTGCCCAGAACTAGACAGTTTGGAACAGATTTCTGCACCAGAAGCTGAACACTACATCTCAGTTTTGGACGCGAAGATAAACCACCAGGATGGATAAAGCAAAATCAACGGTTCCTATGCATGTGTGCAATTACTACATCAAAACGGCTGGATAAATTCATTTTGCATAGTTTGGAGACTCCCAGAAAAATTTAGTGAATGAACCATTAAGCGGCAGTGTGTTTATCTGTCTTCACGTTTTGTGTCTCTGCGTGTTTGTCTGTTTGTGCATTACAAAGAATTCAATTGAACTATTGTAATTTATGCGTATATTCTATGAGAGACATTTTGTACCAAATGTAGGTGGTGGTAGTGTTTCTGTGGTGGAACGTGTTTCCTGTGAGTATTCCGAATGTGTCGTCAGTTGACTTGCTTTTTGAAAATGATTTCAGTACGTCGTCGTCAATAAAAATTCCAAAGAATGAATTCCGAATGTATGACAGTTGATTGGCCAACACCAATTAGATCAAATGCCAAACATTTCCAAAACGGATAATCATATTTTAAGGTAATCCCGATATAAATAATGCGAGAGCATTTGGACAGCAACAGCAAAATTTTCCCAGACCGTCTGGTTTCTTTGTATCCACTGAAAAACTCTCTAATTTTCAAGATTAAGAAACTCGTGCCTCTCAAGATTACAATGCAATTGTCGAATAAAAATAACAAGTATCATAATGTAACTTGATGATAGGAGGGAAATCTTAGATATCTTAGAGGATGAGTACCTCAAACTCCGAATTCTCTATTATGCCACTTTCAAAGGAAATAGTCATCATATGCAGCTGACTACTTTGCAGCTATAGAAAATGTTACAGAGACATAAATCAGTGTCAACAAAATGGCAACTCTCATATACGCTCCTTTACTTTTCTAAGAGAAATGAAGGCCTAAATTACTTCGGTAAATTGTCAGTGTCGTTTGGTAAAGTGTATGAAAGTGTCTTTGACTGTAAAAGTATCCGCTTTCTAGTTCAATAGGGGATGGACTAAGGTTGTTTGTACATCTCTTTTAAAGTTTGATGTTTGATTGCAGAACATTAACTATAATATTTTTTAAAATTGGAATGGTTTTAGTTCGCGTCATAATTTGTAGAGTAAAATATTTGGAATGAATTATATTGGTCATGTTTATGTGTTGTGAATCAAGTTGTTTGGTTGAGTTTTATGGCGGAAGGGCCACATTTGGTCAAACAGCGTCAAATAATGTCAAGTGAATGGAAATACACACAAGGAAGGTATATTGACATAGAAGAGAAAAATACACCTAGGGCGAAATCGAAACTGTGCCACCTACAACTCGCAGATTACTAGCTCAGTGGGAAAAACTACTGAGACTCGGCGACCCAACTGTGAATAAAGAATCTTGAATCTATACTATTGTAAAACGATGATTTTAATTTCTTTCAAATCTAATTAAATTTTGTATTAATATAGTTCATTTAACAACCCTGAGCAATTTAGGTTAGGGGTTCAAGACTTCAATCTTCAGCTTCATTTGTTACCAATGGCTTCATCATGGCCCATTTATGTTATTTTTGAATACATCCTACACCTTCTTGGGGCTTCCGGTTGGAAGAGTGACAGATTAACAACCGAGTTCGAGCCAAATCAGACTCTCATGTACAAAGGGGATGGTGAATGGTAAATTTGTCGTGGCCTCAAATGTATTCACGTTGGTGTGGTGTGGAAGTTTGCAGAGTCGGGTGCCAGCTCAGGTGTGACCTCGTCATCTGACCGTAGTTCAAAATTACGTGGTGTTGTTCTCGGATGTTTCCCTCTTCGGGTTTGAACCGGATCGTCGTCAATAGCTCGTGTTGCTCCAGTGCGATGTTAATTAAAATACCTACCTACCTGTTTGATAAACTTGATGCATGAGATATCTCAACCATCGAGTCAGTTTTGCTAATGACGAGTTACCTCATGAAGATAACCACCAGGAGTGTTAAAAAGCGTGCAAATTATACGCCAGTTGATTACTAGAGCATCTAAGCTTCTACATTTCAAGGGGATGCAATTCTTTCTTATAACGCATTTTTTTCGCGCTTCAGTTCAGCCCTTTTGACCATTATGCGTATAATAAAAATAGTTTTCGATTTGGAATTCCATTAAAAGTTGTTGCTACGTGGTAGGCATCTTTTGATTTAGCTCCGAATCCGGATTAGCACGTCAGGATACAAATCGATTTAAATTATGAAAGAACAGAGCCGATAATGCGGTCTAAAAATAAATTTATACGCCGTAGGATTAAACTGCTTTTGATGTCGAAGGCTGGGATTAGCATTAATCCCCATTTGAAACAGCAAGAATGCTTGTTTTAAATTTTTCTGCAATGAGATCAGAGTTCCCAAAATACTTCGTTAACAAAAGGCGATTCGCGAAATATTTAATGAGAAATTTGAAAGAAAATAAGCTATGAAAGCATATTGAAACCTTAATTTCTGTGGGGAACGTTTATAGAGTATGCAAAGTTTGTTCATAGTTTTACTCTTGTAAGACATGAACTAATATGGGTGTTAACAGTGGGAATTCGTTTTATGTTCTGCCATATTTGCAAATGAAAATGAGTGCTTTAAAGTATTTTGGAAAGATGGCTTGATACCACATACCATACCAGCCTATACACGTAGTACCTGCGATAATCTGGATGGCGGCGTTAATGTTAATGGTGCAAATGATTATTAAATTTTATGACACTGTTAATGTTAATCAGTATTACCCATTAACATGTAATTAACAAAGAAGTTAATTGCATTCTGAAGCAGAAATTGCCCGAATCACGAACACTTAACTGCATTAGTGTAGTGAAGTACGTAATGAAAATTTTTTGGTAGTTATGGCTATTATGATTTGTTTCAGATTTATATTTAGTTAATAGTCAACTTCAAAATATTATATAGTTTTTGGTATTTTAATAAGTTTTATAATTTTTTTTAAATTTTCGTCTTTTTCATCCTCTGAAACGACAAGGAACAGACATCTATCTGTGAGGGATCGCATAGGTCACCGTTGCTTCCAACAAAGACAATTACCAATATCCATGCGCTTTTATACCGGGATTCGAACCCCAAACCTGCTGGGTGGCAGACAAACACTATGACTACTATACCAGGTAGGCAATGCAAAAATTATAATTGTTCAATTAAAAATTTTTTTAGTATAATAAATTTTTTAATAGTTTTGTGTCTGTTATTGAATGCTTCAGAGTTTTAAACATTTGCTTGGAAATTCAATGCTTTTCTCCATATCTCTGAAATGCATGTTATTAAAATAAATCACTAATTCATGGAATATTTTTCACATTGAAAACTTAAAGATAAATATGCAACCAAACTAAAACGTGACTAGTAAGGAAGTGTATTAAAAGATAAACCCTGTTATAAGAATATTATGGATCGCGCTACAAATGGGGGGATTTAAGCATTTCAGGATTTGATTTAACACAAATTTTATGACTATTCGTAAATACGTATATTAGTTCGGTACAATAAAAGTGGTGCTTCGATTTGTGGTTTTCAACTAACGTAATGAAAGGTAATTTTAACATTTGACGTAAATATGATGAAATAGTTCCATTTAAATAACTGAAAATGAACTAAATCACTACTTGCCTCATTATGGTTAGGTTGGTGGTTGTTTTGGGGGTTTATGGCGCAAGAACCATATTTGGCCATGCTGCGCAGACAATATAGACAATTCGTATGGTTAGGAGATAACGTATTAAGTAAACATGAGCACATACATGATTTACTATTCATTCATGTAATTTTCCTAAGCATACTCACAAAATGGAGCACAAGGGGAACATTTAATAAAGCATTGAATATTACCTATAGGTAATAATATAAAGTGATAAAGTTTCCAGGAAAAAACTAGTTTGTTTCTTACTCATAAAGGGCCGTTTATTTGCAACATATATTTTATAGCTGAAGGTATTTGATCATCTGAGTGTGATTCAAAATTACGAGGTGCTCTTCTCGGATCTTTCCCTTCGGGATTGATCCCGGACCGTTGTCAAAGGCTTGTTGTTTTGCTCCAGAGCGACGTTAATTCAACTACCTACCTGGTAGGAATTGTACCTATCTACCTACCTGATAGGTAGATGCATCTGGTATACAGGTACATCTGGTAGGTACCAGATTATTAATTGGTAGGTAGATACCAGACTATGAATTGGTAGGTAGATGGGTACCAGACTATGAATTGGTAGGTAGATAGGTACCAGATTATTACTTGGTAGGTAGTACTAGATAGTAGGTAGGTAGTACTAGGTAGTAGGTAGGTAGTACTAGGTAGTAGGTAGTACCTACCTACCCAGTAGGTAACTCAACTATCTAACTACCTGGTAGGAAGTTGTATTAACGTCTGGTGAATTGAGGTTGTCTGGTGTTTGGCGCTGCTTGGTCAAATATGGCCCCTGCGCCATAATACCCAACCATACTGCAGCACTACCTAAGTTGGGAAACCATAATAAACACCATGAAGGATCTCAATTCAATGGGAACACCTGTAATTATACAAAGTAAAAAGAAAGAAAAAGTGCTCATTTACAAAATGGACACTAAAGGGTGTATTGTGGTGATACAGGCCCTATAAGTGCAGGGATTGTACACTTGAGAAGTCCAGATTATTCGAGATCTTTCATCTCGTGACCGAGAATGAGCAGAAAATCTAATATTCTACCAACTTTACGCAACTCTTATATTTGAAGATTAATCTCTTATACTCCTGGTTCAGGCGACTTGAAAGTTGTGAAAACCAATAAAACTAAAACGTCCACGACTCCTTTACAGCAGTTACGTGGTATTGTCCTCGGATCTTTCCCTTTGGGATTGATCCCGGACCGTCACCAATAGCCCATTGTGTTGCTCCAGTGTGACGTTAATTGAAATACCCAACCCTTTACAGCAGCTTACTTTACTACACGCCTTCTCATTCTCATACACTAAATATAGCCATTGTCACCTTCACCTCTGAGAGAAACTGCCCCATTCACCATACAGCCTCTACATACCTTTAAAAACCTTTAAGAAAGTATTGCGAGGACAGTTTCCCAAAGGACGATGAGGTTAAAGATAGGGTATGTTTTCACCCACAGCCACCAGTTTTACCCCAAGGATACAAGTCTGTTTAAGAAGTGATAGGACTTTTATGTTACTAGAATACTTGGAGATTCATAGTAATATTTTGGCAATCTCAATGGTATTTTGAAAGTACATAGCATAGTTAGCTCAATTTGTTCAGTCATTTTTTACATTTAACACGTTATCCAGGAGAAGAATAGTATCACAATTCAAAAAGAATATATTTTAAGATAAGCCCACATGTGGTATGTCTGAAACGAAGTCGACGAGGTGGAATAATAGCTCGCCTTAAATGAAGCACCTTGAAGGCAACATAGCGATAGACAAGAGAAATCTGCGTAACAAAAAAATTAAAACCAAAATATTCAAGAGGATCAAAAGAATTTCCGATTGTTTGAATGATATATAATACTTGAAAGTTTAAGATATCACATCTTGGAAAGTAGAAACCATTATAATTTTGGATTATTTTTTAAACGAAGATTCCTCCGCTGAAACATTTGAGTGACATTGTTATGTTTCCCGGAGCCTTTCAACTCTAAATTGCAACAGCTTCCTGTTACAGACTTATTACAAATACAAAGAAGCTATTTATGACTTAAACCTAGAAAACAGACTGCATGCTGCAGTCTAAAATACTCTCACATTTTTCGAGCTCCTATACTGTCCGTCTACCATGAGAACTACTCCAGACAGAAAGTCTGTACCTGTCTGTTGCAGTAGAAACGAGACAGCCTATTTTCTATCTGAGATTTTAGAGCATTTGAGTTTGTCACATTGACGCAGTGACACTCTCTCTCCAAAATCTCTCTTATCTCTCCAAACGTTTGTGAGATAAAAGGATACCCGCCACCAAAATCGTCAAAACATCACCCGACTCATCCCCACTCAAAATGTACCAGAGCTGTTTCTATAGTGATCGTCATCACCTAGACTGTGTCTGGAACAGTTCTGGTAGACAGACAGTACCATGGTACCAGCTACCAAATTCCAGTAGAGATCTTGAAAACCTTCAATATGCAATTCATGCCCGACCTTCATTCATTATTTCAACCAACCACCACATCCCATTTAACTAAAGCCTCAGGGGCACATCTTTAAGTATGCACGGGCATCATAACCCCGATCTGTCTCTCCATTCTTTTTTACCTTTGTTTACCCTTCTGCTTCTTGCCTTTTTCCCCTCTCTCATCGATGTCTTGTGTTTGGCGGAGCTCTACGAAATATGTCCCTTGCGCCATAAAACCCCCCAAATCAACCAACCCATTAAACTGAAAGTTATGTGTTTAGTTAAAATGTACGAAAAAATAACTGCCGTAGAAAAATTTCGAAACTGTCTGACAGTTCCAGACCAGGAATTCAGTGCTGAATGCAGCTCCATCCGAGACATTAATCTTTTATAGAAACCACCGGGCAAAACCGATGCAAAAATACCCTGTCGATCAATTCTTACCAATTCCTGATCACAAGTAATCCTTATCTTTAATCCTATTAGCTCATCAGCTTATCGCATTAAAATGGAACGTCTTCAGACACAAAGAAAAGTGGCTACTTCTATGGTATTATACCCCTCTGGCTTGAGTCGAATCGAAAGTACTTTATTTCCGCCTGGGATTAATCTGAAGGGCGAATAAAAATTTTGTTTGCTCAGATATTTATAGCGAATTTTCGAATCCTCAGTCATCGTGTGACGTAGAAGGTTGGGGCTTATTCCATGCAGGTTGCATTGTTTAACCCGTTAGTTCAGACGGAGATTTGTGTAGCGAGTTCAAAGACGTTGTGATGAAATGGTTATCCCAAGTTTAGAGATTAACTAAACTTTGTTTATTTACACACAAAAGTTTTGAAATTTTTCGTAGGTTTAAAACAAGGAAACGCGCAAAGCTAAATATTTGTTAAATTCGAAGAATTTGTACGGTTGCAATTTTATTTAAAAATTGGTGTAAAATTTTTAATGTGTATGAATGTTTATGTTGATCTAAACCAGAGATGTATGAGACCGAGACCCGCGGGACATATACCGCCCTCCGTTGATTTGCTGGTGGCCCACCTCTTTATGTATTTTTGTAACTTTAACGAGTCACACGATAGGTAAATTTTCGAAATTGCACATGCGCAAAACGTAGTACCTGTGGAACCAGAAGCGGCACGCGGGCCGGCAACGGTCGACCGTTATCGATGAACTCATCGACATACAAAGAGATGAGAACTTGCGAAATAAATTGAATGAAGACAATTTATTAAACTGATATCGTTGTGTCGATAAAAGCAATTGTAAATCGTTGCTAGATAATGCATTTCAATGCGCAAGCCTCTTTGGATCAACATATATCTGCGGAAAAACTTTTTCAGTTATGAATATTAAAAAATCGAAAGCTCACAGTGAATCTATGCGGCACGAGGTTTTAACAAATCTGTGCATCCCTGATCTAAATAAAAACAATGTTAATTCAGAAACGCAAATTCTCTCTTCTGGAGTAATTAAAATTGCGGAACTAAAATGGTTAATTTAAGAAGAGGTTCGAAACATACTCCATAATCACAAATATTTAGTCTAAACCTACTACGTTAGACATGTTGTGTCACATCTGAGTACCCAAGAGTAAACAAAGGTGTTACTCAAGAAAAAGGTAGGTAGATATTTTAATTAACGTCGCATTAGAGCAATATAGCGGACTATGGCGACGGTCCGGGATCGAACCAGTAGGGAAAGATCCGAGGATAGCACCACGTAATTTTGAACCACGGTCAGAATACGAAGTCACACCTGAACTGTCACCCCACTCTCCAAACTTCCACGCCTCGCCAACATGAGGACATTTGAGGCCACGACAGATTTAACTTGCACCAACCCCCTTTGTATGCGGTCATTGGTTGGGTTCGAACTCGCAACCCTCCGGTTTCTAATGCGTTGCTATTCCAACCGGGTTTCCGCGGCCCTCACTCAAGTAAAAGAAAAGTAATAAAAAGCCCGAAATAAGTGAAAAGTTCTATGCTTAACAGTATATTATTTTTCAGTTAACTGTACAGGTGGTTGTTTAGTCTAGCTATCTCGTCATTACAGAGCTACACAGACGAAGCACTTGTGAAACAGTAGCATTAGTAGTATACATTTTTTAAAACAATTGAAAAAGTCTCCACTTAAGTCCTATTTTAGTTGCTTATACACAAAATGAACCAACTAAAACACAAATCAATATGAAACCAACTTATCTTTCAAGCTAAAATTTGAATAAATTTATCTTTGATCACTTTTATTCTAAGACAATTTAAAGTTTAGTTAATAAGAATAATAAATTCCTAATCAATCAATAAATTCAAATAATAAATATTAATACAGTTATTTAGTCTTCACTTTTGAGTAAAAGTAAAAGATATTCTATGATGAAAACAAAAAATATTTTTTAACACATCGATGGAAATAAAAACAAGGTTTCCTTATTTGTTTCGTCAAGATGAGAATTTTCTGACTAATTTTGAAGTTAACAAATTACACTAAAAGAAGATTACGTACAAAAGCAACTTTTGAAGCGTAAAAGTACCCTGACTTTTTATATTTTTTATATTAATGAATCAAACTGTTTTCAAAAAACTTAACCCCCCATATTTACACATTATTTTATTTCAACTAGATATACAAGATGCGGTTTGGATGCATAAAACTACCGTCTACATCTTACTTCGTGGTAACTTGTAATTTCAACATTTTATTCCTTTGTTGTAGTTGCAATTTTTGTTTCAGCGAATAAATAAACTGGAATTTATACAATAAAGGCCTCCATAAGCAAATCTTATTCTAAAATGCACAGCAAAATGACGCAATTCATTCGTAAACGAAGCAATGATGGATAAAAACGAAACCATCTGTAGTAAGACTCACCCCTACATTCAATGAAACGAAGATCCTTTAATTTTATGGTGATTTGGGAGTATAACGGATGAATAGACAGCCTATTCTCAAATAGGGGCTCCACTTAACCATGAGTATCTCGGGTCATCTGAAGTAATTGTCTGCTTATACAGAACAATGTGCTCATAAAAAAGAAATCTGATAACGGTGATTTTCTTTTCTGTAATTTTTTCCCTCGTTTTCAGGAAAATTGAACGATTTTAAGTGCAAACATCCCTGTAAGAAAACGTTTAGAAACAAACCTACTGCTTAAATTTAATTTAATTGCATGTATGTAGAACCCATCCCCATACCGCCACCAGAGGTCGCCCCGAGAACGCGGAGAACTGTAACTAACTTTGCTTTTAAAAACTTAGTTGGAGTTGTGACAGTGATTGATTGACAAGCTTCCATGCGCAGTTGGAGTGTCGTCCATATAAGGTATACACGTGCCAGCGTGCAGATTGTGCCGTGATCCATGTAACCTCTTATATACCTAATATTATAATAATTAAATGTTGTGTTAGTCCTCATCTCCGTGTCATCCAGCTTCACATCTTCATTCCAACTTAGACATCGTACTACTATGAAAACATGTCGAAGATTCACATAGTCAAAACTTTTCAAAACCCACATTTTCAAAATTCAAATTTTTTTATGCGTTTTGAATTAGGTGTGCATCTGATTCAATTCTAGGTTTTCCATTTTTATCTTTTAGTTTAACCCTCATGATGGTTCTCTCAACGAGGTTCGACGTCATTAGCAAAGATGACCAGATTTTGATGGACGAAATATATCCTCCTTAAAAGATAACTGACCAGATCTTGATCTCGTCATCATCGAAAAATTACCAACACCTTGATGACGAGATATCATGCCATTAGAAAAATTGGTCAGATCTTTATGGACGAGATATCTCGCCTTTAGAAAACTGACCAGGTCTTGATCTCGTCATCATCGAAAAATTAGCAACACCTTGATGACGAGATATCATGCCATTAGCAAAATTGGTCTGACCTTGACGGACGAGATATCTCGTCGAGACTACTTGGAGGGTTAACGTTGCTTTCAACAGTTTAATATGTATAATCTTGAGTTTGGCGTACATGTCCCTTTCCTAACCTTACACCATAAAATTCAAAATCAAATCCAAACCAAAGTTTTTATTATTCTATGTTTTAAATGAAAGCAAAGCTCCTGCAATAGTGCTTATAAATGATACTTAGATTCAGTCTTTATATTTCCTTATTGATTTATAAAACAACGAATTCAAATATAGTCGAACATAGAGAAAGATACATACGTGTAAAACCAAATGTATTGGACTTATAGAAAAGAGTTTCTATAAATGAATCTGTTGAAGTAAAATTGAAATATTCAATATAATTTCTTAACTATGAAACATACATTTAAACATGAAATATTTCAAAATATAATTAAAACTTAGCTTTACAAATTTCAACGAAGACATGATACATATGTTTCAAAGGAAATTGCTTAGTTTCTTCATGAATAATTACGTTTTACTAAGGATGTTATTGGAGTAAATTGAATCTAAATTTCAAAGTATCCTTTAGATGTCTATGAAAAAAATATTGATAAAAGGAACTTTCTAAAATGAAAAGCAGCATATTTAGATTGTAATTTTAATATAACATTTTAAAAAAATATGCAAAAATAGGTCTATTCGCAATACCCATAGAATTATGCGATATGATCGGGAATTTAAACAAAACAAAAATATAATACCATTAAAAAATCGAAATTGCAAAACTTGATTACGAAAAAGATTTTCTGCTCTAAAGAATTAAGTACACTCTAAACATTGTTCAATAGGGAAAAGCAAAACTTTTGAAGCGTAAATTTTGACACCACGTTGGACAAAGGAAACAAACACTTTTATCATTTCAAAATATTTGATTTGTCTCATCATTTTCAATAGAATATGTGAACGAATTAGAATAAAAATAAGTTGTCTTTATATTATGAGGTTGTTAAATGTAAATATATTTCGTTTAAAAAAAGATATAAGTAGGAGGGATTTTGAGTGTAAACACAAAGCAGACGGACTGTAAGGACTTTAATTCCGCTGTCTAATGCTCTCGCATAATGCATATAGGGTTTCCTTAAAATACAATTTCGCCGTTTTGGCGATGTTTAATCTAATTGGCGCTGAAAAATCAACTATCATATAAATCCAATTCGGAATTAATTTTTCAGAATTTTAAAGTGGATAAACGGTAATATAATTTTGCTTTTCGTAATACCATCCAATAGATGCTTCTAATGACCACTGAAACATTATGAAGTCAATTAAAAGCAAAATGCGATTAATACCGTAATAAAACTATTTTGTTGCTGACAACTTTCTGAAGTACGAATACAAATACTTTGTACTCAGTTACATTCGTAAAACACGTATTTTGTATGAAAAATTTATTTTATCTTAAAATAATATTGCTAGATTATAATTTTATCTCGATTATGGTAAATTTAATTTTGCTGTATTGTGAAAGAAAATATGTTTTATATTATAATTTGAATGGTCTTGGCAACATATAAATTCATGTTATATAAATCAATTTTTCAGTTAACTTTAAAAAGAAAACAACCTGATGATGCTGTTGCTAATTTCCTCGAGTTTTCCTTTTCCTAATCACTGTACCTACAATTAGTACGTGTCAGATCTCTATATCTCCTCTTTGATGCAGTATTTAGTAATAAAACATTTGTAGTTGTATAGAACACTCGAATAATTATTACATTACTGCATAATTAATATTTGCCTTATAGACAAAATTAAAATTTAACAAATATTGTTTACACGGATAATTCATCAGAACTTTGAACATATCGTGTATGGAATTGTATTTTCCCGAGTCTAATTTTTGAAATAAAGCAGTTTCATTCGCCATGGAATATTTATGTGTGGTTAATAATTTGCAATAAAGTATCAACGTAGTCAACAAATCATGGTTTACTCCAGAATGAATACAAATTTGTGTAAATATTTTAGTAAAATGCATTTATTAAACTTTGTAAGGAAGGCACAACTCTTAGAAACATACATCGATTTTAATCTCATGAAATATTTAGCATGAATATTTCTCACGCGTATAAATGTTCCAAAATGAAACGGAGCAGAATAAAACTCCTAGTAAATCATGAACATTAAATTCTGAAAAAATTCCTTTCCAACATTAATAACAGTTCCTATAAGGATTCGAGTTTAAAAGGGAATCCCACTTTGTACGAAATAATTAGAGTACATAATTCATGGTTGGATAAAACATTTTTCTTCCACTTTACGTAGTACATTCGATAATTTAAAGTGTTTTTTGTTTTTTTGAAACCATAAAGTTTAATTTTTACTTCCTGTATTTTTAAGCTAAATCAACTCCTTTTGATATTTAGATCATTTAAATTATGTCATTAATATATGTTGTTTTATATATTCCGCAAAAATACATTAATTTCTTTTACTTTATTTCAACTCTCTCAAGGGCACAATGCAAATTTTTTCCCCAAAATAAGTATGTAAGACCTATTACTATACATGAATGTATTTCACGTCTAACCTGTTCAGCATTTCAGTATTTAAGAACGGAGGAACACTTACGTCTCACACAATATCTTGATGACGAGATACCTCGAGATTAGCAAAATTGGTCAACTCGTCAAAACCACTTGGAGGATTAAATGTAACATTTTTAAAACCGTCGCCATATTGAATGATTGTTACATGTTATCGAATGACAGCATTGCATTTTTTAATATAATTTTGTAATAGTACATTTTTATTTATTTCCATTATTTGTATTGATTTCATCTAACATATTTACTTTATTTTGAAGTTTACATTTATTAATCTGGGTATTTTTATTTTGTCACTACTTAACTCGCCACTTTTTATCCCACCAAGTAGATACGACGAGATATCTCGTCTATCAAGACATGAATTATTTTGCCAATGATGACATCAGGATCTGGCCAATTTTGCTAGTGAGACGAGATACCTCGTCGAGACAACCACCAGGAGGATTAAAGCTACCTTGAAATTATGTAACTTACACACGGATGTACATCTGAAATTCAGTATATAAACGAACATCTCATTCTAGGTTTATTGATTTGAGAGTTGACACACTTTCGTAGGTTTAGTGTGGTGGTGTACGACCACTTATCTGTGGCGTAAAGTGTATTGCGAACATTACGAAAGAGCCTACATAGGGATTCGATCCAAGAATCTGTTGTACCGAGAGGTGAAGCCTTAGCCACTACCAGACTGGCACAATACAGTAGGAGAATCCCAGAGCTGTGACGTGGATTGAAACACAGAAAATCATCTTCAAGGTACTGAAATAGTCCTTTGTGAAAGTGAGAACTGTTTCCCTCTAAACTCCACAGTAGATGTCATGATTTAATAGTTCTCCGCTCGCTTAGGACACAGATACACGGGATACGATTCTTTCAATTGGAACTTTCATTTGTATATATGAAATTTATACACAATTTTAACTTGAACAAAATCAATTTTATTTGAAATTTCTTTCAAAAAATGTTTTTTTTTCTCTACAGATGCACTTAGTTTGCAATGATTATTTGAGCGTCATAAGATTTCTCAGTAGTGTAGCATTACTTTTCCCCACAAAGACTAAAGAAACACGTCTATTGGTTGAAAGAATTCCAGGAAAGATTATATTGGTGACACGTCAAAACTGGTTATGAATCCTTCAGGATAGACTACAGGTTGCAGTACAGATAGATGCGTGCGAACCCCTCAGAGGGTTAAGTTGATTCCATAAGAAAAATTGATTTCCATTCCCTTGCCTTTCAACCACGTATTCAATGTATGACTAACCAGGTTTGACCGTATGGACCAATTTAATCTTTCCAACGATTGTCTCATATAATAAATGTGGGAGTAGTTAATTAACGTCGCACTGGAGCAACAGAGCGGGCTATTGGCGACTGTCCAGGATCCATCCCGAAGGGAAAGATCCGAGGCACCACCACGTAATTTTGAACCACGGTCAGATGACGGCCAATAGATGTGGTTATTTAGTCTAATGTGTGAGCTGTGGTGTAAAAGAAATACTACTCTACTCAGAAATCTCGTTTAATGGCGCCGATTCGATTCCTCAGTTGTATTTCTCTCTTTTGTGTCAGTAAAGCTTTCATTGCGTGTGCTGTGTCCATTTGAGGTTGTTTGGGGCTGCTTGGCCAAATATGGCCGCTCTTGCGCCATAAAACCCAACAAACCATGATGCTCAGAGGGTTAAGAACCTCAGCTGTAATGAAGTATTAAATGTCAAAACAATCAAACGAAACCTCGATAATGGACAAGTTGTAAAATATAATTTACAATTCGATACCACGCAAGTCGAGAAGAAAACCCCCACTTCATCGATATGTTGCCATCTTAAAATTAAATGTAGGCGTGGAATATTCCCATAAACCTCAATCCTCCACTACATAAACAAGAAATTTCAAGTTTAACGTCCCGGCGTAGGACTAGTGAAAACATCTTCCCACCCACAAAAGAAAATGGCGGTTGGCTAATTGGTATTTACGGCACCTTCGATTGTTTTAATATCCGAGTCACACATTGAGGGTCAAACGCTAATAGCCCGTGTCACATTGCATCAGGGAAAATGAACTTTTTTTTTGCCTCTCGGTGTAAACCTCTTTTTATTAACCTCGAGATTATCCACAAGCAGTGAACTTTGCCTCGTAAAAAGGAACCGCTGATAATGTTAACGGTGACACTAAGCCTAGTTTATGGCTGACTTTTAGGGTGGTATAAGGCTTGGATGCACGCTGGTGGAAGGCGGTGGAAGTTTCTCGGCAAGATTCTTTTATTTGCCATGTAATGAAAGTGTGTGTTGATATTCAGGAAGGGTGCGGAAGATATTTTTTTCTTTGCATTCATCACCGCTTTGGTAGGAAATTTGAAGTTTTTCCTTTCATGAGAGGTATAGCCCTCTTTCATCATGGGAAGTTTTCCCTATCTTTATAAAGGAGGAAGGCGGCAAATTATTCCGAAAGCAGTTAAAATGTGTTTTTCCAAATTAAAAGGAATCAACTGTTATGGGAAATATTAACAGCAATATATAAATGTTAAATTGTAAAAAGTAACTTTCACACAAAAATAATGAATTAGATTGCAAAAAGTTCGTTTATAAAAGAAACTGATCGAAGTGAAAAGTATAAATAACAATTAGTTTAGTTGCTAACTTAACTCTCCTGGTGGTTGTCACGGCAAGGTCAAAACAAAACTGACCAGATCTTAATCTTGTGATCATAAGAAAATCGGCAATATCCTGATGACGAGATATCCCGTCATTAACAAAATTGATATGATCTTGATGGACGAGAAATCACGTCGAAACCGTGATTATCGAATGGGACGATCTCGAGTGATTAATCCTGGAACGAAACTGTTAACATAAACAGCTAATAACTGTCTTCGCAAATTAACAATAGCCGTTAATACTGTTATCGCGAAATAACAATGTTTGTTACAAAATTTGTAGTCCCTTCATAAAATTTGTAAAAATTGTAACATTAAATACATCATAGAAAAATAAACGATCCACGCTCTTCATTAAAGCATTTTTAGCAGAACAAATTCAAAGACTGCATTCGACAAGGAATAACGTCTTTTAAAAATTCATGTTAATGAAATTTGCATAAGGGTGCCATCTGCATTTTAAATGGGGCACAAACTTCATAATTTCCAATAGCAACCCTAAAGTTTGCCAAAATTTCAAATCTATATCATATTTTACCTTCCGATACCAAATGCAATACAAATGTATGGTCCAGTCGTTTCAGAATTATGAGTATAGAAAATTTGGAGCTCCAAATTAATGTTAACTCAGTTTTCCAGACTTTTGTAGACGGGAGGCTGGTGCACGCTAAACCTCTCGTGGCTTCAAATGTCCTAACGTTGGCGTGGAACTTTGGAGTGTGGTGTCTGCTCAGGTGTTGTCTCTTCATCTGAAGCGTGGTTCGAAATTGCGATTAGTTGTCCTCAACCTTTCCCTTCGAGATCGATCCCGGACAATAGCCAGTCGTGTTGCTCCAGTGCGACGCCAATTGAACTACCGCTACCCAGACTTTTGTTCATGTCTTCCGAAATTCGTGCTTATTTTTTTTTGTTACTTATTTTAAGGAACGTAGGAGCAATTTAAAATCTAATATTAAGTGAACATCAGCACTAAAAATGAATCAAATAAGAACGCCATAACATCAAAGTCGTAGTAAAACAATATCAGTAATAAATGCTACAGTATCCATTTCTGCAGACTTCCCATCTGCAAAGAATCCATTTCCCAGGCCATATTCGTGGAATTATCTTACCAAAATGCTCTTTTTGATTACCTTGTATAAACTACCATCATGAATTAAACAACACTTTTAAAACTATTTTCCATCCCGTAGCTTTCTATTTCGAACGTTAAGCACTAGCGAGAGGAGTTATTTCTTCCTACTTCCAGCAGAGTTCATCCCAAATTTATGAATCTGTGAGCGCAAAACATGCAATTCGTATGTGAGTAAAATGCTTCTGTTCGCGAAGTGAATTATTAAGGCATGACAAATGTTACCCTTCAGACGTTGGAATTCGTAATCAAAGAAAAGCTGATGGTGTGGTATACGTATTTGTTTGGTGGTTCGTTTAGAATTCATCACTTACCGGTGTACAAATAATGGAAAAGAAGGTACATGCAATTGAGGTCTTTTCCTATTTGCTCTTTCGCAACTCCGAAAGTGCTCGTTTGTAAATTTATTCATTACGAAATGTTTTGTTTTTATTTTCTCTACACTTAAATACTTCGAATTAAAGTGTTTGGAAATTAATTAAGAATCAGGTTTCAATTGATATGCAATATCGCTCCCTTGATAGAACAACGACGCGACTGCAAAGCTAGGGGGAATTTTCAATAAACCTGGATTTAAAAGTAATATTAAATGTTTTTAATAACTCCACTTTCTGTCCTTTATTAACCACAATATCCCTTTCTTTTATTTTGCTATCTAATTTTCTCATGTGTTATAAATCATAAACCCTCCAAGTGGTTTCAGCAAGATATCTGTTCCATCAAGATCTGACCAATTTGCTAAGGACTCATGCTGTTTACGAATAAGCAAACACGATTACTATTCGGCATGAAATTTTAACGACATAACGATTTCAGTTGAGACCTATTTATGCCACAGGCGGTCGGAGGTAAGTAGCTGAATACTATCTCCGGTAGGTAGTTGAATTAACGTCACCCTGGAACAACACAACGGAATATTGGCAACAGTCCGCGATCAATCCCGAAGATTCCGAGCACAACACCGTAATTTCCAACCAAGTCAGATGACGAGGTCGACACCTCAACTGGCGCCTCACTCTCCAAACTTCCGCACCACACCAACGTGAGGACATTTGTACAAGTAACCTCTGGGTTGTAGATTTTTCAACTGATGGTAACAATGAAATGAGATTGCAGAATCCGCCACATGCGGACAACTTGTTATCTACAAGGGGTTCGTTAAAACTTCTGAAGGTAAGTAAGTAATTACGTCGCACAACGGGCACAATTGGTGATGGTCCGGGATCAAACCCTAAGGGAAAGATCCAAGGACGACGCCTCGTAATTTTGAACTACGGTCAGGTGACGAGATCAATACCTGAGCTGGCACCCTATTCTCCAAATTTCTACACCATGCCAACGTGAGGACATTTGAGGCCACAGCAGATTTAAGTGCACCAGTCCCCATGTACGCGACGATCTTTGGTTGAATCGAGTCTCGAACTCGCAACCCTCCAGTTGCTAATACGCGACTCTACCGCGGTCCATACTATCCGTGTAGCAAGACGTAATCCTGAGTCAAACATGATGCCTTCTTTCACTCCAGCGCGCATGAAGACAAAACAGAAACATCATTGGATAAGTAGCAACTTCTAAGCTACTTAAAACCTCTGCTTCAGAAATCTGAAGAATGCTTTTGCCGATGGAATAGCCCGGAGATCTTCCAAGAGTATAATAGATGATAAAACACTCCACAGGCACCGTTGTGGTAACCCAGCGGCGCAGTTGTTTAATTTGCCACCCATTGTGCAAAGAAATCGTTAAAAGCGGACAAAGACACTCAAATACAGAGAAAACCACTTTAACTGTTCATTGTTCGAACCCGAAGCTGAGAAGAGAAACGCTTTTTAAGTTTCCTTAATTTACGATAAGAACATTTACACTTCTTTCGGAGGACTTGTTTGCGTGTTCGATTCATCATTTGCGAATTAAATTCCGAACGGGGGTGAATAGAATTTAAAGTTGGGCAATCGATTAATTAGAAAACCGGAAATTGCAGTTCTGGAATGAGTATCATTTGAAAGATAAATGAACGTGTTTTCATTAATTATTTTGTACGGGATGAAGCATATGTATAGCTCGACACGTTTCTAATACGTCATTAATTATTTGATTCTATAATTTTGTAATTATTAATAACGCGCGTAATTATTATATGATATTCTAACATTTTTGTACCATGAATCCTGCTGCTCACATCTTCAATACTGTTCCCAGTACCAGGTTAGATTATGAGCCCCTATTTAAATTTTTTTGATTAGTTTGCTGCTTTATGGTCAATTTTTGTACAGTAGGCAAATTAGACAGGGATGTTCCCCATTTTAGAGTGGGAACTCGTGTATGTTAAACCTGTCATTGCCTCAAGTCCTCACGTTGATGTGGTGTGGAAGAATGCAGAATTGGGCTTTAGCTCAGGTGTGGACTTCATCCGACAGTGGTTCAAAATTACGAGGTGTTGTCCTCGGATCTTTCCCTTCGGGATGGATCCGGAACCGTCGCCAATATACCGTTGTGTTGCTCGAGTGTGACGTTACTTAACTACCTATCTACTCACTCTTTAGGATTGATTCATTCCGGATTGTAGCTAATGGCCCGTTTTGTTGCTTCCATATTAGTTGCTAACCGTCGACTAGTAGTCACGTGATTGCTCCGTGAAAAATTGACTTGGTTGGACGATTTGGCATCTTATCACCTAGTTTGTCTACATAACATCGTATGGCAGGGTAGATGTGTAAATGCGCATTTCTGTAGAAGTGGTGAGAAATATGATGAAATTTAGTCTACAATTATGTCGTGTGGACCAATAAACTGATGAATTAATGGATGGGCGTCTTCTCCCAATCAGATAATTAAGGCTTGTTTTCAACCGGGTGACGAAAGTAGTATAAGGATCATGTTACTAATATTGTTTATCACATGATTCGGAGCACAAAGTTTACCATTACCCACTCTTTTCCATTTCCTCTATGACAGTACATCGTAATTGTGTACCATCTTCAAATGAAGAGGTCAGCACCTGAGCTGGCACCCCACTCTCCAAACTTCAGCACCACCCCAACGTGAAGGCATTTCAGGTCACGAGAAATTTAACGTGCATCCGTCCCCACATAAGCGACGGTCTTAGGTTGGATAGAGTTTCGAACTCGAAACCCTGCGGTTGTTAATCCACGACTTCACCAACTGAGCAACCTGGACCCTAAGAGTGCCAGTAATAAATGCACAGTGAAAAGACTACAAATTATGACATTGATGCCCATACAGAAATAACAATTATTTTCCTAATATGAGTGACTTTTATTTGGAAATTTTCAATAGAATTTTAAATGACAATTATTTCCATTTTAAAACCTTTTTTTATCTTTACCTTTTATTCTCTTATTTGGCTTTTCAGATTTCGTTTGTAATATATATAGAGAATATAAATATAATGTAAATAAAATAATGAAGTTTTAACAGGATAATATAAATACATATATGGCATAATTTAAAATAATTTGCTGAACAAGGAAAAACTCTAAGATCGAGAAATTATTAGAATCTGGTATTTTTTTAAACTTTGTTTGTATAGGTAGACGTTTTATAGGAAAATATTATCTTTCTTTTATGCGAACGAAAAAACGGTCATTTTTTAATGAATGAGTTAAGCTATTAATTTGATAATCGGGTTGAAAACGAATGTAATTAAATTTCGTTAAATTGAATTGATATTCATTGGATCAAACGAAATCTCATTTGTTTCTCAAGTTTTTCTGTTGCATAAAATAGTATTAAAAAATTTGCAATTCCCGGATTGAATAGAACGAAACTAACTAATCTTTTTGATGATATGTGTTGTTAACCTTTGAAATCAAATTTTTTCGCTTTCCATTGATCACGTTAATTCAAAAAGCCTTCGAAAGATCGAAAGTAGTTGGTAGTTGGTAGGTAGGTAGTTAATTAACGTCGCACTGGAGCAACACGACGGGCTATTGACGACGGTCCGGGATCAATCTCAAAGGGAAAGACCCGAGGGCAACATCACGTAACTTTGAACCACGGTCAGGTGACGATGTAGAAGGAGTTATCCTGTATGATAGGGTAAGTAGTTGAATTTACATCGCACTGGAGCAACATAAAGCATTATTTGCGGCGGTCTGATCAATTTCGAGGGAAAAATCCGAAGACAACACCGTCACTTTGAAACATGGTCAGATCACGAGGTGACACACTGAATTTGGCAACTCACTCTCCAAACTTGCACACCAAGTCACCTTGAGGACATTTGAGGCCACGACGTGCACAAGCCCCCACGAACACGAGAGTCTTCAAGTTTTACAAATGACGAAATAGTTTTGCATACGTTTACAAATGGCTGTTCGGATACAATATAAGAAGGTTCATTCCTGTTGTTCATTTTAAAGGTTTATCATGACCAGAATGGTGTGAAAGTCACTTTGTGTACCACAATATTTTAAATGCTTCCCTAGCTTTCATTATTGCAGAAAAATATCGTCTGCTAATAATTCTTTCAGAGTAGATTTCAGGTTCAATTAAATACCCAAAACTTCTAAACTTATCAAATTGCATATATTAGTTTACATTATTATTAAAATTGATCGATGTATTTTGTTTTACTGAAATGATAGTGTTCGCTTAACAAGAGAGAGTTAATTTAATTCAGATAGTTTCCTTCTACACCTTGGAATCAGAAAAACGAATCTTTTCAAAACCAATTTAGGTGTCAAAATTTATTAAATTTATGAGCCAGAATAGATAGAAAAAAGATATGCTGTATTATCAATTAGAAGAGGAGAGTTTTGAAACCCTTTAAAAGAATTTCCATTAAAATTTTCCTCCTTCGTCTTCGATTAGCGTCTTTTTAAATGTTATATTAATAAAATTGTATTTTTCGCCATAAACTAAGCTTAAAGCATTTGCTATTCCTATCATGATCACATTTGAGTAAATGCAAGTAAAAAATATGAGCATATACAAGTTATCAGACAAAAGAAATATCAGTAAGACTACCGCATGTGGAACAAGTAGTTCAAATGGTTTAACACTCAGTTATTGAGTATTCGCTAAAAATGGAGATAGTGGATATTAATAAAATTGTATTTTTCGCCATAAACTAAGCTTAAAGCATTTGCTATTCCTATCATGATCACATTTGAGTAAATGCAAGTAAAAAATATGAGCATATACAAGTTATCAGACAAAAGAAATATCAGTAAGACTACCGCATGTGGAACAAGTAGTTCCAAATGGTTTAACACTCAGTTATTGACTATTCGCTAAAAATGGAGATAGTGGATTATTTGAATAAACTTTAAATCCATTGAGAAATTTTAGGTAATCTACCCAGCTTGTCAAAAAAAGTCACGTTGCGAATTTAAAAATGCAAATGTTGAAGAGGGAATGATTCTTTAAGCATTTCTAAAATTTGCTTAATTCAGAGGGAAATACAACCTTTAATTAGCCTTGTAACTGGATCAACGTGAACCGATAGTTCCAAAGCAAGCATGGCTGTAGACATTATACGGGGTCTTGAAAATGATCTTCCAAATTTCGAAAAGGGCCACATGATTGGCCTTTGTCAAGGATAGAAAACTTGCTGAAATCACTGATACGAATTACAAACGTTCCAGTGCGTTATTAACCGACTTGGGGGTTTATCTTCTCTTCGAAAACTACCGTAGTGTCCAACCTCTGGTGCAAAAACCTGTTACAAACTGTCACCAGTTCTGGACAAGAAAAAATTTGTTTTCCTAACTTGGATCTTCATTCCCTTTGGAGTAATAGGGCAGTTTTGTCTTGACGAGACATTTCATCCTAAGCAAAATTGACTAGATTTTGGACGAAATACCTCGTTGAAACACTTGGAGGATTAAATCTTGAAAGGATGGCTATAAATCCTCTACCTAGCGAAACATATGATTGAAAAATAGTCCTGAATAATCATGACCGAAGATCATTAGAATGCTTTGTGAAATATAACCGTAAAAACCCGACCCTAGAACTCACACATGTTAAATAGTGGTAGCAAGATCATTTCCAATCACACGACGAGGCGAGAACTCAAAGGAGTGGGATTAAACAGCTGCGTTGCAAAAACGAAACCACTGGTTAATGAGATTAATTGGAAAAAGATTCCAAAAACTTTTCTTCATAAACTGGATTTAATTTTCTTAAAATCTTAAGAAAATAAATAACTCAAATAAACACAAAGCCACCCATGATTTTGTCTCCTGAATCTGACCCACAAAGACCAGGTGAAAAAAGAAGAAAATCCGCAATCTAATTCACACCCAACTCGAACCTAATTCCACGAACGGAGAAATAAACAGGCAAAGGAATAATTCCGCGAGTATTACACAGATGAAAACACTCCAAAGAAGTCGGTGAATGCCAAGTAGCCGGAGCACAACCCAAAGGCCAATTACTCCGCAAATATTAAACTTAAGCAGCAAGTCATTTCGGAACAATAGCCCGCCGTATGCTAATTAAATACCCAGCTTAGTAAAATGCGGTGGACAATTGTTGAATAACAAAGTAACATCCCATTACACCAGTTTAGTAGAAAGTGAGAAAATGGTGGGTGGCTCGACTACAAAATACTTCCAATTATTCGCTTCATAATTTCACACTTTTGCCTGCATACAAAAGTGCTTCAAATTAAGACGACCACCTGCTAAGTTTCTTTTGTTACCGGAGGCTTGTGTTTAGAGATTTTCGTAACAAAGGCATTTCTTTTCTGTTGCCATCTTATAGTTTCAGGTGGTGTATGCAAATTCGAATCAAAACTACGACTGGGGAAATAAATAAACCCGGTTATGTTTTTACAATGGCAGATGTTTTCGTAAACTCAATTAGCAATAGAGGCTTTCGTGTATGGTCCTGTTTTGGAATAAATTTCTAAGCACAAAGTACTAAAATGCTCATAATTAAACACCAACGTTTTAACGTTATGCTGTTTTAGTATAGTAATTGGTTTGATAAGGGTAAGCCCCATAAATTGAAGAAATTCGGGTGTTTGAATGTCGCATCCGTGATTAGAAATGCTTGAACTGAATATATATTTATACTATACTTACTGCCTTAGGACCGCTGAGTGTAGACAGCTGCATAAGAAATTGCCAGCATTTTAAAGGGTTTCTTAGTATCTCATATGACATACGACATGTCTGCTGATTAACCCTTTAAGTGGTTTCGACGAGATAACTCGTCCATCAAGATCTAACCAATTTTGCTAAAGACGAGATGTCACGTCAAGAATGTCGATTGAATTCCGAATGAAGAAGCTATTGCCTTTTTTGATGATTACGGGATCAAGATCAGGTCAGTTTTTCTTAGGACGGGATGCTTCGTCCATTAAGATCTGGTCAGTTTTCCTAATGACGAGATACCGGGTCGATACAACCACCAGTAGGTCGATACAATCACATTCCAGTTAATGCCAGTGATACAACTAGGTTAACTTTATACACGATTTATGTCCCCAAAACATTAGATGGTGGTTTCCAACAGTAGTTAGTTATTGTCAAAATGAAAACAATACACTTTCAGGCAAAAAAATGCAAAGCCCAAAGGGTTCGACACGTTTTTGGAGATTTGGAATGACATAATTCTAATGATGCAACTAGATTCACTTTGGACACGATTTATGTCCCAAAATCATTAGATGATGATTTTCAACAGTAGTTAGTATTGTTACAGCTCAAAGGGTTCGATACGTTTTTTGAGATTTAAAAGACAGTTTTAACCCTCTAAGCGTCATGAGATTTACTAGTAGTGTAATATTGCTTCTACCCCACAACACACTTGATGACTACACCACATCTATTGAGTGAAAGAATCCGGGGAATGCATTAACCTTTAGAAAGATTCTATTGGTCCTCCCTTGAAAAGATTCTATTGTTCCTTTCTTTGGAAATAAATCTTATGGAATTATTCTGTTTCTCCTTTTCTTGGAATAGAATTCTTTGGAATAGTTCTATTTTTCTTTTCTATATGATAAAATCATTTGGAATAATTCTATTTCTACTTTTCATAGAACGGAATCCTTTGGGATCATTCGATTTCTCCTTTACATAGAATTCCTTCTATCCTGTTCTTTTCTAATTCTGGAGAAATTCAAAAGGATTCTATTTTAGAAGAATCCTTTCGAAAATTTCTATTGGTCAAGAACAAAACTAGTAGGAATCATGCAGGAAAGAATTCAGGTTGCAAGGTGGAATTCTCTCAACAAGACTAGATCGTAAAGACGATTTATATTTGGAATCACTACCAACATATCATCAACCCATTAGAACGCCGTATTGCTCGTGAACTACAATAATCGCATAAATCAAAAAATGATTTTTAGGGTAAGTACATATCTCAATACGGAAAGCTACACTCTTTCCAGCTACTAAATCTCTGTATTCAACACTAGGCGGCTAGATGGCAAGTTTTACAGCATGTTATGCATTTTCGTAGTAATGAAAACTTTTAGCCAGTTTTATCTCAAAATACGATTTTTTTAATTGTGCCACAGTTGCCTCATATGAGGGATATGACTGTCACATGAATGGGGCAAAGCTACAACAACGTACCGTCCTGTTGCAGAGTGCTGTGATTTGTATTATGTCAAAGAAATTCCAAGTCTCAACCATAAAGATAACGAAATTTATTTACAAAAAGTATCCTTCAGGTTGTTCGGTTTTATGCCTAAGATTCTTATGGAACCCATGAGTGATATAACAGTCACATGAAGGGACAAAACTACAACCAACGTATTGTCCTATTTCAGAGTGCGGTGATTTGTACTACGCAAAAGAAATACCAAGTCTCAACTATGAAGATAACGAAGCTTATTTACAGAAAGTTTCCTTCAGATTGGTTGGTTCTTATGCGCAAGGGTCATATTTGGCCAAGCTGATCCAAAAATCATCCAGTAAATGGGCACACAAGAGATAAAAGAAATGCACACAAAGGGAGAAATAGAACCAGCCTACATCTCACCGGTTGCTACCAGTGGAGATACCTTCCGAACAACAAATATCAAAGTTTTAAAATTACATTTATGACCAGTTGCTACTTAAATGCAAATGTTGCAAAACACCAGTCTTCATTTCTTTCTCACTTCCTTTTTGTCAGGTGCACTCTTCCCTGGGCGTATTTCTCTTTTGTGTCAGTAAAACTTTCATTGTGTGTGTGTCTATTACTTGATATTGTATGTCTTGTGTCTGGCGCAAATATGGACATTGCGTCATAAATCCCAAAGCCAACCAACCAACCATCTTTCCCACTTTTCAGTTTCAATCTTGCGCTGTGTATTCTTTAGTTAAAGCTTTCTGAAGTGAACCCTTAAATTTGGCATCTCTGATTGTAAAATGGAACAGAGAAATAATTGCGAAACGAATAACTCAGAAGTTGTGAAGTACAGAAACGGGAACATTTCGACATACTTCGCGCAGAACGCATCACGGCGAAGATCTTGATTAATGCCCTACCTTACAGCTCGTTTATCATTGTAACATGAACATCATCCTTAAAGCTTCGCTGTGAGCGCGTAATCTTTTTTAAATGAGACTTAACAGTCCTGATATTTGTCTCCGACAAGGTATCACATCATTAGCATCTCGTCATTCATTAGATTAGTTCAAAACTGATCAGATCTTGATGGGCGAGATATCTCGTCATTAGAAGACTCACCGGATCTTGATCTCGTCATCACCAAAAATTTGGCAATATTTTGATGACGAGATATCTCGTCATTAACAAAATTGGCTAGATCTTGGCGGACGAGATATCTCGTCGAAACCACTTGGAGGGTTAAACTTGAATTATGATTCACGCCTTTTTCTTCTGGAGCTTTGGGTGGTTAATTGAGTTTTATGGCGCAAGGTCAATATATGTTGCCAATCTGCGCCGAATTACGTTAAGTAAATGGACACACACGAGAAGTGATGACACAGAAGAGATAACTATATCAAAGGAGGAATCGAACCTCCGCCACCAACAACTCGCAAGTTCTAGGGCAGTGGGCAAACCAATGAGCCATAGTGCCCCGTCTTCAGGAGGTGAACAGGAATCAGGTCTATTCCCTACTATCAAAGAGGAATTTTCGATGGTAGAGACATTCTTGTTTAGTCAGGAATCATGATGGTCATAAACCTACATATCTTTTCATAAAATAGCCCTCAGGGGGGCACATCTTTAGGTGTGTACGGGCATCACAACCCCAAAGTATTCGAGTGATCTGTTCTCCCCTCACCCTCTACGTTTTTGCTTTTCACCCTCACTCGTTGTTCTCTTGTGTTTGGCGCAGCTTGGCCAAATATGGCCCTTGAGCCATAAAACTTCAAACCAACTTTTCATATAATAATGAACCTGTACGCCATTTTAAACTTCCTGGTGGTTGCCTCGACGAAGCATCTCGTAATTTGATGCAAACTGACTAGATCTTGATGGACGAGATATCTCGTCACTAGAAGAAAACTGACCAGATCTTGATCTTGTCATCGCCCGAAGATCAGCAATATCTTGATGTCGAGATACCTCGTCATTAGCAAAATGGGTCACATATTGATGAACGCGGTATTTAGTCGAAACCATTTGGAGGTTTAAGAGGAATTGTAGTTTTCACATCACGCGAACTTGAGCACATTTGAGGACTCGGCAGATTATCGTATACCAGCTCCCGTGTACACGACGATCTTTGGCTGGACCGAGTTTTGAACTCGAAACTCTCCTGTTGCTAATCCGTTACTCTTCCAACTAGGGTACCACGGCCCTCATTATTAAGGACCGAAATGGCCGGTATTATGAATCCTAGGTAGTGCCCTTTTTTTGTAGAGATAGGAAGAATTGGGTGAATTACGTCTTGAGATTTCTGTTGGTAGTGTCACCCTAGGCGTGAAGGCTAGTCCATATTCCTAGATAAACGCTAATAGGCAACTCCACAGGTTATCAGACTATTTGATCAGGTATTTATTATCAGGTTATTTGACACCTTTCAAGGGCAATTAGCAACAATATAACGTGATTGAAAGTGGTAGAGCGTGGTGGAAAGTGGTAGAATTTGGAGAAATGAAGTGACTTACCAGACAATCTGTTACTTACTCCATAAAATCCTACCATACTAGACAGCCTTCAAGACACCTGTATATAGAGTAGGGAAGAAATTTACATTCAACCATTAGGGGTTGCCTGAACCAGATCCCCAAATACACTGTCAAGATCTGAGAAACAGTCCCTTAGAAACTATCAAGATCTCCAGGATATTCAATCACTAATCAGTATTAACCCTACATAATCTCGGACATCAACCATAAAAATATTTGTGTCGTGCCATCCAATATATTTGTCTACCCTTGTATATTTGTAATGTTTATCCCCTGAACATGAGGAGGACCGGACCCTAAGCAAAAATTAAAGATGGGGACAAAGGTTCGAGCTCCTAGCCTAATACAGTTCCACTCACTTAGCTCATACGAATAGTGTTAATATAACGCGGTGGTCAAACACTCACAGTATCATGATTTTAAACACATATTTAACCCTCCAAGTGATTTCGATAAGATAATATTTGGTCCATCAAGATGACCAATTTCTCTAATGACGAGATATCTCGTCATACAGATGTTGCCAATTTTTTTTGATGGTGCAATCAAGATCTGGCTAGTTTCCGTCGAATGACGAGATATCTCGTCGGTCAAGATCTAATCAGTTTTACCAATGATGAAATACTTCGTCGAGACAACTACCAGGAGGATTAACCCTCCAAGCAGCACGCCCGAACACATATCTGGAAATTCAGTTAGCCCGGGAAAATTCATGCACATGACAAGGAAGCAGGCCGGAAATATTCAAAAAACTCTCTCCCGAAATATATCTCGTTTGGACATCTCCCTGCTCGAAATATATCGGGTCTACCACCCTCAGAACAGAACCCCATCCGAACTATACTCGGGTGTGCCGCTTGGAGGGTTAAGTGGTACGGGTGTAGGAATTCTGGATTAAGTGTGAATAATAACCTGAGCACTTAATCAGTCCTGACAACTCTCCGATTTCTTTTGTATATACCTCATTGCTTAACCCTCCAAGTGTTTCGACGAGATATCTCATTCAAAATTAGGTCAGATTTTCTAATGACAAGATACCTCGTTAAGAAAAAATTGCCCTATTTCTCCAAGGCGAAATTATCTAAGTCGGAAAAACAAATTGCCCATTGCATAGAACTGGTGACAATTTGGAACAGATTTTTGCACCAGAAGCTGGCCACTACAGGGAAATTTTCAACGCAAAGGTAAATCAGGAGGGTTTAGGTATATTTAGCTTTAATTGAAAGTTATGTCACAGTAGCTTCTTAAAGTTTTGAGGAAAGAATATTTTAAAAATAGATGAAGACGAATTTCCATTCCATTCTATTATAAACTTACAAAAAATACTTTGTGTCCAAGATTATTTATATGCGTGACTAAATCATCAAACCAAGTAAAGATGTTACTATTAAATTACTTTTGTTCGTTTTGAGTCATTTGATGTTGGTTATGATCAAGTACTCTATAACTATTAAGTTGCCGCTTACTTTTTGATTGCTTTTATAAATTCCGTCACGTTATTAAAGTAAATTCTTAGAAAATGCATTTTTCTTTTTGATGCTTTATTTATAGGGGTTGTTTACTTTTGTTTTTGAAATTTATTTCCCTGGGTATGTATATATTTGAGCTAAATACATAAAATTTCTGAGTTTGTTCCCTGGAATATAAACCAGAAATATTTTCTAAATCAATCTTTCAGATTGATGTAAAAATAATTTCATTTAAAATAAGATAAAACTTCCAGAAAGACGGGCTTAGTCAAACGACGATATTTCATTTTTAATCTTAAAATAAAGTTAAATTTCTAAAAGTAAGAATGTTTTCTCCGAAGATTGATTTGATTTTTTTTACCAAAGGTTTTCGGTAAAAAAAAATCAAAATTTTTAAATCTGATTTGTTTGCATCATTTATCAGACAAAGTAGAATTTTTATAGCCATGTACGCTTCTTTTAGAACAAAACAAATATGCTTACAAACTAAACAGTTTCTGATACAAAATATGCTACATTACTGTAGTGTAGAACTTGTATATTGAATACATGTATCTTTATTATGTTTGATTTTAATTATGCAGATGTCCGTAACTTAAAAAGAAATTTGAAAAATAGTTTGCTTATCGATATTTGAGACTTGATAATGCTTTTTAAAGTTTTGTCACACTTCAGATGCGTTTGTGCATCTGAATCTAATAGAATGTTACTTGGAAAATTGACTGAAAACAAAGCGCTTCCTGACTACAATTGAAACTTTTCAGATTGCTTAAAATGAATCAACATAAAAATTTTGTTGCATATGTTCAAGAACGATCCGAAATTATAGTTACAAACTTTTAGTGTAATAAAATTGATTTTATAGCATAAAAAATGACTTATCTAGACAAAACATTGGTGAAATTTTAAAATTAATAATTAATGTTCTAGATTTCAACCTATGAGATTCATGTGTATGAATTGTGAAATCATTAAATAGATTTCTAAAACTGAAAATCGCGCGCGTAACCTTTATACTTGAACCTTGAATTCAGTCTATTTTGTGTTTGCTAGTATCCGGTAAATGTTAAGTACATTGCTGACCACTGAAAAGGCAACATCATGGTAGCTGCATCCAATAGCCTTAACATTTACACGATGCGTAGATCAGGAAGGATATGCGAATGATTATCACTTCAGAGTATATACAAATCATGTGTGCAAATCATCTTAAAAGTACTCTGCTGGCTATCGAAAAGACATCATCAAAGAAGCATCCAATAGCCTTAAAATTTGGACGATGAGGAACAAACACATGGAAAGGTTGGTTGTTTTAGGGTTGTGGCGTAAGGCCTACAATATCAAGTAATAGACATGTATATACGAAAGGTTTTACTGACACAGAAGAGAGAAATACACCCAGGGAGAAATACATTTGACAGGAATCGAATTTGTGCCGCCTACAACTCGAAGGTTGTTAGCACAGTGGACATACCCACTGAACCCCGACGGCTCCCTATCACGGAACGATATGCAAATTATTAGCACTTCAGCGTATATGCAAATCATTTGCACAAGTAACGTCTACTGTTATTAATATAAAATGAGAGAACAGAGCCGATTTTAGTAGTGTTTTCTCTCTATACCAGTGTATGCCTCGTCCTAAAAATGACAATCACCTGAGCACTTTTTTGAGTTTGACAAAGGAAGAACTGGCTTTTCGAAATTTGCGGATTACCCTTTCGAGAAATCGATGCTCGTGTTGGACGAAACCAAGTCAATGTCGCGAATATAGAATCTGTGGGTGCAGGATTGACGAATTGACCGACGCGAACAATTGCAGCAGCCCCATCACGCCCCCGTACGAGAGAACAGACATCTTGCGCGCATAGCTATTACGAATTGTACTATATTAAGAACCCTAGCTCAAGAATTAGGGTGCGTTGCACAACTTGTGACATCTCGACAATTCGACGTGGTTTGCTGCAGGGGGAATTTTTTCAAGGCGTCCATTGCTGAGTATACCCTTGACCCTACACTACAAGCATCTGGAAAAAATGGTGCGTATAACACCATACATGGACAAACGAATGGCATGGCATCACCTTTTCAGGCGAATCTCGATTCTGTTGACAGCCAGCACCACGATGGTCGCGTCCGAGTTTGGCTGCACCAAGTTGATACACTGCGTTACTCTTGTATTGTGCACCATCACCATATCGGTCCATCACCTGGTGTTATGGCATTGGCGTGGTGTGGAATTTTGGAGAATGGGGTGCCAGCTCAGGTGTGACCTCGTCATCTGACCATGGTTCAAAATTACGTGGTGTTGTCCTCTGTTCTTTCCCTTCGTGTTTGATTCCGGACCATCGAAAAATAGCCCTATGTGTTGCTCCAGTATGGCGCTAATTAAATACCTACCTGGTGTTATGGTATGGAGTGCTGTTTGCTTCTACTCTCCTCCCGCCACGTACTCATTGCTGATAAACTCAACAGCCAACTTGACATCTCTAAAGTTTTGGAGTCTCATGTCCTCCATTATCTTCAAGGCTTGCAAGTTTCAGCAGAACAATGCACGACTGCCCGCGTGACGTACTACTATTAATTAAGGTTTCACTTTTTCCATGGTTTACAAGATGTGTCGCCCATCGAACACGTGTGGTGGATGATTATCCAAAGGCTGCAACTCGCGGCTACTCTTGATTAACTTTATGGATCTTTCCCTTCGCGATTGATCTTGGACCGTCGCCAATAACCTGACGTGTTGCTCCAGTGCGACGTTAATTAACTACCTACCTACCAGATGAACTTTGGTAACATGTGGAATCAGCATGGACTGACATACCCCAAACACACATACAAAGCCTCTTTCTATCAATGCCGAGATTTGTATCAGCAGTTATTACTGACCATGGTGACTACCCATGCGATGTAAAAATACAAATTCTCAGTTGTGTAGGTAGGTGGTTAATTAACGTCCCACTGCAACAATGCAACGGGCTATTGGCAATGGTCCGGGAACAGTCCCGAGGGGGAAGATCCAAGGAGAACGCCTCGTAAATTTGAACCACGGTCTGATGACGAATACATCTGAGCTGGCATCCCAGTCTCCAAATTTCCACACCATGCCAACGTGAGGAGATTTGAGACCACGACAAATTTAACGTGCACCATTCCCCGAGTACACAACAGTCTTTGGCTGGACCTAGTTTCGAACTCGCGACCCTCCTGTTGTTAATCCGCTGCTCTTCTAACTGGGTTACCGCTGCCCTCCAAGTTATTGAAATTATAATTTTGTTTTTTAATTTTTGAAACAATCTATTTTCTAACTCTATCTAAAGTATTGGAATAATCAATTTAAATTCCAAAAATATTTTTCATAAATCGGAATACGTAAGTAAGGAATTTAAAAATAGTTGTAATATAAATATATTGAGAAATATCCTCCAATCTACTAAATAACACACCGACTGACAATCCAGTTCTCTAGTCATAACAAACAATGGTTATATCATTCAGACTCAAATAAAAATCCAGCATCTGAATCCACATACATGCAGTTCAAATATCAGCAAACAAGCAGTGCTCTATTTCAAAGAGAGCAATTAATCCTTTCTTTACCGCATACAAAGAAAAATGAAGCAAGTTTCCACTTTGTATAGCTTCTTTGTTGTAGATTTGTACAAAACAAATGTGAATGTCACAACAAAAAACGATGCGTTACTTAAATAATGACTATCTAACCGACATATACAACCGTACTAGACAAAGGAAACAGAATATAAATCAGTTTTGTGTGGTTAATGTACCACCAGCTTCCTCTTTGACTGTCAATTCTAAGCGTCCATGGAACCTACCCCTATGAAAGTTCGTTTCCTAAGATTTACTCCATTTTCATATTCATCACTGTAAGGAATTGGTGAAAAATTTCATCAATTCTATAGATTTTAATACTTTATATTAATTGCACTGTTGCATAGAACATTCGTATATAGCTGCAATATTAGGTAGCTATTATTCACTATATATGTAGAATCCATCTCCCATACCGCCACCAGAGGTCACGCCGAGCGCGCGGAGTAGAACTGTAACTGTAAATTTACTTTTAAAAAACTCAGTTGGAGTTGAAACTGACTAAAAAAAACACGCTTCCACGCGCAGGTGGAGCGCCATTCATACAACTCATACATGTGCCAGCGTGTAGGCTGTGCCGTGATCCATGTAACCTCTTCTGTACCTAATTTTAGAATAATTAAATGTTGCTTTAGTCCTCATCTCCGTATCATCCAGCTCGGCATCTTCATCACACCCTAGACACCACACTACATATATTCAAAAATTAGTTCATCAGATCGAAGAAAGAAGCAGTGCTTCATGTATTAAATTACGTTAACGAATTGAATTCCAAAACATAGAAATCTTTTACAGCATCTCAAAATTCAATCATCATATGAAAATCATTAAAGTTGTAGACGAGTACAGAGTTCTAGAATACTGAATAAATTATAAAAACTATATAAACTACACTGCTGGCCACCGTAAATGCAACTCCCTGAAGGAAGCATGCAAATAATATGAAATTTACAACATGCATTAGCGGAGGTGAGATATGCAAATGATTAGAATTTCAGCGCAGACGCACATCACGCGCGCCTGTGGCGCCACTTCAAAGCGCTATTTAAGGCTTGGAGATTTCGACGATTTCAAGTACGGCAATTGTGTTTTTCTTGTGGTTTTTTCAAAAAAACGATCAATTATGCCGCGTAGAAAACAGCGATCATCTTTTGATCAAGTATCCGAGTTCGACAGAGGAAGGATAGTGGCCTACCGAGATTGTGGATTATCTTTCAGGGAAATCGGTAGTCGTGTTGGACGAAACCAAACAACTGTAATGCGGATATGTGATCGTTGGATGCAGGAGGGTACGACGGACCGACGTGTTCGATCGCATCCACCTCAGTGCACCACTTCACGTGATGACAGGCATATTGTGCGTATGGCAGTGACGGATCGCTCAGCCACATCACGAACCATAGCACAGCACATTCAGTCTATACCGCATCATCCAGTGTCTGCGCGTACCATTCGACGCCGTTTACAGCAGAGTGGTCTGTCCGCAAGACGTCCATTGCTTCGTCTACCCTTGACGCAGAACCACAGACGTTTCCGCCGCCAATGGTGCGATGAAAGAAGGATGTGGACGGCAGAATGGAATGAAATTGTCTTTACTGACCAGTCACGCTTCTGTCTGCAACACCACGATGGTCGGATTCGAGTCTGGAGACACCGTGGAGAGAGGATGCTGAACAGCTGCGTTATGCACCGCCACACTGGTCCTGCACCGGGTATTATGGTATGGGGCGGTATTGGATATCACTCTTGCACTCCTCTAGTAGGCATTGCCGGTACTTTAAACAGCCAGCGCTACATCTCCGAGGTGTTGGAGCCAGTTGTCCTTCCTTACCTTCAGGGCTTGCCCACAGCCATATTTCAACAGGATAATGCGTGACCACACGTGGCACGCATTGTCCAAGGGTTCTTCGCCAATCGCCAGATTGAATTGCTTCCCTGGCCAGCTCGCTCTCCGGATCTTTCGCCGATAGAAAACATGTGGTCCATGGTTGCTCAACGATTGACCCAGAATACATCCCCAGCTGCCACACCAGATCAACTTTGGCAACGTGTGGAAGCTGCTTGGTCTGCTGTACCCCAAGAACACATCCAAAGTCTCTTTGAATCAATGCCGAGGCGTGTGGCAGCGGTGATCTCCAACAATGGCGGCTACTCTGGCTACTGATTTTGGCAGGAACCACACTTCACAGAAGTCTATAAATTTAATCATTTGATACTTGATCAACATGTTATCTACAAAATAAATTTTGTTTTGATATCTCTTGTCTTTCTTGGTGTTGCAATTTGGGTGGCCAGCAGTGTATTTGCACAAAAACAGACATAAAATGGAAAGATAGACTGACGCAACGAAATTTAGTCACTAAATGAATAACTATTTACAGTATACTAAGTTTTGCGAATGTATATAACCAGCCGTTTGGGCATAATGTGGGCACACATGCAGACACCAAAAGCGAAAATCACTGACTTTATATTACAATGACCCTAAACGGATATATATTCAATGAAACACTCCATTTTTATTTATATAGATATTCAGCACTTTTTCACTGAGGAGCACGTTTTCCACGTGTTACCAGATACAATTTTCCTGTCAGAATTTAAGTGGAAGTTATCTATATTTTAAATTCATCCTGTATTCCCTGGGTTATAAATAAGAAGAAAAAAAACGAATTAAATATCCTTGATTGAAAAATATGAGCATACACTTATGATTTTGTGAAGCACAAAAAAAAAGCATCTAACAGAATTAAGAGTCCAAAAGAAAGATTGCCTTAACTTTCTAGTCTTTTTGTGCTGTTCTTTAAATTGATTCTATAAACTCCTGGGTATAGCTTTACAAATCCCTACGTACTTCACCATTCCATACCATACTTCCTCTATGTTTAAACCTTTTATTTTGTTTGAATGCGCTTAAAACATTTTAAACAGGATAATACAATTTTGATATTGACAAGAATAAGTTTTTTCCTTACCTTTTTAGACAGTTATATACTTATTGTAAGATTTCCCAAATGCTTTCAAAAATATTTTGAAAGCATTTGGGAAAAGTTTCTTATTTTCGTACGCAATCAAGTAAATTCAAACTTTAAACAATTTTATGCATTTTATTAGTTTAGATAGAATTTATATAACATAAGCTTCATTAATTATTTTGTTTTCTCTTTAAATAATACCTATTTTACTCAAATTATTGCTTTTAGTATATAGATACGTGATTTTTTAATAGTAAAAATTTAATTTCTACGAGTTTTAGGTGAAACGAACAATTTTAAACATTTGAAGATTTTTCTTTATTACGTTTTCTACATTTCTACATCTACATTTTCATGTATTAAACGAGCGATATAATTTATTATATAGCATTATTTCTAAAACTTTTTTGGCTTTAAGTTCCTTTTCGAAAACAAATTTTTTCAGCGCCTCTCTGGAAAACTAACTCGTATAGAATGTAGTTACAAGATTCGATCAAGTAATTCAATTCCAGGTTAACATTTCATTAACTACTAGCAAAATTATCCTACCCTACTCGGGTCGAATTGGCTACCATAGATTGAAAAAGTGACCAGAACAATTTCTCCGTAAAAAATTTCAAATAATTTAAGTGTGTGTAGAATAATTTTTCAACAACTTTGCGACATTTTTATAATTTATGCAACTTACTTCGGTCACAAATCCTATACATGCATAACCATCCTTGTAATATTAGGGGTGACCATAAATAATGTCGTTTTTTATCGCAAGATGGAAATTTAGTATAATATTTTAAAAAACGGTATTTAATCAACTATGCAATCACTATTGTTTTCTATGATCTTCCCCCATCTGGTTATTAATTTTTCTATCCCAGCTTTAAAACTTCTGGGGTTTCGGAGTCAAAATACTCAACCAATGCGTTTTTGACCTCTTTATAAGAATTGAATTTTTTCCCAGAAAGAAACTACTGTAAGGATTTGAAACGATGATAATCAAATGAAGCTAGGTTAGGTAAGTATGGAGGAGGAGATAGAATTTCTCTTCCGAGTTCCCTAATTTTTTCTTGAGTGATCCTTGCAACATGTGGTCTTGCGTTATCATGTTGGAGGATAGCACCTTTCCTATTGTTCAAAACAGGATGTATTTCTACCATGCCTGCTTTCAATCGGTCAAGTTGACCACAATAGACGTTTGCAGTAACGGTTTCTCCGACATTGATCAGCTCAAAGTGAACCACACCATGAATATTCCACCAAACACAGGAGAATCTTGCTTCCGTGGATATTCTGCTTTGGAATTTTTCTCTGTGGTTCCCCAGTGGAAAGCCATGGTTTTTTCATCACTGGGTTATATAGCCCATTTCTCGTCTCCCATTATGATGCGGTCAAAAAGCGGTTCTTTTATATCGGTTTATGAGGAAGTAGCAAATGGAGGACCTTGGAAATTTGTTCTCATCACTGAGCATATGGGGTAGCCATACACCGGCATGCTGAAACTTCCCAATAGATTTCAAGTGGCGTTGAATTCTTGACCAAGAAGCATTCATCATTTCTGAAATATCCTCAATTGTTTGGCGAGGATTTTCTTCCCCAATAGACCGCAAAGTGTCTTCATCAAATTGAACTGAACGACAACTCCTTGAGGCATCTTCAAGATCAAAATTTCCGTTACAAGATCTATTGAACCATCGTCGGCACTTGCGAACGTCTAAACAATTTGCATAAATTGCATTGATATTCGCAGTTGCGTTATAACAGCATTAAGAATCATACAATACCTAATATATGCTTCTCCGGGTTTAGCGTTATTCATTTCGTAAAGGATATTTAATACTATAAAAATCTCAGTTGAAAGTACAACGTTTTTAACCAAAACTGGAATGAGCTGAAAGCTATAGAAACCCTAAGAAACACGCCAAAAGTATACTCCCGCCAAAACGCCATTACCTATGGGTACCCCAAATACATTTTACATACATCGCACTCTTGCTAAAGCTACAAATTGACGAAAAGTGACAATAAGGTAACTACTAGAAAAGACGATTTTGAGAAGGGTTGTTTGGGGAGGGTTTGGCAATGTCCTTTCTTACGTTCTTTTCCTGTAAAATTGCTGAACTCAATTCGTAAAAATGATAAATCTACGGCTAATACTCTCACACTCATAGCTACTTACCAATATTTTTTACTTGTGGCACTCTTGAACCAGGCATGCGATATTTTCGAATTTCGCCATTTTTAAGGGAAGGATTATAAATCAATTTGATTCCATACTCACCATTAAGTTGTTTTAAAAGTGAATATATTTGTTTAAAATTTAATTCCGTGGCCGAGCAAAAATAAAATAACTTGATTTAAAATTGAATGTCTACAGTACAGACAGAGCAAAGGCAACTTATTACCAATCAATTTACCATATTCTAAAATATGGTAAATTGATTTGGCAGTTTTCTGAAACGAAAATCACTGTTTTCAACAAAGTTTTAACATATACAATAAACATAGTATAAAATATCTAAACATAGCTTCAACTAGTCAAATAAGGAACTTTGACAAAGAATTTTTAATACTTAAAAAGTCCTGGTTCGGATTTTTTTACCAATTAATATTATTTCAATAATAGCAAAATTCCATTTAAAATTTGCTTTTGTCTAACTTACATCTGCAGACAGCGAAATAAAGCTAAAGTTAGCGGGAAAATAAGTTATTCTGAAGACATTAATTCGCGATTCGTTTTTTTTTCGTGATCCGTTGCCACAACTTACAACTAAATTTGGACAAACTTTAAAAATTAATTCCGAAAAGTAAAAAGCTGAAAATAATATCACTGCACGAACACGAGTTTCCCTTTCGTTCCCGCTCCTTGCAAAATATCGTCTGTCCCAAATATTCAGAAATCGTTAGTATTTCGCAAAGAAAAAATAAGGCTCAAAATAAATAAAGTATTAGGGTTAATTTTTGGAAAAATAATTGCTTTTTCACCAATACTGTTAAAACAATCGAAGTAATCACAATGCTCAACATGCATTCCAATATCTTCCAAACTACCAAATTATCGTTGATTTAAGTATATTAATCAGATTTTTTAGTATGCCCCAACTTATCTAAATATGTAAATAAAAAATTTCAAATAATGCATTCACTAAATTAAAATATGATGTATTAAACAAAGAACATTGGCATTAAAATATGTGGGATAACTTTTATGTGATACTTGTGCAAACACACATACACAAAATTAGACATAGGAAGGGAAGACGGACAGACAAACGCAAATAAGTTGTCACTAAATGAATGCAAGTGCTTACAGTATGCAAAGTTTCATCCAAATGTATTCAACCGTTTGGACGTAGTACGGGCACACACATACAGACAGATGAACAGACACCAAACGTACAAGAGATGGATTTTTGCTTCAGAAGGCACAAAACGGATAAATAACTTGAAATGGGTCGAAAATATTCAATGTACTAACAAACACTCCATTTTTATTTGTATAAATAGGAGCACAAACATTATTTTATGGCATTTACAATGAACGAACGCGTTCATTTAGAACGTGATTCATAAATCTCGAATATTCTCTAGCAGCCCTTTCCTCCCTTTTTAAAAAGAAAAACCTTTTATGTAAACAGTGATGACGTCATCCGCTTTACACTGGTGCCGACATCTCACCTAACTATAAATAGCAAATGTAACTGTACTTAGAAATATTCAATTTCGACACAATATTTATGCAACTGTGAATGTGTAATTTTACAATTTGAAAAAGCTAATTTGGAAATAATTGAAACTGAACTTAGAAAGCTAATATTGGTAATGTTTAGTCTGGGCCACTGAATAACGCTTTAGTTCAAACGTCCAATACTATATTGCCTACATTTCTTTGGTTAGGCCATGGATTTATCTGTAAAATATTGTTATAGTTTTTAGGGTTTATTTGTATATTTTTTAAAAATCATCTTGGATTCACCAGGGTATTATAACCCTCCTGGTGGTTGTCATACGTGGTATCTCATCATTAGCAAAACTTACCAGATCTTAATGGGCGAGATATCTCGCCATTAGAAAACAAACTGACCATATCTCGATCTCGTCATTACAAAAAAATCGGCAATATCTTGAAGACGAGAAATTTCATCATTAGAAAAATTGGTCACACCATTCACCTTGGTCTAACCTTCAAAGAAATATATTAACCCTCCTGGTGATCGTCTCGACGAGGTATCTCGTCATTTGCAAAACTGACCAGATCTTGATGGATGAGATATCTTGTCATTAGAAAAAACTGACCAGATCTCAATGTCTCCCCAGATCATTAAAAGACTTACCGGATCATGATGGACGAGATATCTCGTCATAGGAGACACACCAAATCTTGATCTCGCCATCATCGAAAAATTGGCAATATCTTGATGATAAGATATTTCGTCATAAGAAAAGTTGGCCAGATCTTGATGGATGAGATATCTCGTCGAAACCAATTGGAGAGTTAACTGAAAATAAAGCATTTCAACTTTCCATGAAGAATTGTTTAACTATTTTTAACGAAAATCTTTTCGCATCTTATTGCCCATTCTTGTTTCGCAACTATAGTTTTTTTCTCTGGGGACAACATTGCCCTTTAAGATTCCTTCTTTTGGCAAACTATTATCTATTGTATTTATAATACTCAAGTTTTTTTTTCATTGTATTCACATGTTGTGAATAGAAATAACAATATTCGATGCTATTTGCATGCATGCCTAATGGCGTCACGTATCTTACACTTTTCCCTTATAAGTTCCTCTCGTAAATAGGATTACAGCTAACCTATGTATTGCTGAAATATTCGCGGTGACTTCCGCACTACTTTAACTAACCTCATAAGTAAGCAAAGGCTGATTTGCATGATTTAATTTGCATGAGTAACTAGTATTAGATAGTATATTAAGCATGACAGAGTTCTGAAAGATCTCTAAGTTTCATGGGAAAACTGCTATTAAAATATACTGACTTCTATATTTTCAAAATGGTTTATTGGGTGGTATGCTAAATTATTAAAGGATGATGTTTGGCGTTATAGATTAAAGCCGAGATCTGAAAGGTTGCTTGAATCTCAAATGGTACTTGCTAGAAATCTCAAACCTACAAGTGGTTTCGACGAGATATCTCGTCCATCCAGATCTGATCTTATTTGCTAATGACGAGATATGTCGTCAGTATAATATTGCCAAATTTTTTTATGAAGTCAAAATGAAGTCAGTTGTCTTGTAATGACGAGATATCTCGTCCATCAAGATTTGGTGATTCTTGCTAACGACAAGATACCTCGTCGAGACAACCACCAAGAAGGTTAATGAAGTTGACTAAATGTCATCAGTCAACGTTTTATGCCAGTTAAACTTGTTAAAGCTTTGATAGAGATCACATGTCGAATAGAAAATCTGCTTCGAAATTCCTTGAAGACATCTGACAAGGAAACATCTGTCAGACATCCGATACAAGGAAATAAAAAATCATAAGAAAGCTAGAACGTAAGACAAGAACATTGGTAATGAACTAGAAAAGAACTAGACGAGGTAATTGGTAAGAACTAGAGAACGTTAAATCGAACCAAGTTATGAAATAATCGAATTGAAGTTGAACCGAATCAGGTCTTCTGAGCGACATGTGGATAATCAATCTCTGCTATGCTACAAGATAGGTAGGTATTTAATTAACGTCGCACTGGTGCAACACAACGGGCTATTGGCGATGGTCCGTGATCAACCCCTGGAGGGAACCCCCGAGGACAACACCACGTAATTTAGAATCACGGTCAGATGAACTTCTGAGTGCGGGATGATGCAGCTAACGGAGAGATGGAGACAGATCATGGGAACAGAACGGCGCATACTATATCGATTGAATGCAATTTCTAGTAAATAACATTTTTCAATTTTTGTCGAAAAAACGGGACGAACTTTTGCATCAACCTAATAAATTAAATCAAAATGAAACTAATAGCGCGTTCAAACTCACACGCTCCAACAGTAATAAATAAATAATAAGCTGAGTATACTAAATATAGGGTTACCATGCATTCCGGTTTGAATGGCATGGACCAGACAGCTCATAGTTTTCTCCTAGTCAAAAGAAAATCACCGACGACGTTATTTTAATGTATAGGTCGTTGCTTCCCATAATTCGAGAAAATGAGCACGTTTTGAATGCGCTTTGATTGCAACCTGTCACTCAGTCTATCAAAATATGGGAAACTTTTATTGGTAGAAATTTTATTGACCCCTGGAAAAAGTTAAAATACATTTTAAAAATGAAATAAAATGTATAGTAAATTAAAACGTATACGTAAGAAATCTGGTTAAAATTTACAAATAACACCTTGAATGCGATAATTCTGTAAAAACCTCTTTATTGATTATCTTCCGTAAGTTAAAAAAATCTAGATAATTTAAAAGCAGAAAATTATTTTTCAACATTTCAGAAACAAAGGAAATGCATCAGTGCGCTACAAAAAGGAAAAATGTCTTAAAATAAAAATGCAACACTACACTATATTTATCTTAATAAAATACCCGATACCTAAATATTAAGACTGAAATCAGTTTTACCTTATCCTTTTTTTAAATGCTTTCCTTTGTTCTAAAGACACAAATGGATTGAAAAAATTATTATACTTTCAACTATATAGAATATGTGTCATAAAAAACCTTTCCAACTCCCTAAGATGTGGCAGAGAATGAAATAAAACACTGATTTTTGTGGAAAATATAATGCATAAAGAAATGGAATTAGTTTTATATATTAGTCTTGTGCGTGAATAAGGGTTTATTAAGAAACTATTTTTAACAAGACTTTTGAAAAGTGTTTCTATAGTTTGAATATTTTTAAAATTAATGTTTTCTTCTTGAATATGTAAAATAATCTTTTGTTTTATTGCGATTTATCCATTTTTTACATTAATCCTCTGGATGTCGCCATATTTCCAAGTAGTGTACCGTTCCTTTATCCCTTATAATGAATAAAAACCACATCTTTCTAAAGATTCAATGGATTCTTCCAACCTTTAGAAAGGTTCTATTGATCCTTTCATTTGAATAGAATCCTTTGGACCGATTCTCTTGGCGAATTCTTTAGAATAGAATCCTTTGAAAAGATTATATTGCTCTCTCTCATTTCCTAATAATAGAATAATTTGGAAAGATTCTATTCTATTACTATTATTTAGAAAGATTATATTTAGAAATATTTTATTCTATTACTATTATTTAGAAAGATTATATTTAGAAATATTTTATTATATTACTATTATTTAGAAAGATTCTATTCGATTACTACTATTTAGAAAGATTCTATTTAAAAAGATTCCATTCCATTACTATTATTTAGAAAGATTCTATTTAGAAAGATTCCATTCCATTACAATTATTTAGAAAGATTCAATTCTATTACTATTATTTAGAAAGATTCTATTTAGAAAGATTCCATTCTATTACTATTATTTAGAAAGATTCTATTTAGAAAGATTCCATTCTATTACTATTATTTAGAAAGATTCCATTCTATTACTATTATTTAGAAAGATTCTATTTAAAAAGATTCCATTCCATTACTATTATTTAGAAGGATTCTATTCGATTACTACCATTTAGAAAGATTCTATTTAAAAAGATTCCATTCCATTACTATTATTTAGAAAGATTCTATTTAGAAAGACTCCATTCCATTACAATTATTTAGAAAGATTCCATTCCATTACTATTATTTAGAAAGATTCCATTCTATTACTATTATTTAGAAAGATTCTATTTCGAAAGATTCGATTATTATTCGATTATTATCATTTAGAAAGATTCTATCTCTATTATTCTAAATGGGTAATAGAATCATTTAGAATGTCTTAACCATTTCCTTAGAATAGAATCCTTTCGAAAGATTCTAATGCTGATTTCCATAGAATAGAGGGACTGCGGTAGACCTGTTGGAAGATTAGCGGATTAACAACTGTAAGGTTGCGAGTGCGAAACTCGATCCAACCAAAGTTCGTGGGAGCTGGTGCTCGTTAAATCTTTCGTAGCCTCAAATGTCCTCACGTTGGTGTGGTATTTAAGTTTGGAAAGTGGGGTGTTTAGACAGTGGTTTCTCTCGTCATGTGACCGCGATTCAAAATGACGAGGTGTTGTCCTCGGATATTTTCCTTTAGGATTGATCCCAGACAGCTACCAATGGCCCGTTACTCCAGTACGACGTTAATTCAATTGCCTATTAATTCCTGGCATTTCTTTTACCTCCATAACAAAAATATCTATTGGTTGAAAGAATTTTAGGAAATATTCCATTGGTCAAGAAGGTTAAAACTAGTTAGAAGTCAGGCAGGAAAGACTGCAGGTTTCAGAACGAATATATGTGTGTGAACCATTCACAGGGTTAATCATAAGTCTTACGTCACTTGTCCTACCGACCCTGAAGAGGTTTGAGCTATTCAAGTGGATACAGAGATTCAAATAAACTACATAAATCACTTAATTTAGTCGTCATTTCCTCAGGCATTCTTGCTTGAAGATTCTCCAGCTGTGTTCTGCATACATAAATACTATTTAAATGTTTCTTAGTATGTCGAGAGACGCTATTAGATGTTCTGCATGAAAAGGTCGGGAAATAAGAGATACACTTGTTCCAAAACAAGATGTGGGAAGGTATTTTAATAACATCGTACTGGGAGCAACACAACGAGCTATTGACGAAGGTCCGGGATCGAACACCAAGGGAAAAATACAAGGACAACACAATGTAATTTTGAACTATGGTCAGATGACGAGGTCACACCTGAGCTGGCACTCCATTCTCCAAACCCACATCACGTCAATGTGAAGACACTTGAGTCCAAGACAGTTTTAACGTGCACCAGCCCCCTTTGTATACGACGGTCTTTGGTTTGATTCGAACTCTCAACCTTCCGGTTGCTAATTCGTTACTCTTCCAACCAGGCTACCACGGCCCTTGTTCTGAGGGATTCATACGCATAAATCAAATTTGCAACCTGCAGTCTTCCCTGTACGACTTCTAGAAATTTTGATCTAACTTGATCAACAGAATAATTCCAAAGGATTCTATTCTAAGTAAATGAGCCATAGAATAATTCCAAAGGATTCTATTCTAAGTAAATGAACCTTAGAATATTTTCAAAGGATTCTATTCTAAGTAAATGGGCCATAGAATAATTCCAAAGGATTCTATTCTAAGTAAATGAGCCTTAGAATATTTTCAAAGGATTCTATTCTAAGTAAATGGGCCATAGAATAATTCCAAAGGATTCTATTCTAAATAAATGAACCATAGAATATTTTTAAAGGTTTCTGTTAGAAGGAAATGAACAATGCAATCTTTCCAAATGATTCTATTATAAGGAAATGAGCAAATAATATTTCCATAGAATTTTATGCTTTGTGAAATAGCAATAGAATACTTACCGATGGTTCTATTTGATGGAAAAGAGTAATAGAATATGCTTCCACGAGATTCTATTTCAAGAAAAGTATCGATAGAATCGTTCCAAATGATTATATTCTGAATAAATGAGCAATAGTATATCATTACAAATAATTCTATTCCATGGAAAGGAGCGATAGAATCTTTCCAAAGAATTCTATTACAAGGAAAGGACCAGCTGAATCTTTCCAAAGAATTCTATTACAAGGAAAAGACCAGCTGAATCTTTCCAAAGAATCCTATTCTAAATAAGTAAGCAATAGAATATTTCCAAAGGATTTTATTCTAAGAAAAGCACCATTTGAATTTTTTCAAAGGATTCTATTCCACAGTTTGGGTAAATAGAATCGTTCTAAAGCATTGTATTTCAAGGAAAGGACCAACTAAATCTTTCCAAAGGTCGAAAAATCCATGAATTCCTTAGAAAGATATGGATATTTAGTCATTATGTTATGGAGTAAAAGCAACACTAAATATTCACAAATCTCGCGACTTTCAGAGGGTTAGCCTATTCACGTTGCTGAGCATATATTCGATTTTTCATTTAAATGCCTTAACCCTTTTCAGAGCATTTAGCAAATATTTAAAGTCATATCGATCCGTCGGCAAATATTAGAGTAGTGAACAGAATTTGTCATTAAGTTTACTGAAATTAATAATTTCCCAATAACTTGTGGCAGATATAATTCACCCGCACGTTAAACTAATTTTGCGAGACAATTAGTTACCAACAATATTCCAGGTGCAAAGACGCATAAGGGAATAAGGGCACTATAATTAAGGGAATAGTGAGGCAATTAATTATTAATTGTATGCAAATACTGTTGATTATTTTCAAGCAAATTGACCTCCAAATTACTTGGTGTGATAATATGATACACATAATTTGCAAAAGTTACTGAAACTGTAAGCGTTATTTAAATACATATTTTAGGAAGCTGAGAATACTGCTTCAAATTTCCACTGACGCCATCGACCTTCTAATGAAATAGACGGAGTACTTGCGCGTAGTTTCATGTTCTTTCTGCCGATCGCTCGGTTTGAAACTCTGTCACGTGGTTGTGGGGAAAAGCACGATCCCCAATGTGGGACAAATTATTGATTGGTTCAAATGATGATACAGCGTGATTAAAACCTCTAGTCTGCGCTTCGATAGCCAATCGGCTTATTGCGACTCGTAATCCACGTGAACCCTTTCCGAGATCGTACGACAGCGACTCCGCCCACGTGCTGTACATTTCATTAGAAGGTCGATGTTTTCTGCTTATCAGCATGTGTTTTATGTTGAAATCCTTAACGGTTTGAATTTGAATTTCTTTAATTTTAACCCTTCTGGGGGTCGTCTGGCCATGCCTTGATGGACGAGATATCTCGTCATTACAAGAAAACTTATCAGAATTTGAAGGACCAGAGCATTTAACTGCAAAGCAAAGGATGCGAGGTATCTAAACTCTCCTTTTGCATGGGAATACTTTATCACATCAGTAGGTGAATATGAATTTGTTGTACATTAAAAAAAACGAAACTAGCAGGTTATATAGGCATGTATTATATTTTTATCATTAATTGGTATAACGCCTTACTCTGCCTTACCCAGGGGCACCTTGGGAGGTGCGCCCACATCTCATCCACAGTGGAGAGGATATATCTTTCTGGACGACTTTGGGAATGTTGGCCAATATTTATGTGATGTCTTGAAGAAACCATCGACCTTCTAATGAAATAGGCAGAACATGTGTGCGGATTGGCTATTGAAGCGCAGATTAGTGTTTTTAATCACGCTGAATAAGCGCTGTAACCAATCAATAATTATCACTTTAGGATTCATGTTTTTCAGCAGAACCACGTGCCACATATTCAAACCGAACTATCGGCAGAAATAACATGAAACTGCCCAAACAAGCTCCGTCTACTTCATTAGAAGGCTGATGGAGGAAACCATTAAACTTCTTGCCCAACGAGACTGGAACTCGTGACCAAGCGATTCAGATGACCAGTTTCTAGATTACCTAGACATAAATTGCCGATAAACTACCAATTCATGCTATTATTTAATTGTGAACATATTGAAAAACAAAATCTATGAAAGGTTATCCAGGAATTGGATTGTCACTCTACTGTTTATGCTACTTAACCCTCCAAGTGGTTTCGACGAGATATCTCGTCCTTCAAGATCTGACCAATTTTGCTAACGACGAGATGCATCGTCATCAAGATACTGTCGATTTTTTTATGATGGCGAGATCTGATAATCTTTTTTCTAATCATGAGATATCTCGTCCATCGGTATCTGCTAATGACGAGATACCTCGTCGAAACAGCCATCAGGAGGGTTAAGAATTGATTAGAGCGCGTGTGCGATTAAGTTGGATTGAGAACTACTACTGACATCGCAATGTCCAGATTAGGATTAGAACACGAGACCTGTTGCATCAAGAGTACCAACTACTAGAATCAGTTCCACCTCGTTCCCCTGATCTGAGCATCCCTGACTTTTTTCTGTGGGGATATTTAAAGAACAAAGTTTATGAAGATAATCCCCAAACAATAGATGATCTGAAAATTGCCATTACTGAAAGGATACAAGAAGTCACTCCCAGCATCTTGAAACGCGTTTCCAAAAATATGCGCAAACGACTTCAACTTTGCCTCCAAGAAAGGGGCGGACATTTTACATTTATTACAATATAAATGTGAGTTCAAATTTTTTTCCTACGTTATATTAAAAGTGATTTTCACTATTAGCATAAATGTAATTGTTTTAATGTTTGTTGTTTTTGTATAATAAATTCACGAATCGTCAGTACGGGAACTTTTAGGACACTGTATAATCGAGATTAGATTGGTTCGTTGGTAGCTTCCGAGTTTTATGGCGAAAGGGCCATATTTGGCCATACTGCGTCAGACACAAGACATACAATAGCAAGCAATAGACATACACAAACAATGAAAGCTTTACTGACACAGAAGAGAGAAATACACCCAGGGAGGAATGAGATTAGATTGGACAAGTAAGTGTACAAGTGACGAGATTAGATTGAACAGGTGAATGTACAAGCGACGAGATTAGACTGGACAAGTTAGTGTACAGGTCAGTGCTGAGCAATTTGTAGGACTGCGTTTATTCTCGGGTTATCGCCGAACAGTGCAGGATATCATAATGCACGGGTCATTAACCCTTCTGGTGGTTTTCTCGACAAAGTATGTCGTGATTAAAAGAAACTGATCAGATCTTGATGAACGAGATATTTCGTGATTAGAAAAAAACTGACCAGGTTTTGATCTCGTCATCATAAATATAATCGGCAATATCTTGATGATGAGATATAACGTCTTTAGCGAAATTAGTCAGATCTCTTGTTGGACGAGATATCTCATCAAAACCACTTGGAGGATTTTCCTTTTCTGCATTGTTGGATCATGGACTGCGATGGACAGTAGGTAAGTATTTAATTAACGTCACACTGGAGCAACGCAATTAGCTGTTGGCGACGGTCCGGGATCAGATCCGAAGGGAAAGATTCGAGAACAACAAGATTCGAGAACATTTTGAACCACTGTCAGATGACAAGGTCACACCTGGGCTGGCTCCCCACTCTACAAACTTCCACACCACACCAAAGTGAGGACATTAGGGGCAACGACAGATTGAACGTGCACAAGCCCCTTTCTACACGGCGGTCATTGGTTGAATTCGAACTCGCAACCTTCAGGTTGCTAATCTGTTACTCATCCCACCGGGCTACCGCGGCCCTGTGATGGACGGAGTGATTCCATGTAACCGATCGTTGTTATCATTCAATTTGTCGTCGACATTGATTCACCCTTTGTGACATCCCGTTTCGTTATAAAAATATTTACCACTCGCTCATAACTGGATCCCACCCTCTTTCGACTTCAAAGGCTCAGATCCACACCTTTGATGTATCAAAGAGGCAGTCAGATTCATATCACCGAAGTTAAATTAAAGGACATTCATCAAAAGCGCTCATAAACGTAGTTAAATTAATTTTGTTCATAACTAACGATAATTCTAATGAACATCTGACTACTAATGCCTTTATAGTTTTCATTATTTTATTTTATTTATTTTATGTGAAATACTTTAACAAAAATGAAATATACACTGCTGGCCACCCAAATTGCAACACCAAGAAAGACAAGAGATATCACAACAAAATTTATTTTGTAGATAACATGTTGACCAAGTATCAAATGATTAAATTTATAGACTTCTGTGAAGTGTGGTTCCTGCCAAAATCAGTAGCCAGAGTAGCCGCCATTGTTGGAGATCACCGCTGCCACACGTCTCGGCATTGATTCAAAGAGACTTTGGATGTGTTCTTGGGGTGCAGCAGACCAAGCAGCTTCCACACGTTGCCAAAGTTGATCTGGTGTGGCAGCTGGGGATGTATTCTGGGTCAATCGTTGAGCAACCATGGACCACATGTTTTCTATCGGCGAAAGATCCGGAGAGCGAGCTGGCCAGGGAAGCAATTCAATCTGGCGATTGACGAAGAACCCTTGGACAATGCGTGCCACGTGTGGTCGCGCATTATCCTGTTGAAATATGGCTGTGGGCAAGCCCTGAAGGTAAGGAAGGACAACTGGCTCCAACACCTCGGAGATGTAGCGCTGGCTGTTTAAAGTACCGGCAATGCCTACTAGAGGAGTGCAAGAGTGATATCCAATACCGCCCCATACCATAATACCCGGTGCAGGACCAGTGTGGCGGTGCATAACGCAGCTGTTCAGCATCCTCTCTCCACGGTGTCTCCAGACTCGAATCCGACCATCGTGGTGTTGCAGACAGAAGCGTGACTCGTCAGTAAAGACAATTTCATTCCATTCTGCCGTCCACATCCTTCTTTCATCGCACCATTGGCGGCGGAAACGTCTGTGGTTCTGCGTCAAGGGTAGACGAAGCAATGGACGTCTTGCGGACAGACCACTCTGCTGTAAACGGCGTCGAATGGTACGCGCAGACACTGGATGATGCGGTACAGACTGAATGTGCTGTGCTATGGTTCGTGATGTGGCTGAGCGATCCGTCACTGCCATACGCACAATATGCCTGTCATAACGTGAAGTGGTGTACTGAGGTGGATGCGATCGAATACGTCGGTCCGTCGTACCCTCCTGCATCCAACGATCACATATCCGCATTACAGTTGTTTGGTTTCGTCCAACACGACTACCGATTTCCCTGAAAGATAATCCACAATCTCGGTAGGCCACTATCCTTCCTCTGTCGAACTCGGATACTTGATCAAAAGATGATCGCTGTTTTCTACGAGGCATAATGGATCGTTTTTTTGAAAAAACCACAAGAAAAACACAATTGCCGTACTTGAAATCGTCGAAATCTCCAAGCCTTAAAAAGCGCTTTGAAGTGGCGCCACAGGCGCGCGTGATGTGCGTCTGCGCTGAAATTCTAATCATTTGCAAATCTCACCTCCGCTAATGCATGTTGTAAATTTCATATTATTTGCATGCTTCCTTCAGGGTGTTGCATTTACGGTGGCCAGCAGTGTACAAACGATAAATAGCTGAAAGAAAGCAGAAAGAGTTTCATGTTCAAAAATATCAGACTAATAACAGATATTTTTACTTAATAATTTTTTCATTAAAATTTAAGCATTTTCCTTTTCCTTTTTGGGAATTGCATCATAGAACTTCTAGGAGCTAACCAATCCTAAAGCATCAAACTATGTCTATTTTATATAAATTAATTTACGTAAATTAATTCATTTTTGACATTTCTGATAAACTTTACTGTGTTCCCTCTTTTATTCAAATATACCTTTACATTTTCTTTCGAATTTTTAATTATTTCTACGTGACATCTTTTTTTAAAAATAATTGCTAGCGAGATAGAACTTTTATTGAACTGAAAAAAGAACAGAGTCCGGATTCAAAACCGTGTACATTACCGTGTCAGACTGATGACACGATATTTTTCCTTGCCTGTTTGTTCATTAAAATTTAAGGATTTTATTTTACATTTTTGGAAATGGCATCATAGAACTTTTCTTCGACTTCTTGTAACCAATCACATCAAACGTGTTCACTATTTTATGTAACTTTAATTTTTTTTAAATTTTTGTTAACTTCACTGCGTTTCCTCTTTTGTTCAAATACTCATTTGAACATTTTATGTCAAATTTTTAATTATTTCTACTTGACGATATTATTTTCGAAAATAATTTTTGTGCAATTGGACTGTTATAGGATTTTCCCAAAAATCAGTTATCGACCAAAAGGAAGTAAAAGGCTGTCACCACCTTATAAATGATAACATTTAAATGACACAGTTCTCATATATGATCGGACTACAAAAACTGAAATGCGTTTTGTTATAGGTGAAATTAAGCCTTTTTAACAAAAGAAACACCACCGATGATCAGTGTAACGCAGGATTGTTGCATCACTCAAAAAAGATGGACATTAATTGAGAAACTTTTACGGCATGACGGTTCAAGTTAATGAATTCCTTCTCCAAACCCATTTCTCATTTCCCTCAAGAGAGAATCATTTATAATTATTTTGCTCTTCGCAATCGCAGTCAGCGATTTGGCAATGGCGACCATTTCCCCAACAAAAGAATCTCCCAGAACTCATTTTCTTCCGTGTCCAATGAACAACAGAAGCTAACCGCGAGTTATGTGACGTTTCCGTGTCGTCGGCCGTGATTGGATGGGGGTCGCGGACGGCCAACGTGACGGAGGAGTGACGTAACGGGCGTAATTAATTCCAGATTTCTCTCCAAGTTTAAGCAAATGTGTGAAAACGATTAAAGATGGCAGATTAAAAGCAACGGGACCTGTGAAGGAGCAATTTGTTAAATGGCAATGAAATTAAACGAATTTTCCTTCATTAAGGGGTGCTCCAGAAAGATTAGTTATAGGGAAGGCTCTTCTAATTGGAAGCATAAATAAAGCACACTGGGTTAGTCATTCCAGTGAAGGGTGTGGGATTTAGGTTGTGGGAGAAAATTCGGAGTGAACACTCGATGTAATTGCTTTCGTTGTATAAGACCCTCTTTAACTTGCATTCTGACGAAAATCACGACATTTGTTTTGATGCAACATGATGGAAAACCTAAAGCCATACATTAGAAAACACGCAATTACATTTTTTGCTATTGAGAGATCGGGTAATTGATTTTATTGACGTGAATACGTCTTAGAAATCGGAAAAATAGAGCACTGGTAGGTTGGATAGGGTTTTCATGGTACAAGGGCCATACTTGGCCATGCTGCTCCAAACACAAGACAGACAACACCAAGTAATGGACATACACACACAAGGAAAGTTTTATTAACACAGAAGATAGAAATACACCCAGAGAGGAATTGAACGTGGCAGGAATCGAACCTGCGCCGCCTACAACTCGTAGGTTGCTAGTGCAGTGGGCATACCCACTGAGCCATGACGGGCCCAAACAGTATTTGGGGCATGTCGAGCGTTACAAAAAAGTATTACAATTGTTTTGTCTTATGATTTCAGAACTAGAAAAAACAACCAGAAGATAGAGTCGTGTAGACAAAGGATGTCCGTGTCTGATATGCCATTCGGACCGAGTGCACAGGCGACTGAGTGCAGAGAGGGGGTCCGCAATATGTCATAATTCTACGGTGCTGGGCGAGATTTGGGCCAGTGTGACTTCGAGTTGCGTGAAGTGAGGACTGCGTAAGTGGTATCATTCGGAAGATACCAACTAAGCTACAGTTAATATCGAAATGCACTTTAATCGTTCAAACTGCAAACTAATTGTTGAACATTCACAACAATCGTTCATACTTCCTGTCTGCGTCATTCATTCGCACTCCAGGCCCGAGTATTCACGTCAAAACTAAGGTCTGTGTCCCACACACAACCTACCAATTATTTTTCAATAAAATTTACGAGAATTGGATAACTTGATACTTATATCAAGAAATTCGTTAATTATTTATATATTGTAAAATGAAAATAAATCGTTTTTAGATCAGAGGCAGTACATTTAGTTTACAAGTAGGATGATGCATTTGGGTTTAGTAAGAAAACAAATTTCAAAAACTAAGAATCAGTTTCGAGAAAGAAGTATTGCATTTTCTTTTCCTTTGGTTCTCTAGGGGCCATGGTAGCCTGGTTGGAAGAGTAACGGACTAGCATCCGGAGGGTTGCGATTTCGAATTCAACCAAAGACAATCGTGTACAAAGAGGGCTGGTGCACGTTAATCTGTCGGGGCCTCAAATGTCCTCACGTTTTCGTGGTGTGGAAGTTTGGGGAGTGGGGTGCCAGTTCATGTGGGACCTCGTCATCTGATCATGGTTCAAAATTACGTGGTGTGTTTCCTCGGATCATTCCCTTCGGGAGTTGATCCAAGACCGTCGTCACTAGCCCGTTGTGTTGCTTCAGTGCGACGTTGTTTAAATGCCTACCTACCTCTTTGATTCTCTCTTCGGGCATGAACGCTAAGTTTCCTTCTTCAACTGTTGATCTTGACATTTTTATATTACAACTTTAAAAGCACTTTCTATACAAAGGGACCGCTGAGATTAACGTTTAGTGAAATTGAGTCGTGAACGAAAAAAAGTTTTATAACGAATGTCTTAACCTGTGTGGAGTACGTCCATTAAGGAAACTTTTTATTCTCAAAATGTCAAAGTATTATCCATTAATCCCGGCTGTCTCTATTCAGCCACATCCAAATGATCTCATCCATGGATCTAATGTCCCCAGACGGATACTGTATGAGAATGGGGATGGGATTTTAAGCTAGTGTGATGGAGCGCAAGTGACAACCCAAATTTTTAAAGTTCGTATTGAACCAATTACTACCAAGTAATTGGTCTACCAATTATGTCCCAGTAGGTTAAAAAAAATCGAGTACGCTGTGTCGAAGACCACCTGGAAGGTTTTAAATACGTCTCGTTAGCGCGTAATATTTATTTTGGTGTAGCAAATGAAAGACAAATAGTCAATTCAGTCTTTAACGATAACTGAAGAGTTTCTCTTCCGTGCAAAGGATGTGCGATGTATTTCTGCTTAGCTTTTCGATGATAGTATTCCGACATTGTGAGAATAGATTAGGCAGATAATTAACGTCACACTGGAGCAACACATCGGGCTATTGGCGACGGTCCGGAATTGATCCCGAAGGGATAGATCGAGGATGACACCGCGTCATTTTGAACCACGGTCAGGTGACGAGAACCTGAGATGGCACCCCCACTCTCCAAGCTTCCACACCATGCTAACGTGAGGACATTTGAGGACACGATAGATTTAATGTGCACCAGCCCCCTTGTACGCGACGGTGTTTGGTTTGATTCGAACTTGCAACCCTCCAATTGCCAATCCGCTGTTCTTCCAACCTGGCTACCGGCGACATTGTGAAGTTTTTAAAATTTTTCAATTGCAATTCAAAGTTTCACTACCCCACACTTTATTCGATTTCAGTTCTGATGATTTAAATCGACATATCTTGGCGTTAGCTTTCGTTTTAGACCAATTTTGCAGTCACGAGTTACTGGTTCTAAGTTTGTGCGCTGCAGAGCAACGTCCCCAAATCGCCAGTTTTGTCTTTACGAAGTATCTCGTCATTAGCAATATTGGTCAGATCTTGATGGACGAGATATCTCGTCAACCACTTGAAGGGTTAACTTTGATCCGTGTGAGCATAGTAATAAAATGAAATTATTGATACTATTATATCTGAAAATAGATGGACATATATTTCTATGTGTGAAAAATAAATTGAAAGAAAATTGAACGCTTTTGCAATAATCAACTTCAAAAGTTCTAAATCATCACTTTGTGGCTTAGATACACAAAAATTACTGCAAGATAATTAAATTGGAGCTTCTGTCCTCCATCCAATATTGGGAAATTTCGTAGTTCATTCACAATGCAACGTGATATTTTTTATACTTGCGTGTGACATGCTCAGTTATTCATTTTGACATAACGAAGTAGGCAACCGTTACATAAATGTTTCTTTTGTACATCATGAAGAAGTTTCAGTTTTTAATTAGTCATTCTTTATCACCACAATCGAATCCAATCACCTGCCAAACCCACCACAACCGTTTCCCGAAACCTCAGCAACGATTGCAACTCCACTCCTGCGCATGCGCAAAATGGGGCAGTCTGTTATCTCTCGTCTAAATCATCTGAAAGGAAAACGAACACTTCTCTTCTGTGACAAAAGACGTCCAATTAAACCGGAATACTGCCTTTGCATAACGCGCGTAGACATTGTAATCACTACATTTCGAAGCAGGGGGACGTTTTAATGGCACAAATTACAGGACAAAATGAATCCATTAGCGGGTTCGGGACAATTGGATCAAGATATTGCATCTTGCAGTGATCCAGACACCCCGTTGCGTAGGATATGTGTGTTTAATGACATGGTAAATAGGCAGGCTCGTTTCTTTATCAGCAAGGAGTTGCAATTACCAAAACAGCGGGAAGAAATGTAATTGCTACTCCTGTCAAGAGCTTCGCGAACCGGATGCTGTGGATGAAACAAAGCATCACGCCAATTTATGTGTCTACTTTTTAGTGTGGTCAGGAGTCGAGTGTGGGTTGAGTCGCTATCTTTTGAAAGTTTTCTATTTGTTGCTTATTTAGCAGTAAATTTACCAAGCAGATCAAATCACCAGCTTTAAAAATTTCACTTAAAATTACTTTTTAAGTTTAATTGTTTTTCCTCAATTGACTTTACGATTCCCCGAAATATTTATAAAATTAATCCTCCAAGTGTTTATTAACGAGCTATATCGCCATCAGGATCTGATCAGTTTTGCTAATGACGAGATATCTCGTCGAAATACTGCCGATTTTTTTATGATGACGAGATCAACATCTGGTCAGTTTTCTTCTAATTACAAGATACCTGCTCATTTTTAGGGGTTCGTAGGATTCAAGTAGTATAAATATGTGTTCTTTTTGTAAATAAAAAATCATTATTCTCTCAATATTGTTCAAAATTCTTTTTCCGAGTTCTATTTTAGAATAAACTCAGGAAATAGAAATTCGACAAGTTTGCTCACATCTTTCTTTTTTCAGAATTCTAGTTTTTCAATGACCGGAATTTCGTTTCTGTTTGTATTTATGTGTTCCGGTATTTTACATATTACAGATATATTATTTAGGAGTTAAATTTTAATGAAATATTTTTATTTTTTTGCAAAATATCATTAGACATGGGTAATTTCTTGGCTGTATATGTATATATCGATAAACTTTCTTTAAGTCTGGTTGAAAACGTAATGGTTTGTAGAATTCTATTTCATAAAATTTATAATCTATACAAAACAAAACCTTTTTAAGTAAGGCGTGTAACTTCTTATTTTAAATGACCGGTTAAGTTAAAATAAAATTATTTAAAATAAGATAGGTTGTGTTAAATTAAACGGGTAGTCATGCATTGCAGTTCAAAGATATTTCTAAATCGACTTCCGAAGTAGTCACCTTTTAAAAAAAACCTTTTGTAATGTGTCTTACATCAGTAGTGTGATGAATATGAATTGGATTATATGGATGGCTCTATCATGTATACATATTTGAGTCCGAAGTAAATTGTAGAAGCTACGAGAAAAATAAAATGATGTTAAAAACTTTCCAATCAACGTTTCTATCAGTTTTGAACCTTTCTGATGCAAAATCTCTCTTGCGCGTTTGGTGTCTGTCTGTCCATCTGCCTGTCTGTCTGTATATGTATGCCCGTACTACGTCCAAGCGGTTGAATATATTTCCATGAAACTTTGCATACTTTTGAGTTCTTACATTCATTTAGTGATTGAGCTTGGTTGCGTAAGTCTGTCTGCCCGTTTTCTCATTCTATTTCGATTTTGTCTTTGTACAAGTATCACAAAAAATTTATTTAATTCATTTTGATGCAATATTCCATTTTTATACACTATATTTTAAGGGGATATGGTACTCAAAGAAATCCCGAAAATCGAAATTTTTTTTGTTAAAAAAATTCAGAATTTTCTGATTACAATGACACCAAATTCACCTTGCTACGTTAAATAGAACCGATTATATTGCAGTGTTGAAAATTGAACTACTGAAGTCACCTGCCATTCTCATTTTCGTCTGCCCCCCCCCTACTGTAACATAAACAAACGAAAGTTAAACCACTACATATCTATTTCTCTCAGTTGAAAATAGTGTTTCTTCTGTAGGATGAAAGAAGCGAAGTAAAATATATTAGCTAACACTTCTTTGAATTGATGTCAAGTAATAGTATCTTTGGATTGCTTATTTTGAACGTAAATTGGATATTTGATGTGAAAAATTTGACGTTAGGTACAATTTCGAAAACGGCTATTGTTGAATATGCTGTTAAATATATTTTGTTGTTAATATATCTATATTTTGTTATAATTATATAATTTTAAGTGATTTGTTTACACAAGTTTGAGCTGTGATATTAAATATGAGACGAAAGCGGAAAGCTCAAAGTTGGTCAAAGCTTATCGCAGAAAAGTGAACATGGCAAAAATAAAACTGAACCAGAATTCTGGTTACTTGGCTGGTGGACATTGAATTGTGTTAGTCAGCAATATTACTTTTACATACATTTATACATTTTACTATAATGTATTATCTTTGAATTTGTGTGTGCAACAGCTATTTATAATATATTATGTTCCAACAGCAGCAATTTTCATGTTTTTCTCTGTATGTAAAAATTTTGATGAAATTTTTTATTATTTTTTCAATTAAAATTTTTTTTGTACATATATTAACATTTTGTTAAAATTTGACATGGGATATACATACATAATATGGGATATATACATTCATAACTTCTTGTGTGTAAAAGATTACTGAAAATAAATTTCAGATGAATATCTTAATAAACAGCTATTTTGCATAATTTTAAAACTCTAATACCTTTTTCTCAAAGTGATTTTTGATATTTTTATTAATTTAAATTGATATACAAGTAAGTCAAATTCTACTGCACGGATATGAATGAAATTTAGAACAATTGTTATATGTATACCTTTCTTTAATTTGTCTTCAGCAATTGTTGAATTATGTGTTTGTTTTTTTATTATGATTTTTGAAAACAATATTTGTGGTGTAAAATCACGTTTTTTTGCATTATTTTTTATTATTTTTTTTCTGATTCATATTTACAAAAACTGTGAAGTCAATTTATTTCTTAAATATTTTTATGTTAAAAAATGTTGAAATTAAAAGTTTAGCCAAATTATTTTTTTACTTATATCAAAAAGAAAACTGTTCAAATTTTTGAAATTTTATTTTTTTAAAATTAATTGTTTTTAATTTTTAAAATTTTGAGTTCACATTTTGTATACTATACTTAAAATCTACCTGAATACCAAAAATTACAACTATAACTTCAAAATTGCAGATTTCAGCAATTTGGGGGTACCATATCCCCTCAATTTAGTAAATGAATTATTTGAAATTTCTTTGCTTACATATTTAGGCAAGTTTCGTGTTAAAACATCTGAGTAACTATACTTAAATCAACCATAATTTAGTAGTTTTGGAATACCTGGGAGGTATATTGAGCATTGCAATTACTTGGATTATTTTACCAGTGCTGCTGTAATATCAATTATTTTCCAAAAACTATTTTTGCGGAATTTAAATTCTGATAGTTTATTTCGAGCGTTATTTTTTCTTTACGAAATAAAAAAATCTGAATATTTGGGACCGACGATGAAAAGAATAAAACTATACAGAACAAAACGTTTTAAAATAGGACTGGTAGCTAATATGGCAACCCTGGTAATTTTTTAATCGTTTGCTTTTTCTTAATTTGTCCGTTATATTCCAAGAATCTATTTTGTAGTGAAAGACAGATACATTCATAACTTTACGTTCGAAGCTTTTTTAAAATCTGTTTTAATATGTGTTTCTGGATTTTCAATTTGATGTTTTTCGTTCGATAACTGTAATTAAGGTAAGTGGTTAAATTAGTTTAAAAAACATTTATAATCATTGTATGATAATTTTGGGAAACGCTTTTGTTTTCAAATGGCATAACAAGGAATTTAAATGCATACTTTGAACTATTCTATACATTCTGGATAACATTGGCACACTCTAAAGGCTTCTTCCTTACCAATAATTTAAATTCTACAAGAATGTAAAATGTTAAACACTACATTTATTTACATTTGTGAAATTGGGTATTTAACAATTATGTACCTTTATTAAAGTGTGGCAGTTGTTACATGTGATGAATAGGAATTACAATTTATTAACATAAGCGGAAATTAATTAACCAATTCAACCCGAATAAGGCAGGGTATTTCTGCTAATTTATATAAATACGAATGGAGTATTTGTACATTGAATATTTTCGATCCATTTCAAGTTTTCTATCCGTTTTGGATCCTTCTGATGCAAAATCCGTCTCTTGCACGTTTGGTGTCTGTATGTATGTGTGTGCCCGTGCTACGGCCAAACGGTTGAATATATTTTCATGAAACTTTGCATACTGTGAGTACTTACATTCATTTAGTGACGGAACTTGGTTGCGTTTGTCTGTCCGTCTTCCCGTTCTATGCTTGATTTTGTGTCTGTGTGTTTGTACAAGTATCACATATAACGTATTCAAAATAGTTTAATGCAATGTTTTACATTTGGTGAACCATATTTTAGTGTAGTGAATGCATTATTTTTTAAATTCCTTTGCGTACGTATTTAAGCAAGTTTCATGTTAAAACATCTGAGTAACTCTACTTAAATCAACCATATTTTGGTAGTTTCGGAGAAGCTGGAATGCATAATGGGTATTGAAATTAATTAAATTGTTTTACCAGTACTGCTGAAAAATCAATTACTTTTTAAAAAACTATTTTTGCAGATCTATTTCCGAACATTTGGGACAGATGATATTTTGCAACAAACGGAAACTCGTATTCGTTTACCACGTGCCGCGAATTTTTTCGCTGTGAATTAATTTCGTATTTTTAAATTCTATCTAATTTTTAGTTGTAAGTTGTGGCAACTGTGCGAGATCAAGAGATAAAAAAGAATCACGAATTTATATCTTTAAAACTTTTCCCGCCAACTTTTATTTTGTTTTAATTCTATTTTCTGTTTTAAATATTTATTATTTTAATACATTTTAATCCCTTTTTATCCCACGCAACACCACCACAAAGTATTCTGTTAAAAGCGGCATGCAAGTTAGAATAAAGGGAAATTTAAGTGGAATTTTGCCATTATTGAAAGAACGTTAATGTTAAAAATATCAGAACTAGTACTTTTGAAATATTATAAATTCTTTGTCATAGCGACTGATAGCCAAGGTGGCTTATTTTACGAATTGAATCTATATTTAAGCAACTTATATAGGGAAAGTTTGTTTAAAAAATGATTTTCTTTAGAAGTAGCGCTGTCAAATTGATTTACCATATTAAACAATGGTTATAGGTTGCCTTTGCTTTATCACTACTGAAGACATTAAATTTTAAAACAAGTTCTTTTATTATTGCACGTGCCACAAAACGAAATTTTCAAGAAAAACGTATTCGCTTTTAAAACAAACTTAATGATAAATATCTCTTCAAATTAAGTTGTCATCTTTCCCTTAATGGTAGCGAAATTTGAAGAGTGCGAGAAATAAAAATAATGATGGCAGGTAAATTATGTTAGAGAATATCCGCAGTAGATTCGTCATTTTTACGAATTGAGTTGAGCAATTTCATAGGAATAGAACTTAAGAAAGAGGAAATTCCTTATACACTCTCAAAATCGTCTTTTGTAGCAGTTACCTTAGTGTCTCACCTTTCGCCAATTTGTACCTCTAGCAGGGGTTCGATATACGTATATGAAATGTATTACATGGATGGATTTGCATGCATAAAATTTGTGTCCAAACTAGGTTGTAGAAATTATAAAAATGTCGAAAAGGTGTTAAAAAATTATTTTACTCGCACTTAAATTATTTGAAATTTTTCTACGAAAGAGGAAAGTGATTATTTTCTGGTCACTTTCAATATATTGTTAACCAATTCAAGCCGAGTGAGGTCGGGCAATTTTGCTACTCAATATAAATAAGAATGGAGTGTTTGTACATTGAATATTTTCAACCCATTTCAAGTTTTCTATCCGTTTGGGGCCCTTATGCAAAATCCGTCTCTTGGCGTTTGGTGTCTTAAACAAAACTTCGAACGAAAAGTAATACATGTATCTGCTTTTTCCCTACAAAATACATTCTTGGAACATAACGACACAAATTAGTCTGTCCATCTGTCTGTCTGTGTGTGCCCATGCTACGTCCAAACGGTTGAATATATTTTCATGAAACTTTGATACTGTGAATACTTACATTCATTTAGTGACTGAACTTATTTGCGTTAGTCTGTCCGTCTTCACGTTTTATGTCTGATTTTGTGTATGTGTGTTTGCACAAGTATCACATAAAATTTATTTAATTCATTTTGATGCAATATTCCATATTTAATTCACCATATTTTAGTTTAGTGAATACATTTTTTAAAATTTCTTTGCTTAACTATTTAGACTATTTTTACGGAATTTAAATTCTAATACATTATTTATTTTGAACTTTATTTTTTCTTTACGAAATATAAAGAAATTCTGAATATTTGGGACAGACGATAAAGAGAATAAAACATTATAATAAAATGTATCGAACTTTTTAAAATAGGGCTGGTAGGCTAATATGGCAACCTTGGTATTTTTATTAATCGTTTGCTTTTTTTAAATTTGTGTCGTTATGTCCCAAGAATGTATTTTGAAGGGAAAAAGCAGATACATGTATTACTTTTCGTTCGAAGTTTTGTTTAAAATCTGTTTTAAGATGTATTTCTGGATTTTCAATTTGATGTTTTTCGTTCAATAACTGTAATCAAGGTAAGTAATGGTTTAATTAGTTTTAAATACATTTTTAATCACATTGTATGATAATTTTGGGAAACGCTTTTGTTTTTAAATATTACATACACGGCATTATATGCATACTCTGAACTATTCTATGCATTCTAGGTAATATTGGCATAATCTAGAGACATTTCTTTCTTACTAAGAATACAAAAATGTAAAATGTTAAACATGACATTTATTTATATTTGTGAAATGGCGTATTTAACAATTGTGTACCTTTATTAGAGTGTGGAAGTCGTTACAGGTGATGAATAAGAATTACAATTTATTAACGAAAACGGAAATTAGTTAACCAATTTAACCCGAGTAACGCCGGGTTGTTCTAGTATAGAATAAAAATTTACAATGTTTCATGTTTCTTTATCTTAACTTATATCATGGATTTCTCCACTGAATGATACAGAACTAATCATTTTTTTATCATCTGTAACTTTCAAAAACTCCGTACAACTATAGTCAATTAATTCTTACCATAAGCTTACTTAATTATAGAGGCTTAACTTAAGCTTAGACTTAGTTATAAGCTGCTTTGATTTCTCTGATCAGTCCATTTATGGCTCATCAGTGCAAAAACTCTCGGTGTAGCCATTTGAGCCTGAAACAAAGCCCAAGGTCTTATTAAAGTTTATCACAAATTCGTTTCTTAAATCACTGAAAATATTTAATCTACTTTGTTCTTTCCTGTTTACAATCTCGTAACTGATATTCTGCTATCGATTAGTGTATGCTAGATTTTTTCTACTGATTATTACAGATAATCTTTTCGATATTTTTGGATGGGAACCTCTGACGAAAGGGCCGCGGTAGCGCGGCAGGAAGAGTAGTGGATTAGCAACCGAAGGGTTGCGATTTCGAAAATCGATGCAACCAAAGACAGTCGTGTACGTGGGGGTTGGTGCACGTTGCATCTCAAATGTCCTCACGTTGGCGTGATTTTGAAGTTTGGAGAGTGGGATGCCAGTTTGGGTGTTGCTCTCGCACTGGAGCAACACAACGGGCTATTGGCGAAGGTCCGGGATCAAACCCGAAAGCAAAGATCCGAAGACAATACGACGTATTTTTGAACGAATGACGAGGTTACACCTGAACTGGCACCCACTCTCCAAACTTCCACGCCACGCCAACGTGAAGACATTTGAGGCCACGACAGATTTGACATTCACCACCCCTATAAGTATACGACGGTCTTTGCTTGGATTCGAACTCGAAACCCTCCGGTTTCGAATCCGTTATTCTTCCAACTGGTCTTCCATGGCCCGGGAAATACGGAAAGTAGGTAACTGCTATCAACGGTCATATGAATGCATTTTGTATATAAAAAATTAGCACTTTTAATATTTTTCTATAAAGGAAAGTGGGGCACCACCTATCTAGACAACTCCCTCACGTCAGAACATTAAATGGAGGAGCTATTAGTTACCTTAAATATTTAAAAAAATCATCCTAACGATGCTCTCAGTGATTGCGACGCCATATGTCCTGACGTTCCTGAAAAGGCTAAAGAAATTATTTCGTTTCAGCGAGGAAATATCAGTATTATGGATTTGAGCAGTAACGCAATTTGCGATAGATTAAAGGGATACTATACAATAAAGACTAATATCAGAGGGGGAGTCTTTTAAAAACGTTAAGCCTGCTTTCTGAATTGATGTGAGGGCCACGGTATTGGCGGGGTTGGAAGAGTAACGGATTAGCAACCGGAGTGTTGCGAGTTCGAATTCAACCAAAGACCGTCGTGTAGAAGAGGGGCTAGTGCAAGTTAAATCTGTCATGGCCACAAATGTCGTCACGTTGGCGTTGTTCGGAAGTTTGGAGAGTGGGGTGCCAGCTCATGTGTGACCGTCATCTGACCATGGCTCAAAATTACGTGGTGTTGTCCTCGGATCTTTACTTTCGGGTTTGATTCCGGACCGTCAACAATAATCCGGTGTGTTGCTCCAGTGAGACGTTAATTGAAATACCTACCTGAATTGGTGTGAACGAAACAGCTGATGGTTTGGAAAAAACTGGGGCGTATGATTTACCTGGAACAAGAAAAAGTGACATTGCGCTCAATGGTAGGTAGGTAGTTAATTAACGTCCACTGGAGATTGCCCTCACAGAGGAAAACGATCTGTCCAACTTAGAATCCAACCTTATAAAAAAATCGTACCATCCTATCATTGATAGTTGAGTAAATATCCGGGTGAGCTTTTAGATCTCAAAGTATCGAGAAGGGTTTTTCAATGTTGCCAAGAGTGTGCACTGAAGCATATGACCTTCATCGGTGTTGCCATATCTTTACTACCACGCCAAAACCCAAATCTGCATTTTGGCGATTTTCACCTAACTGCACATTTCGAGTCACCCTTTCATGTTTTATGCTATGAAAGAGCCACGCATTTTGATTCGTAGTGGAAATGTCGATTTTCATGAGAAAACAATCTTTGAGTCGTAACTGTTTTTCCCGAAGCTTCATATCTTTGAACGCGTTTTTGTAGAATGTCAATTTTGCAGATTGGTGCCTTTGAAGTGGTGGTAACGATATCTTTCCCACAGCACACCTAATGCAAAAAAAGAGCCAGTCTCTCCACATCACATCCTACATTTTATCATCGTCAATAGCCTAGAAATCTACTCCAACCACCACTTCAATTGCAGAAACATTAATTTCGCATAACCTACATGTATTGATGTGGACTTGATCTAGCACCATTGGGATAAGCAGTGGACTGTCGCCTACATCTCTCAGGTTGCTAGAGTGTGAACAAACTTAAGGAGCCACTGCTGCCTGTTATGATAGAACGTGTGCCAATGCGTTTACTTTGAACAGCATAGTTAAAGACCCCATTTCTCAAAAGCGGGTTCCATTCTTGTAAATGTGATGTTTACTAATCAGATCCAGTTGTGTTTCTTTTGTGCTGGAAATTGAATCACCGAAACTCGAGCAGCTCTAATTGCAGTTCTGTTGGATTACTTTGCATTGGAATGGATCATTGAAGAGCTACATAGGTACACGCATGTTTCAGTTCTTAAATCGATTGCTACTCCTGTAATTTGAATGAACGATAAATGATAAGATACTAATAATGCGCGAATCGTAGTGAGCAGATTGACTGGCCCATGGACGTGAAATATAAGTAGACTGAGCTTTGCAGTGGAGAGGAGCTTCAGAAAGTGGAGCAAATATATCCACTAGTAGTCACGTGACTGCTCTGTGAAAAAATAACTTCATTGGTCGATTTTGGCATTTTATCGCCTCGTTTGGCGATGTAACATAATATGATAGGATAGATGTGTGAATGTACATTTCTATTGAGTGGCGACAAAAATGGTGAAATTGCCAAAGTCTACTACTGTGTCACGCCAACCAATCATATAATAAATCAATAGATGATGTCTTCTATACTGTGGACCAATCCGATGATGAATGTTCGTTTCTCCCGGCAGACAAAAGTAGTCTAAGGATCCCATTACTATTAGTTTTGGTCACGTGATCATGGGCTCATAAAAAGGTTACCATTGTGTTCACTCTACTTTTATATTTCCTTTATGGGTGGGCCAGATTTGGTCTGCAGAAAGCTCTTCACTGGAATTGAATATTCAATCGCCAATCGATATATCATGTAATCTGTAAGAGGACTTTTCTGTCAAGCTAAATATAGGTGGCAGTAGTGCATCTGCGGCGGAACGTGTTTTCGGTACGTACTCCACATCGACTTTCTAATGAAATAGACGAGCATTCACGTGCAGCTTCATACTATTTCTTCCGATCGCTAGGTTCGATCTGTCACGTGGTTGTGTGAAACGCACAAATCTCAATGTGGTACAAATTATTGATTAGTTCAAGTGATTACCCAGCGTGATTAAAAACATTAGTCTACGCTTCGATAGCCAATCGTCCCAAAGTCGATTCATAGGCCCAGGTGACTTGCCCTTAGGAGATCTTATGACAGCGAATCCTTCCACATGTTCGTTGGCGTGGTGTGGAAGTTTGGAGAATGGGGTTGCCAGCTCATGTGCGACCACGTCATCTGACCGTGGTTCACAATTACGTGGTGTTGTCATCGGATCTTTCCTTTCGGGGGTTGATCCAGGACCGTCACCAATAGCCAGTTGTGTTGTTACAGTGCGATGTTAATTAAATACCTACCTCCCACATGTTCTCTCTATTTCATTAGAAAGTCGATGGTACTCCAAACGTGACGTCTTGCTAGTTTCTGGAATATAATTTCAGCACGTGGCCAATTCAAATATCAAGTGATGTATGATAGTTGACTGGTGACTGAATTCCGAAGTGATATATGCTAGTGTACTGGTCAAGGCTAAGTGCCAAACGTAAAAGGTAACGAAACGGCGATAAACTACATACTATAAATATCCCCGATATGTATTATTTTAGAACATTTGGGTAGAGGAAGTAAAATCTTCTATTTTCATCTGGTTTGTTTCCTTACACAAAAAATGTCTCTCATATAGTTCTCCAACATGGCTGTAGTTGAATTAACGTTGCACTGGATCAATACAACGGGCTATTGGTGGCAGTCTGAAATCAATACAGAAGGGAAAGATCGAGGACGACAACTCATAATTTTGAACCATGCTCAGATGACGAGATAAACACCTGAGCTGGCACCTCACTCTCCAAACTTCCACACCACGCCAACGTGAGTATATTTCAGGCCACAACAGATTTAACGCGAGCATCCACCATATACCCGATGGTCTTTGTTTGGCTCGTGTTTTGAACAGCCAATCCGGTTGCTTATCCGTTTCTCTTCCGACCGGGCTACCGGGTCCCTTTTATGTCATAAAAACTTTCCTTAAAGGTGTATATTCATTACTGGATGTTTTATATCGTGTGTTTGACTCAGATTAGCCAAGTATGGCCATTGTGCTATATAACCCAACCTTAATGTATATAATTTTTTTAATTTCTATTTTTCTCACAAGTTTGGTAGAGGTATTTGATTGCAAATAAAATAACTTGAACCGAAGTGCAAAATATATTTAGATAAAGATAGCTCGAATACAAATTTTTTTTTTTTATATAAATACAACCAACGCCTTCGTACGAATAAGAGCAATTTTCTTTTTTACAAAAGTATTCAAACAACTTAAGATTTACGAAATCATGCATTGTTAAGTACGTTTCCAATTCTCTTTACATTAATATAATCCTGGAGCTTAAAATACGATACGAAATGTAGTGTAAAAACTGTTTTGCATTTTAAATTCCACATGAAACAAATATCTACACAAAGCTCCTGAATTTGTGATGATTTATGTTAATATTTGTCATTCAGGAAGAACATCTCTGCTGCAAGTGAATTTTCATACCAAAATAAAAGCATTAATCTTCATTTTCTGACGTATTCTATCTCCATGTTCTCCATTTGCATGCAAATCTTTTATTTATAGAATCATTTAGGAAACTCTTATGCGTTTACATAATTCCGAACAGCGATTTTATCATGCGTAGTCTATTCGGAATCAGGAATCGCAAACTTTCCGAGATCCTTTTAAGTGCAAAACAATACTCTTTTAATTTAATCCGAAGTCGTTTAGAGCGATCCAAGTGGAAACAAAATGGCCACAGCAGTCATTACGCAACCCGGGTTGTTGCATTTGCATTCGGACAACGAGGGACTCTGGAGAGTTCAGATACCGTAACACCATTGGTTGAAGGAACGTCCCATAATGAGTTCTATAGCCAATTAGGTCTCGGGACTTCTCAGAATCTTTGCAGAAGTGATTTAAACGGGACCTGGTTTTAATATGTGTGAACAAACAGCGTCAATCCAAACAAACGGAGAGGAGGGACAGAATTGTGCAACTACATTAGACTCGTGACCGGTCACATTTGCATAGATGATCAATCTAAGGAGCTTCGGGATTAAAATTTTACCGAATAGAATTAATGTGAAGAGCATGACGGTAGCTCTGAAAAGAGCTGTTAACGTTATTGCTTCTCCTGTTTAACAAAAGGGCTGGACTCGAATTGAGCAACTTCTGCTGGTTCACAGGAAAATCAGCAATCCAGGAACTCCAACATGGAGGAACTAGCAGCACCCCTTATCTTGCATACCTCGTTCGATTGTACCGGAGTGATCATTTCTAGAATTCTCTTAACCCTCCAAGTGATTTCGATGAGATATCGGTCAAGATATGACCAATTTTGCTATGACGAGAAATCGTTATCAACATGTCGATTTTTTGATGATCAAGATCTGGTCAGTTTTCTTCTAATGACGAGACAACGAGAGCTTGATGTACGAAATATCTCTTCCGTCAAGATCTGGTCGGTTTGGTTAATGACGAAACACCTCTTCGAGATAACCACCAGGAGGGTTAATTAAAAAAAACTGTGATTCATCTTCTATTCTTACTGTTTTTGTGATGTTCATCTCATGTACAGTCGCGGAAGAAAAAACCGAACCACCCCTCTTCATTCGAGCAATTTTAACAGTAGAGAAAATTCAAAGATGGCCTTCGACAGAAAATAACGTCTTCTATAAATTCAGATGCATAAATTTTGCATAAGGGGTCGTGTTCATATTAAATTGAACACCAACTTCATACTTTCCAATAGAAACCCCCTATTTTGACATACAATTTCAAATCTATCTCAAAATTTAATATCAGATACTAAATTTCATGTCATTAAAGTCTTACCGTTTCGAAGTTATGAGTACAGAAAGATTGGAGCTCCTAATCTTAAATCAGTTTCGCAGACTTTCATGGATATCTTCCTAAATAATATTTCTTTAGCGCTGATATTTGTTCCATGGATTTTGTTCGGGTTAAGCAACCCGAACAAAATCCACATATTTTATTTTAAAAATAGTTTTTAGTATGCAATAATTATTAAATTAATGTTTGAAAAAATTATGAATTGGAATCTTACTATATTTTGATGGGAATCGATTCAGAGGGACTTCTAATATGACCATGCAAAATTTCAAGTCAAATTCAGTTTTTGCGTTACATTAAATTTTCCTCATTATGACGATTTTAGGGGGCAACCAAAAGTTTTAAAAACATCTGACAAACCTATGGAATTTTTAAATTCTTGAAAAACGGTTGGAAATTTCATTTCTGTAATCTAAAATACATTGCCTTTTACCAGCTATGTGTCATATAGATAAACTCTACTAATCAATGATCAATTGAATGACATAATCTAATCACTTTTTGGATGATCGGAATATCAGTTCGATTGGTATTAAATAATTGCAAGTAGGCTTTTTGGTTGCAGACAGAGAAGAGCATTAATTAAAAGAATTAGAATTTTTTAAGAACACTAAAGACGATACAAAATTATACAGAACATCGATCAACACACATTATCTCTCCGTTTCGAATTGTTCTCAATTAAAAAAAATCCTCCTTTTATTACATTTTAATCATGGTTACAATTCACAAAATTATCGTTTGAGCTTGTATTTGCATAATAAATATAATTCTCGGATCGTTTGCACGCACTGACAAATACGTTTGAAATAGTGTCCAAATTTGAAATTCAGGTAGCTATAACTATAGTTAATCTCGATCTATGAGAATAACGACTTTCAATGTAGAGATCATCCCTGAAATTAACAACAACTTTAACATTGAATATATCCGGATATAAAGATAGTCAAGTCATGAAATATTAGATTAATTTAAGGATGGGAAATCTGATTAAGGAATAAAAACAGGGTGTTTACATTGGACATTTTGCTGTTTGTGCAAAATTTTAATGAAGACGGCCCCTTATGCATTTTTTTCGCATTTGAATTTGAGGAGGACGTTATTCATTATTTAATTATATCTTTGAATTTGCTCTACTATGAATGGTGCTCGAAATAAAGGGGGTGGTTCGTTTTTTGTCCGCGATTGTACATTGCTTCTCTGGTTTATTGAAAACGTCATGAAACTGGCGTTAATACTAAGGACTCGCGTATCAAGATGTAAGAATAACGTGTAGAGTAAGACAAAAAACTTTGCTAAAGTAATAGGATAAAACCTAGTAAACTACTTAAAAGCTTTAAAAACTGATCAATAAAGATGAAAACAAGACAATGAAACAGGGCTATAGCCAATTTTGGAGGAACAAAACACCCTCATCCAGGTTTTTCTCAAGTACACGGTACCATTGCCCTTTAGCAATGATTTTGAAATATGCTAACCGACAATTCTATGGCGATGAAGTGGAAACGAAAATTTTACTCGTCAATATGGCGATGGGCCCGAACTATGTGTTCTTGAGTTTTTCCAGGACCAAAATAAACAAAGAGCACTCGAGTTTATTTAGAAAAGTTTTGTCTCACTTACGTTTCACTTAGATCTTCTAGGCCACTTATAAAGAGCGGAGAATCAGTAGAAACAGTCATTAGTGTGACAGATAAGTTAAATGGTGTCGAAAATTTATGAGGTTTTGTCCCGGATTTTTCCCTTCGGAATCGATTTCGGAACGTCGTCAATAGCCAGTTGTGTTACTTCAGTGAAAGTACTCATCTAAACACATTGGACAAGTGCGACACTAACGCATATTTACTTTCTATCAACATAAAAAGCTTTACAATGTTTAAACACTACTTAAATTTTCATTCATTTAGCACATAATTCTCACAGTCAAAGACAAAGTATTATTAGAACTCATTGTAGGAGGAAAAATTGGAAACAGCTTCAGTAAACAAATGTCAAATTCTTTAAACAACCTTAAGATGCAAGATAATCTGATGTACTACATTAATTGGAAATTTTATTTTGAGTCTCAACTGTGCTTTACTTATTAGAGAGATCGGATCCCAAGTTTTGATTTTGTCTCAGACTTTTGTGATGAGTTTTCTGCTGAAAGTATATTTTGTTTGATCTTTCTAGTCCTTGATTAAATAGCCCGTTGTGTTGCTCCAATGCGACATTAATTCAATTACCTATCTTCTTGATTAAGGGTTTTAACACTTTTTTTGCATTATCTGAAGTCTTTTATAAGCATATTTAATCTACTAAACCAATATAAAAAGATGTCCTTTACTGGAAGTATTTTCTATCGAGCTATATATAGGTAACGTTATTGCTTCTGTGTCGATACATGTTTTCTGTACGTATTATGAACGAATCGTCGGCTTGTTTTACGAATACGTTTTCAGCACTTCGCCAATTTTAATTCCATGGAATAAATTCTTACTTGGTATAGGATAGTTCATTGGTCAGCACTGATTAGATTAAGTGCCTAAGCTTGCCAAAATGGTGATAAACTACATTTTAAGGTAACCCCGATATATATCAAGCGAGAGCATTATTCGAAGATCGTTTGATTTTGTTTACACTGAAAATCCTCCTCATACTTAAAGACTACGTTTTCCTTTTTCTACCTGCAACAAAATACTTTTCCGAAAAGATAAACTAGTTATTCTCTAACGGAAGCAAGATCTGATTTACCCTCCAAGTGGCTTCAACGAGATATCTCGTCCATCAAGATCTGATCAATTTTGCTAATGACGAGATATCTCGTCATCAAGATTTTGCTGACTTTTGATGGTGAGATCTCGGCATTATAAAAAATCGGTAATATCCTGAAGACGAGATATCTCATCATTAGCAAAAGTTATCTGGTTTTGATGGACGAGATATCTCGTTATTAGCAAAATTGATCAGATTTTGATGTTCGAGATCTCTCAATTATTTGCAAAATTGATCAGATTTTGATGGACGAGATATCTCGTTATTAGCAAAATTGATCAGATTTTGATGGACGAGATATATCGTCAAAAAACTTGGAATGTTAAAAATGTGGTATTTAGTCTGAATTGCTCGTTGAAAAATTATAGAAATAAAATTCAAAACCTAATCATAATATTGAAAATAATTGTAAGTAAAAGTAACTCAATGAGAAAGTAGAGCTTATATGTACTAGTCTGCGAAATCATCCAAATTCAATTTCTGTTTTCCCATATAAGGATAACAACGATTTATTAAGGATAACACCGACCTCGACCGATCTATGTAATGAGACGAATCCACGAGCACCATTCTTCAGACTAATCTAAGTTACTAAGAAAAGAACTTTCCAGATTCCTCGAAAGGGGCATCTAAATCCAATAACACTTATTGATTGAGTTCAAATGCATTATGTAATCCTTAACGCATTATCTAAATTCGTTGAACTCATCTGTTATCCAGTAAGTGAAGTTGGAAGTTTCCGAAGCTATCTATTTTGTGATTTTTAGAAATTTAAATAGTTTTATCCTTGTTCCATCTTTTTCGCTTCAACTTCTCAGTAAAAGAAGCTAATAATCAGCTCAATTACTAAATAAACTCAATTTGAATTTTAAACTCGATTTTTCTCAAAATGCATATTTTCTATCTTCAAAGCTTTTCTAAGAAACTAAAACTTGGGCCCTGTAGTCCGGTTGGAAGAGTAACGGATTAGCAACAAGAGGGTCACCAATAGTCCATTGTGTTGCTTCAGTGTGACGTTAATTAAAATGCCTACCTACCTGCATTGTTCCACATATAACTTTTCATAAGCTCTCAATATTGTTACATAACTAGTTTGAATTTTCAGACTTACATTAAAACTCTTTAGAAATATTTTAAACAAAAATGTTACTCAATATACTACTATGAATCTATTATATATAATCTAGTCTACATAAGTCTATCGAGTTTACAAAGCATTTCAAACCTCTATCTAATGTACCTAAAACTCAGGTAAACACACTACCGGAATCTTACCAACTTTAATTAAGAACTTAAAACTTCAATTCAATTAAGAACTTCAAAAGGCGTCACGATCATAGGAATTGCTTCAGTCACCAACTTGGAGTCTTTGGCGTAGCAGTTGTCAGAGGGATACAGTCTGTTTACCGGAAATGACATCTAATTCCTTCCCTAGGCTTGGATCAGGGCAGAGAGATAAACGCCGCCTAGGAATGTTAAGGCTTGCTTAAGTTAACCCGAAGGCTCTGACAGCTAAGCCTTGCTGATGCTCCAGGGATTTTATAAGACGGCGTAAACAAGTCTGTTTACACATCAAGCTGACGGTTGAATGTAATGGAAATTTATTCGTCGACTCAGTTGAGGGGAGTTGGGTGCAGGTGTTTTATGGCGCAAGGTTCAGTTGAGGGTTGGAGTCAAAGATTGGTTTGGTTTGCTAATCTTTGCTTGGCAGGAATGCATTTGCATACGTTACTTTTTGTTTGGTTCTTAACTATTTTCATGGATGTAGCTTACATTCTGTAACGTAATCACAGTAGGAATGGTATAAGGGTTTTTCAGTGTAAAAGTAAAAAATCTACCGGACGTTACTCTCGAATCTGAATGAGCTTCGGAGAAAGTTTATATTCTGTAGCGTGATTACAGCAGGAATGGTGAGTTGTTGGATCTTTTCGGATTTTATGGCGCAAGGGCCATATTTGGCCAAGCTGCACCAAACACAAGACAGACAACACAATGAGGGAGGAAGGAAATGAAAAAAGCAGAAGGGTAGGCGAGTGTAGAAATGAAAGGGAGGAGGGGTCACTCTTGTACTTCGAGGTTAGGAATGGTAGGAGAATGGTTTTTTTCTTTGTAAACGTAAAAACTTACCAGACATTTCTATTCTGAATGAGTTTCGAGGAGTTAATTTATATTCTGTAAAATGATCACAGTAGGAATCGCATGAGAGTGTTTTTCAGTGTAAGCGTAAACTATCTGAGAAGAAAAAAGAATCAAATTTAAGATCTAATTTTATTTATCGCAGTTTTTCCGATGTTTATCGGAAATTTTTCACCTTTCTTGCGCCTCCAGGTTTCCGGAAATATGCGTACCTCAGTTAGTTTGCCCTCTGCTCTTGCGAATGGTAGGTGGTGCAGGTTCAATCCCTGTACCTTACTCTAGGAGTATTTCTTTTCTGTATCTCGATCCAACCAAAGAATATCGTTTACGCGGGGCTCGTACATGTTAAATCTGTCGTGGCCTCAAATGTCCTCACGTAGTCGTGGTGTAGAAGTTTGGAGAGCAGGATGCCAGCTAAGGTGTTGTCCTCGTCATTTGACCGTGATTCAAAATTACGAGGTGTCCTCGGATCTTTCCCTTCGGGATGGATCCCGGACCGTCACCAATAGCCCGTTTTGTTGAGAAAAACCCTACGTTAATTCAACTACGAACTACCTTCTGTGTCAGAAAATCTTTCCTTGGTTTGTATGTTCATTATTTGATGTTTTGTGTTTTGTGTTTGGCGTAGCTTGGTCAAATACGGACTATGCGCATTAGAACACAATCAACCATCCGAGAAGCGTATTGTTGCTTTTACCCCACAACACATATAATGACCAAGTAACCACGTCCATTGGTTGAAATCAATATTTGTCAGAAGTTCCAAACTGATTTGAAGTAAGGCAGGGAATACTACAGTTTGCGGAACGGATATACGCGTGCGAATCATAGAGGAAATAATAGTACTTGTAGAATGACCAATTGCAACCTTTTCATGTGCCTAGAATTATGTGGCCAAAAACTAGTAACATGACCTTTAGAATACTTTCATCTGCCAAATGGAAATGAACATTCAACATCTGATTGGTCCAGGAACATAATAGTAGACCCCTTGGCATTTTTGTAGCCATTCTATAGAAATGCGCATTCACACACCTATGTATCGCCAAACCCTTATATAGCCAAACGAGGCGATAAGACGCCCCTCTATTGATTCATCATCTGATTGGTCCGCCTGAGATAGTAGTTGACTTTGTGGCGATTACACTATTTTTGTCGCCACTCAATAGGTGTCCCATCATATGATGTTATATCGTCAAACGAGGCTACAGGAGGCCGAATCGACCAACCAAGTCAATCTTTCAGCACGTAACTACTAGTGGACATGTTGGTCCTACCTTTTGAAGTTCCTCTCCATAGAAATGCTCAAGCTACTTATATTTAACATCTATGGTGCGAACCTGAGATTTAATGTAAGCAACATGCCGAAACTTCATTCGTTACATGCCAAGTTGCGTTACAAGTTACGAAAGAGGTAGCCAAACCATAGCTTCCTCTGTATTTAGCTTTGCAGAGCACCCTCTCAAGGGGAATGAAGAAATGTAACAACTGTGACTTTTCCATAAGCACCTAAAAGGATACACCCTTTTTGCGAAAATGCCTTTGGAAGAGCGACTGATATCTTGGATAAAGAATAAGACTGCACTATCCAAAATTTAACTCCAGTAACGTCCGATATCCATCAAATATTCAGTAAAACCATTCTCATCCAGAACAATGGTAACTCCTTTCTTCTCGCTAAATTTCTTCTTTGGTACTGAAATAGAATCGAATTGATGCACACAAATATTGTCGATTTAATAAAAACATCTTATTTAAAAGATATTTCTATTTCATCATTTATATTCGTTCTACTAACAAAATAATATGAAATCTGCTCTCTACGGACGAGCTGTATTTTCTTCGGACTCTGAAGAATCATTGACAAACAACATAACAATATTTGGAGTCCGATTCAGATTGTACGGGATAGGAAATTTGCCCGTCTTTTGATAAATATTTCAATGTGAAGTCGACTAGAAGCCTGTGTTTTTCAAGCCCGTGTATTATGGATGCATGAGACTTATACTTTTGACGTAGGAAAGTCTAACTCTGTGAATAGTATGGGACGGCTTACGGTCGACCGCCTGTAACAAAAATAGGTCGCAATCGCCATAAACAGTAAACGCGTTAGCATATTCGTACCATGGAGTTCAATTTGCATACTGTACACTATTTACTAAACACACACAATGAAAGTTTTACTGACGCAGAAGAGAGAAAATACACCCAGGGAAGAATGCACCTGACAGTAATCGAGCCTACAACTCGCAGGTTGCTAGTATAGTGGGCATACCCACTGAGCCACGACGACCTCGCGGTTCATCTGGACAGCGCTTTGAAACAATTCTCGACTTGATCATTTCAACTATCAGAATCAAGTCAATAGGAACTGACAGCTCAATCAGAACTAAGCGTATTTGTTTTGTTGTAATGTTTAACTGATTGCGGAATTGTAATATAGGTCACATACGTTTGAATTGTATCTGGTTTGTTAATGAAGTACATGAATTGATGCTAAAATTTGGTGAGATGGTGACACATGGTGAACAACTTTATTGCTGCGAGCCTGATTGTAGAAGATTGCGAAGGACGCGTTTAGGAAGTTACAAAGAGGTCTTTTGATTCCAAGGTTTAAATCATGATCACTTAAAAACGTATAGACTGATTTAAATACCACAGTAACAATGTCGAACACCGTTAACGAATTGCTGTTACATGCAAGGTAACCAGCTTCATATGTAGGCGGTTCATCTACAGTAGATTTGTAGCACACCGCAAGCATTCGGAGTAGTTTGGTAGTTTTCTATTTACGTCGCACTAGAGCAACACGACCGGCTATTGCCAACTACCCGGGATCAATGCCGAAGGGAAAGACCCGAGAGTACTTCGTAGTTTCTTACCTCAGTAAGATGACGAGGTCAATATCTGAGCTGGCACCCCACTCTCTGAAATTTCATACCACGCCAACGTGAGGCCACTTGAGGCCACGACATATTTAACATACACCAACCCCCAAGTGCACGGTCGATTTGGAAAATATGCTTAACATAATAAAGCTATGCAATAACTGCACAAAGGAATAGAAAATTAGTTATACATGTGTGCAATTTAAGGGTTGAGTTGGGTTTTATGGTGCAATGACCGTATTTGGCCAAGCTGAGCCAAACACAAGACAGACAACGTCGAGTAATGGACATGCACACACAAGGAATGTTTTGTTGATACAGAAGAGAGACATACACACGAGAGGTAAGTTACAGGAATCGAACCTGCGAGCCTACGACTCGCATGTTGCTAACGCGTTGGGCAAACACTTTTTTTAAGCCAAACAACGAGTACTTTGGGTACATAGTGGAGTACCATAAGGGGCGTGTCATCTCAAGATAGTTCCGGTATCCAAAATGTAGGTTGTCGGGAAGCAGCTTGAATTAATTCTCTCAATTTAACCCTCCTGGGGGTTGTTTGACGAGATATCTCGTCATCAAAAGAAAACTGACCAGATCTTCATTTCGCCATCATAAAAAAATCGGCAATATCTAGGCGACGAGACATCTCGTCATTAGCGAAATTGGTCAGATCTTGATGGACGAGATATCTCGTCGAAACCACTTGGAGGGTTAATAACAAAAACCTTCATTTGACTAAGACAGAATCAGCAAACTACTAAGTTTGCCATCAACAGTATTTGTTCCACTTGTATGAAAGCCAGTACGAAACCCATACAAGTTCGTGTAGTGCCCTCTAGCGACCAATTGAAATGGTCTGGAGCAGGGAATATTCAACAAAGAATGATGGAATGGTCTGCTGAATATGCAAGACGGTCTCATATGTGCGTAGGGTGGACGCGGTGGAACACCATCCTGTCTAGAAGCCAAACATTGATTAATGCTCAAAGATATTCTGAGATTCAAATTGGTATGAGTACATGGGTATAATTATTAGCACGCGGATATTTAGGCTGAATTTATCTCAGATTCTGATTTAACTCGTTTTATCGAGAAATAGAATTTGAGGGTCGAATTGAAGAAATGTTATCCGATAATTGTAACGAAAAATTAAGAAAAATGGTCGAAGAGACAGTTTGAAATGAATTATCTTTCAACCCTGTAACGTTGGAGGCCGGGTGCTGTGCCAACAAACACGACTATACAGACGAAATTACAAGCAACTAACGTCTATTTCACAATATGGTATGTTACAGTATGTACAATAGGTATTTTAATAGGTAGCTATTTTAATTAACGTCGCACCGGAGCAACACACAGGGTTATTGGCGACGGTCTGGGATCAATCCCAAACGGAAAGATCCGGGGACAACACCACGTAATTTTGAACCACGGTTAGATGACGAAGTCACACATGAGCTGGCACCCCACTCTCCAAACCTCCACACTACGCCAACGTGAGGACATTTGAGGCTCCGACAGATTTAACGTGCACCGGCCCCCTTTGTAAACGACTGTTTGTGGTTGGATTCGAACTCGCACCCCTCCGGTTGCTAATCCGTTGCTCTTCCAACCGGACTACCGCGGCCTCATGAAGAACAGGGATTTGCATCCCTATGTTATGGGCGCTACAAAAAGGTATGGGTAGGTATTTAATTAACGTCGCACTGAAGCAACACAACCGGCTACTGACGACGGTCCGGAATCAAACCCAATGGGAAAGGTAATAGTATGGTAATTAATTAACGTTGCACTAGAGCAACACAATGGGCAATTGACGACGGTCCGGGATCAATCCCGATGGGAAAGATCGAGGACAACACCACGTAAATTTGAACCACGGTCAGAACCCAATAGGAAAGATCAGACTACAAAAAGGGGGAAATGGGATTTACTCAAATAGCAGGGTCGAAAAAGCACCAAAAAACCTACCTCTGCTCAGCTCCAATTCGTCTTGTCCCGTCAATTTCATTGGAAACAGTTCAAACAATTGAACTGTTTCCAATAAACTGTTTTCCATGTTTCCGACGCCCCCTAAAGACTGAAGATGGTTTTCAGAGGTGTCGTGAACCACTGAAGACCACAGTACTTTGCTTGAACTTTTATGAATTTAAAATTGCTGTGCGGAAAAATAACTGTTAAGAGCATTTCGGTGACAATTTTGAATGACATGTTTATACATAAATATATGAGATGAAGTAGTTTGAAATACAAACTACAACGTAGCCTAGTGATATTTTATTAATTTGCCGTAATTTCAAAATTCATTTGAAAATTACGTAGATCAGATTTATCCATTTTTATACCATAAGTATTAGGTCATTAAGTATGAAATGTCCGATTACCTCAAGTACCAAGTTTGATATCGATTCTGATATTTCACTTTGAAAGTTCTTTGTTTTTTATTGTAAAGGTACGTCATCAGCCTTTCAGACGCACGTTTTGGTTTGTGGTTATCTGTCGAATTGCCTTTTGCAGATTAAATTTTGGATAAGTTAAAAATTCACGTTATTTTCGAATATGAGCTCCCTCGTGAAACTAATGCAGCGCAGATGACTCGAAATGTGAACGAAGTGTTTGGCAAGGATGTGGTTAATGAACGCACAGTATGTCGATGGTTTGAGAAGTTCTAATCTGGCGGTTTTGGATCATCAAAATCGGATAGAAGCAGATACACATCTCAAACTACGCGTGAATTAGTAGCAAGGTGTGACGTTACTATTCCAACAATATAAACCATTTGAAACAAATTGGTAAGGTTAAGTTGGATAGACGGATTCCGCATGAATTAAACGAGCGTCAGAAGAGAAATCATTTCGAAACTTGCCTTTCTTTGCTGTCGCGACATAAAGGCGAACCATTTTTACATCGTATTGTTACGTGTGATGAAAAATGGATTCTTTTCGACAATCGTAAGCTTTCGGCACAATGGTTGGATAAAGATGAAGTGCCAAAACACACTCCGAAACAGAATATTCACCAAAAAGAGCTAATGGTGTCTGGTGGTGCAGAACTGGTGTTTTCCACTGTAATCGAGACCTGGTCAATCGATTACGACGGCTGTCATGCTGTAACCAATTAGACAAAATGATGAGGGAGCTTGGGATTAAACAGCCGAGATTGGTGAATAGAGACAGGCCAATGCTCGAAAATATGTCGCACAAATAACGTTGCTCAAACTACAACTTGGAAACTCTCTACCACCCACTGCATTCACCAGACCTTGCACCAACTGACTAACATTTCCTCCAAGCATCGGACCACTGCTTGCAAGGAAAAATATTTAATTCCCAACAAGTTGTAGAAACGCCTTTCGCTATTTTTATCACCACTTGCTCTCAAGGCTTCTTCGCTGCGGCATTAACAAGCTACCGTTAAGATAGGAAAACTGTATCGATAGTTTAGGCTCATACTTTGATTAATTATACTACTTCTTGCTTGAGATATAATGAACCAAACTTTCAGTTCGAAATCGACATTTCATACTTAATGACCTAATATAATGAGGGAGGTAGGTAATTAATTAACAATGCACTGGAACAACACAACAGGCCATTGTCCCGGATCAATTCCGAAGGGAAAGAGCGAAGGACAGCGCCTCGTAATTTTGAACCAGCCAGATGACGAGAACAACACCTGAGCTGGCACCCCACTCTCCAAACTTCCACATCATGCCAACGTGAGGACATTTTGAGCCATGACAGATTTAGCGTGCACCAGCCTCATGTACACGACGGTCTTTGGTTGCAATAAACCTAATGTAGTATTATAGTTAGTACAATCAATTTTCCTCCAATATTTAATAAACATTTAGGTATTATGAAGTAATTTTTAAAAATTTATATGAATGGACAAATCGATTTTATAAAACGTCTCTTTTCCTGCGTGAATTCAATAATAAGATAAGGAAGAAATAGAAACAGTTTAAAATATATTATTTTGTGCGTATATTAAGGTTTATGATTATAAAACCCCATAAAGTAAGTTTTTCCCAAAAGTTCGCCAAAAATAAGTTCTTACTATTCAAATATCTCTTAACCCTTCAAGTGGTTTCGACGGGATATCTCGTTCATCAAGATCTTGCCAATTTTGCTAATGGCGAGATATCTCGTCAAGATATTGCCAATTTCTTAATGATGACGAGATCAAGATCTGGTCATTTTTCTTCTAATGACGAGATATATCGTCTATCAAGATCTGATAGGTTTTGCTAATGACGACATACCTCGACAAGACAACCACCAGGAGGATTAAGATTCAAGGATCTCTGTTGCAATATTAGAAACAGTTTACTTTATTTTATGTGCTTTTGCTTTCTGTGTCGTTGAGCTACTTCAAATGACCGTTCATCACACAGCTATAGCCCGTAAACAAGTTTTATCCCAAATGAATGTTTCCAGTTGTCGTTAAAATTAATGATGTAGGTAAAAGTCCATCATTGTACGAATGGCCTTTTACTTTTATTGTTCTCTGCTTTGAAAAGATAAGAAAATGTTGGGAGAAATCACAGCAAATTCGAAAAACAGAATAGCACAAGGCAACGCAAGTACAGTCATTTTTATTATTGCATTTATGCTATTAGCTTATTAGAGTTAGTTTAAAAATCCATTAAGTTAACGCTGGAAGTAATCGTAGTGAGTGTTCATAATTTTTGTGCGAAATAACACAAGGTGTGTCGCAATGGTTTATAAGACTTTGGCGTAAAAAGTAATAAAACGCAACTGTAAATAAAAATTCTAATCATGGTTATAGAAATGGAGATTCTTCCTTTCCCCCCCCCCCTCCATTCCCATGATAACCATTCATCTCCCTAGGGAACACCTGTGCTCCTTTGAAATGATAAGTTACATAACAGGTGGATAGCAGGGCAGCTACTGATAACTGACTTTGCCTGACCACCTCGATCACCGGACTTAGCACCATGGGATTTTCATCACATATGTGCGTGTTTGTAAATACCCTTCTTAGATATTCAATGAAATTAAAGGTATGTATAAACAAAGTACAACGTTGTAGCAATAGAATGATACACGAAGGATGGACACTCCATATTCATCCGGTGAATATCTAAGTACAATTTATCCTTTCCACACATGTCTTACCCTACCATATTTTGTTCCATTGTAGTGTTTCACTATAATTCCGAGGAATATTATATTAGGTATCGATTTAAACATCAAGAAAATATGGTTTTTTCATTGCGCACATTAGAAATATTACAATAATTACATTAAATACTGTCAAGAAAGGAGTAAAACATGAAAAATGTGACAATAATGACAAAGACTTCACGGATGGGATGTTTCCAAAGGGAGTAATAATGCAGACTCTCAGAAAGTGGGGAAACTTCCGGCAATCAATCACATAAATCGTGGAATAACACACAAAGCCTAAGAAATATCACGAGTTAAAATGGACTTTTCTTCGAAATACACTGGGCTGTACAATTATTTTTCCAGAAATTCCCGATACTCAAACGATGAAAGCAAAACCATTTTTTACACAGAAATGGAAAATAAGTATCCAAAAAGTTAAATGCATTAGTGAACTTGAATGCATTTTTTATGTGAATATAAAAACATCACAATATAAGCGGGGAAAATAAGCTTTCATTTATAAAGTTGAAAAACATAACGATTGAAAGTACAAACGCATAATTGTTAGAATAATGAAATTTTTAGAATTATGTAGAAATAATTATGAAAATTCACAAAAACATCATCCAAGATTCCTTCTAATCTTTAGGGCCTGATTGGAAGAGTAATGGATTGGCAACAGGGGAATGGGGAGTTAGAAACTAGATCCAACAAAAGACCGTCGTGTTCGTGAGGGCTGATGCACGTTAAATCTGTCGTGGTCTCAAATTTCCTCACATTTCTATAGTGTGGAAGTTTGAAGAGTGGGGTGCCAGCTGATATGTTGACCTCGTTATCTGACAGTGGTACACAATTACGAGGAATTCTTGGATATTTTCCTTCGGGATTGATCCCAGACCGTTGCCAATAGCCCGTTGTCTTGCCCCAGTGCGATAATTCAGCTATGTAATTACCTACGTATCATAACGTTCCATTACTAGAATTAGTACCATAACGTTCCGTTTGTAAAATTAATACCATAAAGTTTTCCGAGGGCCGCGGTGGCCCGGTTGGAAGAGTAACGGTCTTGCAACCGAAGGGTTGCGAGTTCGAATCCAGCCAAACACCTTCAGGTTCAAAGGGGGCTGGTGCACATTAAATCTGTCGTGGCCTCAAATGTCCTCACGTTGGCGTGGTGTGGAAGTTTCGAGAGTGGGGTGCCAGTTCAGGTGTTGCCTCGTGATCTGACCGTGGTTCAAAATTACGTGGTTGTGTCCTCGGATCTTTCCCTTTGGGATAGATCCCGGACCGTCACCACTAGCCCGTTGTGTTGCTCCAGTGTGACGTTAATTGAAATACCCCCCCATAAAGTTTTCCGTTGGCTTGGTGTGGAAATTTGGAGAGTGGAGTGCCAACTCAGGTGTGACCTCGACATCTAACCGTACTTCAAAATTACTTGGTGTTGTCCTCGGATCTTTCACTTCGGGGAATGATCCCGGACTGTCGCCATTTCCCGTTGTGTTGCTCCTGTGCGACGTTAATAAACACCTACCTACCCTTCTGTTTGATCTCGAATCGTTGCCAATAGCCCGTTGTGTTACTCCAGTGCGAAGTTAATTGAAATCTACTAATGAAAGATTATGGTAAGGTTCTTTAATTAACGTCGCACTGGAGCAACACAGCAGGCTATTGGCGACGATCCGAGATCAAACCCGAAGAAAAGATCCCAGGACAACACCACGTAATTTTGGGGGGGGGGAATTTCAATTAACGTCACACTGGAGCAACACAATGGGCTATTGGTGACGGTCCGGGATCAATCCCAAAGGGAAAGATCCGAGGACAACACCACGTAATTTTGAACCACGGTCAGATGACGAGGCAACACCTGAGCTGGCACCCCACTCTCCAAACTTCCACACCACGCCAACGTGAGGACATTTGAGGCCACGACAGATTTAACGTGCACCAGCCCCCTTTGTACACGACGGTGTTTGGCTGGATTCGAACTCGCAACCCTTCGGTTGCAAGTCCGTTACTCTTCCAACCGGGCCACCGCGGCCCCCACGTAATTTTGAACCACGGTCAGATGACGAGGTCACACCTGAGCTGGCACCTCACTCTCCAAACTTCCACACCACGCCAAAGTGAGGACATTTGAGGCCACGAGATTTAAAGTGCACCAGCCGCTTTGTACACGACGGTGTTTGATTGGATCGCAACCCTCTCGTTGCTAATCCGTTACTTTCCCAAACCAGGCTACCGCTACCCTTAGAATTATTGTCATAACGTTTCATTGTTAGGCACCTGTTGGCAAATTTAACAAGTATATGCAAGTGGATTTTAACACTTATAACCAATTTTTAAATTGAAGAGCAAGAATCGACTTAAAGCCCCATAAGAGTATTATACTTTTACTCTAGAAAGCACTCAGTATACCAGATTGAAGAGATACAATTGTTTAAAGCTACCCCAATATAAGCTAAACCGCTTGTACTTCATTCAATAATCTCGGCATTCAATTATACAATATGTCCGATTAGGCGGATGGATTGAACACGGACATAATTTTAACTCGAACTTGATGCAGTGTTGACGGGTAATCAAGAATTCTGTTTAGAATATTAATTTCACAGGAACCATTGACATACACCATCATTATTTTCTGCTGACGTCGTCTGACTGCTCACTGGAATCATGCTACATGTTAAGTCGGCTGTTAATAATACAGCATTCGAGCTCGGGTGCTGCGCTTGAGTTTGATTCAATACTGATCAGATGTGGTGGTTGGATTCGATATTTTTATGACGAGCATTCGATCTCGAATTGCAACAAATCGATAGCGTCATCTGACCGTGGTTTAAAATGAAGGAGTGATGTGTCCTCCAATCTTTTCCTTCCCGATTGATACCGGGACAGCATCGGCATCCGGTTGGAAGGGTAACGGATTAGGAATCGGAGGGTTCCGAGTTCGAATCCAACCAAAGACCGCCGTGTTAAAAGGGGGCTGTCGCACGTTCAATTCGTTGTGGCCTCAAATGTCCTCACGTTGGCGTGGTGTGGAAGTTTGGAGAGTGGGGTGCCAGCTCAGGTGTTGCCTCGTCATCTGACCGTGGTTCAAAATTACGTGGTGCTGTCCTCGGATCTTTCCCTTTGGGATTGATCCCGGACCGTCACCAATAGCCCGTTGTGTTGCTCCAGTGTGACGTTAATTGAAATACCCCCCCCCCTTTCCTTTCGGATTTGAGGGCCGCGGTGGCCCGGTTGGAAGAGTAACGGACTTGCAACTGAAGGGTTGCGAGTTCGAATCCAGTCAAACACCGTCGTGTACAAAGGGGACTGGTGCACGTTAAATCTGTCGTGGCCTCAAATGTCCTCACGTTGGCGTGGTGTGGAAGTTTGGAGAGTGGGGTGCCAGCTCAGGTGTTGCCTCGTCATCTGACCGTGGTTCAAAATTACGTGGTGTTATCCTCGGATCTTTCCCTTTGGGATTGATCCCGGACCCTCACCAATAGCCCGTTGTGTTGCTCCAGTGTGACGTTAATTGAAATACCCCCTTTCGGATTTGATTACGGACCGTCATCAATAGCCCGTTGTGTTTCTCCAGTGCGACGTTATTTAAAATACCTACCAACCTGCTATTTTCGGACATAATTCTAATTCAAAGGGTAGGTTGGTAAGAATTTTAATTAACGTCACACTGGAGCAACACAACGGGCTATTGATGACGGTCCGTAATCAAATCCGAAAGGAAAGAACTGAAGACAACACCACGTAATTTTGAATCACATTCAGAAGACGAGGTAACACCTGAGCTGGCACCCCACTCTCCTAGCTTCCACACCACACCCACGCGAGGACACTTGAGGCCCGGACGGATTTAACGTGCACCAGCGCCCTTTGTACACGACGGCCTATGGTTGGATTCGAACTCGCAACTCTCCAGTTGCTAATCCGTTACTCTTCCAACCGGGCTACCGTGGCCTAGATGCTGCGGTAGCCCGGTTGGGGTTCAAAGGTATTGATCGGATTTTTGTTAGATCGATTTAATTTTAGGATCGAATACTTGGCGTAAAAGTATCTAATTAAATCATACATGTAGATCCCCTATTGAATCGAATTCCAGCAGAGCACCTCAATTTTAATAGTTTATTCCTGTTATTTACGTTACGGTCGTTATCTGACCATGGTTCATAATTACGTGGTGTTGTCCTCGTTTGGTTGGTTGGTTTGTGGATTTATGGCACAGGGGCCATATTTGGCCATACTACGCCAGACACAAGACACAATATCAAGTAATAGACACACACACAATATAGTTTTACCGACACAGAAGAGAGAAATACACCCAGGGAGGAATGCATAGCCAAATTTGGCCCTTGTGCCATAAAACCCAAAAAAGTCAAACCAAACCAGGGGGGGGTATTTCAATTAACGTCACACTGGAGCAACACAATGGGCTATTGGTGACGGTCCGGGATCAATCCCAAAGGGAAAGATCCGAGGACAACACCACGTAATTTTGAACCACGGTCAGATGACGAGGCAACACCTGAGCTGGCACCCCACTCTCCAAACTTCCACACCACGCCAACGTGAGGACATTTGAGGCCCCGACAGATTTAACGTGCACCAGCCCCCTTTGTACACGACGGTGTTTGGCTGAATTCGAACTCGCAACCCTTCGATTGCTAGTCCGTTACTCTTCCAACCGGGCCACCGCGGCCCGACCACATCCCGAAGAGAAAGATCCGAGTAAACTTCTCATAATTTTGAACCACGGTTAGATGACGAGGTCAACACCTGAACTGACACCCCATTGTCCAAACATCCACACCACGCCAACGTGAGGACATTTCAGGCCTCGACAGATTTAACGTGCGCCAGCCCCCTTTGTACACGACGGTCTTTGGTTGGATTCGAACTCGCAATCGGTTGCTAATCCGTTACTCTTCCAAAAAGCTACACCGAGGCCCGCTTTTCGAGATATTTTCTTCCGCTTCAGATGTTTTCTATGTATTGTGATGTCTGCGTATTTAACATGCGATAAATAGTAATAAACATGCAGCAAATTCTACAGAATAAACTCGCGTATCATAAAGATTTGTAGCGTCTAGCCTCATCCATTTACCCCCAACAAGCTTTACAAATAAAGCCTTTCAAAGTAACATGAAAAGGAACGACTCTTAACTTTTTAATTTAAAGAAGTGGTACTTCACTTTCAATGTGCTAACTAGCCAACGAAGTAGGAATGAGAGCTATTGAAAGAGAATGAGCTGTCTGAAAAGGACCTGAAAAATGCTTAAACTACTTCAAAATAAACTACTGTAAAGGTTTCTCTTGTGAAGTTGTCTGGCAAAAGTTTTCCAATATAGTAAAGTTTATAGATATTGAACTTGGTGTTACTAGTGAGACTTTGAATGCAATTTATTTTTACTTTTGCTCATTGTAGAAGTAATAAAAATAAAATTCAAAAATTATCTCTCGGTAACAGAATGTTGCGAATACTAAAGTTTGATTTAATAAAATTCCAATTTGGGCAAATATCTTATGCAACGTTCGCATGTGAAATAGTTTACATAACTTTCAAAGTAACTTTCAGATCATCCTTCATTGCAGTGTCACGTTGGCGTGGTGTGGAAGTTTGGAGAGTGGGGTGCCAGCTCACAGGTGTTGCCTCGTCATTTGACCGTGGCTCAAAATTACGTGGTGTTGTCCTCGGATCTTTCCCTTTGGGATTGATCCCGGACCGTCACCAATAGCCCGTTGTGTTGCTCCAGTGTGACGTTAATTGAAATACCCCCTTCATTGCAGTGTTTGATTTCTTATAATTTTATGTGTACAGATACCGCAATTCAAAATTAATTACACAACAAATATACTTAAATTATTTTAAAATGAAAGGTAGGTAGCTAGCTTAATTTACGTCCCAACTTGTTATTAGCGATGGATCCATCTCGAAGATCCGAGTAAAACACCTAGTCATTTTGTGCCCCGGTCAGATCACGAGGTGCACCCCACTCTGAAATTCTTCACCACGCCAATGTGAGGACATTTGAGGCCACGACAGATTTACCAGCCCCTTTGTACACGACGGTCTTTGGTTGGATTCGAACTCGCAACCTCCGGTTGCTAATCCGGAGCTCTTCCAACCTCGCTACCGCGGCCCCAGATCTTGATAGACGAGATATCTCGTCGACACCACTTGGAGGGTTAAAAAGTAGTTCACAACAGTATAATAAAACAATTTTTCTCGTTTCCTCCGAAAGTTTCTATATTCTATAAGAAAATTCGGTAGACATGATCCAGCCACAGGGTTATCAGAATTTTAGTTTTGGGGAGGTTATATTTCGCCAAGTCACAAGATACGGCTTAAATTTAAAATGCACGGGAAAAAAGATTTGCAATTTCCGGACACAATGGAACACAAGGATCTACGTACGTTCGACGCTGTCAGGTACAGGAAACTGGCTCCAAGGGATTCATGTCACAGTGCAATAGAGTCTAAAAAGTAAATTGAAGTTTTTTCCATCCTCTATAATAATATGCTATTTGAAAGCAAGATTGGGAAATACTGTTATTAGATATATAGTAGTGAAGAGTAATTCCCTGGTATGGAACCCCGATTGTTTGACTGAAATGTAAACAAAATCAATGTTTTGAAAATATTTCAGAAAGTCCTAAAACTCGTTTCGCAAAACTGACGTTTCTAAAAAGTAAGTTCTTGACGTTAAGTTTAGCCTTTTTTCTAGGAACGCCGAAGCTTAGTGAGTATGGCCACTGCTGGTTTTGCTTTAATTTTAAAATTAAACTGACGTATTATACTGACCGTAAAAAACTGACATTAAAATCGAAATAAAAGAAATATTTTTAAAGGGTAGTTGGTGGGTAGGTGGTTGAATTGACTTCGCACTGGAGCAACACAACCGTTCAAAATTACGTATTGCCCTCAGACTTTTCCCATCGGGATTGTTCCGGACCGTAGTCAATACCCGCTGTGTTGCTCTAGTATGACGTTAATTAATTACCATTACCCAGGACAACCCCTCGTAATTTTGAACCACGGTCAGATGACGAGTTCAACACCTGAACTGGCACCCCACTTGTCCAAACTTCCACACCACGCCAACGGTACATTTGAGGACACGACATATTTAACGTGCACCAGCCTCCGCGTACACGACGGTCTTTGGTTGGACTTTCGAATCCGCAATCCTCCAGTTTGCTAATCTGTTACTCTTCCGAATCTGCTATAGGAGCTAAGGAAGTTTGGTTGTTTTGGGATTATGGTACAATTTTTGCCATGCTGCGCCAGGTGCAAGACGTGCAATATCAATTAATAGACACAATGAACAACACAATTAAAGTGTTACTGACACAGAAGAGAGAAATACACCCAGGAAGGAATGCGCCTGACAGGAATAGAACCTGCGCTGCCTACAACTTGAAGATTGCTAGCGCAGTGAACATAACCCACAACAAGGTCATAGGAAATAGTGGAAGATTTAAATTCTTTCGGCGGACTCAAGTATAAAAATGCCCGCTGACTTTGATTCAAAATTACGAGGTGTTGTCCTCGAATTTTTCCCTCGGGATTAATCCAAGACCGTTGCCAATAGCTCTTTGTGTTGCTCCAGTGCTACTTTAGTTGACAGCATAATTACCTACATGTGCATAAGTGAAGCGAAAAAAGTATTTTCACAGGTTTTATTTTTACAGCATAGAATTTATGAGAACCGCATTTATTTTCCGACATTGTTTCTTGTAGTACTATTTTATTTGTCACGTATTCATCTGGGATTTAAAAAAATTGTCCCATACGAGTGTCTTTTTAAAATATGTGTAGTTCTTTTTTGAAACTTGAAAAAACTGGATTTTATTTCACTCGTTACGTGAAACATCTAGATTGCAGGTTTAGTGTTTCTACTCGTTACTTTCGAAAGAAAACTAATGAATGAAATTCCATTCTTAACCTTTTCTTGTTTTCCTGGGGCTTTGGCGGGGGACTCAAAGCATCAATTTTTCAAGTTGTTCGTCCCAACGGATCTTATTAGAGACCGCTTCTGCGCAGATACAATTACACTTTCAGCGTATGCCCAAACAGTCAACAAGAGACTTCGATACGACTGTAGAAAACAGTTTTGATTTTTTTTACATCGATGTTGTATCTGATTCGTATGCTTTGTACAGGGTTTCCGGAGGCTTTAAAATATCCTGTTTTCATTTTAACTTTCAACCTTTCTGGAGGTTATTTTCGAGGCCGTCGTGGATGAATGGGTTTGCTCACTGCGCTAATAACCTTCGAGTTGTAGACGGCGCAGGTTCCATTCTTAGCAGGTACATTATTCTTAATGGGTATATTTCTCTCTTCTGTGGCAGTAAAGGGGCCGCAGTAGCTAGGTTGGAAGGGTATCGGATTAGCAACTTGAGGGATGTAAGTTCGAATCCAACCTAAGACCACCGCAAACAAAGGGGGCTGCTGCACATTAAAGCTGTCATGGCCTCAAATGTCCTCACGCTGGGGTGTGTGGGGTAATTTGGAGAGTGGGGTGATTTGGAGAGTGGAAAATATTGCTCGCCATTAGCAATATTTTCAGATCTTGGTGAACGAGATATCTAATCGAAACCACTTAAAGGATTAATTACCCTTAAAAAACAAAAACTTTTACAAGCATTTGTAACTATTTTTACAGAAATGGGTAAATTGATCCATTTTCCATTTGGATGCAGGTAACAGAATGTCATTAGTGCTGAAATAAGAAACGAAATTATCTTTAAATAAAAATTAAGTAATCTATATAAATAAAAATGGAGTGTTTGTACATTGAATATTTTCGACCCATTTCAAATTTTCTATCCGTTTTGGGCCCTTCTGATGCAAAATCCGTCTATTGAGCGTTTGGTGTCTGTCTGTCCGTCTTCCCGTACTATGTTTAATTTTGTGTCTGCGTTTGTACAAGTATCACGTGAAATTAATTCAACTTGTTTTATTGAAATATTTTATGTTTGATGCACCATATTTTAGTTTAGTGAATACATTATTTGAAATTTCTTTGCTTACATATATATTTAGATAAGTTCCGTGTTAAAACATCTGAGTAACTATACTTAAATCAAACATAATTTGGTAGTTTGAGAGTAGCCGGAAGGTATATTGAGCATAGCAATTACTTGGAGTGGTTTACCAGTGCTGTAAAAATTCAATTTTTTTTCCAAAATCTATTTTTACGGAAATTAAATTCCTATACTGTGTGTATTTATTTTGAGTCTTATATTTTATTTACGAAATATAAAAAAATTCTGAATATTTGGAGAGACGATAAAGAGAATAAAACATTGTAAATAAAATATACATAAAACCTTTTAAAATAGAACTGGTAGCTAATATGGCAACTTCGGTATTTTTTTTGTAATTGTTTGCCTTTTAAAGCTGTCCGTTATATTCCAAGAATCTATTTTGTAGTGAAAAAGCAGATACATTTGTTACTTTTCGTTCAAAGATTTTTTAAAAATCTGTTTTAAGACGTATTTCTACATTTTCAATTTGATGTTTTTCGTTCAATAAGTGTAATAAAGGTAAGTAATGGTTTAATTAGTTTTAAAAACATTTTTAATCATTGCAGGATAAACTTGAGAAGCGCTTTTGGTTTTGTAATGATATACAAGGCATTTATATGCATACTGTACACTATTCTATGCATTCTGGGTAACATTGGCACACTCTGGACACTTTCCTTTCTTATTAAAAATTTAAATTCTACAAAAATGTAAAATGTTAAATATGATATTTATTTACATTTGTGAAATTTTTGTATTTAGCAATTGTGTACCTTTATTAGAGTGGTAGTTGTTGCATGTGATGACTAGGAATTATAATTTATTAACGAAAGCGGAAGTTAGTTAATCAATTCAACTCGAGTGAAGTCGGGTAATTCTGCTAGTTATAAATAAAACAATATTATCAAGTTGCATTCAGTATGATTTTAAAAGAATTTGCTGTCAATTTTTCCTTTTGCAGTTTTATAGTCTATTAAAACACGTAATTTAAAGCATTATTTATGCATTTTTATTTCTAACTAGCTGAATTACCCGGCGTTGCTCGGGTTGAAATGGTTAAATGTTGCTTGAAAAGTGAATTAGAATAAGCACTTTTTTTTCACAGAAAAATGCAATCATTTAAGTTGTACGGAAAATACATTTTAACTTTTTCATAGCTTCTACAATATACTTCGGACGCAAATATATGCATTTAATTCCTGAATATATTGCAATATGTAAAAGATTAAGACATAAATACGAACAGAAACGAAATTCCGACGAAAAAATGCAGAATTCTAAAAAACGAATGATGCGCAGTGTCGAATTTCGACTGCCTGAGTTTATTCTAAAATAGAGCGATTCGAAAAAGACATTTGAAAATATTGATAAAGACGATAATGATTTATGAAATTTAGTAATGCTCAAATATGACTGCAACATTTAGCTGTGCTAACTCAAACAGACAAACTCGGGATTCTAAATCAAATTTATAAAATAATAAAACATTAATTCTGGTTTGCCATATCTAAAATAACAAAATTACGCTTTTATGATTAATGAGTTGAAGTTTTTCGTGTTCCATTACAAAATGTAAATTATGAATAATGAAATATTTTAACTATCCTTTTTTTATCAATCAAATATTCATAATATTCATGTAAAAATATAAAACTCATCATAGAAATAAAATAATAATTCAAACGTATACATCCAGCATCTCGGTACTCCAAATACATGGCTCTTTGTTATAACGTCAATCAGTTTCAACTGCTTCTGTTTAAATACTCTCGCAATCAAGTCGTGGCGCTCACTGGGTAATTGACCATTGGTAAGAACCTCCTTGATCTCCGTCCAAGTCGGATTGCAGGTGAAGGTGATAAATAAGTCTGGTCTCCCGTACGTCCTCGCGTAGGTCATAGCATCTTGTGTGTATTCGTGCATGTCTCTGGGACTCCTGTAAATGTAGCTGGTAGTATGACCAAGGCACCGAGGTTTTCAACGTTCCCGTCATTTCCCACAGCATCTCTCAGGTGAATATATTCGTCAACTCTCAGTTTACGTTGATTTAGGCGAATGTAAAGGAGACGCTCACTCTCGACTTTTGTGTACATATCGACGATGAACTGATGAAACAATTGCCTGCAGTTCAATACGTGGTACTGCTCAGTATCTCGAACCATTAATCTGTACGCATATAAATCCATCACTGAAACTTTCTTGCTCGTTGTTTCACCTGTTCTTGGGTTGATCTGCCTCAGATTAAAATGATATCCATCTTCACCATGTGGGGGAATATCACTGGGTACTCCAGAGCATCATAAGATCGATGTGTTTCCGAAATGCGCTGCAAAGATTCACCTCGTCATTGAATAACGATATCCCGTTGATGGAATTCATCGCCTGATATAACCACCGCGACTTCATCTGCTTGAGGAGAGTTAAAGCGCCGCTCGTGTTCGCCTGCTGGTCTTCGGTCTGCTCTTATGACTACTTTATATTCATCTGTTGGCATACGTTCCAATGCTGTTTCAAACGTTTTAATAAGATTATTGTGCTCATGAAACATCCTCTGTAAGTTTAACACAATCTGACGTCTGGTTCCCGAGATGTAGGCGCACCTCTGATCAGTTTCCATTTGTTCGTTTTGAATAAAATATAGTTGTAGAAATTTTGGTGGTTGATCTGGCAGCGGAAGCAACGATCCCGCTCTATGGTAAATCTGCCCTTGCACCTTGAATGTCGACGGAAATCCGGGCTCTCCAACAACTGATGTGGCGCCGAATGATGTCATTTGGAAACATGAGTTGTATTTTCTGATGTTACTAAGAAAATGCTTCGACTCTGACGTATCTGCTGATGTGTAAGACAAAAGTTCTTGCGGTGGTGGTTCCAGTTGGCAGAGTTTAAGTTTTCCATTTTTACAGCAAATACCAGTAGACTCTGATTTAAACTTTTTGGCTTGACAGTAACTACAAACCATTTCCATTTTCCCGATGGTAACACTTGCATGCAGCGAGTAGTCTTTATGTGAATCGTAGTGGAATTCTTCCAATGCTAAGCTAAAATGGTGCGCAGTCCGTGATCGTTTGGCTCTATCTCTCTTATCCTGTAGTCGGGCCTCACGCTGCTGTGCCGTCTCTGTTGCTCTAGATGTAGTAGCTCTATCTCTCTTATCCTGTAGTCGGGCCTCACGCTGCTATGTCGTCTCTGTTGCTCTAAATGTAGTAGCACTATCCCTCTTATTCTGAAGTCGGGCCTCACGCTGCTGTGCTGTTCTCTGTTGCTCTAGATGTTGTAGCTCTCTCGCAATTGCAAGTCTTCTTCTCGGAAGTTTCTTGACTACGCTCATCTTTCATCATCTTAGCCGTTGACTGCACTTGGCCGATCGTCTTCCCCTTCCTTGGAGGCATTGCTACAGCAAAGAAATCTGTAAAAAAATACAAAAAATGCTATTTCATAAAATAAGCAAAAGGACACTCACTGAGCAATGAAATCTATTATAGAATACAATGCAAAGCTAAAATTAACGAAAAAACGAATTTAAAATTATGTAGTACTTACATCCGTTTAGAAATATAAATCAAAAATGTACACTAACACTGTCGAAAAAAGTAGGAAACACTTATACAATCAAAAGAGCGAAATAAAACTGCCAGATTCACTGAAACATGATAAACTGGAAGACTTACCGAGTTAGCTTCCTTTAAATACGACCAGCTAAGAATCGAGTGGGTGCTGGAATGTTCTCCACCATGAGTCCAATTAAGTTTCCGTTTCCCCAACTTTCTAGAAAGTTCTACAAAGTTTTATAAAAAAGAGTAAACATTAATTCTGGTGCTGCCAGATACCGAGTAGCAAAATTACGCTTTTATGATCAATGAGTTTTTCGTTTGTGCTTTTCGGAATAACGGTGCTTGGTTTAGAAATAAATATAATCGGTGTAGACAAATTAAACTGAATAGATAAAAATTTTTCAAAAAGCAGAAGGTCGATTTTACAGAATTTTTCAGAAAGAAAATCAATGCTTTCAACGGAGGATTCACATGTATCTATTGCGGACATTTTAAAATAAGTTACACGCCTTACCTAAAAAGCCTCGTGAAACAGAATTCTACAAATCATTACGTATTCAATAAATTATTTAAGGAAAGTTGGTCGAAATATACACCAACTTTCCTTGAAAATAATCCTTGAACTGAAAACCTTTCCTTGAATTTCCTTGCAAACATAAATATTTTAAAATATTCTTTCCTTCATCAATAAAATATCTATAATTTATTTACATCATGGGAAGAACTAAAAAGTCAGTTCAAACATAAATACTGTAATTTAATTTGTTTTGGAAAAAATTGTTTTTCGATCAACAATGGTAAAGCAACCATCGCTGCCTAAAGCAATCAATCTATGCTCAATGTTATTTCTATTGCGATTTCGAATAGTTTTTAGCCCCCCAGAGCCAATAGAACGGGGGTTAAGAGTTAGCCTATGCTGATCGCAGTGTTCTAAAGTATAAGTGTACCAAATTTGGTATGGATTGGTCAAACGGTGTAGATTTGTATAGAAAATATACCCACATACACACACACACACATCCTATTTTATATATATAGATAAGTAGGTTTTTCTCAGTTCTTACTATACAGCTCCTTACGATATATTTCGCGGATTTTCTTGTCGCTAAGAAGCGAGATTTTCCAATGATTTCTGTATTTGAAAACATTTCCGAAAAAATATTTTGTCAATATTAAGTGATATTCGAGGCCATGACAGGTTTAACGTGCACCAGCCCCCTTAGTACACGACGGTCTTTGGTTGGATTCGAATAAGCAATCCTTCGGTTGCAAATCCGTTACTCTTCCAAACTAGTACCGTGGCCCATATCAATTTGGTGGTATTCGGTATTTTAATTAACGTCGGCACAACACAACTCCAATTCGGTAGGAATGTATTTTCATTAACGTTACACTGGAGCAACACAACGTGCTATTCGCGACCGTCCGGGATCAAACCTAGTGGGAAAGATACGAGGACAACACCATGTAATTTTGAACCTCTTATATCAATTCGGAATTCAAGTTTTGGAGCTTTTATTAGATGCTTGCTGAAATCGTATCCGAAAAACAAACCATATGGCGCACGTCCGAAAGACTTACAGAAAGCATGTTCGCAGCAAAAACACTAGCACAATAAATTTAACTTGACAGAAAGTCTCATGGATTTTCCCTTTACTATTTCAGTGCAACTTTAGTTTCTTTAATTTTATAAAACTGCATGATCTGAAATCAAGACGTAAAAAGAAAAGAAAGTATGTGGAGGAAGACATGGCCATCGCCTTAGAAAGAGAATAACCATAGCTGTAAAAATCACTTTCCGCTGCGTTTGCTTTTATAAAATTTATATTTAGCTTCGTGTTGGCGAAGAGCTGAAGAAAAGTATTTATTTTTCACTTTATGGCTGTTTCGTTGAATGGAGTTTAGGAATAATTTATTCTTAAAAGCGCTCGGATGCAAGTGGAAAAGGTATCTGCTGAAAAACACTGCTTTATGCTTTTGGAGAAATATATTTATTCACTTGAAATTGTCTGTTTCGCCTATCCTCACTATGCTTTTATTTATTATTATTTTATACTTATGAATTGTTATTCTATAAAAACTGCTCTAATACTAGTCTTTAGGTTAGTTTTATTCCACAAATTACATTTCTAATTCTATTTTCATTTGAAAATTTTTTGTTGAGTTTATCTTTTTTCCGTGATTAAAGTCGACTACAAGATTCATAATCTTCACGTTCTTATGCATTTTTTACATAAAACTAAAAACAATTCAAATATGACTGACTTTTTTGTAAATATATCCAACCAAGCTCAGTAATAAAAGGGGTAATGCAAACATTTTTATGCTCATTGGAATTATGAATAGTTAGGTAAGATATAAAATTTCTATTCCTAGTTGGTCAGAACTCAATTAAATTAAATTATGATTTACTTTAAAGTAGGTTGATAGGTATTTTAATTACCTTCACACTGGAGCAACACGATGGGCTATTGGAGTCGGTCCGGGATTAATACGAAAGTGAAAAATCCGAAGAAAACACATCGTAATTTTGAACCACGGTCAGATGACGGGGTCACCTCTGAGCTGGCACCCCTTCTCCAAACTTCCACACCATACCAATGTGAGGGAATTTGAAGGCACAGCAAATTTAACGCGTACCAGCTCCCATATACACGGCGGTCATTGGTAGGATTGAGTTCCGAATTCAGAACTCTCCGGTTGCTAATTCGCGACTCTACCAATTGAGTTACCGCGGCCCCAATGGTAAGAACAACTGCACAAGATGCATTATTTATAAATTGAAAGAAAATTTTAGTGTGTCCTAAAATATGTTATGTATTATTTTTTAAATGAATAATTAATATCTGTGTAACTAGAGAGAGAGAGTAAAGGTAGTGATGATACCCTCACAGATGCAATGCGATTTCATTTGTTATAAAAGACCTACGACTATTTGGAAGGTTAAACTTATCATTGATATTATTTAAAAAGATATTTTCCAATGCTTTTTTGTGGTGTCGCAGGATGATGCAAATCTTGGACAGTTTTCTTGTTTGCAATGTGAGCGGGACGAAAATATAATTTTATTCTTCCCTTATTTGATCTGCGCATCTTCCCTACCTAAATTTGAAGCGCTCTAGAAGCGAAAATAATCTAAATTGCCTTCAAGCATTTTTAGCGGGTGGTAGCCCTTACTTTAACCGCAAACCCATTTTATATTCAGTAAAGACGCACCTACCCAGCGAGCGCACTTACCACACCTCACACTAATAGATTTATTAACATTTTTATCAGTTTTCTCCTTCATAAACAAAATTATCGCTAATAATTTCTTTAACCTGATTAAAATTCCTGTTGTATATATTAATATGTTAATATTTTTTTAAGAATTAAGTGTATTAGGTTTAAATTTTACGATAAAGTTGGTAGAAACTTTTCATCCTCACGTACAAAGCTTTGCAGAGTAAAATTGGAAATCGGTTCTTGACCTTTCAATATACGAGGGTGTCAAAAATTATCCGCACTTTCGCTAAATGACACATTTTTAAGTTTGACACACTGCCTTCTTCGCATGCATGCTTATAGTTGATACTACTGTGCTCACATTACCGTTACTATCTTGATAGCGTCATTTTTCTTGCTTCTGCTTCAATATAAACATGGCCGCTTCGTTAGCAATGTGCGCCAAAGAGGAATAAAAAGCAGTGATCCGATTTCTATGGTCGGAAGGTGTGCCAGGGGCAGGAATTCATCGGAGGCTTAAAACACAATATCGGGGGACAGTGCTCTACCACGTAGAAGTGTGCATGAGTGGATCAAGAAGCTTAAAAGAGGCCGGACAAGCTTAATGCACGAAGGAGCAGGACGCCAGTCAACCTCCACCACTGACGAGAAGATTCAGAAAGCTCGAGAAATGGTACTGGCAAGACCGGCGAGTTACCATCGACAATGTAGATAGTTTTCTGCACATTAGACGGACAAAGAAATGTGGGAATCGGTGCATAAATGGTTGGGTGACCGGAAACCTTCTTGGAGGGAATATGCAAGCTTGTGGACCGCTGGACCAAGTGTATCGAAAAGGAAGTGGAAAAAGACGAACTTCTTCAGAACCCATATATATATATATATATATATATATATATATATATATATATATATATATATGTATATGTATATGTATATGTATATGTATATATACTGCTGGCCACCCAAATTGCAACACCAAGAAAGACAAGAGATATCACAACAAAATTTATTTTGTAGATAACATGTTGACCAAGTATCAAATGATTAAATTTATAGACTTCTGTGAAGTGTGGTTCCTGCCAAAATTAGTAGCCAGAGTAGCCGCCATTGTTGGAGATCACCGCTGCCACACGCCTCGGCATTGATTCAAAGAGACTTTGGATGTGTTCTTGGGGTACAGCAGACCAAGCAGCTTCCACACGTTGCCAAAGTTGATCTGGTGTGGCAGCTGGGGATGTATTCTGGGTCAATCGTTGAGCAACCATGGACCACATGTTTTCTATCGGCGAAAGATCCGGAGAGCGAGCTGGCCAGGGAAGCAATTCAATCTGGCGATTGACGAAGAACCCTTGGAAAATGCGTGCCACGTGTGGTCGCGCATTATCCTGTTGAAATATGGCTGTGGGCAAGCACTGAAGGTAAGGAAGGACAACTGGCTCCAACACCTCGGAGATGTAGCGCTGGCTGTTTAAAGTACCGGCAATGCGTACTAGAGGAGTGCGAGAGTGATATCCAATACCGCCCCATACCATAATACCCGGTGCATGACCAGTGTGGCGGTGCATAACGCAGCTGTTCAGCATCCTCTCTCCACGGTGTCTCCAGACTCGAATCCGACCATCGTGGTGTTGCAGACAGAAGCGTGACTCGTCAGTAAAGACAATTTCATTCCATTCTGCCGTCCACATCCTTCTTTCATCGCACCATTGGCGGCGGAAACGTCTGTGGTTCTGCGTCAAGGGTAGACGAAGCAATGGACGTCTTGCGGACAGACCACTCTGCTGTAAACGGCGTCGAATGGTACGCGCAGACACTGGATGATGCGGTACAGACTGAATGTGCTGTGCTATGGTTCGTGATGTGGCTGAGCAATCCGTCACTGCCATACGCACAATATGCCTGTCATCACGTGAAGTGGTGCACTGAGGTGGATGCGATCGAACACGTCGGTCCGTCGTACCCTCCTGCATCCAACGATCACATATTCGCATTACAATTGTTTGGTTTCATCCAACACGACTACCGATTTCCCTGAAAGATAATCCACAATCTCGGTTGGCCACTATCCTTCCTCTGTCGAATTCGGATACTTGATCAAAAGATGATCGCTGTTTTCTACGAGGCATAATTGATCGTTTTTTTGAAAAAACCACAAGAAAAACACAATTGCCGTACTTGAAATCGTCGAAATCTCCAAGCCTTAAATAGCGCTTTGAAGTGGCGCCACAGGCGCGCGTGATGTGCGTCTGCGCTGAAATTCTAATCATTTGCATATCTCACCTCCGCTAATGCATGTTGTAAATTTCATATTATTTGCATGCTTCCTTCAGGGTGTTGCATTTACGGTGGCCAGCAGTGTATATACACACACACACAAACGCAGATGGTAAGGAGATTTTTGTATACAATATGGTGGGGAACTCTTACTATTCTCTACCAATCTTTCATTCTTGGTCTTCAGTATTTCTGATTAAAGCGAAAAAGTGAAATTTTATTCCTCAATTTCAAAGGGGAAACAATAAGTATTCTAGGTTGATTCGATTCGTCACTGCACGGTCATTTTTGCTATACGCGGAAAATTTGATTAGGATCTACGGCTTAAAGGGAATCCATTGGTTGGTTGACTTTGCGTTTTATGGCGCATGGAGCCATATTTGGCCACGCTACGTCAGATACAAGACATACAATATCATGTAAAACACACAATGAAAGTTTTTACTGACACAGAAGAGAGAAATACACCCAGGAGGAATGCCTGACAGGAATCAAACCTGGGCCGCGCATAAGTCGAAGGTTGCTCGCGCAGTGATCGCCACGATGGCCCCCTAAGCAATCTAGGAGAGATCGGCATCTTATAATTAAAACATTCAAATTTTCAAGTTTAGGGATATTTTTTAGCTTTTCTAGACCAGAAAATGGCGACTTTTAGACAGGATGAATCCATTAAGTCATATTTCATTGAAAGTTATATTTGTTCTTGCGAAGCACATTTAGCAAAGCGTAGTGAGAGGAATTCCCCCTTTGTTTTCTCAGTACTATGTTTTTGAATTAGAGTGTTTTTCACTTGTAGGCCGACGAGAAGATTGTTTCAAAATCTTTTTCCCATGTTGCCCATCAAGGGAAATTTTTTCGCTATATATCCGCAATCTTACGATAAAAAAACCTATCACTCGATGAGCAAGTTGGGAGAGATAGATTAAAAAATCTATCTCTCCCAGGAGGCCGATCGAGAGATAGGTTTTTCATCATATCTCCATTATTCTATAATGAAAAAATAATATATCCCTCAATAAGTACCTTGCGAAAAATGAATTGGATAGCATATCTCAACAATCTTTTTGTGAAGAAATATCTCCTGATAAGCAACCCGAGAAGGATATATTTCTTTCATTTTACTCCAAATCTCAGACAATTGAACATTAGTCATCATGTCACTACAAGGGTGGATTTGTGGACCACTTTGCCTTATCCTGGTACACCACGGAGGTACACGTTACACATCGCATACATACCACACATTCAGTTTAGAGACCACTTTCATTCCAGACAGACAAATATCTATGCCTTTTGAGGTACCTTTCTATCCGGAAACCAGCACCCTGATCACTAGAGAGATTGGTCGGATTTTTGTTTCATTATAAGATAATGGAAAACCTTTTATCTTATTCTCAACCCTCGACGAGATATCTCGTCAATCAAGATCAATTTTGAGGAGATATCTCGTCATCAAGGTATTGTCGATTTTTTGATAATGAAGAGGTACAGATCTGGTTGTTAATGATTGCGTTTATGATGAGATATCTCGTCAATACAACCACCAGGAGGGTTTCAATATTGAACAACGCTTTAAAATAAATTTTGTAAATTTAAAACAACCGAAAAACAGAGATTTTTCACTACGAGATCCCACATTCGCAACACCAAACATTCCATAACACCCCAGTCTATTCGAATGCGAAATATTCCTCCACGGTTCGATATTCTCTAAAGTTTGAAATTCCTCACCCAATCCTCTCTCTCTGTCAGAATTTTCCGTTCCAACAACCAAGAAAAAATTCCGTCCTCCCCTCCGCATTTACTTTACTGTCGCAACCTAAAACTGCGTAAATATTTCATCTTCCTTACCCCAGCACTTGCAAGACAGCTTGCCACGAGTATCTATTCCAACGGATTTCTGGAGGGGTAGATTTCCGATCCCTCCGCATACCGCATTAGAGTTCGGAACCAGATCGTCCTCATCCGGCTTAGAAGATTTTTTGGAGCATCTTTTCCCTGCAGGGAGGACTCTTCATATTCAATTTGAGAGAGCTGCTTGCCACGAGAAGGCGTGTTTTCGATGTAGGAGCTTGTTTCGTTTAACGGATTCCTGTAGGATCGGGTTTGGTTGTGAAGCTAAGCGAAGGAAGGCATTTGCTTCGTATGAAAAGCAGTTTATGACACTTAACCATCTGAGGGTTTTATACGCATATATCTGTTCTGCAACCTGCAATCTATCTTGCATTACTTCTAACCAGTTTTAAACCATCTTGACCAATATAATATTTTAACTATTTAACCCTCTGAGGCACACAAGCATGCATCTCTTGTGTAACCTGCGATCTCCCCTGTAGGACTTCTAACTAGGTTTGACCTTCGTGACCATTTTAATCTTTAATATGTTTATTTTGTGTGATATGGAATAAAAGCAACAGATAGCAGATGCGTGGGAACGCCCCTCAGCGTCTTCTAATACGGACAGAACATTCTTGAACCTTGATTAACCTCCACATTCATGGAGTACCCGTTTGGATACATTAAACCTCTGATTGGTACGAAATTTCCGATTAGTGTACTATTTCTTATAACTTACATCGCATTCAATTCTAGCTGCAAGAGATTTCTGAGTATTGTAGTATGGTTTCCCCAAAACACACATTATGACTAAATAATCGTATCTATCAGCTGAAAGAATCCTGGGAAAGATTCTAAAGATCAGGAAGGTCAAAACCATAGAAATCATACAGGGAAGACTGCAGGTTGCATAACGGGTATTTGCGTGAGAACCCGTCAAAGGGTTTAATCCCTTCTAACATGGGCAGAATGTTCGTGGGTCCTGTTCAGCTAAATTCCTGACTGGTAGACGTGATGACTACGCGCACTTTCAAAACTAGCCAGATGATGCTAGCCTCAATAGGCGCCACTTCAATGGGTGGTCCACGATGAACAGTTGAATTACTAATGCAATGTGCATCACTTCCAAAGAACTGGCATATCTGTGTAACAGACACTGCTAATCCAATCACTATTCGTTACCACTCAGTCTCATTTCAAAACAGCCATCCTGCACTCATATTAGGCTGCTAATGGCAACATAAGAGAATCAAACGTTCTCAATCATCCGTTGTGTGATTACATGTAAGGACGTACATCCGTGATTTCTATAGAGGTCTCACACGGTCGCACGCAATTGGCAATTTACCAACCAGTGAACGCATCTATTGAGTTAAGCCTTTAAACTTACTAAATTAGAGTGGGGAGTATTGTGGCTAACTTAGCCACCACTACAAAATTAACTTATAAGACAGTAGTATATATAGATGTGCAACCTGCCTTCAACAAGGGTTGCGAGTTCGAAACTCGATCCAAACAAAGAACGTCGTGTACGTGAGGACACGTTAAATCTGTGTTGGCCTCAAATGTCCTCGCATTGGCATGATGTGGAACATTGGAGAGTGTGGTGCCAGCTCAGCTTGATCTCGCCATTTGACCGTGGTTCAAAATTACGAAGTGTTATCCTCGCTTCGCTCCTTTCCCTTTGGGAATGATCCTTGACTGCCGCCAGTAGCCCGTTGTCTTTATTCAGTGCGACGTTAATTCAATTACCCACCTACCTTTTCATCAAATTGAAAATGAGGAACACGATATATATATATACATATCGCCAAAAATCAAATAAGAGAACCCCCTAAGAAACAAAATGCAAGTAATAACAAGAACAAAAGATGAAACAAATTGTGTTAATCTCTGTGTGACTAAGCCTCACACCAAGTACAGAAAAATCTCTAAGCATCTCTTAAATGTCTTCCTGCTTTACTCCTCTTGACAAAGTAAACGGGCCCACTCCCTCCACATTTACACATTTTATTTTGTTTCTCGGAAAAATCTATTTTTAAGGTAGCTTTACTTATATATACGTAGCTTTACACGTAACTTTGAACCACGGTCAGATGACGAAAATCACACCTGGGCAAAATTGGAAACCTTCATGATTAAAACGACAATATACGTCTTTCGTTTGGATCTTACAGGCTTTAGAAAGGTAGGTAGGTATTTAATTAACGACGTACTGGAGCAACACAACGGGCTATTAGAGACGTTCCGGGATCAAACCTGAAGGCTTCAGGAAGGATATATGCCCGTTAAGGTTAATTTGTTATATTCTCCCACGTCCATTTTTCGTTCGCGAACTTGAACCACGGGCAAGATTGGTGTAAGGCAACCGGAGAGAACGATCCATTAGTATAGAATAATGATGGTTCCGCAAATGGAGAGGCAGAAAGTTCTATAACAATTATTTATTAATTAAATAGACGAGTAGTTACATCATAAGGCGTGGAGGTTGTTGAGGGTTTGGAGTTTGGAACGGCTCTGAGGTCTCCTTAGCCCAAGAGCCTCGTGAAAGAATGCATAGTTTTCAATGATCTCGCTACAGGGATTAGGATTAAGATAAATTTATTAGACCAGATCTATAACAAGAAAGTTCATTGGTAGAAATGGTGGTTTAACGGAACAACGTGATCTTACATATGCGATTTGAAAGCAGGAGAGTCCGTGGGAAGTTCAAGTTAACGAGATGGCTTGAGTTTAAAGGTGAAAGGGCATGGCAATATATATTGACCACTTAGATAGGGAGACAAAGACTGGGAGAAAAGGGGACCTCTAAGGGACTTATCTGTAGTGAGTATTGTACTTAGAGGACCCAAACAAAAATAAAATACAAGTAATAACAAGAATAAAAATGAAACAAAATAACAATAATAATAATAATAACCATTTAGAATGAACAGCGCTGAAAGCCGCAGAGAACAAATAGAGGGAAATAATAAGTAGAACTACCTTAAGAATAGGTTTTTCCGAAAAACAAGATAAAAAATGTATAAATGTGAAGGGAGTGAACCCGCTTATTTTGTCAAGGGGAGTAAATCAGGAGTCACCTTTAAGAGATGCTTTGAGTTTTTTCTGTACTTGTGTGAGGCTCAGCCAAAGAGATTAACACACGTTAGCCCCCCCCCCCCCGAAAACTCAAAGTACAACCGAAGAGAAAAAATCATAAATAAAACAATATCAATATTTGAAAGGAAAAAATAAATAAAACAGCCAACAGAAATATAGTCCTACCATTTTGAAATGCCGCCAACCGCGCCAAGCTATCCTGGAGAACTATTCACTGCCAGATCCGTTCTATCAAGAATAGCAGATTAAAAAGAGCAAGAAAATGACTCGGGGATAGCACGAATCAATTTGTACATGTGAAGAGGGGGAAAAGGCAGTTTGTAACAAGAAATTATAAAAGTGACAGGGCTGGAATTTGATGGAATTAAAGAGAGAAATAGTGAAAAAATAATGAAAATGAAGTATGGCGTCATCTAGTGGTGAGACAAAACAAACTATTTTTAAATGAGGTTGAAAGAGATAAGGCGAGCTTATGCAAAACACTTTTTAAGAAAACTGTTGGGGAAATCGTTATTTAAGATGGTAGTTTTAAGAGTTTTGAGCTGTTAATCAATAGTAATTTGATCCCTGCAGTTATGATGGATTCTATTGATTTGATTATAAATTAAGTTCCTGTAGGTACTGAAAGAGATATTAGAGTCCCAGGGGAAAAAACAAGCTTGTTAATGTTAAATTAAAGATAATATCTTTTGTCCTAAATATGGGTTGTTGATTTTGAACTGACATCAATATGAATGTCAAGGAAGTTAGTGGATAAAGGTGAGCTATTTGGTTTTTTGAGGATGAGTTCAATGGGTTAAATATTTTTCTAAAAGTCAGGGAACTCTGGTGAGTTCCAAATGATCAAGTCTATGTAGCGATAAGAGCTTGCAAATTTAGATGTGTGTGATCTTTCAAAGAAATGGAGGTAGATTAGCAAGAATGCTGGAGAAGGAGGTACCTTGTACTTGTTGGAATAGATGTTCACCATTAAAAATAAAATTATTGAGGACAAAGATCAATGCGGCTATTCCAATATTGTTAACAAATACCAGTATTAAGGGTGACTCCTGCCTTACACCCCTTGACAAAGTAAGCGGGCTCTCTACACATTTACACATTTGATCTTGTTTCTCGGAAAAATCTATTCTTAAGGTAGTTAATTATATATATATATATATTATATATATTATATATATAATATATATATATATATTATATATATATTATATATATATATTATATATATATTATATACATAATATATATTATATATATAATATATATAATATATATTATATATATATATATATATATATATATATATCATCACGTGTGGATTTACACATCCACCCTGTCCACTTTTCAGAGAGCAATCACGTGACTACTGATCAACATGTTGGTCCCACTTTTTAAGCTCCTCTCAATGGCAATGCTGAGTCTACTTATGATTCACGTCTATGACATTTCTAGCTTAATAGGCATCAAATACAAATACAACGCATCATTTTAACAATAATTAAGGGGATAGTGGACTTTCAAACATTTTTGAAGTTTATATATATATATATATATATATATATTAAATTTTAAGATTTTCTTAGTCTATTTAGCATTTATAGTACGAAGGCTTGCTTCAGCTGAAGTAGTGAAAACTATTGTCAGCTCAACTATCATAACTATTTTCTTTGGATAAAAATATGAAATTGCGAAATTTTCAGGCGTGAAGTTTCGTGAAGTTTCTTTTTACATCATATTTAGCATAAAAATTTATTCGGTACCGATATATATTCTGACTTTAAATTCGAACAGTACCACTGAATATCTTGAATAAAACATCAATTCGCATAACACGCTCAGACAGGGTTTTGCAGTATAAACATAAACTACAAGAAGAAAAGTTTCTTCCAGTTGAGAACTGATTTTTACAGAAAGTTTTTCCGCTAATTATTATTATTTATTCCATGAGCGGCATGCTGAAATTGCATTCGAGTATAATGCCGAGTTACGTCACAAGAGGGGGGAACTGGAACCTGCGTACCACCGCAAAAACAATAGCGCCCTCAGTATTTGGCTTTACAGGAAAGCCTTTAAGAAAAATAATTTTTAAGCCGCGAAACGTAATAAATGAAAAACCAGGACAAGAAAGCTTCCAAGTCTGCACTCTGGCTGAATTATCATAATAACCGTTCCACCATTCGAACCACAAATCTGAAATAGAAGTGAAGAGCTTTCATTTCAGAAGGCCGTGCTCTACTGTTGGGGGGCCATTGTCTGTATCCATAAAGTAGAGTGAGCAATGGTAACCTTGTTATATTCCCAGGATCCCGTGATCAAAACTAGTAGTAACGTTACCCTCAGGCTGCTTTCGTCTGCTGGGTGGAAACTAACATTCATCATCGGATTGGTGCACGGGACGGGAGAGGCAGCCCATTCATTGATTCATCATCTGATTGGTCCATTGATTGAAAATCTGATAGTGAGAGACTGGCAATTTCACTACTTGTCGCCACTCTATAGAAATGCGGATTTACACATGCACCCTGCCATAAAATATGACATCGCCAAACGAGACGATAAGATACCAAATTGTCCAACCATGTCAACATTTCATAGAGCAGTCACGTGATTACTGATCATCATGTGGCTCACACTTTTTAAGCTCCTCTCATAGTAATGCTCAGTCTACTTATGATTCACGTCTATGATTTTCTAGCTTTATAGGCAGCAAATAGAGCGCATTATTTTAACAATAATTAGGACAGTGGGCTTTCAAACACTTTTGCAGTTATTATCCAATGGTTATGAAATTAGTAGACTATTTTCTACTAAAAGTCTATAAAAAGGCTCAAAATTATTAAATTATTAGGGATTTAACAAAACGTGGACAAAAATTTTCATAAATTTGTAAAGGTTGATAGGTTTTATGCGTATTAATTGTCCATGTACTGTGAAAATTTTTATTCGTATAATTGTACACACAAAAATCAAATTAACTCCACTTGGTAAGTGTATCGCTCAAACGTAAAGTAAAGCAATTTTTGAACTAAAACTCCAAAACTTTTGCAGAGCAGTGGTTAAGTAACATTTAAAACCAAAAAATTCGGAAGCATGAGAAATTTCGCATTTGTACTCAGATAGATGCAACAGATTTCAAGGATTATTTTAAAGAAATTTCAATTGAATGAATTAAAAGCAAATGCTCACAGAATATTTTGAAATCTATGTCTATTACTTTATATTGTATATCTTGTGTTTGGCATAGCATGGCAAAATATGTTGCGCCATAAAACCCCAATACAACCAACCGTCATAAATGAGAGCCCGATAACAAGTTCGGAGGATTGCGAGTTCGAAACTCAGTCCAACCAAAGACCATGGTGTACGTGATGGGCTAGTGCACGTTAAATCTGCGGTGACCTCAAATGCCCTCAAGCTGGAGTGGTGTGGAAGTTTAGAGACTGGGGTGCCAGCTCAGGTATTGCCATCGTCATCTAACCGTAGTTCAAAATTAATGAGGCGTTCTCGGATCTTTCGTTTTGGGATTGATCCCGGACCGTCGCCAAGAGTCCGTTGTGTTGCTCCAGTGCGAAATTAATCCAATTACCTACCTATCGTCAAAAATTATCGCAACTGGAAAAATCTTTTTGAATCCATTCGCAGAATTTGATGTCAATTGATTTTTAAAGTTAAAATTCAAAAATCGATTTTGTGGTCTTGAAAGTCCCTCCCGTTAACTTTAGAGGCGAAATTGGTTGGTAGGTATTTTATTAACGCCGCCCTGGAGCAACACAACGGTTTATTAGCGACGTTCCGGGATGAAACCTGAAGGCTTCAGAAAGGATACATGCCAGTTAAGGTTAATTTGTTATATTCTCCCACGTCCATGTTTTGTTCACGAACTTGGTAGGTAGGTCGTCGAACTAATGTCACACACTGGGACAACACAACGGGCTATTGGAGGCAGTCCGGTATCAATCCCAAAGGGAAAGAGTCAAAGACAACTCGAAATTATGAACCATGGGCAGATGCCGAGGGAACACCTGAGTTGGAATCCCACTCTCCAAACTTCCACACTACGCCAACGTGAGGGCATTTCTAGCCACGGCAGATTTAACATGCACCAGCCCCCACATAAGCGACGGTCTTAGGTTGGATAGAGATTCGAACGCGCAACCCTCCGATTGCCAATCCGCTACTCCTCCAACATAGCTACCACGAACCCTACCACAAACTTGGTTGCAAATATTTAATTAACGTCGCACTGGAACAACACAATGGGCTATTGGTGACGAACTCGAAGGGAAAGACCCGAGACTCCACTCTCGAAACTCCACAAACTTTGAGATACCCTCTTAACTACCACGGGACCGTCGTGACTCAATGGGTATGCCCACTGCACTCGTAACATTCGAGTTGTACGCGGCGCAGGTTTGATTCCTGTCAGGTGCAATCCTCCCTGGGTGTATTTCTCTCTTCTCTGTCAGTAAAACTTTTATACGTGTGTATATCTCTTACTTGAGATTGTATATCTAGTGTGTGGCGCAGTATGGCCAAATATGGCCCTTATGCCATAAAAACATCTTAACTACCATTGCAGGATTGGGGTAATAACGAAATACAAAAACAGTATATCTTTCGATTTCCCCGTCCAATCCATACCACCCGCAATTCCTTTTTCAAATTGCCTTCATTCGCAAAACAACAAAGAATTTCCGTTATCCGTAAGCATGTCGCTGTGACCCAAAAGATCTATATTCATACCACCTAAAACAACAAAAAAGAATAAAGGAAATGAAAGTCTCCGCTGTGTATAACTCGAAAAGGATTCCTAAACCGAATGATTTTTGGAAACTGGAAACCCGGGCACTTCCCACCCCGTTCGGAGAACAAGAAACGAGGGGAAATGGGGTAGAAAGGGATACCCTTAAGGGATGGAAAGCATTGGGATTACGTAAAGTAATATCGCTTCATCTAACTGCCGCCGGTATATACCCAATAGTGAATTTTCCATTGGGGTTTGGATATACATTTCCTCCAAGTTTGATTCGACGGAAGACCCAAAATAGACGTGGATAAATAGTAAATTTCGAGGAATGGAAATAGACATTGTTTAACCCTCGGATAGGTTCACCTCGCAAACTAGTCTTCCCTGCATGACTTCTAACCAGTTTGGACCCTCTTGACAATATAATCTTCCGAAAAGATTATTTTCTAAGGAAATGTGCAATAGAATCTTTCCAAAAGATTATTTTCTAAGGAAATTACAATAGAATCTTTCCAAGGGATTATTTTCTAAGTAAATTTGAAATAGAATCTTTCCAATGGATTATTTCCTAAGTAAATGTGCAATGGAATCTTTCCAAAGGATTATTCTAAGGTTGGTTGGTTGTTTTGTGGTTTTATGGCGCAAGGGCCGTATTTGGCCATGCTGCGCCAGACACGAGATATACAATATCAAGTAAGAGACATACACACGTATGAAAGTTTTTACTGACACAGAAGAGAGAAATACACCCAGGGAGATTGCACCTGACTGGAATCGAACCTACGCCGCATGCAACTCGAAGGTTGCTAGCGCAGTGTACATACCCACTGAGCCACGACGGCCCTTCTATTTTAAAGAAATGAGCAATAGAATATTTCAACGGGATTTGATTCTAAAGAAAGACCAATAGAATCATTTCCAAAGGATTAGATTCTCAGTAAATGAGCAACAGAATCTTTCTCAAATGATTCTATTTCAAGGAAAGGACCAACTGAATCTTTTCAAAGGATTCTGTTTCAAGGAAAGAATCAAGTGAATCTTTCCAAAGGATTTTATTTCAAGGAAAAGACAAATTGAATCTTTCCAAAGGATTATTTACTTATTCACAAATGTCCAATGAACTCTTATGAAAGGAAAAGACTTCAACAGAGAGGGCCAACAGGAACGCTACGAAGGATTTTATTCCAAGGAAAGGGCCTATGGAGTCTCTAAATGATTATAAATAAAGGAAAGGACCAATAGAATCTTTCCACAGGACTATTCCGAGGAAAGGATCGATAGAATCTTTCTAATGGATGCTACTCTAAGGGAATGAGCAGCAGAATCTTTCCAAAGGATTTTATTTCAAGGAAAAGACAAATTGAATCTTTCCAAAGGATTATTTACTTATTCACAAATGTCCAATGAACTCTTATGAAAGGAAAAGACTTCAACAGAGAGGGCCAACAGGAACGCTACGAAGGATTTTATTCCAAGGAAAGGGCCTATGGAGTCTCTAAATGATTATAAATAAAGGAAAGGACCAATAGAATCTTTCCACAGGACTATTCCGAGGAAAGGATCGATAGAATCTTTCTAATGGATGCTACTCTAAGGGAATGAGCAGCAGAATCTTTCCAAAGGATTTTATTTCAAGGAAAAGACAAATTGAATCTTTCCAAAGGATTATTTACTTATTCACAAATGTCCAATGAACTCTTATGAAAGGAAAAGACTTCAACAGAGAGGGCCAACAGGAACGCTACGAAGGATTTTATTCCAAGGAAAGGGCCTATGGAGTCTCTAAATGATTATAAATAAAGGAAAGGACCAATAGAATCTTTCCACAGGACTATTCCGAGGAAAGGATCGATAGAATCTTTCTAATGGATGCTACTCTAAGGGAATGAGCAGCAGAATCTTTCCAAAGGATTTTATTTCAAGGAAAAGACAAATTGAATCTTTCCAAAGGATTATTTACTTATTCACAAATGTCCAATGAACTCTTATGAAAGGAAAAGACTTCAACAGAGAGGGCCAACAGGAACGCTACGAAGGATTTTATTCCAAGGAAAGGGCCTATGGAGTCTCTAAATGATTATAAATAAAGGAAAGGACCAATAGAATCTTTCCACAGGACTATTCCGAGGAAAGGATCGATAGAATCTTTCTAATGGATGCTACTCTAAGGGAATGAGCAGCAGAATCTTTCCGAAGGATTCTATTACAAGGAAAGAGGACCAATAGAATCTTTCCAAAGGGTTATAATCTAAGTCAAGGACCAATAGAATCAGTCCATAGGATTTTATTCTAAGGAAAGAGCCAATAAAATCGTTCCAAATAATCCTATTTCTAGGAAAGGACCAACAGAATCTTTCCAGAGACAGAAAGAATCCATGCATTCCTTAGAAAGATGTGCTTAATTAGCAGCATTACGCCATTCAGAAATCTCACGACGCTCAAACGGTTAAGGATGGGGCTTAACCCTTAGAGAGTAAAAAGATTTCCGAGTTGTGTATTATTGCTTTTACCCTACAACACATTTAATGACTAAATAAATCTGCAGGTTGAAACATTCATAGGAAAGATTCTATTTAGAAAGGTTAAAGCTGGTTAATATTTGTACACAGCAAAGACTGCACGTTACAGAAAGGATAAATGAGTGCGGATTCCCTCAGAGGGTTAAAAAGGTCGTTGGAGTAGGATCTCAGAAGTGTGAGTCACGGAACCTTGGGGACCGACTTGAATTGCTTGGCTTTCGAAGCGCAAATTAGTGTTTGATCTCGATAATTTTATAAACCAGTCGTTCTACTCGTAATTGATTCAACATTAGGAAACTTTCTCTCTCCCAACGCCACGGGAGAGGTCTTCAAATCAAACGATCGGACAGGATAGGTAGGTAGTTAATTATCCTCGCACAGGAGCAACACAACGGGCGGTCCGGGATCAATCCCCAATGAAAAGATGCAATGACAATACCACGTAATTTTGAACTGCGGTGAGGTGACGTGGAGAACACCTGAGCCGGCACCCCAGTCTCCAAACTTCCACACCAATGTGAGGACATTTGAGGCCACGACAGGTTTAACGTGCACAAGCCGCCATGTACACAACGGTCTTTGGCTGGACCGAGTTCGCTAATCAGTTGTTGCTGCCTGATTGCAACCCTCCAGTTGCCAATCCGTTGCTCTTACAACTGGGCTTTCGCGGGCCTCGAACGATCGGGAGAAATAACATGAAGATGCGTGCATAGGCTTCGTCTATTTCACTAGAAAGTCTATGAAAAAGGTGGATGGCACGATATGGTATTGTGGTACCACTCACGAACATGGTACAGGCCTACCTAAATTGGCGACAATTTTCGTCGCCAAACAGTTATTTCGATAGGCCGCTTATACTAGATGCCTTCCACTTGCACGCAACTGGATGTAGCAAGCCTACGAAACCAATGGCCAAATGGCGATAGTACCGTGTTCCTGAACCAATATATTAAGCTAATATGAAATTTTTTGCTTCAACTCACGAGAACAAATCTGTAATGCAAAACAAGCCTTTTGATGCAATCAAGGCAAAGTGCGGAAACAAAAATTTGGTCTATTGATAGAATCAAATAACTGCAATATAGTTCCTCAAAATTCCTTTTGCAAATGAATTTAATAATTTTGTCAAAGTTTTGTATGTAAAAACTATAACAGCTAAATATTTATACTTGGAATTAGGTAGGTAGTTGAGTTTTCGTCGTACTACAACAGCAGAATGGGCCATTGGAGTTGTAATGCTCCACTGCGACGGTCCGGGTAGGTAGATATTTTAATTAACGTCTCACTGGAGAAACACAACGGGCTATTGGCGACGTTCCGGGATTAACCCCGAAAAGAAAGATTCGAAGACAACTCTTCGTAATTTTGAACCACAGTCGGATGATGAGATCAACACCTGCGAAGTCACTCCACATTCCAAACTTCCACACCACGCCAACGTGAGGACATTTGAAGACATGACAGATTTAACGTGCACCAGCCTCCTTTGTACACGACGGTCTTTGGTTGGATTCGATCTCGCAGCCCTCCAGTTGCTAATCCGTTATTCCTCCAACCGGGCCCCTCAAAATTATAGGATTGAATTTCTTAAAAAGATTTAAGACTCCATATCTGCTCCTACAATCAACTTGGCGTGGTGTGGAAGTTTGGAGAGTGGGGTGCCAGCTCAGGTGTTGCCTCGTCATCTGACCGTGGTTCAAAATTACGTGGTGTTGTCCTCGGATCTTTCCCTCTGGGATTGATCCCGGACCGTCAACAATTGCCCGTTGTGTTGCTCCAGTGTGACGTTAATTGAAAATACCAAAAAAAAATACCTACAATCAACAGGATGCTGAGAATAGGTTCAGATTTCAAGACATGTTTTATCAAAATTATGAATGATTTCTTCGAATTCCAGCCTTCTTATTTTAATGATAATGGATCGAAGGTCACATGGGCTTTGAATGAAAATCCGAAACCTAAGCCGGCGGTCATGTCTGGGCAAGAATAAATCTCACGAAACAGATAATATCCATAAAAACGCAGAATCAGACGCTGAGGGCGACGAATACGGAGAGAGAGAGAGAGAGAAGTAAACACCCCATCCACCCCAAACCGGAGCCCCACTGTCTGAAATCGTGCTTGTTATCGTAACACTACCCATATCCCGTGATTACAGTCCTTCTGAGCCATACATCAAATCCCAGATCATAAACCCAAAAGCAAGTACTGGGAGGGAAGAAGCTCTGAAGACGTGGTACGCGTTGTGGGGAGACAAAACGGTGTCTTCGATAACATGAACAAGCCATTTACTGTTTCCTCATTTAATATCTCAGATTAGGGCTGAAGGAAAAGCTGCTGCTTGTTTGTGTTTTATATGAGGGCAGTGCGTGTTTATGTGAGTTGCTTCATGAAGCTTAATCCGTCGTTGGATCTGCCATGATCATTATTTTATCTCATCTTTGAGGGATAAGAGTTGATTTGGTGTTAATTCCTGTGGAGGTCGTCTTCGCTCTAACTGATGATTCAAAATTACGTGGTGTTATCCTCGAATCTTTCCCTTCGGGTTTGTTCCCGGACGGCCGCCAATAGCGGGTTGTGTTGCTCCAGTGCGAAAAAATCCAATTACCTATCCACCTATATTTCTTGGTTCCTGAAAGAAGTAAAAATGCATGTAAATCAGCTCTATCTGCATCAAAATATGATAAATACTTCAAGAAAAACTTTTGAAGAATATTAAAATTTACAGTAGTAAAATCTTCAAATATTGAATTTTTTTCAATTGAATTGATTTATTATTTATATTTTTTGAATTTTTTGTCTCTTTAAATGCACATTTTATGTGTATTGGAGTACACCAAAACATTTTGTTGCAATATCAAAATAAAATTATCGTTCAAAAACTCCCCTCAACAATCTTACTAGTTCCAAGAATAAAAACGCGTTCAAACTTCAGACAATTAAATATTGATGTCTGCGTGCTTCTTTCTAACATTTCTTTCATCAGGACTGCTGATAATAAACACTCATACGCGGCCTCTGGCGATGTACAAATTATAGCGAACAACGAAAACTTAACCCTCCTGGTGGTTGTCTCGATGAGGCATCTCGTCTTAGCAAAACTGACTTCATCTTGATGGAAGAAATAACTCGTCATTTTCAAAATTGGTCAGATCTTGATGGACGAGATATCTCGTCAGCCAATAATCGACAATATCTTGATTACGAGATATCTCGTCGGAACCATTTGGAGGGTACATTTTTCTAAGAAATTAATCTGGTTGGCATGTGGAATACGAAATGAAGTTGGCGAGTGTAGAGCAAAATAAAAATACTAATACTTCATTCAATGCAATGAGTAATGAATTTTTAAATTTCGGGGTTGTAGAAAACTTTTCCCATCCAGTCCCAGTGATTTAACAAATTTCTACATTTCGAGAATTATTTCTGTGTGCATCATATAAGGTAAAGAATTACATAAATATATAGTTCTATTACAATGAGTTTTTAAATAATATATTTCTTATCTCCTGTTTTCGGGATGTAATATCCATGCATTTTAAAAATCTTGCATTTATTTTGTAAATATGAGCTTAAGAACAAGATAAGAATTTGTTTTGAAAAGAATATTCCTTTGCTTGGAATGAATCTTCAGTTAAATTCGCTTTCTTAACAAATCTTGTAAATGAATATTTGATTTGAGATGCATTGATTTGCCGAGTTTCATGTTATTTAGTTCAATCGTCAACCACTTAATTTACTGTATTGAAATATCTCTGGAAGTTTCAAATCCAGAGAGGGATTTAGAATGCAAAAATAAACATTAATCTGAAGTTATATTTATAAACATGTTTAAAATATCTTTTTCAGTGTATCTTGGTAATGTTTTCAGACTGATAAATGCTTAGATTAATGTCTCAAATGCAATAAATAGAAGGACAATACTAAGTCAACACTAATGAGGACAATACAATTTTATCTATTCAAGCAAAATTTGACAAGAACTGAGCAAAAAAATTGAGTTTTCCAACAAAATTATTTTTAGTTCAGATTGATAACGTGCATTTCAGAAATGTTTTGATGTAACATTGTATCGCTAATTTAGATTGAACAAACATAACGATGTCTGTCTACACCTACATATAATGCAAAACCAACAACTAAAAAGTACTAACAATAACAATAGGAAACTGTAGGATTCAAATTTTTTTAGTGTAAAAACAAGCTCAGTAAAAAAGACTGCTTATTAAGTTCATTTTCAAGTCATATCAAATTTTATTAAACACGAGGATGTAAAAAATGAATGAAAATTGCAACTCATCTTACACATTTCACGCGCGCGCGTTCAGGACACTAAAAATTAACCTCAAAGTTTAGCTTTTAAAAGGAATGTTTAATTTTAGCTTTATTTTAAAGAAGTTTACAGCACATGAAAACTAAAACGGACAGTTGTCGGTATAATTTAGCTAAAAAAATCACCGATTACCCCTTTTCTTCTAAACTATCATATTTTTTACAACAAATCGGGGTAAAAGGGTCTACAAAACATCGAATCCTGTTAAATTTCATACTATTTTTAATGGATGTAAAAATAAAGCAGTAGATTAAGGCAACAAAATATTCCATTCAAGTGTGTTTATGTGATATTTTCGATACAAACGAGATAAATACTCCCTTTATGTACATAATGAATACCTTCGTTGAATGAGTACCGCGAAAATATTCCAAGTGGCGAGAGGTGTTGACAAGCGCCAAGCCATATATTTAAAGCTCATATTGAAGGTAGGTAGCTAAATTTACGTTTTACTGAAACAGCAGAACGCGCTATAGGGATCAATCGATTTATAATATTGAAGGGAAAGATCCGAGAACAACTCGTTATTTTGATTCACGCTCAGATGGTGAGATCAACACCCGAGATGGCGGGCCTCAGTGGCCCGGTTGGAAGAGTAACGTATTCGCAACCGGATGCTTGCGAGTTCGAATTCAACCAACACCGGCATATACAAAGGGGCTGGTGCACTTTAAATCTGTCGTGGCTTCAAATGTCTTCACGCTGGCATGGTGTGGAAGTTTGGAGAGTGGGATACCAGCTCGGGTGTTGTTCTCGTCACCTGACCATGGTTAAAAACTACGAGGTGCTGTCCTCGAACCTTTCCCTTCGGGATTGATCCCGGACCGTCGCCAATAGTTACTCCAGTGTGACGTTCATTAAGATACCTAAATACCCCAGTGTACACGACGATCTTCGGTTGGATGGAGTTTCGAACTCGCAACCCTCCGGTTGATAATGCACGACTCTATCAACTGGGATACCGTGGCCCCAGATAAATTTTGTAATATTGAAATCTTTATATAATTAGAATTCAAAAGTCTGCGAATCATACTCAAAAGTCTACGTATCATACTCAAAAGTCTACGTATCATACTCAAAAGTCTACGAATCATACTCAATAGTCTACGTATCATACTCAAAAGTCTACGAATCATACTCAAAAGTCTACGAAGCTTATACTCGTTGAATATTTTACATTTCTACGTATAAGAAGCACGTATGGTGGTATTTTAGGTAGGTAGGTATTTTAGTTGCACTGGAACAACACAACGGGCTATTAGCGACGCCCGGGATCAACCCAAAGGGAAAGATTCGAGACAACACCTTATAATTTTGAACCACGGTCAGATGACGAGGTCACATCGATCTAGTATCCCACTCTCCAAACTTCCACACCATACCAACGTGAGGACATTTGAGGCCACGACAGATATAACGTGCACCGGCCCCCTTGTACACGACGTCCTCTGGTTGGATTCGAACTCGGAACCCTCCATTGCTAATCTATTACTCTTCCAACAGGGCTACCCGGCCTGGTATTTTAGGTGGAAGTCAATGTAAGTACATCAGGTAGGTAGTTGAATTACAACATAACACACTGGAACAACACAACGGCTTTACAACACGATAAATTTTATATTGAAGCAACTATTTTCTTTGTCCCCAATAATTTTTAATTTTCATATATTTAACATACACTCCTAGACCTTTACTGATGTGTGTTTACACTTTTCTTTGTTTAAACTTCCCATTTATATAATTTTCAAACATATTTTTCAGTGCTTTTTGATAGGATCGTACTTGCCCCGGGCCGTGGTAGCCCGGTTGGTTGAGTAACGGTTGTGGTTCAAAATTATGTGGTGTTGTTCTGGGATTTTTCCTTTCGGGTTTGATCCGTTACAGTCGCCAGTAGCCCGTTGTGTTGCTCCGGTGCGATGTTCATTAAAATACCTACCATACCTAGCTCCTAGTAATAGGGCAGTTTTATCTCGTCATTGGCAAAAACGATCAGATCTGGGTGGACGAGATATCTCGTCGAAACCACTCGGAGGGTTGAATATATTCGACAACGTTACAAATAATCGTAGCAACTGACGTCACGAAATGGAATCATTCAATGTTTGAAAACTGCCATAAAAATTCGGGAAAATTGAACCCGCAGCTCTGAGAAAGATTTCAAGGCATTTGCACTTCATCGAAATGTTTGTCATTCCATAAACTGTCTGCTCAACATTCTACTTTCTATTAAGATCCAGTTGACATTCTGGATTTATTCTGGATTCCGGTCACATAGGCCCAGCGACAAGAGTTCAATCCTCAATCTGTAAACTTCCAAAGAAAGACAAAGCCGCGCTCAAAGTTGTCAAAGGATACATCATACTTTATGCAATGCCACATACGCGTGAGTAAAGATGCGCATATAAATGTCAATAGAGAGCACAATATTTCAAATATAAACCTTAGGGGACACATTGTACATACGGGAATAGGAGAGGGAAAGCTGAAGAATGGACTGCCTTCCATCAAGTGGTTCATGGAATAGACTGAAGAATTCAGAAAGGGGATTAGAGGATTAAAACTATTTTCTGTGACTAAATGAGAAAATTAACTGCATAAAATATGAGAAAGAAATTTGAATTACCCTGAAATTAGAAAAATGTGTCACTCAATGTATGAACTATTAGGGAGAAAGGTGTGAACTACTAGGTGAAAAAGGTGTTAAGACGGTCCTCATTAGAAGCGGTTGATTGTTTTTAGGTTTTTTGGTACAAAGTTTATAAATTGGCAAAAAGACAGCGTCAAGTAAAAAATATCGTGAAAGGTAAAAAGAAATTGATGAATAGAGTAGTGAGATGAAAGTACAAAAAGATCGCTTGGGTATCCCGTGTAGGTAGGTAATTAATTAACGTCGCACTGGAGCAACACAAAGGGCTATTGGCGACGGTCCGGGATCAATCCCGAAGAGAAAAACATCCAAGGACAACGTCTCGTAAAATAGAACAACTGTCAGATGACGAGAACACCTGAGCTGGCACCCCGCTCTCCAAACTTCCACACAACGCCAACGTGAGGACATTTGAGGCCACGACAGATTTAACGTGCACCAGCCAAGTGTACACGTCAGTCCTTGGTTGCATCGAGTTTCGAACTCGCAATCCTCCGGTTGCTAATCCGTTGCTCCTCTAACTGGGCTAACGCGGCCCTTGGGTATCCTTGATCCTCATGTTTACTAATGACAGTAAACCACAAGACAAGAAAAGATCTCTAGGGTACCTCGGGTCCATGGAGCCCGTACACACTTAAAGGAGATGCTACCCTGAAAGCCCTTGTAAGAGAATAATATGCTTTTTGCACCATTATGAATAATATTAATAAAGATAGAATTGAATCACTTGTGTAAAGTGTTGCAATATTTATAAAAGAGTTGTAACTTGAATAATGAAATATATTTAAATATTCATGTTTTCATCAATAGAAATGATCCATCTTTTAATCGTTTAAAAATTAAGAAAATTAAAAACTTCGTTTTTGTGAGAACTTAACAAGAACATTCAACCCTCCAAGAGGTGTCGACGAGATTTCTCGTTCATCAAGATCTGATCAGCTTTGTTAATGACGAAATACCTAGTGGAGACAACCACCAGTAGAGTTAAACTACATTAGTCATGTTGAGCAAAAAATACACCGGTCTAGGAATAAAATTGTAAATAATACGTATAAATCATTAGCTTCTATCTGGCATTAAATTAATGGTTCATCTAAATTACACTGCTGGCCACCCAAATTGCAACACCAAGAAAGACAAGAGATATCACAACAAAATTTATTTTGTAGATAACATGTTGACCAAGTATCAAATGATTAAATTTATAGACTTCTGTGAAGTGTGGTTCCTGCCAAAATCAGTAGCCAGAGTAGCCGCCATTGTTGAAGATCATCGCTGCCATACGCCTCGGCATTGATTCAAAGAGACTTTGGATGTGTTCTTGGGGTACAGCAGACCAAGCAGCTTCCACACGTTGCCAAAGTTGATCTGGTGTGGCAGCTGGGGATGTATTCTGGGTCAATCGTTGAGCAACCATGGACCACATGTTTTCTATCGGCGAAAGATCCGGAGAGCGAGCTGGCCAGGGAAGCAATTCAATCTGGCGATTGACGAAGAACCCTTGGACAATGCGTGCCACGTGTGGTCGCGCATTATCCTGTTGAAATATGGCTGTGGGCAAGCCCTGAAGGTAAGGAAGGACAACTGGCTCCAACACCTCGGAGATGTAGCGCTGGCTGTTTAAAGTACAGGCAATGCGTACTAGAGGAGTGCGAGAGTGATATCCAATACCGCCCCATACCATAATACCCGGTGCAGGACCAGTGTGGCGGTGCATAACGCAGCTGTTCAGCATCCTCTCTCCACGGTGTCTCCAGACTCGAATCCGACCATCGTGGTGTTGCAGACAGAAGCGTGACTCGTCAGTAAAGACAATTTCATTCCATTCTGCCGTCCACATCCTTCTTTCATCGCACCATTGGCGGCGGAAACGTCTGTGGTTCTGCGTCAAGGGTAGACGAAGCAATGGACGTCTTGCGGACAGACCACTCTGCTGTAAACGGCGTCGAATGGTACGCGCAGACACTGGATGATGCGGTACAGACTGAATGTGCTGTGCTATGGTTCGTGATGTGGCTGAGCGATCCGTCACTGCCATACGCACAATATGCCTGTCATCACGTGAAGTGGTGCACTGAGGTGGATGCGATCGAACACGTCGGTCCGTCGTACCCTCCTGCATCCAACGATCACATATCCGCATTACAGTTGTTTGGTTTCGTCCAACACGACTACCGATTTCCCTGAAAGATAATCCACAATCTCGGTAGGCCACTATCCTTCCTCTGTCGAACTCGGATACTTGATCAAAAGATTATCGCTGTTTTCTACGAGGCATAATTGATCGTTTTTTTTGAAAAAACCACAAGAAAAACACAATTGCCGTACTTGAAATCGTCGAAATCTCCAAGCCTTAAATAGCGCTTTGAAGTGGCGCCACAGGCGCGCGTGATGTGCGTCTGCGCTGAAATTCTAATCATTTGCATATCTCACCTCCGCTAATGCATGTTGTAAATTTCATATTATTTGCATGCTTCCTTCAGGGTGTTGCATTTACGGTGGCCAGCAGTGTAGATAAACCTCCACGTCAGTATGGTTTTAGACAGCAGAGTTTTAAATAAAAAAATTATATATTGAGTGTTAGTGAAAACAGATGCGCGTAGTTAAAGTTGTAAAATCAGTTAGAAACTCGGAGCATTTATGAATATTAAATAAATTAAAAATTAAATTTAGGTAATTTATGTAAGCATTTTTAATAAAAACATTCACAATTTTATGACGACTTGTACCACATGGTCTTTAGGTAGGTAGGTATTTTAATTAACGTCGCAGTGAGGCAACACAACGGGGCATGGTCTTTAGGATTTGTTCTAGTTTATACCTTAACAATTTTATAATAATTCATGCTTATGAAAAATGATAAAACGGAAAATGTTAAATATTTTTATATAAAAATGAAAAGCTGAAATCTATTTCATCGTTTTGAGTTCCAGATATTTAGGTTGATTGCTTAGATGTGGTTGAGATTTGTAGCATAGGACTAAAAAAAACCACCTATTCAAATCGACCATTTTTCCAATTCCCATTTTTAAAAAATAATGGTTGATTTTAATTTTTAATGACTTTTAATTTTTTTAAGTTATATTTCATTTCACGAGCCACTAAATGTAAATTTAAAGGAAAAATGTGTTTACTTAAGAATAAATTAATCATGAAATATCGCCAAAATGTAGTATGTAAAATGGATTCTATGGATGGATACGATTTGTATGTTATGTATACGATTTCCCCCTAAAGTATATTGCAAAAGTTATGAATCAAAAAGGAGTTATAAAACTATTTCCCATTTTAAATGATAATTGTATTTTTCTATGAAAGAGAAAAGTGATTATTTCGATCATTTCAATCTACAGTTACTAAATTCGAGACACATAATGCCGGGTAATTCTGCATATTTCACAGCAGTATTTAATAGTATATAGAGTTAAATATTTTAAGATTTCAAATATAAAGAGCTATTGAAATATTCTATTATTATTTCATTGTTAATGGTGTTGAAAACACAATAAAAAATAATGGATCTTCAAACATTAACCTAATTGTTAGAATATAGTGAAAAGATTGCATAATTTCGCAACCACAGTTGCTTAGTGAAGGGACTTTTTATATTTTGCTCTGAGTTATTCTTAAATAAATATTTCCAAAAGATTAAGAAAGCGTTTGAAGGGCAGGAAAGGGAATTTAAGAGATAAAGCTTGCGCAAGAATATTCCGAAAAAATTATGAAAATGATAAATGAGTTTGGATATGAAGTACTTAAAAGGGTAATTTCTTTTCCAAGGCTATTTTTACTACAGTATGCTTATTTCATTTTATTTTCGAATTTTGTTTCGGATACGAATATCATTCTAGCATCAAAAATTGTTTTCCACGAGAATAGTTTCTAGTACTATTTATTATTATAATTCTGAGTAACTTTCAAATGAAATAGTTTAATATGTATAACGCTTCGTTCTAATTAGGTAACCAGTTTTAAACTTCCGAATAATTAAAGAACTATTTTGCAATACGTAATAAAATTATTCGTTATTATAAGCATTACAAATGCATGAAAATAATGAATGCCTCTAAAATAAAAACCATATTTTAAAAATCTTTGTCTTCAATCATTAAAAAGCATTCATGCACTCATAGAAATATCAATAAAACAGTAAACAACAATGATTGCTTTTCCCCCATTTCATAAAGTATTTTATTTTTTAAAAATACAAATCTTTGCTTTGATATTTGTTTTGTGAATTGTTTTCAAACTTTAGCCTTTTCTGTCATTAATATATTACAACAGCACCAATTGCTGTTTTACAATATATTAATATAATATTCCGTTTTTTGCATGCTTTGGGTATTAAATTGTGTACTAACGATGTGAGATGAAAACTAAACTCAGAAACAAATATTTGAAAACTAATTTGTGCACCAGAAGATGAATACAATTCTCCATTGGCCACTATTGAAATTTTGCGCCATACATATAGGTGAAATCATTTCATTCAAACCTCTGATGGGTTCATACGTATATATCCGTCCTGCGACATACAATCTTCCTACATGTCTTCTAACCAGCTTCGACTTTCTTGACTAATAAAATCTTTCCTAGGATTCTTTCAACCAATAGATGTGTTTCCTTAGTAATATGGGGGGCGTCGTCGTGGCTTAATGGGTATGCCCACTGCGCTAGCAATCTTCGAGTTGTAGGCTTCACAGTTTCGATTTCTGTCAGGTGCATTCCTCCCTGGATGTGTGTTTCCCTCGTCTGTGTCAGTAAAATATTAATTGTGTCTGTTACTTGATATTGTATGCCGTGTCTGGCACAGCAAGGCCAAATATGGCTGCGCCATAGAGCCACTAAACCGACCAACATTAGTAATATGGTTGTTCTGGGGAAAAGGCAATTCTATGCCCTACTTAGAAATCTCATTACGATCACAGGTAGGCAGGTATTTAATTAACGTCGCACTGGAGCAACGCAATATGGGCTGTTGGCGATGGTCCGGGATCAAACCCAAGGGAAAGAAAGATCCGAGGACAATGCCACGTAATTTTGAACAACGGTCAGATGACGAGGCCACACCGGAACTGGCACCCCACTCTACAAACTTCCACACCATGCCAACGTGAGGACATTTGAGGCCATGACAGATTTAACGTGCACCCCCTCCCAAGTACACGACGGTCTTTTGGTTAGATTCGAACTCGGAACCCTCCGTTTGATAATCCGTTACTCTTCCAACCAGGCTACCGCTACCCCGTTACGGTCACAGTTAAACTTTAATTAATGTTACGCAAAATGTTTTCAGCATGTGAATGTTTTCCTAGCCTTCTTTGAAAACTCACCTTTCGGAAATATCGTGCGCCTAGAAGGTAAATGTATCAATACTTAATCTTAGACTGATTTCTGTAATGTATTATCAGTTAAAGCTATTGACATTTACTACTTTTACTTAATATCTAAAATTGTTGTGTTAATGTTTAAATTAATGTTTTATTAGTCACGATTATATCGTATTTTGTTTCTGTACCCCAAACCCCCACTACTATAGCTTAAGGTTACGAGTACACTAGAAGATATTTGTTTTAATTTTGACTTTAAAAATCCAGTTTTTATAATAGGTCATTCGTTTGGGCTTAGTATCAATTCAATGTGAAAAAATCAGATTAAGCTGATAATTAATTATCTAATTTTAATTTAATTAGCTTTTTTAACAGTATCTCAGATTCTAATTTGCTTAGAAAGATTATTCGCGTTGGAAATTATTCCTAACATTACTCTTCATGTTTTGACCTTCAATGAAGTTGCTAGAGGGAATAAGGTTTTCTTACTTTTTCACCAAGGAACTATAAAAATAAAAAAAATCAAGATTTTTGAGGAATTTTAACATTTAAAAATAAATTAAAATTAATTTCTTAACAAATTCCTCTGACTTAGGGTCAAAACACCCACTGCATTATATAGATGTCAGAAGTAGTGGGATAGAACAGGAACAGTTGATTGGCAGGAAGAGTTCCACTTTTTACTAACACAGAACATTTATTACGGAAATATTTAACATTGATGTTCAGAAGTCCACATTCAGAAGAAGTAACAATTTTTATCCACAGAGGATTAATATGCAGCCACTAAGGTCTCCCGTTCTTAAGATGCACGATCAGCCACACAGGTCTTGTGTCATTTCACTCTCGCTGCAAACTACATACGAAAATTCCCATGTTCTCCAGTTAGAAAGAATTATTTTCCCGCTCTGCTTTGAGCGTTTCCATCGCGATCAGAACGCACGGAACTCCAACCAATTAGAAGATCGCTCTCGGAATGCGAATATGATTGAGTGTTCTAAGACGAATGGGGAAAGGCGAAACGATTCAGTCTTGACATAGATTATAATGATACAAAAATAATAACAATAGATAAATTCGTTGTTGTGTTATCACTATTTGACGAAGCATCATATTGCAAAAATAGTTCTTCAGAAATTGAGTTTAAAGTTTCATAAACATGCTTGTTCATAATGACAATACCTAACGAAAAAACTTGTAACTAGAAAACTATTTTGAATATTTACAAGACCGTGGTATTGTTTGAAAGCTAAGAAAAGTAGGAAAATATTTTGAAGCAATAAAAAAACATCAATATTCTGGTCGATTTTCGAGATTTCTCTTAAAGCATTTTAAGCTCCTACCACACCCAAAACATATTAAACTTCTCAGCCTGTAACGAATCGCTATACTTATGAAATTGTGTCACATTTATTAGGGCTTTTGTGTAGAAGAGGCCCTTTAGGGAACGTTTCATACCTCGCCTCATAACGCGGGTAATAAAATGTGGGGTGACGTTATGCGTCACTGTTCTGCGAGCAAAAATGATTCTGAAAATTTATGGCAGATAGTATTAAACGGTAGGTGCTTAAGACAAGGAGAGTTGAATGATCGAATTTTGAAATTGGAACTGATGTTAATTTTTATTATTAAAGATTCAAAATTCTGAGACAGTCGTTGAAGGTCATAGTATATGTAATGCATATGCAAGGATTTAAAGTTTCAAATTTTAAAGATTGCTTCTTCTGGTGGTTTACCTTCACATCGGAGACTGCCCTCAAGTGGGAAGCCTCTGATGGCAAAAATCCGTTCTGGGCAAGATTTGATTCTCCTAGTTAGATCTACATTTCCCCTTTGGAGTAATGGGCAGTTTTGTCAGGACCAACACACTGAGTAATGTTGGCCGGAAGGAACCATTGAATTCACGAGGGACGCTGGGGGAAGGTGTCCTTGGACAATAACCCAGGTGAGGAGAACGGGAGGGGTGAAGAAGAGAGATTTGACAAGTGGACACGGGAGGGAAAGGACGAGGTGAGGGTCATCGCAGTCATACCGACGCGACTACTTTAAAAATATGTACTTAGCATTTATAATATCCTACAGGACAATAAATATGTTTAGAAAAGCATCCTTGAAGAAGCGTCAATCTCCCTGTTAACGTATACAGATGTTTACAAAAAGAACCACAAATACCTAGTGTCACAGTGGCGCAGTCGACAGGATATACGGCGGAGAGAGTAACGCTTCTGGCGGGGCTGTACTTGGACAGTCATCCGGGTAAGGAGAACGGGAGGGGCGAAGAAAAGATTCGATTAGTGGACACAGAGGACGGACGTGCGAGGGTCCTTTCGCTGGTATAGTCGAAGATTTGAGCAGTTACGGCAGCATATACGGAGGATAGCGCACACAGAGGCCACTGTAACACTAACGTGTGTTGTGGTTCTCTTCTTAACCCTCCATATATACGTTACCATGAGAGAGTGACGCTTCTTCAGGGGTAAATTTACAATATATTTATTGTCATTTCTAGTGTTTCATAGAGATACCCTAGAAATGACAATAGTGTTTCATACATGATACCCTAGAAATAACCATAGTGTTTCATACAGATTCCCTAGAAATGACACTAGTGTTTCATACAGATACCCTAGAAATGACAATAGTGTTTCATACAGATTCCCTAGAAATGACAATAGTGTTTCATACAGATTCCCTAGAAATGACAATAGTGTTTCATACAGATACCCTAGAAATGACAATAGTGTTTCATACATGATACCCTAGAAATGACAATAGTGTTTCATACAGATACCCTAGAAATGATAATAGTATTTCATACAGATTCCCTAGAAATGACAATAATGTTTCATACAGATACCCTAGAAATGACAATAGTGTTTCATACATGATACCCTAGAAATGACAATAAATATATTGTAAATTTACTCCTGAAGAACCACAACACACGTTAGTGTTACAGTGCCCTCTGCGTCCGCTCTCCTCCGTATATGCTGTCGTAACTGCTCAAATGTTCTCACTTTTGGCGTGGTGTGGAAGTTTAGAGAGTGTGGTGCCAACTCGGGTATTGAATTTGTGATCTGATCGGAGTTCAAAATTGCGAGGTATTGTCCTCGGATCTTTCTCTACCGAATTGATCCCGGTAGGTAGGTATTTTAATTAACGTCACACTGAAGCAACACAACGGGCTATTGGTGACGGTACGGATTCAATCCCGAAGGGAAAGATCCGAGGACAACCCCACGTAATTTTGAACCTCGGGATTGATCCCGGACGTCACCCGTTGTGTTGCTATAGTGTGACGTATATTCAACTATCTACCTAACTTTAAATATATCTGTGTAAAAGTTTTTAAATCACATCGTTAATTACTGAAATTCTATGAACTGAAATATATAGTTGGTGTTTGCTCTAATTCCCCAACTCATTCACTGTTCTGCATTGAAACGATTCTGCACTTTGCGGAAGTAATAGCTGTCCAATACAAAAAATTTAATTAATCTGATTGTCCAACGACATGCAGGAAACGTGTGAAGATTTAAAAAATGAAAATTTTAAACTAGTTGATTAACTATTACTTTTATCGAGAAAAGTACACATAAATCTTTTCCGTTGCCAACAAATATGACATGGAATGAAAGAGTCAGATTTTACGGATATAAAATCTAACAAAATCACTCCATTAAATATTCCTGTGAATGTTTTAATGGACAGTTGAGTGACATAATTTTATAAGCCAATGTCCACTAATAAATTAAATCAAGCACCCTTTTCTGTATGGCATACTCTTGGTAATGACTGAGCTCAGGATGTTAAAGCCTAATCATTTATTAACTCCAGAATCTAGATTCTAACTAGAATTTTGCTGTAGTTACGGTAAACTTCAAGAACTGGATATTATGTCTACACATCATTGGCATGAATTATTTCTATCTTTAACTATTCTAATCCTACATTTTAATTTTTTGCTTTTGTAAATGAAAAATAAGCATATCATGAAAGGTAAGCTAAAGCTTAGATGTAAGCATACCTTAGAGGCAACGCCTTTGGAGGACTTGGTTTTTTTGGAGGACTTTTTATGTCGCCATGGAAGAAATTCTTATAAAAAAGACCGTTTCTCTTAACGGAAAATAATTAACGGAAACTGTTAGTAAAAACATCGTTTTTTTAACGGAAAATAATTAGCCTTATTATCACGAACACGTCTACAAATCCAAGTATAAGTCTGAAAGTGAATTTTTTCAGCCAACTTCATCGGAACGTTGCATTTATCGCACAAAAAATCCGATTTTTAATTAATACCGATTCCTTAAGGGAATCCGAAAAAGCTGCTTATCCTGACATAAATGTGTACAAAATAAACTTTTAGCCATTCCCACACTTCCTAAAGGTGCCCTAATACCAGAAAAATTAAACTTCAAATTTAGCGAAAGAACACCCTGAAACGTATCTACAGAGGCTGTTCGGACATTTTTTGAACGATTTTAATGGACTGAAGCTCAATTTTTTACATGAAATTTTTGTGGTTTAAATATTCCAATCGATAGCCCTTATTGTTAACTATATTTCTACACCTTAATTTCCATGATAATAATGACTTTTGTAGAATCGACAGTGGTATTTTGTCCCATTCTTGCTCCACAGTTTTCCAGTCCTTGAATAGTTTTCGGTCGACGTTTCGATAATGCCCTTTTTAAAAGTCCAAAAGCACAAAAGTCCATGGGTGAGACATCTGGAGATTTAGCAGGAATATCAGTAAAGGGACTTGATACCAGTTTCTTGTTCCATTTTTCCCAAGAATTTAATAGTCGATTTAAACGTGTGACTGCTTGCTTTGCCCTGATGCAGTTCTACTGATTTTTGGCACTGTGGGTAAAGATATGGTATTTCTTTTTTGAATATCGGGGATAAAATATGGCCTTGATAATATGTGAAAGTTAATTTTTACATTTTCCTCTCTTTTTACTTTTAATTTTCCATTATATGCAAAACCGTCAACAATCATAAATCTCTTAGAGAAAGTTCTCACGTTCACTTTGCTATAGTCCTTTGACTTGGCGGATTCTCTTTTAAAATTAAAGATCTTACCTTGCAAATATTCTCAGAATTTTTTTTCTTTTTTGGATACTTTTTTGGAAGTATTTTTCCACTTTTACGTTTTTTCCTTTCTCATTAATAATATAACTTATCGTACCTTTAGATATCGAAAAACCATTACTTTTACAGCGTTTTTGAATAATTGAATAAGCAAAATTCACTTCGGAAAGAGAGGAAACATAGCCTTCCATCCATTGCTTATTTATAAGCGCCATTTTGAAAGCAAACAAAACTCTGAGTTAGCGGACGATAAGCTATACTTTAACTATTTAACTGCTATGAAAATAAAATTCTTTCGTAGCATACAATTTTTTACAGCTCATCAAAATCGTTCAAAAAGTGTCCGAACAGCCTCTGTACAACACTCAATACAGAAGGCATGTTAAAATAGAAAGATAACGATTTTCAAAAATAGAAAATAACAAGAAACGATACAACCTGATGGCGACTGACTAAAATAAAGCTGAACGCTTTAATTCTTCAAATTTACATTAAACGGAAAAGAATTGGGGAAAAAATTGAAAAGAACTTATGAGATCAAAGGACAGTTTAACGGAAATGAAAAGAACTTTCTAGAATATTCGAAATGAAAATTAAAACTTTCCTCGGGTGCCGAGGTTGCCATAACAGCGAGAATAATCCTAATAAAGATGGGTTGCTTTTACCTGCCATAACTCGCTACAAAAAGTGCGCCCAAAGCGCTGCCACCAAAATATGCGCATATCAAAGCTGTACCTGATTCATCATAAAAGTCACTATTTATACAGACTAAGGGCATCGCAACGTCCACTCTGAATATCTGTCCCAATCTAAGCTTAACAAATCCACAATCGCCTAATTTATTTCTTGTCCTTTATTTGAGACTACGCGTTGCTAGACTTGCCAGCATTTTATGTTTATTCAATTTATACTTTTATATACTCGCCATTTATTTCACCAGTCTTCACGTGGAATCACAGAGCTCACGTAATGTGAATCTTACATTTCTGAGGTTCACAAGCATATATCTGTTTTGCAACCTGCAGTATTTCCTACATGTCTTCTAACCATATTTGGTCGTTATCTGACCATGGTTATAAAAAATTACGTGTTGTCCTCGGATCTTTGCCTTCGGGTTATTATCCCGGACCGTCGCCAATGGTCTGTTGTGTTACTCTAGTGCAACCGTTAATTAATTAAATACCTACCTCTAACCATATTTAGCCTTCTCAACCAATAGAATCTCTTGATTCTTTCAAAAAATAAATGTTTTTATTTGATATCCAGACTGAAAATTTTAAAGGAACGAAAATTAACTGTGATGGAACCAGAACATGCAGACATTATAACAACTGTCTCTGGGAGTCACCCTTCATATTTTCACCTCACACCTCATCATATTTTCACCTGCCCTGCAATAGTGGCTGCTCTTCAAACAATAGGTTACCATCCTGAAGAATAGCTTTACAGCCAGCAAATAATCGACATCGCCAAAGCTGTGTAAAATGTACATGACATCTAACTCAGAAAGGACACGAAAACAACATGTGGTTATTTATTATTTGCTTGTGGGGAGAAAGCAACTACACTACTAGTACATATCTTGACATTCAGTGTGTTAAAAGGCTTTTTTAACTTCAAACTCTAAGACTAATTCCACCCTACTAGAAAATAACCTTCTACTTTCCTTGAAAGAGACATCTAATTCCAATAACACTTATTGATTGAATCCAAATGGAATCTTTACGCCTTATCGAAATTCGGAAAGGAATCACTCACCCTTTAAGTGAAGTTGGTCCCAAAGGTTTCGAAGACATTGCAACTTCGTGATTTTAAAAAATTGGGTAACCTACTTTATGCTCTTCATTCTTGTTTCAACAAGTAAAATAATTTAACCTTCTGAGGTTTCACCGAATACATTGGTTCTGAAACCTGTAGTCTTTCTTGCATGACTTCTAACCAGTTTTGACCATCTTGACCACTATAATCTTTCCTGCGATTCTTTCAACCAGGAGATGCGATTAGTAAGTAATTATGAGTGCGTTTTGGGGTAAAGCCAATGTTACATTAGGAACTTTCGCACGCATGCGTAAAACGTATTTTCAGTACAGGAATAGAGTACGCATGAGTATAACAGATTTTCTTGCTGCATGTTCAATCTGTGACAGCCAAACTCGATAGTATTTAACTCTCCCCCTGAGGGGTTATATATCCATCCAGCAACCTACAGTTTTCCCTGCATGACTTACAATCAGTTTTGATCTTTTCTACCAGTCGAATCTTTCCTAGGATTCTTTCAACTAATTGATGCGGTTATTTAGTCATTGTGGGTGTTTTGGGTAAAAAGCAATTCGGCTATTCGGATATCTCGTTACGCTCAGAGGGATAATGTTGCAATTCTACGAAAAATGAGTTTCCTTATGAGTTCATAAACACGTTACTAATAGTGTAAGGTAAACAGTATGTTTTTATCGTACTGTAGCAGAACACCAGTGTTTTTTTAACTCCCCTCCGAATAGAACGAGGAACTGTTTATCAGCTGTTTCCAAGGACGCATGATCGTGCTCTCTTCTGCGCATGTGCCCCGCTTGAAAGTGGTATCGCCTGTTTCTATTAGGAAGTGAGGGCAATCGTCCGTTTGGAGATGTTTACCATTTTCATTTCTTGTCTGTAAATAAATGTTGTATAGCGTCCTGAGATTTGATTTGATTTTTATATAGCTGGCCTGATAAGCTGCTATAATTTCTCAATCTTTGCTGTGAGGGAATTTTGACAGCGGCTTCTGGTGATTTGGATTGCTATAATATTTAGTTTTTAGTATTGGGTATTATTATTTTTTTCCGGTACGTTCTGACTCCAAAACATGAAATCATATTCACAAAGACATAGCAATTTCAGCCCTGGTTAATAGAAGCAATTTCGTCATCCAGCAACACATATCAATTTTGATTTCTGGTGGAATATATTCCATTTCTGGTGGAATATAAATACAAGATCAAGATCTTGTCGGCTTTTTTCTAATGACGAGATACCTAGTTCAGCAAGATCTAGTCAGTTTTGCTAATGACGTGATACCTTGTCGAGACAGCCACCAAGAGGTTTAAAAAGTTACAAAAATTATGTCACTTCTCTCAGTAGAATTATGCTAAAGTAGATCTTTCCTACTTATTCTTTAAAAAAACCAGCCAGAGTCCTTTGATAAAAAACTCAACACCAGACTCAGAAATCAATTCCTTTCAGAAATATTCTGATGAAGCGAAAGAAGGCCAAATTTCAAAATAAGTAGCGGAGTTTTGACTTTTATTTTGTCCTTGATTCAACAGTTTCCGAAAGAAATCGGGAGAGAATCCTTTTATAAAAGTATAAAACGAAACAAACAAAATCGGTATTTACTTTCCCAACGCTAAAATATGATTTATTTTAAAGGGAATTCAAATTACTCTTCAAATACGTACTATATTCAGTTTCAAAATGTTAGGCTATTGAAACGTCAAATATTAAAATAGCTGGCAGTTTTCTTAAGTAGCTAAGAGCAGGAATATTCCGTCTTTATTATTCATGTGTTTTTAAAGTGGCTACAAAAGATATTTTAAAGAAACTATCTTTATAAAGATGGACCTAAAATGGTTAGAGTTAAAAATGAATAAGCTTCATGAAACTTCGAAAAAGAGAGAAACTAGAAAAAGTATATTGGGAAGTAAAGCTATTTTTCATTCTCTTTTTCATAAAATTTCAAGCTCCTTTTTCTTACTACCAGTAACATTTTGTTGTTACATATTTTAAAACACTTAAAAATTTGGGAGCATCCTCTATCTCAAAATGGCTTTAAGCGGAAAGATATAGTTTCGTTATCATACTTCAGTTAATTCCATTTACCATTCTGTTATCAGTAAAGAGAAGATGAACTGATCTGATAACATATTTAAAATGCCAGAAAATAGTATTAGAACTATTACAGCTTTTAGTAGATCAATACTTATATACAGCTAGACTTTAGCAATTTGATAAAAATTGTTTCATAACTCAATTTATAACATTTTTAAGGATAAGTTTAAATTACTATCAAAGAAATAATTTACTAACTGCTAACCACAATTACAATAACGATATTGTATTTCCTGTTCCGATAACTTGTCTGAAATTCTTGAACTTTGAAAATTGTAATATGTACTTTGAAAATCTTATATATATAGTATATAAAGTATATATTCCGAAAAGTATAATTCAAATAGTGCTATTTATTTCATTTGAATTATTTTACTAAATATATCTATTTTTATTTTTGTTACCAGATATAAATTTTACTATTCTACCAAATGATAAACACGGTTATGGATTATGGATTTGACACAACACTCTGATTTTAATCAAGCATTCCAAACACATATTCACGTCAACACAAAATTTAAAATTAATATGAAATTGTTTTCAATTCATTTATATGAGAGTGTTTTTAAGTGTTAGCATAAACATTTTCCCCTATACCAGCTTATGATTCGTATGACCCTTTTACCACTTATTGATGAGAACATGGCAGTCACTGCGACGTAAACTAATTACTGGAAAGGAAAATAACTTTTTGTTAGGAATTAAATTGGTTTATCACATTTTTTTACTTGGGAGATGCTTGTCGTTAATTTTTGATATCAGAGACATGCTTAAATTGCATTCGAGTAACATGACAAGTTATGGAAGAGTTATCAAAAAAGACTAACAAAAACAAACTTACAAAACCAACACCCCTATATTTAGCTTATCAGAAAAACCTTCAGCTTTCCGTCCAATAGTCATACGTTTTTTTATTACTACAGCTTTAAAGTACACATACTTTTGGCACACTTTTTGTAGCCAGTTATGGTAAGTAAAGGCAACTCATCTTATTAGAATTATTCCCGCTTTTACAGCAACTTCGGCAAGCGGAAAGTTAAAATTTTCATTTCGAATATTCTTTTCATTTCCGTTAAATTGTCCTTTCGCCTTTGATTCGTCTTTGATTTCATTTGATACGCCTTTGATTTCACTGGTTCTTTTATATTTTTTCCAATTCTATTCCATTTCATGTAAACTTAAGGAATTAAAACGTTCAGTTTGATTTTAGTCCCTGCATCGGATTGCATCGTTTCTTGCTATTTTATATTTTGAAAATTAACTATCGTTAATTATTGTTAACGAAGTTAGAAAAACATCGTTAAGAAAAACGATGCTTTTTCTGTTTCCGTTAATTATTTTTCGTTAGAAAAAATGTTTTTTTAAGTTACGTTAAGCGTTAACACGTTTAACGTTAAGAATTTCTTCCTTTGGCGACATGAAAAGTGCACCAAAAGAGTGGTCACACGAGTATGCGTATATCAAAGCTGTGCCATAACGTTATACTTGATATCAGTAAGGAGGTATATCAACACTACTATCCAATGAAACGGATCATAATTTAACTATTCAACTGGACCAATGGTTACTTTTATACAAAATCACATCGTGTTGTTCAGAGCAGTCAAGTTTTTATCACATACCTTGTATTAAGTAAAGCAAATATTCTCAAGTAAATAAAAGTGCAAATCAATATTTCCAGATCCACATATTTTCTTATTAAAAAAGTATTATTTATTATTGGCAAGTAAAAACATGTACGTTTTCGAAAAGTCTGCAACGACACGATAAGAAAGCGAAATACGTCGAAAATAAAAACTGTTCCGGTCCTTCTCGCGATGTTTAATAAAACTTATTTTTTCAGAATTCTCTCGAAAAGGCAAGTCGGATTAATAATACAAAATGAAAATAATTTCTTTCGTATCAAATCGTCGTACTTGTCGAAAAAGAGAGCGAGAGCAGAAAAGAAATCCAACACTCGATAAATTGCTTCTCTAGGAACGGAGGTGTTGAATCTTTTCTCCCCAATTCGCCGAACATTCACACACTTACGAGAGGGAATTATGTTTTGCTTACAATTGCCTGGAGAGAAGAAATTCTATCGACGGTTAAAGAAATTTAGATTACCGATTTATGGTCGAGATTAATTGGACACATTAAACTATAGTTGAAATTCGATATGAAATGTGGGTAACGACACTTTGTTTAATAATTGGACACGTTAAGCTATAGTTGAAATACGATATATGAAATGTGGTAACGACACTTTGTTTAATAATTGGACACGTTAAACTATAGTTGAAATACGATATGGGAAACGACACTTGGGTAAGTCATATGGGTAATACGATATTGGTAACGACACTTTGGTAAGTCATAAGCACTTTAATAAACCATAAGCAATTAGCCCTTTAAATGGTTTCGACGAGATATCTCGTAGTAGATCTGATCAGTCTTGCTAATGACGAAATATCTCGTCGAGACAAAAATGCCCTATTACTTCACGGGAATGAAAGTCCAAGTAGGAATAGAAATTGTTCTTGCATAGAACTGGTGACAATTTGGAAACCTTTTCTGTATAAGAGGCTGGTCACTACAGGGTAGTTTTCGACGCGAAGATAAACCAACCACTAGGAGGGTTAAAAAGTTTAGTGCAGATTCTATGCTTAGAACTGTTATTTTTTTTAACCCTCCAAGTGTTTCAACGATATATCTCGTCCATCAAGATCCGAACACTTTTGCCAATGACGAGATATTTCGTCTTCAAGATATTGCCGAATTTTTTATGATGACGAGATTAAGATCTGGTCAGTTTTCTTCTAATGACGATATATCTCGTCCATCCAGGTCTGGTCAGTTTTCTTTTAATAGAGATATCTCGTCCATCGAGATTAAGAACTGGGCAATTTTCTCCTAATGACGATATATCTCGTCCATCAAGCTATGGTTAGTTTTCTTCTTATAACGACATATATCACTCGTCAAGATGTGGTCAGTTTTCTTCTAATAATCATATATCTCGTCTATCAAGATCTGGTTAGTTTTCATCTAATAACGAGATATCTCGTCCATCAAGATCTGGCCAATTTTGCTAATGACGAAACACCTATTCGAGAGAGGTTAGTTTAGGTGTGCATACGTTGTATGCAGTATACCTAATACTGTACCTCCTTGGAAATCTGAAAAGTAACAGGTTAATGAATCACTTCGCTCACTGCATAAAAAAAATTCAGATATTTTAAGAGGAAAAGCTTTTTTTAAATCTCGTAACACGCATGGCAAAACGTGTTTATCGAAGAGTGTTGCATACTAATAAATTATGTTAAAGTACTAAATTGAGTTTAAACTGCTTTAAAAACTTAACAATACAAAGCAAAATTAATCTTTCCACCGTTTTTAAATACTCCCGAATTTAATTGATGTACGAAGCGTTTAATTACGTGTCACGATTTCCAGAGAAGATGCTCCATCAAATGCTCTAGACATTTATGATCATGTTCTAAGCGTTAATATTTTTTGTCCAAGAATTAAACGTGATAAAACTCCACAGAAATGGCTCGTAAAAAATACGGATACTATAAAAGGAGCGCAATGTGTGGATGTATGCAGATATACCACGAAAATCTTGCTTATCTCTTTTATGAGTGGATGCCAAACCTCAAAGACTAGCATGAAAAGCTTAAGTAACACCACTGCTTTTAAAGGTTCAAAATTAAACGCAACAGCTTGTGTTGATTTGCATAAAAGGTAGAGAGTTTGATGAATCAACATCTCACTGAAATAACACAGGGGGATATTGGCGACGGTTCGGAATCAATCACGAAAGGAAAGATCCGAGAACAACACCTCATAATTTTGAATCGCGGTCAGATGACGAGGCAAACACCTGACTCTCCAAGCTACCACATCACGCCAACATGAGGACATTTGATATTTTTACATTTTACACGACAAATTTAATGTCCAACAATCCTCGCATACACGATGGTCTTTTGGTTGAGCCGAGTTTTGAACTCGCAAACTTCCGGTTACTTATCCGCAACCTCATTCTCAAAATGCAAAAGCGGCACTAAGTCTGAAACTGTTCGAGGTGAACGTACAGCCTATTATAAGTATCGCTTTCTCTGCTTATTTCAGTTTTCTAGTTCACCCTTCTGTCTCAAGGCAACCCTGTGCAATGTCAAAACTTCAGCTCAGACTTTTTTACTGTTCGCTTCTGTTCTTGTTATCAGTTTGTTTTCACTCATCAATTCTATAACTACGATGTACTTTTTGTATTATTTTCCCGTTCAGGTCCCTTTACTGCAAAGTAGCAGCTAAAAATCTTTAGTTTCTTGTTTTGTACACCAGTGTATAATATGCAGTGACTCAAAACTACTATTTGGAACAGATTTTAAAATGTCACAGTTTTTCATAAGTGGAGGGGATTTTGAAGGACATTTTTACATTTTAGAATTGCCCTCTACTGGGATATGCCGTTTTGGGGGTTGGTAAACAAAACAGCGGGTATTTTGTTTAGAAGTGCTTCGCCCTAACACAAAAAACTTTAAGGTGCACCTAATGCTTGGGTATGAATGGGTCTCAAGATATATTTAGACATGGTCAACTTGGTCAATACTAATAATGCATTTACTATTTCCAGGGGAAATATGATTTACAGTGTCTTAATTTACAGACCGTCTCACTTCTACAGTCGCTGACGTTTCGACGTAATCCTAACACGTCTTCGCATCGGCCATTGTCGAATCACTTCCAGATTTTTAGTCTAGTCGGTACACTGGTTGGCAGGCACCGCTTTAATCATATTTGCCATCATCATTCCTTTTGCCATCCTCCACATCATTTTTTACCTTTCTTCGGGCCGCGTAGCCCTGTTGGGAGAGTAACGGATTTGCAACCGGAGGGTTGCGAGTTCGAATCCAACCAAAGACCGTCGTGTACTAGTGCACCTTAAATCTGTCGGAGCCTCAAATATCCTCAAGTTATCGTGGTGTGGAAGTTAGGAGAGTGGAGTGCTAGCTCAGGTGTGACATCGTAATCTGACTGGTTCAAAATTATGTGGTGTTCTTCTTGGATCTTTCCCTTCGGGATTGAACCCAGCCCGTCACCAATAGCCCGTTGTGTTGCTCCAGTGCGACGTTAATTAATTACCTACCTTTTAACTTTTTACATCGCTCTGGCCTTTTATTGCATAAATAATTCATCATTTGTGGCATGTGACATCTATTTCATAATTGAGTTTTAATTTTGTTTGTGTGGTAGGGGAATTACGACTACAAAAGCTAACTTACGTTTAAGTAGCATGGCAGGTTTTCAATAAACATAAACTAACTAATGAACTAAAAATACTTACTGTAAGGAACTAGGATATGGCGTGACATGCATTCGTGTACTGCTTCTACGGAATATAAAAGGTATATGTCATTGAAATACGAATTGACACATGCTGGGAATACTTTAAAATAAGTGCTTTTGATTCGTTTCACCTCTAGGGCACTTCAAATTTTGGAAGGAAAGATGCACAGACGAAAGAAGTGCAGAAATGAAATGATATGCTCTTCCACCAACTCACAATACCATCACACTGAAAGCAAGAAATCAGTACATGCATTTTCCTCATCATGTGCAGGAATCGCGATTGTGTGAAATTGCACTAGAAAGTAGTTTTTAAATTATATAAAAAAAAGGAATAAGAGTGTAAATATATTAATAAAGGGACTAGGAGTGCGTGTTAAAAATATTAATTTTCTTTAAATTACTGATCAGATGACGAGGTCACACCTGAGCTGGTACCCCACTCTCCAAACTGCCACACCACGACAACGTGAGGCATTTGAGGTTACGACATGTTTACAGATCTTGATGGAAGAGATTTCTCGTCGAAACCACATAGAGGGCTGAATCTTAAATGTAAATTTTACTTGCTTTGGCAACGCACGTCGAACACAATATAGCAAATCTATTTTTATAAATGCCTATAAACAAGAACTACTTATGAATGGTACAACTTAACTCTTCACGTTTTATCGTCATCTCTGTTTACAGAAAACCTTCTCATATAAGGCTTAACACGAATCTCAACGTTGTATAAGTAGGCTGAATTTTCGTATTTCTTTCAAATTCCACAATTTTCTTTGATATGTCTTTCTTCACCTTTTTTCTCGGATCTTTCCCTTTGGGATTGATCCCGGACAGTCGCCAATAGCCCATTGTAATGCTCCAATGTGACATTAATTAAATGCCTACCTTCAACATTTTACATTGCATGAATTTTACCTGCTTTTGCAAGCCACGTGCAATAATTTTTCTATCACAATATGGTAAATTTCTTTTATAAAGGGCCTAAAAAGAAGACTTACTTATGAATGGCACTACTCAACGCTTCATATTTTATTACTCCCGACCCGAAATTGGGATGGGAAAGCTAATAAGAGTAAAGTACTGATTCCTCTGATTGATTGAGAGCAACCGAACTGATAGTCTAAGTGTAGCTAACTGCTATGGAACTTTCCATGAGGCATTCGACTGAGCTGCGTCAAGGATGATTAATGCGAGTCTCATCCACTATGTCCCATCTCAACATGGGGAATGACTTTAAGGCAATGGATTAACGTGACCGTCAGGCTCTTTGCGGGGTTTTTGGATGACAAAGAGTGGATTTCCCGATGCCAGAAATGAAATTTCACTCCGTCATTGTTCATCATTTATAGGGATTTATGATTTATTTCACACAATTACTTAATTGAGTGATCCTAGTTTAGTTTTGGGGGTATCCATTCTAGAATTAATGATTTGTACTGCGTTTCAAATGCTTCGAGTATGGAATTGAATGTTTAAACAAGTTAGCAAGCTAATGCTTTCGAGAATGCAAATTTTTTGAGAATACAAAGGAAAAACAACTAAATTTCTGAAGTTTTCGCACGCTTGTGAGCGCGTGCAAGCACTTCGTGAATTTTATTTGTATTATGCGCGTTCAAATTGACAGTAAGCGTACTGGTAAACGTTGATGTGCCTCGATATTATATTTATTAAGCACGCGCAAACTAGTATATTAGTGAAATAAACACATCGACCTTCTAATGAAATAGACGGAGCATGGGGACTTATTCGCTGTCTTAATATCGCTGAAGTGTAAATCAAGTGGGCTTACGAATTGACAAAGCCAATTGGCTGTCGAATCGCTGACTAGTGTTTTTGATAACGGTGGATAATCATTTTAGCCAATCAATAATTTAGGATTCAAACTTTTACCCACAACCACGTGACAGATCTTCAAACTGAACATCTGGAAGAAATAACATGAAGCTTCGGGCTCCGTCTATTTCATTGGAAGATCCATGAGTAAACAATTATTTCTTGTATGATTGAATGCATTTTTAACTATGCACTTTCAAACTCTAACCGTGATATCGAATGTGATGAAAAATGTATTTGAAATTTGGGAGAATTGAAGACTGAGAGTAAAAGGAGAGTTGATTTGCGTTCTTTGTAGTTTTGTATCGTCCTTAGTTTGTTAATAGAAGTCTCCGTTTGATGTACCGCCAATGATAAATCTACATTTCACTTCGTACAGCAATTGAGAATCTCTTATCCATTTCAACGCTCTTGATCAGCACTTCGGAGCTCTCCCAAGTGCTCATCCAAATCGAAGCTAAACTTTTTCAAGATTTCAATAAAACAAATTTACTCTGGGCTGGACTTAACCCCTAGAGACAGAAAAAATAAAAACTCAATACTAAAAAAATGTCAATAGTACATATATTTACATTTATTCAGTTCTTTTCTTAATCTAACAATTTATTAGGATTCCCAAATACCAAGACAGGCTCATTTATCATGTGATATACTGTCAATACTGGAGATTGAGACCCCTTGGGGGCCAGGTTCTCCATGACCTCATCAACACCATAATTAATGTCTCAATTTTTCTAGCAAGTGCTCGTCTCCATGAATGCAAGCGAAAAGCTAATCTACAATTACTTAACCCTCCTGCTGGTTGCCTCGACGAGTTATCTCGTCATTAACAAAATTGACCAGATCTTGATGAACGAGATATCTCGTCTTTAGAAGAAAACTGACCAGTTCTTGGTCTCATCATAATAAAAAAAATTGTCAATCAAAATCTTGATGACGATATATTCCGTCATTGGCAAAATTGGCCAGATCTTGATGGACATGATATCACGTCGAAACCACTTGGAGGGTTAATGCAATCTTACTGATACTCCGATCACACTCGATAAGTGACTAGAGAGTTCATCTCCAAGTGAATTAGGTGGCGCAGTTTGTCCGCTTTTGGATGTTGCACCATAAATCCCCAACATCCAATGCAATTCAAGTTAATTAGGAGCCCACATAAGATGACTACGATCTTCCACCATTAAATTATGGCTAGTGGTGTGATTCAATATCCCGACAGCACTCATCTATCCGTTCTGCAACTTGATGTCTTCCAGTGTTGACCATCTGGAAAAATAGAATCTATCCTAGGATTCTTTTAACCAATAAATGTGGTGATATAGTCATTGTGTGGGATAAAAGGAATTCTACATTACTCGTAAATGTCGTTTCTCCCAAGGAGTTAAATTTTGTTGAAGCGTTATTCTTATGAAATATTGAGTAGTTTTAAGAGTGTTAATTAAAATACAAAATTCCTCGTTGAAAGGTATATTTTTGGTAAGGCAGCTGGAAATAGGGGAGGCCCTCGGTCTTAATTGCACTTAAGTCTTAATTCCACTGTTTGTTTTCCAAAAATTTCTCGAATAGGATTTCTAGGAATTTTATTCTCTCTCTTACAGGGCATTTTCCTTTCTGTGTGAAATCTATGCACTACATATTTTGAGTAGATTTTAAACAGTAGATGAGTTATTCACGTTTTGCGGTGTACTGACACCACCAAATTTTCTTGTCATCGCAACTAATTTAGTGGTGGGGGTGTAATGTTATGAGTAAAATATTAGGAATATATTTTATCAAAATATATTTATCTCAATGTAAAAATTCCGTCTTATATTTTATCAGACAATAGCTATTCATTTAAAAGTATTAATCGGATATACGTTTTGCAAACGATTTTTATTGTTTTGTATAATTTCCTTCACTTCAGAATTTAATCTAAGTATTTAGCTTGATTCATATTCTTTTGTCTGGCAATAAAAAAGGTGATAAAAACAAGAATTAGCTGATGTTACACAAGAATGTCAGTAAGAAAAGCATCTTTCAAAGTAGAAATTAGGATTTACTTTGTTAAAAACAAATGTTCGTTTGCTTTCAAAAGTTATTTCAAAGTAAAAATTCCGATTTATATTTTAACAGAAAATAACTATTCATATAAAAGTACAATGCAAGTTTGATATCAATTTTTGCAAACGATTTTTATTAATGTTTAATTTCTTTTATTTCAGATTTTAATTTAAGTATTTATATTGGGCTAATATTCTTTTGTCTCTGGCAATAAAGAGGAAATAAAAACAAGAAGCAATAAATGTTCCGCAAAATTGCTTTGTTAGAAAAAGTACTTTGGAATTCGTTTTTACATTAATTAGTTATTATTAATGTTGCAAAAAATTAGTAACTTTTATCTCGCTTTCCTTTTCTTCTATTGCCGAAGGAATATATGCACACAAGAGCCTAAATTTTTCATTTAAACATAGTTCACGTGTAAAACACATTAAAAGTTGAAAATATTGTAGGTACGTTTATATCAAGCAAACGAGACAGTAAATGGCAGTTAGGTAGTTGCATTTACGTCGCACTGCAGCAACACAATGAGTTATAGAGATAGTATTTGGGTCAGATCGCATTACTTGTGTATTAAACCGTCTTTTATTTGTTACCTTTGATCCTCAACCATCCGTTTTCTGTAAAGATATATATAGGTGGCGGTAGTGTATCTACTGCGATACGTGTGTCATGTACGTATTCTGAATGTGACGTCAGTTGGCTTGGTTATTGAATTAGATTTCAGACAAAAAAATGAATTTCAAATTGATTTTTGTTAGCTGATTGGTCAACTCAGTGAGATCAAACGTCACTAAATCGACGATAACTACATTTTAAGGTTTACCCAGATATGTATCATGCGAGTGCATTTGAGTTGTGGGAACAAAATTTTTGCTTTCCGTCTGATTTGTTTGTTTACTCTGAAAATCCCACTCACATTGTCTGAATAATATCGCATTTAACAACCCAAATACAGATCTATTACCAACTAAATTCTGAATAAATGATACCTTAACCTACATTAAGAGTAAAATTATTTTGACATCAAGGATAAAGTTTTATTCCTTTTTCTATCAAGTAGTTTTCAATTTAAAGATTCTTAAGCCAAGAAAATTGCTTTCAGGTATATTGACAGACTCAACAGTTAATGCACACAATTTTCAGACTTTTAAAGGAATCATAATTTTTAAAAACTCTTTCACTTCAGAGCTTCGGGCTACGATAAGACTCTTCACATTTTTCAGGAGAGAAACTATCAAGTTTCAAAAAATTTCAAAATTATGTTTTATAAAATATTCAAAGTCTGGTTATCTTAAACTTTGAAATACTACGCACTCATTCAAACAATCAGAAATTCTTTTATTTCTCTTGAATCTGGTTTTATATTTCTTCCTTACGAAACACAGTTCTGTGGCTTATCACTATGTAGTCCGGAGACCTTCAATTGATTCATGCTATGTTAAGCATGCAATAAAAATATGACTCAACTATACTCATATAAGTTGGGTCATATTTTATTTAACTATAGTTGGTCATGTAAAATATGACCAACTATTTTATGACCAAAATATGTACTTTGGTCAAAAACTATAGTAATAGTATTTTATATTGATAGATTATAGTGATATATATTATGAATATAAATACTGTAGTGACAGTATTTTATATTGATATAAGTATATAATACTATGTAAAACACTATAGTGAGATAGTATTTTATATTGATAGACTAGAGTGATATATTACTATAAAAGGCCTATAGTGATATTTTATATTGATAGACTATAGTGATACACATGACGAGTATAAATACTGTAGTGACAGTATTTTATATTGATATAAGTATATAATACTATGTAAAACACTATAGTGAGATAGTATTTTATATTGATAGACTAGAGTGATATATTACTATAAAAGGCCTATAGTGATAATATTTTATATTGATAGACTATAGTGATACACATGACGAGTATAAAATACTATAGTCACAGTATTTTATATTGATATAAGTATATAGTATTGTATAAAATATTATAGAGTGAGAGAGATAGTATTTTATATTGATAGACTCTGTAGGTATATATCACAAGGTATAAAATACTCTATAGTGACAGTATTTCATACGAAAAAATTGATCATCTATATAGTTTGAAACACAGATGAAACCTTAATCAAATTGATAGGAAGAACTGAAAATCCTAAAAAGCAGCAATTAATAAAGATTCAAGATTTATAGTTAAACAAATGAAAACCGTAGTAAATTGATAGTACAAAATGAAAAACCCTTAAATAACAACAAAAAGAGTGATTTGTGTTATGATTTATTCTAGATTATTATTCTAGAATAATATATTTAAATTTGCGTTTCTTCTTGTGACTTACATCTGTCCTGATGATGGTAGACGTCTTGTTGCACAGAAACATCGTTCGTCTAATAAAATAGACTGAGTAAGTTGGCGGAGTCGGTGTCTTAAAATCTCAGCAGGGTAAGTCACCTGGGCTTGCGAATCGACTTGAGCCAATTAATTGGCTATCGAAGCGCGGAATAGTGTTTTTAATCACTCTGGATAATCACTTTAATGAATCATTAATTTGTTCCACCTAAGGATTCAAGTCTATTCCCACAATCACGTAACAAATCTTCAAACCAAGAGACCAGCAGAAACAACATGAAGCTGCGTGCACATGTTGCGTCTATTTCATTACAAGATCAATGTTGAAAGCTTGACAACGTCACGTATGATATTCATCCATCTAATGAAATAGACAGAGGACGTGGGCTGAGTCCATGTCGTAAGATCTCATGATTAAATCCCATGGATCTGAATCGACGGGCCGATTGGCTATCGAAGAAGAGATAAGATTTTTAATCACGTTGAATAATCAGTTTAACCAATTAATAACTTGTGTCCCAAATTAGATTCATGTATATTCCCACAATCAAGTGACAGATCTTTGAACCGAACGAGCGGTAGAAATAGCATGAAGCTACTCGCACATATTTCGTCTATTTCATTAAGTGGTCGATGCACCGAAATGGCCATTGAAGATCTTCTCTGTTTCTAACCTTTATTAGTCGTTGTTTTGAAGTTTTTTCATGATCGACTATCTCTTATTTATTTACAATGTACAACACATAATTTGTCTACAGCATCAATTCCAGACTTTATACAGAGAAAATGCGACACACATTTTCCTCTGAATCTGGGAGTACCCATATCATACACTCAAGTCTCTCGAACTTCAAGCCAAAAGCCGGTTTTAGGGGGAAATAAATTTTACTTCACCACAGGACCTTATGACATTATCGTTGAAAAACTAGCGATAAAACACCTCAGTACCGTATGTTCTTGAGATGGTAATGTACAATATACGTCTCGTGGGTTTATTGGACTCACGTGCGAACAAACTAGAGGCAGAGATACTGTCATTTATGTATATGTAATGTTTGTTAATGGAATGTTGGTTTATCGCCTTCGTGCGACCCTTTTTGCTGTCATTATTAAAGTAAAAAAATCGATCTTGTCTACCAGTGACATCAAATAATGTGAAAACTGATTTAATAAATTCTAAATCCAATTTCATCAATATATCTGAAAAATAAATCGTGACTCAGTAGGTTTGTCCACTGAGCTAGCAGTCTGATTGCTGTACGTGGAGCAGGTTCGATTCCCGTAAGTATTCAGGGTAGGTAGGGTGTTGAATGTACGACACACGGGCTATTGGTGACGGTCCAGGATCAATCCTGAAGGGAAAGATCCGAGGACAACACCTCGTCATTTTGAACCTCTGTAAGATGACGAGGTTAACACTTGAGCTCGCACTCCACTCTTCAAACTTCCACCAAGCCAACGTGAGGACATTTGAGGTCCCGACAGATTTAACGTGCATTAACACGACGGTCTGTGGTCGAATCGAGTTTTGAACTCGCAACCCTTCTTTGACTCTACAAAGTGGGCTACCGCGACCCCAGTCACAAGGTAGGTAGGTATTTTAATTAACGTCACACTGGAGCAACACAATGGGCTATTGGAGACGGTCCGGGATTTCTCCCAAAGGGAAAGATCAGAGGACAACACCACGAAATTTTGAACCATGGTCAGATGACGAGGCAATACCTGTGCTGGCACCCCACTCTCCAAACTTTCGTACCATGCTAAAGTGAGGACATTTGAGGTCCCGACAGGTTTAACGCGAACCTGTCCCTCACATACACGACGATCTGTGGTTGACTCGAGTTTTGAACTCGCAACCCTTTGGTTGCTAATGCTTGACTCTACAAAATGAGCTACCGCGAACCCATTTACAAGCCTGAAAACAATTGGCTAAGCCAAGATCTGGCCTTGAGTCATGAAAACCCAACCAATCCAACCTCAAAAATAAATCAAATTTTGAATATTTGCACTTCTTAACTTTAACGTAAGAAATAAGTTTGCTAGTGATATTTAAAATGTTCTCAATTATAATATATTACCTCCATAATAAGTCTGTCAATTTACGAATTGTTAAAATTGTGGTGAGGTCTGATTTTTGTTTTCAATTTTACACGTAAGTCACAGTGACAAAAGCGAAATTTTTTGGTTTGATGTTATTTTCTGTTTACAAGATTTTATTTTATGATATAACGTATATTTTTTATTTGGAGTGCATATATGTGGTCTAAGAATCCTAAGGATACATAATAAATAGATAAGGCACTTCTACAATGTAAGGTTTTTGTGTAAAAAAATCAAAATCAAATAAACGGGAAGCTAAAAATAAGTAAGACTGAAGAATGCCAAAGCTTCTTAATAAATAGTGTAACAGGACCATCATTAAAATCTTTCAAATCCCTTAAAAGTGCAAGGGATTTGTTGTACGAAAGATTGTATTTATGAAACACTTCAATTTTTGGACATAGTAACAAATACATCATATAAAAAATAAAATAAATATCTATAAAAATAAAGAATAGATAAAAAGTCAAAGAATAGTTTCTAATGAAGAGGAATATGAAAATGATAAAGCCATTCATGTTTTCTTACTGAGATGAAGTCTATTCAATATCTGCTCTCACACTGAGTACATCTGGATGCAAACAGTGTTTCAGTTACCTGATATATTCCTCAGAGTATCACCTAGCTTACCTTTTACAATACAAAAGACTAGGAGCTTCTAGGTTACTCAATAAACTTGTGCATTAGAGTGTAATACTTTTAAGGACTACTGAGTTCTTAGTATGCTGAACCAAAAAGTCTTCTCTGCTTTCAACAGTGTTGCAGAAATAAAGTTAGACGGGTTTTATTTTTAAGGGGAAATAAGACTGACGCGATCTTACGGTGCATTACGTGAAAAACAAGTTTAGGAATATGATGCTGATATGGATTTTCCTGCAATGATTTCAACATGTGTCATCATATTAACATGTGTCATCATATTAACATGTGTCATCATATTAACATGTATACCATATTTTTATATAATCTTCGGGATTTATTCCGGACCTTCGCCAATAGCCCATTGCTATAGAGGCGAACAAATTTGAAATGAACTTATTTCATCATTTACTATACGTAATTTATAGTGTGACTAAAGATGCCGTATACAAATCTGATTTGTGTTCCACACTGATCATAGAAGCATTAAGTTCATGAGTATTTCATGTAATATGGCGTGGAGGTAGCATCAGGGTTATAGACAAGTATGATAAGGGGTCAAATATGTGTAGATGGGAAATTCTAGAGAGTTGTATTCACCGACTGGTCTTTGGCATTGGACGCTGCTCTGCACCTGATGCAAGGCACGCTTATATTAGGTCGAGTCATAAATAACTTCCGATGCAGCTAGGTAGAATCTATGTTCGTATCTACCCACTATAATTCACCGGGACAAACGAGTTTTTGCTTTCACTAAATAGATAAGGGTTCAGTTAGTCTTCTGACAACTGGTTTGTGTGGTGTACGTTTCATTAAACTGCTGTTCATAACCCCTAAAATGGAGAGTGAAAAAGTGCATATTCGTCATGTGATGCTTTGGGAATTTAAACAAGGCAATAGTGCTAAGGCGACAGCTGAAAAAATATGCAGTGTATACAGTGAAGGTCTAATAAGCGATCGGGCAGTCAGAAATTGGTTTGCCAAATTCCGTTCTGGAGATACGACTTTAAAGGACGAACCTAGGGCGGGACGTCCTTCCGACCTTGACGACATCCTTTTAAAGGCAATATTGGAGCAAAATTCACGTCAGTCAACAAGAGATATAGCAGGAAGGTTGAATACATCACAATCAACTGTTTGCCGCCACCTGGAGAAATTAGGGAAAGTCAGCAAGTTAGGAGTATGGGTACCGCACAATCTCAGTAAACGGAATAAAGAAGATTGCATGTCAATCGCCACAAGTCTGCTATCACGGGTAAAAGTCGAGCCCTTTTTAGACAGTATTATAACAGGCGATGAAAAATGGATTACCTATGACAATATCGTCCGTAAAAGACAGTGGCTTGATAAGGATCAACCACCCCTACCAGATCCGAAAGCAAACATCCATGGAAAAAAGATTTTATTGTGTGTGGTGGGATTGTCGAGATATAATTCATCACGAGTTTTTGAAGTCAAATTTAACGATTACTGCGGTTACATTCGTTCAGCATCTGCAAAGAGTGAAAGAAAAACTCTATGAAAAGCGTCCTGCACTCGTCAATCGCAAAAACATCATTCTTTGCGCGACCACATACAGCAAGGGCGACTCAAGAAAAAATTCTTGAATTTGGATGGTCAGTTTTACTGCACCCACCTTACTCCCCGGACCTTGCCCCAGCAGACTATTACCTTTTCTGTTCCTTGCAAAACTTTTTGAATGGAAAAACCTTCAATTCTGAAGAGCAAGTCAGTCAGGTTGTCGAAAATTTCTTCCGGTCCAAACCAACCACATTTTACAAGGAAGGAATTGATAAGCTGCCAGGAAGATGGGAGAAGGTCATACATAATAGTGGTGAATATATAATAAATTAATATAACTTTGTTATTTAATGAAAGCAAAATAAACGTCTGATAAAAAAACGGAAGTTACTTATGACTCGACCTAATATAAGGACGATGCTACGGGCCAGGAATCACTTTTAAGGCTTCACTTTGTTTGTCGAGGAGCTCATTCTTTTCCCGTCATCCACAATCAGCATTTTCCAGATCTCTGGTGCTCCCCAAGAGATTTCAATTCTGTCCTTTGTCGGTTGCTCCAACCCCAGTAAAACCCAGCTTCGCGCCCAATGCTCTGACCAATGCCAGCAAGTTCACTTATCCCATATTCAAATACTAGCTGATTAAGCCCTCCCAATTCACAATGCTGTAAATCGTTCCATTTCGTATTGTTTGTTGCTTTTCAACTTATCACGCTATAGTGACACTCATCGTCCTTCTAATGAAATAGCATGATCTAATCTAACGACCGAGCATGTCCCTACAGCTTCGAGCTATTTCTGCCTATAATGACATTCATCGTCCTTCTAATGAAATAGCATGATCTAATCTAACGACCGAGCATGTCCCTACAGCTTCGAGCTACTTCTGCCTATAGTGACACTCATCGTCCTTCTAATGAAATAGCATGATCTAATCTAACGACCGAGCATGTCCCTACAGCTTCGAGCTACTTCTACCGTTCGCTTGATTTGAAGAACCTGTCACGTGGTTGTGGGGAAAAGCGTGAATTCCAATGTGAGACAAATTATTGATTAGTTAAAGTGACTGTCCATCGTGATGGAAAATACTAGTCTGCCCTTCGAAATCCAATTGGCACAACTCGATTCGTAAGCTCACGTGACTTACCATTCAGAAATCTTACGACAGAGACTCCGCCCATATGCTCTGTCTATTTTATTAGAAGGTTCATGAAAGCTTTTTGTATCTAGATTTTTCTATCAATTTGAGCTTTTATAATTATTGTTTTCAGAAAATTATTTTTCTAAACAATTTCGGGTTTATTTGCAAGTTTCTTCCTCAGTTTGATTCAATGGAGGACAACGAGGATTTCTCAAAGATGGAACAAGAGTTAAAACAGAAATATTAGGATGGAATTCGAAGCAACGCGAAGACATTTTCGCAAATGCTGCACAAATGTCAAATTCCAGATTGCTGAAAAGCTGATAAAAGGGCTCAAGGAAAGTGAGAGGAATATAAAGAGGTTAGAGAGAAAGTATCATGGTGCAGGTTGGTGGGTGTTTGTGTTTTCTGGCTCAAGGGTCATATTTCGCCAAGCTGCGCCAAACACAAGACAGACACCGTAAAGTAAGTGTGAAAAGAAAGGAAAAGGTTGGGAAAGGATAAAGTAGAGAAAGTTCATTTGGACATCCTGGGGTCGTAAAATCCGTACACGCCTAAAGAAAATGTGTTTCCGAGGAGATCATGGTCTCGAGAAAGTTCAAAAGAAAGTTTCTAATTTTTCATGTTAAGGGAATTAACGTATGAACATTTTTAGGTCTGTGGCAATTATAGTACTTAATTTTCATAAATAGGTTTTACACGGCTTCCCTCCAACTTAGTTTTCCCATTGCGGACGAAATTCAAACTCTAAAGATAAATGCTCTTTTAAATGTGTATTGAAATCTCATAACTTTTTGTGGCTTTCACTTTTTATGTTAACATTCGTACGCGCATCAAATAATTATAATAACATTCGCGCGTATTCAAATAAAATTAAAAGATAAAATACTAAACTTAAAAATGCAATTTCATTGTCGGCTTTTTTGCACAACTTCAGATGATGTTTGCACATTTTATTTTTACATAAAATGTAATTAAGTTATCCAAAATCCGACACTTAATAAAATTTTACCCCTTACTTCTTAAAAATAAAACATTTGTTTTAATTTAAATTCTTATTTATGTGATTATATGTATTCAAATAAATTTTTTGTATTGAATATTGAAACAAAATTGTTTGCAGTGTACCGAGTTCCCTTTAATGATTAAGTGAATCCTGTTTAAAATATTAATTAATTATCCCTATGAGAAGGTTTTTCAGTGTAAACAAACAAACGAGACGGAAATTAAAGATTTTACTTCCTCAAGTCAAATGCTCTTGTATGATATTTTGGGATTACCATCAAATGTTGTTTATCGACATTTTGGAAACGTTTGGGGTTTGACCATATTGGAGTTGATCAATCAAGCATCATAGATCAATTGGAATTCATTCCTTGGAATTAAAATGTCGAAGTGTTAAAATCATGTTAGAAAAGCAAGCCAAATGACGTCGCGAAGGAATATGTACAGGAAACACGTTCCGTCGCACGAATATCACAGCCGCCTCCAAAACTTTACTGGGCAGAAAATGCCTATTATATATTATTTGTTTTAAAAAAATTTAATGGCAATTAATGTTTGCAAGCAAATTACGGAAAGAGAATTTTTTTTCAATGGAAAGTGTTTCTTATATAAATTAATCTAATTCGGTTCTTTAATATGTGGGATATATGGGACAGTTAGATACTAATTAAATGCAAGAATTTAATGGATCATCAAAACCAACTATCTCAAATTTTGATTATAACTTTCAATTAATTTCAGAGTTGACACTTCAGTTTCTGTTCAAAATTACTGTTTATATGAAATAAACATATACCTTAAGCAGCGCATTCTTTATTCTAACAAAATAATTACTAATTACAGTGTACAATATTTTTTTAATTTATTTGCTCAGACACGTAATTAATGAAGGTATTTTGTCTTAAAGTAACACATTGAGTTACTTTAATATTTAGAAAATGAATAAACGTATTAAAAATTATTTTATTTATTGAAGATTACTAAGTAAATATTGTTTTAAATAATACACAAACTTGTTTCATTAATAGATTGAACTTTTCAATAAAAAAACTATTATTCAATGAAACGAGTATTATGTAGTTTACTTGTTGAAATTTATTTGTGTGTATTTTAGTGTCTATGTGTATGTAACAAATTCAGTTACACTATTGTAAGGAACTAAAATTCGTTTAACCGATGTCAACATGCTTGTATAGAATTTCTATTTTCTCTAAAATCCAATATGGAATTTAATTATTTTAAAACTATTATTTTAAGTAAACAATTAAATTTATTTTAAAAATACCTAGTATTTCTATTATCCTTGGGGTCCACTCGTAATTTTTTATAGCACTGTACGAGTGATTCTATGAAGTATAAAATTTTATTAATGCTATTTGTCAAATTGATATCTGAAAACTGACATTTCCAATATAATCCATTCATATAGGGGGAAATGGTTTTCCAATACGTCATAGGGGTATCATAGAAATGGATAAGAGATTCTTGCATTTATTTATTTTATAATATTCCAATTTTTAATAGTGCATTCAAATTATGATATTAATATCAAATGTTTGGAGTGACTAAAATTACAGTTTCGAAATTTGATTCTAAAATTGACGTGTTGGGGATAAATACATGAGGCGAGACGCTACAAATCCTTTTAATATGAGATTTTTCAGGGGAATTCACTACATTTATTTCTATTTACAGCATATTAAATAAGCAGACTTCACAATACATAGGAAACACAACCAGCGCGGAAATATATCTTTCAAACAACCTTATTTTTAATTCATTCAGAACGCGAGCGTGAGCGATTTCTGATTCGGGAGTTGAGTTTCATACCCGCTGCAGAATTTTTACTATTGTTAGTCAAGCATATTTGTCAGTGGTTTTCAAAACACATTTATTTAATGTATTTTGGCATTAAGTCGACATTTCAAAAGATTCAAGTATGTTGTATGAAAATCGCCTATCAATATTTAAGCTTTGTAAATATTAAGATAGTAAATTTTCTACTAGTTCGTTAATGTCTTGAGGCTTATGATTTGTTTTGGTACTATGCTATTAGTTGTGTTCACTGGAGAACAGGGGAATGCTTGTTCCTAGTCTTGTAAAGCCGCCTTTAAGAGAGATTTTTAGTTTAAATAAACAAACCAGATGAAAGACGGATATTTTGCTTCCTGTCACCAAAATGCTTTCACGTGGTGAATGTTGTATCGAGGCTACCTTGAAATGTAGTCTATAGCCGTTTTTGTAACGATTGATATCTTATTTAGCTGTCATCAACGAATCAACTATCATGTATCTTTTCGGAATTCATTCTTTTGAATATCGATTGGCGACAAACTGGAATCGTCTTCGCAAAACAAGTCAATTGACTCACTTTCAGAATATACACCACAGAAACAATGACACCATTTACATTTAACTTGACAAAATAAGCCTCATGATTTGTCTCACCTTAGGAAATTATAATTTTGTCTATGTAGTCAGACATTTTACTTCCTAAATATGACTACTTTTGATGCTATATTCATTCTGTTTTGAAATATATTATTGCCACGAACCTGCTTCTGGGGCAGAAGTTGTTAAGAATAAAAGTTCACTACATTTTTTCCTTAAAAAATATGATATGCCTAGACTTCTGGTCATTTATTACATGACGATGTGACAGTTCGAATTTTGGAAGTTCTTTTATAAACGGGTTTATTCGTCTCGTTAAAGCTACAATTAAGTATAAAATTCGTCGTTGGTTTGACTTATTCGTTACGCGTTAGAAAATAATTTAAGTGTACAAGTTGTTAGGTTCTTGCATTTATTTATTTTATAATATTCCAAATTTTAACTGTATATTTAAGTTGTGATTTGACTGTTTTTGCAAATTTTGGAAATGACCAAAATTATTGGGTTTTGAATTTTGATTCTGAAATTGACTTTATACTATTGTTAGTCATGTAAATATAATGTTATTTATCAGTGTAAATTAATATATATTGGCATTAAGTTTAATATCTCTCTGGGTTGGCTGTTTTCGGGTTTTATGGCTCAAGAGCCATATTTAGGAAAGCTGCGCCAAATATAAGACGGACAACAAAATGAGGGAGGAAGAAAAAACAAAAAGCATTAGGTGAGGGTAAAAATGAAAGGAAGGAAAGATTATTCGAGTACCCCGGAATTGTAATACCTTTACACTCTTTCTGGGAACTCTTTCATTTCAAAAGAATTCCGATTAACATCCGTTTCACAAATTTGAGGATTTTAATTCAAAAATTAATTTTTTTACATCTTATTCACCTATTTTATGGTTGAAGTGCTTTTACTATTTCTTTGTTCAATCTTTGTATAAATATATGTGTTTGCAATTTCTAGCCAAATACAAATATATGTCTAGTCGCGCGCCACTCTTGAAATTTGATGATTATTGGTGCAAACCAAATAAATTATAACAGACAACGGCTCCCATAGTAGCCCGTTTTGTTGCTCCAGTGTGACGTTAATTAAAATACCTATCTAACAAAACGGCTCCCAAACCCATAACCATGAAAAACGTGATCAGCCTTTTAGATATATTTTAAAATTGTCATGGAAAACCTACAAGAGAAAATGATTGCCAAAACCTGTGTCACACTTTACGTTTTCTTTTAAGTAAATACTTCCACTGCAAGACGGAAATGATTTTTTACTTTTCAAATGAAAATCACATTAGTTATGGAAATAAGAAGCGTAAATATTTTTTCCATAAGATGCGTACACTTTTTATACCTATTCTACACAAACTATGTGAAGGATTTTCATCGTAACAAACCCAGAGAGGGAATACTTTACTTCCACTATCCAAATTATCTGGCATAATATATATCGGGATAACCTTAAAATGTGGTTTATCGCCGTTTTGTTAGCGTTTGGCATTTGATCTAATTGGCGTTGTCCAATCACCTGTACATCAATTTGAATTAATTATTAGGAATTTCTATTGACGAAGTGCTGAAATTTTATTCGTCAAAACACGCCAATTGACGTAACATTCAGAATATGTACAGGAAACACATTCCGCATCAGAAACACCACTCCCACCTCTTTGGAGGGCCACGGAATCTCGATTGGAAAAGTTGCAAGTTGCCTGGTGCACGTTAAATCTGTTGTGGTCTCAAATGTCCTCGTTTTGGCGTGGTGTGGAAGTTTGGAGAGTGGGATGCCAACTCAGGTGTGACCTCTTCATCTGACCGTGGTTCAAAATTACGCGATGTTGCCCTCGGATCTTTCCCTTCGGGATAGATCCCGGACCATCGCCAATAGACTGTTGTGTTACTCCAGTGCGACGTTAATTCAACTACCTGGACCATCTACTTGGAAGTGAGTATAACTTGGAAGAAATAGCCTCTCGTACACAAAGTGCATACAGCTAAAATAGGCTTTATTGTTGATTTATGTCGTATACGATAAAAGAAGGTAAAGTCAAAAATCCCACTTTTAAAAAATATGGGAAGAATATCAAAACAAGAATATTTTCAGATTCTAATTATTTTTTTAAATTTTTTGCGACAATAGTTAACGGATTTTTACACTTGCAAAAAAATATTTTTCCAAAATACTTAGCAATATCGAACCCAGTTTTAATTAAATCAGCCATGCGCAATGCTCCCTTCTTCTACCAAAACATTACATTCAAACAATAACAGATAAAAGTCGATTCATCTTTGTTTACAATAAAAAATATCTTCAAAGATGTTAATTTTCCCAGTCATTTATAAAACTTGATGTTTAGAAGTATTTCATACTAATGAGCACAAGTAAAATACAATAAGGATACCATGGGTTTCTCCAGAAACTGAAGCATCTTAGAAGGTATCTAAGAAAGTATCCAAACACATCAGGTCTTCTGACTTACAGCTCTGGTTTACAGGTGATCGCGATAAAAGCTTTGTCTATCAGATGAGGTTAATGGGAACAAAGAACTCAATGGATGGTGACCAAGAGTTGTTGCCTGTTTCCTTCTTCAAAAAAGGAAGCAACATCCTTACTAGTCACTTTCGTCTTTGGGTAAATGAATGAAGGTGTCCCCAGTCCAAACAAATAAAAGCTGACTAAACTGGTCTGAACATATTACTTTCGGATCCGCTGAATAGCCTCTCATCTCATCATAGATTGGGAAAAATTCAGAAAAGTAGTGTGCAGAAATGAAAAAATGTGAATAAAATATAAGTAAAATGGGCTATATGGCTTAATTCATCAGCGTTTTCTTTATCAGCGGCAAAATTTTTTAACACATCCTCGTGCCATGACAAAACTTATTGGAACACATGTATGTATGAGAGGGAATTTCAGTCAGTACACAAACCAGACGGGTCAGCGAAGATTTTACTATCTTATGGTTGATATCGGGTTTTCCTTAAAGTATAATCTATCATTTTGGCGACGTTTGGCGTTTAATCTAATTGACGTCGGCCAAAAAACTATCAAAAATCAGTTAGAAATCCATTCTTTGGGATTTTCATTGGCGAAGGGCTGAAAGCTTATTCGAAAAACAAGCCAACTGACGTCACGTTCGAAATAAGTACAGGAAACACGAATCACCACATACACACCACCGACTTCATTTAGCTTGACCTAAAGAGCCTCTCGTGAGAGGGAATTTTAGTGTAAACAAACCGGCATACGGATATTTTACTTCTGCTATAGAAATGCTTTCACATTGTCTATATCGGGGTTATCTTAAAATGTAGTTTATCGCCGTTTCGGAAATGTTTGGCTTTAAATCTACTAATTGGCGTTGAACTATCATACATCAATTTGAAATGTATTCTTTGGAATTTGAGTAAATGCTGAAATCGAATTAGAAAAACAAGCCATGTAACGCCGCGTTCATAATACGTTCATAACCATTTTGCCGGAGAAACACTACTACTACTTCTATATTCAGCTCGACAGAAAATGGCTCTCATAGAAAGCTTGTTCACTTTAGGTCATTTGCCAATCAATGTGAAATGAAATTTAGTCATCTTGCGCTGCAAAGAAAAAATAAAAAACACTATTACTACTTCTATATTCAGCTCGACAGAAAATGGCTCTCATAGAAAGCTTGTTCACTTTAGGTCATTTGCCAATCAATGTGAAATGAAATTTAGTCATCTTGCGCTGCAAAGAAAAAATAAAAAACACTATTACTACTTCTATATTCAGCTCGACAGAAAATGGCTCTCATAGAAAGCTTGTTCACTTTAGGTCATTTGCCAATCAATGTGAAATGAAATTTAGTCATCTTGCGCTGCAAAGAAAAAATAAAAAAACACTACTACTACTTCTATATTCAACTCGACAGAAAATGGCTCTCATAGAAAGCTTGTTCACTTTAGGTCATTTGCCAATCAATGTGAAATGAAATTTAGTCATCTTGAGCTGCAAAGAAAAAATAAAAAACACTGTTACTACTTCTATATTCAGCTCGACAGAAAATGGCTCTCATAGAAAGCTTGTTCACTTTAGGTCATTTGACAATCAATGTGAAATGAAATTTAGTCATCTTGCGCTGCAAAGAAAAAATAAAAAGTGCAATGAATGAATTATCTATATTAAAAACAGACTTTTATACGTCCTGTTTATTCATGTGATAGAATGTTTTGAGAAAGTCAGGTAAAGCGAACATTAATAGTTATGCAAACGATATCATAAATTGTAATATTTTGTTTTTTAAAATATTAAATAGATTGTAATCATATGGAGTTCCGTTTCGTTTCTGCTGTGTTTTAATTGCAACATTATACTTTTTAATGAATGCTGATTTTCACACCGATAATTTTATTGATTTCAGAATTTATAGTCCACAAACCAAGGGTGATAGTCGAAGTGATTTTGGATTATCTCTACAGAAAAAAGGCATTAAGTTTTAGCTCAACTTTCTTCAAGAAATAAGCACTTTGTCTACATTAATCTCCTTAAGGGTTCACACGAATATATCCGTTCTGCAACCTGCAGTCCTCCCTGCATGACTTGTAGCCAGTTTCGACCTTCTTGATCAATAGAATCATTCCTGATATTCTTTCAACCTATAGATGTGGTTATTTAGTCATTTCATGTGTTATGGGGGATAGTAATACTTCTACATTAGTAGATTTCACGAATCTCAAAGGATTAAATAAAAACATTAGCAGCTAAAGGAATTTCTTAATACTTTCCTCATAATAGAACTTAAGAAAATATTGTCTATGCTATATATTGATCATTAAGAAGTTAAGTATGTGTTCAGATTTTCACAATTGTACCTGCTTTTTAAATTGCAATTTATTACTTTTATTTATGTTCAAATGCAGCGTTGTTTTCATGCAAAATAAACATTTAAATTCAAACGGAAGACATTTTACGAAATGCTTTCAGAATGATTAAGAACTAAAGTATGCATTGAAAGTACACTGCTGGCCACCCAAATTGCAACACCAAGAAAGACAAGAGATATCACAACAAAATTTATTTTGTAGATAACATGTTGACCAAGTATCAAATGATTAAATTTATAGACTTCTGTGAAGTGTGGTTCCTGCCAAAATCAGTAGCCAGAGTAGCCGCCATTGTTGGAGATCACCGCTGCCACACGCCTCGGCATTGATTCAAAGAGACTTTGGATGTGTTCTTGGGGTACAGCAGACCAAGCAGCTTCCACACGTTGCCAAAGTTGATTTGGTGTGGCAGCTGGGGATGTATTCTGGGTCAATCGTTGAGCAACCATGGACCACATGTTTTCTATCGGCGAAAGATCCGGAGAGCGAGCTGGCCAGGGAAGCAATTCAATCTGGCGATTGACGAAGAACCTTTGGACAATGCGTGCCACGTGTGGTCGCGCATTATCCTGTTGAAATATGGCTGTGGGCAAGCCCTGAAGGTAAGGAAGGACAACTGGCTCCAACACCTCGGAGATGTAGCGCTGGCTGTTTAAAGTACCGGCAATGCGTACTAGAGGAGTGCGAGAGTGATATCCAATACCGCCCCATACCATAATACCCGGTGCAGGACCAGTATGGCGGTGCATAACGCAGCTGTTCAGCATCCTCTCTCCACGGTGTCTCCAGACTCGAATCCGACCATCGTGGTGTTACAGACAGAAGCGTGACTCGTCAGTAAAGACAATTTCATTCCATTCTGCCGTCCACAACCTTCTTTCATCGCACCATTGGCGGCGGAAACGTCTGTGGTTCTGCGTCAAGGGTAGACGAAGCAATGGACGTCTTGCGGACAGACCACTCTGCTGTAAACGGCGTCGAATGGTACGCGCAGACACTGGATGATGCGGTACAGACTGAATGTGCTGTGCTATGGATCGTGATGTGGCTGAGCGATCCGTCACTGCCATACGCACAATATGCCTGTCATCACGTGAAGTGGTGCACTGAGGTGGATGCGATCGAACACGTCGGTCCGTCGTACCCTCCTGCATCCAACGATCACATATCCGCATTACAGTTGTTTGGTTTCGTCCAACACGACTACCGATTTCCCTGAAAGATAATCCACAATCTCAGTAAGCCACTATCCTTCCTCTGTCGAACTCGGATACTTGATCAAAAGATGATCGCTGTTTTCTACGAGGCATAATTGATCGTATTTTTGAAAAAACCACAAGAAAAACACAATTGCCGTATTTGAAATCGTCGAAATCTCCAAGCCTTAAATAGCGCTTTGAAGTGGCGCCACAGGCGCGCGTGATGTGCGTCTGCGCTGAAATTCTAATCATTTGCATATCTCACCTCCGCTAATGCATGTTGTAAATTTCATATTATTTGCATGCTTCCTTCAGGGTGTTGCATTTACGGTGGCCAGCAGTGTAGATATGTGTTACGCGCACAATGATGCATCTAATTAAAAGTGAAAGAATAAATGAAAGAATTCGTTATCAATTGCATGCGATGTATTTATTGATTGTCAAACGAAATATAATGAGTAAATTCCACATTTATTTGTCAGGATTTTGTTTACCATTTCGATTGTTTGGAGCAATAGATGTATCATTCAGTGGTTGTTCATAGTGCGTTGGTGATGAAATCTAAACTTTATTAAAGAACATTTTATCCTTTTCTAGTCAAGGGAAAAGCCTGTTTTCAAAACAATGTTTTAACCAAAACGTTTCTTATTCGTTTGCTTGTAGTGAAACACCCGCTTTCAGTAAAAAATGTCAATTATCGTGTTTCTGAAATTTAATGGGGAGGTAGCCCAGTTGGAAGAGCAAAGGATTAGCAACCAGGGGTTGCAAGTTCGAAACCCAGTCCAACCAAAGACTGTCGTGCACATGGGGATGGTCTGTCGTGGCGTCAAATGTCCTCACGTTGGTGAGGTGTGGAAGTTTGGAGAGTGGGGTTGCAGCTCAGGTGTTGACCTCGTCATTTGACCGTGGTTCAAAATAACGAGGTGTTGTCTTCGGATATTTCCATTCGGGATTGATCCCGGACCGTCGCCAATAGTCCGTTGCGTTGCTCCAGTGCGACGTTAATTAACTACCTACCTACCTGAATCATAATTGAGAAACTGAGTCATATTACATGTGAAGAATATGGTTTCATTGTAGCCTCTTAATACCAGCTTGTGTTCATAACTAGTAAAAGCAATAATACATCTCAAAATATCAGAGAATGATCCTACAAGAATATTGAAAAATAAGAATAATTAATTTTTAAAGTACAATGTCGTGAATGAAATACGATTTATGTATTAAATTATGTGTTTTGTTGTTTATTTTTATATTCCAAATTAATTCATCTGGAGAACAATTGATCCCCTGATTTTGTGAGCTTTTGAAGTACATTTATAAACATAATTCTATTAATTGAATTCATTAAAACTTTCCTATTAGGCATAAGTGTATACCCATCAGGAAATCAAAAATTAAAATTACTTCAGAAATGTACTTCAAATTTTGATACCATAAGTCGGAAATGGAATTTCAGAATAATTTGTTTTCGTTGAGTCTTTCAAAAGAGTTGAGAGAATTTAGGTTACTTCAAACTCAACAGTGAAGTTTCTAAAGAAATATATGAATCTAAAATATTCCTTACATTGACAGTTAATTTTATAAAATAAATATATAAGTATCAAAGTATTGAAGTCTTGGATTATCTTCGAAATCATATATTTTGATATTGAATCCTCTTACCATTATTATAAAAATAATTTATGTACAAGATCTGATAAAGTTATTCTACATTTGAATTCACACATCGAAAAGCACATCTCGAGTTCAAAACAGAACTATATCAATAAGTTCTATTTTTACGTTTTCATTTCAAACAAAGACTATATTGCTAAAGATATTGCTAAATATTTGACTTTTCTGCAGCATATATATTGAAAGTTCCACCTCAGACAATATATCCGCTGAATAAAGCATTCAAAGTGTTTCTCAGAATACAAATAATTTCAAGTACTGAGAAATGTAAATGATCGCTTTTATAACTTTGGAAAGTGTATAACATAGATTCATATCATTCAGTTTCCTGTTAAACACAGCAGCTGTGTGCTTTTATAAATTTGATCTGTTTCTAAATATTAGTCCAACACATGGTTTCGTTGAGGTATCTCGTCCATCAATATCTCACCAATTTTGCTAATGACGAGATATCTCGTCATCAAACATTGCCAATTTTTTATGACGAGATCGAGATCTGGTCCGTTTTCTTCTAAAAGACGAGAAATCTCGTCCACCAAGATCTGGTAAGTTTTCTTCTAATGACGAGATATCTCGTCCATCAAGATCTGGTAAGGTTTCTTCTAATGAACAGATACCTCGTCCATCAAGATCTAGTCAGTTTTCCTCTAAAGACGAGATATCTCGTCCATCAAGATCTGGTCAGTTTTCTTCTAAAGACGAGATATCTCGTCCATCAAGATCTAGTCAGTTTTCCTCTAAAGGCGAGATATCTCGTCCATCAAGATCTGGTAAGTTTTCTTCTAAAAACGATATCGCGTCTTGACAACCTCCAAGAACAATTCTGTACTTACGGCCCTTCTCTGTTACCATGACAGATAATCGTTACTTATGAACAACTTTCTTATAGCTACATTTCAATGCATCTTTTAAAGTATACTCCAATACAAGATGTTAATTATTCATATTTAATAATGCTTTGTATACATTTTAACTGATATACAAATAATTCGCAAAGAAACCGTTAAACACAAGTCCGATGGAGCCGAAGTAGAGCTCTGTATGCCCTGTCTTGTATACACGCTGCGCTGAGCGCAAAAATGGCTATCCACTTCGGCGAGCAGTCCCGAACTACCATTGATTCGCCGGCCCCACCACTAATAATTGTCACTAAACGTCATCTATGTTCTATCAAACGATACTAGCGATGTAACCACGCCCCCGACATCCCCAGAGTTAATGCAAGTTGAAGTCGGTCACACAGATATGTTGCGTCCGTAGGGAATCTGGCAACAGGTGTCTGTATACGTCAAAATTAGCAACTGTGAAAAAGAATGTTTTTAGCCACAAATATATATTTTATAATTTTTTTAATAACTAGCACACACACTCTTAGCATGTGCACTAAAGTTTCTTAATTTCTTGTACCTATCGATAGAAATGCCTTTCTTCACACTTTAATATCTTATAATCAAAATATGTTCATGAAAAATACACACTCCGCATGAAACAAAACTAACCAAAAAATATAAAGCAGCATTTGTGTACTTCTAAGTGATGTTAATTCTTCTTATCAATAAAGTGGGGCCGCGGTAGCCCGGTTGATTGGTAATGGTTATGGTATTTAATTAACGTAGCACTGGAGCAACACAACAGGCTGTTGGCGAGGGTCCGGGATCAATTCCCCAAGATCCTATGACAACACCACATAATTTTGAACGGCGCTCAGATGACGAGGTTACACCTGCGCTGGCACACAATTCTCCAAACTTCCATACCACGCCAACGTAAGGACATTTGAGGCCAAGCTTTGAATTCGAAGACCTCCGGTTGCTAATCCGTTGCTCTTTCAACTGTCTCGTCCATTTAGATCTGACCAATTTTGCTAATGACAAGATATCTCGGCACCAAGATAGTGCCGATTTGTTTATGATGGCAATATATATTCAGTTTCCTTGTAATTATGAGATATCTAGTCAATCAAGATCTATTCAGTTTTCTTCTAATGACGAGATATCTCGTCGATCAAGACCTAGTCAGTGTTTTGGTAATGACGAGATACCTCGTCGAGACCCAGGAGGGGTAAATTGTTGCAAAAATTTACATGTGCAATATATGAGTTCATGATTGAATAAAGTTGAGATTCCTTTATGTTGCGTTTGTCCAAATGCAGAAGAATGGTAACATTGCTTTAGACCATTGATTTCAACCGGTGTACCGTGATAGACTGGTATGGCACTGGTAAAAATTTATAATATGGCACACTGGCATTACATGTTATTTTTGCTCCTTACTAATGTTGAAACGGCTTACATTGCGGAAGATATATTTTAGTTCAATGGTTTAGTTTCGAACTTTTGTAAAGTGTATTCATAAATAATTTCTAGTAATACTCGTATAAATAATTTTCAGAATTATATTTATTACGAAGAATCAAAAATAAATTGTTTCCAGGAGAATTTTAGGGAGTTAGTTTGGAGCAAAAAGGGTGGGTAAGAGTTAATTAACATCACACTTGAGCGACACAAAGATCTATTGACGATGGTCCGGGATCAATCCCGAAGGGGAATATCCGACAAAAAGGGCAGTAATTATTGTTATTTTTTGTGCAAATCAATCAAAATTATGCCTACTTTTTTATCTGATCGGCAAAAAATGTGACATATTTTTTGGTGAGGCACAGAATTTTAGTAATTAGTTTGAGTGTCACTAGATAAAAAAGGTTGAAAATCTTTATACAATGCATATCTGTTTTTAAATTCATTAAAGTACGTGTGCTAATTTAGAGTGTCATTAGAAAATAGTTCTATGTAAAATATTAGTTTAAAACTCTTATTGTCGAACCAAAATTACTTGGATAAAGCACCGTGATGCAAAATTCAAACAACTTTTGAGAAATTATATCGCATCTGGTGGGTAGGAATTTTAATTAACGTCGCACTGGAGCAACACAACGGGCAATTAGCAACGGTCCGGGAAAAGATCCGAGGACAACACCACTTAATTTTGAACCATGGTCAGATGACGAGGTCACCAATGAGCTGGCACCCCACTCTCCAAACTTCTACACCACCCACGAGGACATTCGAGGCCACGACAGCTTTAACGTACACGACGGTCTTTGGTTGGATTCGAACTCGCAACCCTCCGGTTGCTAATCCGTTACTCTTCCAACCGGGCTACCGCAGCCCATATCACATCTGGATGCTCTATTCTAATAAACGAAAGCAGGTGTATTTGTAAAAGTAAAGTATAAAAGAAAGAAATGTTTAATGGTTTACATGCCCTGATTATAAATTACTAATTCTGTTTGACTAAGTCCTTAAATTTTCAGCCACACAATTTATTATATGACCTAGAAATATTTTTCCTGGAACTGAAATTGATGATACACATATAGAGCCTTGTTTTTCGTCAAATCATGCCTTTTCAACTACTTCCTTCAACATGAAACAACAACCCTATTATGGGGTCCAGAATTCTAGCTTCAGCAAAGCACACCACATAGAAGCTAATATTAAGTGATGAACGTACTAGTGCGAATGGGTATTTCTGCTCCAGGCTACACTATGAGAGAGCAATAAACCTGACATCTTTATGAAGGGCTGGGTTTACCCTGTTCAAAGTGTAGTTCGGTAGTTAGTTAGGGCCTGATGGCCTTAACATCTATCAGGGCCACCATATCTCCTTTCTTCACTTGCATGCTAGTTTGTGCATTTTCATAAATTGTACCCGTAATAGTTAGAAAGTGCTCGATGTGAATATAATTGATGTTAGATGTAGGTAGGTATTTTAATTAAGGTCGCACTAGAATGCAACACATTGTGTTATTGGCAAAGGTCCGGGATCAATCCCGTAGGGAAAGATACGAGGTAATTTTGAACCAGATCAGATGACGAGGTCACACCTGAGCTAGCCCCTTACTCTCCAAATTTCAACACCACGCCAACGTGAGGATGTTTGAGGCCACGACAGATTTAACGTGCAATAGCCCTCCCTTGTACAAGACGGTCTTGGGTTGGATTCGATCTCGCAACTCTCGGGTTGCTAATCCGTTACTCCTCCAACAAAGCTGCCGCGGCTTCATTCCTGTTAGAATGAGGTGGGGCAAGTGTAAATAAAAATGTTCAAAGTTCGCACTGACTTAATCAGTACTCTGCCCAGTAAGTTTTAAAATTTTCATACATTTACCATACACTCCCGGACACTTTACTAATATCTATTTACACTTTTATTTAACACTCCAGGCGGTTGTCCCGATGATGTATCTTGTCTTTAGCAAAATTGACCAGATCTTGGTGGATGAGACATCTCGTCATTTGAAGAAAACTGACCATATCTTGATATCGCCATCATAAAAAAATCGGCAAGATCGTGATGACGAGATATCTCGAAATTGGAGAAATTGGTTGAAACTTGAATGACGAGATATTTCTTCGGAAGCACTTGGAGGGCTAAACAACCCTTGATATGTTTTTAAAAATATACACTGCTGGCCACCCAAATTGCAACACCAAGAAAGACAAGAGATATCACAACAAAATTTATTTTGTAGATAACATGTTGACCAAGTATCAAATGATTAATTTTATAGACTTCTGTGAAGTGTGGTTCCTGCCAAAATCAGTAGCCAGAGTAGCCGCCATTGTTGGAGATCACCGCTGCCACACGCCTCGGCATTGATTCAAAGAGACTTTGAATGTGTTCTTGGGGTACAGCAGACCAAGCAGCTTCCACACGTTGCCAAAGTTGATCTGGTGTGGCAGCTGGGGATGTATTCTGGGTCAATGGTTGAGCAACCATGGATCACATGTTTTCTATCGGCGAAAGATCCGGAGAGCGAGCTGGCCAGGGAAGCAATTCAATCTGGCGATTGACGAAGAACCCTTGGACAATGCGTGCCACGTGTGGTCGCGCATTATCCTGTTGAAATATGGCTGTGGGCAAGCCCTGAAGGTAAGGAAGGACAACTGGCTCCAACACCTCGGAGATTTAGCGCTGGCTGTTTAAAGTACCGACAATGCGTATTAGAGGAGTGCGAGAGTGATATCCAATACCGCCCCATACCATAATACCCGGTGCAGGACCAGTGTGGCGGTGCATAACGCAGCTGTTCAGCATCCTCTCTCCACGGTGTCTCCAGACTCGAATCCGACCATCGTGGTGTTGCAGACAGAAGCGTGACTCGTCAGTAAAGACAATTTCATTCCATTCTGCCGTCCACATCCTTCTTTCATCGCACCATTGGCGGCGGAAACGTCTGTGGTTCTGCGTCAAGGGTAGACGAAGCAATGGACGTCTTGCGGACAGACCACTCTGCTGTAAACGGCGTCGAATGGTACGCGCAGACACTGGATGATGCGGTACAGACTGAATGTGCTGTGCTATGGTTCGTGATGTGCGATCCGTCACTGCCATACGCACAATATGCCTGTCATCACGTGAAGTGGTGCACTGAGGTGGATGCGATCGAACACGTCGGTCCGTCGTACCCTCCTGCATCCAACGATCACATATCCGCATTACAGTTGTTTGGTTTCGTCCAACACGACTACCGATTTCCCTGAAAGATAATCCACAATCTCGGTAGGCCACTATCCTTCCTCTGTCGAACTCGGATACTTGATCAAAAGATGATCGCTGTTTTCTACGAGGCATAATTGATCGTTTTTTTGAAAAAACCACAAGAAAAACACAATTGCCGTACTTGAAATCGTCGAAATCTCCAAGCCTTAAATAGCGCTTTGAAGTGGCGCCACAGGCGCGCGTGATGTGCGTCTGCGCTGAAATTCTAATCATTTGCATATCTCACCTCCGCTAATGCATGTTGTAAATTTCATATTATTTGCATGCTTCCTTCAGAGTGTTGCATTTACGGTGGCCAGCAGTGTATTTTCCAATATTATTTCAATAGCTCGTTGTGTTGCTTCAGTGAGACGTTAATTAAAATACATACCTACCAATATTATTTCACGGGATCGCTCTTGCTTCACTAGCCAGGGAAAGTGCACAGAAATGTAAGATGAAGCGTTGGAGGTTCGATTCCTTAACTACTGTAAGTGTATTTCTCTCTTATCTTTCAGTACTTCCCTTTCGTGTGTTTCGCTACCATCTGTAAAAATATGTATATCCTTTGGAGCATTTCTTACAGAACCAGCAGTGCTTGGCTCTCTTTACGGTACAACGGTCACAGTAACTGCTCAGAAGTCAGCACCTGCTCCACTAATGAAATCTCGAACTATTTATGAGGAAAATATCTCTCCTGTTCAAATGATTTTTAAAGGAATATACGGTCCCTTCATAATTAACAGTGGCAACTGGAAGTGTTAACAAATGTCCCTACAGTGTCAACTGTAGGGACAAAAGAAAGGGGAGGATTTCAAGATTTTTCTGTTTTTGGCGCGTAATCGCCGGCCGTGTGAGTGGATTCCATTTTTCCTTTACTCCATAACCGAGGAAAGCAAACCCTAAATTGAGTGACAGAGTTCATTCCTGATAAATGGGCCGCGTTAGCCCGGATGGAAGAGTAACGGATTAGCAAACGGAAAGTTGCGAGTTCGAGTCCAATCAAAGACCGTCGTGTTCAAAGTGGCTGGTGCACGTTAAATCTGCCGTGGCGTCAAATGTCCTCATGTTAGCATGTTAGCATGATGTGGAAGTTTGGTGGTGGGTGTCAGCTCATTGGTGACCTCGTCATCTGACCGTGGTTGAAACTTACGTGGTGTAAGACCTCGCAAGTTTCGTATCTCAGATCTTTCCCTTCGGGTTTGATCCCGGACCGTCGCCAATAGCCCGATGTGTTGCTCCAGTGCGACGTTAATTAAATACCTACCTGCCTTGTGTGTGTTCGTTTACGTGAAGAGAAAAAGTATTGTTTGGCACAGCTTATCCACATCAGGTTCCATCAAAAGAGCAATCTGTTCTCCACTGATATTCAATTTTTTACGGTTTTTCCGAAACGTCCTTCGTCATCTGACCGCGGTTCAAAATCACGAGGTGTCCTCGGTTCTTTCCCTTCAGGATTCATCCCGGGCCATCGCCAATAGCCGCTGTGTTGTTCCAGTGCGGCGTTAATTCAACTACTCCCCTAAACTTCCAAAAACGCATCCCATACAGGGAACAGGTTGCTTAGACTAAGGAAAGCTTAAAATAAGATGTACGAATTTCCTTACCTCGTACTTAGCAAAAAATCAGATATTCCTTCATATTGAGTTTAGGCATAGAACTGATTCGTCAACCTGGAATTCCTATATCCTTAGGAACTCTTGAAATAATTCAGTTTTCTTTGCTGGAAAAACTTGGGCAAAAGAAAATTTAACGTGCATCAGCCCCCCGTACACGACGGTCTTTGGTTGGAACGAGTTTCGAACTCGCAATCCCGGTTGATAATATACGATTCCACCAACTGTGCTGCCGCTGCCCCATTTACCAGACGGAAAACAATTGTGTTGGTCAAGATCTGGCCCTGAGACATGAAAAGCCAACTATCCTAAACTGAAAAAAAAATCAAACTTAATATTTACACTTAGAATTAACACAAATAAGTTTACTGGTTATATTTTAAAATGTTTACAATTGTGATATTTTATCGCAATTACCCTCTACCAACTGGACTACCACGGACCTAAGTTAGAAGGTAAATCTTGTAGCATTGAGATCATTTTCCAATGAGACTAAAAAAACTCACAAGTCTACGAAACTTATACTCATTAAATATTTTACATTTCTATAAAGAATAAGTAAGAGGTAGGTAGAGTCAGTTAACGTTGCACTGGAGCAACACAACGGGCTATTGGCTACGGTCCAGGATCAACCCCTGAAGGGAAAGAACCGAAGACAATTTTGAATCGCAGTCAGATGACGAGATCACACATGAGCTGACACCCCACTTTCCAAACTTCCACACCACGCCAACGTGAGGACATTTGAGGCCACAAAGAGTTGTATCATGCTTTACAAAGAGATGAAAATTATCTCAATTTCTGATGTAGGTCATCCAATTTACCCATCAATATCTGCACGCAACTTTCCCAACGTTGAGAAATAGCCATCGCACTTTTATTCTCCTGTCCATCGATATTAACAGCGATAACTTTCAACAAGTTTTTCATCAGCTAAATGCTATTGTTATGCCTTCGGTGGTCCATTATTGTTATTATTTCCCCTCTCTCTTGTCCCAACCGTGTTGAAACGAGGTGGAGTGAACCCATCATTCGCAAAGAAACAACACAAGGAAAAAAGTTCTTCTGGAAACAAAACTCACGTGACGTCTAACACGTCACGGGTGGGCGTGACCGAGGCGGCGAATCGGAAGCCCCAGGCCGTGTGACAACATACACGGTTTCCATGGAAACAGCATCTCCCATCCAAAAGCATCCGAGTAGGCGAGAGTGCGCTCAGTTTTGTTCGGATCCGAATTCCGAAGAGTTTGCCTGGTTTTTCCGAGAGAAAAAGTTTCGAGGGAGGTGTGAAAACTTTTCCTGATTATCACCGCAAGTTTCGTTTTTAGATTTTATTTTCCCTGCTCTGTTGTCTTCGTCTGTTCGATAAACTTCTCAAGAACTTGTTAGAAATCGACAATGTGTGTTTTCTCTGTGGACTTGACATTGTAGATGGACTGGAGAAATTACTTGTCATCGGAAGAACAATATCCATATTGAAAGGTGTTTTAGTTTCGGGCTTTATTGTTGAAATGTGCTGACTTTAGTTCGCGAAAACTAGCATAACGGTGTAGTTTCGGTTTATCAACGTCGTGGAAAACGATATTTTTTATTTAATTTCTGAAACATTCCATGTGAAGGAATAAACTTTGAAAATTCCCCACGAACTTTAATGTGGACAGACTTTGAAAAATTCTCTTATAAACGAGTTTATAAACATTCCTGTGAAACTTATTGTGAACAATTGGAACTTTTCTCACTAAAAAATATGCTCTTTAAAACTAATATATTCTGATCGCTAAAAAAATTCTACACCAGTTAAGCCAATCTCACATTAAAAATTAACAATGCAACTTAATTTGATAAATTTAAATTCCTTTCCTGCAGAACATTGGTAAAATGTCTTCAAAAAGATATTTGGAAAAAGTATAGAATAAATCTTTCCTCAGAATTTAAATCTATACTTAAATCAACCCTTTTTATTTTATTTTTATTTTTCTAAAGTAAAATATTTGACTTATATCGTTTTGCTATAAGCAAACCTAGTGATAGGTTGCATATTTTCCCTCCCGAGTACCTCAAATAACTCTATCTAGAAACTAAATAAGAGCAGTTGGAAAAGTGGACATCGGAAAAGTGTGTAAAATTTGAACTTGTTCCTCCTTAGAAAACATATCATGGATAACTTTTTCGACGCAACTTTCGAGTACTTTCCCGACAATACTACTGACCCCTTGAACTTTTCTGCTGTGAACGACACGCTCTATGAAGATGGTATCCAGTTTTACTACTTTTATCAGGTAAGTGTCAGATTTTGTGTCATTACTCAATATTTTACCTAAAATTAACCATTACATTGTGGTGTATCTGTATAATCCATAAACGTTTTCAGACAAATTCAACAATCGGTATTTCGATGTGATAGAATATATCAGTTTGTGAGAGAAAACATGTCTGGTCATATGCTTGTCGTCCTGCTATCAATGTCTGTCTTTAGAGTTACATTAGGCTATCGATTTTTAACCAGGAGTATAGGAGGTATTGTTCAATTATACCCGATAAAATCCAATGATTAGTACATTTTAGTTATACTGAGTTAAATTTACTCTTAGAACAGCGATTTCGACGGGCAGGGTACCCATTTCGGCACGTATCCCTCGATTTCAACGGGTGCCCGTTGAAATTGAGGAGTACGTGAAAAGAAATACAATGGCGTGCCTTATGGGTGGTAAAACGGTTTAAATTGGTGTAAGATTTATTTCATTTCAATGGTTCAGTATTGAACTTTTGATAAGTGTTTACAAATAATTTCAAGTAATACCATATTTTCAATACCCGTATAAATAATTTTGAGTAATAATTTTTATTACAAAGTATCATGAACAAACTGCTTCCAAAAGATGTTTTAAAAATCCATTTGGGAGCAAAGCAGGCAGGTAATTACTATTACTAATTTTTTGTAAATCAATTAAAATTATACACAATATTTTATCAGATCGCCGAAAAATATAACATATACTTTTAGTATGCCGCAGATTTTGGGTAATTAGTTTATGTGAACATGATATGAAAAAGGTTAAAAATCGCTAGTTAAGAGTAATATATTGTATTAAGATTTATTTCATTTCAATGATTAAGTATTGAACTTTTGATAAGTGTTTACAAATAATTTCAAGTAATACCATATTTTCAATACCAGTATATGTTATATATATTTCGGCGATCTGATAAAATATTATGTATAATTTTCCCCTTTGCTCATATTTGTATAAATATATAATACATTTATGCATTTATATGTATTAGTACAATTAAATAATAACAATTATTAATAGTATTAATAACAGATATTATTGTTATTTGAAAATATTTCATGTAACTATTCAGTATTCAGTGCTTGTGAAATATTTTTCCCTGACAGCCTTTTGAATTTTAAACATTGGAAAACTTATAATTAGAATATGCAAATGTGGGAACATCGAGATGAAATGTTTCGGAAACACTGAATTAGATCGATACCTATGGAAAAAAGTGATTACTAACCAAAAATTGTTACCACATATAGGATTTGAATCCGAAAGCCTGGTCTTCCACATTTGCACTCCGGGTACCTGTTCAAAGCTATACGATGTTCCCCTTAATAAATACAAATAACTTTTTCTTTCACGAATATATCATTTTCTCTTATTTTGTACATTTGTTCGACTCTTATAAATACTATGCAAATTCTTGTAACTTCTTCAACATTGAAAATAGACGCTACATTACAAATATATTCACATTTTCACCATGTTACCCTTGGTCCTTTGTGTCCTACATATCTATAGTACAAACATACAGGAAACTCGGCAACTGGTTCACGTGGTTATACCAGTAGTATGAGAGATTTTTTATTTATTATTTACAGACTTCGGGAAAAAATCGAACTCTCTCTTTATCTTATAAAGAGCAGATTTAATGGTCAATCAATGAAATAATGTCTATGAATTTATAAAAAACTTGCTTCAAGAATAGTCTTAATACCAAATTGCGCTTAAACTTTATAATTTCCACTGACCATTTCCAATTATTTTGAAACTAAATTTCGAATATATATCAAAATTTAACATAAAATACCAAGTTTCAAATAATTTTATCCAGCCTTTTTTGAATTATCAGAATGAAAAATCCGAAATATTTAATGTTGAATTGGATTCCCAGACTTATATTCTTATCTTCCGAAATAATATTCCTCAATGCTAAGAATGTTAAATTTAAAGAATTCAAAGTCTAATAACATTTCGTCCTTACATTAATTTTTCTTATGCAATATCAATTATATTTCATTTTTTTATTTCTTCAGTAGTACTTGATACAAATATCCTTCACTAATGTGGAAAAGACACAGCACAATCACTACAGTGGAGACAAGATAGAAAATACATAAAAGCTAGGATCATAAAATTTACAAAGAAAAAGGTTATAATTTCAAAAGTAAAAGCAAACTGCAGTTCTAAAAGGTCAACCAGACTTGCGCGCCAATATCTATCATAAATATTTCCCATCAAAGTCAGACAGTTCTCAATATGGGTTGCATCCATAACCACTTCAGAACCACATACCACGTAGTTGGAGCTAGGAAGGAAATTAAATCTAAATAAATATTTAGCCATGCAGTCATATCTCGTCTCCAGTATTAAAGCTGCTACAATCATGGCGGCGTCTTGGAAAACTGAAAATATTATTAACCTTCAATAATTATCTTTAATTCCTTTCTCCAAATATTTAGTTTTAAAGTTTTCCATCAAACTTTTAATAATTCTCATAATAGATATATAAGGTAATGTCTTGAGGCGATTAAATAATTTTAATCCTTTTCTTCGCCAGTAAATCGGCCTTCATATTACCAAATATGCCGCAGTGAGAAATATTAGAAAATAGTTGATTATCAACCTTCATATATAGAACTTTTAATACACACACACGTTAATGCAAAGTTTCAAAGAAAATTGTAATAAGTGACGGGAAATTTGATAGCCGAGTTTCAATTTGAATATATATTTGAAATTTAGCGTCGACATCGGGTGTCATAATTAAATATAGAACTTGATGCTCAGTTTATTAATATGAAGGCAGCCACATAATTATCAAGTGTTGAGATATCTCATCCAAGATATGGTTAATTTTGATAAGGACGAGGTAGATAGGTAGGTATTTTAATTAACGTCGCACTAAAGCAACATAACGGGCTATTGGCGACGATCCGGGATCAAAACCCGAGGGGAAAGATCCGAGGATAACACCACGTAATTTTGAACCACGGTCAGATAACGAGGTCACGCCTGAACTGGCACTCCACACTCCAAACTTCCACACCACGCCAACGTGAGGACATTTGAGGCTACGACAGATTTAACGTGCAACAGTCTCTTTTGTACACGACGGTATTTTTGACTGGATTCGAATTCACAACCCTCCGGTTGCTAATCCGTTACTCTTCCAACCGGGCTACCGCGGCCCGCTAAGGACGAGTTATCATGTCGAGATAAAATTGCCCTATATTACTCCAAGTTGAATAAAAATCCAAGTAGGAAATACCAACTATCCCTTGCCTAGAGCTGGTGACAGTTTGGAACAGGTTTTTGCACTAGAGGCTGTGTACTACAGGTCAGGTTTTGACGCGATCATAAGCCGATCACCAAGTGCGTTAAGCAAATTTTTTGCATATAAGTTTATAGACGTTATTCCCTATTGAACGAAACCTTTTAAGTTGTTACACTATGAACGACGCGCGAATAAAGAGGAGTGGTTCGACATTTTTGGCAAAGCCCTACATATCTATCTCCAAAGATGTCTCAAGCTTGGAACTGAATGACTCACTAACGTAACCGTGGAATAACAGTTTCTATAGATGCAATATAATTCATTTTTATGTTTTGCAGCAACGACTGTATAAGACTTTCATAAAAGCAAATCAAGCATCTGTCAAGATTGGTAGACTGTCATAGGAACTGTGTAACATGATATTTATTGAGGAGTCAGGAGCAAATGAGTTTTGTTATTTCCCCGAGAAAATGCGATATTGAAGGTATGGATAGGAGCAATTCTCACGTCTGCAAAAATATGTTGTATAAAATAAAAACGTCCTACGAATTTACTTATTCTTCAAGTCGGATCTCCCGTCAAAACATCTGTCTTTGAGAAGATTGGTTTCTTTTGCTTCATTCACCCTCGATTACCTTTCTATTTCAGAGATTTTGAATGAAGTTGATAAAAAAATTGTTACATATTATTGAAATTGTTACATATTATTTGTGAGAGGTATGTTTTGTCAAGCTTAATGTAAATGGCGGTAGTGTTTCTGAGGCGGAACGTGCATGAACGTATAACGGACATGACGTCACTTCAAATACGATTTCAGGTCTTCGCCAATAGATTCAGTGTATGAATTCCGAGTTAATATTTCTTAGTTGATTGATCACCACCTATTAGATTGAACGAAAAATGTCGTCAGAACGACGATAGACTGCATTTTAAGGTAACCCCGATATGTGCATCATGCGAGAGCATTTGGAGAAGTAAAATCTTCACTTTCCGTCTAGTTTATTTACCCTGGAAATCACTCATAAAATAAAAAAAATCTTACTGAATTTTGATATATTAAAATTATGCTGCGTTCTTCGAAGGACTCAGAAAACTAAAATGTTTTCCGTCATTGTGGTAACTGATCAATATGCTCACTTTAATGTACGGCGTTGGAATATGTTAATCGATCTAATATATTCTAATTTACATACTATGTACTTATATCAACATTTATAAATCATATATTTATTTTTAAATTTTAGAAGCATATGAGGGATCTTCAGTGTAATCAAACAAACCAGAAGGAAAACAGATTTTACTTCCTTTTTCCAAAATGCACTCGCATGACGTAGCACTCGCATGACTTTTGGCGCTTAGCGTAATTGGTGTTGACCAATCAACTATCACGTATCGATTCAGAATTCGTACATAAGCATTTTTGTTGCCAAAGTGCCGAAATAGTATTCGGAAAACCAGTCAAGGGCGTCACATCCAGAATACGTACAGGAAGTCCGCCGCAAAAATACTACTGCCATCTACATTTAACCTGACAGAACAAACATATCAAGCACATTTTTTAAGCTAATAAACTAATTTAAATTATAATCTAATTTATTTTCAATAAGTTATGAAATTGTTACATATTTAATTTTTAAAGAAAATATAATTTAAATTTTAATGCTGACAGGTAGGGGTAGGTATATAATTAAAGTCGCACTGGAGCACCACACAAAGGGCTATTGACGACGATCCGGGATCAAACCCGAAGTTTAACATTGACAGAAAAAGCCTTATATTTAATTTTCATCTCTTTTAAGTAATTTAACCCTCTGAGAGGTTCACACGTCATAATTCAACCTTGCAACCCGCAGCCTTTCCTGAATGATTTCTAACCAGTTATGACCTTACAAAATAAAATCTTTCCAAGGGATTCGATCCTAAGGAAATAATTAACAGAATCTTTCTAAACTAGTCTATTTTTTCAGAATAGACCAATAAGAATTGTTCCAAAGGATTGTAGGGGGTCGAGATAATCCAGTTGGAAGAATAACGGATTAGCAACCAGAGGGTTGCGAGTTGTTAATCTGTCATGGCCTCAAATGTCCCCCAAATCGGGGTGGTGTGGAAGTTTGGAGAGTGGGGTGCCAGTTCAGGGTTGTCTTCGTCATCTGACCGTGGTTCAAAATGTCCTTGGATCTGTCCCTTAGGGATCCCGAACCTTCGTCAATAGCCCGTTGTGTTGCTCCAGTGCGACGTTAATTAATCACCTACGAAAGGATTGCAATCTAAGGAATCCGTGGATTCTTTCAACCAATAGATGTTTTTCAGTCGTTAAGTGTGTTGTGGGGTGAAAACAATACTACACTACCCGGAAATCTCTCGACTTGCAATTCGTTTTATTAGTTACTTCATAATTAATTTAAATTACAATATATTTTATAATTTATTTCTAGATAGTAATGTTTACTTTTACAAATTATTCAATCTTGAAAGTAAATTTCATTTTCCATAAAAAGATATTTTTCAAATATTAATACGTTTTGGCTTACATTTTACGAATAATGTAAAACTACTTTGCTCTGCTAGAGTAAGATATTTATAACGATGTTTCGGTTATTTATAACGATAGTATGTATCAGTGAATTATTTTTTAAGCTGTCTGTTTTTCTGATCTTGACAGCTCTACATTCCTTTCGCCGAGAACTCCAGAATTGTTACTGAGGCGTATAATATTTCTCCGGAGTTTTAACCCCCGCAGGGTTGAATATTTTGAATATGAACGAAACCTCCGGAGCTTCAGTATTTTCAATTTGATTCGAAAGGACAGGGTTGGATGAGTTCCGTTTGTGGAATGTCCACGGGCAGTTTCGATATTCTTGGAATTTAATATTTCCGCCATGCCACGTGAAATGACCCAGACTTTTCATGAAATTTAAACTAGACTTAAATACACAGTTACTTTATTTTGATATTTTTTCCTTATCAAAAATAATTTACCTCAAGTATCGAAAGGGTCTGGGAGGCTAAATACAGAGGGTTCTAGTGTTTTTATAACCTTTTTCATAACTTGAGGCGTAACTCAGTGTGCTACTCAATGCAATTTCAGCAGATCGCTTTTTTAAGTGAATGCCACATATCGCCAAAATGGAGATAAATCAAATTTGCTCTTAACCATAAATATTTTTCCTCTTTTTGGTAACTTGTTTACGTTTACATTTATGGATCTTCTCATTCCTAAACTATTCATTCAATAGTAAAATATGTAAATCTCTTATTAAACATGAATTTACTAATAACAAAATATGGAAATCTCTTACTAAACATGAATTTACTAATAGCAAAATACAGAAATCTCTTAGTAAACATGAATTTACTACTAATAAAATATAGAAATCTTGCTAAACATGAATTTGCTAATAACAAAATATAGAAATCTCTTACTAAACATGTTATACTAATAACAAAATATAGAAATCTCTTACTAAACTGAATTTACTAATAGCAAAATACAGAATCTCTTAGTAAACATGAATTTACTAATAAAATTCATAAATCTTACTTAACATAAATTTCTTAATAATAAAATATAGAAATCTTACTAAACATGAATTTATTAATAACAAAATACAAATCTCTTACTAAACATGAATTTATTAATAACAAAATACAAATCTCTTACTAAACATGAATTTATTAATAACAAAATACAAATCTCTTACTACACATGAATTTACCTGTAGTCTTTCGTAGCTTCTCGAGTAACTTAGCATGATACTTGAATGCAATTTCCATGAACCATCTAATGAAACAGACGGAGTATGTGCGCGCAGCTTCATGTTATTTCTGCCGATAGCTCGGTTTTAAGATCTATCACGTGATTGTGGGAAAAAGCATGAATCCTAATGCCGGATAAATTATTGATTGGTTGAAGTGGTTAAAAACACTAGTTTCCTCTTCGATAGCTAATTGGCACAAGTCGATTCGTAAGCCCTAGTGACACCCTTCTGAAATCTTACGACAACGATTCTACTGACTACTTCATTTGGTATTTGGTATTTTGGTATTTTCAATTAACGTCACACTGGAGCAACACAACGGGCTATTGGTGACGGTCCGGGATCAATCCCAGAGGGAAAGTCCGAGGACAACACCACGTAATTTTGAACCGCGGTCAGATGACGAGGCAACACCTGAGCTGGCACCCCACTCTCCAAACTTCCACACCACGCCAACGTGAGGACATTTGAGGCCACGACAGATTTAACGTGCACCAGCCCCCTTTGTACACGACGGTGTTTGGCTGGATTCGAACTCGCAACCCTTCGGTTGCTAGTCCGTTACTCTTCCAACCGGGCCACCGCGGCCCCTACTTCATTTGCAGGTCGATGGTGATTTTTGCATATAATCAGCATATGGATTACATTAAGCGAATCACCTTCCTAACTGGAAATATATTTTCTCTCCGGATTTTATTTTTACAATGAAGACCATTCGATACATAATATTTCCAGTACAAATTTCACTACGGGATACTATTTTTCTTCCATGTCATCATTGTATGGTAGGTAGATATTTAATTAACGTCGCACTGGAACAACACACCGGGCTATTAGCATCATTGCATGGGGTTTGGTTTGAAGCTCGCGCTATATTTCTATTGCAGCGAATTTCATGCAAGAGGGCACTGATTGGTGAAGTTAAGATTCTCTACAAGATTCTCCTCAGAGGCAATCTAGATCACCCGATTTAATATTAGCGTTTCATTCTGGTGAGAAACGAAAACCTCGTGTTCTCAGTAAAGAATTTCTAAATAAGCTGAGTACAATGTAGGGTCTTAAGGGTGGTAAACTTGGGGATTTTTTTGCAAAATAAAACACCGATAAATAGTATTAATATATCAATATTTTTTTAATACACCCAATCTTCTGACAGTCAAGATATTTCCTAGTAATGCATTATTGCTTTTACCCCTCAACATACGTAATGGCTAAACAACACTTTTTATTGGTTGATTGTTGTTATTTGTTATTTCAATTAACGTCACACTGGAGCAACACAACGGGCTATTTTATTGGTTGAAAGAATTCTAGAAAATATTATATTAGTTAAGATTAACTCTCCAAGGATTTCGACGAGATATCTCGTTCAATATCTGGTCAGTTTTGAAAATGGCGAGATACCTCGTCGAGACTTAAACTGCCCTATTACTCCAAAGGGAAATGAATATCCAAGTAAGGGAAACAAATTTTCCCTTGCCCAGAACTGGTGACAGTTAGGAAAAGGTTTTTGCTTCATAATACAAGGCAGTTTCCGAAGCGAAGATGACCACCAGGAGGATTAAAACTGGTTAAATGTTATGCAGGGAACACTGCAGGATGCAGAAGGGATATATGCGGGGAACCACACAGAGGGTTCAGTTATAAATTATTTATTTCTATGAGGGTTAATAAAAGCAGGAGTCTCTCCGAATTAAATAATTTACAAGATGAACATGGCGTAACCTTAAATCATCACACAGTTGTTTTAGGTAAACCTCTTGGTATTATTAGGTTAAGTCCGGTCTTCCCTGAAGGAGACTCCCGAAAACTTGTCAAAAGAATCGCTATAAAAAATTGCAAGTTCAGCATGTGAGCAATTTCACAAATTCCGAGTATCATTCGTTAAGTCCAGCGAATCGATGCTTTCATACTGTTGTGCATTTAGTGTGATAAAATCCTTTAACCACCTGGAGTATCATCTGGGTAAATTAAAAGAATAACTTCCTTACCTCCAAAGCGTCATTAATTCCAGCTGCCTCCATTCAACTACGTACTAATGTTCACACCCATGGGGGGGGGGTAATATTCCCAAATGGGTAATGTACACATTTGGTGCATAACTCTCTAAAACTTTTTCGTGGAGAGGGATTTCGTCTGCACTGACGAGGTAAAATAAACATGTTCTCTCCCATGTCTGTATTCATTACATCTCTCCCAAGGGCTGGATAGGGATCTATCATATCTCTGTCAAGATCTAGCGTTTAATGACGTTTCACAGCCGAAATGCTATCTTGGTTTCTTCACTATTCATTATTAATATTTCTTAAAGTCGCATCAATAGCCCGTTGTGTTGCTCCAGTATGACATTAATTAAAATACCTACCTATCTTAATGTCGGATCTAAAATGCTTTGAAATCATGGTTTAGAACGAACAAAATTTTTGAGTGTGGTTTTTTGAAAGAATTTCATGAACTCACTGTTTTGTGAAATGTGGATAATACGTATATGAGAGACATCTTTTATCCAACTAAACGCAGGTGGCGGTAGTGTGCTATGGCGGAACGATTTTCGTGAACAAGTTCCTACCGTGACGTCACTTGGGGCTTGTTTTTCGAATAGCTAGGTAGGTATTTAATTAACGTCACACAGGAGCAACACAAAGGGCTATTGGCAACGGTCCGGGATCAAACCCAATGGGAACTACCGCGGTCCTTCACATTGAGAATCTCATACTTAAAATTTATTCAAACTGAATTTTAAATTTGAATTATTCTGAATGAGTATAATAGACATTAACACAGCTTAACCCATCCCGCTAATCACCGATACTTATGATGTAAGGTTATTTTTAGCTTCATACCTAACCGTTCAATCTGAAATCAAATGCCTCCTCAACTCTTCCACTCACTTCACTTCCTACTAGAGTTCCCTCGCTGATGAATTACTCCTTTTCTACAAGCAACCGCCATGCTCCGGTTGGAGACTACCAGGAACGTTATTGTTCTTGTTCCTTGAGTTCGAAATCGAAACTAAACCAACGAGCGTTTGAGGTGTTATCAGAGTAATACAATTCATCTCAAGGAACAGAGCAGCATTTAGAGAACGTGTTGGATCATTAAAAACTAATTAACTGTGAAAGTGTCATTTGACGGTAATGTAATGGAATACAATCTAAGCGACTAATCAGAGCCTCTTACAAACAATGCTTCTTGGTTAATTAATGCTTGATTATTGAATCTGTGCTCGTTTAGGGAGTAAAAGGTGTTAAATTAAGAAACCAAATAGGGCTTAGATCGGACATGGGATATTGAAGAGATTCAATTAGAACTGGACTGGATTTAATTTAGACATGGTATTAAAGTGTGAATGAGGGATTACTTTTTCCCTAAACAAAAAGTTAAGGATTTTCAGTACAAACAAACAAACCTAGACAAAAAGAACCAGCCAAGTAACGTATGCTCATAATACGAGGCATTTTCTGTGAAGCCAAATATAGTTAGTAGTATTTCAGCGGCGATACGTGTTTCTTGTACATATTCCGAACGTGAAGTCAGTTGGCAAATGTTGTTGTTGAAATATAGGCTTGTTTTCAAATACTATATTTCAGCATTTCGCCAATAAAAGCTCCAAAGAATAAATTGATATATGATAGTTGATTGGTTAACGCCATTAGATTATTTTTAATACTTTATTTCAAACACTGAATTTCCTAAAAATGTTAGTTGTGTTGCTCCAGTGTGACGTTAATTAAAATACCCACCTACCTAAAAATGTTAGTTTTTCAATAACATAACTCTATCGTCTATTATGCAAAGCACAAACTTTCTCAAAGCAACCAGGGCTGTTCCTAGGATATGAGCTTTACCACGTGCAAACCTCAGCCAAGTTGTCCCTTCTCAAAAACATTTGTTTTTATAAAAGAACTCCTTAAGCAAGTATTCAGAAAATAATACCAGATAGCCCAGTCTAGTTTCTCCTGGTTCCCTAAATGCCGTAATGTTAAATGAGCGCATTTGTTTTCGATTGCTTTCACACTATTGACGGGGGGCGGTTGCCAAGTTGTAAGAGCAACGGATTAACAAACGAAATTAACGCCAACGAAGCAACCTCACGATGGCGTGGTGTGGAAGTTTAGAGAGTGGGGTACCATCTCAGGTGTTGTTCCCTTCATCTGACCGTAATTCAAAATTACGAGGCGTTGTACTTCGATCTTTCCTTTCTGGATTGATCTCAGACCGTCACCAATAGCCCATTGTGTTGTGCTCCAGTGCGACGTTAATTAAATACCTACCTACCGAGGACAACACCACGTAATTTTGAACCACTGTTAGATGACGAGGTCAGATCTAGCACCTCACTCTCCAAACTTCCACACCATCCCAACGTGAGGACATTTGAGACCACGTCAGATTTGACACGCACCAGCCCCCTTTGTACACGACGGTCTTTGGTTGGATTCGAACTCGCAACCCTCCTGTTGCTAGTCCGTTAGTCTTCCAACCTGGCTACCGGTGCCCCGAGAAACCTTAATAAGATTGATCGATATGGTAGGTAGGTAAATAGGTAGTTAATTAACGTCACACTAGAGCAACATAACGGGCTATTGGCAACGGTATGGGATCGATATGGAAATGTCAATAAAAATAATCAGCATTGTAACTGTATGAAAACATCTTTGAACAGTGGAAACGAACTCGATAAATATCTCCTAAAACATTAAGTAGATCTAGAATAAAAGAAATTGAAAGTAAACCACTGTTTGATTGCTTATATTTTTTGTTCTGCGAAGAATAGAATGATCATACATAAAAAGTAGGGGAGAACAAAGTTTTCCTTGTTCCGTAGACACTGCGTCGGCATTCGAAAATTGAAATCGTCTAAGAGTTCCATGAAAAGGGGGAGAAACCCTTTCACTGTAATAGAAATCCAATTTCTCAATCTCAATATATTATCACAGCAGGGAGGATTGAAAAGGACGTTTTACTTCTATGCTGAATGTAATGATAAATGACGCTTACTTAATATGTTAAGGTAATAAATGCGTGGTGTTAATTAACTTTAATTTATTCAAAATATAATATTTTAGTTTGTGTTTTTACTTCACCGTCTAGACTGATTTTATTTGAGTAGTAAATTTTAATCTTTATTTGCGAAATTGAATTTCCATTAATATTGTTCAATCGCTAAATGCACATAAATAATTTGAATTCTAATACCAATACACGTTTTCTACCTCAATTAAAATACTTCGTCTGATATAACCGTAATCTCGTATCCATTGTAAAATAAAATGTATTTGTATCATACGATGTCTTGTTTGTAGAAATGATCTACATGACCATAAAAATGCTTTATTTTGATTTAAAATAATTTGTTTTAGTGTAGAGCCCTTCTTACGATGATTTGTTTCGGATCTTTATAACTTTGCAAGCTATATACATTGCAAGTTTAGTATTTAATTACTGAATTTAATCATGCTTGGTTTGACACTACAGAAATTTTTATACGTGGATTTCAGCCTCATGAATAACTTTTTTTAAATCTTTCAATTGCACATTAGTTTCCTTCACTGATTAATAAAACTTTATCTCACTAATTAATAACGATTTGTTTTCATTTCTATTAAATTTAATCCTTTTCCACTTTTGCAACGCAAATAAACTAATCTTATTAACACATTTGTCTGTCATGAAATCCTTTTTATCCTCCTATTTGAAATATAAGCACATTTCCTTTTCATTTAAGAATGAATGTAGCCTTTGTACTCAAAGTTGAGTCATTCACCTTCCATGTTTCGGAAGGTTATGAGAGTTTTTCAGTGTAAACAAACCATCGGGAGACGAAAAATATATTTCCGGTTAAGAACTAATTTTATTCATCGTCTTTCTGACAATGTGGAGCGCTAATTTTGTCCGACAAAAATTATTCGCGCGGAACAATTAGAGCCAGACTTCACGGAGCAGCCAACAACTAAATAAAAGGAAAAATTACACTTTTATGATAGTACGTCACATCCGGAATGAAACAAGTACGTCAACACAAAACACCAGAGCTCTTGATATTTAGCTCTCATAGCAAAACTTACTCAATCATTTAAGGCAGTGGTTCTTAACTTGTGGTGCGTGCACCCCTGGGGGGGGGGTGCGAAAAAGCATTTCCAGTGGTGTGAGAGAAATTTCGATGGAAGACGATTTAATAAGACGATCTTATTGAAATACGAGCCAATGCACGTATTCAAATGGAATTTGAAAAATTGGACTTAGAGCAATTCTGGCGTACACAGAATCTTATCCATAGCTAACAAAAGCAGCATTGCAGACGCTTTTACCATTTGCCACCACCTGCCTGTGTGAAATAGTATTTTTCATCACATTTGCACACAAAAACAAAAGCCAGAAATGGCTTAAATGCTTACTTATGACTTACGCGTGGCTCTTTCAAAAAAGGAGCCTCGCTTCAAAAGTATTATTATGAATAAAAAATAACGTAGCCACTAAAAATTAAGATATTGTTTTGTTTGTATATGCAAATATATGTGTTTATTCTTCAATAAATTATCTTACAATAGAAGTAATTTCCTAAATAATAAAATAGAAACACATTTTTCAATTAGATGCATGAACTTATTTTTAGATTCAATGGGGTGCTGATCTCTAAAAGGTTAAAAACCACTGTTCTAAAACATACTTTCCTTCTTTGGGTGCTGAAGGAATCTTGGGAGTAATGCTGACCCCAGGATGAATGGGGCGTTTAAGAGCAAGAGTGAATAAGATGTTACAAAAATGCGTCGTCTAAACATATTTTGAGCAGTTATCCATTCAACAGACATTCATCACAGTGATGCATTGGCGCGAGAATTGTACGTTGTAACATGCAAGTTACAAATGTCTTTTTCTGATCATTCTAATAGTTTCCAAAAGTGGGCGTCGTACCGCCACCCTGTGGTCGCTGAAAGAATCCATAAAACCTCTAAGTGGTTTCGACGAGAGATCTCGTCAATAAAGATCTCGCCAATCTTGATAATGAGAGGATATCTCGTCATCAGGATTTCTTTATGATGACGAGATCAAGATCTGGTCAGTTTTTCTAAGGACAAGAAATCTCGTCTCTCAAGATCTGGTCAATTTTGTTTGATGACGAGATACTTCGTCGAGACAACGAACAGAAAGTATAAATATTAAAATAATTTCCAGTAAATTAAGTCCAGCAATGCTGGACCCTAGAGCAATAGGAGGCATTGTGGAGCAAGAGTGGGCAATAAAAGGATGCTATAAATGTTACCTAAAGATATTCTAAGCAAACATTTATTCACTTGACACACTCATTACAGTGATTCAGTGTCATTAATTCTTTTAACTAAAAAAGAAAGGTTAAATAGTTCACTGTGGAGATTTAAGGATGCGGCTGACGGAAATTGAGCCTAATATAGACAAATTGGTATGACATCAGACTAGTGATAATTTTAAATTTTACTCTGATTTGATTGATATTAATTACAATTTATGCAATGTATCCATATTAAACCATCATTAGCAAGATTGGTGAGATCTTTATTGACGAGATATCTCGTCCTTAGAAAAACTGACCAAATCTTGATCTCGTCATCATAAAGAAAGACAACATCCTGATGACGAGAAATCCTCTCATTAGCAAGATTGGTGAGATCTTTATTGATGAAATATCTCGTCAAAACCATTTCGAGGTTTAATGGACTCTTTCAGCTCCCACAGGTTAGCGGTAGTGACGCACACTTTGGGAAACTTAAGAGTGATCAGAGAACGATAGTTGTAACTTGCATGTTATAACGTATAATTCTTGCGATAATGCATCACTGTGATGAGTGTCTGTGGTTAAATAAATAATCAATTGTAGTGTGCAATCTATTGGATTATGATAAATTAATCTTTTATTTCATTTTGATCAATAGTTTTATAATTTCATTTCCAAGTTTTCCAAGATATTTACAATCTAACTTTTAAAAATATTTTAAAATTTCAGTCAGCTATAAATATTTTGGTGAAATTCCAAAACAATAGCACAGCTACACTTGTGTTAGTTGACAGTTTTCCAGAGCAGGGCGCTGAAAAATTGCCTTTTTGTAAAGGGGCGTTTAGCTAAAAATGTTTGGGAAACTATTCAAAAAGATAAAAAATAATCCAAACGGCCGTTATCGTTCCATTGCTTATTTTAATTCCCATTCGTTTTATTATACCCCAAAGGTTCAAAGTAATAGAATGCAAATAATTAAATAACGTTAAATTTCGTTTCCCATTCACAGCAAACTTCAGAAACTGCATTCTCATAATTTAGAAGTATTCATTTGAACGCGCTATGAATACATCAGACAGTTCTACCATCTGTCAACGCCAACCTTGAATAGAAATGCACAATAGATTTCTTTCACTCATTCATTTGAGCGGCAAATATCCATAAAAATATATTGGAGCCACATATCAAATAATACTTTGAGAGAATTGATGGTCACAATTCCGGGTTATGAGATAAGGAATTGGTTTCAACTGAAAGACTAATGTCAAAACGATCACGAAAACTTCCAGTTGTGTTTGTTTACAAACCTGTATTAGACAAATAAATCACGTCAAAACTAGGGTCATTAGTGTTTGGATCAATCTCCATTCTTCGTTAAGAATCGTAATTCGTTGTGCTAGAAAATAAATATCGATAGCCCTCAGAATAGTTTATTTGAAGGTTTGTTCTGATTTTTCACCTTGATTATATGTTTTGCTGTTGCATGCCATTTGTAGAAACAAAAAATAAATACAACTTACAGGTCTTGCAGAAAAAATAACCTTTCTACTTTTTATGAATCGATGTATCGATATCTTGTAGAACTTCGTATCAGGCCCAGCTGTTCACTTATACGAGCTTAAATATTGTGCCACTTTTACTAAATTTCCTTCCGCTTTTAGGGCCTCGGTTGCCCAGCTGGAAGTGTAACGGATCAATAACCGGAGGGTTGCGAGTTCAAATGCAACCAAAGACCATCGTGTACATGGGGGACTGGTGCACGTTGAATATGTAGTGGCCTCAAATGTCCTCAAGTTGGCGTCGTATGGAAGTTCGATTGACAATTCATTTGTGACCTCGTCATATCAAAGTGGCTCAAAATTACGCTTTCCCTTCGGGTTTGATCCCGGACCGTCAACAATAGCCTGTTGTAGCCTCCATTACGATGTTAATTGACCTTTCGCTTTTATATAATTTACTGCTAAACAAAATTCGCACTGATTCAACAATCAATTTGCACAAAGCATCTGTAAAAGAAATAATATTCGGACCCTCAATAATATTTTGGATCAATTATTTATCTCGAAGCTGCTCGATTGGTTGGCTGGTTTTGGGTTTTATGGAGCAAGGGCCACATTTGGCCAAACTTCGCCAAACACAAGACTACAACGAGGATGAAAAAAGGCAAAAGGCAAAAGACCGAAGCTGTTCGAGTAATTAATTATATTTAAATACACGCGGAACATTTTTCAGGCTATCACCTAAACGATAGTTCTACCATTTATGCTAGATAATGTTCGAAATAATGAGAATTAATATTTAGGCAATAATATGATTATTAGAAAGAAAATATCACCTTGCTTCCACAGTGTAATGCACTTATATAAATAATTAGTTTCAATATTTTAAAATAAATGTTACCTATTTTTCACATTTTGAAGAAAATAATAGCTCAAAATATTTTTTTCAAATAGCAAAAATTTGTAAACTAATAGAACCATGCAAATCAATCAGGAAATGTTTGGCACAATTAAATAGAGAAACAAGCGAATTCTATAACCTTGATTGTGAAATAGACTTAAAATCTTTTAATTTCTTTTTAAAATTTATTTTGTCACTCTTGAGAAATTCTAATTTCAAATTAAACATTATTGATTAAATAACTTCAGAAAAGCAATTTTGAGAATTACGGTCGGTAGGTAATTGAATTAACGTCTTACTGGAGCAACACAAAGCGATACTGGCGACGGTCCGGGATCAATCCCGAAGGAAAAAATCCGAAAACAACACCTCATAATTTTGAACCATGGCCATATGACACGGTCAACACTTGAGTTGACATCCCACTCTCCAAACTTCCATACCACGCCAACTTGAAGACATTTGAGATTTAACGTGCACCAGTCCCCACCTACACGACGGTCTTTGGTTGGATAGACTCTCGAACTCGCAACCCACAGGATGCTGATTTGCTGCACTTCCAAAGGGCTGCCAATTAAGGTATCTAGGTAGTTAATTAACGTCACACTGGAGCAACAACACAACGGGCTATTGGTCCGGGATCAGTCCCGTATGGAAAGATCCGGTGGTATGTAGGTATTTTAATTAACGTCACACAACGGTCTATTGGCGACGGTCCGGGATCAAACCCGAAGGGAAAAATCCGAAGACAACACCACGTACTTTTGAATCACGATCAGATGACGAGGTCAACACCTGAGCTATAGCCCCCTACTCTCCAAACTTCCACACCACGCCAACGTTTGAGGCATCGACAGATTTAACGGACACCAGTCCCTTTGTACACGACGGTCTATGTTTGGATTCGAACTCGCAATCCTCCGGTTGCTAATCCGTTACTCTTCCAACCTGGCTACCGAAAGATCCAAAGACAACCCCACGTTTGAGAATAAAGAAACGAGAACCTGGGAAACAATATTCGCAAGACGAACTTGCTATTTACGCATGCATATTATTTGGAGTTTATTTCTCACTGAATTTAGCGATTTCGAGTACGCGTATTTGCAAATGCCCAGACTCTCTACGCCACTTACCTCACAATCAATCAAGCCTAGTCACGAAGGAATTCAGACAATTTTATGCATTCGTTGAAATCCAAAAGCGGTTTTATTTTCCCCCGCGGTAAATCTCGTCGCAATCCAATGCAATAACAATGGAACGTTGAGCAACAATGAGCGAGAAGCTGTAATTGATGTCACCAGCTCTTTCCACGTCTAAATGGAAACGTGTTTCCGATAAAAGCTTGTAAATAGTGTTGGGTGACTAAATGAAATCGGGTGAATATAGCGTGTTCAGTGATTCGTTAGAATTTGTTGCGAAAATAAGTGCCGAAAGGCTGTCTAACCTGTGATAAAAAATACATTTTTTATTTTACCTAAGTGTAGGAAAAGATGAACTCGTGATTTTTAAGTATTCATTATTTTTTGCTCTTATCAGTTATTGGATGTCTTTTAGATGTCTGAATTTGTCGACACCAGGATTAAATCATTATCATTATAAAATAAAAATTTCACATATATTTTATGTGGAAGTTGGTAGAATTAACACCGCACTGGACACAACGGGCTGTTCACAACGGCCTCGTAATTTTAAACCACGGTCAGAGGACGAGGTCAACATTTGAGCTGGCACCCCACTCTCCAAACTTCCACACCGCGTCAACAGGACATTTGAGGCCACGACAGATTTAACGCGCATCAGCCTCAAGTACACGACGGTCTTTGGATGGATCGAGTTTCGAACTTGCCACCCTTTGTTTGCTAATCCGTTACTCTTCCAACCGGGCTACCGTGACCCTGTATTTTATGTGGAATTTATTTGTATGAATATACAGGGTGTTTTTTGAAATATCCGGCCAAATTTTAAAGGGTGCTAGAAGGGCTGAAAATAAACATTTCTTCTCAATGAATGTGTACCGCGTTCAGATGGGAGAGGTACACTGTTTAAATAAGTCGATAACATTGTTTCTGTGGCGTAAGGCGTCATTCCCTGCTCAGATTTTTAACGGCATTCATCGACACACGAATTCGAAGATCGCAGATGTATGGGGCTGCGAACGTAAACGGACGAGCCTCTCAAATGTTATACAGTGGTCAGAATGTAGCTTCTGGACTCAAAGTTTCCAGATTCGAATCCGGGGTAAGGCATGTATGTTTGTCCATCCTGAATGAATGTGTGTCCTCTGTAGATGTTTATTTGGGGCCCTTTACACTTTTCGAAACACCCTGTATATCCGAAAATTATTTATATGATTATATACAATACTGGCCATGTAATATGAAGATTGGTTTGGGAGGTTTACGGCGTACGGGGCCTCATTTGGCCATGCTGTGCCAGTTACAAAATATACAATATCAAGTAATAGGCATACACATACAATGAAAGTTTCACTGACATAGAAGTGGAGAATACACCCAGGGAGGAATGCACTAGACAGGAATCGAATATGCGCCGCCCAAAACTCGAAGGTAGCTAGCGTAGTGGGCATACTCACTGAGCTGCGACGGCCCCCAATATCATAAAGGAAGCATCCAATTGCCTTGAAGTTTGCATGATGCATGGAAGGATATGAAAATAAGTAGCACTGCAGGGGGCGTATATGCAAAGCATAAGTAACGCCCTATGTAAGTAGTATAAAAAAGGGGAACACAGAGAAAGCCAGATTTAATTTATGGCATTGCTGTTCCTGTGTATAAGAAGCTTAATTATGCCTCGTTGCAAAATACTTCAGTCATACGAACACGTTTCTGATTTTCTGTGAAAGAGAAAGTATTGCGACTAATCGAGGCTGCGGATTTATCCTTCCGAGAACGAGATCTTTAGGTAGGTAGTTGAATTAAAATCGCATTGGAGCAACACAACGGGTTATTGGCAACGATTCGAGATCAATCCCGGGAATCAAAGGGACACCTAGTAATTTGTATAACCACGGCACAAGGAACGAAAAATATTACTATATAATAAGAACAAATAGAGAACAAATTAAATTATGAACAATCTTAGGAAATATATTGTCCACAAATCACTTCACGGTGATGCGTTATAATAGAAAAAGTGGCAACGGCCTCCTGTCAATACATTATGCAATCATCAAAACATTGGAAAGTATTTTTGTATGCTGCATTAAAAGTAAAATTTCAGGCGTGTTATCAAAAATAAAATTGGACGTTGGTTCTTTTTATGCCAAGGTAAGAAATGACCCTTATTAAACATCACCCTGACATAGAATACCTAGTACGGTATTCTATGTCAATTTGCATATTCTATGTCAATTCTTTGCAATTTGTTTGCGCAAAGCCTCCAACTATTAGAAAGATATCCACGCTGAAAGCAAAGTTTGATATGCTCCTGCCCATACAAATCATACAATTCACGCGACTATAATCCACTGCTCTTCGTTCAGAAAAGGCACGTCACTTCACAATAGCCCATGCCACCAACTGATATCCATAACACCCTCTGCCACTTTGTAGAGAAAGAGACAGAACCGCGATTTTGACGTGCACGGGGTTAACGCATGACATCTGAGTTCAGTATGGAAGACAAATATCCTATCACTGTCACAGGCCATTCTGAAGTGCTGAATGGAGGCCTGCCAACAAATGAGAACATACACGTTTCAGTCCTGTCAGTCGCGTGCTTTTGGCTGGCTTCAGTTTAGTAGGACGGATCATAAACTCGCCTATACAAATAAACAATGCTGTGAGAATTGGTGGAAGCCTGCAAGAACTCAAATTCGCTTTTAATGATTAGAAATATTAGTACGTTGTTTGGTTTGACATTGTAGAGCAGCATTTTAGATTTTTATGTCGGTGGAGACATCGCTAAAACCTTCCTTTTACAAATAAATAGGTTGTAAAATTGGTGGAAGTATGTAAGAACCAAAATTCGTTTTGAATTGTCACGATTATTTGTTCATTGTTTGGTTTGATATTGTAGGGCAGGTTTTTATTACAGAGAAATCGGGGGGTATAAAACTTCCTTTTACAGATTAATAAGCGTTCTGGGAATTGCTGGAAGTATGCAAGAACTAAAACTCCTTTTGCATTTTGTAGGGCCGTTTTTAGATATTTATGTTAGGAAGACCTTCTCAAAGACGTTCTTTTACAAATAAATAAAATGTCGTATAGAATTGGAAGTATGCAAGAACTAAAATTCGCTTTTAATAATCCGAAATATTTGTGGTTGTTCATTGTTTTGACGTTGTAGGGCAGCTTTTTAGATTTTTATGACGTTAAAGAAATCGTATAAACCTTCCTTTTGCAGATTAACAAGTGTTTTGGGAATTGGTGGAAGTATGCAAGAACTAAAACTCGTTTTTAATTATAACGATTATTTGTTAATTTATTGTTTCGTTTGAAGTTGTAGGGCAGTTTTTAGATTTTATGTCGTAAGGAAAAAAGACTTCTCAAAGACTTCCTTTACCAAATAAATAAGATGTCTTGGGAATTGGTGGAAGCAGGCACGAATTAAAATTCGTTTTCAATGATCATGAATGATAAGTCCAGATATTTTTCGCCACTTAATTACATACAGACATAATTTGTTTATTTACTTGATGCACTTATCAATTTAAGAGTTGTCTTTTTTACTGTTTCTGAGCTGAACTATACACATTAAAACAATGGGTAAAGAAGTCCTTCCCTATACAATTCAGACTTTCCCAAACAGTCTACTTCTTGCCGTAGAATCTGCACTTTTAGAATGAAATTAGTGTGGCAGACTGGTGAGTTTTTCCCCATACTGTAGAGTTTACAGCTGTGGTGTGCATTCCGGGGCCATTTAATGTAATCACTTTAAAAGGGTCGTGTGTCCATTTCATTCTTCTAATTTTCTCAGCTTCTGCATAATATAGAGGAAATCTGAGAGATAAAAGAAAAGGTGTTAGTATTCGAATATAAATGTACTCTCAAACTTATTACTTAGAAGTATTCGTTGTACTCGATGCTTTCTCGCTATATTCGAATACAAAAAGATCCATCCAAAGTATTCGAATACAAAAAGATTCATCCTATATCTTCCGTGTCACAGCAAAAGGGATTAAGTCTGACTTATGATGGGCCCAAAGCAGTCAAGTCATCATTATAATTTAAAAAATAATATAATATGCGTAAAATCGAAACTAAATTCATCTACGACTCTGAATTATAATTATTTGTATCATGGCATGCTTCTTTATCTTCCTGAATATTTGAGAAAGAGCGAAATATTTAACCTAAGATTCTGAGAAGTAGCCATTTTGACTTAACCCCTTTTTCCCTGACATGGAAGATATGTTCGAATGCCAAAGTAGCAAATTAGTTGCATTGTGTTCGTATCCATATTGGTCGTGGGCCGAGGTAGCCCGGTTGGAAGAGTAACGGATTAGCAACCAGAAGGTTGCGAGTTCGAATCCAATCAAACACTGTCAGGTACAAAGGGGGCTGGTGCACGTTAAATCTGCCGGGGAGTTGAAGTTTATAGAGTGGGGTGCCAGCTCAGGTGTGACCTCGTCATCTGACCGTGATTCAAAATTACGTGGTGTCCTCGGATCTTGGGGTTGATTCCGGACCGTCGCCAATAGCCAGTTGTGTTGCTCCAGTGACTCTAATTAAATTCCTACCTACCTACCATATTGGTCGTGTCTTCAAATTATAGAATTAGAATAAATAACAATACAAAGATCCAATGGGGTACTCAGTTTGGTTGATCCAACTTTGATCCACTGTCCCAAATCCAGAACACTAACCTTAATGCTACGAAAATCAGAACAAAGTGTTGTTTTTATGTAATTTGGCTGTTTTACAATCTATTAATCGTTTTTTGCATATGTATTCGATACTTGAAAGCACTCGAATACTAAGTATTCGATTCTTTAAAGTACTCGATTCTTCCCATTAATGAAAAGCATTTCTCCCGTTTCTGTTATTCTTCCACCGAGCCCGAGAGGGTTCGTAACAATTAAAAGTCATCACATTGTCTGAATTCCTTCAACATCGAATTTGCATACAAAATAAATTCCTGACTCTTGTCTTTTACTGCCTGACTTTACTTCGATTCATCTGCATTTGCTCAGGGAACCGTATCTGTCCACGCTGCACATAAAAATAAAAGCAACTCCCGCTTACTTTCTTTATGCCAGTATACCTCCCTTCCACTAACCCTATTTCCTTGTTTGGTGGAAATGTTGGTGACCGTGAAACACACTGATGCTTGCACAAATTCATTCGGCCATTCAGATCACCATTGTGCCTGAAAACTTGAACGTGTGCCAAAATATTTTTCACGGAGATACTTTTTGCATATTAGATTATTATTGTTTGGGGACTGAAGACATCAGAATAGTCTTTTTGTGAAACCTGAAATAAATTTTTTTTCTAAATTTTCCATTTCAATGAATTTTTTCTAATACAGTTGGATGATGGATGGGTCTTTATAAGTGCCGAATTATTTGTTGACACATCAAATAGCCGTAATTTTCAATCTACAGAGTGCGAATGTCACAAATGTGTGATATTTATTATGTAAATTGAGTGTTAAAGTAATGTGGGTGTGTGCGTGGTGTGAATTCATTGAGTTTGGCAAAACTTCTCCACTACTTGTTAAAATGATTAATGGACGACATTTTTCTTTTCATATAAATGTTTGTCTTCTGATTTTAAAAGCCTTTGAAATTAACTTCAGCAAAAAATCGTTGTTCTAAAAAATAACAGGATGTTCTGTCAGTTTATATTCAACGAAAACCTTATTAATCTTTGGTCACATTAAAACATTATCTTTCAGCACACATATAATTATCTATGCATATTTCACTGATATACGGGGAGCAGGAATTGGCGGGTCTTTTGTACATTGGCCAACGGTAACAAATGTGTATAAACAATATAAAATCAGCCGTTACGAGATTAATTCGCCAATTTTGCACTTAGTTTAAATATACGTACTTCATTTGAACTATGTTCTGCATAATATTACGGGAACTTCATGGAAGAGCTTCACCTCTATAATGAAATTTTTCATAAGTTTAATCACAGAAGATAATGAGAAAACTGGAAGATAAAAATCAGCTCAGAAACGAAAATATGAGCCAACCCGTGAAAATAGGTTGAGGTAAAAAGAACATCATGTATCCTCTTTGAACAAGTGAATGAAATACAATTTAAAGGGACATTCAGAAGCTAATCATGGTAATTATGACTGAGGTGTGAACTTTTTACCATACACCTTATTGGAAATAATAATTAACACCAGTAAAAGTACATTTCAAAAATGTAAACAAAATACTGCTTCGTATTTTTAACTAATTTTGTTTCATTTGTAAGTAGAAATATACCATATCGATGCTTATATTCATTGTAAATGGATTTAAATAAGTTATGAATTGTGATTAATGACACTCATCAATAGTTATTAGCAATTAAGAAATTTCAGAGCAGATCTGCCAGTATTTTTGTAATGCACTTGTTTAGAAATAATATAAATTCAGAAATATGTTTTACCGATCTACTTTAAGGTCTCTAAAACTTATAAATGACTCACATCAAATGGGTTTCTATCAATGATTCTATCTAGATGCTGAAAATCGCTGTTGTGGTCATAATAGTCTGCTCGTTTTCTTTTGGGATATATAATAAAGATTGCTTTGTCTTATTGCTCTGTGGTCGTTTTTACGTTATAAAAATGACAAGTACCTAAGAATTAAATTGGATTCTGACCCATTACGGACACTTATGCTCTAGATCCAGAGTGATGTCGAATAAAAGACCAGACCATTAGCCAATCCATTATCCTGCCGGCAGATATAATAAAGATAAACTAATGGTTCGTAAACAGGCACTACCCCATATAAAGTTACTCAACCGTATGAGAATTTTCAATGTAAACAGTTAGAAGAAGATACTTCCATTTAAGAAACTAATTTGATTTATTTCTGTTTGATGAAGTTGGCGTTATTTCCCTCCGACACTAAAATATTCACGTGGAACAACTAGTTGGTTTGTTGGGGTTTTATGGCGCAAGGACAATATTTGGCCATGCTGCGCCAGACACAAGACATGCAATATCAAGTAATAGACAGACTAACAATGAATGTTTTAGTGACACAGAAAGAGAGAAATACACCCAGGGAGGAATGCACCTTACAGGAATCGAACCTGCGCAGCCTACAACTCGAATGTTGCTAGCGCATACCCACTGAGCCACGGAACAACTAGAGGAAGGTACTTAATTAGCATCGCACTGTAGCACAACGGGATATTGGCGACAGTCCGGGATCAACCCTCGAAAGGAAAGTCCGAGGACAACACCACGTAATTTTGAACTACGGTCAGATGATGAGGTCACACCTGAGCTGGCACCCCGCTCTCCAAACTTCCACACCACACCAACTTGAGGACATTTAAGGCCACGACAGATTTATTGTCCACCAGCCCCTTTGTACACGACGGTCTCTTTTTTGGATTCGAATAACTAGAGAGTCATGGAGCAGCTAGATGCAACAAATGTATTAGGTGTTTTCTGTTAAATAAAAGAACTTTAAAAAATATTAAATTATACATAATATGAGGGATTTTCAGTGTAAACAATCAAACCAGACAGTAAACGGGCATTTTACTTCCTGTAACTCAAATGCCCCCCATGACACATATTGAGGCTTTTAAAAAAATTTAAGCCCGAACACTGACCACCACGGCTCTACAAGGGGCAAACTGACGGCTATTTGTAAAGGAGCATCCAGTGGGCGATCCACCTCTACTCCTCTTCTTTCTTATCCCAGTGTAAAAAAAAACAAATTACACTAAGTCATTGAGTGTGCAAAAAAGTTTTTGTACAATGGCAGATGGGTCCTTAAAAATGTCTTTATGTATAGCTCCAATGAAATTCAGGATGCTTGAGGGAGAGGATGGTAATAAGTCGCACTTTATACAGGTGGAAAGGATTTCTGGCCATCAAAGAATATCATTTTTTTTCAAATGGCCAGATCGGAGCCTGGCAAGCATAGAGAAAGTTTTCTGGGGCAAATTTAAGGTAAGGTCTCCTGGTGTTCCACTGGGGTACCAGTGATGAAAGGGTACTGGAGATGATCCGCGCAATTTATTTGTAAGTACAGACAGGTGATCGTCTCTGAGAGCAGGATGGTACTTTCTCTTGTGCCAGGTTGTTTATTTGCTCCACTGCTACTCCTAACAACAACAAATCACTAACAACTATGTGCTTACCAACACCTCGTAATTTCGTACCACAGTCAGATGACGAGGTCAACACCTGAGCTGGCACCCCACCCTTCAAAATTCCACACCACACCAACGAGAGGATATTTGGGGCCACGACAGATTTAACGTGCACCAGCCTTCACATACACTACAGTCTTTGGTGGTTCGAGTTCCAAACTCGCAATCGTCCGGTACCTAATCCGCTACTTTACCAACCAAGCAAATGCGGCCTTGCGGTACAGTGGTCTTAAAATAAGGTTTTTTCACTAGTTGTGGCAACGTTTGACGTTTAATCTGTGGCGTTGACCAAACCAATCAACTATCATATCCGGAATTTTCATTGGTATTTTTAGTGGGGAAGTACTAAAATCGTATTCGAAAGACAAGTTAAGTGAGGCCACGTCCGGAATACATCAGTTTCATCTGCATTTTCATCGCCATCTACCATTTAGCTTGGCAGAAAAAGCCTCTCATAAGCAACCCAATGACATAGTATTCGAGTAACATGCCATGTTACGCCACGTCTGAAGCGAAACAGGAAATACATACTCCTAAAAGCCACTAGCGCCCTCTACATTTATTTTTACAGAACAAACATCTTCAATCTCACGAGCCTTATTTTACAAATATTTTTTTAATTTTAATAAGTCACTCATATTTTAAACTGGACGTGGAATAACTCAACGGAAGAACTCTAACTGTTCCAATCAAATTTTTCAGCAGTCTGATTATAGAAGGAAACGAGAAATCTTTGACTGAGGTGTGAACATTCTGTCATGCGCTTTGTTGGAAATAAGAATTACCACCAGTAACAGTAATTTGAAAAATGCAAACAAAATGCCGTTTTATATTTTTGACTAATTGTATTTCATTTGGGCGAGTGAAATGTGCATATCGTGCTTATATTCATTATAAATGAGGCCGGTGGAAGAGTAACGGATTAGCAACCGGATTTCGAGTTCGAATCCAACCGAAGACCGTCGTGTACAAAGGGACTGGTGCACGTTAAATCCGTCGTGGCCTCAAATGTCCTCACGTTGGGTGGACGTTTGGAGAGTGGAGTGCCAGCTCAGGTGTTGCCTCGTCATCTGACCAAGGTTCAAAATAACGTGGCGGTGTTTTCGATCTTTCCCTTTGGGATTGATGCCGGACCGTCACCAACAGCCCTCCAGTGTGACGTTAATTAAAATACCTACCTTATTATAAATGAATTTTAAAAATGTAGGCAACGAGCTGTTATCGATAAATATTAGCCATCAAGAAACTGCTACTCTCGGGTCTGCTAATTTATACAAATTATGCTATCATAAAAACTATATTTATAACTCAACCAAAATTTCCACAAAAGCTGATATCAGTGGAGCTGTTTTTTACATCCACAGAAGAATGGAATCCCATTCATCGAGTAAAATCCGGGAGGCGTTTGCGAATACATCTGCCTGAGGCGCTTTTCCCTCGTGTTATCTTTAACAGCAGAGAGGAGCATAAAATAGCACTTACAGTATGGAATAATATCCTTGGGATTGAGGGAAAGTTAAAGTCATACCTCCGTGGATAAATATCAGTCATATTTTCTTTAACCCGTCCCTTTAATGGAGTTGGTCGTTCTATTAATATTACTCCATAAGAAATTTTATTGAAATGAATTAAGGGGTAACTTGAAAAAAAATGCAATGTGAATTAGGTTTGATTTTTAATATGTACAGATTAAAAGTATTACGATGAATTTAACCATAAATTCGCTTTTAAGGAGATTTAGAAGATGTAGTAAGCCTGTTCCTCAATCCTCTGAGCCTCTCAAGATTTCTGAGTAGTGTAGTTTTGCTTTTAACCCCACTGCACACACTTAATGACTAAATAAACGTTTTTCTGAAGAATCCATGGAATCTTTGAACCTATTGAAAAAATTTATGTCCTTTCCTTGGAATATAATCTTTCTTTGAGACGATTCTATTGGTCCTTGCCTTAGAATAAGAACCTCTGAAACGATTATAATGGCCCTGTTTGTGCGTTCCATATAAGGGATGGTATTGTAAAAGAAATCGAACCACCGGAAGTCTATGGTTGTATATTGTGCCTTCCCATACAGAAAATGTACAAGTAGAGTGAGCAATGGTAGTCTTTTAACGTGCTCAGGATCAAATGACCAAAAATAGTAGTAACTCTTAGTAGACTTTCGTCTGCTGGGTGGTAACAAACATTCATCATATGATTGGTATACGGGATAGGAAAAGACACCCTCCCATTGATTCATCATCTGATTTGTCAGTCGACATAGTAGTATAGTTTAGCGATTTCACTCAAAGTTTCGTCTCCACGTTACAGAAATGGGTATTCACATCTATCCTGTCATAAGATATTGAATTACATCACTAAATGAGGAGATAAGGTGCCAAATCAGCCAACCAAGTAAATTTTTCACAGAGCAGTCACGTGACTACTAGTAGGACATGTTTGTATCTTTTGGAGCTCCTCTCACTAGCAATGCTCAGTCTACTTATATTTTATGTCTATAGGTTATCCAATCGCTCGGTGGATAACCTTTAAACGTTGCCCAGTAACGTCACTGAAGGCAGAATACGTACAGAAACATATTGTACCACAAAAGCACTAGTTTCATGTGCTATATATAGTTTTATAGAAAAGCCTCTCACAAACATATTGAGTGGCCGCGGTAGCCCGATTGCAAGAGCAACGGATTACCATTCAAAGGGTTGCGAGTTCGAACCCAACCAAAGACCATCGTGTGCAAAAGTGGTTAACGTTAATCTGTCGTGGCCTTAAATATCCTCACGTTGGCGTGGTGTGGAAGTTTGGAGAGTGGGCTACCAGCTCAGGTGTGGCCTCGTCATCTGACCGTGGTTCAAAATTACGTGGAGTTCGGATCTTTCCCTTTGAGTTTGATCCCGGACCGTCGCCAATAGCCTGTTGTGTTGCTTCAGTGCGATGTTAATTAAAATACCTACCATACCTATACACAAACATATTTATTACATATTTTTTATTTTGATTAACTTTGGTTAATTATATCGATTTTTGAACAATGCAATACATTACTGAACAATAATATCTTTTCAAATCGATTTTTGCCCATCAAATCATTACGCACAAGTCTGGCAGCATCTAATCTCGTTACAATTGTCGAACATCATATGTTACTTGTTCCCTGTGGCTGTGTAACGAGTGCTTCTTTCGATCAATCGTCCAGAAAATCAATTTAATTTTGCTTCGGGGGTTTCTCTACGATTGCATCCAACTCTTCAAGCAACAAAACTGCGGAAGAATGGTGGTTCAGTGCATCTATTCGTAAAACAACTCTAAGCAGAAGAGAGCCTTGTTAGTAAATTATAAAACTTTCCTTTCGACTTCAGATGTGGACGATAAGATATAGTGTTCAGACATGAGATTTCTGGGGTCATTTTCTGTGGTAACTGAAATTGAAATAGTAGAAGAGAATTGCTAGTTTTTTTATTTAATTTTATGAAAAGGTAGGTAGCTGAATTTGCGTTGCATTGGAACAACACAACGGGCTATTTTTTATGAAAGAGTAAACGTCATAGGTTGTTTGGGTTTTATGGCGCATGGGACATTTTTACAGGACAGCAAAGTTATTGTGCCAAATGCAATACAACACTTACACGGGGATCGTAGTAGTCGAGTTTGTAGAGTTGCGGATTGTCAATCGGAGAGATGCGAGTTCGAAATTCGATCCAACCAGACTTGTGTACGTAGGGATTGTGTACGTTAAATATGTGGTGGCCTCAAATTTCCTTTCGTTGGCGTAGTGTGGAAATTTGGAGAGTGGGGAGCCGGTTCAGGTGGGGGCTGGGGCACTTTAAATCTGTCGTGGTCTCAACGTGGCGTGATATGGAAGTTTGAGAGTAAGATGTCAGATGACTTGTAGTGTACGCGTGGCTGGTGCACTTTAAATCTGTTGTTGCCTCAACGTTGACGTAGGGTGGAAATTTGTAGAGTATGGAGCCAGCTCAGATGTTAACCTCGTCATTTGATCTCGGTTCAAAATGACGAGTAGTTGTCAACTGATCTTTCCTTTCGAGATTGATCTCGGACGGTCGGAAATAACCCGTTGTTTTTCCACTACGATGCAAATTCACCTAGCTACCTATCATCCTACACGGATTTTATAAATAACTAATGATATTTGCTTTATTCTCAACTGTCAAAACATAAAAATGCAAAAAATACCGAACTGGATGAAATACCTGATAGCAAATATAATTTAAAGTGACTGGTGAGTAAATAACTTGTGATGTTATTTACCCCAATTCCTTTTACGTGTCTCGTCATCTGATCGTGGTTTAAAATTACGTGGTGTAGTCGGATCTTTCCCTTCCGGATTGACCCGGACTGTCGCCAATAGCCAGTTGTGTTGGTCCAGTACTAAGTTAATTAAAATACCTACCTACAGATTTTTATGGTAATCTGGTAACTTTCAGACTTACTTTTATGTTCTTAGGCAACATCTGTTCTATTCTGAGAGTATTATTTCTTAAATTCATCCAAAGTTGCTTTTACTCTCGAAGTAGATTAGAAATTTCTGCATTGACTATGTATTTCCAATTAATATATGAATACCAAATTAATTAATAGTTTAATAAATTGTTTTATTACGTTTTATCTAACAATTCTTTCAAAACTCTTGATTATATGCACGAACCCTCAACACACTTATATATCTTCCGTGTCAGGGCAAAAGGGGTTAAGTCAAAATGGCTACTCCTCAGAATCTTAATTTGATTTATTATCTTTCTCACAAATATTCAGAAAGAAAAAGAAGCATGCAAATAATTGTAGTTTAGATTCGTAGATGCACTTAGTTTTCACTTTAAACGTATATATTTTTATATTATAATGACACATTTGACTCCTTTGAACCCATCAAAAGTCAAACTTAACCCCTTTTGCCATGATACATAAAAAGAAATAATTATACAAATCCATATTAAAAATTAAAATCGCGTGATATCATACTTAAGTCTGTCCCAGGAATCAAAAATGCAAAAGCAAGTTTGTACACAGAGCCCAAACTGGGTTTAATGTCACTGTGGTAACGGATTTTGCATTCACGGGAATTCCAGTCACGTTGTTCCGACATTTAACCGGTCAAAAGTAAAATGGAGAAGTTCCGGTTCGAGAACCTTTTAATGGTCCCTCAAACATTGACTTCGGGAATGTAAGAAGATTTTTAAACAAGGACGTGGGACAATGGAACAAATTAAGGACGGACATAAATTAGGGAAGGTGCGAGGAGACAAATGCAAATTTCGAACATTAGTCACGCTACTGGATTAACGTATTTAACTTTCCTATTTCCCAACTTCGTACAGAAGTAGTCGGATTCCTAGAAGTGAAACTGTCTAAAATGAATAAAAATTTTAAAATTTCTCTCGTTGATTTGCATATAAAGGAATTGGTTGGTTGGGTTCTATGGTGCAAGAACCACGTCTAGTCAATCTATGCCAAACACAAGACAGAATATCAGAGACTTGCAGTTTAAGTGTTTAATCAGTTGAAAATTTAGTGTACCGTTTTAAGAGATACTGTTAGATTAACGGTATTCAAAATGCTATGTATAAGAGAGATTTTTAGTGTAAACAAACCATAGGAACACTGCTATGGTTTTACTCCTGCTGTCCAAATGCTCTCGCATGAAACATATCAAGGTTACCATAAAATGTAATTTATCGGGAATTTGGCAACGTTTAGCCTTTAATTGAATTAGTGTTGACCCCAATCAACTAACATATATCTATTATTAATTCTTAATGTTTTAAAATTTTTATTAGAGGAGTGCTAAAATTATTTTAAAAAAAACAAGTCAAGTGACGTTGCGTCCAAAATACGTAGAGGTAACATATATTACTGGAGAAACACTACCACCACCTATATTTAACTTTGCTGAAAATGCCTCTCATAAAAGTATCTAATGCCTCTACGCTTTATAAGTGTACTTAATCTAGCTGATTGAGTGATAATTGTGCTAACTAATTTTGTTAAGTAGATATCCGGGTGTTAAGTTGATAGCGTTATTAGCCCTTTGATTCTTTGTTGAATAGGATCTGGGTTCGTATCTCGATCATGACATATTCGGTTGGGATCGTACTTCAAATCATCCCGCTCTAATTAGCTTCAACCATAAAATGACAAAACAAACCAAATGTTAAGTACCCGAAACTTATGTTACGAAGCATATAACAATCCATCAACATTCTCGGCGGAGTGACTGACGTAAAATCTCAGAAATGTTGACTGATTGATTATAGAAAGAATCCGTGCTTTCTTCCAATACCACGTGACCCATAAGGGGCATCATCTGGGGCAAAGAAGCTACCTGGAACTAGAAAAGGGACATTGCCAGTTCAGAGTAAGACCATCCGTCCAGCTTAAAAGGCAACCATTATAGAAAAATTGTACCTTCCCACCATTGATACAAATCACCAGGTGAGCTTTTAGATCTCAACATGTTGAGAAAAGTTTTTCCATGTTGATAAGTCTGTGCACTGCACATCTAAAGCAAGTGATCGTCGATGGTACCAAGTCTTTCCCACCAATTCACAAAATCTAAACAAGAGCCAGCCTCTCCACATCATATCCTACATTGTATCAATGTAAGATGTGATGTGGAGAGGCTAGCCGAGAAATCTTCACCAACTCCTATACAATAGCTAAAAATGTATATAGTTTGCACAACCTTCATGCCTTCATCTAGCACCATGGGAATGAACCAATCAACCAGCAATCACGTGACCTCAATCCGGAGATCTTTAAACCGAGCGATCGGGAGAAACAATATGAAATCGTGCGCACGAGCTCCATCTATTTCATTAGAAGGTCGATGTTAACAACTCTCAAAGGTGAAACTTGAACTTGACGATGTAGCACACGGCAGTTTATTACTTACACCATTTCTTTTAAAGATTTTCTAAATATTCGGAAAGTCCTTGTGAAAAGAAAATTTATTTTACTTAAAATTTTAAACTTAGTTTAATTAAAATCGAGGTACTAGAGTATTCTTAGTTGATACTTTTAAGGGAAGGAAAGTTAGTCTTGTAAAGATTTTAAAAACTGAAATTAGAAAATATGTACAACTATTTAACAGAATATGTAGTAACTACACTTCAAAGTTTGTCTCTTAATTTAGTTAAAATCTAGCTGCTATAGGGTACACATCTGTTACTTATCAAGGAAAGCAGGTTAAATTCTTATAAAGATTTTAAAAACTTAATGTGAAGAGTCAAACATTAAAAAGTAATGGAATTTTGTCATATGTGTGTGAACTTCTTTTGATATTTCTATTCCAAGAAACGCTATCGTACGGCGCTATCATTAATTCAAATTTCAGTTTTAAATGTTTTCTTCTTTCATTTTTATAATTTAAAATGTTAAAAGTTAATTGTTAATTAAAAATAAAATTTAATTTAAAATTAAATTTAAAGTGTTTAACTATTTTTACAAATGAAATGAGTGATTTTTCCGTTACCAAACGAAAATTACTATGTATGTTCCCCTTCTTCAACCTTAGAGACAAACATTTAATAGGTAAGTAGTTGAATTAACGTCACTCTAGAGCAACACATCGGGTTATTGGCGATGGTCCGGGATCAATCCCGAAGAGAAGTATCCGAGGTCAACATCCATCATGAACACTTTATAGAATATTATGTTATGAAATAAATCCAAAATCTGCAAATCGCATTCGCAATTTTAATGGAAAACATAATTTTATCGAATGTGAGCCTTTTAAGTTACTCCTCAAATAATATATTATGTCTGTTAGAAGTGTATTGTGCTAATCGAAATTTTTTCTGTAAAGATTAGTTGTGTAGGTTTCATTAGTGTTTCAATGGTGGAACTTGTTTTCTGTACGTTTTCTGCACACATTCGTTTACGTGTCTTCTGTACGATCTCTGTACGCATATTCTTTTCCAATAAATATTATATCTATATATTTGGCCCAATCAAACATATTAATATGTGAATACGCCGCTGCAAATTAAGTATTAAATAATCAAACGGAGAAAGTGAAAAAAAATAAGATTTAACAATGACATATTTTGAGAATTAAAGAAAAAATTTTCGTTAAAGTCAAATTTCAGAACTTTTAAAGAATAAGGAATGGAATAATGGAATAATATGGATATAAAGGGGAAAATGGAATAAAATCCAGGTCATCATTTCAATTTATGATCCTTATAATGTTTTATGAATTTGAACAATTCCTTACGAAAAATTTCTGTAGAATGGAGTCTATAGAATCCAATAGAAATTTGGCCTGTTTTTCTATAAGTTTTGTAAACTCTAAAAATCTTTGTAGAATGTCTGTAGAAACCTCTACAGAATTCTATAAAAGCTTATTTCTTTTGTTTTAAGACTTTACTTTCCTATAGAACTTCTCCATAGAATTATATATAAATACGTTTCTATAGAATCAGAGCTCGTCTCCTCTATAATCTCTATAGAAACGAAATTTATCTCTAGAAATCTCAATAGAATTATATTGGAACTATAAAAATTTTCGTAAGGAATAATTTCCGTATTCCTAAAATAAAGTTTTTCAATTAAATTACAATGAAAAATGTCTTTCAGATAAATATCTATCTACAAGTTGAGTGGAAAACGGGAAACAGTTTAGAACTAGGCGTGGGTTTTTATTCTAAATGGAAAACAAACCTTTTTATTAAAAAAAATAGAACGAACGTGTATTTAAAAAGAATCAAGTGGATTCAGATTTGTCACTGGAGACTTTGTGATTTCTCTCTTGAAATTACTTTCTACACCCTTCTAACTTTTCGATTTGTATCTCATCTCAGTTAAGCCTTTTATTTTTGAGATTACAAAAATTGCACGGAGTTAGTCTCGGAACTCGGAACGATAAAAAAGTGGTCAAGAGTTTCCAACTTTCTCGGAAATGAATAACGGTCTTTTACAGCTATTCTTCACAGTTTTGTAGCCACTGAGTGACTTTCTTTAAAAAGTACGATTTTCAATTTCCGAAATTGGTTCTTAGTTCCGAACTTAGTTCACAAAATAGGAGAAAAATGAGAATTTTGTTTCGTATTTCAATAGGGCAATTTCTTTGTGTTTACGTTTGAAATTATTGATAAAACAGCTTTCTTTTGTTAAAATATGTGTTAAACTAATACATAAGTGGCCGACTTTTAAGAACTGACGTTTAGCTAATGGATAAAAATTAATAATATTATAAACTATATAGACAAATTTTGTACTATTCATATCGTTTCATTTAAAGAAATAAATAGTTTTGAGTTATACCAGGCTGTTCATAATACAAAACAGTCAATAGATTATTTCCAAAAAGGGAATATATATGTTCTTGCGCTTGCACTATTCTCTTTGGCGATAGAAAATTAAAGCATGATTAAAGTTAGGTTTTATTTAACCATAGCCTTTAGCATATTCCAAGATCTTTTTGTCTTAACATTTTTGTGTAACATCTCTTGATTCAGTGTTTTTATCTCCTTTTTATTGCCACAGAGTAAAACAATATCAATAAAAATCTATACATAATTAAAACATTAATCAAAATCGTTTGCAAACATGATATATGTTTTACCAACTTTTTTGTACTTTTAAATGATTAGTTATAGTCTGATAAAATAAAATCAAAATATTTACTTTAAAACGAATATCGTTTGACAAAAAGAATATGGCATCGTTTGATTGACAAATATGTATAAAATAGTTCCTGCTGCACGTATGCAAGTTCAAAATTATAAGCAGAGAACTCGAATACTTTAAAACTTGTTATCGATTTATCATCGAATCATAATTTTACGCGAAAGACACTAACATAAGTCTCAAAAATTAACGTACATATGTGAATGGATCTCAAGTAAAAGGTGATCTAAATGTATAAATCTTAAGCTTCATACTTCAGGAAATACTAGGTGAATAAATAATGCAGTATTAACATTTCGATAAATAGAAAATAATTACAAGGAAAACGTTATTTCAAAATATGATTCATTGAAAAAAACAAGATATTCCTTAGATGGGTTTATTTGCTTGTTTTTAAATTAATATCTCCAAAGTGTTACTTAAATGCAAACTTAAGGAACTTTACTACTACCTTAGGTTTGTATGAAAGCACAAAAATATTTTTTTGATTTGGTCTAATGACGAAATGTATGTTTTTAAATTTAGGAGTGAATCTACCCATTTAATTTATCAATAATTATGGAAAGTTTGCTCAATTTTCTTTTGTGACCTATAGATTGCCTTGGTTCGCTTTATACGCTTTTAAAGTAAAGTACAATTTGATGTAAAAACGCTTCTCAAAAAGCTAAGGAATACGTCACAAAATAGAAGTCAGAGATTTCTTTAAAGTAAGCATACAATATATTAAATATAATTTAACATTAAATTGGAAATAAGAGAATGATTTAAGTAAGCTTACGAGTCACAAATTAATTATCTCATTTACAAATATAATAGAAACTAGTTCAATGTGATATTTTTAGAACCAAGAATTAATGATTCAGAAATCCTTAGAATTTTCTATAGAATCAAGCTATAAATAACTTCAGTCAGGGAATTGTATTCACTTATTTTTAAGCAGACTTTGAGTTACTTCCTTATAATAGTTAAACGCATTTTGGAGGTAAGCTATTTCCTGGAAATTTCAGCTAATCACATTTGGATAATTTTCTGTGAATTTTGACTCTTTTCGAAGGATTAAACGTCATTCCATGAGTTGAAAATATTGTCGTAAGATTAAGAATGAATCGATTTTCATAGAAATCAAGAGTAATTAATTTGGTAGAAGGAGTATTAATTTATTATTGTACAAATAGCAGCATCATTAATAGTTGTTATTGATAATGTATGACGTTATATATATGACATTGCACTCTCTCTCTATCTAGTAATTGACTCGTTAATTTTCAAGACAGTATTTCTAATGAAATGTATCATTTCGTTCGGTTTCAAGAAACGTATTTTTAGTTGCGGATAAAAGTATTAAAATGAAGCAAATTTATACCTTGCAGTAAATTTAATTTGGGACGAATTGAATTGTTTTAACCCTCCTAGGGATTTATCTTTGCCCTATAGTGGCGAGCCTCTGATGCAAAAACCTGTTACAAACTGTCATGAGTTCTAGGCAAGAGACAATTTGTTTTTTCTACTTGGATCTTCATTCTTCCTTGAAGTAATAGGGCAATCTTGACTCGACGAGGTATCTCGTCAATAGAAAACTGACCAGATCTTGGAGAAAATATCTCGTCAAAATATTTGGAGTGCTAAAGACTAAAATAATATGAAAATGAAAATGGAGCTATTTGAAGTATTGAAAATATGAACATTTCTTTTGAAAATAATTGATCGGATTTACTTTTTCAAAAAGAAATTCATGAGAATCCGATTAAAAGAGGAACAATCAAATTGACCACAATTATGAAATCTACCTAAATAATACGTAGAAAGTATCTATATTCGCGTAAATTTATACAGAAGCCCAAAATATACAATAAGAAATTTTAAGTGTATTTCAAATTGTCACACAACGTTTTCGTTAAAAGTAAAATAGTACTTTTGCTATGTTAAAATTCAATTATGATCATGAGTTTTCATTCTCCCCTATTTTAACGATAAAATATAGATGTGTATCCGCTAGAACCACCCAGATATACTAGAGGTTACACACTTAGGTGTAGAAGCGAAAGACAATATCATTGAACACCAAATTTATCAGCTCTGATTTTACAGTTTGAGAGTACTTGTACACTAATAACCTCACAGTTGGTGTTCAACCCTCTGAGCGTTGCCAGATTTACAAGTAGTATATTGTTGCTTTTACCCAACAAAAACTAAAGAATCTGTGGATTCCTTCAAACTTTAGAAAGATTCTATTGCTGCTTTACTTGAAATTCTTTGGGACGATTCAATTACTCCTTTCCTTAGATAAGAATACTTTTGAACAGTTCTATTGCTCCTTTTCTTAGATAATAAACTTTTGGAGAAATTTATTACTCTTTCCTTAGAATAGAATCTTTTGAAAGAGGAATTATGCGTGTGACCCCCTTCAGAGAAATAAATATGTGACCATCAACATTAATACACGCCTGACGACGTCGATTCATGAATATTCAAAAAATTCCTGGTTTTTCGAGTGCATTTCAAACCCTGACAGCTACACTTATGAGGTCAGTTTCGAGGTGACCTGAGGTCAAGTTAAGAGTCAATACGGATCTCGTAAGGGATGCTTTTGATATGTGCCCAGTGGAAGAAATTAATGCATGATAGATCGAATGATCGTGGTAGACAAATGATTCATACTCTTGGCAAATCCATGGAGCCCCAAACTTACCCTTGCGAGCCACGGGCGAACCTGTGTGAATGCAGATTAACCCTCCAAGTAGTTTCGTTGAGATATATCGTCCATCAAGATCTGACCAATTTTACTAATATATAGACAAGATGGTTCATCATCAAAATCTGACCAATTCTACTAATAGATAGACAAGATGGTTCGTCATCAAGATGTTGACGACTTTTTTTATGATGACGAGATCAAGATCTAGTCAGTGGTTTTTCTCATGATGATACATCTCGTCCATCATGATCAGGTCAGTTTTTCTTCTAATGACGAGATATCTCGTCCATCAAGATTTGGTCAATTTTGCTAATGACCAGGTACCTCAACCACACAAATACCAGGTGGGTTAATCCTATGAGCGGCATGAGATTTCCAAGTAGAGTAGTATTGGTTTTCCCCTCAAAACGCTTATAATGACGAAATCAGCACATCCATTGGTTGACTGAATCCTATGGGAGATTATATTGGTTAAAAAAGGGAAAACTGATTAGAAATGATGCAGTGATGAATGTAGGTTGTAGAATGAATGCTAGATAGGTAGGTATTTTAATTGACGTCACACTGGAGCAACACAACGGGCTATTGGCAAAGGTCCGGGATCGAACCCGAAGGGAAAGATAAAGGACACTATCTAATTTTGAACCACTGCAGAATGAACGAAACTGGTTAGAAATTATTTTTGCTATGCCCGTCCAATTGAACAATTAGTCATTATGGCTGCCAATGGAAGAATTGCGATCTACATTCCATACATACAAGGGCGGCAGCGGTAGCACTGTTGGAAGAGTAGAGGATTAGCCACCTAAGGATTGAGAATTCGAAACATGAGCCAACCAAAGCCCATCGTGTGAGTGAGGGCTAGTGCACGTGTTAAATCTTAAGTGGCCTCAAATGTACTCACGTTGGCGTGGAAGTTTGGAGAATGGGGTGCCGGCTCAGGTGTTGACCTTGTCATCTGACCGTGCTCCAAAGTTACGAGGTGTTGTTCTCGGATCTCAGCCTTCGGGACTGATCCCGGACAGTGTTGCTCCAGTGCGACGTTAATTAACTACCTATCTACCAACCCTCTCATACATGACCGAAAATATAATCTATGCATTTAAAAATATAAAATGGTCAATTTTAATTTATTCAAATGCAGTTTTATTTGAGACGAAACTACTTGAAAATAGTCAGGTGTTGACCTTGTCATTTGACCATGGTTCAAACTACTAGGAGTTGCCCTGGATTGGTTGTTTTGGGGTTTTATGGCACAAGGCCATACTAGGCTTAGCTGCGCCTGTGTTGTCCTGGGATCTTTCCTTTCCGGATTTATCCCGAATAGTCGCCAATAGCTCATTGTGTTGCTCTAGTGCGACGCTTATTCAACTACCTACCACCTGCATAAATGGTACAAATACTATACATACAAGGTCCATTGAGAGATTACACATTCTTTCCAAACGGACAAACATCTATCCCTAACCCCAGATTCGAATCAAGAAACATTCAGCTGGTACATTTCCAGTACATTGACCACCTGATTGATTGGTTCGCGGGTGGTTAGAGTGCTGTAACATCCCTAGCAACAAGCTCGGGATCAGAGTCCGGCCGGAAATCCCGAAACATCTATCGGGTTGGTTTTCTGTAGTGGTCTAATTCCCGTCCAGATGGTTTTTAGGGGTACACGATGCCTACACCTGTGATTGAACTGTCTCGCAGGGAAACTGGTGATACAAGAAGACACCCGTTGCAGAGGTCGAGCTGAGCAGGGGTGTTTTTTCTGGTGCTCGTTCGAGCCGGCCTTTTGGGTAGATCCCATTTTTCCCTGTTTGGAGCACCCACGACTAAGGGACACAAATCCCTGATTGTATATAGTGTAGCTACTATATGTTTAAAAGAAATAGTCTAGTTATAAGTTTGGCTGTTTCATTGTGTTCATTGGCACACCACTCGGCTCACTACATTACAGTGCTGACTACGTTCGGTGGTTAGAATTCATGAAGTAGAAACTACAGGTTTTCGAATGGATATAACAGGGTTGCGAGTTCGAAGCCAACCAAAGACAGTCATGTACATGGGGGCTGTCTGCACTGACGTGGCTTTAATTGTCCTCACGTTGGCGTGATGTGGAAGTTTGGAGAGTGGGTTCCAGCTCAGGTGTTGACCTCGTCATCTGACCGTGCTATCGCCCTCGGATTTTTCCTTTAGGGTTTGATCCCGGAACGTCGTCAATATACCGTTGTGTTGCTCCAGTGCGACGTTAATTAAGCACCTACTTACCGAATGGATGTACTCCCCTCAGAGAGTTAAAAAACGCGGTCAGAGATTATTTCGATTCTTAAATATTACAATAGAGAAGTGTCATGTAGTAATTACTCTTGACCCCTCACTTACACGATTGAAACACCACATTTACATAAACTAAACAGATCTCAACAAAACATTCCGAAAATCACTTTCTCAAGTTCTTTTGAACTTTACGAATTCCATTCTATGCATCCGTTTTGCAACAATGGAAACTAATTTTTCCATCCACTTCATAATCTCGATCGGGTGATGGAAAGTCATTTTGACACAAAAAGCATCCTCCTATATTTCATTCGGTTTCATCGTATGGAGGATTGAGAGTTTAATGGAGCAACCATTTGCGTCACAAAAGTCTTATAAATGCGATGGTTATTTCAAATCATATTCATATTGTTCGCATGTATTTTCAAGCGATGAAATGGCATTGAGGTTTATGGATAGTGTAAAATGTATTCACGCTGCCGAGTCTTCGATGTTTTATTTGAATGCAAATTTTTTGGTTGCTTTTAGAAGAATTTCACGGTCGTAAATTTGATTTACTAACTCTAATGGGAATGTGCGGAAAGAAACTACGTATTTTCGGGGCAGAAATGAGTGCAACAATATAATGTTCACATCTAGAGGAGTCATATTTTATTCAGTCTTGATGTTTTTATTTAGTGGGGAATCTAACGAATGCTGTTACTGAAAATAGTAATTCAGAATGTATTTAATATGGTTTATCTAGCTTTCATTATGATTAGCAAATCGTCATTATGATTAGCAAAGTAAACGATACAGCATTCAGCAAAGCGAAGCCTTGCTTAGTAATGTAACGTGTGAAAAGACTCAATTGTTCTCCAGTAGGAAATATTTTATCAGTTCCTTTTTTATGTCCTTTCTTCCAACACTGGTACTCTACGTAAGTGCTTATATCAGCAGTGGGCTAACCAGATTTTGTAAAAATTTACTGCGTTTCTTCGGCGCAAGAGGTCATGTTTGACCAATCTGCGCCAAACAACATTAAGAAAAAGAGCAAACACACACAAGTAATTTTTTACTAACACACACACAGAACAGAGAAACACACTCAGGGAGAAACCGAACTTGCGCCACCTACAACTCGCAGTTTGCTAGCGCAATGTCGATGCCCAGCTCCAATACCCACTGTCATTAGTTAAACTGGAGAAAAGAACTATTGCGGTCATTAGGAATCCTTATTAGGAAACCCTCAGGGGTACATGTCAAATAGGTGTGTTCGGGCTACACAGACCCGTGGTACTCTAGTAATCTTTTCTTTTCCCAAGGTGTTTGCAAATTATTTTATTTCCTTGGAAACGAGATGTTAAATGTTAATTATTTTAATTTATTGCGAGATTAAATGTTTTGAGCTTTTATTGGTCTATATTCTATCTTGTGTTTGGCGCAGCTTGTACACTTATGGACCTTGCGCCATAAAACCCCAACATCCAATCCAATACTTGGAAACGAGAAATTAATTCAATTCAAACAAATTTATTCAAATTATAATTCATAAAACTTTTATTCATACTGTATTTTCATATTCATATAATTCACATCATTTTCGCACTCATACAATTCATATTATTTTCATATTCATATAATTCATATCATTTTAGTATTCCTGCAGTTCGTATTATTTTCATATTCGCAAATTCATATTATTTTCTCAAAACGCATCTAATTTCAAAATGATAAAAAAACGACCTACCAGGATTCTTGAACCAAGACTTGGTACCAAGTCTTCCTCGCAGTGCACCAAATGTAAAAAGGAGCCAGCCTCTCTACATTGTATCCAATGCCAGTAGCAAAGAAATCTTCTCGAACAATAGTTGGAGAACTAATTTTGCACAACCTCCATGTCCTGATGTAGAATTTATCCACCACCGTGAGCTAAGCACCAAAGAAACCTATTATTTTCAACTTACTGAATGAAATATATTCTTCAGCAAAGATCGGGCAAAACGTTCGTACTACTTACAAAGAAGAGTGGTTCCGCACTCCAGCATTCGGTGATGGATCATAAACTAAGTACTCTCCTTTATTTAATAAAGAAAGTTGGAGAGAAGAGAGAGGGTGCGTGAAAGAGAGGGGAGAAGTGTGTGGATTTCCTTTAGCTAAGTCTTCCGATCAATCAATTATTGGCTCAATAGCGTTACTTCTGGGAGTCAGCGACTATCAGTCTTCACTTGATGACGCATCGAAGACAACGCCATTATTTTGCTTTCAAAACCATATTGGCCGCATTAATCGAGACTGAAGAGCTCGTATTCGCTGGGCTCTTTACAAAGGACTTCGTGGTATGAAATATTGAGCCTTCTCGTTAATTGCATGACAAATTAGGAAAATGATAAGCAGTTTACAACGCAGCGGGATTGATGTTTAGGATTTCTAATTCCGTGAAAAAGAATGCGAAAAATAATAAATGTTCATTGGTTCCATTAGTAGAGTAGTCTAGTGTAAACAAAAAATATTCAACTTCATAAAGTATGTTCTGTACTTGTTTAACCATCTCGAAGGTTCCCAAGCAAATATCCGTTCTGATGACCTGCAGTCCTCCCTGCTTGACTTTCAATTAGTTTCGTCTTGTTTATTTAACCCTCCGATTGGTTTCGACGAGATATCTCGTCCACCAAGATCTGAAGAATTTGGTTAATTCCGGGATATCTCTTCATGAAGAGATTCCATTTTTTTATGATGAGTTGAATATCTGGTTAGTTTTTTTCTAATGACGAGATATCTCGAACGTCAAGATCTGATCAGTTTTTTTCTAATGACGAGATATCTCGAACGTCAAGATCTGGTCAGTTTTTTCTAATGACGAGATATCTCGAACGTCAAGATCTGGTCAGTTTTTTTCTAATGACGAGATATCTCGAACGTCAAGATCTGTTCAGTTTTACGATACCTCGTCGAAACAACCACAAGAGGGTTAATTGTTGTTTCTCCACAGCAAGGTATCCAATAACACAGAGAACAAAAATATATGTTCCAGAAAACGCAAGAAAAAGTATACACAAATGTTTGATTAGAGATGAAACAAAAAAACACTTCATTGTAGATTACTTATTGGATTGAAATTATTAAAAATATACAGGGTAATTCAAAATGAATATAGCGATTACAAACGGCTATAACTATTTATTGAAAAAGAATTTATCGATAAGATTAACACATAATGTAGACGGAACTTCAAAATTTTGTATACATACGTCATAGAAGTTCTATGTTACTTCCCTTGGTCACACGGACAACATCTAGGCGGTAGTCCATTTCACGCCATACATTCTGAAGCATGTCTGCAGTTATGCAGACATGCTTCATGCGTAGGCTTCCGCTTCACTGCACTTGGGCCTTACGTAAAGAAATTTTGAAGTTCCGTCTACATTATGTGTTAATCATATCGATAAATTCTTTTTCAATAAATAGTTATAGCCGTTTGTAATCGCTATATTCATTTTGAATTACCCTGTATATCAACCTTCGAGAACGACTTATACAGCTTACAAAATCTGTAGCAAAATTGTTACATTCTTTTTAAAAGGTTTAACAAAAAATAATTTTCAGTTTCTGGTGATATACCTGGGGCTGATAAAATCGATACAAGAAATCAAAAAGGGCGAATCAATTTTGCTATCAAGGAGTTGTAAAAAATCCAATTGAATCTTTCCTAGGATTCTTTGAACCAATAGATGTGGTTATTAGTCACTATGTGTGTGTTATGGAGAGAGCAATGCTACAATACTCGAAACTACGGATTGCTCGGAGCAATACTACAATCTCGTTTGCCTCAGAAGGTTAAATTTACTTTATTCGTTTGAAATCAAAGGATTTTACTCGTTTTCTTTCTCACATCTTGGCCTGAGGGTCAGTCTTCCCCACATGACTTATAACCAGTTTTGATCTTTCTGATCAGTAAGAATGTTTCTTATGTGCTTACCTAGGTAGTTGAATTTATGTCGTTCTGGAGGAACAGAACTTGCTATTGGCGATGGTCCGGGATCAATCCTGAATCGAAAGATTCCGTGGACAACAGCTCGTAATTTTGAACCACGGTCAGATAACGAGGTCAATACTTGAGCTGGCACCCCACTTTCCAAACTTCTACAGCATGACAACGTGAGGACATTGGAGGCCACGACAGATTTAACACGCAATATAACCCACGTTCACGATGGTCTTTGCTTGGATCGAGTTTCGAATTCGCAATCCTCCGGTTGCTAATCCGTTATAATTCCAACCGGTTTACCGCGTGCTTCAAAATTAAAGATAATATGAGCACTTCAATATTAGATAAACCATTACGTTAAGAATATTTGCAACGCTTCTAAGGTTGCTAATCCGCGACTCTACCAACTGGGCTACCCCCTCCCACACACACACCCCTTCATAAAATGGAATTAATTAGTAAGCTATTGCATAAAACGAGCAGAAATAAATAATCACGTTGCGTTTCATTCATTTGGAAAATAACTCACATCATATTCAACTAAACACAGCAGGACGATTCGGAAAATGAGTCCACACCTGTTTGAAGAACTAGGCAAACCCTTCACCAAAAACACTCCTACAGTGATTGAGAATTCGAATTAATGTAATGGTACTCAGTCTACCTCAAAGCCTGAAATAAAAGGTTTTCATTAAATAAAATAGCGCAAAAATATTATAAAGTCCTTCATAACACTTAAATCTCCAAAGAAAACTAGTTTGATCAACTGCATAAAATCAACTCTTAAAAACATCACATCCTACTAACGAATTTTTAAATACTTTCGATCTGTTCAATCATGCACGTGATATGCAATTCATTAGTTTTCGACAAGGAATTATACATATTACAACTGCCACGGATATTAGTTCGATACATACGATTCATTCCTACAGATTACGATTTTCAATATTGCCCGCTTATAATCCCACATGATTTTTACGTGTTTGCACGAACTTCACACAATCTAAATTTCAAATTCCATCAATCCTTACATAAAAATCATAAAAGGATCTAAGCATTCATCAACACCATCCATCACAACAGATAACATCCTCAATAAGATCACATCCAACACTAAAAAAGACACCCAATTACTTCCAACGATTTAAATAGTTTCCCTACAATATCCATCACTTTCGAGAGACATTCCGCATAAAGGTCGACACACCCCACTTATATACACATTACACACGTTACAGCGGAGATTAATTTACTTTTAAAGCCGATAAATCAAATCTCGTGGACCTTAGTGCATTTTATCGAGCTTAGAATAAAGATCCATCAAATGGGATCAACGAGCATATCGAAAAACCATTTTTACGGATCGCAGCCATCCCAGTTCCTTATTCGGTACACATCTCACGGTCATTTCCACATTAAAATGCCGATCTTGCGTTTTTCAATAAGGATTCGTCGATAATGTTTTTGGCGAAGGTTTGGAAGAAGTATTTGGCCGCGGTGTGTTTAAATTTAACTCCGTCCGTCAATATCGCGAAATGGGAAAGTTCTTTTCCTTCAATAGTTTGGGGAAGTTTAATTTAAGCTGTGGCTTGAGAAGTTGCTTAAAATTAATTTCCTGTCAGTCTTGGAGAAGATTGGATGGTATGTCCGTTCCGTTCGATGCTTGTCATTTAAATACTCGCGTCTATCTGAATTAAAGAGATAACTGAAGTTTTATACATTTAAACGGGTATAACTGCTTAGTTAATTCTGCAAGCATTTTAAAAATGACTTACAAATATGATAAAAACAAAATGGCTGATTTCTGTTTCAGCAGAATATTTTCAACATCAAAATCAAAATAAAGCACCAGATGGAAAACTCGAGCATAAGTAGGTAGATCAGGTACATATCAAACAGTATACCTCCAAGTGATTTCAACGAGATATCTCTCTCGTCCATTAACCAAATTTTACCACTTTTGCTGTTTCGTCATCACGATGCTGCCTATTTTTTCATGACGAGATCAAGGTCTGATCAATTTTCTTCAAATGACGAGATATCTCGTCCATCGAGACTGGTCCGTTTTGCTAATGGCGAGGTGCCTCGTCGAGACAAGCACAAGAAGGGTTAAGTTCGATCTAAAGTCTCTTAGGATCTTAGTTGGCGTTCGACTTAGCAATTGCTCCCAAGATTTTCCGACAGCTTTTGTCTGTCTGTGTGTGTGATCACTAGCTACAATTAAATACATTGTATTGAATAGCTCCATTTTGACTTGCTGGTTACATTCCTGGGACATGAAACTGCCCCTTTTCACCAACAGGTTGAACGTTTATTTCAAGGAATTCCGCAATGGCTTGGGATCTACTGGTACGCAATATTCCAGCCTAATTCCATAAGGTAGGTAAATAACAGTCCTGGTGGTTGTCTCGACGACATATTACGCCATTATCAAAACTGATCAGATCTTGATGGACAGGTCATTAGCAGAAAATCGACCAGATCTTGATCTCATCATCATAAAAAAATTAGCAATATCTTGATGACGATATATCGCGTCATTAGAAAAACTGTTCAGATCTTGATGGACGAGATATCTCGTCGAAACAACTTGGACGGTTAACGTTGCACTGGAGCAAAACAACAGGATACTGGCAATAGTCCGGAATCAGTTCCAAAGGGAAAGATCCGAGGACAACACCTCGGAATTTTGAACCATGGTCAGATGGCGAAGTCAATACCTGAGCTGGAACCCCACTCTAAACTTCCACACCACGCCTGCGTGAGATCGTAAATGTACCAGCCCCCCGTAAACGACATTCTTTGGTTGGAGCACCGTAAACGATAGTTTTTGGTTGGAGCCCCGTAAACGAGTCTTTGGGAGGCGAGTTTCGAACTCGCAACCCTCCAGTAGCTAATACGTTACACTTCCAACTAGGCAACCGTGGCCCCACACCTTCCTTAAGGTTATTTATCAGCCTTCATGTGCTATATACTCTACAGTTATCTAATAGCATTAGATACTTGCTTTATAAATAAGAAAACTAAGTAGTTTACATTAAGCCATTTGAAATGAAGATTTTAGATCGTGTTTTCAAATTTCAACTCGAGGTATTAATTTATTTTTCAGAACCTAATTGCAAGATATGTTGTTCAAACTTTAGTTGAAAAATAAATTAATTTCATTTATTTGCATTTTAAATTCATGTATATATCGATGAAAATGCGCGAAATTTTCGAATGCCTACATTAAACCCTTCCTCCCCATTCAACCCCCAGAAAACAGATTTTTTAAATAAAGCGCATTACATAAACGAGTGTCTCAACGTTTGATCCATTAAACCGTTATTAGAATTTAATTTCATCGATGCACTTACTCGAAAGCAAGAGTATCCGAATGTGTTTCGAAGATCATCCGAACTTAACCGATCTCAGAATCCATCTGACGGGATATTTTTCATCACCGTGTGCTCTGAGGCTTACGTGCCTCTCATTGTCTTTCTTGTGCCTACTCACAAAGCTGAAAGAAATGAAAAATCGTTCTTTCAGTCAAACATCAATCGAAGCCTGAAAACGGACAAAATCCCTCTCTTTCAAACAGCTTTTACGTTTTTACGGGACACAATGCTCCTACACTGCGAGTATTGTTCTCCATGAACCCAAAAGGAGGATTTGCAAACCATCACCAGAGCACATCAACGCACAAGTGGCTCGTTGCTGTCAGTTCATATATGTTAGTCAAGAACAGTGTTCATCCAGTTTCCCCAATGAATGGGAATTAGTAGACAGTGTTTATTGAAGTGATCCGAGTGTGATTTTCAGTTTGGTTTTCGTCATCCGAAAGTGATAATTTTAATGCTCGAGTGCAAGGGAGGAGGAGCTTACGCGAACTCCTATGGAATGTAGGAAGATAGATGCGCCTCGGGGGAACTATAGGACATTTCGGTTTGGGTTTTGAGTCCGGTATTTTGTTCATATAGTTCCTGTGATTTTTCTCCCAGATTCGCATAATATATTCCTTGAAATAAACTAATTTCCTGTATACAAGCAACTCCTATGACGCGGTCGGTTGAAAGACTAGCGGATTAACAACCGAAGGGTTGCGAGTTCGGAACTCAATCCAACCAAAGACCGTGGGGACTTGTGTACGTTAAATCAGTCGTGGCCTGAAATATCCTCACGTTGGCGTGGTGAGGAAGTTTGGAGAGTGGGATGCCAGCTCCGGTGTTGACCTCGATAGTCATCTGACCGTGGTTCAAAAAGATGTGTGAACCTAGACTGTAGCAGCAGCTCGCTGTGTTGCTCCAGTGTGACGTTAACCCTCCAAGTGATTTCGGCGAGATATCTCGTCCATAGATATCAGAGCAATTTTACTGTTGTCGAGATATATTCGTCATTGCACATTTTTATGATGACGAGATCCAAGATCAGGTCAGTTTTTTTCTGATGACGGGATATCTTTTCCATCAAGATCTGGTCGGTTTTGCTCATGACGAGATACCTCGTCGAGACAACAGCCTCCAGGGGAGAGGGTTAATTCAACTATCAAACCTCTCTACCCTTCTAAATTCTACCTACAATTTTGATCTTATCCGCCTCATCACCAATAGAATCCCAAACATTTAAATGAGTTCTGACTACATTCGCAACTTTGTATCTCTTCCACTGCAGACTGCAAATGCCAAAGCTCACACTGAGATATCGAGTGGGAGGTGCAACAGGACTTTTGAACGAAATATTCATCGGGGTTGATCCCGGACCGTCGCCCATAGCTCGTTGTGTTGATCCAGTGCGTCGAACCAACCTCCAAGTAATTTCGACAAGAAATCTCATCCATCAAGATCAGACCAATCTTACTAATGACCAGAAATACAGGGTGTCCCAAAAAGGTTGTTCCGCAATTTATCTTTTTACCAATTGGAGATAGGTAGGCAATGTAAATTGCAAAAGTACATCAAATAAGATAGGTTATTAAGATATGTGAATAAAATTATCACGTGATAACAATTTCAGCGAATTCAGTTTTTAATTTTTATACAATCCCTCTAGATAAAAATCCGAGATAGCAAAAATGTTCCTTACCTGCATCCCTATCGTTAGCAGAAAACTGCATTTCTGTAGGTTGAACAGTAACGGAGGCATAATGACGCAAAAAAGTTTACTTATACCGCTTGTGCACAGCTGTTCAAGCAGTCAAATTAGGGACCGTATACACAATGCTAAAAAGCATTTTTTTTCGGTCAGAAAGTGCAACATTGTGCAAAGTAATGTAGTATTGCAACTGCAGATGAAAATAACAATGAATAACAGTAGACAATATAATCTTTAATAAAAATATTGTATAAAAAATGGTTTAAATGAAAATAAAAGGAAATTTACAACGCATGTTCAAAATGTTTTCCATCTGCTGCAATGCAGAACTTAGCTCTTCATTTTTGGCCATGGGTCAGTTTCCGTCCTAAATTTAGATACGGACCCCTTAAAATGGAACCTCTTGTATCTCCTTTAATATTCAACCTACAGAAATGTAATTTTCTGCTAACGATAGGGATACAGGTAAGGAACATTTTTGCTATCTCGGATTTTTATCTAGAGGGGTCGTATAAAATTTAAAAACTGAATTCGCTTAAATTGTTATCGCATGATAATTTTATTCACATATCTTCATTACTTACCTTATTTGGTGTACTTCTGCAATTTACATTGCCTACCTATCTCCAAATGGTAAAAAGATAAATTGCGGACCAACCTTTTTGGGACATCCTGTAGAGTGGCGGAAGTGATATCGCCAAAATCTTCTATCATATTATCAATCAATGGACCAATCAGATGATGGATCAATGGATGGGAGTCTTCACCCGTCCCGTGGACCGATCAGATGATGAATGTTAGGTTCCATCCAACAGACGAAAGCAGTCTAAGGATCACGTTACAACTAGTTTTAGTAGCATGACCCTGGGTTCATGAAAAAGGTTACCATGCTCACTCTACTTTTATATTTACTCTATGTTTCGGACAAAATATCCTTCGGGATTTATTTTCCACTTCGTTATTTCTACCTCGTCGCGACAACAGCCACCAGGAAGGTTAATTCAACTACCTACCTCTCTCTACCCTTCCAAATTCTGTCTACAATTTTTATCGTATATATATATCCACCTCATCACTAAAAATATTCCGTAATATTTCCCTATTAATTCCGACTACATTCACAACTTTGTATCACTTGCACTGAGAGAGACTGCAAATGGCAAAACTCGCACCGAGATACCGAGTGGGAGAATCCGGAGAACCAGGACTTGTGAACGAAATATGGCCCCGGAAGGGAATCGCCCCGTTGGGAATTGGTGGAAGGCGAGAAAGAAATATCGTCGTTTTTATGGAACTTCTCAGCTAGGGAGGGCCGAAGAAGGATCTCGGACTTTTGTTGTTGAATTTGCCATGCCTCCATTTCTCAGGATGGTAAGGGAGGCTGGCTTTTCGGTCCTAATGAACTATTCGCGGAGATTTGTTCTGATGCTGTACTCCGGCAGTATTTGTTATGTGCTGCTGGAGATTCAATTTACTTGGGTGACTTGATGAGAATAGAGGGGATGAGTAAAATTAGATTGGGAGCATTTCGAATCGTAAGGTAATAAAATTGCGACTGTGTAGACCTCCTGGTGTTTTTTCCCAAAGATGTTTTTAAGAGATATCTCGACTATCAAGATCTGTCCAATTTTGCTAATGACGAGATATCTCGTCATCAGGATATTGTCGATTTTTTAGGATGACGAGATCAGGATTTGGTCAATTTTCTTCTATTGGCGAGATATCTCGTCAATTTTCTTCTATTGACGAGATATCTCGTCCATCATGATCTGGTCAGTTATGTTAATGCCGGGACACTTTGTATAGACAACCACCAGAAGGATTAAATGAGGTCTAGTCGCTGTTTTGTATGTATCTCTAAATAAACGTATTTCTACTAAGACAGAAGCTGATACTTTGCATAGTCATAGAAATCCTTCTGAATTGATTGTCATTGATGAGGCAGAAATATATCTTCCGAAAAAAATTGATATTCAAGAGAATTTCTGATTGTTTGAATTATTTTTTTCCTTTAGAGTTTAAGATAGGTATGTAGGTAGTTGAATTTACGTCGCACTGGAGCAATGCAACGAGCTGTTGACGAAGGTCCTGGATCAACCCCGAAGGGAAAGATCTAAGGACAATATCTCGTAATTTTGAACCATGGTCCGATGATGAGGTTAACACCTGAGCTGGCCTCCCACTCTCCAAACTTCCACTCCAACGTGAGGACATTTAAGGCAATGACAGATTTAACGTGTACCAGCCCCCAAGTACACGACTGTATTTGGTTGGATCAAGTTCCGAACTCGCAACCCTCCGGTTGCTAATCCTCTTCTCTTCTAATCGAGCTACCATGGCCCTGAAAGTTGAAGATAATATGACCATCTGAATATCGGATAAACCGTTATGTTTAGAATATTTTTTAACTTGGAAATTACCCACTACTGAAAAATTTGAAATGTTACTTATTAATTTTGCCCACAGTACTTTAATTGTATGTTACATTCCATTTTCAAAAATGAAAATTAGACCGAAAACGTTCATGTCCGAAATATTTGATTTAGTAAACATGAAAAGTATTTATTAGCTATTATTCAAGTAAATTAGAATATTCTGATATAGTAAGATTGATTTTATCTGTGAATTTTGTGATGCTTTCATATTTCATTCTATTTAAAGCTATTTTGCATTCACTTAATTTCTATAGCTAGATGGACGTAAACTAGATTGTTTGTGTTTCCCCATTACTTTATAATTGTTCTTCAATATTGCTGTACTTTAAATTTAACTTTTATTTCAAAAATTGATATCTTATTTTGAACTCTCATTTAAAAGCAACGAGGAAAGTATTAAAAATCACGGAAGTTAAAGCGAAAGCAAACTGCAAACAGGACATTTAGCACATAGTTAAAGTAAACATCCTTATTAAACATCTGAGTTCATTATTTTCTTAGAGTTTCACCTTTTGGAAAACACAATGCATTATTTATTTTTAATTAGTATTTATTATTCGTAAACGACAAAACAAACATCTTATAAAGTCACGAACGTTTTAACTTTAATTCAAGGATGATGCATAGCGTTTTCATACGTTATTATTTTTCCTATTTCCTGGTTGACTTACGTTTCATCACGAATCCTGTAAACATGGTGTCAAGTTAATTAAGGTTTTCGCGGAATCTGATGTTGACGCTTTACATAATCCTACTGATAAGAGTCAAATCTATTCGGGAAAGTGTATGCTTTCGCAGATGATTGTGTCTTTTGTCAATATGGCTGCATTTTTGAAAACTCCAAATCGACAGTCGGGAAATTGGGATCGCATGCATTGTGAGGGTTCTTTTGCAAAATTGGAGTACAATATTAGTATTTCGTAGAAATATATTTTTTGCGATAGTCACTAAGTATTTAATTTCAAATTCGATTCATATCTTACCGAGTACATATTTATTTTTGGTAACCGTTCAAAGTAAAGCTTTACGGTCAAAATAAAAGTCAGAGGAAAGATGCGCCTATGTATGCGTGAGTTGATATGCGCATGCGCATTGATATCTTGTCTCAGGCGGTAAATTACCGAAGTCGGTTATATTTTTCATTAATTTCAATTTTAATCTTTAAATGCCAGTTGTGGTAACATTTGGTAAATATCTTTGGAAAATATTTATTTTTAATTTAGACAGGTATGTAGTTAATTAACGTCGCACTGGAGCGACACAATGGGCTATTGGCGACTGTCCAGGATCAATTCTGAATTTTAATTTAGACAGATTTCTACTAGTTTTTTCTCTGAACAATAGCTTAGCTGTAAATTTTACTTCACTATTTCTATTTTTATATGTTTTTATATCATTATTTATGTGCACAATTTGTATTTTTTATTAAGAAGTCGTTGTGTTGCTCCAATGTGACCTTAATTAAAATACCGACCTACCTATTAATAAGTATTCTTGTGTATACAGAATACAGGGAATTACAATTAGGGAAAACGAACATTTAATTGTTTAATGGGATTTGTTTAGAATTGTGAAATCGAAGCAAGACATCGATGTTAATTATAATCTGTTTTCGAAAATACAGGTAGTGAATAATTAAATTTAAACTAGAAGGAAATAAAATAAAAAAATGTTTAAACAAACACAGTCTTAAACAGTTCAAAACTAAACATTTAAATTTAAAGCATAAAAATTATTTATCTCTTTAAATTGTGAGGCTAAGTACTGAAAGGGTATTTTATGGATGTAAATTGTTTATTTTCTCTACTAATCAGTAGAATATTACTTTTCTTTCATAACTTACACATAAAACAAGATTCAAAATAAAATGCCCTAAATTAAATGAATACCTGAAAACTGACAGCTACATGCTAATCTGATCCTTACAGGTTTATTATTAAAACCATTATCGCTAATTTAAAAATATAGCAACTTATCGGACCAGCTATATAAAAATCAAATAAAATCTCAGAACGAAACACAATATTTATTTACAGACAAGAAACAAAAACAGTACACATCTTCAAACGGACAGCAGAACCATTGCCCTCTCGCTTCTTAACAGACACAGACGCTAGAACTTTCAAATGGGGCACATGCGCAGAAGAGAGCACGATCATGCGTCCTTGGAAACAGTTGGTAAACAGTTCCTCGTTCTATTCAGGGAGGAGAGAAGAAAAACACTGCAGTTCTGATACAAAAATAATTTTATAACATATATTCCTAAACTAAGGATATTGTGAAGTAAATTAAATCAAGCCTAACATCTGACACCTAATATGTGAATAGTAGCCTTATTAATTGATTTTCTCTTGTTTCTGTCAATTTCATTTCATTTTTTAAACAACGAATTGGGTTTGCCTTAAAAATCTTTGAATTTGATTGATTTGAAAATTGTTAACATATTTTCAGTCATATTCGCAGTGTTGGATAATTTGTTCTTTATATTTGGACTAGATAGTTTCTTTCCAGATTTATGACTCCCATTAGAAACTTTTCTCGTTTCTTTTGCTTATTCTGTAACTTTAGGACTTAAACAGCGTTCACATAAATTAAGGCTAATTAGGATAAGTTGTAAAACAAAAAGTAAATCCAGGGACACAAAATGTACCGCCTTCTATTGGCGAGTGAAACATGGATTTGGCGTGAAAAGGTTAGCATTTCAGACCAATAAAAAAAAGTGCGCGATTTTTGGAATTTAACATTCTGCAGATGACGCAACACATGATATATAAACAAACGTCCAACCCTTATGTTACAATAACACTTAATCATACAAATTGTGCGTAGAAAACTTTGGTACTAATGTGGTACTTTGTCACGTTCCAAAAGTGCCTTATTAACATGCTTGTTAACAAAGTTTGTGCCAAACAATTTGAAATTAAATGCAGAGCTAGACAATGGCACCGTTACTTTTCATTCTTTTTAAAAAATGACTACAGAACCACGGTTGCATCTGCGCCAAACTTCCTTAATTGCTTGTATCTATTGATGTCAAAATGTGGTTACTCCAAATTCATATCTTACTTCAATTCATTTATAGCATACATGTCAATAAATGGATTTCATAACTCTAAATCAGTGTGGTTCTTAACCTTTCTAGTGATCGGCACCCCTTGAATCTAAAAATAAGTTCTCGCGCCCCCTTGAAAAATATGTTTCTATTTCTTTATTTAGGAAATTACATCTATTGCAAGATAATTTATTTGTTGAAAAATAAACACATACATTTACATATGCATACAAAACAATGTCTCCATTTTTAATGGCTACGTTGTTTTTTATTCATTATAATACTTTTGAAGCTAGACTCCTTTTGCGAAAGAGCTACGCGTAAGTCATCATTCGCATTTAAGCGAGTTTTATGTACAAAAGTGATGAATATCCTATTTCAAATAGGTAGGTGGTGGGAAATGGTAAAATGTCTGCATTTCTGCTTTTGCCAGCTGTGTATAAGGTTCTAAGTATGTACACCAGAATTGTTCTAAGACCAGTTTTTCAAATTCCATTTGAATACGTGCATTGGCTCGTATTTCAATAATATCGTCTTTTATTAAATCGCTGTCGTCCATCGAAACTTCTCTCGCACCCCCAGGGGTGCACACACCCCAGGTTAAGAACCACTGCTCTAAAGGAAATAAAATTATCCAAAAAATATACAACAGTATTTCGTTTACTCTTACTGGTGTTGATTATTACTTTTAATACAATACATAGCAAAAATCACACTTCATATTGCCAGTTAGATTTGAACGTCTAGTTCAATTTTGTACCATTCCTTGGTTCATACGCGATTTGGCCTTTTTGACGCTAAATTTTGGCTCATACTCGGCTTAAGACAGAAACTCATTAACTGACAAAAATTAAGTTTTACAGCACAGCCGATTAAAGAGTGACTATTAGTTTTCAAGTCAAAAATAAAAATTATGAACATTTTGATAACGTTATATTTTCTTTCAAACTGAATACAATATGACAATTTATTTCTCATCATCACGAAAATAATTATTTTGTTTCAAAAAATGCCTTTCCTAAAAATGTCAGTGAGTTTCTGCTCAAAGCGACGATGTTTTCTTTGGTTATTTCTATCTTCCAGATTTCTTATTGCTTTCTGTAATCAGACTGTTGAAAATTTTCTTTAGAATGATAAGAAGCATCGTGTAGGTTTATAAATATGCAACATCATGGCTCAAGTCAAGCCTGTTTAACTCTGAGGCACACGATTTTAAAGAAAATTACAAGTTGCACATAAATGTTTATTCCCTTATTCAGCTTCAGAATTTGTATAAAACATCAAATAACATGTTTTTTTATTATAAAACGGTTTGTTCACTCATAATAAATTTTTACGAAAAAAACCAAGATTTACCGTTATAATAGACAAAAATTCACTGCATCACACAATTCGCCAACCTTAATCACAACAGTGTCAACAACTTACTAATGCGTTTTGACAAGTGTACTTTTTTGTTTTCAGTTATTTACACATTTAGGTTAATTCATAGCATTGCCAACTCAATGAAAAACTTTAAATAAAATATGAAACTGTATCACTATGAGTAATTTCCAACTTTTTGAGGTGCGTTAAAAATATCCCACCATGAATGAAAGCTAAGCAAAAGGTGGGACAGTTTTTAACCAACCTAATCCCAAAGAGTTAAACTAGCGGCAAAAATGGTGACTGAGTACCGTAATGGTCCATTTTAAATTGTTTATATCAGTTGTTGCTATTCGACAATAAACAAACTACGCCAATTTCTGTGCCAAGTGCGTCAGTGACTTATACAGAGAAGTACTACAAATAAAATAGCATACTTAGTTTTGGACTGAGTCTGAATACTAGCATTTTCTGTTGAATAAATCTTAGTTTAATACCCAGATAAACTTATAATATAATTGTAATCCTTTTTTCTTTTATATTGAACTGATCAGTCATGCAAAAATATGCTTTATGAAATAAAATGAAGCAAAAATGAATAGTAGTACAGTCGTAGTAAGAGTATAGTCGGTTCTGAAAGAAAAATCAATAGTTTAAATTCTCAACGATTGTTGAAAATACTAAACACTACTCAATTAGGCTCGTCGGACAACAAACAAGAAACGACAGCCAATCGAAAATCACAGAACAATTTCAACCGTCAAAAATAACAAATGTGCCTGTCTCCCGATCGAACAAGACATATAGGGAGTTGAAGTTTCATTTATTAAAAATTATATTTACAATAACTGTTTCCAACATAAAAAGAAAGCCTTTGTGAAACAAACAGATTTGAAACACAAACATATAAATAACACGCTTTTAAACACGAATCATCAATCTCCATTAAAAACGCTTGTCGCATTAAATAAGTGCTGCATTGAGAAAACTTCAAAAAAATATATTTTCAAATATGTCGATACAATTATGATACTCCTTAAAAATTAACGCCGACACCAACTCCCTCGAGAAGTGCATCAGCATTAAAAACTCCCCAACAAAAAACGTCATCTTTTGTTACGTCGATGTTTATACATTGTTTAAAACTGCTTCGTGTGCCTTAAGAAAAGAAATTAGACACCTAATCTCTTAGAGCACCTAGTCATCCGTGACAAATGATATTTTACAGCTGTTGAATAGGAACGATCCGGCCTCTGATGACGATATTAATAACCATTATCTTGGGATGGAATTTTATCTCGGAGGTGAGTGGCATTCTTCGTCATCAATCACACTGGGATTAATTTGCACTGCTACTTGGTTACGGGACACACTTTTATGGCGTTAATGATGGGTTAACTTTCCCTCACAGTAATAATGAGCATTGTGTGTATTAGGGCGGAGAAAGATAAATAACGTTTTTGTATTGTTTATGCTGTGATTTTTCATCGATGGGCCCTTCTTTGTGTAAAATAAAAAATGTATTAATGGGTTTTTAAACCTCTCTCATTACGTCAAAGGTTTCCTAAACCATGTCATTGTCTGAATAACTTCTTTATTCGACCTAGTCGATTTTTTCTTCCCAATTTTCTCAAATTTAACCCTCCATGTGATTTCGACGAGTTATCTCGTCCATCGAGATAGTTCCGATTTGTTTTATAATAACGAGTTCAAGACCTGTCTTCTAATGACGAGATACCTCGTTCATCAAGATCTGGTAAGTTTTCTTCTAATGGCGAGATATCTCATTCTCTAAAATCTGGTCAATTTTTTCTAATAACGAGATATCTCGTCCATTAAGATCTAGTCAGTTTTCTTCTAAGGACGAGATGTCTCGTCCATCCATATCTGGCCAGTTTTGTTCTGATGAACAGATATCACGTCAATCAAGATTGCTAATGACGAGATATCTCGTCGATTTTTAGAGATAGATATTGCTGATTTTTTTATGATAACGAAATCAATATCTGGTCACCTTTTTTGAATGACGAGATATCTCTTCCGTCAATATATCTGGTCAGTTTTGAAGCGATGCCTCATCGGGACAATTATCTGGAGGGTTAATGTCCTCTCTTGACATACAATCTAGATTGTGTTGAATGAAACAGAATTATTAGATGCAGATTCTATTAGATGAAATTATAGTAGTCGTGTAATTCTTCATTAGTCATCCAGAAAATCGACGACTAACAAGCCCTATCAGCTGTTTTCATCGTTTCCCATCTTCAAATCTTTCATGGATTCTCATCTTCAAACCAATTATTTACCGCTGACTTGACAAGTGCACCCAACTTCAATTCCAGCATTTATTAGGTCAAAGTCTTGAAAAGATGTTGGAAATTTCGTGGATGTGTTCATCTGCAGAAGACGTGGTACTTCTGAAAGTGATGGAGTGGCTCTAGAGACACGGAAACACATAAATCATCTAATTCGCTCTTCCCGAGGGCCCGCTTTTTCACGCATCCCCTACGGAACGAAAGCTGTTAGAAGCACTGGCCCTGTTTCAGATATTTTGTCGTCACTGCTGCGTGTTGAGATGATCGAAAGGACAGACGCGAAAGCGTTAACTAGTTGTCACAGAATGTCGAGCGGTTTAAGGATCTGTTGAAAGTATGAGTTTTGAGCTTAACCTTTTCAAAATGAGATGCGTCATGAATGTACTTTTTTAACCCTCCTGGTGGTTTATCTTTTCGTTGAAATCAGCCTTAAATTGACTGCTCTGATATAAAACAGGGCCGTGGTAGCCCAGTTGGAAGAGCAACGGACTAGCAAAGTTGTTGGAGTTCGTTGCGAGTTCGAAACTCGGTCCAGACAAAGACGTTGTGTATATGGGGGATGGTCCTCGTTACATCTGTCGTGGCTTCAAATGTCCTCACGTTGGCGTGGTGTGGAACTGAGCAGATCTTGATGGACGAGATATCTCGTTAAACCACTTGGGATAATACAATGTAGTTTCTGTGAATATACGAGTTGAGCCTGAATGTATAATATGTATGTGCGGTGCAACGTGAACCCACCTCTAGTATTGATCCAGGGCACTGCCGTGGTTCACAATTCCGTCCATGATGACTAAAAGTACTTGAGTACTAACAGCTTTAAATTGACCAGACATTGGTACACGATGTTCAATTTTAAGATGTGTGCAATTGTAAAAAATAAAAGTATAACAGAGAATTTAGACTTATAAGGTGTGGCATTTAGGGTAGTCATCTAAGATGATCAAAGAGCAAAGTAAGTAGGTAGGTATTTCTTTAACATCCCACTAGAGCAATACAACGGACTATTGATGACGGTCCGGGATCATATCCCGAAGGGAAAGATCCGCCAGAAGGAATAGGACACAATACCACGTAACTTTGAACCACGGTCAGATGACGAGGTTACACCTGAACTGGCGCCCTATTCTCCAAACTTCCACACCACACCAACGTGAGTACACTTGAGGCCACGACAGATTTAACATGTACCACCCCCTATGTACACGACGGTCTTCGGTTAGATTCAAACTCGCAACCCTCCGGTTGCTAATCCGCTACCCTTCCAACTGGTCTACCGTGGCTCTCAAAGAGCTAGAGGGCTTGTTTTTATAAGCACTAAACACAATAAAGAATCTATATAGTAAGAAATCTGGAATTCATCTGAAGCGTTTGACTCGTTTTTGAAAGTACGCGTGCTCAATACACTTCTAAAAGTCCCCAATTGTGGCAGGAATGAAGGAAGAAGTGCGAAAGACAGTGCCAGTATCAACCAAAAAGTACTTTGGTGGAGATGTCATACTGCTATAATACATGTATTGTGATTATTTTTGTAGACATTTATTATATACAGTGAATAAAACTGTGATTACCAATCAATCCCATGATACAATTAACTTAATATTTATAAACATTCTATACTAATTTTAATCTCAAAAATTAGCTTTTAAGGTATAATGCGTTTAACATAATCTTAACTGGCTGTATTATTACATGCACAGTTTACCTTTTCTCCGTCCATATAATTATTCAAAATCCATCTTCAATTTATTTTCAAAATGTTTAATTCTCGTTGCATTTTAAAGCTTATAGTTGTAGTATCTATTCACAAATTTTAAAAAGATTTTCTTGTTAACTTTGAAATGTATAAACGTTTTATTGCAAGCCATGAAAAGTATTTTTCAGAATAATAAAAACTGTTGAAAAGGTGTTCATCAAATGCATCGTCTAAGTAGCTAATTTACGTCGCACTCGAGCAACACAACGGGCTATTGGTGACGGTCCGGGATCAATCCCGAAGGGAAAATCCGAGAACACCTCGCAATTTTGAACCATGGTCAGATGACGAGGTCACATTTAAGTTGACATTTCAATCTCTAAACCTCCACATCACTCAATAGTGAGGTAATGGTAATGATAATTAATTAACGTCGTACTAAAGCAACACAACGGGCTATATCAAAAGTGATGAAATTTTAGGTCAAGACAGATTTAATGTGCACCAGCTCCCACGTACACAACGGTCTTTTGGTTGGATCGAGTTTTCGAACTCGCAACCCTCCGGTTTCTAATCAGATACTTTTCCAACCTGGCTACCGAGGTCCTTACTTTATGAACAAACATATTTAAAGTGAAGCTTATAGTTGTGTAATATTTATTCACAAATTTAGAATACGATTTTCATGCCATAAAAATAATCGCAGTTTTTCAGTGGAATAAATAAAAACTTAAAAACGTGCACATCAAATGCTTCGTAAATTAGTTCAAGCAACAATAGTGGGTAATATATTTTACAGAACACTTTTCTCCTCACGACCTGTTTCTACAGTGTTGCCATAATCACAAAACACATCCGAAGTATTTTTTTTAAATTATTTCCCAATAAAACGTCGGCCGTACAGGTAATTATCCCTTTTTAAACACGCATTTTCACTCTGCATTTCCGCAGCAGCAAAGATACCATCGCATTCGTCGCGGATCTTGGTATCGTTAGATTTATAGCGAAAGTTTATTCGAGAAAGCCTCTTTTGGAGCTGGAACCCATCTTTCATTATTTTCAATATTAATTCTCTCGCTTTCGGGGTCAGGCGTGTGATTTATAGACCCATATAAAGGGCCTCCGAAGAGAAGTCTGCTCATTGCACGAGATATGGGAGGTGTGTTATTAGAATGACAATGCGCGAGGACTTGAAGGTCATGGGAGGTTAACGAGGACACTTCTGTTTTGATCATAGTGAAGGCAATGCGGCCAAACGCGAAATGATTTAGTTTATATGCTTGTATTACATCTGTACGTGCGTCACGCAACATGGCGGGTTATTGGCGACGATCCGGGATCAATTCCGAAGGGAAAGGTTCGAGGACACCTCGCAATTTTGACGTTTATTAAGTACCTACCTGGACCGTCACCAATAGCCTCCAGCTCGACGTTTATTAAGTACTTACCTACCCCAAATTATATTATTTGATTTTCTAATTTCTTCAATTCGATAGAAAATTAAACCGTTTGTTAGAGACAAAATCCCCATTTTGAGGTGCCGCTTTTCTAGAGAAGGTGCCATATAATCAAACCATATTTTTTAAGTAATCTGTATTATTCACTACATGATTTAACATGCCTAGTAAGTGATCAAGTTTTGTTGCTCCATGAAGTTTCTTTCGATGATCTTTTCAGTGAAATTTATCAATACAATGGACACAATATCCACGATATAGTACCCGTATAACGGTAATTAATGAGTATCATTATCAATAATAATTCTTCATCCTCGCAAATTTATGCCAATAACACTTGCGCAAAACATTACCACACAATTTTCTCCATAAAAACGTCTTGATCCATCTCTAACTAGGATAGTTTAAAGCCTCCATTCCGTAGATCATCCCCATGACCTTGAAATGATTGTAAACCATCACCAAACTATGGGAGATTAATAAAACCTTAGACGCTCTTAACTCAGCAACTCCAGAGAATAATAGATTTAGGGAGGGGGACAGAGTTCTGGTATTTCCTTCTGAACCACCTCGTTTAGGGTAGAAGGTGATGAGACCGGAGGAAGGTTGAATTCTTCAGGTTTGTGTATATCGGGTAATCGATCTTTTTTTCAATTATAACGGTTGTCTTTCCGAGAACTCTACAAGTTTCGGAATAGATTAAATTCGGGAGCTGTGTGTGGGGTGGGGAGATTTTTCTATTAATCAGAGAATTAGCGAAACTTTTGGGGTCGTTCCTTTCGCTAGCTTGTAACGGAAAATGAGGACGATGTATTGGTTTTCTTGGAGGCATATTGCACTTTCTTTCGATTCGTTTCAGATATCTCTTGCTGAAAATCTTGGGATTTTTTGGGTGTGCGGAAGGAAAAATGCAGTTCGGAAACTGAACCTTGTATTTTTCTTGTCTTTAGAAGATTTATGATGCGATATTGGTTTTTATGCCTAACTTTTTGCAAGTGTGACATTAGATCTTATATGTAAAGCAGAAATATGTTCGAAGCAGCAAAAAATTAACGATGAGTTCTGGAAAGATTCTATTGATAAAAAAGTCAGATCTGGCTAGACGCCATGGCAAGGAATTATAAGTCGCATAACGTATGTGCGTATAGTAACGTTACATGCGTTTGAACCTATCAGTTCCCCTCCAAGTGTTTTCGATGAGATATCTCGTCCATTTAGATCTGCTCAGCTTTGCTAATGACGAGACACTTCGAGACAACCACCAAAAGGGTTCAAAATACAAACCGTTATGGTTACATTTTGACATATATTTACATTATGAATATCTGTTTGTCCCATTCGTCAATAAACAAATAAGACCGATATCTCTGCCACGTACCAATGAAATAGATATAGATTAAGTTTAAGGTTGAATCAATCATTACAAATCATTAATTATTCGCTAGAAATTTATAAAATAAAATTTAATTTGTTATTCATTATAAATTCATTATTACATTCAATTTATCTCAGAGTTAATCAGAATTAATGTACATAACACAAATGTCTATGTTCCCATTAGTCAAGAGGGGCCACGGTATCCCAGTAGAAAGAATAAGTGGGGTTGCAAGTTCGAAACTAGATCCAACCAAAGACCGTTGTTTACGTGGGGGATAGTGCACATTAAATCTATAGTGGCCTCAAATGTCCTCATGTTGGCGTGGTGACGTTTGGAGAGTGGGGTGCCAGCTCAGATGTCGACTTCGTCATCTGACAGAAATTCAAAATTATGAAGTGCTGCCTTCGTATCTTTACTTCGGGATTGATCCCGGACCGTCGCCAATAGCTCGTATGCTGCTCCAGATCGACGTTAATTCAACTACCTACCAACCCAATAGTTATGGTTAGAATATCACAGTAGCAAATAATTGTTTGTAATTTGTTTTATGGAACATTTGTAAACAATGTTCCATGAAACAAATGATGAAACCATGAAACGAAAAACGTTTTGCAATTTGTGTTCATGGAACATTTATTGCAAAACGTTTTACCTTCACAAAACACCTTTTACGTGAAAAAACATCCATCTTCCCCATTCATCCAACTGATAAATTCTCATCTCCGGCAAATATTTGCTTCAAACCAAACGTAAAACGCTACAAGCAAGGCAATCGCTCTCACGAATATCTCAATAAACATCTACCCAGTTAGCAATCGCCGCGACCTGATCCTTTTTTATGTCTTTCATTAGCATGCGGACCCGTCTTCTTATCTCCCTCATTCCGATAGCTTTTCATTTGACGTGTTTCAGGCAATAATATCACTCCCTCGGCTCTGTATCTCAGATTTAATACCAATTTTCTCAACATCCTCCCCTCTCTCCCGATTCGAACTATGGCCCCGGGTGTAGGCGATAACACTCAATCACCCTGACGTGCAAAAAAGGGAACGAAATAAAAACGAGACTAATAAAAAGCGAGAAAATATCTTGCAGGGGATTCGTTCACAGGAGGAGGTTTTCGGGAGCCTTAACTGTTACAATAAAGTATCTGAAAATAGTTTGAACTCCTGCGATCGGGGCGTCTAAATTAAATCTGTTTGGAACGGAAATGGTGCTTGGAGAAGGACTTGGTGATTGGCTCAGTGTGGGTGAGACTTGTCAATATTTGTATCGGAAAATTAGTTTTGGACTTTTTTACGAAATGGAATGCACGTGTTTTTGTTTGTTTTGTTCGATGCTTCAGGATATTTTGAAATCAGGCTTTCCGGATTGATTTGTATACTCCACTGATTTCTTTTCATTTAATCGAGCGAATTGCAAGAAATTAAATTTAACGTCAAGAAATATCGTCAGGGGCGGAATAAATAATTTGTGCTTGATATCTTATTCAAAAACGGCAACCATTTAGCATAACAAGAAAATCGTACAATAACAGTAACTGAGTAATAAGCAACAGTAACAGTACTCAGTAACTAGTAACAGTACTACTTAGTAACTAGTAACAGTATTAACTACTTAGTAACTAGTAACAGTACTAACTACTTAGTAATTAGTAACTAGTAATAGTACTTAGTAATTAGTAACTAGTAACAGTACTAACTACTTAGTAACTAGTAATAGTACTTATTACAACAACACACTAACAGTACTTAGTAACAGTACTAACTACTTAGTAACAGTATTTAGTACTTAGTAACAGTATTTAGTAGTTACAGTACTTAGTAATATTACTTAGTAACAGTATTTAGTAGTTACAGTACTTAGTAATAGTACTTAGTAGTTACAGTACTTAATAACAGTACTTAGTAACTAGTAACATTAACTAATTCTGCAATAACAGTAAGCTCCTCCTGATCGCTTTTGCACGCCAACCCATGAAGATGGCTAAACAATCTTCATTCGTTCGGTCGCAACAACACATTTGATAGATAATATGTCAATTAAAAAGTATCGGGAAGAATCAAGAACACGGTACCATCAACAATTGGCAAAAACCATTCTCGCCAATCGGCGATAGTTTTGGAATATGGTAACCAGTAGCATATAGAATGGGTACGTACGCACTTGAGCAACACAACGGGGTATTGTCGACGGTTCAGGAACAATCCCGAAGGAAAACACCTCGTCATTTTGAACCACGGTCAGACGACGAGGTCAACACCTGATATTGGTCCGTGTGGGATGTGACCCTAAGAGATACTACAGAAAACTACCGAATCAAATTTTGGTGCTTATGCCATCGATTTGTTAAAGATTAAATAAATTTGACACTTTAATGTAAGAATATGTCTGATACTCATGAAAGATTGATATAATTGTTAATAGGAAAGAAAAATATTGTTTGTCATAGAATTCATTTCAGATGGGTTTTCTGATTCAAACTTTTTAACTGCGACGTAAAAAATGGAGGAAATCAAACTTTTACTTGGATGGAAGCATTTTTTTCATTAACATCCAATCCCATCGCGATCTTTTCAAAACGAAATTTTAAAATCTTATTAGTTAAAAGTATTATAATGAAAATTAAAAACAATTAAAATTACTAAAATCGCAGTTTTTGCTAAGTAAGTCGTGATTTTTAAAAATTTCTTTCAATTCGTTTCCAACGTGAGAGCAAGGGTTGTTTCCTCTCAAGCACCCCTAAAAGATTCCTTTATTGTTATGACTTATTTTACTTTTAGAAAAAAAAAACAATTTCACGTGTATGAGAGGCTTTTTCTTGTCAAGCAAAATGGAGGTGGCGGAAGTATTGTGTGGTAGAAAATGCTTCCTGTACGTGTTCCAAATGTGATGTGGCATGGCTAGTTTTTCGAATACGATTTCAACACGTCGCCAATAAAAAAATCCGAAGAATAAAATGCGAATTGATAAGAAATAGCTGGCTAGTCAACGCCAAAACAGATTAAAAGCCAAAACGGAGACAAGCTGCATTTGAAGGTAGCTCCAATGTAAAGTCAAATCTTCACATTCCGTCTGGATTGTTTCACACTGAAAATTCTCATAACTATTCTGCCCTCAGGGACACATCTCCTTTAGGTGTGACGGGCTTCATTGACCCGAGATACTCAAGTGATCTTTTATTTTACCATAGGGTTTACTGGGGGTCTTTAGTAACACGGGGATATCCAAGCGATATTTTTCTGTTCTCGTCGCACTACTGCTCTCCAATCCCTCTTTTCCTCGTCATCTGACCTTAGTTCAAAATTCCGAGGCGTTGTCGTCGGATCTTTACTTTAGAGATTTATCCCGGACCGTCGACAATAGACTTTTGTTTTGCTCCAGTGCGACGTTAATTAGTTACCTTCCTTTCCCCCTTTGACATTTTTTACTTGACGCTGTCTTGTGTTTGGAGCAGTTTGGCCAAATATGGCCCTTGCGCCATAAAACTCACAAAACAACAAACAAATCATAACTAATTCAAAGAATAAATTATTGATAATTGTGTTTCATTATTTATTGATCTTCCTAGATTAGGAATTACTTTGCGTGTTTGGGTACTAAACTACTTGATCCACCTCCATTATTTTAGGGGGCTGTCATGGCTCAGTGGATATGCCCACTGCGCTAGCAACCTTCGAGTTGTAGGAGGCGCAGGTTCGTTTCCTGTTAGGTGCATCTATCCCTGGGTGTATATCTCTCTTCTATGTCAGCAAAAACTTTCATTGTGTGTGTCTATTACTTGATATTGTATGTCGTGTCTGGGGCAGAATGGTCAAATATGGCCCTTGCGCCATAAAACTCTAAAACCAACCAACCATTATTTTTAGAGTCCCCCTGTCTATTAACTTTAAATAGTTTTCAAAAGAACTCGCATGAGATCACGTCTAAATCTTATTACGATTTAAAATTTCTACCTGTCTATATTCCCGACCAAAAAGCTCGATGTCCAAAATTTATTAATATAATTTAAGTTATGCAATTATTTAGAGTTCTATTAAGTATATTAAATGTCTCCTCTTTGAGGAAAGGAAACATCTTTGTTACAACGCATGTCCCATTTCACAGTGTAATAACAAAATGGACCATCTAATTTCTCCCACTTCGGTGAACATGAAACAAAAGTTTTCATCTTGATTGAAACCAGAGAAAATGTTAAGCAAGCATCACACAACGCTGTTTCTTTACTTAGCCGATTTGTGGAAACCCTTTGGGAAATTACAGTTTAAGAGGGCAAACAGAGTTAAAGTTGCGTTATCAAGATGATTGTCGGAGATTTGGTAGTTACCAGAAAATGTTTTTGTTGGGTACAGAATAGGAATTTCCAATTCCATGTTAGAGATTAAATTTCGTGATGAAAGAAATGGGAATCGGGGGAATTGGGCTGAATATTGTGGTTATGACTTCAATGAAAGACATTCGTATTCACAGAAATGTTATAACTGCGTATATTACTGAGTTATAACTGCGTAACTTATGAATAAAACTAAATAAGAAATGAAGATTTTTAACTTGAATACGTCTTTGAAATCGGAATAGTATTTGGGGTCATGCATAAAAGTAGAGCGTTACATAATAGCGTCACAACTGTTTTGTCTAATGATTTTAGACGAGAAGAAACATCCAGAAGATTAATATAGCTTTGTATAGACAAAAGATGTCCGTATCCGAAATGTCCTTCGGATTGAGTGCTCGGGCGTAGTAAGCACGGGTAGGGGTATTTCTACTGTTCTGGGCGAACTTTGGGCCAGTGTTACTTTGGATCGCATAGAGTAAGGACTGCGTATGTGGTCATTCGAAAGCTAACCCAACTACTCTACAATTACAGGCATTTTATCAATAAAATTGTCCTTCGATATTAATACCAAACTGCACTTTAATCGTTCAAACCTGTCTACTTCATTCATTTCACAATCTGACATCAGACCCAAGTATTCACGTCAAAATTACGAGTTGTGCTCTCGACATAACGCACCAAATTTTTTACTGGTCTTCGTCATCACATCTGAACCCTCCACCATTGTGTACCAAAGATAATTTGAGTCAACATAACGAAACAAGTAACCCCTAGTTCCAAGTTGACGGGTCGTACAAAATTATGTGGTGTTGTCCTCGATCTTTCCCTTCGGGATGGATCCCGGACCGTCGCCAATAGCTCGGTGTGTTGCTCCAGTGGACGTTAATTAAATACCTACTTACCCATGTTGTCGGAAAGTAAGTGCAGATATTTACTTTTAAATACGAAAAAGTATTCAGATAAGGTTTACTAGGGGAAGTTACTAAATAAATGCTATATACTTTTAATTTATTATTTTCACCAGTTTCTTGGTAATTATATAGGGCCGCTGTAGCTCACTTGGAAATGTCGCGGATTAGCAATCTCAGGGTTGCGAATTCGAAATCGATGCCATGATCTTCTGTCACTGTGACAAAGAATTTTTAATATTTGAAAAGTCCTAGTTCGGATTTTACTAACATTAACATTTTTTCAATAACGGCAAAATTCCTCTCAAAAATTTACTTTATTCTAACTTACATGCGACTTTAAATAGAATACTTTGTGATGTTGTCGTTGCGTGTGATGAAAAGGAATTGCAATTTATTAAAAAATAAATATTTAATAAATTTAAACAGAAAACAGTGAAATGAAACTAAAGCAAAGTTGGTCAAAAAAGTTGTTCTGAAGACATTTATTTGTGATTATTTTTTTATCTCGTGATCTCGCACAGTTGCCACAACTTACGACTTAAAATTGGAAAAAATTTAAAAATACGAAATTAATTCCGAGCAAAAGAAAACAGAAAATATCACTGCACGTGATCAACGAACACAAGTTTACGTTTAGTTTCCGTTAATTACAAAATATCGTCTGTACCAGATATTCATAAATCGTTTATATTTCGCAAAGAAAAATAAGGCTCGAAATAAAGTATCAGTAAATTTTTCGGAAAATAATTGTTTTCCCCCAGTACTGATAAAATAATACAATTTATCTAATACTCGATATGCATTCCAGCTTCTCCAAAACTACCAAATTACGGTTGATTTAAGCATAGTTACTCAGATGTTTTAGCATGTAACTTATCTAAATGTATTAACAGATAAAATTTAAATAATGTATTCATTAAACTTAGATATGATATATAAAATAAAGGACATTGTATAAAAATATGTGGAATAAAATATATGATACTTGTCAAACACAGACACAAAATCAGACATAGAACGGGAAGACGGACAGACTAACGCAACCAAAATCAGTAACTAAATGAATTTAAGTACTCACAGTATGCAAAGTTTCATGGAAATATATTCTACCACATGGACGTAGTACGGGCACACACATACAGACAGATAGGTGAACAGACAGACAACCAAACGCGCAACACGGATTTTGCATTAGAAGGGCCAAAACGGATAAATAACTTGAAATGGGTCGAAAATATTCGATGTACGACAAAACTCCATTTTCATTTACTTAGATTCATTTTTGAGGCTTTAAATCTACTATGTTATGCAAATCTAATGTTCCAGTAGACATTGGCCCTTTTTCTAACAAGGTACACATTTATCAATTATTCATTTTTAAAGGTTTAAATCCATTATGTTATGCAAATCTAATTTTCCTGTAGCCTTATTAGCGAATTCCAAAATATATAATTATAACAGGAAAATAATGATTACAGCTAAAGCAAAACAAAATACCAATGTAATTGGTCACCTCATCAAACCCTTGTTCATTATATGACGCGAAACGTATTTCCGCTTCATTTAAAAAGCTAACCTCACCACAAAGTTAAGCATCCATCAACCTCAAGATATCACTTACCATTGGAACCTTTTTAAATTATTTCCTCGAAATCGAACCCGGCGTGGCTTTTGCGAATAGGAGCACCCCAAATCAATCACACCACGGTGGGTGTGTAGGTCCTCCCTTTCTTTTTCTTTTGTTCATTTTAATACACAGATACATCATGACTTTTGAAAAAAAGGGGGTACGTCGCCGTCCTTGTCGAAGGAGAAGAGGAAGCTAGGAAACTTTCACTCAAACGTCAAAAAGTGGCAGGTTTCAATTGGGTAGAAGACCTCCACAATCCATCAAGGGCGGTGCTTTGGGTTCTGTCTTCTGAGAGTTACATTCGACAAGGACTCATTCCACGAAGAATCTTTTCGGGTTCTTGTGGTATGGCTTTCCTAATTAGCTGTCGTCTCCCCAAACTGTGTTGATGAGTGATCACTTAATTTCGGTGATTGGTCCCCACTAAAGCCCGTTTAAGTTGTGTTACCAATACCTCTGGAATATTATAATCCTGTTTTTAATCTAATTTTCTGTCATGGGGCGAAATGCCACGGAAAGATGGATAGAAGATATTTAAAATAAGGTTTCTTTCCCGAGTGGGACTAGAATTGATGAATTCTTTGCTGTTCCGACAACGTTTTTTTGTACTTACTGCACCGGCACATCATAAAAATTTACTGTCAAATCCTTTCATAGAAGGCACTCAAAAACTCATTAGCTTGCTGAAACAGATGATTAATTGAACTTAGTGCTTAAAGAGCTATTAATCAGTATATCAATTAATACGAGGTTATTGTGAAAACAATATCCATCATATAGATGGAAATGTACTATGTCTAATTCCTGCAAAATAAGTATATTTCTAGACAAAATGTAGCTGGCACTTAACATATCGATTAATTATACATCAGAGCACCTTTGGAACACAATTAATAATTCATTTAGGCGATTCTAAGTTTCATAAATCAGCTACCGGAATTATACTCAGAAAAATATATAACGATACAAAACAGTCCCCTTAATTAAGGCTATGAGAGGCATTTTCTGCTAAGCTAAATTCCTGTAGGGTAGTGTTCTTCGGTGGAACGTGTTTCTTAAACGGATCCCGAATGCGACGTCCCTTGGCTTGATTTTCGAACATGATTTCAGCATTTCGCCAATAAAAATTCCAAAAAATGAATTCCGAATAAATATGTGATAGGTTGATTGGTCAACGCTAATTAGATTAAACGCCAAATCTCAAAATGGTGATGAGACATTTTAAGATAGTTCCGATGTATATCAAGCGAAAGCATATGGGTAGAAGTAAAATCTTCACATTCCGTCTGGTTTGTCTGTTTACACAGAAAATCCCTCTCAAAAGCGAGCAGTGGGCATTTGCGGGTATTGGTTTTTGTTTAAAAGATATTCCTTTCTGTTAAATATTGTGCCGTTAGAAATAAGACATAACTAATACGCTGATTGCTCAGATAAGGTGTATTCTCAGCTGTAATTGTACATGTAATATCTGTTGGGGATAAATTGATGAGGCGAGATGTTATAAATCTTTTTGATCTGAGATTTTATTCGGGAGAATTAACCAAACATACTCATTTTGATTTTCAACATATTAAATACGCAGACATCACAATACATAAAAGCAGGTATGCAACTCAACTCCCCTCTCCGGATCAAAATTGAGCTAGCGTCGCATTTCTAAATTAATTGAAATAATGTTAATCGAAAGATATTTTTCGCCACTCTAGTTGTTTTTCTATGTATTGTGATGTATGCGTATTTAATATGCTGTAAATAGAAATGGCTATGACTGGTAAATTCTCTTGCATGAAATGTCTGAACAAAAGGATTTGTAGCATCTCATCAATTTATCCCCAAGTGGTATTAACCAGGACGTGATTTGATAACGCAATCTGATCTGGAGTCAGAGTTGAGTTGCATACCCGCTGCATACCAATGCTAATGTTACGCTTCAAGTGATTTACTCTTAGGTTATATATTCGTTCGCACCTCTGCTTAAGTACCTTCAGTGGGTCATACTCTGAAATTCTAACATTACGGAAGACTGGGAGATAGTACAAAGACAGGGGTAGTGTTTTATCTTAGACCCAATGAAAGCATAAATTCATAATATTTGCAATCAGTTAGATCTGTCAAGATGTCCAGGATAGGAAATTCTATAGGGCTTGTGTTTCTATAATTCTATACATTCTTGACTTGCCTATTCAGAGCAGAGCAGTTACGGTTGCCTGCATAATTACCCACCCGATATCTTCGTCATAATTTTCCCTAATCGATCGATTACCAACACTCGCCACCGATAAGCGGAAACAGTTAAAGACCCAATTAAGGAACTCGTTAATGAATAATCAATCTTGAAATACATTCGTGTACGAAATGAAGGTATTCAGTACAGGGATCGCATTGCTGGTTGCCAAAGAAGTACGAGAGGGAGTTTCAGTGTAAAAACAGACGGAATGCGAAGATCTACTTCCGTAGCACAACCCTCTATTGATATATATCGGGGTTTCCTTGAAATCTTGTTTACCAACGTTTTGAAGACGTTTGGTGGTTGAACCCCTCTTGATGATTGTCTCGACAAGGTATCGTTTTATTAGCAAGACTCGCCAGATCTTGATGAACAAGATATTTCGCCATTAGAAGAAAACTGACACTTGATCTCGTAATCATCAAATTCTGAAAAGATCTCGTCATGCTAAAAAAATTGGCAATATCTTGTTGACGAAATATCTCGTCATCAACAAAATTGGTCAGATCTTAATGGACAAGGTATCCCGTCGAAACTAATTAGAAAATTAACCCTCCAAATGGTTTCGATGAGATATATCGCCCATCAAGCTGTGATAAATGTTTCTGAAGACGAGATATCTCACCCATCAAGCTGTGATCAATTTTTCTGAAGACGAGATATCTCATCAAGACATTGCCGATTTTTCATGATGGCGATATCAAGATCTGGTTAGGTTTTTTTCTAATGACGAGATACCTCGTCATCAAGATCTGGTCAGTTTTGCAAATGACGAGATACCTCGTCGAGACACCAACTAGAATTAAACTAACTGGCGTCTGCTAATCAACTTCCAAAGAATAAATCAATTCAGAATTTATTCTTTGGAATTTTTATTGGTGAAATGCTGAAACCGTGCTCGAAAAGCAAGTCAAGTGACGTCACATTCGAAATAAGAATGCGATCTGTCTCAGAGACACTACCCTGAACCCACATTCAGCTTGAGGGAAATGCCTCTTTTCTCCAAATTGGAAAAGTAATGTCTGTTTTAGATGAATTTTTCAAGTGAAATTTAGAACGCTACTCAGCTCATCAAAGGATTCAATTATTTTTTCTTAAACTCGAATACTTTTTATGCAATCCAAACCATCTTAATGCATAAACATTGGATTTATGAACCTGCAGACAAATTTAGCTGAATTACCTTCAAAGCCTTAAACAATTCTTGTGGATTGTGTCCCACAGCTATTTGACAACACTGGATGTGTCTTGAAAATGTTGAATTGTTAGAAAAAGTTTCAACAAAACTTTTTAATAGAATTTTTTAATGGAAGTGACAAGTACAAACAAAAATACATTGGGAGCTTTTCGTACAATTTTAAACCTTCTTTCGTGCGTTTGAAAACAGTAGAACGTATTTCCAGGAATTTCTAAAACTTCAAGAACTGAGACTAAAAGTGCGATTAAAACCTCAGACCCGAAAAAAAGAAAGTCAATCTCACAACACAAAAACTTCTTGAAGAAAGGCTAAAAGCGTGAATTTCCAGAAACCCCTCAGCTCCAAACTTAAAAAATCAATCTATAATACTTCACACATTTGACGACTTTTTTATTTCAATAGTGAATGAACTTCGGTGCACAAAACTTATATCAAAAGAAGCCCCCGTGTCAAACAAAGGAATTTAAAATTTCCCCAACCCCATTAGTTTCAGCTGTTCGCCATCAATTCCGCCATTTTTCACATTTGTCGAACAAACTACGAAATGAAGTAAAACAAACAAAACGCAAACGATAAAAATCCCCGAGCAGTCGGAAATCGCAATGAGGAAGCGTAGCAAAAACGCATCGAGTAAAATGAATGAACAGATAAAGCTGAATTACGTTGCCAACCCATGGAGTTTAATTGCGAAGCGTAAATAACTCATCTATGAGTGAACAGGAAATTAATTTCTACTGGAAGCAGGATAATCTTTTTGAGACAGCTCTTTCCGATCTTGGAGCTTTCAAATTTTTATCCGTTTTTGTAAATTGTATCGCTTTCTTGAGCATGTTTCGAATTCATTTATTTCTTGCAGTTTTTCTTTTAAATTTCAAGGATGCTGGAACGAAATTACTTATTTCAAATGCATGTCTGGATTGAAATGTTGCTGAACGCGCAGATTTCTTGAATTTTTATTCTCAATAATAAATGGTTCTATCGAATATAACGGAACAAATACTATGAAGTTCTCTTTACCACAGTAGAACAATGCCTACAATAGTTTTCAAATCTCGCCCGTCATGATAAGGAAGCTTACTTTGTCTGCCAGGAGCTTTCTTAATAAAAATTATAAGTGTTTTAGGGTATAAGATATTTTTGCATAGAACAGTTGTGTGAAATAGTTTCCCGATAAAATTAATGACATAGCTGAATTGATACAATTCTCGAAAACCTTAGAATGTGTTCCACTGGATGTTGGGTTTTACAGCGTTAAAAAATATTCAAAAATTTTATAACATTTTTACATAATTCTAAAACAATTTCTGGGGATATCTTTTGAAATCCTACAATCTTAAATTAAGAGAAAATGTTTTCGTATTTCATAAAATTTATTTATTCTGTTGTTCCTTTAGTTTGCTTTATTTTTAAGCGTGCTTCATTCTGTTCCTCGTTAATCGACCAATTCGCTTAACCTTCTGAACGTCACAAGATTTCCGAGTAGAGTAATATTGCTTTTGCACCCCAATACATATAATGACACAACACACGACCACATCTGTTAATTGAAAGTATTCATGGATTCCTCGACCTTTAGAAATATTCAATTGGTCCTGCCCTTGGAATTCTTTGAAAAGATTCTATCGATCACATTTCCTAAGAATATAATACTTTGAAAATATTTTATCGTGGGCGGTTTTTCCTTGGTAGGTAGGTAGGAAATTAATTAACGTCACACTGGAGAAACACAACGGGCTATTGGAGACGGTCCGGGATCAAAACCCAAGGGAAAGATCCAAGGAAAACACCGCGTAATTTTGAACCACGGTCAGATGACGAGGTTTTTCCTTGGAATATACTTTGGAATATTCTATTGGATTTTTTCTTGGAGTAGAATACTTTGGAAATATTCTATCGGTTCTTTCCTTAGAATAGAATCTTTTAAAAAGATTTTATCGGAGTAGTTTTTTCTTCAGAATATAATACTTTGGAAATATTCTATATGCTTTTTCCTTAGTGTAGAATACTTCGGAAAGATTCTATTGCTCCTTTCTTTAGAATAGAATTTTTTGGAAATATTCTATTGCTCATTTCCTTAGAATAAAATGCTTTGTAAAGATTTTAGTGCTCCTTTCCTAATAATAGAATCACTTACAAAGATTCTACTCGTCTTTTCTTTAGAATGGAATCCTTTGAAAAGACTAAGTTGCATGATGAAATTATGTTTGTTAACCCCTCAAAGGGTCTACGATTAAATCGTAGACCCTTTGAGAGTAATTCAGTCGTTACGTAGTAATTCAGTCGTCTTGAGAGAGTAATTCAGTCGTTACGTAGGAGTGCCTGTATATATTCTCCTCAGCAGAATCTGTATAAGCACAAACTAAATATTTTCTTCTACTAAACATTATTCAAGTTATGTATGCAAAAACAGACATTTCTAACTCGATTCGAATAATGAGACTCCAAATCCCAAAAAGCTCTTAAAACTAATTCAGACGGAGTCTTGAGCTACATTACATAAATATTCACATTACATCAAAACCAAATTTAAAGCTCGAATTATAATGCAAGTAAGCCTTTGTGACGTTCTCTTGACTTCGTCTTCAAAATCTCACGATCAATATTGCAAATACGAAAGAGCTTCACTTTTGAGGTTATTTGTCAGGAATTCCACGAGTTCTAGAGGCCTAGCGTGCCCGTTCTTTGGAACGCAGGGCCTAATTATTCACGTAGCGTCTGCTAATTATTTTTCGTAATGGACGGTAATATTTATTATGGATACATAAATATCTACTTTTGATGGAAGACGGACGTTTTCTCGTCGCTGCGATTACGATGCCACGAACTAATTTAAGATGGCGGAGAAAGAAAAGGAATGGCAATTACTGAGATTTTGAACCTGCCAGGCGAAGTTTAAATCTTTTGGAATCACCCTCCGTGATTCGAGGAGAATCTGTTTTTGATTTGATTTTGTCACGAAAAGTGCACAGATGAAGGTGCTTGATGGATGTCAAGATTTTTGAATTGGGCGAAACTAGAAGATCCTCCCAGTACACCTCCGCAGATGTTACTGATTTGTTTAAATCCATTGATGGCAGTTATTTCACTCACATTTTACACCAATGTTTTGCCTTAAATGCCAGTATGACCAGGCTTCCCCGGAGCACATTCTCGAGGTTGTCCTGTTGGGGTTACCTGGGGTTGTCCTGTTTTCTGAACCTCTTTTGGTGTATGATTTTGTGCGGGTGAATGGACTTGAAGATTGGGTCTAGCTGGAGCTAGACGTGGAGATTATCAACAACATTTCACGCCTTATTTAAACCTCCAAGGGGGTTTCAACGAGATATCTCGTCCATCAAGATCTGATCAATTTTGCTAATGACGAGATGTACCGTCTTCAACATATTGCTGATTTTTTTATGAGGACAAGATCAAGATCTGGTCAGCTTCCTTCTAATGACAATTTTGCTAATGACGAGACTCCTCGTGGATACCAAGAGATTTAACCCTCCAAGTGGTTATAAGGGCCGTGGTAGCCCAGTTGGAGCAACGGATTATCAACCGGATGGTTGCGAGTTCGAAACTCGATCCAGACAAAGACGTCGTGTACACGGTGACTGGTGCATGTTGAATCTGTCGTGGCTTCAAATGTCCTCACGCTGACGTCGTGTGGAAGTTTGGTGAGTGGAGTGCCTCCTCTGATGTTGTTCTTGTCATCTGACCGTTATTCGAAATCACAAGGCGTTGTCCTTGGATATTTCCCTTCGGGAATGATCCTGGACCGTAGCCAATAGCACGTTGTGTTACTCCACAGTGTGACGTTAATTAACTACATATATAACAAGTGGTTGCGACGAGATACCTCGTCATACACAATCCAGTAAATTCTGCTGATGACAAGATACCTCGTGGAGACAACATCAGGAGGGTTAGTTCTTATTTCCAGTAAAGCGAGTGGCAAAAACTACACACCTCAGTCATTTCCCCACTGTTAGTTTCTGAAGGTCCATTTCATGCATCCCATTCACATATCCAAAGGTAATGTTTGCCCTTTTTAACATTTTTATCAACCCATCGGACTAGTTGTCAGGGTTCCTGGTTCGAATTCGGATCAAAGCATGAATGTTTGTCCGTCTGGAATGAATGAGTAACCTCTCTTTAAATGGATTCTGCCTAAAAGTTGAGGTGCAACGTGAACTAACCTCATGGTGACCAGGAAAACTCTAAGTGATTCATAAATCCGTCCTTATCCTGCCATGATGAATAGTGTTTAATTGGCCATTCATTAGAACAAATATATCTTTGAACTAGGCAGTCTCAATCCATTGATCAACAAGGAAAGTATGCATTACAAGTACTGTAACGCACCTAGAAACAAGCTCGGCATCAGAGATCAACACCACTGACCTCCAGCCAAAAATCCTGAAACGTCTATCGGGTTGGTTTTCCATGGGGGTCTAATTGCCGTCCAGATGGTTTTTAGGGGTGTACGACGACGCCCACCTGTGATTCAACTGTCTCGCAGGGAAACTACAAGAAGACACCTGTTGCAGAGCTCGAACTGAGCAGAGGTGTTTTTCTGGTGCTCGTTCGAGCCGGCCTTTTGGGTAGATCCCATTTTCCCCTTTTTGTAGCGCCCACAACCACTAGGGATACAAATCCCTGTTTGTACATACTGTAACATACCGTATTGTGAAATAAACATCAGTTTATTTGTAATTTGGGCAGTGTCGTTGTGTTCATTGGCACACCACTCAGTTGGTTGGTTGGCTTTGGGGTTTTATGGCGCAAGGGCCATATTTGTCTATGCTGCCCAGACACAAGACATACAATATCAAATAACATACACACATAATGAAAGTTTTACTGACACAGAAGAGAGGCATACATCCAGTGAGGAAACGAACCTGTGCCGTCTACAACTAGGCACACCACTTGACCCACTACGTTACAGTACTACTTAAGTATATACAGGAGGTTCATGAAATTTGATTGGGTTTTGTAGTGCGTGGGGCCATATTTGGCGAAGCTGTCAAAAATGTCAAGTAAATGGACATACACACTCAAGGAAAGCTTTACTGATACAGAAGAGAGAAATACTCTCAGAGGGGAATTGAACCTGCGCCTCATACAACTCGCAGGTTGGTAGCTCAGTGGGCCACTGAGGTCATGGCAACCCCCCTTTAAATTTGAACCGGTTCTTGGTTCGAAAAGAGCCACTGTGTTGGAAACGCATTTATTTCTAATTGCATGCTATTCGTATTATTTTTGTGTATTGCATTATAGTGTTATATCGATATCTATAGTTCACATCGAAAGGCAATTACTTTCTTTAATTAAACTCGTAAAAGGAAAGGTATATCTTAATTAAATTTCAAAAGTTTTCGGAAACTTCAAAATTTTTTATAGTAATTAGTTTTCACCTCCACGTAATTTAGAGCGTATGAAAGAGGGTAATTTGGTCCAGTGGTACAAATTACACGATGTTTAATAAATCCCACATCAAATTACAACTAGAGAAACTAGAAAGAGTGTACATCATAATTAGTGTCTGTTATACTACACACATTTACTCGAAAGATGTTATTTAACAGAATTCAACACAATGGCATGTAATTGATATAAAAGTTAAGTGGTCCAAACTATACAAACCTTTGTTTGTACTACACTAAGTATTGCATTGTTCACAGTAGAGTTAGTTGCAATCTTTCCTAGGATGAAGTCATTGCTGAAAATGAATGAACAGATTACATTACACATATACAAATAGTTCTAAATCATATTATGTGTCATGAAACTACAGTTTATTCAGTTCACAATACCATAAATGGATGACGTAAAATTTCTGAGAGTCAAATAGTTATAATATGAGAACAAAATTATAAAATATGAGATATCAACTTCAAATTCAGCTCATTACTCACACTGAGTGAAATGTTATGCATTTATGTATTTTCACTTTAATCTCGTACGAATAGTTTTTAAACTATGCTAAATATTTTCGATTTAAAAATTAGAAATATCTTTATGCGAAAGAAAGTTATTTAATGATAACAGTAATAAATTATTCATATTTATCATATTACTCCTTTACTACTCGGCTCCACCCAAAAGTTTTTGCTACTTCAGACAAAGCAAGTTAAGCCTGTTTTCTTAGCAATTTCGCTGCGACGTCGAACAGCTCTTTGAGCTTTGTCCACTTCACGTTCTTGCGTCCTGTCTTCTTTCGATTCCTCTGATCGAGTTAACTACTGACGTTTTGTATTGATTCGAATTTAATTAAAAACTGGCCTCTCTTCTTGCTTAACCCTCCTGGTGGTTCATCTTTGCTCCGAAAACTGCCCTGTAGTGGACAGAGGTGCAAAAACCGTTCTTTCCCTTGGAGTAATGGGGCAGTTTTGTCTCGACGAGAAATCTCGTCCTTAGCAAAACTGACCAGATCTTAGAAGAGACATCTCGCCCAAGCTCTTGAAGGGTTAATGTTGAATATTAAAGTTTACTTCTATGGTTCTAAGGTTGGTAGGTAGCTTAATTAACGTTGCACTGCAGCAACACGACGGTTTAGGATCAATCCCGAAGGGAAAGCCCCGAAGATTAACACCACGTAATTGAATCGTTTATTTCAGAAACCCGTCAACAGACATTTTTGAAACAGCACACTTAGCGGGTTTCTGAAATAAACGATTCAATTTTGAACCACGGTCAGATGACGAGGTCACACACCAGAGTTCAATCCCCACTCTCCAAACTTCCACACCACGCCAACGTGAGGACATTTGAGCCCCGACTTATTTAAGATGCGCCAGTCCGCATGTACACGACGGTCTTTGGTTGGATTCGAACTCGGAACTCTCCGGTTTCTAAGCCTCCAACCAGCCTTCTCTTCCAACCGAGCACCGCGGCCCCATCTATGGTTCTTAAGAAACTACGTAGCGACTGAAAATAGTTGATCTAGAAATTCCAGACAGAGTAAATTGTGCAGATTTCATGATTCTCGGTGTCCGAACGATTTTGCTGCTTACGTGCAAACTTTATTTTCTCAGGAACTTCGTTGCAACAGTTTTTTTTAGCTTTGTCTGCTTCATGTGCTAGTGTTTTTGCCCTCTTCCAATCGCTCGGTGAGTGGCAGCTTTTGGCGGTTTGTGTTGATTTTGTTCGTCTTGCATAATGTTCTACATTAAATTTTACTTCTATTATCTGACAGACCTGCACAGCAAACTGAAAATAGTTACGTTGACATATAAATTCTAGACAGAATGAGCTTAAGAAATTTAATTACACCAAAGCTCAGCATTCGAGAGTTTTTGCTGCTTCAGAAAAATAGATTTTCTGCTTTATATATGAGGTTAATGGTTTCTTAAATCAGTTGAGGCAACTTTCCTGATTGTATAGTTCACTTTTTGACCCTCCAAATGATTTCGACGAGATATCTCGTCCATCAAAATCTGGCCAATTTCACTAATAATGAGATATCTCGTCATCAGGATATTGTCCAATATTTTGCTGATGACGAGATGAAGATCTGGTCAGTTTTTTCAAAGGACTAGGTACTCATCCATAAAGATCTTTCCAGTTTTGCTAATGATGAGACACTTCTTTGGGACAACCTTAAAAAGAGTTAATGCTCAAATATTTTATTACGAAATAAGCGCATTTAAAAAACAATAGCTTTCTAAAGAATAAACTTTCAATTTTTGTCTATGATGATTAAATGCTCTAATGCCCTCTGACAATTAAAACACTTTAATAAAGAAGATTAAACAAAATAACTTTAATTTGTTTCTATCACAAACACATTCTAAAAAGGTAGGATGGAGATATGAGGATTAAAATGTTTCAAAGAGAATCGATTTATGTCCACCTTTCAAACGTGATAAAGGAAAATGAAATTCCCTTAGTAGTTTTCTTTATCTTCAGTTTCAAAGAAACACTGGACTTTTTTTCAACGTTATTTTCCTTTTGTGTCAATTTATTGGAAAATTTATCATTTCTTTTCAAAGTTTAATATCTTGTCATCCATAGAACTGGCATGGATGACTCTTTATTTATTATATTTATTTTCAGAAGGAAAATCTCTGAGTTAAATACTTCTTGACACGTGAAATTGGAGTATGATTTGAAAGTAGTAAATGTTTCCACGCTTTTTAAGGCGGAGCTGCTCTTCGTTATATTTCCGAGTATTGCATTAATCCCACTCTATACAACAACCTATATCAGTAGCTAAATCGGCAACTCTACTTTAGATTTCTATAATCTTTATTGGTTGGGGGGCTATGGCCCAAAGGCCATATTTAACCATGCTGTGCCAGACAGACAACTTAAAGTAAGGTAGGTAGGCATTTAAATAACGGTTATAAATTAACATAGCACTGAAGCAACACAATGGGCTATTGGCGACAGCCAGGAATAAAACCCAAAGGGAAAGATGGAAAACAGTACCACGTAATTTTGATGACGAGGTCACAGCTGAACTGACACCCCCTCTCCAAACTTCCCGAGGTCATTAGCAAATGACCGGATCTTGATGTACAGCATGTCTTGCCATTAGAAGAAACTGACTTGATCTTGATCTCGTCATCATCATAAACGGCGATATCTTCCCTTTCGGAATTCAATCGGCATTCTTGATGACGAGATATCTCGTCATTAGAAAAATGGTCAGTTCCCGATGGACGAGGAATTCCGTCGAAACCACTTGGGTTACTTGGAGGGTTACAAAAAGACTTTACAAAACACCATCGCACATTTTATTCATACCGGAAACATTTTCAAATAACTAATGTGATAACAGAACTAACTATTAGTTAAGTGAATTAATTCAGTATTATCCTCAAGGCGGTTCTAATTTACCACAACTACTACAGCAATTAATATACTGTAATATTTCTACTTTTTCCATAAAATAGAATAAGAAACTCCATACTTTACCATCAAAAAGATTAGTAAAATTCAAGCTCCTCTTAAGGACATTAAATTTCCAATGTCCAATAACTTATGCATCATCTGGTGTAATGTCTCCACACCCTTCTTAAAAACCGAACCACGAACCACGCGTTACTGGTTTTAATTATAATATTCTGCATAAAAATGGCGCAAATTTTCATATCGATAATTTAGATGGACAGATCTTTGTCACTGTCATCTAGACGTTAATAGAAAATCAATCTATCGATCGGGAGCTCATATCAGTCACTCGTGGCTTTACCCCAGGGCAACCATGTTGCTTATTTACTGGCTAATTACATAGCAAGAAAAGACGCTGCACATTTTCTTCCCTTTTTAAAATTGAAGGGAAGATTTTCTTTGTCTTCCCTCTGCACCATCGAAACATCCTCCCCTTTCTTTAAAGTGGGAGATAAAGATAATTGCATTATTCCTGAATATAGCCACAAGACAATAGTTTGTTTTGTAACAAAGTAAAAAATATGCGCTAGGCGTAGATGGATATCGTGGAGGAAAATTAGTGGCAAAAGTTTGTCACAGTTTCGAAGATGGATATTTTAAAATCCTTTTTTGTATAGTGGAAATAGAAATAAATGTCGTTTCTATAAAGAATGCATTAGTATTTATGTAGTACAGTCAAACCTTGTTAAGACGAATTCAACGGGGCCGTAAAAATTCGTTTTCACCGTAGTTCGTGTTATCCGAATTCAGAAAAAAGCATTATTTCAACAATGAAATAAAATGCTAATGTATTTACATTATTATTGTACTTGGTTCACAGATAAATGATATCCTTCATCACGAAGATTATACAAATGATTCTTGATTACGTAAGTAATTCCGGGTAGGTAGGTATTTAATTAACATCTCACTGGAGCAACACAACAGGCTATTGGTGACTGTCCGGGAGCAAACCCAAGGGAAAGATCGGAAGACAACACCACGTGATTTTGAACCACTGTCAGATGACGAGATCACACCTGAGCTGGTACCCAACTCCAAACTTCCACACCACTCCAACGTGAGTACATTTAAGACCTCGACAGATTTGACGTGCACCAACTCCTCTTGTACACGACGGTCTTTAGTTGAATTCGAACTCGCTACCCTCCAATTGCTAATCAGTTACTCTTCCAACCGGGCTACAGTGGCAAGTAAATAATTTCGGACTTCAAAGCTAATTCTTGATTGCACAAATACATCCTGATCACGCAATTTTTGTCTCAAAATAGTCTGTTATCGGTTTTTGGTTTTTTCGTGGCATTCTTTAAGATGACATCGACCTTCTAATGAAATAGACGAAGCGCGCGCCCGCAGATTCATGTTATTTCATCCAGTTGCTCGATTTGAAGATCTGTCATATGGTTGGTGGGTAAAAGCATGAATCCTAAATTATTGATTGGTTAAAGTGATTATCCACCGTGATCAAAAGCACTAGTCTGCATTTCGACACCCAATCGGCTAAGTCGATTTGCAAGTCTACGTGATTTACCCTTCAGAGATCTTACGACAACGACTTATCCCACATGTTCCGTCTATTTCATTAGAAGGTCGATGGATGATCTTCGATGTGGTCAAAGCTGCTTAACAGAGCCGATGAATTTTGGCTACTTAATAGAAGAACCTATAAAAGGAATGAAGTAGGAAAGAAAATACGTAACATGGAGAAAATTTATTGAAGAGGATGCTTTATGAGATTGAAAAGAGTCCATTTGCCCTTAAGTTTCGAAAATTAGTTCGTCGTAACCGGAGATTAGTGTTACCCGAATTATTAAGCGAATGAGTTAACATTATTTGAACATACGTTTGGGTTTGGAATTAATTCGTATTATCAGTAATTCGTTTTAAGTGAGTTCGTCTTAATGAGGTTTGACTGTATTAATAAAAATGGATACTGTGTAATGCGTCCAAGATAATGAATCGATCGTTCTATATTTAGTGGTTTGTATGAATGCTGAGTATTCGTTGCAAGGCAGTAATTAGTTTTCGTTTTTTCTGTCAAATGAAATGTAATTTAAATTAGTTTTCCCGAAATGCTAGTTTGGTTTAGTTAAGCAGTGCAGATTATTATGCCATTAAGGTGATTATACCATAGGAACGAATGGATTTTCCTTGTGACTAGGAAAAATCTCAAATTATATTTTCGTATTTCTTTCTAAAAGTTTGCGTTTTGGTTATGGATTATTTTTAAATTGATGTAATAGAGGTTTTATTTTTTTTATCAAGGTGATATTTATTGTTCGGATTCGCGGAGTTTTAGGGGCCGAGGTAGCTCAGTTGGAGGTAGGTAGGTATTTAATTAACGTCACACTGGAGCAATATAACGGGCTATTGGCAAGAGTCCGGGATCAAAACCCGAAAGGAAAGATCCACGGACAATACAACATAATTTTGAACCACGGTCAGATGACGAGGTTCCATCTGGTCTGGCACCCCACTCTACAAACTTCCACGCCACGCCAATGTGAGGACATTTCAAGCCACGACAGATTTAACGTTCACCAGACCCCTTTGTACACGACCGTCTTTGGTATGATTCAAACTCACAACCTTCCGGTTTCTAATCCATTACTCTTCCAACCGGGCTATCACGGCCCAGCCCAGTTGGAAGAACAGCGGATTAGCAAACGGAGAGTTGTGAGTTCGAAACTCAATTCAGCCAAGGACCGCTGCTTACACAGAGACTGGTGCGTGTTAAATCTGTCGTGGCTTCAAATGTCATCACGTTGGCGTGGTGTGGAAGCTTGGAGAGTGGGATGCCAGCTCAGATGTGACCTCGTCATCTGACCATGACTCAAAATTACGTGATGTTGTCCTCGGATCTTTACCTTCGAGTTGTAGGTGGCACAGGTTCGATTCCTGAGATTCCTGTTAGGTGCATTCCTCCTCCCTGGGTGTATTTCTCTTTTATGTGTCAGTAAAAACTTTCACTGTGTGTGTGTCTCTACAGAGGCTGTTCGGACATCGTCTTTTCTAACGGAAAATAATTAGCCTTATTATCACGAACACTTCTACAAATCCAAGTATAAGTCTGAAAGCGAATTTTTTCAGCCAACTTCATCGGAACGTTGCATTTATCGCACAAAAAATCCGATTTTTAATTAATACCGATTCCTTAAGGAAATCCAAAAAAGCTGCTTATTCTGACATAAATGTGTACAAAATAAACTATTAGCCACTCCCTCACTTCCTAAAGGTGCCATACGACCAGAAAAATTAAACTTCAAATTTAGCGAAAGAACACCCTGAAACGTATCTACAGAGGCTGGTCGGACATTTTTCGAACGATTTTAATGGACTGAAGCTCAATTTTTTACATGAAATTTTTGTGCTTTAAATGTTCCAATCGATAGCCCATATTGTTAACTATCTTCCTACACCTTAATTTCCATGATAATAATGACTTTTGTAGTATCGACAGTGGTATTTTGTCCCATTCTTGTTCCACAGTTTTCCAGTCCTTGAATGGTTTTTGGTCGACGTTTCGATAATGCCCTTTTTAAAAGTCCAAAAGCACAAAAGTCCATGGGTGAAACATCTGGAGATTTAGCAGGAATATCATTAAAGGGTATTGACTTGATACCAGTTTTTTGTTCCATTTTCTTCAAGAATTTAATAGTCGATTTAGATGTGTGGCTGCTTGCTTTACCCTGATGCAGTTCTACTGATTGTTGGTACTTGGGTAAAGATATGGTTTTTCTTTTTGAATATTGGGATAAAATATGGTCTTGATAATATGTGGGAGTTGATTTTTACATTTCTTCCCCTCTTTTTACTTTTAATTTTCCATTATATGCAAAACCGGCGACAATCATAAATCTCTTAGAGAAAGTTCTCACGTTCACTTTGCTATAGTCCTTTGACTTGGCGGATTCTCTTTTAAAATTAAAGATCTTACCTTACAAATATTCTCAGAAATTTTTTCTTTTGGGGATACATTTTTGGAAGTATTTTTCCACTTTTACGTTTTTCTCCTTTCTCATTAATAATATTACTTATAGTACCTTTAGATATCGAAAAACTATGACTTTTACAGAGTTTTTGAATAATTAAATAAGTATAATTCTCTTCGGAAAGAGAGAAAACATAGCCTTCCATCCATTGCTTATTTAAAAGCGCCATTTTGAAAGTAAACAAAACTCTGATTTAGCAGACGATTAACTATTTAACTACAGTGAAAATAAAATTCTTTCGTGGCATACAATTTTTTTACAGCTCATCAAATTCGTTCAAAAAATGTCAGAACAGCCTCTGTATTACCTGTTATTGTATGTCTTGTGTCTACCTCATCATGGCCAAATATTGCCCTTGGGCCATAAAACCTCAACAAACCAACCAACCTCTTATTTTCCTCTTCGAGGCTAATCCCGGACAGTCTCCAATAGCCCGTTGTGTTGCTCCAATGTGACGTTAACGAACTACCAACCGTAGAGTTTTTCCTGTTCCAGTACAGCCAAATCGCGTGTTTCCCGCGACGGCTAGAATGAAATGTAATTTTTTCAATAAAAATGAGAAAAATGCGTTTGAAAAACAATGTAGATTTTTGTTTAAATTCTATTCACCTTCTCTTGTCTTATGAACAGATTCCAAATTGGTGAAAACTGCGATTGCTGCATTCCGCCTTAAGCCACCTAATTTCCTTATTCAAGACTCATTTCTCCCTTTTCATTTCAGAGCAGTGAAGATCCAAAGAGCTCATGAAAAGACTCGTTTAATAAACATTCGTGCAACTTTTATTCTCGTTTTCAAAGAAGTAACTTTCGATGTTCCGAAAAGGGAAGAGGGAATTTTCGCATCTGAGACATTCAGCGTTAATGCAAAAACAGCTGCGGAAACATAATTAAATGAAGTGCAACTTTATTCTCTCGCTCTTGGATCTTTCCCCTTGGGACTGATCCCGGACCGTCACCAATAGCCCGTTGTGTTGCTCCAGTGTGACGTTAATTGAAATATCCCCTCCCCCCTCTCTCGCTCTTGTAAATTTTCAGTTTGCTACGCATTTAGAAATAAACAATCTTTGGATAAAAATTTGAAAGTTTTCCTCAGTATGTGAAAGAAATTAAGATAGAAAATAAAGTTGAATTCTCTAATATCTGCAACTCGAGAAGTGAATAAGATGTTAGTTGGTTCAGTTGGGTTTTGTAGCGCAAGGGGTATATTTGGTCATGTGCTGCGCCAAACACAAAGTAATGGACTTGCACACACAAGGAAAGTGTAAATTACGGTAGGTAGGTAGGTATTTAATTAACGTCGCACTGGCACAACACAACGGTCTATTGGCGACGGTCAGGGATCAAAACAACAGAGAAAGATCCAATACAACACCACGGTCAGATGACGAGGTTAACACTTGAGCTTTCACCCCACTCTCCAAACTTCCACACCACGCCAACGTGAGGAGACTTGAGGCCACGACAGATTTAACGTGTACCAGACCACTTTGTACACGACGGTCTTTGGTTTGATTCGAATTCGCAACCGTGTGTGTTACGATAGCCCGGTTGGAAGACTAGCGGATTAGCAACCTGAGAGTTGCGAGTTCGAAACTCGATCCAATCAAAGACCGTCGTGTACTTGGGGGTTAGTGCACGTTAATTCCGTCGTGGCCTCAAATATACTCACGTTGGGGTGGTGTGGAAGCTTGGGGAATGGGTGTTGACCTCGTCATCTGACCTTTTTTCAAAATTACGAGGTGTGGTCCTAGGATATTTCCCTTCGGGATTGATCCCGGACCATAACCAATAAACCGTTGTTGCTCCAGTGTACGTTAATTCAACTATCTAGCGTAAGAAAAGTTTAACAAACGCAGAAGAGAGAAATGCATCCAGGGAAGAATCGAACCTGCGACTCCTGCAACTCCTACTCAATAAATAAGATGTTAGAATAGATAAAACTGTTGACCGCTTTGAATAAGCGCAGAATTCTCGAATTTCAATACATGCTTATGAGCTCAATGAAAGTTATTTTCTGTCAAGTTAAATGTAGATAGTAGTAGGGTTTCTGCGGGTTTCTTATACGTATTCCGAACATGACGTCACTTGGCTTGTTTTTCGAAAACGATTTCAGCATTTCGCCAATAAAAATTACAAAGAATGTATTCCAATTTGATGTATGATATTTGATTGGTCAACACCAATTAACCACTTAACGCATTTACCCGTGTCTGACGCGGGCGAAAGTTACCGGCAAATTTGCACAAGCCCGTGTCCCACACGGGCGCTCTTGTATCTCGCGTTATTTTATTTCTAATGCCCCCCACAACTGAACTTGCAAAAAATAACACACTATACCTATATATTCATTTTCTGTCAAAAAAAAACTCGATCATTTTTTACCAGTTTTTCCGAAAAAAAACTCGTGCTTTAAGTGGTTAAATAAAAGGCCAAACGTGTCCAAATCGGTGATAAATTACATTTTAACTCAACCCCGATCTGTATCATGACAGCATTTGGGTAGCGGAAATACGAGGGTCGTTTGATAAGTTTGGTAAATTTCTGAGATGGCGACTCAATTAATTTGGTGACGTCACGGCTGGCATGTGTCACTCTTCGAACCAGTTCAGGCCATATTTCAATCAAATGTGACACTTTGGGTCGTACAGACGCTTGCATCGAGCATTATAGCAGCTGCCACAAAAATGAAAAGAAATGAGTTCTGTAGTGATAAAACATTATTTAACACGTGGTTTCGACGATATCTCGTCCATCAGATCAGGCCAATCTTGCTAATGACGAAATATCTCGTCGTCAAGATAATGACGATTTTTTTTCATGGTGACGAGATATTGACGATTTTTTTTATGATGAAGATTTGGTCAGTTTTGTAACGACGAGATACGATGAGAGCTTGATGGACGATATATCTCGAAGTGTTTCCTGTATATATTCCGAACCTGATTTCAGTACTTCGCCACTAAAAATTTCAAAGAATGAATTCTGAATTGATGTATGATACATGATCGCAGACCAATTATATTAAACGCCAAACGTATCAGGCATTCCAAATGAAAGTTTCAGCGTACATCATCCCCACGTGCCCGACTGTCTTTGGTTGGATCGAGTTTCGAACTCGTGACCCTCCGATTGATAATCCACCACTCTACCAACTGGGCGGGAAGGAGAGATCTGACCCATGAAGAAGTAGAGATCTGATCTGATTGACAGATTATTTTTATGGGTAAATGGGAGATATTTAACTAATTTCAAATATTTCATTCTAGAAATTGAAAAACACTCAGTCTCTAAAAACATTTAGGAAATATCATAAAATAAACAGATCTGACAATTATAGTGCTCGTTCAATGATTATTTATAATATTTACTCAAGTTTGGTCGAGCATGTTTCATATTTGAGCATGCTGTGCCAAACATAAGACAGACAACATACACATATGCAAAAAAGTTTTACTATTACAGAAGAGAAAAAATACACTCAGGAAGGAATCGAACCTGCGCCACCTGCAGTTTGCATATTAATTTGCGGAACTATATATACTGCTATTCTTGTATGAAGAAAAAAACAAAATATCTCTAAACAAAAAAACCGTTCTAATATTAATTAATTTCCTTTCTCTTAAAGTATGGGGAAACGTACTAAAGTCACACAACAAATAGCATACACACTAAATTTACTTATAATTTCGTTTGAAAATTAATTGTTAAATCTCGCAGACTGTTTTGAGATAGAGTCGATAATTGTTACTATCGCAATTGTCATGAAGAATTTATTTTATTATAAAATGTTCTCATTCCAAGCCAAATTAACTTTTTACTATTCAAAATATGAATTATAAAAAAATAAAAACTCTTAGCAATTAAAAAACAAATTAAATTGCTTAATTGCTTAATATCCTAGACTGCTTGAAGGCATAAGTTTTAACCACCACAATTGTCGTACGGAATCTTATTGCTTTCTCAAAAATTTTAACCATTAAAACTAAAACCCAATGCATGAAATTTTTATATAGAACCAGCAGTTTTGACAATTCGTACGAATAAAGCAATGAATAGTAATTGACTGTATTGACCCTTTTACTGCCGAGCCGCTAAAAGAAAATTAAATGGAATTCGACACCATTTCCTAAATTCCCAGCTCATAAATATCATTACCATTATAAGAATTCGATTAGAAAAACTGTAGAAAAAACGCATATAAATTAGATAATTACGCACAAAGTAATGTGCTGTACCTGAGGTGAACAATCATCAACGCTTTGCTGGAATTAAATTACATATGCGGAATACATTACAGGAAGTCTTCCGTATCCTTATTTATAATACAAAGAATAGATATAATCGAGCTCAGTTCATTTTCCATATCCTGTTGAAGTTAAATTAAATATATCTCTCTTTGAACAAAATTGTGCTCAAATAGTTATTTAATGTGTGTTTGGTTTTCTTTTATATATTTATGCATTATATACAGCTCCTGTTAATTGAAATATATGGAAAAGGGTATATTACCCTTTGATGTTTGATCTCAATCCGTTTTGAAAGTTCTGTTTCGGGTAATGGAAATAACACTGACGTGCAAAACTGAAGAGGGTATTTGAATTAATATCACACTGGAGCAACGCAACGGGCTATTGATGACTGTCCGGGAACAATCGTGAAGGGAAGGATTTCACGACAACATCTTGTCAATTTGAACCACAGTCAGATGAAGAGGCAACACCCCCCTGAGCTAGCTCCCCACTCTCCAAACTTTCACACCAATGTGTGAACATTTGAAGCCGCCTCAGATTTTACGTGATTTATGTGTAGAAAGACTAAATGCATGCTTCTGCATGCTGCAAAACTGCTACAAATGTAGATTACAGTAAAGGGCAGTTGTGGTAAGTAGAAGCATGTATTTACAGACATGGTCGAGCATAAGCCAATTCTACCGATTCTCCCAACTTGTCCCACACTCTCCAAGTGCCGTTAATGAGATTGGAAAAAGATACATTTATTATTAAAAATTTTATAACAAATTGCTAGACACTTAAACGGAAGTTTTTATTTTAGAAAAGTTTTTTTACTATGAACTACTCAATTCACTTCATTTGAAAAAGAATAAAAATTTTCTTTTCGATATTTTGTGCGGGCCCTCAGAGATTTATCGAATTGGGCCTCGCACTTTTTAAGGGTGGCCCTGTTTAGTCCATTCTACCCATGAAAATAGAAATTATTGTTTTTTAATTACAGCGGTATTGCAGCCGGGATGCGACTTGTTAAATATAGATGTTCTAATACTATATGTTACATGTTTGCACGATATTCTCGTAATTTGCTAGTACTTGGTAGGTAGGTATTTAATTATCGTCGCACTGACGCAACACAACGTGCTATTGGCGACGGTCCGGGATCAAACCCGAAGGGAAAGGTCCGAGGACAAAACCAAGTAAATTTGAACCATGGTCAGATGATGAGGTCCCACCTCAGCTGGCACCGCACTCTCCAAACTTCCACGCCACACCAACGTGAGAACATTTGAGGTCACGACAGACTTAACTTGCACCATCCCCCCTTGTACCCGACGGTCTTTGGTTGGATTCGAACTCGCAACCCTCCGGCTGCTAATCCGTTACTCTTCCAACCGGGCTACCCGGCTCGCTGGAACTTAGCATACATTAAGTTAGAAGAAAGCTACATGTAGCATTAAAATGTGTTTGAAGTATTTTATCGTTTACGTTTTGAATGTATAATTCACTACTAGTTTTATTAGTTTTATATGAATAAATAACAATTACAGATTCGTAGTATATTTATTGGAGAGAGTTTGAAATGTATTGTGAGATTATTTATGCAATGCCTGCTACTTCTTTTGGACAGTCGCATATTCAATATAGTAGATTGAAATACATGGTAACATTTATTCTAAAATATTTCATGCGACTTAAATTTATCCCGAGTTTATTTAGTTCCGTTTTTAATGTCAGCTTTTAAGTTGACGTTTTATTCGGAAGTAGTGTTTCATGTTTTCTACGAACTACTTTCTATGATAAAACGTTGCCTTAGTGTGTCGGGGTTTAACTAAAACCTTCGGGACTTGTCAAACGCGACATGTCCATAGCAGGACTAGTCGTATTTTCAACAACTCATGTTTTGTTATGTTCAAGAAGCAAGAAGTCGATAAGAAAGTATTTGAATAAATTATAATGATTACAAATAAAAGGAAGAATAGAAAATTCTAGAATCAACAATCATAAAGATTCATTAAAAGTAGAATGCCTCAGCTCTATTATCGCAACTCTTTTTTTTTGTGATGGAGTGAATTTCTTTCCAATGGACAGACTGGAGGGGTGTTAAATTTTTCATAATTGATTTGGCCTGGAATATTATTTTTTAATCCAATTATAATCATTATATTATTATTACTATTAATCATTATATTATTATTACTATATTAATCATTATATTATTATTACTACTAATCATTATATTATTATTACTACTAATCATTATATTATTATTATTTCTCATTATTATTAATCATTATATTATTATTAATCATTATTATTAATCATTATATTATTATTAATCATTATTATTAATCATTATATTATTATTAATCATTATATTATTATTAATCATTATTATTAATCATTATATTATTATTAATCATTATATTATTATTAATCATTATATTATTATTATTATTAATCATTATTATTATTATTAATCATTATTATTATTATTAATCATTATTATTATTATTACTCATTATTATTATTATTACTCATTATTATTAATCATTATATTATTATTAATCATTATATTATTATCTCAAAAATATCTCCCCATCAATTTTCTAAAAAGCGTATTAAAGATATTACATTTTATAAACAGTCGCTTGCACCCCAATTATTGTTATTCAATCTTCATTGTATCACTCGCAATGTGCCCTAGCAACACAGCATTTGATAGTTAACCCTCCAAGTGGTTTCGTCCATCAAAATCGGACGAATTTTGATAATGACGAGATATCTGGTCATCAAGATGTTTCATTTTTTATGATGACAAGATCAAGATCTGATTATTTTTCCAAACGAGATATCTCGTTCATCCAGATCTGGTCAGTTTTGTAAATGACAAGATACCTCGTCGAGACAACCACCAGGAGGGCTAACGTCATTGATAGTACCGGATGCAATTTTGCCAATCAATTAACTTCTTTGAGAGATCTATCATTCACTTTTCCATCTGAAGATCCATTTGTTAATTTATTACGAATTTGCTATGAATGTGACACTTAACAGTACTACTCATTTTGAAAATGAAATTTAGAAACCACTTCCATATAAGGTGTAAGAAATGTACATTAGAAATCAAGAAAATCAAACAAAATATCGATACTTTTTATGGATAATTTTACTTATAATATATATTCCAATTCTAGCTTTCAAGCGATATCCATATTTTGTAAATATTCAAAATAGTTTTCTAGTTACAAGGGTTTCCGTTAGACATTGTCACCATGTACAAACATGTTTCCAAAACTAAACACGATTTCTGAAGAACCGTTTTTGCAATATACTTCGTTCGGACAGTGATACCTCAACAATGAATTGATCTATTATAATTATTTTAGTATCATTATAATCTATATAATACAGTGGATGTTTTGACCTTCAGTCAAAATTATTATTTGAGAAATGAATTTTTAGCTGATTTTTTTAATTTTAAAATTCCTGAAAAATCTTGATTTTCTTTATACTTCATTGGTAAAAAAATTGAAAAAACCCTATTCCCTCTAGGAGGCAACTTGATTGAGGGTAAAAAAACGAAGAATAAGGTTAGGAATAATTTCCAACAAGAATTGTCTTTTTGAACAAATTAGAATTTGATATCACTGTTCAAAAAGCATTATAATTAGTTAATTATACCTGAATTAGAAATTAATGATTAGTTTAATCTGATTTTTTCACACTGAAGTGATATTAAGCACATACCAATGACATTGTAAAAACTGGATTTTTAAAGTCAATATTTAAAAAAATCGTTTAGTGTATGTGTACACCTGGCCGCGGTAGCCCGGTTGGAAGAGTAACAGATTAGCAACCGGAGGGTTGCGAGTTCGAATCCAACCAAATGGTCGTCCTGTACAAAGGTGCACGTTAAATCTGTCGTTGCCTCAAATGTCCTTATGTTGACGTGGTGTGGAAGTTTGGAGAGTGGGGTGCCAGCTTAGGTGTGGCCACGTCATCTATCCATGGTTCAAAATTACGTGGTGTTTTCCTTGGATCTTTCCCTTCGGGTTTGACCGTAGCCAATAGCCCGTTGTTTTTCTCCATTGCGACTTTAATTAAAATACCTACTTATCTTTTTCAAATTAGATTCGAGAGCGAAATAATGTGATCCATGATCTGACGGTCCGAAATCCATCCCGAAGGGAAATATCCGAGGACAACACCTCGTCATTTTGAATCACGGTCAGATGACGAGATAATTGCTTGAAATAAATTTCAATTGTGTTTAAAGATGCAGGATACCTGAATTCTTTCATCTTTATTTTAAAATTCCAAGATTTCGAGATATATATAGCCCAATGAAAAAGTACTAGGAAGTGCTTTTTTAATTTAATTTCAGTGGTAGGTTTAAACAAATGAGAGTAAAATATTTGAAAAGGGTCTTGAAGTGAAGAAATATTTAAATTTTAAATATTACTGGGACATAGTAGAGTAATTGTTCGGTATGTACTTAAGATGTATGTAACTAGAAATCACGAAAACTGACTAAAATATCGATTTTGTATTTATTTCTTCAAAATATTACCTAATTTCTGAGCTTTTAAACGATTACCAAGATTTTGTAACTATTCGGAATACTTTTCTAGTTACAGGGTTTTTTCGTTAGGTACTGTCACCAGTGCAAACATGTTTCAAAACATTAAACTCAATTTCTGATGAATTGTGTTTTTGCTATACGATGCTTTCTTCAAACTGTTAAAATTGAATTGATCTATTATAATTATTTTTGTATCATTATAATCTATGTAATACAGTGGATGTTCTGAACCTCAATTATAGTTTTTAATTGATTTTTCAATGTTAAAATTCCACAAAAAAGTCCTTTTAGACTTCCTTGGAGAAAACTATTGTAAAAATGAGCTATTCCCTCTAGCAACTTGATGGAGGGTCAAAACATGAAGAATAATACTAGGAATGATTTCCAACCGGAATTGTCTTTCTGAACAAATTAGAATTTGAGATATCACTCTTCAAAAAACATGCTAATTATCTTATTATATCTAAATTAGGTAATTAATAATTAGCTTAATCTGACTTTTTCCTCACTGAAATGATTTTAAGCATAAGGCAATGACTTGTTGGAAAAAACTGGATTTTTAATATCAAAAATTTGAAAAAATCTTCTAGCTTATACTTACACCTAAGAAAGATTTGGGACCACACCTCACCTTTTATAGATTATTTAATAATAAATATATCATCTGTACATTTAAAGTAGAGTTGGCATCTGTCTGTCGTTCTATCTGTTCTCTATACAAATCTACACCGTTTGACCAATATACACCAATTTGGTACATTTATTCTTTGGAACCCTTCTGGTAACGTATGCTGCATATTAAACCCCGTTCTATTTTGTCTTGGGTGTGCGGAGGGGTGTAACGTCCCGTCATCCTGGACAGAGCTCTTGCTAGGGGGCGCTCTCTCCCGGTCTGGCTTTGCAGATGACGTCAGAACATCTACAGAAGTCGCTTCTTAAGGCGACCTTGGAGGTTTGTTTTGTTACGAGTATGATGCAATCTCAGATGGGTGCGGTTGCCCTGAAAATCGCTCAGTATCATATCGTTTATGTATTCCGTCTGTAAATTCTTAAACTGTAGCTTTATTATTGGAACGTAAATTTTTATGATAATATAAGATTATTTTCATAGAAAGTGGTCTATTTTTATCGTCGATATGGTACAGGGAGCTAAAGACAATTCGAAATCCTCACAGGAATAACATTGCATATTTATACGATCAATGTCAGACCAATTCACTCTAAATTTGGTACATTTATCTTTTAGAATTCTACAGGACACATAGGGTATATATTAACCCCGTTCGATTTGTCCTGGGTCTGCAGGGGGCTAAAAACAATTCGAAATTTCCATAGGAATAATATTGAGTATATTGCGATGAATTATAAACAATTAAACCCGAGCAACGCCGGATAATTCAGCTAGGAATTGAATAAAAATAACAAACTTTTACTCCCTCTTCCCCACCATATTCTGACATATCTTAATAAGGCGGTCACCTCAGAAACGCGTTAATACCCTTCTGCTGCAAAGCCATATCCGGATCTAATAACGAGCCTCTATACCACTGCAAGACGAATGACACCAAAAGGTCACGAGATAGGCTTGAACTAATCACAGAAACGCGACACATGCCATAGACATTTCGCAAGCGTTGCTTTTACGGAAGAGCTTTTATTTCCTCAAAGATAGAACGGTGCTGGATGTTGACTGAGAATGCAGAAGAAGCGGAATTGCAATGTTTATGAAGGGGACATCTCATTTCCTATAAATGAGTGTCTATTCCGTTGTTTTGGGATGAATGTTGGATTTGGATCGTGATGCTTAGATTCGTTTATTATTCTTCGGCAAGTGCTGTGGAGATGTTTGGAAAATGCATCGTGTATTAGCTTGTTTTGGGGAAACTAAGCTTTTATGTGTTACTTATTCATTAGATCAGTTATAGATTATAACAAGTTGCAATCACTCATTGGATGCACTTGAGGCATAGGTATTGGTATTTTAATTAACGTCGCACTGGAGCAACACAACGGGCTATTGAGGACGGTCCGGGATCAAACTCGAAGGGAAAGATCCGAGGATACCACCACGTAATGTTGAACCCAGGTCAGATGACAAGGTCACATCTGAGCTGTCACCCCACTCTAAAAACTTCCGCACCATGCCAACGTGAGGACATTTGAGGCCACGACGGATTTAACGTGCATCAGCCCCTGCGTACACGACGATCTTTGGTTGGATTCGAACTTGTGACCCTCTTGTTGCTAGCGGCGCAGTGTTTCTACGGTGGAAGGTGTTTCCTGCATGTTTCCCTTGCTCCTAGGGGCACATCACCTTTAGATGTGTATGGCCCTCACGGATCCGAAGTACTCAGTTTACTTTTTATCCCATGGGGTTTACTTTCTTTAGTAAACAATGGGGACACATTCCCGAGACACCCAAGCGATCTCTTCCGCTTTTCTGCAATTATTCTATTCCCCAATTCCTCTTTCTTCCCCTATCGCACTTTTCACTTACATTTGCTTGTGTTTGGCGCAGCTTGGCCAAATATGGCATTTGGGCTATAAAACCACAAAACAACCCGTATGTATTTCGAACGTGAGTTCACTTTGTTTTCCGAATACAATTTCAGCACTTCTCCAATAAAAATTCCAAATAACAAATTCAGAATTAATATATGATTGTACATTAAACTCCAAAAGTCGCCAGAACGGCGATGACTACATTTTAAGATTACCCCTATATGCATCATGCGGGAGTATTTGGGTAGCGGGAAATACTTTTATACCTCGTTTGTCCACTGAAAATAGCATATTACATAACTGCAATATGGTTTTTCAGTTTGGCAGTGGCAATCTCTTCCATAGATCAATCTGGTAAAAATGAGTAAGGTTGTAAGGAAACTAGGTAATATGCAAGTGAAAATACATGTATGTATATGTTACCGTGAAAGACCGAAATTGGAGAATGTCGACTTTCACCGGTGAATGTCAACACATACCAAATACGTCGGTGAAAGATCGAATATTTCATTACATTCTTGTACATTCGGACCCTCACCCGTGTATGTCGACAATCACAGATATGCTCTGGTGGAGGTCGAAAAGAGAGGAGCCGAGGTTTTTTATCCGATACCCTAATTTATACTGAAAGGATACTGCAGTGAATCGTGATCTTTTTCTTGAAAAGTTAAATGCATTAATTGCGGGTAAACGAGAAGACAATTGTTTTTATTTTTCTCAAGAAAAGTACTCTAAAATACTTTCTGAAATGTTACGAACCTCACAAAAACAATTTCCTCCTGCTCAAATTGGTGATACTGTACGAATACAAGTCCCTGATGTCGACCGTGGTCGTACAGATAGCCGAAATGTGTTAGCGGTTGTTGTTGGAATAGAAGACTCCGACTTCTATAAACTGGCAAATAAAAATGGTACCCTCAAGCAGCTTTACACACGTAATCAGTTCGTAATTTGTAAAGAAAAGTTACTTTCCATAGATGAGATTTCTTTTCAAGAAATGTCGCTGAGAGAAGCAGCTGCAGCTAATTCGAGAAGCGGGGGGCAATGCTATACACGCTGTCATTGCAAAAGGAAGTGTTCCACAAATAAATGCAGTTGTAAAAGCAAGGGACTCTTGTGCAATTCAAAGTGTCATAATAGTTTAAGTTGTTGCAATAAATAAGATTTGAATCACATAATTATGTAGTGTTTAGAATGTACTGTTTGTTTTAAGTTCTTGATCACTCCTCTCAGAAAGAGAGGCGAAAAAGTTACGTCACCCTTGTGACGTTTTATCGCGACTGAAATACGGAGAAGAAAATATAAATCTCCGACATGTTCAACATTCACCATTAGTGCATGGTGAATGTCGACATTTGCCGGTGTAAGTCAGAAATAAGGGTATTTACAAATATTTCTGACATACACCAAGCGACTATGTGAATGTTGACATTCACCGGTGAAAGTCGACATTCTCCAGATTTCGGTCTTTCACTGTAACGTATACTTTATATCATAGAAAAACGCAAGATATGTATACATTAAAACTTAAAGAAATGCCCAAGCGGTAGTTTAATTAAATTATTAATAAGTAATTTTCATTTTTGTCAATGCCAGTAAAATGTTCATTTTTGGTCCAATTATAATTATTACGTAGGTGCGGTTTATGTACTATGAGACATAGTTTTGTTAAGGGAAATTTATTAGGTGAGTTACTGAGTTGCTATTCTGAGTATTTTGCGTTGTAAATAAATTGCTATTTCTTTTTTAATTACGTTTACTAATTATCCTGGTGATCGTCTCGACGAGGTACCTCGTCATTAGAAAATCTGATCAGATCTTGATATCTCATCATTAGAAGAAAACTGACCAGATCTTGGTCTCGCCATCTTAAAAAAAATCGGAAATATCTCGATGACGAGATATTTTGTCGCTCACAAAATTTTTATTGATGGACGAAATATCTCATCGAAATCACTTGGAGGTTTAATTACATAGTTTGAAGTCGGAAACCCGACAGTTGATTTTACATAAAATAAGGTAATATTAAATGCGCCTTTTAAAAAGAAACTAAATATGCTCTATTCAATGCAATACACCTCATGTTTTTTAACTAGCTTACATATCTAATGATTTTCTAAATCAGAGACAGATTATGTACACCCTTTAATTCGCAAAGGTTTTGTAAATTACAAAGAAATAATGTTTGTCTGTCCCCTCCAAGTGATAACGAGAGATATCTCGTCATCAAGATGTTACAGATCTTTTGATGGTGACGAAATCAAGATCTGATCAATTGTCTTTTACTGAGTAGATTTCTCGCCCATCAAAATCCGGTCAGTATTTCTAATGAGACGTGATACTTCTTCGGGGCAACCACCAGGAGGGTTAAAAATAAATCGGCAAAATTGGTGAAGTTTTAACATTTAAAAGCATTTTTCATTCATTGTGACTTAACTTTTTTGAGTTCTGGCCTTCAAAACTCAGCATCGACTAATTTGTAGCGAAGGCGAAGAAGAATCTCTTATTCCCAAATTTTCGACTACCCTACAAGATCGCCCGTTCCAACCATCGACCTTCGAATGAAATTGACGGAGCATGTGGGAAGAATTGCTGTCGTAAGATCTTTGTAAGGGTAAATCACAAATCAACTTAGCCGATTGGCTATGGAAGAGGAGACTAGTGTTTTTGATCACGGCGGATAATCACTTTTAACCAATCAATAATTTAGGATTCATGCTTTTGCCCACAACCACGTGACATATCTTCAAACCGAGCAACTGGAAGAAATAACGAAGCTGTGGGCACATGCTCCTATTTCATTAGAAGGTCGATGATTTCAACACGCTCAGGTTTCTAGGATCACGTGACCAAAACGTCACAAATCTCCTGGTTACTTTTTACCAGTGACAGACGAAGGGAAACCATAATTTCGTGTCAGCTACTTGATTAATGTGACTCCAAGCGGAAAAGATGAAGCGACACGAAAAAAAAGAACAAATCACAAGTACAAACCTGGCATGAATCATCAGTTAGAGAACATGACCATTAGCAAACCAGGAGCAAAAAAATCCGTAGGAAATGACATTTTTTACTCGTTTTTAACCTCATTCGTTAGTATGTCCCAGAATATATCTGTACCACGTCCGAGGTAATTTCCTTCCGCAAATTAGAATCTCTGAATCAAATTATCGCGAAGAATTGCTTCCTCTGCGATTTTACGAGTACTAAATTCACATATTTAAGCAGTGCCGGTTAATTTAGAGTCCCACATATCATTATGAAAAATGTTCTTTTCGTTTGAAAGAAGGTCCTTTAATATTTATTATCAGTACATTGCTATCTTCTAATTAAACATTTCACTGTTAGCATTATATAGATTTTTTATAGCGATAGCGGTCATTATACTAGTTAACAAATTATAATTGACTTCAATTTTCTAAGTATTTTGTGGTTACAATGAAATAAGTACTCTATAACCTTACTGCACTCTAGATTTGCTTCCTCTAATATTTTACACATAGAATATTTTACTAATATGCATAGCTACAATATGTCGTCAGCTTACAAGTGAAACACACTAGGTCAAAACTTTCAAGATATGAGTTTTTTAGCTTTTCTATACAAGAATGTGTGGTGGTCTGTAGACTGGGTAATTAAATCCACTAAGTTATTTTTTTCTTTACATGAAGATTCGATTTATTGAGAAACGCTTAGTGATTAAAGCTTTGGTTTTGCTCCTGTATGGCGTAAATTGAACTACCAACTTGCCTCTAAATTTCCATGTCTTTCAAGGTTAGATAATAGAATTTAACTATATAGAATTAATCTGTTTTCTATTTGCTAGGAGTCTCAAATCTTTCCCTTCGAGTTGATTCCGGTTCGTCGCCAATAGTACGCTATGTTGCTCTCGTGAGACGTAAATTCCACTACCATCCAACCTCTATCTCATGTCTTAAATGCTTGATAATGTAATTTAACTATTGTAGAAATCTGTCCACTTTACTAGAAGTCTTAGATCTTTCCCTTCGGAATTGATTCCTAACCATTAACAATAGCCTTTGTATTGCTTCAGTGCGACAAAGTAAACTATCAACAAACCTTTACTTTTCGAGTCTTAAAAGGTTAGATAAAAGAATTTAACTATTTTAGAATTAATTTGTTCTCTTTAGAAGTCTCAGATCTTTCCCTTTGGTATTGATTCCGTAGCGTCGCCAATAGCCGCTGTGTTGCTCTAGTGCGACGCAAAGTAAACTATCAACCAACCTTTACGTTTTCAAGTCTTAAATGGTTAGTTGAAAGAATTTAACTGTTATAGAATTAATCTGTTTTCCTTAGAAGTATCAGACCTTTCCCTTAGGGATTGATCCCGGACCGTCGACAATACCCAGTTGTGTTGCTCCAGTGCGACGTACATTCAACTACCTACCACTTCAATCTCCCATGTTTAGGGGTCACTATCGCCTGCATGGCAAGTATAAATCATATTCAGCGATGTATCACTCCGCCATACATGTGACCCGTCACATCTTCATCCTCGCTGAGCAGGACAAATCGTTTAAACCACACAGCCACGTCAGCAATTCCAAGACCCTGATTTTCCCACGTCATTTGTTCTGATCGATCACGTGAGCAGTTACTAATAGCGTCGGAAATGGAAAGTTTAGCCTGAAAAATTGCACCACTGTGCTGCTCTTTCAGAAGCGCTTAGGAGGAGTCACGAGGCGTGATGAACGGATCAGGATGGAATCAAAGTTCGATTCGAATCCAATTCAAATTACATTCGCAAGAGGATTTCGAAATGGAACGATTTCGTCAGTACGGATCCGTATCCAGGTGCGTCTGGGTGAAATTAAAATCTCATTTGATGGCATCTAGTCAAATTTCATAAGTCGCGATGCTGTGTAAGACAACTCTCAAATCCATTCACCGTATCAAAGTTTAAATTTTATTGAAATGTAAAGAAACTATATGATATATCCAGGTAAACACTCCAGATACAGAATAGAACTCTGCATGATATTCATAATTGTTGATTTCTCAATAGATGTAGTTAAATTTATGTTTCATTTTGTTACTTTTTAAATGAATGTGACCGTTTTCATTGGATTGTGTTATGGTAGGTAGGTATTTTAATTAGCACAACGGGCTATTGGAGACGGTCCGGGATCAATCCCAATCCGAGGACAACACCATGTAATTTTGAACCATGGTCAGATGACGAGGCAACACCTGAGCTCGCACCCCACTCTCCAAACTTCCATACCACGCCAACGTGAGGACATTTGAGGCCACGACGTATTTAACGTGCACCATCCCCCTTTGTACACGACGGCGTTTGGTTGGATTCGAACTCGCAACCCTCCGGTTGCTAATCCGTTACTCTTTCAACTGGGCCACCGCGACCCCGATTGTGTTATATCTGAGCGATGGTGTTTATTCAAAGCATCCCAAACAGATAAATAGGGCAAAATCCTTCTTAACCCTCCAAGTGGTTTCGAGGAGATATCTCGTTCGTCAAGATCTGACCAATTTTGCTAATGACGAAACATCTCGTAATCAAGATATTACCCATTTTTCGGTGATGACGAGATTAAGATCTGGTCAATTTTCTTCTAATGGCGGGATATCTCGTCGATCGAGATCTGGTCAGTTTTGCTAATGTCGAGATACCTCGTCGAGACAACCACCAGGAGCGTAAAATCAAGACGAGCTTCTGTACCTTTTTTTTAAATTTGTTTAAATGATCCCTTGATTTTCCTACAAATTTCAAATAAGCAAATCATATGATATATGTAGGATTCATAAAGTTAAAATAATTTCTCTCCCTTATAATCTTGTATAAAAATATACATAAAATTTTAGTGCATCTGCATTACTTATAGTTATACAGATTAAATATTACATATTGTCTCCCAAGGGCAAACTAAAAATTACTCGACACAAATAGTGTGCTTTTAAACTTCCATGAATAAATTTAGAGATCTATCAGACAAATGATTTTATAATTACAGAATTCTTACCTTTTAGTTATGATATTGAGACTTAAATCTATCTATGGTGTAAAACCAAATGGGGAAAAATTAGACATAGGTTTTTATGTTTTTGAGGTAGGTATTTATTTTCATTAACGTCACATTGGAGCAACAGAATGGGCTATTGTCGACGGTCCGGGATAAAACCCGAAATGAAAGATCCAAGGACAACGCCTCGTAATTTTGAACCACGATCAGATGACGAGAACGATACCTGAGCTGTCACCCAACTCTCCAAACTTCCACACCATGCCAACATAAGGACACTTGAGGCCACGTCAGATTTAACATGCACCACCCCCTTTGTACACGACGTTCTTTGGTTGGATTTGAACTCGTAACCCTTTGGTTGCTAATTCGTTACACTTCCAACCGGGCAACCGCAGCCCCTTATGCTTTTGATTAATATTTTGTGTGCAGAAAATGGCTGCATACTTTTGTGTGACTGATTTCAAGGGTTCCGTTTCAAATTAAGTATCTTTAGGAAACAAATTGGTAGGTTGTGTTGAGGACACAAACCGTAGTTTTGACGTGAATACTTGAGTCTGATATTGGATTGTGGAGTATTTGAAGCAAACATGGGGGGTATTTCAATTAACGTCACACTGGAGCAACACAACGGGCTATTGAAGCAAACAGAAAGTTTTAACGATTGTTTATTGAGAATATTCAAAAATAAGTTTACAGTTTGAACGATTGAAGGGCAGTTTAATATTAATTGTTGTCGAATATTATTTGTAGAGTAGTTCGGTAGATTTCGAATGACACCTGTTACGCAACTCTCACTCCACTCACTCACTGGCCCAAAACTCGCCCAGTACCGTAGAATTTCGATATATTACGGACCCCCTCCCCGCGCTCATTGTGCCTGTGTACTTGGTCCGAAGGTCATGTCAGGTACAGACATTCGTTTTCTGCACGGCGCTATATTTATCTTCTGTGTGTTTCTTCTAGTTGTGAAATCATAAGGCAAAACAGTTGTGATGTTTTTTTGTAGCACTCGACGTTTAATGGATGCTCCGTATACTATTCGGATTTTAAAGATTCACGCTATTACGTTAATTTCACGTTAAAAATAATCAATTATTGATTGTTTTGATGGGAGACTGTAAATGAAAGACAATGTGGCATACTTTTAAGTCGTAATTTTTATTACGTTCTTATAAAATGCGTGACAATATTTAGAAATGTGATGTGGCAGAACGTCTTTGTATTGGATTGATGCAATAAGTTCGTCCCATTTTTGGCTATGGGGGCATTGTATCGATAAACCAATGTGTTATCTACTTCACACATGTAAAGATTTGAGGTTTGGAAGAAGAAATTTCAGCGAGTACTTGGGAAAAAAATTGTCTTATTTGATTGTGTTTTTTAAATTTTTTAAGCATTAAAAAAGGATAGCAGAAAATAAGGAGCATTTTCGACATATTATGCTTTTTTATTTCCGAAAAGGCAAGAATGTTTCACAGACGCAAAAGATGTTTGTGTATGGTGAGGGTGTCCCTGACGATTCCACGTGCCGTAAGTGGTTCAGAAAGTTTCGTGGAAACAATTTTAATCTTAGCCATACACCGCGCTCTGGAAAACCGACTGAGGCTGATGGCAGCTACCGGAGAGGTGGACAAAGGTCATCGAACAGAACGGCACATACTAGATTAATTGTAATTTTTAGTAAATAAAATTTTTCTCCAATTTTTATAAAATAACGGGACGAACTTTTGCATCAACCTAATATTTCGCTGCATAAGAGGTTTCTGGAATATTAGTGTCATTCCCATAAAAATACAAGTTTTAATAAAAGGAATAGATATAGAAAAATGTCCTAAATCATAAGTCCAATAGCGAGTTTTCACCAAGAATTCTTTCAGTATTGATTATTTTATCATTTGGAAAGTTCGTCGTTTTCCAGTACGTGGTAATATTACCAATCCATCTCGTTCCAAATTAAAATACACTTCGCTTGATTTGGTTTGCATTAATTCGTATGCATCCAACATCAAGAATATACAGAAAATACTCCCCCTAACGGGCTTGGTTTTAAATGCGTTTCCTTCACTCCTCGTATAAGAAAAGAAGACTATTCCTAGGTCCAAAACCAGAAAGAAACGAACTCAACCTAAGCTGCTTATCCTGCAGAACTGCGAACAAGCGGCGAAAGGGTAAATCTCGAGTCGCGAAACTCATAAAAATGGCTACTCTGGAATGTCTCGTTTTTTTTACTTTCGTCGCTTTTTAAGCATTCGAATATTCATTCGTTCCCTGATCCCTTTTTACGACAGGGGCATCTGGATGCAAACGTAAAATTTCTGAATTCGACAGCAAAGGTTTATTGCTGACAGCCTTGGATTAGGATGAAGGATACTTATGTTCAGAAAATAAAACTTCTTTATAAGGCGGTTCGATAACGGAAGAATGCCTATTGGTTATTTCGGGACCGTTAAGGTTTCAGTGAACGGAGCTAAAAGTTTTATTTTAGGTAAGGGGAATGCCTTCGAGTGTAATTGCTTCGGAGCGTCCAAGGCTATAAAATTTACCTTTAACTCACTTTAAAGTTTTGTTTTCGCATTGTGACGAATATTCCAGATGTCTTAATTTAATGATTTCTGTGCTAGCAGTTATTTGTTCGTTTACGTTTCAAATAGCTTATACACAACAAATAAAATTTATAATAACTTAAGTTATTTTAAGACGACAGAAACTTTTGAGTGTATCATATTTCATACCACTGAAAAAAAATATACAGGTTTTCATTTCTACATTCTTATTTTCCTCAATATAGAAACAGGAAGCGTTAGCCCAGGTGGAAGAGCAACAGATTAGCAACTGAAGGGTTTTGCGAGTTCGAAACTCGGTCGAGCCAAAGACCGTCGTGTACAAAGGGGGCTGGTTCACGTTAAATCTGTCGTTCCACAAATGTCATCACGTTCATGTGGAGTCGAAGTTTGGAGGGTGGGGTGCCAGCTCAGGTGTTCACTTCATTTGATCGTGGTTTAAAATTACTAGGCGTTGTCCCTTAATCTTTCCCTTCGGATTGATCCAGTGCCGTCGCTAATACTTCGTAGTGTTTATCCAGTTAATTAACGTGCTGGGAAAACTATCTCGACTTATAATAAATTTCGAGTATAGCTGAGCTTAGAATTTTTGAATTTTACGAAAATACTTATGTAACTGAATGTGTATATTTAGGATTTCAGAGCTGATTTCGAAATAAAACAAGAAATTATAAAACTATAAAGAGAAATAAATAAAATAAATTGCATATAAACTCAAAATGATTCATGATTAATAATTAATATCAATCAAGCCAGTAAAATTTAAAATAATCAATAATGAGAAGAATGGCTTGGTGTTGTACGCCAATTTGTCTCTACAACGCTCTATTTTCGCAGCAGCATCCTCAAATCTCCACAATCAACTACTTGCAGTGGGTTCCTCTTTGTAGTTAAAAGAATCAATTGGACTACATCACTACTGTAGTGAGTGTGCCTGCATGGACAAGTGAATGAGTGTTTTTTTTAACCCTCCTGGTGGTTGTCTCGACGGGGTATCTCGTCATTAGAAGAAAACTGACCAGATCTCGGTCTCAACCATCATCAAAAATCGGCAGTATCTTGACGACGAGATATCTCGTCCAAAATTGATCAGTTGAGGGACGAGATATCTCATCGAAACCACTTGGAGGGTTAAAATATTTTTAGACGACGAATTAGTGTAGCATATTATTGATTCCCAACGCCCTCCATCTATTCCCCCTAGGGCCATCATTGCCATCTAAGATTCCTTCAGGGACAACAGGTGAGGGTAACGTCAATTTTGGGAAATTTGGTCCACGTAATATACCCCCAAAATATTCTCTTAACCCTCCCTAAAATGTCCACGCATCTAAATTCTTGTAGAATCTTACTGCTATTCAACACCCCTCCCTATTCCTTTGGGGCCAGGATCTCTCCCTAAGATTCCTTCAGAGCCCATTGTGGGAGGAAACGAATGCTTTGTGAAACTGCTTCACATTATATACGTACTTCCAAAGTACTCTCTTAACCCACCGAGAGCTAATATGCTACCTTCCTAAAATATCCACTCTTCTAACTTATTGTAGCATCTTACTGCTACTCCAACACCCTCCCCATTTTCCCTGAGACCAGCATTATCAATATTTCTTCAGAGCCCACAGGAAAGGTAACGACCACTACCGGGAAACTGCTTCACATAATATACTCCCAAAATATTATAACCCTCCGAAGGTTATTACGCTACCTTCCTAAAATATCCTCTGGTCTTCACCTATCCTTCTTTAGGTGTGTACGGCTTTATGAATCCGCGGTACCGTAATGATCGATTCTTTGCCCACGGGGTTTACTGCCTTTGGTAAACATGAGGGTGGCGACACCAGGATGCCCAAGCGAAATCTTCCTCTACCTTCATCTCTCCATCCTTTCTTTTCACAATTACTTGACATTGTCTGTATTGTGTTTGGAGCAGCCTGTTCAACTATGGTCTTGCGCCTTAAAATCCAAAACCTACTAACCTTCCTAAAATATCCATGCCTCTAACTTCTCGTAGCATCTTACTGCCACTCAAAGCTCCACCTTCCCATTTCCCCTGGAGCCAGCATCGCCCCCTAAGATTCCTTCAAAGCCCACTGGGGTGCCAACGCCCACTTTGAGAAACTACACTCCAGATATAAAATATTCCCAAAATATTCCACTTCCCCCAAGTTATCACGTACCTTTCTAAAATATCCACGCAGCTAAAATTATTTCGTCGTTCTCCAAGTCCAGAACCATTGCTTCCAGGAGTTTAACAGAAATAACGATGATTTAAATTGCTGTTATTCAAAACACCGCACTCCTGAACAAATTGGTTTCGGGGCACACTCTCCACGCCTCTCCACTCTCGTCCCCAGTGCGGCATTTATTACCCCGAGAGCGAGTCTCGAATCGTCTCGGGACGAGTGGTGACCATTCCCGCGGAGATCGAATTGGAAAAGCGGCAATCGATTTTTGAAGTCGATTCCTTCAATGGTGCATTCAACTGGTAATGCTGCCTCCTCGATAAGGCTGGATTTCGGCAATCGCGCTCGAATTTCGCATTGGGGAAGGGACTTGGAGTGTAATATCGTTGGACACGTGTTAATTTATACATGCTAAAGGGTGTTTCTCGTGAGGTGTTGGTGACATGTTTAGAAAGTGTTTGCTTTGGAAAGGCGAGAATCCTTAATTACTGCAACACACGACGTTCAGTAAGTTGGTGTTGGAAGGTGTTTTGAATTCTTGTCCTATATTTTACATATATGGTCGAGGTCAACGTCTGTAACACAAAGATATCTTTTTCCCTGTTTGTATTCTTCTTTCGGCTATTCATTGAAATAGATTTGAATCGCTGACAGAGCGTGTGAGCTCCTCTTAAACTTCGATGGGTTCTTACCCTTTATTCTTGACCCTCTTGTATCACTTTGATGGGTCTTGATTTCAATGTAATTTAACTGTAAATTATTGTCAGTATGTGTCTAATATATACGTTTCTTCTAAAATGAATACTTGGCCAGTCTATCTCCCTTCATCAGAAGGTGTAAGCATGGAAATGTTCAGCAATATATTTAATTAGGTTTCGCTCGAAGGTCAAATTATTTTTTATGTGAATACGTCTTTAAAATCGGAACCGTACTGAGGGGCTTACAGGCTTGAAAAGTCGAGCGTTACAACTGCTTTGTCTTACGATTTCAGAACAAGACGAAACATTCAGAAGATAAAGATAGAGTGGTGTAGACAAAGAATTTCCGTACCTGACATAACATTCGGACCGAGTGCGCAGGCACACTGTGAGCAAGGAATGGGTCCGTAATATATCGAAATTCTACGTTGCTGGGCGAGCTTTGGGTCAGTGTAACTTTCGATTGCGTAGAGTGAAAACTGTAAATGGTGTCATTCGAAAGCTACCGAACTATGCTACAGCCACAAGCCTTTAATCAATAAAATTATCTTTTAATATTAATATCAAACTCTACTTTAATCGATGAAACTATAAATTATTGTTGAATATAACGTCAAAACTACTGTTTGTGTCCTCGACTCAATCAATTTTATTTGCTAATTGGACAAGGACCTACGGCTTAAACCTCTAAGGGTTCAGCACGCATTTTACACCTTGCAACTTATACTTTTCCCTGCATGACATCTAAACAGTTTCAGACTTTTTGACCTGTAAGGTTTTTCCCAGAATTATTCCAGAAGTGATCAGTGGTTAAATCAGATAAATGTAGATTACACTTTTCCAAAATCTTGTGAAACTCAGAGGGTTAAAGTGGATTCCGAATCATTAAGAACATCTATTCCTAGACAGGGTTTCGAACCAACAACCTGTTGAACTAAGGGCCAGAACGCTAACCACACGGCGAACAAGCTTTTAGCAATATAGGGTGCAGATTAAATCTGCGGTGGCCTGAAGTGTCCTCACGTTGGCGTAGGGGGAAGTTTGGAGAGTGGGGTTCCAATTCAGGTGTTGACCTCGCCATCTGACCGAAATTACGAGGCGTTAAATTTCTAGGTTCAGAATTACGAGGCGTTATCCTCTGATCTTTCCCTTCGGGACTGATCCCTACCGTCTCCGATAGCCATCTCCAACCGATTTTTCTGCAGGCGTACAAACTAGAAAATTTGGTTTCGTTGCATGTCACAATTCCCTAGTGAGAACGCAGCTTCATTTGAATCTCTAAGCAGAGCGAATCTAAAGTGGTCCGTAAATTAAGATATTACGTTGATCGTAATGCGAGTATGATACAATTTAGGAAATGTCTCAATGCAGGACCAGTCTGTAATTGAATATATTACCATAGGATTCAATTAATAGTAATGGAATCATGACTCATTTTGGAGCTGTTCATTGAAGGACGTGAGTATTGTGACTCGCCATTCAAATTGATGGGGAAAATAAAAAAGCAAAGCATTGGAATGAAAACATGTTTAAAAGCAAAAACGTGAAGATATAAGTAAATAATAAGCTAATAATTAAATTTTATATTGTGCAATGACTTATTAATAAATCATTTATTAAGTTAATTTGAATGGTTGTAGAATTTAAATTCTAAGTTTGTAAAAAGATGATACTTTCAAACTTTGACGGAACGATGTATTTTAATACGAAATAAATGTATAATATTTAGAAATAACATTTTGTCTTAATCTCAGTGTCCATAATAATTTAGAGGAGCTAAGTTTAAGGTAGGTATTTTAATTAGCGTCGCACTGGAGGAACAAACGGGCTATCCGCGACGGTCGGGGATCAAGCCCGAAGGGTAAAATCCGAGGACAACACCACGTAATTTAGAACCACGGTCAGATGACGAGGCAACACCTGAGCTGGCACCCCACTCTCCAAACTTCCACACCACGCCAACGTGAGGACATTTGAGGCCACGACCGATTTAACGTGCACCAGCCCCCTTTGTACACGACGGTCTTTGGTTGGATTCGAACTCGCAACCCTCCGGTTGCTAATCCTTTATTATTCCAACCGGGCTACCGCACCTCTAAGTTAAGGATAATTGTTATTCAGTATCATTTATAGCCGTGCAAACTGAAAAATAATCAATACTTTGCTAAATATCATACAAAAGAATATCAAAATATTACGAAGTAAAGCCTTACAATATGAAGTTATATTCATTGGATTGTTCGTGAGGACGTATTAAGTCATGTGTGCCACAGTATGCAAATACCTTGCATAGTAAAAAGTTGTGACAAACCTAATGCAAGTACTAAACCAATTTTTTGTTCATTGATTCCAAGGTGCATGGGCAGCTGTAGCTCGATTAGCAATCGGAAGGTTGCGAGTTCGAATTCAACCAGACTGTCGTGTACAAGGGGGCTGGATCGCGTTAAATCTGTAATGGCCTCAAATGTCCTCACGTAGGCGTGGTGTGGAAGCTTGGAGAGTCGGGCGCCAGCTCAGGTGTTGACCTCGTCATCTGACCGTGATTCAAAATTACGTGGTATTGTCCTGGGATCTTTGCCTTCGGGATTGATCCCGGACACAATTCCCGGTAAAAATTATAGTTTAAGTGTGTCACTAAATTAATTCGTCATAAAAACTTTCCAATCCCATTAACGGGATCCCATTTGGGGAATCGGCTTAGGTTCGACCATGTCCGTAAATACATACTTCTACTTACTGCAAAACTGCCACAACTACCCTTTACTGTAGCAGTTTTGCTTGCATTAGCATACATTACTACAGTTGCTGTATAATTGTAGCAGTTTTATAGCATGCAGAAGCATATACAGGGTGACTTTTAATTAACCTACAACTTTTAACTGAAATAACTTCTCAGAGTGTCACTAGATGGCGCTACAAATGCGTGCATTGAGAGAGGGTATAAAAGGGGAGGAACTTGTTTCGTGTCAGTTCCACGCCATTTTGAAAATGCCTCCCAAAGTGTCTTATTCAACCGAAGATCGTATTTTTATTGTGAAAAATTGGTATTTACGTGGTGAAAATGCAACACTATTGCTACGGAAGTGGTCTGCAACATTCAGAAACCGACCTAAGCCTTCTAGAGCAATGGTAAGAGATCTGATAAGAAAATTTGAAAAGTTTGGTTACGTGAAAGAAGATGTGGAGAGAAAAGCTGGCGCAAAGGTAACTGTTAGAACAGCAGAAGTGATTGATGAGTGTGATCAGTGAGTTTGGAACCCGAGTTATCGCCTATCAATACCCAAACAGTTATCCTGGTGCATTGTATTGGCCATCTTATTCACCAGATATTAATCCATGTGATTTCTATCTTTGGGGTCATCTGAAAGATTTGGTTTACAAGAAGCAGCCGACAGACCTTATTAACCTCAAAAAATCCATAACTGACTCATTTGCAAGCATAAAAAAGAAACTCTTGAATTTGTAACTGACAACTTTGTGGCAAGGTTGCGCTATTGTATCACCTCTAAAGGTTATCACTTTGAAAACCTTATCCATTAAATTCCTTTTCCCTGTTCTTTTCAATAAAAAATGTTTGTAGTGGTATCTGCAACGACTCAAGAGTTATTTCAGTTAAAAGTTGTAGGTTAATTAAAAGTCAACCTGTATATATCTTTCTACACATAAATCACGTTAAATCCTACGTGGCTTCAAATGTCCTCACATTGGTGTTATCTGGAAGTTTGGAGAGTGGAGTGCCAGCTAGGGTGTTACCACTTCATCTGACAGTGGTTCAAAATGACGAGGTATCCTCAAATCCTTCCTTTCCGGATTGATCCCGGGCAGTCGCCAATAGCTCGTTGTGTTGCTCCAGTGCGACATTAATTAACTACCTACCTCCAAGACAGTTGCATCTCGTTAGTAGATCTAATCCAAACTCTGGAATCGAAATAGATTGTGCACGAACCATCCTCCAGCAGCAAACCTCTACATCTCAACGACCACTATTACGTTTTCCGGTTCTAAAGTCACGTTAAATCTAAACCCCATTCCACAAGCCCGAGTGTAATGAAACCCATTCAGGCTTCTCCTGAAGACCCCTTACTACTACTTAATACAAGACTTCCGTTGAAAGTCTCCACCAACAGGATCTCAGTAAAAGCCGAGAGTTGCGTAAAGAGAACAGTGACTAATTGCGAGTGTTTTACGAGATTCTTTCAAACGAAAGACGGGGGAAATAGTAATCAGCGAATTTTAAGCAACGGCGAAACGCTACTCTGCCAGATATTCCGTGTGTGCACAGTTCCACCACTCATAAAACCTTTCACCGTGCCTCGGGGACTTGATTGCAAACAAGAGAAACGCATTTTAAGTCCTAAATTGCCTTGTTATTCCGAAGAGTGGGATTGGATGATTCTCAAATCAGCTTGAGTTTCGTTGGGATTAAACGGGTAGTATGGATCGAAAGCTGAGAAACTCGAATTAGATGGTTTGGTCTTTATCTAGATAACACGAGTTAGAATGGTATTCTAAATACGCGCATACCTGTTTATCTCATTAAACGTCTTTATTAGTATTCTTAATTATTATTTTTATAATACTCTCTTATGTTATGTCGTACCGCGGTAGCCCGGTTCGAAGAGTAACGGATTAGTAATAGAAGGATTACGAGTTCGAAACTCGGTCCAACTTAAGACCATCGTGTATAGGGGAGCTGGTGCACGTTAAATCTGTCGTGGCCTCAAATGTTCTCGCTTTGGCCTGGTGTGGAAATTTGGAGGAGGGTTCCAGCTCATGTGTTGACCTCGCCATCTGACCATGGTTCAAAATTACGTGGTGTTGTCCTACGATCTTTCCCTTGGGTACTGATCACGGACCGTCGCCAATAGAACGTTGTGTTGCTCCAGTGCGATGATAATTAATTATTATTACCAATACCTTATGTTATCTCTTAATATTTAAGTTGCTTTAATTTCGTTTGGCGTAATTATCTATTTTATCGATTTTTGAAATGCGATGAAATGTTTACAACTAACACTGTATTAGATTTCACTTCCATTGTCTCAAACAAATCTTGCCATTATCTTTCGTTTGAGATCAATTTCGACATCGTAGCACTTTACATTCCCGAGTTATACCGATTTAAAGTTTGCGCGGCTAGGTGGAAAGTCCTCCAAACGGCGTCCCCTCCCCGCTTATTGCGGTGCGCGAATAAGTCACTAATAAGTCTTTGTTTTCTCAACTGTCGAATGGCACTTGGTTGGTTTGGTTCGCGTTGAGAATACAGAAATTATTAGACCGAATTCGATGTCCATTTTTTCGCAACTCTCAACTTTCCGTACTGGCCACCTTATCCTGGTCTGATTTTAAAGAATATTCACGTCACAACTTCATGTCCCTTCAAACTTTATTATATACTAGCAGAATTACCCGGGGTTACTCGGGTTGAATTGGTTAATTATATAACTTCCTCTTTCGTTAATAAATTGTAATTCCTATTCATCACATGTAACAACTACCACACCTAATAAATGTACATACTTGTTAAATACACAATTTCACAAATGTAAATAAATGTATTTTACTTTTGTGTAGAATTTAAATTTTTAGTAAGAGAAAATTTTCTAGTGTGCCAATGTTACCCAGAATGCATAAAATAGTTCAGAGTATGCATATAAATGCCTTGTATGTCATTTAAAAACAAAAGCGTTTCCCAAAATTATCACACAATGATTAAAAATGTTTTTAAAACCAATTAAACCATTACTTACCTTGCTTACAGTTATTGAACGAAAAACATCAAATTGAAAATCCAGAAATACTTTTTTAAACAGATTTTTAAAAAAAAGAGCTTCGGACGAAAAGTAATGAATGTATCTGTTTTTTCACTACAAAATATATTCTTGGAATACAGCGGACACAAATTAAAAAAAGCAAACGATTAAAAAATACCAAAGTTGCCTTTGTAGCTACCAGTCCTATTTTAAAAGGTTTTGATCTGTATAGTTTTATGCTCTTTATCGTCTGTCCCAAATATTCAAAAAAATTTTATATTTCGAAAAGAAAAAATAAGCCTCGAAATAAATAAACTATTGGAATTTAAATTCCGTAAAAACAGTTTTGAAAAATAATTGATATTTCAGCAGCTTTGGTAAAACAATCCATGTAATTGCTCAATATACCTTCCAGCTACTCCAAAACTACCAAATTATTGTTTGATTTAAGTATAGTTAATCAGATGTTTTAACATGAAACGCCTAAATGCGTATGTAAGCAGAGAAATTTCAAATAATGCATTCACTAAATTAAAATATGGTGTATCCAATATAAAACATTAAATTAATATATGTTGAACAAATCTTATGTGATACTTGTACAAAGACACAAACACGAAATTGAACATAGAACGGGAAGACGGACAGACAGATTTACGCAATCTAACTCAGTCACTAAATGAAGGTTGGAACTCACAGTATGTAAAGTTTCATGAAAATATATTCTACCGTTTGGGCGTAGTACGGGCACACGCATACAGAGATGGACTGTCATCAAACACGCAAGAGACGGATTTTGCATCAGAAAGGTCCAAAACGGATAAAAAACGAAATAGGTCAAAAATATTCAATGTACAAAAAACACTCCATTTTTATTTATATAAATTCTCACATGGTCATCATAAGAAATGTGTCCAGTTTAACCAAATTCGCGTAAATGTAAAGCTCCCCCTTCTGGCAAAAAATGAACGTCAATCTCCGTTAAATTCCACACTATTTTAATACCCTTCTACCAATAACCCTATGCTACGAAGTGTTAAAATAGAAAAAAGCCGGGATTAAGACTCTTAATGCAGTTGGGCCTTTGTTTGGGTCATTCAGAGAAATGTTCTAAATCACGTTTTTTGGAACAAACCAAATCGGCAAGCTGGAGAATGGGGTGCTCCAGTTAATGAATTTCGCTCGTAAAAGGGAGGTCTGTCTTATATGTTCTTTTTGGTGATTCCATTTTTCGATAACTTCCCTTTGTTTTTTCTCTTCGCCTCAAAGGAATGAAATTTTTAAACGGAAGAGATGTAAGCTCTTTATCGATTTCCAGTTTGCACTCTTTTCCTTGGATGAAATGTCTTGTATTGAATTTCTGAGGGAAAGGCTATTTTAATGAAGTAGCTGTAGCCATTTGAAACTGCATAATATATTTGTTTGCATCTGAAGCTTAAGAATGCAGTGTTTAAAGAAAAGACGTTTAAGAATGGGGACATATTAAATTAGGCTCTTTGGTGAAATAGGATTTATTTTTTGTCACTAGAATCAAAGCTTGTGTTCTTTCTATACAGTATAATTTCTGAATTGTGTGTGTGTGTAATCTAAGACTCTATTTTACTCTGTTAAGTCCGCAGATGCTCATTTTAATGCTGAGTGTATTCATAAACTATACGAATACAATGCCTTTAGTGAGGATGCTCTGATTTGGTTTTTACATGCGAAGTTAATCCGATAGCTCAACTTAATTAGCATTTTTGCTTTATCTTATTTCATTCAGACTTTTTCAAAAATGCATACAAAAACTGTACGCCTTTTTCGATTATTTTAAATTAAAACTGCTTATGGAATTTTTAAAACAAGTAAAACATTTAATGAAAACTATGTATAAATAAAAAACTTTTTCGGATTAAACAAAAAACAGCTGTTAACTGACGCTTGCAAGAATAGGATTCGCTGTAACATTACAATTAAGTATATTACTAATAGAAAAAAAGTAAATCCAAAATTAGGGTACGTTCTCTCTTTTGTAGACCATTCAGCATTAAAAATATAACAGTCAAAGACCATTTTTGGTAGAAAATGCCGTGTTCATACTTCCAACTCCGCAAGACATATTTTAGACTATAAATCTCGTTTTATAAAAGTTAGATCCATATATTCATTACAGTTGGCTAAGCAATAAGCCACATATACACTATTATAGAACAAATAGTAATTCTCGTAAGGCATTTCAGTACATTTATGGACTCGAGTAACGGTTTATAGAAGTAATAAACTTTTGTAACATAAATCGGATGAAAATCGATCAGAGGAGTTTATAACTTTTATTTCACTTTATATTGTCAGTTTCTACGATATTAGCTATTATTATATCAGTTAATGCTCGATTTATGATCGAGAAGTAACAATCAGCTATTTATTATCAATTGATAAAGATTCGCTCGTTTTACTTGAATCGAATGTTTTACTTGTTTTAAAAATTCCATAAGCAGTTTTAATTTAAAATAATCGAAAAAGGCGTACAGATCGCAACCCTTCGGTTGCTAGTCCGTTACTCTTCCAACCGGGCCACATAACACTCCACATAAAATACACATATTAATTGTGCGAGATACATTTTTTGTCAATATGATTAGCTTGAATTGTAAGATTCGAATTTTATGTCGTGCGATTCATGGTCCGTAGTATAATTGATTTACAAGACGTAACGTATTTTTAAAAGGCATTTTTTAAATAATTTAATCTGTTGCTGAAGAGAAAGTTGTTATAGAGGAGATCGATAAAAACCTACTTATTGTACTTATTGTAGCAACACAATGGGCTATTGGTGACGGTCCGGGATCAATCCCAGAGTACACGACGGTGTTTGGCTGGATTCGAACTCGCAACCCTTCGGTTGCTAGTCCGTTACTCTTCCAACCGGGCCACAGCGGCCCTTTTTTAATTAAAAAAAATGTATATAAATACAAGTTAAACGAAAATGGATGGAATTTCCTCTCATCCACAAGAGTCAGAGGTATCCATGTTAGTAGAGTCGCGTATTAGCAACCGGAAGGTTGCGAGTTCGAGATTCAAACCAACCAAAGACCGTCGTGCATTTGTGGGTTGGTGAATTTTAAATCTGTCGTGACCTCAAATGTCTTCACGTTGGAATTGTGTGGTATTTTGGAGAGTGGGATACCAGCTCAAGTGTTGACTTTGCCATCTGACCGTGGTTCGAAATTGCGAGGTTCCAATTCAATTTGCGATTAACTGCTTGAAAGGAGTGATATTTAATGGTTGGTTGGGTTATCAACCTGCGCCACCTACATCTCGTAGGTTGCTAACAAACTGGGCAAACCCATTGAGTCATGCATAAAGGAGATATATAAATGAAGTGAGCAACAGTAACCTTTTAATGTGCCCGGAAAAAAAAAGTTTTTTTTCATGGAACCAAAATGTTAATAACAGGTGTTAAACGTTAATAATTAGGTGAGTAGATAACATCGTTTCTGTGGCGTCAGGCGTCATTCCTCGGGTTTTCAACGGCAAGCTCCAAACTCGTGTAGCGTAGCTGTCTTTGAAAATCCAAGCAGGGAATGACGCCTTAGGCCACAGAAACGATATCTACTCACCTAAACAGTGCCTTTTCCTCCTAAACGCGGCACTTCCGGACACATTCTTTGACAAAAATGTTTATTTTGGGCCCCTTTACCACCTTTTACAATTTGGTCAGGTAATTTCGAAACATCCTATACATCCGTTCTGCAACCTAGTCTTTCCTGTGTGTCTTCTAACTAGTTTTGGAGGGCCGCGGTGGCCCGGTTGGAAGAGTAACGGACTTGCAACCGAAGGGTTGCGAGTTCGAATCCAGCCAAACACCGTCGTGTACAAAGGGGGCTGGTGCACGTTAAATCTGTCGTGGCCTCAAATGTCCTCACGTTGGCGTGGTGTGGAAGTTTGGAGAGTGGGGTGCCAGCTCAGGTGTTGCCTCGTCATCTGACCGTGGTTCAAAATTACGTGGTGTTGTCCTCGGATCTTTCCCTTTGGGATTGATCCCGGACCGTCACCAATAGCCCATTGTGTTGCTCCAGTGTGACGTTAATTGAAATTCCCCCCCCTCCCCCTCCCTAACTAGTTTTGACTTCTGGGACCAATAGAATCTTACCTTCAACGGGACTTTTTCAACCTATAGATGTGGTAATTTAGTTATGTGTGTTGAGGGACAAAAGCAATAATACGCTACTCAGAAATATCGTGACGCACAGGAGACTAAACAAAGCCCACAAGCGTTATAAAAACTCATGAAGATACCTATTCAAATTCTATTGCACGTCACCAATATTCTCTAACAAAGGATAATGAAGTTCCAATAGTTTTTCTATGAGGTCTGTTGTCTGTGGGATTGAAAGGTCCGATGCAACTCCTATATTCTGATAGTTCTCAAATACAAATAAACTTCGTAGTTTTTGTCCTGAAACAAAAGCCCCCATCGATCGTGTTTGTGTAATCCTTATTGATTTGCTATCTGAGAAAAATTATTTACGATAGAAATTTCTGCGGTTTTAAAAGTAAACTCGTATATTGATTGGTTGGCAATGCATGATGCCAATAGTTTCCGTGTTCCATTATTCCTGCGTGCTATTTCTCCTTTTTTTAAATTATAGAAACCTTGAAAAGAGAAAGAGGGCTGAATATCCAGATACCATTTTCTTAGGCATTGAGAGAAGTGATAGGCTCAGACTCAATAGAAATTCATCTTTTATATGGAAATGAGATTTTCATATATATATATATATATAAATTTCTTGATTTCTTGAAATTCTTAAATTTATTGATTTTAAAATTTTTGTATTTCTCTTTGTTTTGGTTTGTAATTTTGAATTATATATACATATATATATATACATATATTTCACCACGGATGCGTGTTACAAATAAAATCTGCAAAAATGCATACTCTGGATTTAACAGGCATCCATTCTCTGCCGTCTAGCTTCATAAATTTCACATGTTCCATATTATGTGTATTATTTTTAATTAACGTTGCACAAGAGCAATTCAACGGGCTATTGGCAACGATCCGGGATCAATCCCGAAGGGAAAGATCAAGGACAACACCACATAATTTTGAACCACAGTCAGATAACAAGGCAACACTTGAGCTGGCGCCCCACTCTCCAAACTTACACCACGTCAACGTGACATTTGAAACCACGACAGATTTAACGCGCAGCAGTCTCCACGTACACGACGACATTGGTTGGATCGAGTTTAGGTCTCCCAACCCTCCTGCTGCTAATCTGGGACTCTACCGATTTTACTTGTGCAAGGAAAACATCAATAAAGAGGTATATTTCCTTTAAAAACATCCCGTCACCGCTGCAAGACTAAACAGTTGTAACATTTTTTACGCCCAACCACTGATATCACACTACAAGGGTCTATGTCTTGGCAATTTGTGAGGGAGCACCCAGTGGGGCTAGGTCACCATGTCTCAGTGAGTGTACCCACCGCAACACCTGTGAGTTGTAGGCGTCGAAATTCGATTCCTGTAACTTACCCAGGGATGTATTCCTCTCTTCGGTGTCAGTAAAACTTTCGTTGTATGTGTACATAACAGGCATTTTCAGCTAAGCTAAATGCAGGTGTCGGAAGAGTTTCTGCAGTGGACGCAGAAGGGCGCATCCTGTACGTGTTCCGGACGTGACTTCAGTTGGCTTGTTTTTCAAACTCGATTTCAGCACTTCGACAGTAAAGATTACAACGAATGAATTTCGAATTAATCTATGGCAGTTGATTGGTCAACACTAATTAGATGAAAAGCCAAGCGGCGATGAACAGCATTTTATGGTAACCGTGATATGTATCATTAGAGGGCATTCAGGTAGCAGTAAAATCTTCGCATTCCGTCTGTTGTTTGTTTATTTATACTCAAAATTCCTTTCATGGGACTCCTTCAAACATTTCCAGCAGATGGCTGTTGGAGACTGTCCGCGATTTATTCCTTCAGGTCTTGGTGGACATGATATCTCATTGAAACCACTTGAATGGTTAAAAACAAATTTGATTGATCGCCGTTTTTGCAACGTTCGGCGCTAATGTAAATAACCCGCTGATATTGCATTCGATGCCAATTGATGCCACGAATTACCAAAGGGATTACCGGAACCTTATAGCACCCCCTGTTTTTAACTTTACAGAAAAGACCTCACATGAAATCACACAATTTTCAAATGAAACTTCTTCAGTCTTACAATTCTTCATTCACCAGTTTCACTCACGCCTTAGACAGATTGGCGCTTTCGGAAAAGAACGCCAGGGTACCAGAGCCCTACAAGACTAAATATATTCCAAAACCCAAACCACATCTCTCGAATCTTGCATAATATTGCTCGTTTATTGTAGCCGCAGGGTGTGAAAAAACTGAAATGATCTTTCTTCTCCACTATCAGTGGCATTAAGGCCGTTCTGAAAGTTCGCAGGAAATTTTCACCGTCATTTCAGATTTGGCTATCCACATTTATTCCTCCGAAATATTCTAAAGTGGCTAAATAAAGACTGATATGTATTCAGAGAGGCCAAATAAATGAAGTTTGGGGAAGCTATTCCAACTTTCGCTACGTACGTCATTTCGTTGAAGGACCGTTCAGAGGATAGGGTTTCTTTGAAAATAAAAGGCATAGTTTTTATTTGGATCATGTCATTTAGATGAAATATAATACAATACTATTCTAAATGGTTTCGTACAGTTCTAATGATCAAGTAATTTGAGATTGATAAGGACATTATAGGGCACTAGCAGAATTACCCGGCGTTGCTCGGGTTGAATTGGTTAAAGCTTGATTGAAAAGTGATCAGAATAAAATCAATTCTCTTTCATAGAAAAAGGCAAACATCATTTAAGTGCACGGAAAATAATTTAACATCGTATTAACTTTTTCATTGCTTCTACAATTTACTTCGAACACAAATACTGGTAAAACAGAGTTGCGGTCGCAATCGTTTTATAATCTATGTTATTTTTATGGGTATTTCGAATTGTTTTTAGCCTCCTCGACACACCTAGGACAAATAGAACAGGGGTTAATATGTTACCTACGTTACATCAGGGTTCTAAAGTATAAGTGTACCAAATTTGGTGTGGATGGATCAAACGGTGTAGATTTGTATAGAGAACAGACAGACGCCAACTCTAATTTTAGATAGATATTTAATAGGTAGGTAGGTAATTCTCAATTAACGTCGCACTGGAGCAACCCAACGGACTATTACATAGTTAATAGGGAAAATATCAAGCCCTTTATCTTTCTTAGAGCAAATACTCTCATTGTAAAATGTAAATAAAAAATTCAAAAATAGTTATAAAATAATATTATTTGATATAATGAATTAAAGCTTATATATAAATAAGGCTTTGTGTGTAACAAACAAAATCCAGAACACTAATACTTCCCTTCCTTTATACTCGGTCTCGTTAGTTGGTTGTGTCGAGTTTTATGGCGCATGGGCCATATTTGGCCATACTGCGTAAAACACAAGACAGACAACGTCAAGTGAATGGACTTACACACAAATAAAGTTTTATTGATACAGAAGAGAGAAATACAGGAGGGAGGAACCGAACTTGACAAGAGCCCTACAACTGCAGGTTTCTAGCGAAGTGGGTAAATCCACTAAGCAAAGACAGCCTCTACACGCGGGCCTGAAAAGATTTAGTTAAAACAATTAGTTGGAACATTATTAGTCTGGAACAAAATATTTCAACGCATTTGCCTCTTGCCAATTACTTCTGTAATGATGATGGTGGACGACTTGATCCTCCGAAATGGCCATGGATGATCTTTTCTAAGTTTTTATATCGCCATTAGCAAGTTAAGCTATCTCGCCATTAGTAAAAATGACTCTATCTACATGAACAGGTAACGATGACCAAGGTTTATTAGTTGGAGTTAGTAATCGGAGAGTTACGAGCTTGTAACTCTCGATTACTAACTCATTATTCGATCCCGGACCGTCGCCAATCCCCGTTATGTTGCTCCAGTGTGACGTTAATTAAAATACCTACCCCCGAATCAAACACAGCGACGTCAAGATCTCAAGCTACGCAAAACAACCAGCCACTTCAACAGTCACAAACCGCACCTAATCTCATTTCCTCGCTGTTTACCTCCGCGTTGCACCGCATACAAAAAAGTCAGTACTTCAACAGTCGTAGACGCACCTTATCTGACTTCTCCGCTGTTTACCTCCGTGTCGCACCGCATAACAAAAAAAGCAAGCACAAGCCATCCGCACTCATCCAGAGAACGAGCCCACAGGAAACTACAGTTGGAGAGAATGCGGAAAATGTCTTGTTTGCAAGTTGTCGGTGCGCGGATGATGAATCCGGACGCCAGATCTTTTTCAGAATGCAGATCTTGGCACGAGTCGCAGGTTCTTCGAACGTTCAGAGGCGTCTGTGTCGAGCGGGTAATTAGAGGAGTCCCGTTTCTTCTCGAGACTTCAAGGGGATGAGGAAGATCTCGCGATTTCGAGTTTCGGGAGGTGATCGTCAGCAGCTGCTGGAGGACGGTTGGGAGTTTGATTTTTAGCTTTGAGTGATCTGCGAGGCGTGTTGTGGGAACGGTGTCTCGGAAAAACAAAAACTCGGAATTCCTAGACAAAAACGCCCGCAGAAAAGGCAAAACTGTCTGTATCAACGGTTCCCACGTATTTTGGGTTGCCAAGTTGGAAGAGTAACGGATCAGCAACCGGGGGGTTTCGAGTTCGAAACTCGGTCCGATCAACAACCGTCGTATACACTGTGGCTGGTGCGCGTTAAATCTGTCTTAAAAGGCAACGATGGCCAAGGTATCCTAGTTGGTAGAACCGGAAAGTAGTAGGAGTTATTAATCGGAGAGTTACGAGTTCGTTAATCGATAGAACCCAAAACAGTCGTGCACGTTGGGGGCTGATGAATGTTATTGTCTGTCGTGGTCTCAAAAAAACCTCACGTTGGCGTAGTGTGGAAGTTTGGAGGGTGGGGTTCCAGCTCAGGTGTTGACCTCGTCATCTGACCGTGGTTCAAAATGACGAGACGTTATCCTTGAATCTTCCGGGTTGATCCCAGACCATCGACAATAGCCCGTTGTGTTGCTCCAGTTCGATTTCAATTAACTACCTTACCCTAACTTAACCCTCCCACGTATTTCACTTTTAAACCTTCCAATAAAATCTACAAATATAGTAAGCCCCACATAACACTCTGAGCGTCGCCAGAGTTCTGAATAGTGTAGTATTGCTTTTACCCCATAACAAAACTTAAAGACTAAATAACCGTATTTATCGGTTGAAAGAATCCATAGATTCTTTCAACTTCTCTATTTTTATTATTCCTCTTAGAAACATTCAATTGATCCTTCCCTTATGATAGAATCATTAAGATAGATTTTATGGGCCCTTTTCTTAGAATAAAATCCTTTGGAAAGATTCTCTCTTGGGTCCTTTCCTTAGTATGCAAGGACCTTCTTGGACCACTTTGTAGGACCGCGGACAGGTGGTTAATTTTCTATGCTTAATTATAACCAAACAGGGTGATGTCTATTGGTATCCTCGATCCCCTGATTTGACCCCGCTTTATTTTTTTCTATGGGCTACTTAAAGGAGCGTCTACGCTAGCAACCTGACAACAATTTAACAGCTTAGGCAAAACATTCGAGAAGAAACGGAACAAATCAGATGTACTAGTTGCTCAAACTTAATGAAAAATGTGGTCAAAAGATCCCGTAGTTGCAGCACGACCAGAGGCGGTCATTTGGCTGATGTTATTTTCCAAAACTGATGTCATTAATTGAGCAAACAATATGAAAAAATTTTAAAGTATTTTTTATTCCAAAACAAAACGGTGCTCTTACAACACACTATATAAATTAAGAGATTTCGTAACTGATGACTTACATAAACTTGACTTTGCGATCTTTTACAAGATCTCCTAAGATATTTACAACCTACATTATTTCAGGCAATATTCTCAACTATCTTAAGTTGTGAATACTTGTTATGCCGTGGCGTTAACTAAATTAGTTGCGCAGCATCCGTTCTCATTGTTTAAGCCCCTACGTTCCCAGAATATAAATTAAGTTCCACTTTGCTCACACACATATGAAGGCACTTGTTTTCTAAAGTCATTTCGCAAAACAGCAGCAACGTGGTTGCATCTCAAGGAGTACTTCAGAAAATTACGAAGGCGTCTTGTTTGGAGACGTAGCACATTTCATGAATAATGAATGCAACGGCCTCAAACAATGCTGAAACATGATATAATGCAGTCAAAAAGATTCAAAAATGGGTAATGAAGATGAAAACAGTCTTTGAATAGCGTTGCCACTACTTTCTGTTTTTACTAAGCCATTCTAAACCATCTGCAAAGGCGTTAAAGCACAGAATCATTTACTAGTGCAAAGTAAAAAATAAATAAGGCTTCTAATGTTTAATTAGAACGAACGTTTGAGATTAGGCCTCGTTCGCTTGTTTAACCCTGCTGGTGGTTGTCTCAACGAGGTATCTTATCATTAACAAAACTGACCGGATCTTCATGGACGAGATATCTCGTCATCAGCCAAAATGATAAGATCTTGATAGACGAGAAATCTAGTCATTAGGAGCAAACTGACCAGATCTTGATCTCGTAATAAAAAATTGGCAATATCTTGATGACTAGATATCTCGTGATTAGCAAAATTGGTCAGATCTTGATGTACGAGATGTATCGTCAAAACCACTTGAAGGGTTAAGGAGACCCTGTTTGTGCTACCATTCTCAGTGTACTGTCGATTGACAATCCACTGTAACTACTAGTGTATTGGCATGGAAGCCATCCCTTACAACTGGACTCTTCTTGTAGTAGTACGATGTTGTTTGACAGTACAGCGGTACGTCCAGTAGGTCCTACAACAATGTGGTTTGCGAGGACAGTGAGTAGGTGGCTTAGTGTTTCAACACTATGAATACCAATTAAACCTCCTGGTACGTGTTTCGACGAGGAATCTCTTCATCACAAAACTGACCAGATCTTGATCTCGTCATCATTAAAATAGTCAATATATTGTTGACGAAATATCTAGTCATTAGCAAAATTGGTCAGATCTTGATAAACGAGATATCTCGTCGAAACCACTTGAAGGGTTAAACGTGAACGAACGTGATCGTCATTTACACGTTTTCCGTGGAAGCTCCAAGTTGAATGACCTATTGAAATCCCCGAGAAACCACAAACTAAACAAAACTGAAAGTTCTCGGAAGTGACTATCTGTCAGAGCAACGTCAGCTCAATCTCTCAAGAATCAGGCTCAAGTACATACTAATACAAGTCTCCCCTTCCTCCCTCTAACCCTTTTTTTAACCCCCAAGTCAATTAAAAACCGCTCAGTTTAAAAATATGCCTCGCCAATCTCGCCAGTTACGTCAAGGGGAGAGATCGGACAGGACAGGTAGCTCCTGATAGCGGCTGCGCAGAAATAAACCTCCGGTTTTTATCTTCCGAAATGGAGAAGAATCGCTTTTCATTTCCGTGTCTGCTTATCTCTTAAGAAAATGGAAAATTCTTGAGAGAAGTTGGGAAGAAATGTTTAGGAGAACGTGTTGGGATGATAAATGACTCAACCCTTCCATCAGTCAGATTTGGTTTCACAATTTTCGGAAACTTGTGTTGCGGCTACCTTACTCTTTCCAACAAAGTACGAGTTGATATATAGCAGGGATTCTCGGATGCAAAGGAAAACCTAAAAATCTAGGCCAGTATAAGAAATACATTAATCTTCAGTATTTCGTCTAAAATATTTATCTACACCTCCTCCGCTGATGGGATTCCTTATACAGTGGTATCTAAATCGGTCTGAGTGCCAGATGTTGCAAGCATTTCTATCCCGTTGAGATCTCTTTGTGTGGCTTATTTATATAATACATCTGAAAGGTAATACACGCATCCATAACACGAGACTTCAATTTTAAAATATTAAGTTCAATTCTCGAGTGAGCCAGTATCGTAATTTAACCTTCCAATTGGTTTCGACGAGATATCTCGTCCATCAAGTTCTGAACAATTTTTCTAATGTCTAGATATCTCGTCATTAAAATATTGTCAATATTTTTATGTTAACGAGATCAAGATCTGATTAATTTTCTTCTAATGACGGGATGTATCGTCTTTCAAAATCCGGTCAGTTTTGCTAATGACGAGACACCTCTTCGAAACAACCACCAGGAGGGTTAAGCAAAAAGCGTGAAAGGCAGTGTTTTTTAACTTTGTCTATCGAACCATACTTCATGGTGGAAGTAGGTTACACTGCTGTATTCTGTTGTTATTAATCCCTTTTTCGAGGTTAACGTAGACTGAGTCCTAAAGACCATGTTTTACAATTCGCACAGCGACCAACTTTTGTCCATTCAGGAGCTGTCCCACAGAAGACACCAATACAATCTGGAATAGGAGAAGGTATTATCTATGTATTTTAATTAACGGTAACACTGGAGCAACACAACGGGCTAAAAGAGTGGAAGGAGTTGCTAGGATTGTGGAGCATGAAAGCTATTAATTCCTTTGACAAAAGTCATATACCTTGCGCTCCCGCTTTTAAGTCTTGCCAAACCATACAAAGCAAGTAAATGTGCAAGGAGTAAATTTCGGTGGCATGTGGTGTACAAAGAAAGCACGAACAATTTTGTGTGGCATTGATGAAATACACTAAGTTAAACTTCGATAGGCAATCGGCCCATGTTTATTCCCAAGCCCACTTGACCTAGACTTCTGAGATTTTGCAATAACGATTCCGCACATATGCTCCATCTATTTCTTCTCTGGTTGTATTTCTCCTCTTCTATGCCAAGAAAACTTTCTTTGTGTGTGTCTTTTACTTGACGTTGTATGCCATGTATTTGGCGCAGCATGGCCAAATTAAGGTCCTTGCGTCATCAAAAACCAAACCAACCGCTCTGCCTATTTTAATATCATTAATGCCCAGTGTGATGTGCTTGAATGAATGGATCCCAATGAATGAATGACTGTTTTCTGAGTTTTATGGCGCATGACCGTATTAGCCAAGCTGCAGCAGACACAAGACAGACAACGCGAAGTAATAAACACACACACAAATTTTTTACTGACATAGAAAAGAGAAATACACCCAGCCTAAAGAACGAATATCCGTTGTTGTGGAACAGATTAGATGCAATTGGTTGTATATTGTAGGGTGGTTAAGGTTTTGTAAGACCCAAGTTTCAGAACTATTTCAAGTTCCTGATTCTTATAAGACACCTAAATAACAATTGTGCAGTTTTTGAGGATTATGCCTATGGATTTAAAATGATTGTACAACGCAAAGTGTAACTAATGTCGATAAGATGACGACAAAATCAAAATGTTTATTAATTGAATATAAAATTGTGTAATTGGAGTATTTATAGCACATAGCATTAATTATTTATCAAATTGCAGATTTTAACGAGCACTACCTATAAATTTCCAGACAGAAATAATATTTTCAACACGTAATTAGCGAAGGTAAATTTAGATAAATTTAAAATTTCAGAACTAAAGTGGCCGGATGACTTTTTCTAAAATTAAAAACCATATTCCACTTTAATAACATACTTGCACCATTCCATAACTTTTCCCTTATAGTAATGTGTAAATATCGAGGCAGGGATGCGAACGTAGCAACGTCCCAAAGTTGTAATACTTACTAGTCATAACATAAATAATAAAACTTGTTTGATAACTCAGCAAATTTTTCATTTCCAGCAGAATTATTTTTTGTGTATTTATCGAATTAGGACAGCAAAAACTTTTCGCTTGATGTTTGTCTTTGTAACAAGCCGCTGTAAAAATATGCCTCGCGTCTTTAAAAATACAAACACGTAGAATAAATCATGCATATTAATTGAAGACATTTTTACGACAAACCGTTTAAAAATAACAATCGTGACATTTACACTAACATCAATTTGCATATCGTTCGTATCATATTTTTCAAGATACGAATTTTTGAGTTTTACCAGAACCAAAACGTGGTAGGTAGGTAGTTGAATTTACGTCGTTCTGAGGCAACACAACGGGCTACTAACAACAGTCCGGAATCAATCCCGAAGGGAAAGATCAGAGGTCAACATCTGAGCTGACACCCCACTCTCCAAACTTCCACACCATGTCAACGTGAGTAAATTTGAGACCACGACAAATTTAACGTGAAACAACTAACACGTATATGACACTTTTTTGGGTGGATCGAGATTCCAGTTCACAACCCTCCGGATGCTAATTAGCGACTTTACCAACTGGGCTACCGAGGCCTTCTAAGGAAAGGATTAATAGAATCTTTCAAATGGTTTCTTTTCTAAGGAAAGGAGAGATGGTATCTTTGAAAAGATTTCTTTTGGATGTGGCGTGTTTCACTTGTAAATCGATTATATACTCTGAAGATAAATATCTCTGTATTTCATTAAATTATTATTTCTCACCAAGCATATAATTTTATATAAAAAGTACTGAATAAGGTTATTTCTTCTTTATTTTGTATCACAATGATTCATACGTTTTGAAAAACTTGCATTAATGAAACTAAATGCTTACAAAAATGAATTATTGGTGAAAAGTAAGTGAAGAAAACCTGGAAACCCCATTTCCAAACAGTATTCACTGGACAGTAAATTTCGGAGATTCAACTCTTTTCTAAATCCATGGATATTGAAATCCCAGAGTTTGACGAGTAGTTTATCGCATTTTGGTAACATCTTCACGAGTATGAGTCGCAAAGAGAAAAGCCATAAAAATCGTTCCAAATATGGCATGAAAAGAATGCAGACACAGCTGTTGGGAATTTCACTCCCAGAAAATGGACATTCTCTAAAGGAATATTTTCTTTCGCATTCTTCATACGATTCCTGTATTTAGGAAATATCGAAATTTAACCTTTTGAAAAATAGCAAGGTATAAAGGTTAATGCATTAAAACGGAACACGCACTTCTTAATAACCAGTCCAATTGCTTCCTAAACCTATTGATAACGTACAAAAAATCGATACAAATCTTTAACATATAACGGTTTTATTAAACTTAATGATATAGAAAATATATATATATGATTTCTTTTAACCATTTTGAAAAATATAGAAATCGTTCCATGGTGATATTGTACGAAAAGAAACTGATAATGTAATGGTACAAATATTCTTAATGGCTAAGCGTCATTTCATTTCATTTTGCAGGAAATTCTAAAAACAAGTAAGCACTTATGAGATGGATTTTCAGTGCAAACAAACCAGACGTTAAGTGTAGAATTTACTATAACTACCAAAAAACTCTCATGTAATACATATCGAGGTTACCTTAAAATGTGGCTTATCACCATTTTGGCATTTAATCTAGTTGTGTTTGCTCAATTAACTGGTACATTTGGAATTCATTCTTTGGAACTGTTATTGGCGACATGCTGAAATCGTTTTCAAGACAAGGCCAGTTGACGTCACTTCCAAAATACGTACAAGAACTTTCTGCAGCAAAACCATTAACGGTACCTACATTTAGCTTTATAGAAAAAGCCTCTCGTTGAGCTTCGAGTTTCATGTAGGACAGTTTGCCATCTCATAATTAATGCAGTACAATATTAATTGAACTAATGATTTGAAGTTTCTCTTTAATAGAATATAGGTACTTTCCTAAATTAAAGCAATAAACTTTGATATCAACATCAAATTTGTCATATGTACATTTCCTTGAATTGAATTCTATGAAAAACGCACATCAGCACCTGTGTATTCAAAGCCTGGACACTTACCTGGTGTGTGTGTGCAATTTGGGATGCAATTTAGGAGAAACATGATGGTCAAAAGAAACTCAGGAATCTTGCAATATCGTGGGCAGTTAATAATACTGCCATTTTTTATTCCATCTTGCAAGTTATATAATACTAACATAAGGGAAGAAAAATGTATTACCATTTTAGAAATTCCATTTCTCTTGATATACGTCTACTTTATACAAGCATCAAATGTAATACCTGCAATATAAAACACGATACATACCAGAAAAAACTTAAATACCGATAAACACTTCACCACAAGTGGCTAAAAATGGCGAAATATGATCGTTGAGTATCGAATTCCAATTCTGACCTCAAAAAGCCGCACAGAAACTCGATTTCAGTGATTGAGTTGCCAAAACTGTCCATTCCATTAAATTGTATTTTTACAACTCGAGAAAAGGAAAACTCCAAGCCAAATAGAGACAGAAGGAAGTTTCGATTCTTAAGACTTCCGAATTTCTGTAATCCAGTTTTTATATGTATTGCCGTTCCTAAGTGCTAGTTTTGCTTTCACCGCGGTTGCAGTTTTGGGGTTTGTTTTCACCATTTGTTTACATTAGTCGTGCGGCCGGTGCTTCGTTTTATAGTTCCATTATAATGATGTTTTTTCCGGTTCCCTGTTCTTGGGAGAGAAAAGTGAAAAATGCTTCGAATTTTACAGGAAAAGACAGCGGGATTCTTCCCTAAGTGATCTTCCTTGCTTCGAATTTTAAAGTAAATAATGGAGATTTTTTAGTTTATCAGATATGAAATATCTGAGAAGCTTTTTCTGGCTAGCTTAATGTAAGGGCGTTCGTGGTTTTGTTGTGGAAAACGCTCCCCGTACGTTACCTCTTCATTTGACCGTGGTTGAAAATGATGAGGTGTTATCCTCGGATCTTTCCCTTTGGAATTTTTCCCGGACCGTCGCCAATAGCCCGTTATGTTTCTCCAGTACGACGTTTATTCAATTACCTACCTATCTATACGTTTTCCTGACGTGACGTCATTTCGCTTGGTTTTCGAATAAGCCAAAAGAATTTTTTTAATGAATTCCGAACAATATATGATGATTAATCAACAGCAATCCGATTAAACTCCAAACGTCGCCAAAATGGTGATAAACTACACTTTAAGGTAACCCCGATATGCATCCTGAGAGAGCATTTGGGTGAAAGGAGGTCCCCGTATACCGTCTGGTTTGTTTACACAGAAAATTCCACATATTCTAAAACTAACGGGATTTCCTTCTAAATATATGCTATTAAAATAACCTAAATTATCAATCTGAATTACCCTACAATTACCAATTATTACACCTGAGTAAACGTGACACCACACAAAATGAAGATTTTATTTTCCAATAAAAAAAAGTTCAGTTAAACCCGAACAAACCATGAATACAATAGGCCTAAAAATTTTCAATTTTCTTGTGATTCTCCTCTAAAATTAACTTTTTTAAAATATGTCTTCAACCATCTGGAATAGTAATAAACAACACAATATCAAATCTATAGTGGTAAATATATTTTATTTTTGCTATGAATTTCCTTCCCATGACCTCATAAACTCTGAGGATTTCATACACATAATTCCTTGTAACTACCTCCAGTCTTCCCTACACTTCTAACCAGGTCTGACCTTCTTAATCAATAGAATCTTTCCAAAGGGTTACATTCTAAAGAAATACCAATTAGAATATTTCCACACACACAAAGGATTATATTCCAAAGAAATACCAATCGAATCTTTCCAAGGGATTATTTCTAAGGCATGACAAATGAGATCTTTCTAAAGGATTCTATTCTAATTAAAGGACCAATAGAATCTTTTCAAAAGATTCTAATCTATGGAAAGAACCAATAAAATCTATTCTAAGGAAAGGGCCAATGGAATCTTTCCAAAGGTTGAAAGAATCCATGGACTCCTTCAACCAACGGATGTGGCTATTCTGTTATTATAAGTTTTGTTGGGTGAAAACAATATTACACTACTCGGAAGTCTCGTGACGCTCAGATGGTTAAAACGTACTGAAAATTTCGAAACATATCGACAAAATTTGTAAACAGTTTGTGCCAACTCAGCTGCTGTCATTGTCATCCGACCAAGGTTCAAAACTCCTCAGATCTTTCCCTTCGAGTTTGATCCCGGACCGTCGACAATATTCCATTGTGATGCTCAAATGCGACGTTAATTAAAATATCTACCTACATTCCTATGGCCTCATAATGACGTAGGGCCGCGGTGGCCCGGTTGGAAGAGTAACGAACTAGCAACCGAAGGGTTGCGAGTTCGAATCCAGCCAAACACCGTCGTGTACAAAGGGGGCTGGTGCACGTTAAATCTGTCGTGGCCTCAAATGTCCTCACGTTGGCGTGGTGTGGAAGTTTGGAGAGTGGGGTGCCAGCTCAGGTGTTGCCTCGTCATCTGACCATGGTTCAAAATTACGTGGTGTTGTCCTCGGATCTTTCCCTTTGGGATTGATCCCGGACCGTCACCAATAGCCCATTGTGTTGCTCCAGTGTGACGTTAATTGAAATACAAACAAATACAAACAAACAAACATAATGACGTAATGGAAATTTGTCAACAATTGCAAAATGTTACCAAATTTTTTAAGCCTTGCTTATTTTTTAACTAATGTTTATGCCATGAATTTCCTTCCTTCCCATGACCTCATTAATACCTACTAAAATTTCACAATTCCGATAAGTAGTTTTTGCTATAGACTGCTTAAAATACTCAAACTTAAATTACAGACACCCTGTCTATCAGCATTTTAGAAAGTAGTGTCTCGCAAATGCATCCCTCCTTCCCATGAATCTCAAGTTCATTCTGATTCATTTCTGGTGCCCGAAATAGCTATATATAATTCCCTACCTGTAAATACAGAAACGGCTCAGCGCACTCTTGTTGAATTCAATATTTGTCCTGGAGTCATTATTTATCACTATTTCTACTCGAGATCCTTTCCGCCAATATTTATCCATAGAAAAATATCAAAAAGCTAGGCTTGCCTGTCACTATCTTCCTATTTATCTTCTCGGTTTTCAATCAATGAGAGCCGAGAAATATTTCTCAAAATTCTTCTCACTCTTCCGACGAAGTTTTATGCAACGGTCACGAATCTGGTTAGAATTTCATATGCATGGCATATTCTCCCATTGTTTATTTGATAAGAAAAAGGAATCTATAAGTATTTTAGTTGTGGGTCGTTCCTTTCCATATGTTGACCCTTTCGGAATTTATAGTGCATTTTACGTTTCGGCCGTGAAATTGCACATATGAAATCCTTTATTTTACTGTGATTAAATTTATCAGTAGTTTAAGACGATTATTAGATCGATTTTTTTATTTTATCAGATATTAACTTTCCAAGCGGTTTCGATAAGATATCTCGTCAAAGATCTGGTCAATTTTGCCAATGACGAGATAACTAAGTTCGTCCATGAAGATCTGGTCAGTTTTGCTTTCGACGAGATTCCTCGTCGGGACAAAACTGTTCTTTTAACTTCAAGGAGAATGAAAATCTATGTAGGAACAACAAATTTGTCCTTTGCCTAAAATTGGTGACAGTTTTGGAACAGGTTTTATATACAAGGTGGTTTTCCAGGCGAAGAAAAACTAACAGCAGGGTTTAATACAACAAACCAAAAATATTCATGGTTAAATCTAATTTTATCTCAGTATCTTTTAAATAGAGTATTTACCTATTCAAAATATTTTTGCCTGTTTACATAATTTAGTTATGCCATAACAAATTTATAGGAAACAACTTATAAAACCGGTATTAATGACTAAAGGAAAAGTCACAAAACATAAATCGGGCTGCTCTGTCATGAATTATAAAGACTAAAGACATTTCGATTGTAAATAAACAACATTGGTTATACTTCAGAAATTTATTTATACATTTAACTACATTGATCTTGATTTAATATAAACTTTCGGAACATACAAAGAAAGTTTTCCAAAACAACGCTTTGCCAGAATTCTAAGATTTTGATGAATAGATAGTTTCTAAGTAGATACTTGAATTTAAGTCGCGCTGGGAGCAACACAAGGAACTATTGGCGACGGTTCGGGATCAACCCCGAACAGAAAGATCTGAGGACAACGCCTCGCAATTTTGAACCAGTCAGATGACGAGATCAACACCTGAGCTGGTACCCCACTCTCCGAACTTCCACACCAAGCCAACGTGAGGACATTTGAGACCATGACAGTTTTCACGCGCACCAGCACCCGATTACACCAGGGTCTTTGGTTGGATCTAGTTTCGAACTCGCAACTCGCCTGTTGTAATCCGCTACTCTTCCAACCGGACTACCTCGGCCCTCGGGAGATGCTAGAAATTCGCCGTAACTGTCTTCTGATGTAAAAACCACACGAACTAGTCTCTTAGGCTTTTTGACCCTACACGTCTACCCCTTGTTATCAGTATTTTGTAATGATTATTGTATGAGAGTCTAAGCCTCAATAAATATATTGGGAGAAGGTTGAAGAATGGACGAGCCCCTAGGAATTGGCGCCCCTGGTTCTTGCGATTACTGATACAATCAAGGGCGGCAACAATACAATCAACTGTCTCCTGATGTAAAAACCACACGAACTAGTCTCTTAGGCTTTTTGACCCTACACGTCTACCCCTTGTTATCAGTATTTTGTAATGATTATTGTATGAGAGTCTAACCCACAATAAATATATTGGGAGAAGGTTGAAGAATGGACGAGCCCCTAGGAATTGGCGCCCCTGGTTCTTGCGATTACTGATACAATCAAGGGCGACAACAATACAATCAACTGTCTCCTGATGTAAAAACCACACGAACTAGTCTCTTAGGCTTTTTGACCCTACACGTCTACCCCTTGTTATCAGTATTTTGTAATGATTATTGTATGAGAGTCTAAGCCTCAATAAATATATTGGGAGAAGGTTGAAGAATGGACGAGCCCCTAGGAATTGGCGCCCCTGGTTCTTGCGATTACTGATACAATCAAGGGCGGCATTGAGGTCATTGAGAAATCAACCTCCACTATTGATTGTCGAAATTGTTTCGCGTTGAAAGGCTTCCATTTATTTTGATACTGCAGAAAATAAATGGGAGTTGTTTCTTGAAACATCCTCAAATATGCATTAAATGAAATATGTATACGAGCGAGGGGCGTTGGAAGTAATTTTCTGACCAAATTCTTCCCAAGTAATCCTTTTGGAGATTTATCAAATCGGAAAACTCGTGATGTTCAATCTGTTTATGTTTCAAACAAACTGGCTGAAGGGCTCGGTTATAATCTACGCTTCTGCGTTTAATTGATAAGTTTAAATATTTCCTGAGCTTGGGGTGTATTTTTGTTTATTTAATAGTTCTGACAAATGAAGTAGGGGTGGACACATAAAACAACATGAAATTATTCGGTTTGAATGATATTTACTTTTATGCAAATTTTTGGTTGAGGAAATAAATTCTTATTTCTAACAAATTAATTTGTGTAAAAATATCAATAAAAAATAATTGGAATAATTAAATAAGTTACGAATTGTATTTGATAGTAGAAGGAAGTTGATTAGTACTGACCAGTGCAAGGAAGAATTCGATAAACCTAATAAAATTATTAGAATTTGATTCAAATACTCTTATGAGGCGTTTTTGAAGTGTTTTAAGTCACTGTATTGATATATATTAATATATATATATATATGTGGAATCGGAGTGTCTACAAGCTTCCCAGTCAGATGGTGCTGATGATCGACTTAACCACACGTGCAGGTGTTGGCTGAGACGGAAAGAGCGGCGCGCGTAGGTGTCCGCTGAAATCCGGTGACTGGTAGAAACTATTTTCCTGACTCAGCGAGAGTGAGTTAGAATTGAACTAGTAACTGAAGGCTTCCACGCGCAGGTGGAGCGAGCACAGTTTCTTACACAATTAATGGAAGTGGCAGCTTGTAGGCTGTTCTATCAATTTGAGATTGGAGATAACGGTTGCTGTACATAGTTTTAGGTAGAGAAATAAAATGTGTTAGTCCTAATCTCCGTATCATTTCGTAACACCCTAGACACCGCCCTACATATATATATATATATATATATATATATATATATATATATATATATATATATATATATATATATATATTAGTTATTTTACAAATCCGCACGAATTACCAATTAAAATGCAAATCATGCCTCGTATGAACCCAAAGCCAATAAATGTCATTCAACTAAACAACATCAAATAAAAATGACAGCCTTACAAATTAAAAACTTAACTGGGATCATAACAGTAATAATTTCATACAACTTTCTAATGAAGAACTAATGAAGATGCCTAATGAAGAACGCTGAAATTACCATTGACTATTTTGATTCTAATATCTTCATAGTCGTTTTTGAAGTTTTTATGTAATTGTAACTAACTATTTAAATGATAATCTGTATCTTTTCTTTCAATTTTCTAATCAAGTAAAGAGTGCCACATTTAGAAATAATTAGACCTTTGACAGATATATGCGAATTACAAGTTCAAATAAAAAGTATGTCTATGATTGACCCAGTGCCAGTGCCATCCAACTAACATCAAATAAAAATTACATCCTTACAAATTCTTTTGGATTACAAACTTTACTGATAGGATAATAATAGTAACTACATAAATCCTTCAAAAAACGATGACCAATGAATAACACTGAAATAACCATTGCCTATTTTTGATTCTTATACATCAAAAGTAGTTTTCGAAGTTTTTAAATAATGGTTATCAACTATTCAAATAATGTTCTGTTTTCGTTTTTCTTTCAATTATCTAATCAAACCAAAAGTGCCGCATTTGCAAACAATTTGCTCTTTAACAAATATGTACAAATTACAGGTTCAAATACAAATTATATCTCAGATGGACCCAATGCTAACAAATATCATTCAACCAACATCAAATAAAAGTTACATCCTTTCAAATTCTTTTGGGTTGCAAGCTTAACTGACAGGGAAACGAGTTTTCCCCGAAAAGCTTATGACAGACGAGCTGTAAAAATCATGAATAGCGCTCGGTTTTATTTATTAACTTAAATACACGAGTTTTACGGTGACATTAACCCAAGCTCTTGTAGTCTCGTGCACCGTAAAGATGTTCTCTTCTTTGGAGCTGCTTCATAATTGCTGCCACCCAAGTGGAGGAAACTCCAACAAACCGAGCTTTTAAAAAAGCAATAACTTACAAAAAGGTGCTAGTCAGCAAGCTACCTAACACTTTTTGGCCTCCAAAACAATTCGCTCGATTAATTTTATTTTTATCATGTTGGGTGGAGTTTTCCTTTCCCTATTTAAAGACCTCTTCCTAAAATATCTCGAAAACAGGATCCTCCGCGTGTAATAAGTTGAACTGGATTGTCAAGGTACCTCTTATCCTCCATTTTGGACTCAGATGCATAAGAAAAGCTGGAAAGCAATAGCATTGTTAATATACGTAATTTGCATGTACTCTTTCTCAGAGTATACTAAAAGTACCTATTTGAATTTTTTTATTCCACATCCAACAGACACTTTCCATTCCTAAATTGATATCTATATTTCACTAACGTACGTGGTACAGAAATCGATGTAATTTGTTTTTGTCGAATGCCCAATAACGGTTATATACAATATATTATCCTCCATTTTGGACTCTTGAGGCATAAGGAAAGTTGGAAAGAAATAAAAATATTGCTAATCTACATAATTTTTGCGTACCCTTTCTCAGAGTATACTAAAAGTACCGATTTAAATTTTTTATTGCACACCCAGCAGACAATTGACATTCCTAAACTGAGGATCTTCACTTCCCTAACAAACGTGGTGCAGAAATCGTATCGATGTTATTTTCTTATTTAAAGACATCTTCCCAAAATATCTCGAAAACAGGATCCTCAGAGAGTAATACGTTGAAATGGCGTGTCAAGGTACCCTCTATCCTCCATTTTGGTCTCTGAGACATACGATAATGTTAATTAATTAATATCTCATTGGAGCAATATAACGGGCTATTGGCGACGGTTCGCGATCAATCCCCAAGGGAAAGATCTCAAGATAACATCACGTAATTTGAACCACGGTCAGATGACGACTAAGGAATAAGGGAAGTTGGAAAGAATTATCAATATTGTTAGTTTATGTAATTGTTACATACCCTTTTGTCAGAGTATACTAAAAGTAACAGGAGCCGTCGTGGCTCAGTGGGTATGCCCACTGAGCTAGCAACCTTCGAGTTGTAGGCGAAGCAGGTTCGCGATTCTTGTCAGGTGCATTCCTCCTTGAGTGTATTTCTCACTTCTGTGTCAGTAAAACGTTCATTGTGTGTGTTTATTACTTGATATTGTTTGTCATGCCTGGCGCAGCATGACCAAATATGGCTCTTGAGCCATAAAACCCCAAAACCAACCTACTAAAAGTAACGATTTGAATTTTTTTATTGCACAACCCCACCCCGCCCACAGGCACTTTCCATTCGTAAACTGAGAAACTATATTTCACTAATGTACGTGGTACAGAAATCAATGTTATTAGTTTATTGTCGAATGGCAATAGCGGCGACAAACAATATAAAATTGATCGTTACTGGATTCATTCGCTAATTTCGCTACTTAGCTTAAATGTGCTTGATTTGAGCTATGGAACTACATAATATTGCTAATGCCACGCAAGAGCTCGACACTAATGAATTGTTCAGCCGTTTGATTACAGAAGGCAATTGGAAATTAGCGCAGGAAACAGGAGCTAAAATAGGTTTAGCATAAAAAAAGTCGTCTTTGAACGAGGAAATGGAATGAAATTGAAGTAGGCAGAATCTAATTGGTGGTAACATAACTGAGGTCTGCTTTACTTCATGCATTTTATTGAAAATAAGAATTAGTCATTAAAAGTATACGGAATACTGTTACAAACTTTTGGATAATTTTATTTCATTTATAGGTAAGAAATCGGGATTTATGCGAATACGGATGCTATATTAATTTTAAATGGATTGAAATAAGATATAAAATGTGAGTAATGACACTTTGTCATCAATAAATACAAGCAATTAACCTTCCTGATGGTTGTCTCGATGAAGTATCTAGTCATCAGCAGAATTGGTCAGATCTTGATGGACGAGATATCTCGTCAATAGAAAAGTGATCAGATCTTGATGGACGAGATATCTCGTCAATAGAAAAGGGATCAGATCTTGATGGACGAGATATCTCATCTTTCGAAGAAAATTTATCAGATCTTGATGGACAAGATACCTCATCAATAGAAGAAAACTGGCCAGATCTTAACCTCGTCATCATAAAAAATCGACAAGAATTTGATGACGAGGTATCTCGTCATTAGGAAAATTGGACAAAACATGATGGACAAGGTATCTCGTCAAAACCAGTTGCAGGATTAAGGGAATTTAGCGCCGATGCTAGCGGGATTACTAGTTTTATTTTCATCACATAACATTTTTCAAAAATACTTGCATAAAATTGTAAAATTGCATCCCCATTTTTATTCGAGATCATTCAGAGTAGAGCAAAT